>OY015311.1:13008689-14321971 GCA_955612985.1 Cheilosia scutellata | reverse complement strand
GGTACCTACATATTTGTCAACGTTTCAGCATTATGAGCAATGTTGCCAGATTTTTTTTTCAAAAATCTGTAAATTCCCAAAAAAAACCTGTATTTTCAACCAAAAGACTGTAACCTTCGAAAACCAAAAGATTTTTGTGAAATTACGTTTTTTTTTTTAGTTTTATTAAACAAAAATAACACAAAACAATTCATTTTAAATAAAATAACAAGCTTAAATACGAAGCACTACGATTTAAAGCACATTTTAATTTATTCTTTCAAATCTGAAATTAAAAAAAAAAACTGTAATTTGTACTAGGAGGTCATTTTAAAAACTGTAAGCTTGTCTAAAAAACTGTAATTTACAGTTAAAACTGTGAATATGACAACGTTGATTATGAGTTATGATGACTAAGAACTTCGAAATAAGTATTATTCATTTTTGCAACTGACTGCAATATAGGTACTTACCCGACACATTTCAAAATGTATACCGAAGGGGCAATGTTGATAACGGTTCTGAAGATGTCATCAGTCTACAATTTCACTAGACGACACAACAAAACATTTCAAAACGAATTTCGTACATATTATAATGTAATTGTTTATCAGAAGTCTTGAGTGCGTTGACAACTATTGAGATAAACATTTTGATTTACAGTTATTTTTAATGAGAATAATATCCGTTAATATAGAAAAAAAAATACTAAAAATTGGAAACAATCCTTCTTATTTATATTTGGTCAAAATTGGACAAAGGGCGTGGCACCGCCCATACAAAAAACATCTTCTATGGGGTGAAACTCGATTACGTTATAACTCGATAACCACTTAAAGGCTAAACTAAATTCAACACAAAGTAAAGTACTTGCACGAAAATGTTTTTTCCCTTTCCACACCATTTCAAATCTGTATTTTTCTCTCAACTTTTCACAAAGTGTGTAAAGCAGGGAATACACGATACAACGATCGTACCGACTTGAGATGTACCGATGTCGGTACAACGTGTTGTATGAAGCGCATACACCATACGATTAGTATGCGATTTTGATTTGTTCTCATTGTTAATTTATTCGTTCATGACCTAACAACTTATCACTTATAGACACCATTGTCATATTTTCACTACGAATATCTGAAAAGAAATGAAATCCGTACAAAAATTGCACTGAAGCAAACAAACGGAACGGTTTTCATACAATCTATCGCATACGACCATTGGTTTTCGGTCGACATCGTTCGACCATGCGATGTCGGTACATCCGCAAATTTCATGCACACACACGATACAATCATCGCATACGACCGCATGTTGGTACAACGGTTGGTACGATAATTGTGTCGTGTATTCCCTGCTTTACTTGAAAGTTAGCTATACCTCGCTTTAAGCCTAGCTAACTTTCAAGTAACACACTTTGTGAAAAGTTGAGAGAAAAATACAGATTTGAAATGGTGTGGAAAGGGAAAAAACATTTTCGTGCAAGTACTTTACTTTGTGTTGAATGTAGTTTAGCCTTTAAATCAAATTTTCTGGAATTTGCTTTCTTACGGCAATAAGAACAAAACGAAAAAAGAATCATGAAAATCGGTCCAGCGGTTATCGAGTTATAACGTCATCGAGTTTGTAAAAGTAAAATATGTTTTTTGTATCGGCGGTGCCACGCGCTTTGTCCAATTTTGACCAAATATAAATAAGAAGGATTGTTTCCAATTTTTAGTTTTTTTTTTCTATATTAACGGATATTATTCTCATTAAAAATAACTGTAAATCAAAATGTTTATCTCAATAGTGTTGTCAACGCACTCAAGACTTCTGATAAACAATTACATTATAATATGTACGAAATTCGTTTTGAAATGTTTTGTTGTGTCGTCTAGTGAAATTGTAGACTGATGACATCTTCAGAACCGTTATCAACATTGCCCCTTCGCTATACATTTTGAAATGTGTCGGGTAAGTACCTATATTGCAGTCAGTTGCAAAAATGAATAATACTTATTTCGAAGTTCTTAGTCATCATTACTCATAATCAACGTTGTCATATTCACAGTTTTAACTGTAAATTAATAGCGTAACGGGTACAGTAGTTGGCACCCCTTTTTTTTGATACAGTAGTTGGCAACCCTCGGTTCAATAGCGATTTGCTCTGTTCCAGTTGCTTTTTTCGATAAAGATTTTGTTTTTTCCAATAATATAATAAATTTGTAATATTTTCCAGCAGTTCTTATATTAAAGGCTCTCTTCAGTCGATTTACATAAATCAAATTGTAAACGGCTATCAGTGAAATTTTTTTTAGCGTGAAATAATCACCCCTATTGTCGTCGTCGTTTACGACTCTAAAAAAAGCGACACGACTGTTTGGTATTGGCGACTGAAAATAAACGACTTTTGTCGTGGCGACGATCGACAAATGGCGTCTGAAATGTCAAAAAATGTGGATTGTAATTTTCGACGACGATCGTCGGTATTGCGTGAGGCGTTTTGTGACGACGTTTGTCGTGGAAATGATACATTTCTGTCGTCGTCTATTTTGCGAGATAACAAATAAAAGGCAATTTCTACATTTAGTGACCGAAATGCAGAAAAATATTCCTTTGGCAAAATCATTCACGAAGGCCTAACAAAAGTGAGGTTAATCGGCAATGGGACGACATAGCCTTATCTCTGAATTGTCTTGGACCACCTTCGACTTCGATAGTCTAAAATACATTTAAAATCTGAAAATAATTGTTATTAACACAATGTATGCAATTTAAATTATTTCTACCACCCACTTAATGTCGGGAAAATCCAATGGATTTGGTTCGAATTTCCTTCCTTAACTTTACCAGCACTTTTTTCTGGTTTTCTTCTTCGTCACTGCTTTCAAAAAACATGTCACACTATTCATTTTTGATTTGTTTTATTAAATAATTAACCAAGTCACAAACAAAACACCAGACCAAATATAAATTCGTCGAATGAAATGTCAAATCCCATGTCTCATAGTTTGTGGAATGTATGTGGGATGTGAGAGTTCAGAGAGTCGAGTCGTTTCAGTTACGCAATACCAAATTCCAAACGACTCGACACGACAAACGTCGCCAGTCGTTTGCGACAGACGACGACGACAATAGGGGTGATTGTGAATTTTCATAAGGACTTCCAATTTGGTAAGTATAGACTTTTTCTGAAATCCTTAAAATAAGTAAAAAATTTTTAGCTATTTTAAATGGCAATATGTTAAATTTTATTAATTTAAGTTTAAATATTCAAATTATTTGCTAATATATTAAATAAGAGGGGTGCCAATAACTGTATCAAAAAAAAGCCATTGTTTCAATTATTGGCAGGGGGTGCCAATAACTGTCGCATATGGCACTGCCAACAACTGTACTTTTAATGGTGTCAACAACTGTAGTATACGAAGGTTATTTGTTTCAGATTTTTGAAAATGCCTAATAAGAAAAAAAAATTTATTATATAGGTATATACAATTAATTTTATTTACTTTTTTCTCTATATTTAACATTAATGGATTTATATATACTTTTGATAGGCATTTTTTATAATCCATTTAATTCCAAATTGAAACAACTAAACTCGAAATTTTAAATTTTAAGTAAAAAGAAAATTCCATAGGGAATATATAAATGTATATAACATTTTAAAATCGCGTTTAAAATAACAAATCTACGCTTGTTTAAAGTCAAAATTTCCTTATGGGTGCCAACTACTGTAGATACCCGTTACGCTATGTAGGTACCTATTCTTACTTACTTTTAAGAAATTTTGAATTGTGAAGATAAGTTCACCGACCAGTAAATTTCTTCCAACTTTAAAACTTGTAATACAAAGACACTTTTAACCCTTGCAACATTTAAAAGGATCTCTCTGTGCCAAAATAAAACGCCAATCAATTATTATTATATGTTACAGCTCTATTTTATCATTCAAATATTTTTTTATGAAAAATATACACGCATTTCATCTTTAAATATCTTCCTACACATTGGACATTTGGTAACTGAAGAAGTGAAGACGCATACTTGGCGCATTCTACTAAATGCCCGTATGGTAAAAACGCCATATTGTATTTATGTAGCAGCATAACATATATTACACATTGTCTTCAGGCGCAGGCGGTGGGATCACAAGTAGGATACTTTTCAGAGCATCGCTATTTATCGGAATGTTATTTGTTGTATGTCCTCGCAACAGTGGACAATTTTCCCTATATTTTATATGTGCACCCACTGGAGTGTCGGTTTCTCCCCAAGCGCCAATTACTACCTTGCAAAAATAGCATTTTACTCTGTCAGCCCCTTGGGTGTAGAACATGCCCGTTTGTGCCAATACATGTTTATCGATGAACGTAAGAGGCCAATTCTCAAAGGTCTTGAGACGTTCCGCTTCCGAATGTAAATCGTCGTTGTCGTTGTCGCTCATGGTGAATTTGGAGGTAAATTGGCTCAGGTTTTTGGTTTTACTATCGATACAGTTGATGAGAGGGCGTGGTATTGTTCAAAAGGAATTATCTAGCTAGCTAGACGAGTCTTACAAGAAATAATCTGTAAAAAAAAAATTTGACAAGTGTTTAATACAGATTTTTCATTTATTAATATTATTTAACTTTGGGATGCATTTTGATTCCACTGATTTAACTGATCTTTAAGATCGTAAACGTTATGGTCCAATATACACACTTATTTATATTTTTAAATACACCCAATAAATATTTAATAAAAAGCAGAAAATATTTGATAAATATTTCTCTTTTGTTAACTTTATCTATCAATATAATATGTATAAGAAACGGAATTAAAATTAGCTATATTTATTTAAAAATATTTTCGGAATTGTTTGTAGGCATTATCAATAATAATGTCCACATAAGGAATAGTATGTCCCCCAAAGGTTAACACAAGTAAATACTTTTGAATATACCTACATACTTGGGTCTTATTAAATGACTGAAACTAACGAAGAAAATAATAATAGACCTTATATATTAGGACTAACGACAAAAAAAAAACCACCCGATTGTGAACGCACTACTGATAAGTGATAAACGATAATACTATCAATACCTACGATGTATGTGTATAGGTATGTTGTATGTTGTATGTACATAGTATCTTTTTGGATAATCATATTATATGTACAGCAGTGGTTCTATATTTTTGTTATCGGCAGAATTTATTATATTTTCTAAACTTTAATACAGAGTTGTTAGCTCTCGAAGTCCAAGTTTCGACTTTAATCTTCTTCAGTTACGTGATTAGGGCCGAGGAGAAAATTATGCCAAAATTGTCATACAGCTTTAAATAGGCCCGACATATGAAAAGAATGGCAAATGAGCGAACCGAACGCATATTGGATTCAAAACCATAGATGCTTCGTGAAATGCAAGTCCACAAAAACTGTGAAAGTTCCAAAACTTGTTGCCTGTAAAATACAAATAATTTATTGTAATGGTGAAATAAAAACTAAAATGCCTTCACAAATTTAAATTTGTTAGAACAACGAAAATGTTTTTAATGCCCAGAGTTTGGTGAAACAAAATAAATCAAAAACTCACAAATTTTGTTGAAAAATGTTTGAAAATACAAATTTCTGAGTTGGTGAAATACCTAGGACACGGCCTCTTTTGTCTAAAAGAAATTATTAATAAACGACCTTGAAAGTGGAATAATGACGAATCAAATTCAAATTGTCTGAGCTGAGTGTCTTCTTTATCCAAGTTTCTATAATTTATTGTTAATTTTTTACCATTTCATTGTTGGCCATGATTGAAAGCAAAGTGTCTTATATAAGCCATCCAACTCTTTGAAAGGATATGGAAGTAGCTATAGTCCGTGTCTATATTCGGAAAAACAGCTATGCTAGGTATGACTCTTAAAGTTGCATACTGTCTACTTATTAGTAGCTAACAAAATTCGTCAAGAAAAGAAGTGAACATCGCTTACTGCACTATACCGCATTTAATTCCAGGCACGTAGTATATTTTGGGACGATATACCGCAGTTAAAATATGCCTTTTGTCATAAATAATGTAACCGGAATTCTGAAAGAAATTTATGCGGTAATTGACTTCTGTCTGATCTGACTCATCGACAGGCCAGACCTTAAATAAAGTATGTAATTAAATCAAGTAATGGGATAATTACAAATTAAAATTACATACAGGGTGATTCAATTTGGTTTTGAGGTGAGGTGGTCGTAAGTCAAGTCAGTCAATCTTATGAAGACAATTATATACCGATCACTATACTTTTTGTTTCTCGAATGAGGCTAGGGGGTGATAAAAAAAAACCTACCAGCCTCTAGAGAATATTGTGTCCATTAGCGTAGTTTTTTTATGGGCCTAGAGGAGCGTTGCCCTGTGGTGGTGACTACGCGCTACTGGGCGTTCAGTTGATGTTCACCACTTCTTTGAACGCGACTTTGTCGAAGGATGTGTCTCTCCGCATTGAGCCTATTAGTTTGCATCGCTGTCTGGTAAAATAGACGTCAAAAATGATTCAGCTCTGTGGGTTTCCCATACAAATACATATCCTTCCAATTTCTGATAGTTTACTTTTCTGTGATGCTTTTAGTGACTGCTAACGAATGAACGATCATTTTTAGCGGTAGAGGAAGTCACTTTTGGGATTAAATCGCTAAAAGCTGGCAAATCTGCCGGAGTGGATGAAATCCGGAAAGATATGGTCAAGGCCTTACGAGAAGAGGGAGTTAAATGGTACATTCGTGTCATTAAAGGGGCCTGGAAATGCGGCGAAGCGATTGACAGATTGTAGTGATTATGCCCCTTTTTAAGAAAGGAGATAAAAGGGATTGTGGTCGAGTCACGATTAGGGGATGAACAGTACGGTTTTTGTCCATGCCAGACAATGGTTTTTGTCCATGCACAACCGACCAGTTATTCACGCTCAAAATGGGACCTGAGAAGGCTTGGGAGTATACTACACCTGTATACACTACACATGCTTTTTAGATTTGGCGAAAGCATACGACTGAGTTCTTCGAGGTAAACTCTGGATAGGGCATTTGCTTTTTTCTGATGACTTGGAGCACTCGATCGGTTTGTAGCCATTTGTGTTGAAGATGAGATGATGTCACAACAAAATGACTCTATAGTCTGTAATTTACATAAAATTCCAATGATCTTGAAAACAAACCACAGCAACTCGATTCTCCTACTGCACTCTATAAAAACATACAGTCATATATTTCGATGCGGAAGTGTAAATTAAAAACGAGCATCCCAAGACTTTTCTGCTAAGCATTAAGCCGAAACTACACAATCGACCAATCACAGATCTGACAACTTTTCCCATATAAATAGTGTTACTATAGCTCCCCATGTACATGTGTATATTTTTTGTTTGTATGTATTAATCCAAAGCATATTAGAAGGTCGCATTCTTTCCTAGGACGTCTCAGACAAAATTACTCACCAGTGCATGCGCGCACTATACATCAACATCTAAAATTACGTAAATTATCTCATTCGATTCAGATACACTGGCGAATAATGACAGCAGCTTGCCTTAACAGATCGACTCTGAAAATGCAAAACTTGTCGCAATGAATCATTCTTAAACGCACACTACTGTTGTAAACTCGTTGGACTTTGCCAATAAAAACAAAAACAACAACATCATCGGTATAATTAAATACAATAAAATACTAACAAGAACTGTCAATGACTGCAATCATGAAAGAGGCCTTATACTGTCAGTATAGTATATGTTCGGTCTGCCTTGACAAGTCAACTATTTTGACTGCTGTGCTAAGCTATACTTTAAATCAGTTGTTAATAGCTTTTTGATAGGTGATCTGGAAAATTGAAAGTTCAAGAAATTTGCTGTGCTAATTAGCTAAGCAATTTGACAGATTGAGTGGTAATATATTAAAAACATAATTTAATATGAGCTCGAGTCATTTATTTTTTTGTGACTGTCAACAAGTTCCAATTATATTGGCTCAGGGTTTTGATATGGTTCAATGACCAGTTAACATTATTCGTTCTGATGCAAATGGAAAGGCATAATGCTGAACTGAAAGGTCATATAAGGGTCTCATATACTTACAATGTTAATACATATTCACCTCTATGGTGGAATCCGTCGGAATTGAGTTTCACTTCATTTTGATTCCCTTTCACACTTATAAACTAAATCCCACTGCATATTTGGTGGGACTTAGCTCATTTTGGCTGGTGGGAGTAAGTTTCAGTTGGAACTTTGTTCGTAGGGCCACCGGAAACGTCTCCTTATTGACATGTTTTTGGAAAAGGTAGTTTCACTATCAAACGTCTGTCTTTTATTTGTCAATACAAAATTGTATAGCTGCATTCGTCGAAGGCACAATCATGAAAAAAGTTTCTTAAGTGCTCTTAGCTTTATTTTTGGAATCGCAAGAAGAAGAACGAAATGAGCGGTGTAGAAGAATACGAGACAGGTTAAGAGGAGCCGTGAATGATTTCATAGAACTTCCGGATGAAATGAAAGATTATTTTTTGATTTTAATGAAGTTCAATATTGCACAGATTTTTTGCAAATGTTCGGCTTAATAAAGCAACTTTTTTATTGTACTTTACTTTACTATTGGGGCGCTTACAGTTCGGGGTGGACCACGGCCTCAACCAACAAGCCTCTCCTGCCAGCTCGGCGCTAGCTAGCTGTCTCCAGTTGCGCACACAGAGTTGGTTGAGGTCGCCCTCCAATTCCAATTCTACGCGCCACCAAAGGTTGGGTCTTCCTTTGCTACGTTGTCCTTTAGGGGTGGACTCAAAGACTCGTCGGGCTGGTGCGTTGCTGTCCATACACTCAATGTGCCCCAGCCATCTTAAACGTTGTATCTTTAGCTTTTTTACCAGGTCAACGTCGCTATATAGCCCATAAAGCTCGTCGTTAAATCTTCTCCTCCACATCACTCCTTTGATACAAACTGGACCAAATATCGTCCGAAGAATCTTTCTCTCATAGAGTAGCTCTCAGAGTTCATGTTTCTGCTTCTCCTTGATTCTATGAGAGAGGGCTTTACTTCATAGATGCCTTCTTAGCCCGAAGAAACAGCGATTGTCAAGAGTGCTTCTTCGTTTGATATCTGCGCTGATGTAATTTCGGGAGGTAGGTAATAGTGGAGCCGAGGTAGACAAAGTCTTTAACTATACTTCGAAGCTGTATCTGTCCATCGTGACGTTTTGTCCGAATGTCAATCCTGAGACTCCTTACTACTTGACAGCATATACTTCGTTTTGTCCTCATTTACAATCAGACCCATCTTCGGCACCTCCGTTTCAATGCTTGCAAATGTCAATATCGTCAGCATATGCAAGCAGTTGAACAGACTTCTAAAAAAATTGTACCTCTGATGTTGGCTTGTGAGTTTCGTACATTTGCTTCAAGAATGATGTTAAAGAAGGTACATGATAACGCATCGCCTTGTCTCAAACTTTTTTCGACATCAAAGGTCTAAGTGATGTTTTTGCCGATTTTGACGGAGCAGCGAGATTTCTCCATCGTCATCCTGCACAGACCAACGAGTTTGGCAGGAATGCCGAAACGTTACATGGCTTCGTATAGCTCGTCCCTATATACGCTGTCATAGGCGACTTTAAAGTCGACAAAAAGGTGCGGTGTGTATCGATCTGAAACTACTGTTTTTTTTCTAATATCTGTCGATGGTAGACTTTCCTGGCCTAAAACCGCACTGATATGGGCCGATCAAGTTCTTGGCGAAAGGTTTTAGATATTAACACAATACAGCTACAGCCGACAAGATCTTATATGCGACATTCAGGAGACTTTTTCCTCTGTAGTGGATGTAGTGGATAGCGCAATTCAAAGCATCTCCTTTCTTGTGGATGGGGCATAAGATGCTAAGGTTACATTCTTCCAGTTTTGTTCGACTTTAGTTTAGACCTCACTTCGTATAGGTCGGGTGGGCAGAATTGTTGGGTATCATCGTCCAGAATGAATGGGTCATTCTGCCTGACAGCGGTTTGTTGATCGTCTTTTCTGTTTCTTTTCTTTCTTTTTTTCTTTCCAAATCCTCAGAACCGACTGTGAGTCTACTAATCTGTTCCCATGTTCATCTCTGCAGTTTTTGAGTTTTTTTTTCACATTTATTTATAGATATGGGTAGCTAAGAATAAAACCCTTAATAAAAGTATGTATGTACTTTATTTATATTCCAACCAACAAATAAAATTCCAAAGCATCATCTTTAAGACATTTCGCAACATTCTCGAATTCCAGCTGTAGGTATTTTAGTTAGTGATTTCTAATCGAGTTAGATGTTTATTCTCATTAATGAAAGCCTTATTCATGTTGACATTAATCGCTATGTCAATGAGATTCATATTCATAAAGTAGTCCACGGCAACCACATTCGCTGTCATACTCCACGGGCCATCCAGCCAGGTTGATAACTTTGAATTTATAACACTGGCGCGTTCCTCAGTCGTCTGTGGCTTGCTATTTGCGTTCTATAGAAGAAATAAATGGAAACCCGTTCATTATCTGAATAAGTTAAGTACCTACATACATATATGAATGAGCTATCTAGATGATTGTTGTTAAGTGCTTTCACTCAAGGCACTCGCTGCATGCACTTTGGAAAGGCAATAACTCAAGGTGAAAAAATTTACTATATAACTCAATATTATATGAGTTCAATCAGCCAAATCAAACAAAAATAATTATCTGCCAACAACAAAAGCAATTAACAATTCAAAAATAAATAAACGATAACAAAAGGAGAACACATACCAGCGCTTGTTCCAGCCCAAGTACGCCATGGAATATCCAGCCCTCGTCCTGAATGGGTGAATCTTTTTTCTTCGCAAACAACAGTCTCATAAAGTCCAATGACGCCGATGTATTCATGTCACCCAGTGCGAACGATTTCCATGTGGGACAAAGTATTTCCGATTCTGTGCTCAGAGTAGAAGAAAAGATATTGAATTATATGAGAAGCACGCTCTACGCGCGTGCGGCGTCATTGTTTCTTGCGCACCTAAGGGATTTCCCATAACAAAACTATCTATTGCAATTTGTCAAGACGAAACTTTTGTTTTTCTTTTTTCCAAAGGAAATGAATCATTATACCAATTCCGGATTGCGGAATATTCACCCCTATCGTGGAATCCGCCGGGGGGAATTATTCACGGAAAAAAACATTTTGGTATCGTCGAATCCGCAAAGTGAACAGTTCCCCGTGTGGGTAATGTGAATGAGTTTCACTGTATCGTTGAAAACGTTCAAATCGAATTTTTCCCGAACAAAATTACATTTCTTACCCGCAACAAAATCATTGCGGATTTCATAGGTTTTCTTACTTGCTGCAGATCGTGAGGATTTTTGTTTAAGAAAATGTACATGTAAAAAAGCTGCGTTATTAAGCCGAACATTTGTTATAAATCTGTGCAATATTGAACTTTATTAAAACAAAAAAAAAACATTCTAAATCACATTTCATCCGGTAGCTCCATGAAATCATTCACTGCTCCTCTTAACCTGTCTCGTACTCTTCTATGAGACCACCGCTCATTTCGTTCTTCCTCTTATGTTTCCAAAAATGGAGCTATCGTATCAATTATTATATCAAACACTTTATTTTTTATTGAAATCGCTTTTAAAACACACTTTTTATATGCCTCCGGTGAATGCAGCTACACAGATTTGTGTTAACAAATGAAAGACAGCCGTTTGACAGTGAAACTACCTTTCCCAAAAACGTGTCGATAAGGAAACGTTTCCGGCGGATTCCACGATAGCAGTAGAAAGTGAAAGGGAATCGAATAGGTGAAGTGAAACTCAATTCCGACGGATTCCACGATAGGGGTGATTATATGTAATAAACCAAAATTGCACGTCATGTTGTCGTTAGATAGAATATTTCACAAATTTGACAGCTGCTGGTGTTATGACGTTGACGCAGCTTTTATTAATACCGATGAATGCGCACGCTCAAAATTATTGGTTTCTTGCCTATACTCACCACTATCGGGATACGGCAACTCTTCGATGGGATAGATTATCATCAAATTCTTTCCAGACTTGCGAATGTCAGTTATTGATAAATCGTAGCATTTGAAGCTCGGATCCACAGTTAAATTATTGCGCTTATAGGCGAGATCACCGATTTCTTTTTCGATTACACGAATCAGATCACTGTGCCGATCGGGACGTTTATAGAAGCCTAAAACGAAATGAAGTGGTGAAATTATGCTGCGTGAATAAAAAATAACAATTGTATAGATATTTTTAATTTTCACCATTATTTGAAATAGGCTGAAAGATTAAGACGTTCCCTACTAAGGCCGTGTGTCAATTGGGCTAAATAATTATTCTCGGATAATTTTTTGACACTTATGAAAGTGTTCAACGAGAAGTTCACCAAACTCCAATCTTAAAACAGTGATTTGTCGAATTTTCCGCTATTAATTAATTGAAATTCAGTGTTTTATTTCCTCTTCAACATTCTAGCAAAACTTAAGCAAAAGAAAACGTCAAAAAATTAGCCTATATGATAGTTTATTATCTTGCTCTCTGAGCAGTAGCAATTTTTTGACATCTGAAAATTTGTTTTCCACCACGATAGTGTCAGAAATTTTTCGGCGGATAATTATTTAGCTCAATTGACACACGGCCTTAGTTGCATTAAATAATAATTTTTTGACATGTACATTGCACATTGTACATAATAGAGAGAGAGAGAGAAAGCGGGCTTGATCGATTTAGACTAACAACTCATTGAACCTGAGGAACCTGATACCTAGAGGGTGACGAGACTATAGGAAAATAAAATAATATAAAAAATAACAACGGTTTGAGATATAAAATTGATTCTGGCTTTATTTAGAAGCCACATTTATGCCATTATTTGAAAAATAGCATTTAAATGGCGGGTTTGCTGACAGTGCTTAAAGCGGTAGGTCCAATTTTTGATGACTGGGTCAAATATGTACGGCGTTAGGTCTTATCGCGTAAAACAATAACGCCCAAATTCAAAAATATTTCATAAAGCCCAAAATATTGCTAGGCAATTTGTTGCTGTCGAAGTGGTTATCTTGTTATTGTTACCGTAGACTAAGGACTTGACATAGTCCCAGAGAAAATAATCGAGTGGTGTCAAGTCGCATCTCGCATCCGCCAATTGATGAACGCTTGCCATGAGATGACCCAGTCGCCAAATTTCTCCTTGGCACAAATTCAAGCGTTGGGTCGCTTGTATGGCATGTAGGGCCGGCCGTCGCGCCGTCTTCTTGGAATCCCAGCTCGGATATATCGCTATTGTCGAGCTCTAGCCACAGATAGTCGGTTAACATCGGTCTATACCTGAGACCATTGACGGTAACGGAGTCTCCTTCCTCATTTTGAAAGAAATAAGGTTCGATGATGCCGCCATGCCATAAAAAGCACCAAAGAGTCCATCTTTGTGGATGCATTGTTTCTTGTTCGAACACCTATGGACACCTGCAAAATGATCATATACCCACTAGCTTTTGTCCACGTCTTTTCTGGCGCAGCCCTCAGGATTTGGTACATAGAGATTTCTTTACAGTCAGTTAGTTCGCACTTTTATATTTATATATCGCGTAGAAAACATCCTAAGAAAGTACCTAAGGAGTACTTAGTATCTCACCGTCACCATATTGGAGAAAACAGATCAAAGAGTATATGATCAATTTGTAAGTAAAGAGCTGGCATCTCAACACAGCCTCTATCTACGTGACAAAACATATCTTTTAGCTAGCAAATCCTTAATTATATTCCGCACCGCCCAGATCTTCCTATACTGTGGAACATATGCAACCAGAAAAATCCTGAGGATGTGTACCACTTTCTAGCAGTATGACTCCATTCTTACAGAATTCCGCTTGAATATCCTTGGAGTACGTACGCTGGAGTTAAATGAAGCGATAGGCATATTCAACGGCGACAGAGGTTGGGACGCATTACAGAGTTTCAAATTGATACGACGACCGGTTCGTGAGTTAAGAAAAGGGCCCCCTTAAAAGGGGTAATGGCCAATAACTCGGGACCCAAGAAAAATTTCCAAAATTAGAAAAATGAATTATCTTTCTTACAATAGAGTACAAAAACCGAGTTTGAAGTAGATCGGATGAAATATAAAAATGTTCCCATACAAACTTTGATCCCCCCTTTTACCAGAAAAACAAATATAACAACAAAAAATAACTCGCGTAATTATGTAGGTAGTTCTTAAGTAGTTGTTCCTAAATGCTACCGTCTTGCATGCTGTAGTGGGGGCAATGCAGTTTTTTCAGAATTACAAATAACTGGTATAACAACTTTAATATCATTTCAAAATGTAGAGTTAAGTGCCCTGATTACCAATATGGTGGTCCTAGACGTTTTGCAGACGGCCTTCTGGAATATCTATGCAAAGTTATTTATCTGGGAAAAATAACGTTTTCGAGAGAGCGATGGAAATATAAACTGCATTACGGCTTAAACTTAGCCAATAGCCACCGATCTAATGTCGGCAATATCATTGCGCTTCTTTAATTGGGAAGTTATATGAGTTTTATGAGCACAACCAGACTATCCCATACTCATATGTCTTTTATTATCGTGTAAAGTGGGTTTTACGAAAAAGATAGATTATATTATGACATATCAGAATTTTGTTTCCTACAGATTAGATTGGTGCTTATAAATAGAAACTTACCGACAGGAAACGAGCTAAAATGAATAATAACAATTTCTTCTTTCGAAATTTCAACAAAACGTCGTATATCCTTCAGAATTGGAGTCAATTTCGTCACAAGCATATTTTCGTTAACAATCCAAAAATTTTCATTTTCTAGTGGCTCTCGATTTTTCTTTAGATTCACTCTATGATAAAAAGGAAATTTTAATATTTACAAGTCAATTTTCATTATAATTACCCAACACTAATGTCTAAAAATCGAATTCCAAAAACAAGCTGTGACCAAACATCAAACTGTTGTGAAAATCCATAGTCCTTGACAAGATTTGATTTATGATTTGCGGTGAAAGCGCCTGATGCATGAGTTCCTGTAAGATTATTTAAATATTATTTGTAGGTACCTACAAATAAAAACCTCAAAAACTATAACTCTAGGCATAAAAATAACAAAGATTCGAGATTAGGTTTAATTGCTGGCATTTTAAGGGTTTTGAAATCCATCCACTAACACTGCCACTTTTCAAAAAAATATAGTTTTATCAATGTAAGTTGAGGAAGTGTTTTTATTTTGCAAAATAAATAAACTATATAAAGTTGATGAACACGCCCATTTTTAGGGGGAATCTTCTTAAATCTGAAAGAGGTATCGTTGCTAGATCTTCCAAGCCGTCGAAAAAACGTGCTCCCATACAAGATTCTATTTTCTCTTCAATAGAAGTCATTTGTAAAGGTACCTAGTCGTTTGGCCATGTTTCCAAAGATGCAGTGTCTGGTTATTACCCCGACGAGCAATCGGATTTGGTTTCTGTCAAGAGATGTTAGGATTTTTGACCTTTTAGTTTCGATTGCGATGGATTAATCGCTTTAAGTACTGCTTGGCTGTCCACGCAGAAGGTAATTTCCATTGCTGGTAGTTCACTCGCTAAGACAGTTTGAGCTGCTTTCTTAACCGCACGCATACTTGAATAATCCTAGGCGCACGGTATATCATGGAATAATCTTTGCCGCCATTAATTTTTACATTTCAGACGTATTCACAGACAGGGGAATTAATTCCGGGAAGAATCGGGTAGGTGCACGTAAGCTGGCTGTCTAGTTCTATGTGGTTTGTGTACATAATTAGCACAGTTGCTGGGCGCTTTTCACTCTTTGCCCTTCACGCCCTAAAGCATATAAATCGAACAGTGCTGTCCTAATGGACGATGGACCACATTGAAGGCCTAAGTCAAGAACAAAAGCTTACCCTTACCAATAAACCAAGATATCTTATACATTGCTTAAAATGTGTAACAATTCTTGGGCAAATGTTTTCGCAGAGGCAGAAGTGCAGAACCCAAAGCTAATATGGAGGATAACCTGACGTGTGCATATAATTTTATTTAGTAGAAGAAGAACACAAATACCTTAAGAAGGACATTAAACATTAAAGATAATATGCACGACTGTATCTCACGTAACTTGCTCCTGAATACTAATAATCGTTAGGTTTATGGCAAGATAAGGTACTGTTAATTTAAGAACTAGACTATAATAATTTAGCTTCGTGGTGTAAACCTAAGCTAGTCAGAAACGAAGATTCACGGGTGAGCAAAAAAAAAAACCGGCCAAGTGCGAGTACACTCGCGCACCGAAAGTTCCGTACTTGGCCAGAGTTGATGTATTGAAAAGTCGGTTGTTCTTTGATTTGATAGACCTAGGTAAAAGATTATGTAAACAGTTTTTTGTATAAAGGAAAATATTTTTTTTTTCTACGTCAATTAGTTCTTGAGATAGACCTAGGTGCAAAGTTGATTCGGACAGACATCGTAGCGAAAGCAATAAGGTTCCTCTATAGGGAAACCGAACCTTAAAAAGACTATAGGTACACTTAAATTAAAAAAAGACTTTGCAATAAAATCTAAAATAATATTTTCTATACTCATTAACTTTTGACAAATATAATAGTTTATTGTTTATTCATATATTTTGCTGTCTGAATTTCTATATTTCTTTATATTATGCCTCAACGAAGGGTATACATTCTTAAAAATATAATCTAAATACATAACCAAACTATCTATCTATAACTATTACGATTTTCCAGAAACGCTCTAAGCAGCAAAAGCAACTAACCAACGACAGACGAACTTGGGTAACGCTCTATCGCAAAGGATTGAGGCAAAAATTATTTTTAAAAAGAAATTTCAACTTTCTCAGAAAATTTGCAACGTCTTACAAATGACTTTTTCTTTTATAAATCTTTTTCAATAAAAAAAAAATACTAACCTGGGATAAAAAGATTCTTCAGTGGTATCTGCCTAGCGTCGTATAATTTTAGCATCCAATTTGGTTGAATTTTCAGACACTCGATAGCTAACAGCTCTCTGCCAATGAAACTTGCTATAAAATAATTCAGACATTTTCCACGGTAATACAACGGAGGCTCTGTATTAACATCATCACGATTCCATCCCTTTGGAAATTTTAATTTTCCAATTTTTACATTTGTTAAGAATTTTCCAGTAGTATTCCTATTCTCGAAATCGTCAACCTTCGCCAATGGCGGGTTATTGGACATAAACGGATCATCCGCAAATACACCAATCCATTCGGGCTTCTTCGCGCAAAACGGTCCCCAGTTGATTTCCAAAAAAGAATCCCCGATTGATTTGCCATTAAAGGAGATTGTCAAGTAAACCGGACATGCTACATACATAACGAGAGTATATGAGACACACTGATGGTGAATTCAGTTTTTAATTAGAAATGTAATTAATTAATACCTTGGAGTGTGCTGAACTTAGCAATGAGTGCAATAAGCAATATCGTCGTTATTGTTACTGTCCTAAGGCGCAAGCAACTTGGAAGATTAATTACGGACATTTTTCTTTTAGTTTTCTTCGCTTTGACTGTGAACTTGATATTCCGGATTAGAATGACATCGGCATTAGCGTGGCTTGAACGTAAACAATCAAGCGACTTTGATGGCAGTGGGTGAAAATGAAATAAAATTCAATTGGTGTCCCGTTCAAGTGCGACTATAAATGTCGACTTTGTGCCGCACAACGCTCGGGGAAGATGTTTCGAGAGACACTACTTTAGTGGGTAGCTTTTTGTGACACCAGGCTACCGAAAGTCCATAGAGACACGTTAATAGAGTCATTTCCTCATTAAGATGATTTTTTTTGTTCGTATCATCTTTGGTCGTCTTTTGATGATCGTCACTTCTTTATTATGCACGCAATCAGTCAGTGATGTCTGCCTCAAGTAATGGTACGTAAAGCGAAATGAATTGATACTCTTCTAGTGCTATTCTGGTCGTTGGGATAAGGTTTTCAATTTCGCCTAGGAACTATTCATAATATAATATTGTCCAGTGATTTATTTTATTTAAGGAAAAATATCCGTTTACATATTCCATATCATGACACGAGCTTTTGGGGGATATGTAGTGCGATGTATGAGCTCCATCTCTTTTGGAATTATAGCTAGTCCATTGAAGTGGAACCCTTCTATTTACAGGAACAATAATTGACCATAAATTTTCAAAAAAAATTCTAAAAAATTAAAATTCTCTAGTGTGCTGTTCAATATTGGTTTTGTAGTGGTTGCCAAATTCTGGAAAAATATATTACAAAAATATTGAAATAAAACTTATTAAGTTTTCACTTTTTTTTCTTTCTGCGTCACCCTGTATATGTAGGTAAATCTGTTGGATAGTTTGTATCCTCACTCTAGTTTTCTTCCCAATCTCGTAAAAATCCTTCAAATCCTATAATTTTGTGGTTAGAACTTATTATATAGAAAAATACGATATTTCTATAAAATTTTGTAGTTCTTTGAAAACTGGCATTCCAATGAAGGTCAAGTTGCAATAATTAGATAATTTTTAAAATGATTAAAGCGTTTATTTATTTTTTTTTAAATGAGGATACCTATACATTATATTATATAATTTGATTTTATGTATTTAATTACTGCATATGTGAAATTAAGACAATTCATGAAACAAGGCAAATGTTTGTAAAACTGAGAAAAATGTTACGTATACGCCCCCGCACATTTGGTAAACATGCAGTTGTCAAGGCGATCGGGTAATGCAAAAACAGCTGTAGATATGTTTTGAATAGCTTACGACTAAAGGGATTTTTAGTCTTACACTCCTTACATGGGGTACCTTTAGTCAACGGGCGCACTGCACTTAATAGCCAACATTAGCCCTAATTCAGATTTAATTAAGTGTTATGAATGGGGCTGAACAGCTAATCAATGAATTAAGGCAATAAGCCTAAAAGTATAACAGCATTTCATATAAAATTATGCATTTGGTAGAAATATTTGATAAATTCTGACATTTTTCTCTGGAATGTTGTGTGCATGAGATGAGAAGAACGCCATGATGATTTAACCAAATTGTATTACGCAGTTGGCATGAGATTTTTTTTGACGGAAATTTGTTATTTAAATTTGGAAAACACAGATTTTTGTTGTGCTAATGCACAAATCAATTATTATATACGATATTTGGCGATGGAATAATAACAATTGTATATGCCTTGATTTGCTTCATTGAACAATTTAAATCAGAGTTAATTTGCTCCTGAATGCCAATGTCGGCATTTAATTTTTTGACACTTGATTAAATAGAAATTAACTTTGAAAAAAGTTTATGAATAAAGTTTTCTGCAATTAAACCAACATTCAGATTTAATTAAGTATTATGAATAAGGCTGTTAGAATGCTAGTATTGAAAGCTAGTATTGAACTTTAAGCAGCCCATAGACGGTCAATATTATTTTTCTATAAATATAAACAAACATGGCACGCCCTAGCAATGTAGGGTACCAATCCTATATGACAGAACGACAGGAGTCTGCCAGAGAAGTGAAACAAATTGAGTCAATGTCAAAATTAATCTGATTACTTTAAACATTTTCTTTTCCTAATATATTATTCTGAACCGTCTAAGCAGTCCCAATTCCTTCTCAATCCATCATTCAATCAATTGAACTAGTCATTTGCACAGAAGATCGAATATTTTTAGTTTATTTTAGGTTAGGTTGTATAGCCGTGTCGTGTGAGTTCATCACCGTGTACTAGGCACCATATTGGGCCCATCGCCATCTCTGGGGGAACTTTCACGGTCAAAATCTAAACCAATTCGCCCAAGCACTTAATTTCCCGACAGACACAAAAAATGGTTTCAATTTTGTCTCTGAATTATTGTTTGAGAGAATTACATTAACAACAACTCGTAGACACAGTCACTTTGGTAGGAATGATAGCTATTTCGAACTACACCACTAATTCATCATCAGACTCCTTTAAGTGATTGTTTGAATTTTGTTTGAAAGGCCAACATCCTCCAAATTGTGGAAGAAGTACCTTCAAAAGTGTCTCCTTCTATTCCGAGTGAAAGCCCTCATCATCCCAGTCCTGCTTTATGGCGCAGAATCATGGACGTTATCAAAGGCGGATGAAGATCTCCTTGGTCGCTTCGAACGCAAAATTCTTCGAGTGATTTTCGGTCCCGTTTGCGTTGACGGGCTTTGGAGGAGGAGATTTAACGGAGAACTCTACGAGCTGTACAGCGACATCGACCTGGTCAGAAGAGTACGTATCAGTCGACTAAGATGGCTAGGACATGTAGAGCGAATGGACACCAACGCTCCGGCCCGAAGGGTCTTCGATTCCAACCCGGAGGTACAACGCAGTAGAGGAAGACCTCGCCTTAGGTGGCGCGCACAAGTGGAAGGGGACCTCAACCAACTTGGAGTGCGCAACTGGAGGCGGTTAGCCAAAGATCGTGCTAACTGGAGAGGCGTGTTGGTTGACGCCCAGGTCGACCCCGGACTGTAGCGTCATCTAAGTAAGTAAGCTAGCCATTTTGTTACGCTCAATATTACAGTATCCGGATACCTAACATAATCTGACACGGTTCGGCAATCATAATGATCTGACACTGACATGTGCGGCAGCTCCATATTAGTTCAGATTTGATGGTGTAAGTCTCCAGCGCATTTAGCGCAGCGCCTGATTATCAATGTAGATAGCGATATTCTTGTTCGACATTGATCCCATTTCTTGTAGATCCGCAGATATCAGCACGGCCAGAACCTCTACCTGGAACACACTTAATGTGTCCGGAAGTTTTATTGACATCGAATATCCTTCATATAATGTCTTCTATCTTTATGATTAAATGCAATGGATAGTGGCACACATTAGCGTATTGTTTATGCCCTGGTTGTCATCTTCGCACTGTTCCAGCTGTTTGCTTGGGCTCAAGTCAGTTATCATTGCAGTGCTTGATGTGTGTATGATGAGCGTGGTATTTGTTGTGATAATCGGATTCGTCAGCACAATTTAAATATGGGCCCTATTACAGTTCGTGAGTCGAATGATTCGCCCAAGTCGTGTTGCTTGGCAAACAAATCGTCTATAAATATTTGCCTCGAAACCAGTGCAGCCACAACAAATAAACCGAATGACAAACGTCGAATTAAACAAAAAATGGAAACGAATTCAACAAAATTCTGATACTTTTGTGGAAATGTAAAGAAAGCAATGTTTACGAAAGTAATAGCGAGGGATATAATGGTGCGAGCAAAGGAACAAAGTTCCTCTCATACCGAAACCCCTCACCCTCATACGAAAAAAAAATAACTCTAACTTCGTTTTGATGTTTTTAAATTATTCAATAATATTTTATTCTCTTCGTCTGAAATTAACAATTAATATTAAAAACAAAATTAAATATTATATCTAAGTACAGAATTTTCCTAAACTTAAAAAATATATGTATTTACAAAATATTATTAAATATTTACATTACAAATAATTATAATCTTAACACTATAAATTGGAAATATATAAATTTTTCTTTGTTATATAGTTGCTATTCGAGTGATTCTTTTTTTCTTTATTTGTTTAACAATATTACAATATAACATCATAAAAGACGGAATGTTTAATTTTTTACAGCTTTTTTTCCAGGTACTCTATATTATTAGTTATTTACGTTGAGTTGTTTGCTATTTCATTGAGGTAGTACAACGTGTTAAGTTTATTTTTTTTAACAAGTAATATAATATCAATATGAAGGGCACGGAACAAAGATTATTATTGTAACAGTATATAAATTATTTTTAAAGAAATGCTTATTATATTCTATAAACTTATAAAATAATTCAATAAATAATATTAAAAAAAAAAACAGTCTTGTAGTTGCATTTGTGTATGGTTATTTTTTGTTTTTCTTGGTAAGTATTTTTTTTTAAGATTGACATATGTTTGAGTTGTGGAATGATTTGCCTTTGACGTTTGCTATTAAATGAAAGGACGGTAGCTATTATTAATTTTTTTTTAATGAATGTTTCGCAAAAATTGTTGACACGAACTTTTTATTTTTAAAGTCATATTAGCTAAAAATTTTCTTAATTTCGAATACATTTTTATGAATTATTTAGAACTCATTAACTTTTTTTTTTATATTAACTGGGTAAAAATATTTTTATATACAAAACTACGTATAAAATAATTATTTTACATATTTACAAGAAATTTACAATAAAATAATATAATATATTTTACATGTTGGTATTTTACCAATTTACATGATTGTACTTCAATGGGCAGCTTAGAATTGTTCGTAAGAATTTCAGTGTATAGAAAAAATGGGTAACTTAACATAACAAATAAATATATTATTCTAAGAAAAAGAGAAATGGAGATAATCTGGTAAGGTATAGGAGAGAAAAGAGAATGTCACACAGCGGAACTGATTGATAGTCAGATATTATTATTTATGCCTATTTGAATGGGAAAAAGCAAACAGATCCAAATTGGGTGAAGTGTTCTATAAAAATGACACAAGTGAATCAAATATAACCTCTAACTTCTAACTTTGAGTGTTTGTATTTTGAAAGAGTCACCTTTTTTGAGTAATGATCGTTTTGAAATATTACAAACAATCATAAGGTAGTCGTATACCTACTCAAATTTAACATTTTTTCCTTTTGCTGTTGTATACGATCAACACCAAAAAGAAATTCCATTTCGGGTAGGTAAATTAAGGAACGCATTGCCACATTGATGGCTCGATCGAAATGTCTATTAACAGGAAAAATGGTATCACTGCCAACGTAAGGTGTTCGTTAGATGCATTAACAAAATCTCACTATTTGAGAAATCGCAAATGCCTGCCCTTAAAAATGCTAATTCGTTTGACTACCGACACTCATGATATTTTGACACCACTGTCAGATAACGAGATAGACTCAAAAATGTAATAGGTCAGCGATTTGTACTTGTTTACATTTGTTGTTACAACTCTGAAGTCATAATAACAGATAATTCAAGGAATAGTTCAAATTAGATTTGATTCCCTACGACATTGAATGGTATGGAAAGGTAAATGACAACTGCACATTGATTCTAATATTAACGCTAGCTCTCGTAGGTTCAGAGCAAAATAAATTGGAAACTCGCACTCTATTGTAAAAAATAATGCAACAGTTTTGAATTTCAACCGTTTATACTTGTCAAATTCACTTACGGTGAGCAAGCCCTAGTCACGTTGGCGTAATTTTCTGGACAGAGAGTGTTTCGAACTGACATTTCACTAGCAGTCCATAATAGTATGCCAATGCCCTATGTTAAACGGCTAGTTGTCAGTTTAAATACTTAAATATTTTGACAAGAAGATTATGTAAAATGGCGACTTTTAACTATATGTTTATTGTTTAGTGATGGTCACAAGCTCAGTGCTAAGTATTAACATAAAAATAAGGTGACATAAATTATGGCAAGTTTAAAGTCGCATAGAAGTTTCAATTCGAGGAGCATTTTTATCTTATTAAAATGGCATGGCTTATAAACTAAATAATATTGATCAATTAATGATTTATAAGTATAAACCAAACGACGAGAGTCCTGTACCCAGGAGGAGGTACTTGGATCGAATTTGACATCTCTAATCTTACATGTATCTAGAATTGCCCTAAGAGTCGATGGCGGAGGGTTGAGATTTATAGAGGGACAGATTTTGATCAGTTAGTCGTCGTTACTTAAAATTCTAAGAACCCTGTTGACTAACTTGCCATTATGTCAAATACTCTATTTATATTTATTCTTTTCTAGAACATAAAACGAACATCTTTGCATATTAACGCTGCACGAATTGTTTAAAGTAGGTGGATTTCAATTCAACACTTAAACCATTTATACCATTCGCGGATTACCCCCCGTACCTTCAGTGATTTCGCCCAGTGTGACACTCATCTCTCCTAGAGATTCATGACAAAATGGATATAAATTCCTATCGTTCTCCTAAAATAAAGTCTGCCTAATTTCAGCTGACTTGTTGTGTCAATAAGTTAACAAGTTCTGTGCGATCCATATTGCTCAGCGTTTGCATGTCGACTCCTAGAGCTTTCGCCACTGTCTCAATGTCCAGGCCAAATGACGTCAACAACTCCAAGAATCGCATCTCCTCCCCAGTTAAGGGATTTGTCAACGTTGGACACGAATGATTACACTGTGGCCAACTGCAACGTTCCAAATACCTGAGATTGCATTTTTGCTGGGGTCCATCTTCATTGGACCGCTGACTCTTCGTAATCGGTCTGGAAGGCTGTTCCTTCTGTAGCTGTTGCTTTCGGCGTCGCTTCTTTGTACCATTATTGTTGTTATGATTATTTCTCTGCTCCGCACTATCCTTTTCGTGCTTCCTTCGATTTTTGTGTGACCGATTGACGTGAGTTCCATTTTCGGGAACATTTCCAAATCGATTTGGATTTGGTGTCGTTGTTCTCATTCGACGGGGATTCTTATTGTTATTTTGGTTGCGTCTTCTTTGTTGATTATGTCTGCGTCGTTGTTCGCGTTCTTCTTTAGTGAGTCGATGGTTTCTTCTTGGCTTGTCTGATTTGTCGGAATGCTTGTGTCTTTGGTTGTGTTTCTTGCGCTTCTCCGATGGGATGATGCTGGTTTCCGTCGAACGACGAAGTTTATTGTTTCGCTTACGGCGGGTTGATTGCTCCCAGCAACGAAGAGCTTTGGGCAAGGATACATCATCGATTTTGATATTGACCCAATCGCGCTTGGAGAGGACAGCATGCCCAATGCAGGACGGAGCAAAAACAGCTGAGACGTTTTCTAGGGAAGAACGCAATGCTCCTCCCATTTCGTGAATGTAGTTCCATTGTTGTGGAGTCACCGGGGCACCAACATTATCAGCTCTCATTTGTGCTTCATCGAAGAGCCATTGAAATACAAAGAGAGGAGCTGCAAGGAAAAGACAAATCATTAGCGTTGGCCTTGAAAACTGTATATAAATATGATAACTTACATTCCAAAGTTGGATACAATCGGTATCCGAAATAACACCTCCACGGTTCCACTGTGTGTTGTTTGACACATGCCTCTGGCAGTTGTCCTTCCCACATTTTCCATCCCTGCCGCACAGACTCACTGGAACCAATCGCTGCTGGGGTATATGGTTCCCGGTCTAAGAACCACCCCGAATCGGAAACCCCACGGACCAGTACTTTCAAATTTTTCTCATGGTGGAGAAAATTATTTATTCGGTCCAAATTCAACATCACTCCAAGTCCGCCGGCCGATGAACCAACCAAAAGAAGTTCCGAACCGGAACCTCTGCCCAATCCAAGTTGTATGAGATCAGCAACGACCTGACGGATTATCGAGGAACCCATAAAACGCCATCCATCTCGAGTGTCTGCATGCGCTTTAGTGCCTGACCATGAATCGCTGCTACAATAGGGCACGAGAACATGATTTGCATTGTACCAAAAAGGATTCTCTTCCGGTAAGCCCGATAAAATACCACCAACTGAAAGAATTCGAAAAATTAGCACCCAAACGGCTGTGAACGTTATTTCCGTCACTTACCATCTCTGGTTTCCGGCCACTGAGCGGATGTCATCAAATGACGCAATTTCATCCATCTTGCTCGGCAAGATTTCGTATCGTAGCAATGCCAACCACCTTCTAGGAACACAACCCATTTCTTTGAACCGGCTGACTTGCGAAGATAAAAGCCCGCTTGAGAACCATCGTTACAGGTGACCGTACGATTTGAGAGAAATACCCGTTTCAAAGAACGGCTGTGGTCGCCGCTAATGTGTGCCGCTTCCACTTGTCGCTGAATGGAATTTGTTTCGATAAGTAGTCGCTGCTTCGTTATGTTAGTGGTTGTTGTATTTGATGGGGCAGCCATTGCACGGCATTCGGCAAGATTTGACTTCGAAATTATAACAGATAAAATTAGGCACACGCATGTGGTTGTTGTTGATGATAGTTTTATCTGAAAACAAAAAATAGGTGTTGTTGTTTAATAAACCAAAATGAATTACTATGAATAAAAGCAAGATTTTAATTAATAAATGTGTTAAATTCAATCAGGCTGACCTACTGCAATAAATGGTTTTTATAGGCAGGCAGAGTCGGTTGGAAAATTGGAACTTTTTTGGAGTAAGAACTGTAAGGCTGTTTTTGACAAAGTGTCAGTTGTCAGTTTTGTACATTCAGATGGTCATATTTTTATAATTTGCGTAAAAGAGACGAAGAAAGATAGTTCTATGTCTTTACTTTTAAAGTATGGTTTTAGTTTTACCTATAGGCTCCGCTGTTGGGTTGAATAAAGCGCAATCTTGAGGCATTTAAATTTTCGAAAAATGTTTCACTCATGGTAAAATGATAACGAAAATGAGCAAAATGGGCACAATTCAGCTGTCAGCTAACATTGCAAATTATATTATATTTAATACCCAAAAATTACCGCGTGGTGTATTCACTAGTCGTTGTGTGTCAAAGTTGACGTTTTGTACCTAGTTACCTAATTCTGACAGCTGGCTGACGTGTTTGAATTTTTATTGAGCTAGACTGTTCATGTGAAAGGTTTTTTCAGTAGATGTTTATGGATGGGTAGCCGATAAAAATCAAGTCAAGAATTTCTCGACTGAGTACCAAGTTGACATTTCGATTCCGTGACAAATCTAGTCGACTTAAGAGGAATAGGGTTTTGAATGTGCCCAAAGTCGTAAGGTACCTTAGCTCTTTTTTTCCCCCAAGGTTTCCAAACCTACAACTAAATATTCGATGACACTAGACACCATTTAAAAAAAAAAAAGTCTTCTTCGCATACATTGTACATGTACAATGTATAATCTCGTTTTTAGTAGTCAATAATTCACACCGCCAGAACTTATACGCGGAAGTTATGCAGTTTTAAAGAAATATATTTTTTTTGCTTTTCCGATGAAACAAATTAAAGTGTGACATACCAATCAACTGCAAGTGGTAAGAGCTCGGCATACTGAATACAACATCAAAACATTCAACTACCATAGATAGACACACTTGGTTCGATCATTAATATGCCAGCTCTCTAAGGAAAAGAACTAGCTAACAAAAAAAAAATGAATGCCGCAGGTAACAAGCAGCAATTACACACAGAATTAGGAGAACAGAGAGCATAGCCACATGCATACAAGCCACCGCCGCCGCCGGCCGCCAGGCGCTATAAGGGAATCAAATAGCAAAAAAAAAAGCACAAAAATTAGAAACATTATACTCGCACTTGTATATCGAGGTATCAATTGGTACCACAAGAGAAAATGTTAGTATATAGATACGTATACCGCGCAACAGACATTCATACAATAATTCTAAATTCCTTTGCTTTGATTTTAACCCGATGCCGACACAACACTGCCGCCACTAGCACCGCGTCATTATACCCTGGCATCACCTCTTTGCAATGAAACCAGCTAAACGAGGTTCCCTCCTCACACAGCCCCTCCAGCGACATGGACGATGTTCTCTGGGAATCTCTGCGCTAGATGCTTAAGAGCAAATCTCACTTAATTGTATCAATTAATTAATACGGTGCCACATAAAACTGTTCACTTAGTGTCATTTGGCCAACATCATGAGAAGATCGATCTGGTCAGGGCTACAAACATGATCGCCGGCTTCGCGCCGACAAAACAAGAACGGCGCGCAGTAGGAGGACACAAGACATAGGCATACGACACGCACGCGTATCTGCGGCTCTCTTTTGCTCCTCTCTTTTCTGTCTTCATGAATGAATCTGCATTTTCCCATAACTCCAATTCCACAGCTGATAAACGATCGTGAATCGTGATGCATGCCTCACAATTATTGTATTTTAAATGGCCTGCATCCGTTTAGAGAGTGAGGTTTGTGAGGCGCGCGGCCAAATGATCAACGCAGCAGCGGGAAGGAACAAAGTAGATTGCGCATTGTTATTATGTTAAATTGTAATTAATACTTTTTTTTTCTCCTTTCAAAATACGCATTGTATCGGGTCTGTCTCTCCAGTATCTCTTACATATTGTGCGTTTGTCTTTTTTTTACCTCAAGTCTTAAATGAACGTAAACACGCTGTTTTGGCGGAAACTCTTTGATCAGAATGCGAGCAAGGAGCTCTGCGATAAGATCAAAGGGATTTGCCGCCAGAGCAACAGATACAAAACCCGAACACAACACACATATATAATAACAACAACAATAATAATAATAATAATAATAACAATAAAAACAACAACAAGATCACAACAAACACCGACAAAAGAACGATCATTACAGCGATCATGATGATGATGATGACGATCATCATGACGACGACAGCCAGTAGAGATTCACACCACTACAAAGGTGCAACAGCGAACGCGCGAGACACTGAGGAAATAAAAAGAGCGAGAACCGTCCTCGACCTGGCGGCGCGGCGGCGTACGCGGATGGTACTAGGTAACCGCGTAAAGCTACTAGTGGAGCAGACCACGCAGACAACCACTGCTACATCACGAGATTTTGCGCGATGTGATGACCATCAACGGTGTGTTTGTGGTTGGTTTTGGTTAATGATGCAGCAGAGATAACAACAATGTTGCCGTTGCCGCGCATGCAACCAAAGAGATCGAAGAGCGACTGAAATGCGAATGGCGCTCGACACAATAATATCTTTTGAATGCACCATTCTCTGCCAACTGCCAGTGTAAACGGGAAAGAGAGAGCAAGATGAAAATTCTGTACGAAAGGAAATTTGTTGTGGTTCGTGACGTGTTTTTCGTATTCCTCTTTGATTGAAAAAGTCGGCGGCCGCGGCACTACAAACGTTCGTGTGCTGAATGCTAAGATAGCGCATCTTAAATTATTGTAAACACACATACACACCACCAGGAACCAAAGTTATACCACGTGTTTGGCGTACTTCGCACGTCTGCCATATATAAAATGCTAGCTGACAAGGTGGTAGTGGTCGTATGTTTACCGGCTGAAAACCGGAGATGAATTCAAGGCGTTTTCAAGTTTTAGATATTTTGGATAATGTTGCAATAAATTATGGCAACTTACATCCGAATAGATGAAAGCTTTTGTAAAAAAATAACACTGAAAATCTGTCAAATTCAAATTATTCAGCTTTAGATGTCAGTACCCACAAGGCGAACAAATTCTTTGAACTCTTTAGAACCATGGGAGATAATTATTAGTTCATCGATAAATAGCTACTTCATTAATTTTCAGTTTTCCGTAATTTTGATGAGACATCAGTGACTGTCAGTGATGGCACAGTCAATTGGACTCAGCTGTCAAACATACATAGTATTCTTGCTCCATTGATATCCCCAATTTAAGGGAATGCCTTTGAAACCATTCTTTCACCAGGCGAAATGAGAAGATTATGGTAACATTTTATCCCAAATGTTCCATAATCAAAAATAAATAAATAAATAGGCGGCGCAACAGGCGGTAGACACCCAAGGCCTAGCTTCTCGCACCCATTCGTTTTGTGTGAGTTTCTATTTTTGGAACGAATGGAAGGGACCTACAATTTTATGCCGAGTTCGAACGGCTGAATTGAGAAGCTTTTTCAGGACAGTCATACTCTCGGATGTTTGTCAGACGTTCGCGAGAGGTGGCGCAGTAGAAAAAAACTTTAAGATGTAATTTGTGTTTTTCCGGGGATCGAACCTGGGATCCCTCGCACAGTAGTCCAGCACACTAACCACTGCGCTACTGCGTTCCATAATCAGTAGGTATATATATCGGAATCGGAACGCAATGATTTCGTTCGTCTCGAGTTCCCCGAAGAATTCTTTTGTTCGTTTGTAAATTTATCAGAGAATCTCTGACAATACAATGTAGACTTTTAATTTAATTAGTTCACAATACATAGCTTTATTTTCCCAAGATAAATATCGCAATTGTGACTGAGCCGCCGTAAATTAGAATTTGCTAATAGTAAGGCACATTGTATTTGCCAGGGATTCCCAGAAAAATTGACTAGCAAACAAAGGTATTCTTCGGGGAATTCGAGGCGAACGAAATGCGACTTGTTGAGTTTATTGGATCTGAGACATTTCTAAAGCTATGATTACACGGTCATTTTTTCGCGTCATTTAAATGGCGCTTTGACGTAAAAATCGCGTCACAAAGCCGTCATTTTAATGTTTTTTTTTTTGGGGATAACATTTTCGGCGTTATTTAAATGACTAGGAAAGTCGCACGTATGCCTCTTCGCTGAGAGAAAAACACTAAATGACAATAGCTATGGCCCTTTTTGTGATTGTCGATCAGCGATCGTCACGACAATTGTCGATTGCGTCGATTGATTTTAGCTATTCGTACGCACAACATTTTTTCACTTCCAAGAGAAAGCATCGACCAGACATTTGTAATAGACTACAAGTTACTGTCAAATCGACAAAAATATCAATCGCAATCGACAATCACAGTTGTCGCTCAACTATCCACACTCACAATAGGGGCCTATATTTTTCTCATTGGTCATTACCGTCTGATCGATCACAAAACAGATAAATGACGCGAAATCGAAATAATAGGAAAGGTGACATTTGTCATTTTGATGGGGCAAGTCATTAACATTTTTTCCCTCGTCATTTAATGACATCCCGTCATTTCTTTTTCCTTTTCTGTCTTAACCTTTTTTGATAATGGCGGCAAGACAAGCCTACAATATTGTACGTTGCTGAAAAATTAAAATATTAAACAAAAAAACACATATCTAATTCAAAATTTATGTAAAAACAATTAAAAAAGAAAAGAAAAAGCAAAAAAAAACTAATAAGCTAGTACAAAAACTAACAAGCATAATTGTATCAAACTAAACGTAAGTAAAATGTAAAAAATGAAATGTAAAATTGAAGTAATAAATATCCCTAAACAGGAAAATTTAAGAGCCTGCAGAAGCAGCTCTGTAAATTTCGAAACAAAGGAAGATTTAAAATTAATAAATCAACACTCTCGAATGACAGTCACCGTCAATCATCACGAGAAAAAAAAACGACACCCTACTAGATCATTTCCCAGATCGCAATCATACTCCCATTGCTAGATTTATTGAAGTATTTCCCTCTCTTGATAACTGTGAGGGAATACCCCGTCAAATACAGTTAAAACACAGAGATAGACGAATGCCTACGTTTTAATGTATACGCCACAATATCAACATCAAAGGCATGCCGGCAATAATAGCGACGACGACGCGCCGCTTTTTAAATCGCGCATTCAAATGCGTGGAGCTATTCCATATAGATGTCTATAATGTTGATGATGATGATGGTGTTATCTTGTGCCCTCGCCAATCGGTAGATGGATGCTATTAATACACATTACACACTTTAACATTTATTTAAAACATAAAGCCCACAAGGGTCTCTTGTAGTTACAGTTTCAGTGCCACAATATAGCGATATGCGGATCAGCGGTGATTGACAAACAAAAAAAAAATCAAAAAGGCCCGCTCATTCACATTACGGTTATTAAAAAGCAATAAATCTTCATACATACACCTCTACCTCTAGCACGCGCCCGTTGACGTTCAATACGAACGACTATAATAATCATCAATCAATCTTAGACTACCGTTGATAGACGTGTCGATCGCAAAGCGTTGACTGTGCTGAGGTGGTGACTGCCGGTTGACGATCGATCGTGGTTCACTTGCTCTGCTATACAGCAATAAAAACTTCAAATCGAGTGACAAACAAACTTATGACAGATGAACAGCGAGCAAATACGCTGATCGAGAAAATGACGTACACATGACGTACTACGCACAGCACACAAACTCACTTCATCGATCGCGCCATCGATTGTCCCTCCCCGCCTTACTCACATACGTGATGATGACGAAGACACGTTGTGCCGATCATGATGATGATAATCACTTTGTTGGTGGATGAGACGTCGAGCGCGCGATGATCCACACAGCACAGCGCGTCCCCGGCGCGTTGAGTAAACAAACATTTAAACGGTCTCAAATAAAGAGGCGGCGCGCGTATGCGCGGCAGCCTCAAAGACCAACGGAGCGCTAATAATCATAATAATACTCTCTCGGAGATAATCATCTATTGCACACCAAGGCACGGCACAACACACAGCAGAGTGTAATGTTTGAGGAGATGTGTGGCGCCAAGCTGCGCACTTTGTGGGAATGGAAAAAGAAAACCCGTGATTCACGGAGCAGAGCTACCTCCGGGGAAAGCGCCAAGGAAAAACATTTCTTAATTACCTTTCCCCTTTCAGGCCGGGCTGGGATGGCGCATGGCAGCGGATTTCACGCTCGTTCGCATTGATTTAAACGGAAAACTAATATTAGGCGAGATATGATTGCTGGCTGCTGGCTGCTTGGCTGAGCTGCCTACTGGCTCTTCTGGCCCGCTTCTTATGGTCTACCACTACCTCTCAGTGAGTTCCGTAGAGGACCATGTTTCGCACCGAGCTCTGTCTTGAACGTCGGCTGGCGGACACCATAATTTGTTGGATCTTACCATGTCGTTGTGTGGAAATTAAATTGTCACCTGAAATTAATTGGTGGTGTGCCGCCATGTCTTCGTTTTATTTCTTTCGGTTTTCCAGTTTGAAGTGTGTGCTTGTGCTTGATATAGGTTTTGCGCACAGAGTGGCACGACACGGCGACGCGACGCACGAGTAAAGTGCAATTTAGAACTGACACTTTGACGTTAGATGATGAAGAGGGGGCGAGTTTTTATTTTTGGCGCGCTTTTGGAGGTGGTTTTGATTGACTTGACAGGTTTTTGGCATAATTCACATAGATTAGCCTGATGTCTTGAAGTTTGACATTGGAATCTGGGACACCAAATGGAACTCATGGTGTGACTTAAAATTTTAATTGGAATTCCTAAGTGGTTTGATATGAAACGTGTTAAACTACCTACTTTGCATATACCTTATCAGAGTTGACGTTGTCGGCTATATTAAAGTGTGACCGCTCTGACTTTGCATTTTAATAAGATCTTGTAACTACTACTAGAGCGATTGTATATCAAGTTAGGTAGGTACATTCGTTCAATTAATAAAAAAATTTACACAATTTGGTTGACGACAATGACTATAGGTGGATATCTACTCGTACATTTTCTAAAAGAATCGACTTCTTAATGGCACGTCTTCATTTTATAATAACAATAATTGTAAATTGTAAGTGACGTTTGTCATAACCTATCATATTGACATTTGAAAGATTTGACGGCAAGGCGTTAGTTGTAACAAACTATAGTCTAAATGAATTTATTGTACCTACCTACAAGTATTTTTTTGGGAGAAAATATTTTGCTCTCTTCACCAAATTTAAAGAAAAATGTTTGAATGCTTTATCGTACGGGAACAGAAATGTCTGTACCTACAGAAAGTTCCAAATTTATGGTGAAAATATTCCTACAGTGGTGTCGATAGACTCATTTGCTGACATTTTTATTTCAATAACACCGTTAGTAAGCAAGCGGTCACTAAGCGCCAAAAATTGGGGTAGACTTGTAACGACAGCTCCATCCAATATTTAATACAATCGCTCCTTTTCTTAATGCCAAACTTCTGTCATTGCTGTTGCGCTGCGCTGTTAACCTCCTTGGAGAATTCAAAGCATTTTTGAAATATGTTTATACGTATCTATCAATAGGTAAGATATCTTTCACTTTGCTGTCACATTCATAGCGCGAGTAATTACACGCGATACACAATATGCACACTACTTGTCTGTTTCGCCGCCGCCGCAGCAACAATCGGGTTCGGGTACCTAACCTATATGAAGTTGTCTTATTAGCCAGTGACAGCAGTCACTCCTTCTTGTGCCGCCATGTTTGTCGGCAAATAATTAGATGTTTTTAATGCTTTCCTTCCCTCTCCGCGGACCGGTGACAAAGACGAGTCTCTGTTAACAGCAATTCGAAGGCAACTGGAAATAATATGGCGCCCCCTGTTGATGACAGAAGAAAACTTATTTCCCTAACCATCTCGACTTCGATCAGAAAAAAGAAAACAAACTACTTTACAAATAAAAGGAAACAACAATTTTAACACAAAAGAGAGGAGAAAATGTAAAAAAAAAACATAGCAACCGACAAGCGACGACGACGACGACGGAAAAGAGGCCACAAGAGAATAAGAGATGGCCATGCACACACAATAATTATATCATGATTGGACTGACGGATGCCATGTCGGTGAAACACTTTGAGGAATCCGGTAATTTATTGATGATCGCTATGATCAAAAGAATGCAACCGGAGCGTGCGTGCCGCAAGTTACCAATCCGACAGACCAACCGACTCAACCGTGCCACCATTCAGATTCAACGACTTGCTACCTTCGCGTCTACCTCCAATCTCAATGCTCATTCGTGAGCAACTTTTTCAGATGCTGTAATGGTGGAACGACGACGACGCTGCGACGCACGGTCGGTGCTGGCGGTTCTGGTGAAAACAACGGCACCAAGCCAACACAATAATAATATAGGAACTGACCTGGTAGTGGATGGATGGATGGTGGAGCAGCAGGACAGCGGCACAGTGCTCGAATAAAAAAGGAAACATTTTCGCAGCCAAGGAAACTTCATTCCTGCGCGATGATAAAATGCCGTTTGCCGCGGCGGCGTTCACTATTGTGCGCTGAACGTTCTTGCGCTCTGATGATGATGAAGACGGGCAGCGCAACAACACAACGCATCATGCCAAATGTTTTCGAGTTGGCGCGTGATGATGATGATGACGGTGACGAGGTGAATGCCGCCAAGCCAATTTGACGCAGAAGAAGATAATCTTGGAGTGTGCTCGGTTCAACACTCTTGATGATTGTAGTTCAAGTGAATTGAATTCGATCCTGGTGTCATGTGTCGTGGCAAGATGAAACCAGACGCAGCCACGTGCAGCAGTACGATGGATATTCTTTCCGGGAAACGTTTCATTTCGTTAGCACCACCGACCGTTTAGAGAAGGCATATGGGTTCTAGTTGTATTCCCGGCATCAATCAAAAATGCAAAAGTCACAAAATGACAATCATGTTAATAACATGTTCTAATCTAAGGCCAGATGGTTTATTCAGACCCTCAAAACGGCCATGAGACGTTTAAAAAAAAAATCTATTTGACCCTTAAGCCACTGAATTATACTTGACAGCATAACTCATCACTTCAGGTCTCAGAGGTCTTACATGAGCCCCTCAGAAAGAGGACATACAGCGGATGAATCCACAAAAGCTGACAATTGCCTGTTTCAAAAGTGAGACAATCTGACACGTTAAAATTATTCGGGCAATATTTTTCCAACTTCATAAGTTCTGGCCTCATCAATATGTCATTGTCGTAATTCTCCTCTAAATGGGCAGACATGCAAAAAATCATATGAGGGTGTAAACATGGCTCCGGAGTTCGCTGAACTTCAACAGTGGCCGAATTATCGCATGCGCATCTGTCAACGAGCACCACGTGACGGAATTTGTTTTTGTTTTGCATATAAAATCGGTATAATTCAGTGACCTGCTGCTCGCTTAAGGATGCGATCATTCGACGATAATCGGTCTAATTCAGTGACTGGTGTAGATGCCAATACTGTGAACTCCCTACTGGTTTAACACCAGACGCAACCGCCCATCTTCAGCAATAGTCCAAGTCGTCGCAGACCCTTCCAAGTGTCAGTTTATTCACAGTTCGATCAGTTTCATGTCAAAGTAAACGTCAAGATCACATTAAGAAAACAACTACCTTTCAATTGTGTATGTAGGTACTTCGCGTTAGCTATCAACATTTTATAGCACCTTCTCTGTTATACAATGTTGGCTACCCAAATGATCATCATAATCATTGGTCCGAAATAAAAAAAGAACGCATTCAAAATATCAACCTGAATGAATCGCTAATTTGTCGGCGAAGTGGGTATATATCTCGCCAAAATGATGATGATGCCACGCACAGTAGTTGAGTATCGTATGCCGCCAACTTGCCTGCGGAGTCCTGTTGTTACTTTGCTGCCTCCTTCTTCGTTTTTCAATGTTTATTGCCTGTTGTTTCCATTAGGCATGCATAACTCCTTCTTCGTATTAATTTTATTCTCCTCCTCCGCGCGCCAATTACCATCCCACTGCACCTGAGATACAACTCGCCAGAGATCACATTAGATTCATTCTGGGAGATTCATCTTGAAGTCGCAATCTTCTTCCTGAATTTATCTTTTCTCTGTATTTTACAAGGAAACAAATAGGCCAAGAGTGTGAAAGAGACGGACAGAATTAAAAAAAAAAAACCAAAATGATGAAAACAAAAACAACTCAAAACGGATCAATGGATGCCGACATCATTCAGAGGCACAAATGCTCTCAAATGAGCCGAAAAGTGAGTTAACTTGGCTTGCAATAGCCGCTACTGGTCGTTACAACCAGCAGTAGCAGCAGCCGCCACCGCCGCCGCAAGGCTTTGTAGTGACCGCAGGGGCAAATGAGCTACAAACAAAAAAAAAATAATAATAATAAGAAAATAAAAAAATGCAAAACAAAAAATAAAATAAAAATAATAAACACAAAAGCCGAAATCGGCATCGTATCGTGCACCTGTTCGACTTCAGAGTTCAGGCAGGGATAATTCCCGGTCTGATTACTGCTTACTGGCTGGTTGGGCTGCTTCTTGTCTTGGCTGCTCCGCGAGATGTTATGATGATGCAGCTTCTTTTAGCGGCCGACTTAGGTTCTCCTTCTTTTCTTTGGGATCCCATTGCAATATTTCTTTTCCTTCTTAACATGGTATTTCTGTTTTGGTTTTTTGCCCTGTTTTGCGGTGGAAGTATTTTTTTTTTTTTTTTGAGGATCTGGAGGAGTATTTCGGAAGCTGTGTGTTCAACGTGCAACAATGTGACACATTTTTATCTGATTGGTATGCAAAGGGTTTTTTTCGGTTTTCTTTGTTTTTTTTTTGGCAAAATTGATCTTCCGTTTGGAAAGTGGTTCGTGGTAAGTGGTCGTAAAGGTGACTCCAAATACATTGTAGACTATTGATAGCCCAAGAGGAGTAAATTTGACATCCTTTGACCACATGCACCTTAAGAGCACTCAGTGAAATTGTCTCACTGTGTTTTGAATTCGGGCAATATTTTTGCAGGTGAGTCGAAAAGGGTGTTTTTTGAGATAGGTATTTATAAATCAAAGTTTGCAATTCTTTAGGCCTTCATTTTTCGATGTTAGCAATGACTTATTTTATACAGACTGTTAGCGGCTAATTGCGTTTGAATAATCTTTTAATAATTTAGTGTCAAATAAAATAACCATCGTCATTCAACGCAATTGACTTACGGCTCTAGTTCTATTGGACTGCATCACGATACTGTCAAAAAATTAATCAAATGTAATTATTCATCAAGGCGTGTGTAAATTTCTGACAGTTTCTACAATTCGCAGATCTAAAATTAACGAAATCCCATTACGTCAAATATTAGACGTAGGGCAAAAATAATAGTGCATTTCCTTAATTGTTGATGAATGAATACGGACCAATGTCAATTATTGAAAATTGAAAATGTTTTTGAAGGTTTTAGTATTTAAAACGTATCTATGTATACAGAAACGTCAAAAAACGTGTCAACGTCAAGTCGCCCAGAAAGGTTTTGAAAGAAAGTTTAGTTTGCACCGTTTTCGAACTCTTTGAACTGTAAACTGTCAACAAATTATCGAAGGAGCAACAAACCAATTAATTATAATACAATTTCACTTATAAATAAACTAAATTGTTTTCGGTACTGTCAGAATTTAAACAAAACCAATATGGCGGTTTCAGTTTGAGGAATGAATTTTGTATTTTATGGTCAGATTTTAGGAAAAGCGGATACTTATCCAATGATTAAGTTTTCAGACTATTTTCAGGCGATTTTCGGGATTGATTTTCTGACCAACAAAAAATATGGCAATACCTATACCTACAATTTATGGCTCAGCCATAAACAACAGAAATGAATTTGACAGTGATTCAGTCAGTTGATAACACTAAAAGGGTGAATTTCTTGTATACCTACCACTACAACTGACGTTGATATTATTAGGTACTTAGTTATTTTAGTGGGCGCAGTAGCGCAGTGGTTAGAGTGCTGGACTACTGTGCGAGGGATCCCAGGTTCGATCCCCGGAAAAACACAAATTACATCTTAAGGTTTTTTCTACTGCGCCACCTCACGCGAACGTCTGACAAACATCCGAGAGTATGACTGTCCTGAAAAAGCTTCTCAATTCAGCCGTTCGGACTCGGCATAAAATTGTAGGTCCCTTCCATTCGTTCCAAAAATAGAAACTCACACAAAACGAATGGTTGCGAGAAGCTAGGCCTTGGGTGTCTACCGCCTGTTTATTTATTTTTTATTTAGTTATTTTTACAAAAAACTGACAAATGTCTAAACAACAGCTAATTGCATCTAAAGCGTTTATGGACGAAGTATAGTCCTCATCCTTATTATTACAATTTTTATAAAGTTTATATTTGTAGGTATTAAAATAAACATAAATGGATGTAGAGTGGCTTTAAAGTGCAAAATTGTTTGTGGTCATGTGTCATTCCTAGCTTTATATTTAAAAACCGCTTAACGACGACAATGGTAAGGCAAGCTCTCGCACCGTTAAGGTCGGTCATAATTTGATTAATTAGACCATAAACAATCGTTCGTTTGAATTCGACCATAAACTCTCTTCCCTCAAACAAAACTGTGTCAAGTACAAGCGAAATTATTTTATTGTTGTCACAATTTCGTCCTCCACCACTAAATGTTACCTAGTTTTCCAAAGCCAAGGCTTCGTCCACGTCCTCGTTCCATCTCCACTATTCTTTTGAACTGATCACCGATCATAAACTTTACGACTTTGCCATGTTAATCTGCATATGCTATGCAGTCAATAAAATATGTACACCTTTAAAGAAGGGCTTGACGGTTGCCTCACCAGTCACAGTCACAGCCCTTTTGTCATTCAAAACGCGCAAACTCACATAAAGTGTATGTGTCCTTCTGTCGTTATGGTCGGCATCGCGTTTCATCTTTATTATCCTTTAAGAACCCCGCGATTTTATCAGCTCAGTAAGGAGTGATGCGCATCTTTCAAAAGGTCAAGAGAAAGAGGTATTAAAAACGCGCGGTATCACTTGAAAGGTGCGCGCGCACACAATCCTTTTGCATTTTGCTCAAAAGAAAAGACCTCAATGCGGCTATTTTATTGGCCACGCAAAAATATCTAAAAGCCGAAAAGTCGTAAAATGTTTTTGCCTGCATTTTCTTTTATTTATATTTTTGTTTATTTCATTCAATGGAATGGCGGTCGGAGAAATCCAATAATAAAAAAAAAACACTATACACAGAGAAAGAGATATGTACATATACGTGCGATCATCGATTGGGCCAGGCGCGCACTAAGTCAAGATCAAGAACTGAAGCTACGAAATAGCCGCAAACAGCATCGCATTGCTGTCCTTAAACCAAAAATGAAAACAGAGAGAAAAAAAAAACACAGTCAAGTAAAAATCCACTTGACTTTATTTAAATGGCGTAATTTATCCTTTTGTCGGTGGCGGCACTTTGTGTTTTAATTCACCTCGTTTGTTGCCGTCCCTTGCCACGGGTTGGTGAAATTGCAATTTTATGTGCCCATTATACGTGCCAACACATATAAAATATACACATACACATATATAGTGGCTCAGCTATAAAGGAGGTGAAAAATACCGCGAAGGTTATAAGATGGGGCTCGCCGATAGGTGGATAGGTATTTGTTTTCACACAGGCCGACCAGCAACGGCAATGCCTGATCTTTGGCAGAACTGTGTCGTTTGTAGATACATATCTGCCGGAAAATTCTTAAAATAACACCGACACTGCGATGGTTTGAAGAACGCGACTTTTATCATGAAGATTGATTGAATTTTTACTGGTCAAAATGAATGTAACTGTCTGGCAAAGTTTGTGAACTTCTTTTAAAAAAATATGTAGGCATGTAGGTACTCTAAAAATTAATATGACAGGACAGCTGAAACTACTCTCTGGGTTGATTTCAGGAACCGGTCTCCTGATGGAGCTTATGAATCCTACAAGAATTTTGTGGGGGTAATCTAGCTTTTACATTGAAATTGTATGTCCAAAGTAGGATTGTGGTCCGTTTCAAGCATTTGACAGGACGTTCATTAGTGGAATTTCGTTTAAACACTAGTCTAGTCTAGAAAGTAGACAGATTTGTCCTTTTTCATAACAAACGGATCAATCTTCTTAATAATGATGGAAGCAATTTGGACACGAAATTATACCGTGAAACAACAACAACTTCCCCAAAAACCGATTTAAAAACTGTCTTTTCGTGCGTGCGTTTGGACAGTGTCACCCTAGCAGTCCTTTTCCAAGCAGCACCATCACATCGACTGAAGTTTGGATATTCCATTTCAAACGTTTGAAAGTTGGACACCTTTCCGAATGAGAGGTATACACATATATATTTTTAGTAACTAGTTTTTCAATAGGATAAAAAGTGTCAAATGTGATCCATTTTATTGTGTTAGTGTTGCAGATGACATTTGTGTTCAGCATCATCATGAAACTTACACCACAATAAGGCTTTCAATTTGTGTGGCTCAATCCGACAATGGGAATCTAATGAACTCGATGGTGCCTATCAATGGCAGTTCAAAAAAACTGACACCGAGTAGCATGCTACCTATAGGAAGCGTGTATTAAATATTTTTGACATTTACATTGCGCTTATAGTCAGGGCAACTTGAGCATTAAGTATTAGAGATAGCTTAAGTCACCATATGGGGCTTTATTTTATTAAGAGTTCTTTGAGCTGTAATATAATTTCAATTGAAGATATTGATATATTTGTCAAAAAATTGAGTTTTCTTGCTGTCAGAAATGCAGCGGGGGAACTTTAAATATGTCCGTCAATTGAAACCATTACCTAATTATAAAAATATTACACCAACCTTGTGAAATGAAAATATTTGTCGACTTTTCTTGGATTTTTCGAACACCATTTTTTTCTTCATTTTTGTACAAAAACGTATGTGGTATTAAGGTCTGCTGTATACTTTTCATAAATAAGACGTGTTGTTGATCTTGAGTACGGTCAAGGGATACAGTATATATTTTCACATTTCACTGTTTTATTAACTTTTTCACTGAGTTGTTGGGTACAATCATTGGAATCCAATTTTCATACTCAATATTACGCTCAAATCTAACTATGAAGTAAACCCTGGACCTTATATCGGTGGTTTGAAACATTAAAGCGTTGCTTTGGAAAGAAAATGCCCAACAAAGTAGAAGTCGCATTAACATTTACTTGGCCAATGGGCCTTACCATAATTATCATTTTGAACCTTTAATAAATAAATAAAAGGTCCGTATAGGCACCTAGCCTAGCTTCTCTAAATCATTCGCTTGTGTGTGAGTTTTGATTTTTGGGACGATTGGAAGGGTCCTACAATTTTATACCGAGTCCGAACGGCTGAATTGAGAAGCCTTTTTAAGACGTTATACTCTCGGATGTTTGTCAGACGTTCGCGAGAGGTGGAGCAGTGGAAAAAACCTTAAGATGTAATTTGCGTTTTTTTCGGGGATCGAATACTGCAACCACTGAGCCGACATTTTTAACCTTCACCTTAAATAGTTTGTAGGTCAAAATAGTTCATAAGCTGTACTGTACAAAGACAGTAGGTAAAGTAGTACCAGGTACAGGTAGTAATACACTTTAAACAATATTTCGACCTAATTTTTCTCAATGGACAAATTGCACCATTTCAAAATTGGACATTTTTGCAGATGTACTAAATTTATGTAGGTAGGTACTATTGTTCATTTTTGGCTTGTTTAGGTTCTTATTCTCAGCGCAACTGTATAACCGACAAACAGATTTCCAAAGTAAATGTGGCCTATATGTATAAGCATACCAACTCTGGGTCGCACGAAATCTGCGCCCAAAATCATGCTCAAAAATCTGGACCAAATATGTACCAATTTTTTTTTTTGAGGAGGCAATATTGAATAAATACAAAGAAAAAATTAAACAATAATATTATGAAATATTGCTCATGAAAACATTTTCTAGAATCCGACCAGACTGTGCGCTATCACTTGACATGGTCATCTCATCTTACTGATACCAGTTGCTTCATGATTGTTTCGGGAAGCAATACTACTGCAGTTAGTAGCCTCTTTCGCGATTTTTCTCAATAGTTGTGGCGGTTTTTTCAGGAAATGGTAGAAACCAATGCAATTGTAATCTAAATTGTATTTCACGAATAAAATTGATTTCAGTGTGCTGATGTTAAGATTTTGCGACTGGCTTTCTAAATTTATTTGACTGGTTAATTTGGAATTGATTTCAGTGTCCGTTTGGAAAAGTGAAATTCTGTACCAATTTGTTTAATCTATACAATTCTGATAGATACAACCTTCCCAATGGAAATATTATAAAATTTATTTAACTGACTTGTCATTAAACTTCATTAAGCTTCACACTAAACAAAGTTAGACTAAACTTGCATTTTATCAGGAAGAATAAGGTGCTGTCGGGCGGAGTGGACCTGTGTCGACAAAATGCAAATTTATTTAATAATAATAATAATTGTTTGTTGTTTTGAAAACCATTTGTCAGTAAAGTCGGTGTAGGCTATCTGAAGTTTACTAATTTTTACATATCAAAAATACACATTTTTTGAGCACCTATATTTACTTTTAAATAAAAATAAAAATAAGAACTTACCATATTTAAAAATCGTTTAATCCGCATTTTGACGTTTGTCAGTGGTGTTATTGGTGATGACATTTGCTTAAACTTATCTTATCAGATTCATATATATTCACAGTAAAATATATTTATAATTTTATAAAATTTGATTTTATATAATGTAGGTAGATATTTTTTTTTTAAAACACTCAACTAAAAAAATACCAATGACGTTTGATGTCAAATTATGTATTTCTGACAGAAATATTCATCATAATATTTGGTTACACAAATTGGATTTAATATATGTATAGATATATTTTTTTAATAAATTTCACTATTTGGTGTATATTAACCGTCACTATAATTTAAAAAAATATATATTATTGATGTCTTGTCATCAGGGTGACACTTATTTTTATTTTTATAATTTTTAAGACAACAAATATATTTATAAATTTTATAAAGAACTTTGTTTTAACCGATCGAGACGTTACGACGCGTTCGATAACCAAAATGATTTGAGAAATTTTCTACGCAAGACGATCTAGAGAAGTACACTACTCTGCCGATTGAACGATCGTTTCGGAATGAAAGAAAAAGTCAGTGGTAACCTTGTGTTTACCTATCGAGTAAAGATTCAAGAAATTGTTTGTGCATGTGGTGCGGTGATCGTGAACGTGATACCGGCCGCAGAGAAACCTAAGAAACAGATGAGACACGAGAGAGGCAAGTTAAAATATACAGCTATATGCCAGGATCTTCCAGCAACGAGCAACAGCAACCTGACTTTCGTGATAGTGTTGGTGGTAAGGTGAATCGCTTTGACGGCACGGCGGCGGCGGCAAAATGCAGCAATCAAGGGTGAGAGCGAGATAATATAGGTAATGTCACGCACATTTTCAGGAACGGCTATACAAAGCACAAGATGAAGATAATGAGGAGAGAAGAATGACTTTGGCGCTTCTTTTACAGAGAAAAAAAAAAATATATATATTTTTGTTTAGAATTTGAATAGAAAAGAAAATGATAAACATTTGCGAGTATGTGTGATAAAGAGAGGGAATGAATGAAATATGTATTAAAGTGATAAATATTGTTATCAAAAGAAAACGGAAAATTATATGCTATTTAAGAGAGTATGGAATTTTCTCTTAAGCTGGATGAACATAATTATGGCATGGCGGCAAGTATAAAAGAAAAAGGTAATTGTTGTCTTGTCGGTTACGTGGTGATTGAATGTCTTAAGGAAGTGTAAGAGGTTTCCAAAAAGGATTTTGTGTTCAATTGTCAAAATAAACAATTATTATTTAAGAGGACGAAAGGAATTACAACATCAGAAATATGGTGGAGCCGATGAATAAGAAAGAAAAGGACGAAAACAATTAACAGTCACAAATAACAAATTGTCGTTATTTTTGCAGGAAGACGAATGCTGCGATCAGTTGTGCACGATAAGTCGGTTGAGGCCCCATTCTGCTTGGGCGTGCCACCTAAGGCGGCAAGGAGGTAAGGATAGCGATATCCAAACTTAAGTCCAAGAAGGCTGCTGAAGCGGATTGCCTACCGGTCGAGCTGTTTAAAGCGGCGGGAGATAACTTGGTAATAGGCCTGCACCAGCTTATCTGCTAAATTTAGTCGGAAAAAAATGTGTCCGGTGAATGGAACCTCAGCATCATGAGCCCCATCCACAAGAAAGGAGACACTCTGAACTGCGCCAATTACAGAGGAATATGCCTCCTGAATGTTGCGTATAAGATCCTGAACGGCTAAAACCGGATCGACTTATATCATGCGGTCTGGCTGTTAATGAGGACAAAACGAAGTACTATATCACAGCATATCATCGAGAAAGGACTCTTAACATCGGCGACTGGGGCAAAACGTGACAGTGGACAGATATAACTTCGAAGTTGTTAAAGAGTTTGTCTACCTATAGGCTCTTCAATTACCAAAACGACATCAACATATAGAAATCAAGCGAAGAATCACTCTTGCCAATCGCTGTTTCTTCGGGCTTAAGAAGGCATCTAAGAAGTAAAGCCCTCTTTCACAGAACCAAGGAAATAGTGTGCAAGACCTTAATCATCCCGGCCCTGCTGTTTGGTGCAGAAGCATGGACCTATTCGAAAGCTGATAAAAACCTGTTGACACCCTTTGAGGGAAAGATTCTTCGAGTGATTTTCGGTCCAGTTTGTATATCGACAGAGTGTGGAGGAGGAGATTCAACGATGAACTTTAGGGGCTGTATAACGACGTTGACTTAGTCAAAAAGCTCAAAATTCAGCGACTGAGATGTGTATGTGTTAATGTGTCTAGAGTTCGGGGATTATTCGCGTAAACACGGTAGCCCCACAGAAAAAAATCTAACGGTGTCAAATCACATGATCTTGGTGGCCAATTGACGTCGCCAAATAACGTGAAATTACGCGACCAGGAAACTTCTCACGCAATAAAGCCATAATTAGTCGTGTTGTGGGGGTTGTTGCCCCGTTTTGTTGGATCCATCTATCGTCCAAGTGATGATCTTCAATCGCTGGATAAATAAAGTCCGTTATCATTCGACCATATCGCTCCGAATTGACTGTAATTGGCATTTTCGTAGAAATACGGACCAATGATACCTTTCGACCATAGAGCACACCAAACAGCATTACGATAGGCCTAACGAGACGACATCAGTAACGCTTCCATTCTCTTCAAATTTCTTCGCAATTTTACCGATTGCTTGCGTAGTAGTCGGACGATTATGACGATCATAATCGTCGCGTAATGCGCGAAAAGTGGGCTACGTTTGAATCACCTCTTTTGTAGTAAGTTTTAATAATTTTGACGGGTTGTGCGATTGTTAAGCGATCCATTATCGTAAATGGCAAATTCAACTAATATTACGTCACTTCAAATGACAGCTGAGTTTGACAGGTATCAAATGCCAGCGCTACCAACTTGAAACCACGAAATGCACGACCCTGTACAAGTAAAAACAATATGTTCAGGAACAGAGAAATCTCTATTGTCAGAATTATCTGAAAAAGGGTTTATTTGTTTTCCTACTAAAACACTACGTTGAAAAATATCAAATATGCCAACATTTCGAGAGAGTAGAGCACAATGTTCGCAAGCTCGTAACTTTTTTGCAACGTTAGCATCAAAACTCTACCAAAAAGTAAGTCCAAGAGGACACTTCTAATTAATTTTGTTTTTGGCAATAAAATCTAGCAACCCTTTTGAGGGGGTGTTCCTTTTTGTCAAAATAGGATGCAACCGTGGTCACTGGACGACTGTAAAAATTATGTACAATTCGTCCCATATTTCCCTAGCGATTGGTAGGACCTTTACATTTCAGCTGAATATACAGTTAGGTACTCTCTTCCTAGATAGGCTTTGAAAGGTACTTTTTCTCCATGGTCCTACCTCACCAAACAACTATACCAATTGCTGTGCTTTGCTAGCAATAGCAAAACAAGGTTGCGCATGCGTGTGCTCAGGCACTATGTTCGCCGCAACATAACACCAAAGTGCGCTTGTTAAGATCTTGTGTATGCCGTGGGTTTTTTTGTTTTTTTTTTTTGTGTGCACACAAATGTACCGCGGCAAATAGGACCGAATGTAACCTGCCGCACTTACAAATTGCATTCGGAGGCATCACAGCATACATATATTTTGTTTAAGCCATAAGCTGGAGATGCCTGCTCTTGAAAGTGCCGCCGCGCGTCGGTCGCGGCAATAAACAATCAAATAATAGCACTCGCTGGGTACACTTTATACTCGTGAGCCGCCGCGCTGCGCCGCGCCGGTCGCGTCTCTTCTTATCGCTTCCAATATTCTCGGGGTCTTCAGTGCTGTGGTGATGGTGGTGGTAGTTCCAGGTTCAGGTGGGCCATTGAGACATTAGACAGAGAAGAACCTTGTCTTCGTGGTTGCTTCTTGTTTTGGATCTTTGCCTCTTTGCTTTTTTTTCAATCTCCTGTGTATGCTCTTTGTCAATATTTGAGTGCTAAGTTTACGATTATGCGTTTACTAATTTTTTAATTCATACTCACTGTGCACATATACAGGTTTGTTTGGAGTGCCTTTGTGTGTTTTCCAAACAGATTTTCCCTTCATTTGCGCTAAAGATTAAAAGTTTTTTTTGTAATGCGTGGGCGGCTTTTGTACGGCATCGGCGACATTTGAATAAAATTGGAGGAAATTAACTTGGGACAGATACCTAGGTATCTAAAGCGTTTGCCGACAGTGTGCGATCAGGCGGTCTCTGGTACCGATATTGTTTGGGTGCACTGTCGGGGATTAGTTGACAAAGAAGTAATTAGGGACGCGGTCCATTAGAATGGTGTGCATTGTGCAATGGCTTGGATTTTTGTAGGGCAGTAGTGTAGGTGGTATGTTCTAGATTTAAACTGATTGCTTAAGGTTTTTCAAGTAGGTAGGTACATAATTTGGAATAAATGAGTTCATTGTGTGTTCTGATTTAGCTTGTTGACAGCGGTGGGTGCTGAAGCATAGTCGTTTCAAGATCGTTCTCTTTGTATTTGTGGCATTTGTGGTAATGGTGAGTCAGTCGGGCGTTTTATTGATGAAGTAATGTATACTCACTGGCAGCTTTGCGAAATCTCTTAATGATATCTTCTATGCCACTCATTTACGAAGGACTCTGATGTTTTTTCCGCCTATGCGCCTACTACACAATGGTAGATAATTGTTTTTCAGAAGCGGACTATTCTAACAACAGCTCTAAAACTTGATTTTGCACTTGGTTTTTAGTTGCATTTAAAGTCATTTTGGTCCAATGAATTTGCTGTCCTTTTTCAAGGAGATGGTTGTTAAGCGACGTAGTGAATTGCATTGTTCAAATGCATCCTTTAAAACACGAATCTTATTTTATTTAAATATTTTGTTTTATTTCTTTTCTTCAATCCAGTTCCGTATTCCTTAACTATACTTTCTAGAATGCTCTCCCTTCATCAAGTAGCTTTCTTTAAAGTAGATTGCCTACACCTTCAAGAGCTGGATTGTCAAGTGGATGGACTTGGCGGAATTAGAGCCGAAGTACTCTAAAACTATGCATTGCTCGAAGACAGCTTGCATTTAAGCAATTCCCAAAAAGAAGGCATTACAAAGCCGTTCTGGCATAAAACCATGCTAAAAGAAAGAAAATTCATAGGTAATTTTAAAATATCAGTGACAGGACCACTTATTCCAGTATACTTGATAGTATACAGAGCCGAGCAGTTCGACTAATAGAAGATTCTATACTGAAACATCAAATCTACAACTGCTGGTGCACAGCAGACTTGTCGCTGACCTATACCTATTCTTGAGGTGCTACAATGGCAGGGGACTACAACTCACAACGATTTGAGCGCAGAATACCGAACTGAAACCTCCATAGACGTTACGTTCGGTGTCGAGGATTTGGGACGAATACTTCCGCAGGCTTAAGACCACAAGCGACCAAATATTCACACTATATGGCAGATCCTGATGGAGAAAACTCAAGAAGTCCAAATCGAGACGAGTTTCATAGAGAATAGAGTCATATGTCTAGTTTTGGCATCCCTGCCAAACTTGTCAGATTGAGCAGAATGACGATGGAGAACGCTCGCTGCTTCGTAAAGCTTGGAAACAATCTCGCCGAGTACTTTGATGTCAACAAAGGAATTAGACAAGGTGATGCGCTGTCATGTGATTTTTTCAACATCATTCTTGAGAAAATTGCAACACCAGGGGCACAATTTTCCAAAAGTCTGTGCAACTACTTGCATACGCTGACGACATCGACATCATTGGCAGAATACAGCGAGCTGTCACTGATACAGAGGCGCAAAAATGTGTTTATTGGTGAATAAAAGCAAAACAAAATATATGCTGTCATCAAGAAGACAGACAGAAGACAGCTACAACTTTGAGGTAGTTCGGGACTTTGTCTACCTTGGCTCCTCTATTAACTCTGAAAATGGCATCACATCAGAAATCAAGCTGAGAATTATACACTTGCCAAGGGAATTGCTAAGTAAAGCCTTGTCGAGAAACACCAAGGAGACTCTATATGAGACCCTCATCATCCCAGTTCTGCTTTATGGCGCAGAATCATGGACGTTATCAAAGGCGGATGAAGATTTCCTTGGTCGCTTTCGAACGTAAAATTCTAGGCAATCTCTACTAATGAGATAAAATCCAAACTAGTTCGCTGCTGTCGCGAAGAGCTCAAGTCTCTTGGCTCGCAGCATAATACGGTTCTTTGCTGGGTTCTTGGACACAGGGACATAACCGGCAACGAGAGAGCTGACGAACTGGCAAGAAAAGGTTCTGCAATGGCATAGACCAGGCACTTCAGTCGATCAAACCACCAATCTGCAGTCTCTAATGTCTCAATATCTAATCTTTACAGATTTCTGAGGACAACGAGATGGCTGGACAAAGTCGAAGGATGAAAGAATGGCAATACAACACGGCTAACCCCATCGAAGGTTATCACAATGGGACCACCTGAGTGGGGTGAAGAAGAGGCTACTCAGCTTCACCAACCCGTAAACCTAACCTAACAACGAACTCTACGAGCTGCACAGCGACATTGACCTGGCCAGAAAAGTACGCATCAGTCGTCTGATGGCAGGGACATCTAGAGCGAATGGGCAACGCTCCGGCCCGAAGAGTCTTCGATTCCAACCCGGAGGGACAACGCAGACCTCGCCTGAGGTGGCGCGCACAGCACATATCCTTTCTAAACATTTCATTCGCTTAAAATTCTGGATAATACCGATTTCCATGTCAATTTAAATTTAAAAAAAAATCAAATGAAATTTACTTAAAAATAACTTTTAAATTGTTGGGCTATAGCTGCTCCAGGCGAAACTTGACATTATATTAAATTGGTTTCGCTGCGCATGGATATACAAATAAAGCTGTTTTTCAAATGAAACTATAATATTACAAAATAGTTACAACAACTTCCCAGACTAAACTCGTTTGCGCAACAAATAGCCCACACAACATTTTCCCGTAGGTATATAAAACTAATTAATAAAATTTCATAAACTGCACACATGCATCGATTCAATCGATCGCGCTGACACTATAGCAAAATAAGAGAACAACGACAAGACAAATGGAAAACATTTAAAAAAAATCAATTAATGACATGACATTAAGAAATTTCCTTTCATTTTTGCCGACAAAATGTTCACCAACCCAGTGTAACTAACTAATTTGCCTTGCATCACTTCCATGACGCCGGCCGGCAGCTGAGACGCAACAAATAAAATTAAAAAAAAATTAGTAACACACAAAAAAAAAACATTAAAACTTCAACGAACAACTTAAATATAAAGAATTTTAACAATAAAAATTAATAACGATCGTCTTTTAATACTTAGACTGAATTAAGAATTATTTTTACTACCGCAAGGGTCAAACGATCGTTAATGTCCCGATGGAAGACTATATACAAAACCACATAACAACAAATAATCGATTTAAAAAAAATGTATATCTCTCTATATAGAAGAAACATAATAAAGGTTAATTCTGTAATATAGTGATGCTGTGGGACTTATCTTATAGCGTAAGTAGGGATGAAGATAAAACGATGTTACCGGCAATCGATTTCCTTTTTTTGTATTATATGTGACTTGTGACACCATTTAGACGCATCAGGTATATAGATGGTGTGTGTGGACCGCATGACCATCTGAACTGATATTAAAAAAAATAAATGTAATAATGTGGCTTTGGTCATTATTTGAAAAGTATTAGAAGAGTAATCGTAAGGTCCAATTTTCGACGACTTTAACAAGCAATTTTGGCCGTGAGCCATAACACGACTTCCAAATCGTCCAACGTCTCTAGTTTATAGGTGTAGACTAGTGACTTTACAAACATCCAAATCTAAATGTGTGAGATCACAGGATCGTGGAAACAGGTCCATTACGCGAAATTATGCGCTCAACAAATGTATCCCGCAATAAATTGGTGGTGTCGCGCGGCATAGTGCGACATCTTGTTGAAACCAAAGCTCTGTCACGTCAATGCCATCCAACAAGCTGGATCTTATAAGCTTTTAAGCTAAGATCTTTCCGTAAAATCTTCCACAAAGTGGATGGGAATAGCTCCAATTGCTCCAATCGACTCATTCGTATGCTCCGTGTGCTCCGCCATGAAAATCCATGTGCTCCGCGGAAAGATGGGAAAAAATATAAAAATTCCATCAGAGCTAATTTTGTGCTTCTAAAAGTACACAGTACAAAAATGCGTAAAAATAAATCGTGTACCTACTCCAGAACTTCAGAGCTATCAAAATGGAAACGAATCCATGGCGTTGATAGCGAAAAGATTTAAGGTTGTTCTACGAAGCTTGTTTTCGGGGAAATACTAAAAGTTTTGAGAACCGCAAAAGAAATGAGATTGGACTCAAAACTACTCCAAAGAGAGGTTTGCCAGACAAGTAGAGTCAATCCATTTTTAATGTCCATAAAAATTAGGGAGATTATTGCATCAAAACTCCATCAAGAAGTCACTGCCTTGGCGCTGTGTCGTAAAACAAAATCCTCGTAGATGCATATTCCACAAAAACACATTATGTCAACAAAAACCTAAGGAAGAGCCAGAATTTCGAAAGACTCCACTTACAAAAACCATAGCAATTTGGACAAAAGTTCTTTGGAGTGCCGAATCCAAGTTTAATTTATTTGGATCCGATGGAAAAGTGTATGTCAGGCGTCTTCCAATCAAAGAATTGCAGTAACATACCAGTAACATATGATTTTACAACACTACAACGATCCTTAGCATACTCCACGGAGAGTGAAGCAATAGCTTACAGATAACAAAATTAATGTTGTGGAATGACTCGCGCAAAGTCCCGATTTGAACCCAATTGTAAACTTGTGGGCCGACATCGAAAGATCATTAAAAGCCAAAAAATCAAGAAATATGCTGAAGAGCTTTTCGAAAACATTAAGGAGGTCTGGTCAGTGTGCCGCACTACTGTGCGAGGGGTCCTAGGTTCGATCCCCGGAAACAAACAGATTACATCACCCTCTCTTGCGAACATCTAACAAACATCCGAGACTCTAACTGTCCTGAAAAAGCTTCTCAAATAAGCCGGCATGACATAAAATTGTAGGTACCTTCCATTCGACCCAAAAATAAAAACTCACAAAACAAATGGTTGTGACTTGTGAGAACCTAGTCTAGTAAGGTGCCTATATAGACCTGCTGCGCCAAATTTATATTCATTTATTTATAAGATGCCAGATTTTTCTTCAGAAAGATTGACTACTGTTTAAATACAGGATTCCACTAAATACAGGTAATTTTTATAAGTTTTGGAAACGGGAATTTAAAAAATTTTGTGTTATTCTGTGGCAAACTCGAATAGGTATGAGTCAAAATGTTTTTGAATTATTTTTTTTTTAAATATCTACCAGATTTATATATTTAAAAAAATGCTAAAGGTCACATCACATAGCTACATGTTACTTATTTTTTCAATCTAATAAAATTAAAAAAAAAAAAAATTGGAAAATAGTAATTGCGTTTTCCATAACTATGCGAAAAATGGGATACGTACGGACAACGAAGTGCTCCGCGAGGAATTTCTCTCCAGAAAAGTGCTCCGCGACCAAAAAAGATTGGGAACCGCTGCACTAGACTATTACAGTGTATACGTGGTGCTAAAACGATTCATCGTGTTTTGAATAACTTGCTAATATTTATTTTAAATAAATAAATAAATAAATAGGTGGCGCAACAGGCGGGAGACACCCTAGGCCTAGCTTCTCGCAACCATTCGTTTTGTGTGAGTTTCTATTTTTTTTTAACGAATGGAAGGGACCTACAGTTTTATGCCGAGTCCGAACGGCTGAATTGAGAAGCTTTTTCATGACAGTTATACTCTCGGTGTCAGACGTTCGCGCAGACGAGGTGGCGCAGTAGAAAAAAAACTTAAGAATATGGACGATTATGCCGACCATAAAATGGACGTAGAGTTTGCACAATTTTCACGTCGTGTCTTTTGGTGTTAATCTATTCTACGTAAAATGGCAAAATGTACTAACCATAAATCAATTTTCAACTGTCAAATTGGCAATCTGTAGAAACAGTGCTGCCAGTTTAAAGACCAAACCTCTAAAAAAAAAACACCCTTTAGAAAATGTCAGCGACTGAGTGGTCAAGTACATAAGAGTCGCATTGCATACTAGCTGTAGGTACCCGGCTGGTTTTGCTCGCGTCCAGGAATTGCACATATTGCCTAAATATATTTTTGTTTATACAAAACAATTCATATCAATATTTCAAATCTTACAAAATTTTCCTCCCAATGTCGAAGAATAGCGTTTGAAATTTATTTTCTTTTGTCAATTCCGCTCAGTTTTGTGAAATGTTTCAAGCAGGAAATATACATATGTCCATTTACCACAAATTGTAATGCTAAAGCTATCATAAATGCGAAGATATGGTTTTTAAATAACATTGTTGTTGCAATGCCTCGTTTTCCAATACCACCCACACATTTGTGTGTTTTGTTTGGACAATGCATACAGTGTTTACATTTTAACTACAAATTTTAGCTCCCATGAGTGTCAAGAAATAGCAATTTTTAACTTTCTCGTATACGTAGTAAGAGAAAGATATGAATTGTTTTCGTACAAAATTTCGAACTCGATATTTTGATCAATTCTGATATTACGATGATAGGGGATTAGGGGAATTAAAAATTAAAATTTTTTTTTTTTTTTTTTCTTTCGGAGTTAAGTCAGAAAAATTTGATTTTGGTCAAAAACCGCTCCAAAGGACATGGCAATAAACGACATAGCATTTAACATTTCAAAAAAAGTATCATTGAAATCTGTCCAGTAGTTTTCATGCTTTACCTACCTCAAAAAAAAAAAAAAAAAATGCCTATAGTTTTATAGCATACTTAACGTGACCATTTATTTTTTGGCAAAAAGCGGCGGGTTTTTTTAACCTAAAAGCGAGCGGTGTTTTGGCGGGTTTCCCAAAAGTAGATTCTGACCAGTAAAATTTCGTGCAAAATAGTAGAAAACAGTTTATTTCACGTATTGTCACGTAAAAATCTAATATAATTCTTTAAAAATAAACGTCATCAGTTTTTTAAATGGAAAAATGGCTTCCAAATCTTGCGTAAGCGTTACATATTATTTAAAGTAAAAAAGAGGGTAAAACCCTCCAAAAGCGGGTGAAATGGTCACATTAAGCATACTAGCATTTATCAGCGGCTTCGCACTCGTTACAGAAGTACCTAGTGTGCTTTGCGCTCGATAGGATGAAAAAAATGTCCCCCATACAAAATTATTCCTTCTTTACCGTCGCTAATAACTCCAAAATCAGAAAAAACGATTTTATATATGTATTTCTTATATAGAGTACACAAACCGAGTTTGAAATGGATCGGATGAAAAATAAGTATTTTCCCATTAAAACTTTGACCCATCCTTTCCTTCTTTTAAGTTCGAATTTCCATAAATCGCTTCTATAAAAAATTTTTTTTTTTTTTTTCAAAATCTTACCGTTAATCACCAAAAAGTCAGGACAAATTGTTTTATATATGAAACTAGCTGTATCTGCTCGTGCCCAGAAATCGTATAACTGAAATATGTTCTTGTCTATCAGGACAAACCAATTCCAATTGTTGCAAATTAGTTATCAAAGGTGTCGCATTAATTTTTGTTTTGTATGGGAAGGGAAGTGCCTTTGTCCGATCACGCCCCCATTTTATGAACTGATACAGGTATTGAACTTCTATTTACCATATTTCAATTCTAAAACTGCCAAAAATATCAAGACATACTGCTAGGTTCCACATTTCACTTTCACTCGAAATGAAATCGGAAATGAATTTTAGTGTACCTACTACATTTCACTGTATTCGATTGCGATTTCAAAATTTTCGGAATTGAGACAAAGTGAAATTGTGATTTCGAAAAAATGTTGGAGTTTCCGAATCTATTCGAAATGCAGAACACTGAAAACGAATTCACTCGATTTGCAATTTCGATTTCACTCGATTTTTGTAACCTAGCTGATAGTGTCATTTTGAGATCTATGCGGTCATAAGAAGCGCTATCTATCCGAAAACGTTAAGACCTTTGACTTATCTACGTCCACTTTTCACTTCATACCAAATATATTTTTTAAGTTTCAGCTCAATCAATCGACACTATGAAAAGCGTTTGCAATATTTTTACAATATGTACTTAGTACGATTGTTTCAAAATGTTGGCTCAATCGGTTTGGTGGTTTTCGAGATATATACGATTTTGAATTTTGAAGTTGCCACACCCTGTTGTTCAATTCAAAAATAAAGTTGACTATCGCAGTACTCTATCCCGCATAGCTTTATATTAGTGAAAGAAATTTTGAAATCGGTTCGCTGTGGTTCCAGAGCTTGTCCCAGAAACATTACCTCTTTATATAGAATATAGTAGATGTATGATGTGATATAGATATGTAATTATAAAAGTATAATGTTTGGAGAGCAATGCAGTAATAATGAAAATCAATTATTTGAAGAATTTGTAGTTCAAGAAAAAAAGATGGCAGTACGGCAATACGACAGTACAGAGTTTCAAAAATCAGTACAAATACAGCAATTGCAGTACTTTGACAGCCCTGATTCACACCCGGCATATTTTTGCAAAGCTCAAAACTTCAGTGGCAATATAGCGTAACGACTACAATTATTGGCACCCCTAAGGAAATTTCAACTTTGATCAACTATAACATTTTTGTTTATAGAGTTATTTGAATCTGTTGTATACAGAAGTATAAATTATTAAATTCCTCGTTGATTAAGTTGTATAAATAACGGTTTAGTTATTGAAAATATATTTAAAATGCCAATTTAGTAAAAGCTTACAAAAAACCACAATTATTGGCACTCTTTAAAACAGAAAAACGTCATGTTTTCCTAAGGCAAATAAACAAAAAATATTATTTTCTTCGTTGGAAATTTAATTAATTTAAATAAGTATTATAAAACTAATATTTTTTAAAGGAAACAAACAAAAATTTGTTCTTAATACTATTTCAATCATTGTAGAATTTAAGAAGAAAGTAAAAGTAAAATTGTATGTATTTTTCAAAAAAGGCAACCTAAATTTACTGTTAAGCAATATGTACCTATGGATATCATATAAGATGTTAGATCTTTTTGCTCTGAACAAACCGGAAATTGGTGCAGAAAAACGCATTTACCACAAAAATCAATGAATAACGGTTGCATGATACAACTATTGGCACTCACAAAAGTACAACTATTGGCAGTGCCAATAATTCTAGCTACATGGGATGTAATTATTGGCACCCCCCTGCCAATAATTGAACCCCAGTTTTTTTTTAACCCAATTATTGGCACCCCTTTTATTAATAAAACAATAACTTTTTTAACAAAATATATTTACAAACGACTTATTTAATGCATTCTTATAGTAAATAAAGAAAGTTTTCATTAAAAAATATAAAAGAAAGTAGTGAAAAAAGTTTACAAAATTCTAGGTCCTTAACCAAAACATTGAAAATTTTGAAGTTTTGTTTTTTTTTGTCGCACGTGATTTTACTTTAACTTATAAAACAGAAACGGAAAGGAATGTCTCCAAACTAAAGACACAGCAAAATGAGAAAAATGTGCAAATTCAAAATAAAAAATAAATTGACTTATTCGAACAAAGGGTTATTGAGAAAATCACTGTTGAATAATGGGGTGCCAATAGTTGGGTCAAAAATTGGGGGTGCCATTAATTGTAGTGTAGTAAAGTGTTATAATTAATACTTATGTTTATGTAGTATGTATTACGTTTTTAATTAACAAGAGTTCAGTTGTTACTAAACCTGAGTACATCTTGAGTAGGTATGATTTTAAACGTAAAATTTGCTGAAATGAATCTGAGATTCTGCAACATTCGCAATAAACGAGAAAGTTTCGTCCACATTTTTTTGGATTGACCTATATTTATAGATAAAAAGACAAGTCGATTGTAGTAAAGTCAAAATAAAAAAGATTGTAACCCATTTTAGTCCTTATATAGGATTTTGAAAAATGAAGAAATACGCATTTAATAATTTTTATCAACCACAATACAAAGAATATTGATCAAAGGCTAGATTTGGCTCACTTTTTCAAGAATTATTCTTATACAGTCAGTGGCAAAATTATTTGCACAAAAGTAAAGTTAATCTACTCATAAATTTGAACTTACTTCACGTAAATTTTGGCATCATTTTGGCAGGTCATTTAAATTCCATTTAAATTCCGTTTGAATGATACAAAACTTTCCTTAACCCATTAAGTACCCATTGAAAATTTAGAACTTTTGTAAAAGTTTTGATGCAAAAAGTTTCTTCAAATAATTCTAACTGCAAACATTTTTTTTTTTTTTCAAAAATCTCTTCGCTAATATTTTTTATGATTCTCTCTCTGCGGCCGAGGATATTTTCAACAGTTTAGTTAGATTACAGCTTTAGCGCCATAAAGCAGGACTGGGATGAAGATAGGGCTCTACTACTCCATTGCAAGAAGCCCTGTATACAATAGCATTCAAGTTATGGTCAAGTGGTCATATGACATTTGGTCATAAATCGCAAAATCTAACCTTAAGTTCAAGCTAACCTTAACCTTAAACATTTGTGTCAATATTGCGCTGAACATCTGGTTCTTCTATTCCTGTGGCCTATTTCACCAACTTACAAATTTGTATTTACAATAATTTTTTGACAATTTTGTTAGAAAAAGAGACGAATTCTGTTTCACCACAATTATTCTTAAAGCAAAATTGTAATTTTTCTACAGATTTTGTGAAAAAATACTTGTAAATACATATTTGTAAGTTGGTGAAATAGGCCACTGGTTGTAACTTGTGAGTCGTAAAGGCGCACAAAAAAAAGAATACTAATCACCGCACTATCTCACTATCAAAATGTTATCTGCCTGCATTCATCATGATTTACGAATAAGAAAAAGCAAGTAGGACGGAAGACAAGACAACGCATTGACGAAAGAGGGAAATCCCAACAACAATAATAACAATTGTATGTTACAGCAGCATAAACAACAACAACAACAGATATCAACAGCTGTTGCATCGGGCGTGTAAGGAAATTGTGAGTTTTATGAGCGGTTCCTTTCATCCCGTCGTTCTATTGTTTCTGTATCAAAAGTCCACTATTATGTAAACAGTCGGCGCGTTTGATCTACACCGCATCAAAGGGCACCGCGCTTTGCTTTTCATCTCCCTCACTCACTGGCTCTTTGGTTCTCTGGCCAAATCACATTGAACAATGCATTGGACAACCGACAACGTGCCCTGTAAACTGAAAAATGTTCACATTCACAACTCCAGCGAACTGCGCTGATGCTGAGAGATCCGCGCGCCGCACACTCTCGAAGCGCGCATCATCTGGCATCACCAGCAGCACCGAAACCGAACAAACTATTCTTCTTTCGAGTTGGACCCGGAGATGGAGGAATTCAGTTCAATTTGTTAGCAGCGGCAACTCGCCCCAGTCATCTCTACTTATGATCTTCCATCCACTTCCACTTCTTCCGATTGTCTTCCCATGCGGATGTGTAAGTATGTGTGTGCCTCTGGCACTTCATTATCATTTATTTATTTATTATTCTTTGATGAACTGGGAAATAATTACATCAGCGCTGTTCCGCAGGCTTAGCTTAGAATGGAGCAAAGGATTCGCGGCTGGTCGGCCGGCGGCGGCGGCATCCTGTGTTTTCCCCGCTCAGCTCATGATTTCTCTATCTGTCTTTCTCTGTGATTTTGGGATTCCCGTCGTGGTCGTCGACGTCGGGTGCGTGCGTGTTGAGCAATCTCACCTGATTTACGAAGGACTTGTTTCTTTATGATGATGACGATGTCCTCCTGGGCAAAGGATAATTGAATTTCACGGATTATCTGTGCGCACATTGTGTGCAGCAGGTGCTGAAATCAGGTCGACCGATTATTTATGACTGGCTACGAGTATATGCTATGTCGGATCCGGCTGTGGCGGTGGCATTTGTGTTCACCTCTGAAAGGGAGGGAGGAGGTGCCATGATGTAGGAAGATGCCACCAAGCGACGACGGCTTTTGCGGAAGATGAAGGACAACAAATTTATTACGATCGCATTAAGGAATTTTTCTTCACTGCAAGTAGTATGCACTGCAGCAGTTTGCGCATGAGTTTATTGCATAGCTAACGTAATTACTAAATTAGTGCCGCTTTAGTTGAACGCTGTGCTGAGCGTAAGGAATGTGACGGATTACGGTTTGTGATTTGTATAGAATAGATTGTATCGGAATCCGGTAGAGGTAGGTACCTATACCTACCTAGTTACTTTTTTTCTTCTCGATTATTATTAGAAATATGCCCATTGATTTAAAGAAATCCCTGTTAGAAGGATTGGAGTGGACCTACAAAGGCTTCGGAAAATAGCTTAAAAATCCCAGCAAAGCAAAATCTGAACAATTGAAGAAAAGCTCTGGGAGCAGGTCTGGGCAACTACTGTACTTAAAATTACAGCTAAAAATCTGTTTACTACAGGGTGGCGCGAAATCATTGGACCTTTTTAACCTCCACCTTAAGTATGTATGTATATTGTAGGTCACAATACAAATTTTCAATGGAAATTCGATACTGAGAGTTCGTATAAAACTTAACCTGGCCACCAAAAATTATTGCTAGTACCGAGCATTAAATTTAAAGCCGGGAATGCTTTTGTAAAGCGTTCAAAATTAATTTTAAAAAATGAAATTAAAAAACAACCGGTCACTTTTACGGAACAGCACGACAGCACTGGACATTAAAGACGGTGAATTGAATTGAGAATTAGAGCGAGGCATTCTGAATCCGAACACGAATACGGACGAAGAAATACGAGTTTTTCGAAACTATTGGAATTTGTGATTAAAAACACTTTTTGTGACAGTAATTTTACGTTTGACTTTAAAAGGTTTTATAACTTTTTATCCAACATATTACTAAAAACTTACCTACGTGTACGTTTTAACATGAGTGATTAGAAGAGTGCGAACAACGGCTGAATTGAGAAACTTTCCCAGGACCGTTTTTCTCTCTCGGATGTTTGTCATAAAATGCACTACAGTCGTCAACCTCTCCGGATATAAGGTAATTAAAAAACCGGATATATAAGGTAATTAAAATTACAAAATGTTAAGTTTTGGCGGTGACATTATACAAACAACATAGTAATATAAAAAAATAGTGTTGAAAAAAATTTACACTTTATTCCTGAAATGTTGGCACCATTTTATATGGTATTTTTGGAATTTTGGGGCGTTCATTTATTCATTTCTAATGACCCGCTTATCCATTAGGTGGATCACAGGTGTGGGTTGCTCAAGTAGACACTCCATAACTCTGGATTCTTCGCCATTGACCATAAATCATCTAAGGCAATGCTCAGCCCATACGGGTAGAGGAGAGATTATGGATTTGATCTAACCATCTCATCCGAGGTCTACATAGAGGACGCCTATCTGGATGATTCCATAGCACGTCTTGGGATCCTGGTTGGGTACATGCGTTTAATATGACCAAACCATCGAAACATGGACCTCTCCGTCCGCAGAAGTAGCTGCTCGACATTGAGTTCCTCACGTATTCTGGTGCTTCTTATACGATCTCTACGGGTCACACCCAGCGATGACACTTTACTCCAATTGGAGTAGATCTACTTCACTTTTCACAAATTTCAGAAATCTACTCCCTACTCCACTTATTTCTAATTTTCCATTTTCTACTTCAATTTCAAATTTGTAATCCATTTCTTTATTTTGTTTCATAAAAAATATTTCACAATTTTCTAAAATGGTTTTTAGGCCATTAATGACAAGTAACTGGTATGAAGCCACTTTATGTAGCCACTTTATGGTATATGGAACTGGTAGCCCCAGGTAAAACTATGTATGGCGACTTTGTAGGTAGAAAGCATAATGATCAGATAAATAAGAACTCGGAGCTTCGACAAAATTTGAAACATTGGTAGATCCAATATAGAATAGACATATCTTTTGGGCTCTTAATGTTAAACCAAGAGTACCTTACGTCTTACGAGGACTTGCAGTTTTCACCCTACAATAAATTTCCGAACTACGACTGCTAAAAGCAGGTATGCATAAGATATAATATTGCTCGGTCTTAACAGAAGGCATATCAGCGCCACAATAGGTGTCATTACGGGGCACTGTCTTATGGGCAAGCATACAACTATGCTTGACGATTTTTCTAGATTTTTCATCACATATGGTATCAGAAGACGGGACCTAACCTGACCATGTATGAAATTAGTTTTAGTTATAGTTTAGAATAGTTTGGGGACTTGGTCATGTCCTATCATTATACTCGCAAAATGCAAACATTTCGGCGTTCTACCTTGAAAAAGGTATGCACATTGATGCTTTCTGAAAATCTACTCCCGTTTTTTCCCATCTACTCCACTTTTTTAGGCAATTCTACTCCAGAAAATTTTTCAGAAGTGGCATCGCTGGTCACACCACCAATACAACGGAGGAATATCGCGATTTTATTCATTACCCAAATCTCATGACCATAGGTAAGAGTTGGAACAAACATCGAATTAAATACTAATAACTTAGTTTTGACACCAAGTTCAGTCCTTCTAATAATAGAATAACCGAGCTGTCTCAAAATTGATCCAGCCTGAACAATCCGACAGGAAAAATCCGCATTGCTCTTTCAATCACTCGTGAATAAGATCCCGAGATAATTTAACTTCTCCACCTGCTTCAATGGGACTCCGCTAACATAGAGGACCCAAGGATGACCACGTCATCTGAACGATTATTTATCATATCTATGAACATATGATTTCACATTTCACACCCTTTATTTTTTAATCCTTTTCAAGGTTCTCATAAGTGGCAATGCACACATGCGCGATTAAGTTGCGTTCCGTTCCCCACATTTCGTTCTAAAAGAGGGAATATTCCCCTTTTCCCCTTTCAGCAAATTTTTGACTGAAATTCCCCAAGAAAAGGGAAATTCCCCACGATCTGGCAACACTGTTCAATAATTGTTGTATTGATAATGTGGTCAAGAGCTCATCGCTCAGTTGGCGCAAATATTAGATCTCGGTAGTCCCTTGATGGGCAATTGACGGCGAATAGATGTACAAGTTTACTTTCTGGCAGAGGAAAACAATAAAATTTCTTTACATGTGGAGAATTGACTGTCAGAATGCATCTGTTCAAACAAATCACTTAAAAGAATCTGAATATTATGACGTGTACCTACAGTTCGAAAACGCTATAATTCCGAGATACTCCCCGTAATTTAAGCAGAAACATTGTTGCTTCTCGCTCACCCCCATTCAAAGAGATTATAGACTACTTAAATCAAGCCCGTTCGGTTCTTTTGCGCCACCCTGTACTAAATATCTAATTCGTGCTGTGGGTCCTGAATTCGCCAAAAAAAAAAAAATAGCTTCAGTGGTGAGTCAACTCTGTCGAATAATGGAAATGGAATGAACCGATTGTGGAAGCGATGAGTAACAATCTCGCTAGTTTGGATTCACCCTGACAATTTCTGTTGGGAAATTTTGTCGAATTTCAGTCTATGAAAACCGCTGGGCAACGTTTCTTCTTCTTCTTTTCTTCTTTTTTTTCACACGGCAGATCTTTTTGACCAACTAGGCAAGGAACAATCTTAAATCGAAACCGAGTGTACAGTACAGCAAAGATAATATATGGAGTCAGTTATAGAATTTATTTGTATCTCATTTAAGATTAGAATATCAAGCTCCCTTGCTCCCTGTTCGTTCGCATGTTGAATCCCCCCATATCCGAATGCTTTAGAACTCTTTTTTCTCAGAAAGTTGTACGCCTATAGTATGATGTGGTGCGGCATCTCACGGACGACAAAGGGATTGATTTGGTTCCTGTCTAGGTACCACTGGTGAGTAATATAGCATTGCAAATATTAATGGCCATTTTGATTGATGTTTGGTATTGTGCTTCTGCAAACTAACATCCATCTTTGAAAGTCATCAAGTTGAAAAGCGATTACGGTAGCAACTGCTACCATAATTTGTGTCTTCCTGTCATTTTGATCGCTTTATTTCTTATGCTCGTCGTAAAGACTTCTCGGATAAGCTTACTCTCTTCAGAGTTCAGTGCTGATGTTGGCTGGTATAGGTACTCTTACAGCTACACCATCCGATCCATCCGACCATCGTCAGCATCACAAATGGGGATGTGAGCTACCTCTACCTCGACTGTGACTATATAAAGAGAAGCACATTGCGGAAGAACTTCAACTCAGTGGCAATTTCACACGACTAGATCACCATTACGAACGGTGGAGAGAGTACACAACCAGGGAGAGATGATCGTATTAGGTGGACGAGAGGAAGACCCTGGGTCAGTGGTGGCAAGAAAGAAACAACTCCCTGATATATATTTTTTTTGTGATTTCTTTAACACGCGCAACCGCAGAAAATTTGTCGGCACCGTTTGATCTTCGGTATGGCGTGTGCCTTAATGCAGAGATTATTCTTTGATTACACCGAACGGACGATCGGTTAGTTGGTCCGCTCCTCAGTCAGTTCAGTTGCTGGTGGAAATAATAGATTCCCTCTTCGTCTCTTGGGTGGTTCATCATGGTGGTTTTGAAGATGTTACGCTCTGTGTTGAGTACTGTATGCAATCGAGAGTGGATACCACTATCCTGTCTCCCCTCCTCACTTAGAAAGAGACTTGTGTTCTTTTGTAATCGGCGTGGTGTACGTCATTTTTGTTGTGCGCCTTGTACCTATTTGATAGATTCAAATTGAGAAATTGTTGTTTCTTTTGTTTTGTTTTTAAGAAGCTATCTTGAGTGAATTGAAGTGGACTTATGGCAGTCTTCTATGGCAGTATTCAAACGATCAAATTGGATAATGTTAGAAGGGAGGGAGTCTTTATACACTCATTGATTTTAATTCGTTTTCAAGTCTATGCCTTTCATTGGGTTGTAAGTACTTTCTTTAGGTTTCTTTTATGGAATGGATTTTGATATCAATTTGGACTAAACATTATCCGACTCATAAATTTACTTTCATATTCAAGTGAAGAAAATCGGATTTGTTTAAAGTGTTTTTGTTTTTTTTAAACGACCATCAATTAACAATCAATCATTAGCTTTTGCCCAAAAATATACTTTTTTTTGTACTGGCAGATAGCCTTTAAACAATCCATATACATACAAAGCGAGTGAGTATCTATCTAAAATGAATTGATTTGTATCTTTTTTCTATTTGAAATAATTGTCATGGAACTAACTAAACTAACTAACCATTTTACTGTCTATTGTTATAGTTTAGACACAACTAATACAGGATAAGGATAGGAATGTATAGAGGTTAGGAGCTTGTTAAATATTCACAATTGGTTTCCAAGAAATCAGGATAATTCTCCTTAACAAGAATATTGCCAAAGCCGTGTCTGATTATGAACCAAATAATCAAATCAAGCGCCTTAAATACTTAAAATTTATTTAAAAATGTATTAACTATCTAAAGCAAAGTTTAAGTTATAATATTGAAAAGTTCTACCTTTACTGTGAGAACATATTATGAGATGCTATTGTGCGATTTTTTTTGCCGGATTACGCTTAGAAGGAATTGTGTTCAATCATAGACATAGACAATATGAGTAACCTTTTGCGCGGATGTTCCCTATCAAGAGGCCCTTGTGCCTTGTCCCAACTCTACGAGCTGTACAGCGACATCCACCTGGTCAGAAAAGTACGTATCAGTCGACTAATATCGGCTAGGCGATGTAGAGCGAATGGACACCAGTCACCAACGCTCCCTTCCGAAGAGTCTTCGATTCCAACACGGCGATGCAACGCAGTAGAGGAAGAACTTGCCTTAGGTAGCGCGCACAAATAGAAGGGCGGTTCCGGTTAGCCAAAGATCGGGCTAACTGGAGATGGGTGTTGGTTGAACCCAGGTCCACCCCAGACAGTAGCTCCATCTACGTAAGTATAAGTATAATTCTTGAAAAACCAAATGAAAATCGGTAGATATTTTTGTCAAGAAATTAGTTATGTAGGCTAAGCCCTTTTATTTCACAGTAGCTCGTCGCTAAACAAAAAATGTGTCCATTACTTTTAAAAGGGCAATAAATAATCCCCACACGGACTTAAGGTTCTGTTTATAGAAGTAGGTATACATTACTTTTAAGTAACTATATCCATGATGAAAAAGTCTCGGCGTTTGCACAGCTATCATCAAGCCAATATTGACGGATCAGTAGAGCGTTTTTCGTCTGAAAATCTATCCATTGGCCGCAGTGGCTCAGTGGTTAGTGTGCTGGACTACTGTGCGAGGGGTCCCAGGTTTGATCTCCGGAAAACACAAATTGTTCAGGTTGAGCATGATCTAAGCCGCAAAACTCGGCATAGCTGGTATACCGCATCAGCCGTGGCAACAGATAAGGCTATTAGATATGCTGTCGCATCTTTTGATGGCTTCAAGTCGCCTGGTACTGATGGGGTGCACCCAGCTCTGCTCCAACAGGGTATAAACCAGTTCCTTCCAACTCTGAAGAAAATCTTCACTGTGTGTCTCGCACTGGAACATATTCCTATACCTTGGCATACGGTTCGAGTGGTTTTCATTCCAAAAATTGGGAAAGATGACTATACTCCCTCGCTAAGAGTTTCAGACCTATAAGTCGGCCTTCCTTCTTGCTGAAAAGCTTGGAGAGACTGGTCGAGATGCACGTGCGCAGGTTTGCACTGAGGATGCATCCTCTATCTGAGATGCAACATGCATATCAGCGTGGAAAATCCTGTGAGACATGCGCTTCAAAATCTAGTTGCTAGAATTGAATGCGCGCTCGATAGGAAAGAATACGTCATGGGCATTTTCATCGACATAGAGGACGCTTTCGACAATGCGACCTTTGACTGCATGTGTAACTCTGCTAGACAACACGCGGTAGATGAGACATTGGTATTGTGGATCAGGGCAATTATGATGAATAGAACTTTGGTGGTAGATGCGGACTGTCGATGAATGGTGCATTAGGAATGGGCTTTCGGTCAATCCTTTGAAAACTGAAGTTGTTCTATTCACGAGACGGAGGATTTTAACCGGTCTGACTCAGCCAATGCTAAAAAGCGTCACTATCCAGATCTCCGATGCAGCGAAATATCTGGAAGTGATCCTGGATAAGAACCTTCTTTGGGCAAAGCATGTCAAGTTTAAGGGTGCTTTCGATAAGACGTAGGGATTATCGCCCAAAAAGGTCCTTGGGATCTATACGGCTATGATAAGGCGTTTTCTAGCTAATGCGTCGGTTGTTTGGTGGAGATGGCTGTCGCGAAAAAAAGTTACTGCCTACTGCACAAAACTCCAAAGAACGGTTTGTCTCGGCTGCACGGTGTTTTCCCGAGTACGCCGGGGGGCTCTGCTCTAGATGATCTGCTTGATCTACCTCCCCTTGATACCTTTATCATGGATGTTATTATCCTATACGACGCATGTTCTATGGATATTCCGTCTGATGCAATGACACCGGAACTTTGGCTGATGTGCAAATTTATAGTCGACGTTCCTTGCGTTCAGGACTGGCTTCAGCTAGAGTCTGAGCCTGGTTTGGGATGTAGTCGTATTTTCACGGATGGCTCCAAAACTAGTGATGGGTCCGGTGCTAGTGTCTTCGTGGAAATCGACAACATTAGACTTCACTACTCGTTAGGAAGCATGCCTCCGTTTTTTCAAGCGGAGATCTATGCTATCCTGATGATGGCTGCCGATTATATTGTTAAGAATAAGTGGCGGGGCCTTGCTCAACGCTATAATCCGTTCCAAAATAGTTCGCGAATGCAAGTACTCTTTGAACTCGGTCGCAAGGCTGAACTCTTTGACTCTTGTCTGGGACACAGGTCACACTGGGATTGCTGGAAATGAGATATCCGATGAGACTGCTAAGCAAGGCTCAGAGGATAATTTCTCAGGACCAGAACCTGTGCTAGGTCTTCCTGCGTCCTCTGTCTCCTGCGTCTCCGCGCTGAGATATGTCGCTTTAAAACGACATAACATCGCGCTGAGATATGTCGTTCTTAGTTCGGCGGAGATATGTCGCGCGGACTTATGTCGCTACCCCGTTGCCGGACTTGTACTCATCGCTCAGTTGGCGCAAGTGGTAGTCACTTATGGTCAATTGACAAATCGAAATGTCTTCATTTTTTGCCGATGGTGCGATGAGATCTGAAATTTTAACGAAATGAAGCTGCCAAATGAGACTTTTTCGCTGCCAGAATAGGTGAGTGAAGTGAGGTCTACCTTAAAAAAAGTGAAAAAAAAAAATAAATAAAATCTATATCTATTTAAAAAAAATTTCAAAAGATAAGATTATATGCACAGAAGACTCGGCGTCCCATCTTTTCTATTGAAAATGCATACCAAAAATTTAAATGTATACGAACCAAACTCATCCTGCCAAGCAATATCACAAGATCATCATCTTAACGAGTTAAGATACATATTATTTTGAACAAAGAGATACTTCTGCCCGACGCAACTCCCCATTCTCTAGAGAACAGGTTAGACCAGGGGCCTGTACCACAAAACTACAAGTATTGTAAAACACTCGAATTTTAACAATTAACAATGGTTTTTGTACCAGAAAACCTGTTGTTGTCGCCTGTTGTACAATACTTGTAGTTTTGTGGTACAGGCCCCAGGTCTCGAACCTGTGATTATTTTATACTACAACGGCAGCTGTTCCAAGTGGCTCCATGAAATTAGACCCCAATGAAAAAAGGCTCCAAAAATAAATTAAAAAAGGCCCCACAAATATTTCATAATGTAAAATGGCTCCATTCCATTTATGAAAAATTGCCCCAAACAAATGAAAAATTGCCCCAAAATGATAATTTATTGGCAAACTACAACAAAAATTATTATTATTATTATTATTATTATTTGTGCCCATTTTTCATTCTTTTGGGGCAATTTTTCATTTTTCTGGGGTGATATTTCTTAAAAAGGCCTTAATATTTAGAATCGATTTTAAATTGGGGCATAATTACACAAAAAAAAAAAATTAATTTTGCCCCAAATTATTAATGAAAGAAGGCCCCAACAAAATGAATGAATGAATGAATATAATTTTTTGGGAAATTTTTTTTTTTTTTTTTGGGGGGGCAATTGTTCATTGGGGCCTAATTTCATGGAGCCATCACCTACATCCTTTGTACATATTAAGCAAAATAGAAAATGAAATAATGTTTTTTAGCCTATAAATAGGCAGAATATTATTATATTGACCCATATATACCAAATGTAAAATACATTTTTATCTTATAGTAGTAATCAAATAACAATAGTTGACTAATTTAAATAGGCTGGTTTTTCATCTACGCACTTTTCAGTAGCTATATCAAAGTAACGAGCTCCACAATCAAATTTTACTGCACTCATAATCCCATCGATTAGAATACAGAGGAAGAATGTGTAAGTACAATTTGTTTACATAATATTAATTTGCACGTTATTTTCTCAAATGTATTGTATGACTCACTCGCTGCTTTCCGCGAAAATAGTGTTGTCATAAATTTCCTAAGGGAATAAGTATGCCAAATTAAGAAATAAATATGCTAAATTGTATGGAGGAATTAAACAAAATTATGCTAAGGTTGAAAAACAATGTTTTTATTACAAAAAAAAAGTAATAAATATAAACACAACATGATACCATCTATAATAAGGAACAAAAAGGGAATTCAGTATTTTATAATGAAATTTATAAAAAAAATCCGTCCATGTTTCTCTCAATTTTTCCTCATTTTTATAACATTAAATCATGTTAAAAAGTCAGCTACGTCTAAAAGAGACGAAAAGTGTAGGTAGGTGTAGGAACACAAATTTTCAACGAGTTTATTTTCAAAAATGTAGACTTCAAACTAACGATAGGAGAAATGCCAAATAATGTTGAAATGTCAAAATAAAAAAGAAGCCGCCAGATGCAGCTGAAAAATATAATTTGAATACATTTTCAATGCATTTTTTTTATATCTATACATATAATAAAACTGTAGGACTTTTCTTCGTCAGCTAAAAACTCAAAAACTACTGGACAGATTTCGATGAAACTTTTTTTAAAATGTTCCTTAAGACTGTAAGACTGCTATAGGCTATGTCGTTTATAGCTACGTCCTTAGGAACAGTTTTTAGACAAAATGTATTTTCTGAAGTGAAAATATATACATACCTACACATATACCTTGCTACAAATAATGGATGTTTATACTTTTGCGATCGTCAAACGAGAACAATACGTATACTATACATTCGAAAAGGGTTGATTTGTTTTCGCAGTGAGTGCTATGGTCAGTTATATATGTAGGTATGTATATTATGATCGAGAGACGTATAATACAAAACAGGTTTCATTTCAGAATTTCATTCGATATGGTGTATGGTAACAGTGTAGGGTTGGGGTAGGTAGTTGTTCGGATTCCATAGGAAGAGGCAGGCACGTAGCCAGGGGGGGGGCTTGAGGGGCTGAAGCCCCCCCCGAAATGCTAAGCAAAAAATTAGAAACTAAAACTCCTGCAACCATTCAAATACAAATATAACTTAAAAAAATGTCATACAAAAAAAACGTACCAGAGAGCCGAAAAACTCGACTTCTAAGCCTTTGTGAAACAAGATTCATTGAAAGGGCAGTATTATTTCCTTTGTAGAGCTCTTCAAATGCATCTCAATAAGTCTTGAAGAAATAACCAGCAGAACGTGGGCGATGTCTTCGAAAGCAGCAGCACCAAAAAAGTGATTTCCTAGTAAGCCTCATTGTATGCGAAAAACTATTCAGTTTAACGCTACCCTTAACTGTTTACCTACAGACCAAATCCTTAGATTTCGTTTCTGCTATCGACCGCACAAAAGAAGTTTTGAATTCTTAATAAGAACATCAGAGAAAATGCCGAAGATTTTTTCAGAGAAGCTTTTTAATCCGAATCCCAACTTGCCGAGGACTTATTTGAAGTTGAATTAAGAGCAAGAACTTCATTGAAACAAACAACGCGTTCCAATCCAGAAACCTCATCTATTGAAGCCTATTTTAGAGTGTCTATACTGATTCCTAGCATAGATTAATACAAAATCTTACGGACAGATTCATGGTCAACGCCGACGTTCTACGATCATGTCATGTCAAAAAAAAAATCAAGACGTCTTCTGCTTTGAAAAAATTAATTTTAGTATATTCGTTTAGGTACATACGATATAAAAACTGATAAAAAAAAGATTTTTTATTTTTATTTTTTTATGAAATTTTTATACTTGAGTATTTTTTTAAAAATTATGTTAAGAAACTTTTTTACATACTATCAACAGAATTTGTAGTAAAAGCCGTTTTGGTCAAAAAGAGACTCGAGATTTCTCTAAAATAATATTTTTTTTTCACAGCACCCCAGAAGAAAAAATCCATGGGTGTTAGGTAAGGAGATCTGGCCTCTATGGGTGGCCAAGGATTGGACCAAATCGACCAGTTCACGTTCATTAAAAGTATGGTTAAGGAATGGATTTACCCCGCTGCTACCTTCATAAGGTGCTCCATCTTGTTGAAAGAACATCGCTCTTCTCTGAAAAAGAGGAACACCTTCAAGGAGCTTCGGCAATCGTTCTCTAAGAAATTCAAGGGAATTAACTGTTTGTGGAAGAACGTGCCTAGGGCCTACTAAAGTGTTTTCAAACATTTACGCTAAACCTCCTTTGAAATAAGCACACATTTTGAAGAAGTTGTTCAAAATAATTAAATTCTTACCTTTGAAAGGATGTTGTGTGTATTAAATGGGGATTGGGGTCTGACCAATGGTGAAAGTTGTGGAGGTTTGTAGCTTTATAACTTTGTTTGTGAATTGCGCTTCGTCAGTCCACAGAATGTTCTTGAGGAAGTGTCCGTACCGGTGCTAAATGGAAAGGGTGTAACCTATTACTCTGGAGAGTTCTGTGAATCCTGGTTCTGGGAAGTTCCAATTGCACAGCTAGTCCTCGGACCTGACTAAAGGCTTAACTTTAACTTCCACAGCAGGCAAAATCCCACCCTCAATTTCTGCCGCCGCTGCGTCTGAACGCCGTTTTTTTTTATTTCGAGGAGCTCACCCGGTATGAACAAGGCGCTGATACGCATCAGTAGGTACCCGGCTACATGGTGTACTACGATTTGGGAATCGGCGTTGGACTCTTATCTTGACAACGAAGCGTTTCCATGGCAGAACCCGTTTACAAACACTATGTCCGCGTAATCACATTTTGAATATACATTTTGTGGAGATCAACTTATCAATGTTAAGCTTTTTTTCATATTCGACAATTAACTGTTAACCATTGCTCATAGTTACGTTAGTTTATTATTCTTTTTGCTTGACCATTTTTATTTTATTTTTTTTTTGACAAAAACGGCTTTTACAAAAACTTCTGTTGATCGTACGTAAAAAAGTTGTTTGACATAATTTTTAGAAAATTTCTCAAGGATAAAAATTTCATAAAACCAGTAAGACAATTATCTTCGACTATGCCGAAGCTCAAATACCCGGTACTATATTATTGTAAAATAAAAAAAATATTTTAGTATTAAAAAATTATATATTTGTATGGGAGGTGTGGGTACTTTTTATTCGACCAAGCTCATTTTTTGTCAAAAAATTTTAAATATTATTAAAACAATATGTGCAAAGTTTAAACTTCCTATCTTTACTGTAACTATTTAAATTTAATTTTTAACATAAAAAGCTATATAAATCTGATATTTTTGTATGGGAGGTAGTAGTAGTTTTCATCCGATCTTGCTCATCTTCGAACTTAGCCTCAGTTTGGTGAATAAAAGCTTACGTACCAAATTTCAAGTCGATAGCTCTTAAATTACGGCCGTAATCGTGCGGACAGACAGACAGACAGACAGACAGACAGACGGACAGACAGACGGACATCGTTAGATCGACTAAGAAAGTGATGCTGATCAATAATATATATAGTTTTTCATACCTACAACGCCTCCTTATGGGCGTTACAAATGGAATGACAAAGTGAATATACCCTCACCACAGTGTGGTACCGGGTATAAAAATGTAGCAATACATTTTCAAAATGTTGAGTTTAAGGAGCCATAACTTTTTTGTAGCTGCACATACATATGTACCCGAAGTGCATACGACTTGTATGCACTTCTAAATTGTCTTTTCAAAATGCACAAACAATGTTTGTATCTCTAATAGTTTAGAAGTTATAGTTTTTTAAGTTGTAACACCTCCAAATTAGAGTTCACATGCTTTGAAGGGCCATAACGGGAAATATGGTGAAAATAGATCCCCCTGCCATACAATTTTTTGTTCGGTGGAACTTCACGAATCTTCCCTTAAAGGACTATACTGCTTAACTGTGACACCCTGTATATAGTTTTTTGTTTAAAAAATTCCTCTTAAGATTTGGAAGCAAGCCCCCCCCGAAACAAAATCCTGGCTACGGCCCTGGGAAGAGGGAAACAAAGGAAAGGAAATACAGCATTACAAACAAGTAGCATGATCAAGGAGAGGGAGGGCGATGAAGAGTGGGTGCACATTATATATCCAATACATTACATCCATTATCGATATCGCCACGCTAAAATTGGACAAACGGGGGTGACGCCTCCCATACAAAAAACATCTTATATGATTTTCATGATTCTTTTTTTGTTTTTTTTCGTATTGCTGTATATTTCAGGTTGGGCAGAAAGAAAATTCCAGATTTATTCTCATTTTTCCTATTTTACAAAAGAACATTATTATCTAAGACCTAAGCAATACAAATTCCTGTGCACGGGCAAAGCTGGGCGGGTACAGCTAGTACATTAATAAAGTTGTTGTGTAGGCACTCCACCTATCGGGAATTTTCTTTGCGTGAAAAATGCAAAAAAAAAAAAAAATCTAGTGTCATACGGGCTTAAGGTCATCATCTTCCCCGTCTTCGTCAGTGTACTGATATTTTGCCGAGTTTTTATTTTTTATTCAACAAATTTCTTGTAGTAACAATTAAAAAATACTGTCAGATACTTGACAATTGACAGCTGATTTGAAATTTGTCGATCTATTTGGCATTTTGGTATTTTGCGTGCTTTTACTATACGACCATATATTATTATATGTTTTGATTTCATTAAAAGTGTCATTAATTTCGAATAAATTTCATCGCTGGATGAATCAGCTAATATGTATTGGTAATAAATTAGCAAATTCTTTGCGTTATCACACATTTGAAATACTTTTTTACTACTGCAATTATTAATTATTGTTGTACCTAGTGGTATTTAGCCCTTAAGGAACTAAATCCCATCACAAATAATCATCATTCTAGGTCTACCTAGAGGACCCCTGCCTGTTGGTACGGATTCCATAGCACGTCGTGGAATCCTGGTCGGGGACATGCGTTTAACATGACCAAACCACCGAAGCATGGACCGCTCCGTCCGGAGAAGTAGCTGCTCGACATTGAGTTCCTCACGTATTCTAGTATTTCTAATGCGATCTCTACGAGTCACACCAGCAATACAACGGAGAAATCTCATTTCGGCAGCTTGTATTCGCGATCTTATTCTTTCGGTCATTACCCAAACGGCCAAACCTCATGACCATAGGTAAGAGTTGGAACAAACACCGAATTAAAGACTGACAACTTAGCTTTGACACCAAGTTCAGTCCTCCTGATAACAGAATGACCAAGGTGTCTCAAAATTGACCCAGCCTGACCAATACTACAAGAAAACTCAGCATTGCTCCTTCCATCACTCGTGAATAAGACCCCGAGATACTTAAACTTCTCCACCTGTTTCAATGGGACTCCACTAACATGCAGAGTGCATTGAACAGGCGTTCTGGAGATGACCATCACTTCAGATTTGTTCACGTTAACCTTCATCTCAGCTTCAACACAAACGGCTACAAACCGATCGAGTGCGCGCTGAAGTTCAGTCTGAGAGGACCCAAGGATGACCAAGTCATCAGCGAAGAGCAAATGACTTATCCTCAGATCTCCCTAATGAAAAGGAGAGGAGACAAGACGCACCCACCCCTGGCGAAGTCCAACGCCCACGGTGAAAGGTATTGATTTAACGCCGTTTATCCGAACACAGCTTTTACAGTTTGTGTAAAGAGATTGAATGGCTCTCAAGAGAGAACCGTCAATTCCATACTCACAAATAATTGAAAAACAAAAACGTCACATAGTATACTGTAATTTATGGAAAAAGAAAATACATCTGTCATTTTGCTTGTTTATTGTTTACTGCAAAAGCGTTCCGTAACTTTTTCGGAAATTTTTCTCTCTGTGACAGAATAATTCATCCCCAGCACCGTCATTTTGACAGTCTTTTTCATTTTTACTGCAAAAGTAAAGGAACCTCTAAGTACTATTGAGAAGCTTTGATTTCATTCAATTGAATAATAAATTGTCATTCACATATTCAGTAATGCCAAATACAGACAATTTTGATGGATGCATATACGGGCGATCAGGATCACTATGATGAGGCCCTTTCGATTTTGGCTCTTTATACATGTTGGAAATTTTGTACCCGGAAACTTTTACTACCTGTGAACAGGTACATATTTTCCCAACAGTAAGTCATAAAATTAAAGGGTAAATAAGAAACGACGGCTGTAATCTCCCAAGATCAAACAATGAACTACTTGAACTACTATAAAAAGATGCGCCACTAGGATGAGGCCATTGCGAATATTTCGTTGCAGGAGCGATCTTCTTCAAAAAACAATATTTAAAAAAGCGTTGAAAAGAACTGTTTTTTTTGGTTTAAAAAAAAACGACAGAAAGAGGAAAAATTGTTGCTTTCAAGGATTTAGGCCAACAAATTGCAAGGAGGCTAAATAGAAGTAAAACTGTTGTCTGTTATCTTGCGGATTCACAACACTATGTGAAAAATAAAGAAAAAGCCGGTCAAGTGCGAGTACACTCGCGCACCGAAGGTTCCGTACTTGGGCAGAGTTGATGTCTTGAAAAGTCGGTTGTTCTCTGATTTGATAGACCTAGGTACAGTTTTTTGTATGAAGGAAAATATTTTTTTCACTAAATTACTAGTTACTCCAAAACCAATCAATGTATCGCTATCATTGGTATTTGTCGTTCAACTAGAGACTATACCGGATGTTGTATGCAAATTTCAGCCTTCTACGTCAATTGGTTCTTGAGATAGAACTAAGAACAAAATTGGCTTAGTGGGTTCGGACAGACGGACAGACATCGTAGCGAAAACAATAAGGTTCCGTTTTGTCCCTATGGGAACGGAACCTTAAAAAGGACGCACGGCAGAAGCAACAACATTGCGAAAAAAGCGGTTAATTCTACCGCTTGCCTCGAATTCTACTATACCACCCAGCAACTAAACTAAGGACCAACAGCGGAGTATCAGCCAGCATAGCAACGGTCCGAAGGATAATACGAAAAAGTGGTACTATACAGAGAAGAAAACTTAAAAAGAAACCTGTTTTGAGGCAAGTACACAAAGAGCATCGAATGAATTTTGCAAGAGAACATGTCGCTTGGAGCAAAATGTATGTATTGCATACATCCTAGTGATCGCCAGTATACATACATGCCACGAATATGTTCCTACAGAGTTGCTACTATTCTTCAAAATAAATTTCCCTGATTTTCCCTGACCAATTTTCAAGTTTTCTCTGACAAAATTTATACATTTATCAAAAAAAAATTTTGTCAGTTATGTAATATCTTTTTTATAAGAAAAAGGATATTAAAATCTATACAGGGTGTTTCAGTTAAGCGGTATAATCCTTTAAGGGGAGATTCCTGAAGTTTCGCCGAACAAAAAATTGTATTGCAGGGGAGGTCTATTCTCACCCTATTTCCCGTTATAGCCCATCAAAGTAGGTGACCTCTAATTTGGAGGTGTTACCACTTAAAACGCATGTTTTTTTCTCACAATTTTTATACCCGGTACCACACTGTGGTGAGGGTATATTCACTTTGTCATTCCATTTGTAACGCACATAAGTAGGCGTTGTAGGTATGACAAACTATATATATTATTGATCAGCATCACTTTCTTAGTCGATCTAGCGATGTCCGTCTGTCTGTCCGTCTGTCCGTCTGTCCGTCTGTCTGTCCGTCTGTCCGTCTGTCTGTCCGCACGATTACGGCCGTAATTTAAGAGCTATCGACTTGAAATTTGGTACGTAAGCTTTTATCCACCAGACTGAGGCTAAGTTCGAAGATGAGCAAGATCGGATGAAAACTACTACTACCTCCCATACAAAAATATCAGATTTATATAGCTTTTTATGTTAAAAATTAAATTTAAATAGCTACAGTAAAGATAGCAAGTTTAAACTTTGCACATATTGTTTTAATAATATTTAGAAATTTTTGACAAAAAATGAGCTTGGTCGAATAAAAAGCACCCATACCTCCCATACAAATATATAATTTTTTAATACTAAAATATTTTTTGTATTTTATATTAATATAGTACCGGGTATTTGAGCTTCGGCATAGTCGAAGATAATTGTCTTACTGGTTACTTTATAAATTTTTATTTTTTTTATGAAATTTTTATCCTTCAAATTTCCTAAAAACTATGTGAAGCAACTTTTTTACGTACGATCAACAGAAGTTGTAGTAGAAGCAATTTTTTGTCAGACAAAACTGGTCAAAAAGAGACTCGATATTTCTCTAAGATAAACTTTTTCTTTCATAGCACCCCAGAAGAGAAAATCCATGGGTGTTAGGCAGCGTTGCCGCAAAAAAATTTTCTTAGGTGCCATTGACGGTAACCAAAGGTGCCAACTGGGTGCCACCAGCCCTTCAAAGGCAGAGAGATATTTAAAAACATAAGAAACATATAATTTCTCATTAGTATCATTACGATTTTTTGTGTATGAATTCGTACACACACACGATATGTATGTTTCACTACTTGAAAAAAAAAATTCCTTTCTGACTTTTTTAAATGACTTTATTAAGTTTTTTTCATTAACCAATAGAACAACGTAAATAAACACTTAAAAACTATAAAAACACAAAGGAAATTCATATAGGTATTATAATATTACTTTAAAAACAAAAAAAACTTTTTTAAAGTAAGTAACACGGTTTTTGAAAAACAAAAATAAATATTTAAATAACATAAATAAACAATAAGAATTCATTATAACAAAAAATGCAGCAAAGCAGCATTGTGAATTGGCTATAAGAGTTAGGTGGCCAGCCGGCGCTGACTGAAGCGCTGACATCTTACCTCGTTTTCGAGAATGCTATAGATTTCATACACAAGCAGTGCTGCCAGTGTTTTGTCATAAGAATTCCCACGCAAGTGCCAAAAAATCCCTTTTCTCCCTCGCCTGGCTCGAAAAAGTACCTTAGATTTTTCCACACATAGTTTACGAAAGTAAAACAAAAAATTAACGAAACAAAAAAACAGTCTCAATAACTATGGGGAAAACCTAGTGTATTACAGGCAAAGCTCCACGCTATACTCAAGAATGCCTGGCTCAGCACATCAAACAATTTAGCATCAAAGCCGTTCACATCTAATATTCTCGGACAATCAAGCAGATATAAAGGCACTTAGCTCACCCATCACTGGATCCAAATCAGTATTACACTATGACTAATTCTACACCCTTAGGGCCAGCTTCAAAGGTTCTGGAAAAAGTTTCGTGGCAATAAAATCCCTGTGATACTAGTTTCTAAGATTCTTGTCTGTCAATTATTTATATACAACTTGTTTGTAATAGTGTTTATGTATTACGAATATTTATTAGTGTTCATGATAAAATTGTTCCAACTAATTTTCACATAGAGACTGATGTAGAAATTTGTTTTCTAAAAATTCAAATAAATTCATGTTGTGGCTGCAATCCTTTCTGATATATGTACCCCCAAATTGGCTAAGAACTTAGCCATAAAGAGCTGGGAACCGGAACATACAAAATGTATCTCATATTGGGAGAATATCCCAAGTTTAACAATGCCCATAGCAGACATGATATCAGAAATCTTGTATAGGATTCCTTATAGGGCATCATGTGTTACAATACTGCCTAAGCTAAATAAATCCAGCCAACTCATCGGAGAGCAGGCTATGTATTGAAGAAGACGAAACAACATTATATGCTAATTTAGAAGGAAGATCTTCTCCAGGGACCAACTTGACCCAAAAGATTTGAAAAAATCCTCTGCAGCAGTGTCATAAACTTTACAAAAAAAGTGGAGAACCTCCTAGCCTAAACCCTCTTTCTAATGTATGGCACAATATGTAGATCTTAATTAGGTCGACGTGATGCTTTTATAGGCTAGGATAAAAGGCGAGGATAGGATAGTCAAGTCAGTCTCCATTAGTTATTGCAAAAAACAGTGGTGGGATCCTGTAAAATACGAAACGAATACCGCTTTCGTTTTCACTAAACAGTAAACATGGCTCAATCATATCTGTGGCAATAGACAGAGACGATATCGATCAGTCGTTTTCATTTTACGTTATTTGGCCTCATAAAATAAAATCCGTCAGGTGTATAAAATAAATAACCTTCCTGAAGTTGAACAATAAAATTAAAGTAAAGTTTCAAAGAACAAAAATTCCCTTTGTTTGTTCTGGAAAACAGAAAGTTTCCCTTTTTCCCTTTTAGCTCATTTCGAGTACAAAAATTCCCTCAAAAAGGGAAATTTCCCACGATCTGTCAGAAATGTACACAAGGGCTGCGTTCTATGTTGTTAAAAATGATTCAGTTCAGTGAATGTGAAATAAGTGTTTTTTTTTTTTAAATATTATGTATTAAAATGTATCAAGCTCATAAGGTGCCAAATGAGAACTGAAGGTGCCAAGGTGCCAATCGGACTGTAGGGTGCCAAAATGGCACAATTGTGCCACTTCGACAACGCTGGTGTTAGGTTAGGAGATCTGGTTGGCCAAATGTTGGGGCCAAATCGACCAGTCTACCGTTCGTTAAAAGGTGGACTAATTTCATAGGGCTTAAAGCCCATCTCTTTCACAGATGGGCTATTTTTTTTGTAATAATAATGATAAAGGGCAACTGTCCTTTTTTCGACTTTTTTGGTCAATTGTGTGTGGAAATGAAACATTAGTTCATTTGTTTTCCCATCCGACGTTTCGACAGATGTTTCTGTCTTCCTCAGGGATCTTTATTGGAGAACATATACATATGGCTTACAAAATATGTTTGAACATGGATTTTAAACTATTTACTTACATTGAAAAGTACTACAGTATTACAATAGTGGGTATAACAAAAGAAAAACAATGTGAAACATTGGGAGCAAGTTAAGTTAAACTGAAATGACAACAATTAAAAACAAAATATAAAAAGGACAGCTACCCTTTATCATTATAATTAAAATCAAATTGGTCGATACTTCTACGCTAAAATATTTTTTTTGTTCAGCCTTCAAAAAAAACTTGTAGGATAACAATATAGTGACTTTGTATGGCCAGAGCAGTGCCTATTTTGAGAGATAAGAGATTTAGCTTCTTAAATCGAGAATGTGCCACATTTGGAAAGAATAGAAGGAATAAGGAAAGTATACAATTTTATGCCAAATTCGATAGCTGTTCTTTCGGGTGTTTGTAAGACGTTTGAAAAATTGAGTGCATCAGAAAATACCTTAAGTTTATACCTTGTGTCCATTCATCCCGAAAAATACAAACTCACACAAACGAACGTTTGTGAGAAGCTAGGCATAGGGTGCCTATGGACGATGGACGTGTTGCACCAACTATCTGCGTATTTGTTTATTTAAATTGTGTTTTTCGGAGGGTTGAACCTATGACCCTTGCTCAATAGTTCAGCGCACTAACTAATGAAACACTGCGCCCACATAAGGTCGAAGTCGTTGATCTGGGTTTTTATTGGCTTTGACGCAGACAAAGGGGTCAATTCTAGTCAAGGACTAATCCACTAAGTACACGGCTGACATTTAGTTGAAATGGGAGTCAAACAGAATCCCCAAAAATGTAATCCCGAAAGCCCAAAATCCCGAAAATCCAAAATCCCGAAAACCCACAATCCCGTAAAGCCACAATCCCGAAAAAACAAAATTCCGAAAGGCCAAAATCCCGAAAGTGAAACTAAAAATTTTATTGTAGCAACAAAAAAATAAGCCAAATTTATTTAACAAAATAAACAAAATGACAAACTTCAAATAAATAAAACATAACAAAAACAGTTCAAGTCTTATTAACAAAAACATATACCTACATAAAAAACGATCCATGACAAAACAATATCTAATACAAGTTCATATTGTACGCAATTCCTGTTAGAAAACTTATTTCAGAAAGATCGTTACGTTCCGCGTACATTTTTTAAATTTTTTTTTCCTTCGTCACATAACGTTTTCTTAGGTGTTGCGTCTCACCGGAAATTATTTTAGCCAAACATGTTTTCACACGGATTTGCTCTTCACATAAAAGAGCAATCAGTGAATATACCAATGTGTGAAGACATGGTAACTATAGCCGTCAATAAGCAGTTTCTCACGCTGTTTGTTGGTCTTCACGATGGACACTTCCATTTCTGCTTAAGACTTCAAACACAAAATGTCACTGATAATATAAAGTTCTTAATTATAAAGGCATGCACGATACTCACTTTGTATTACGATGTTCACTGGCTGACAGAAATCTAGTCGGTCAGCTATCACACTATGTATATGAGATCAGCACAACTGAATGCACACTGCGATTTGTAGTGCAACATTACAAAACATTATTACGGTAATTGGAATGGACAAACACTTGTCTATTTTACACTCAAATCAAAATAAAGAATCCCGAAAACGAAATCTGCGCAAAATTTTCATTTTATATAATTTTTCGGGATTCTTTTTTCTGGATTTTGGCTTTTCGGGATTGTGGGTTTTCGGGATATTAGGTTTTCAGGATTTTGGATTTGCGGGATTTTGGATTTTCGGGATTTTGGTTTTCGGGATCGTGTCCCAATCCAGTTGAAATGTTTCAAGCCTCATGATTGCAACTTCAAATATGAACTAATTTGCAGAATTTCAGTTTGAATAACGCCTTGTGATATTAAAATTATAAGAAAGTTTTACTTTTGTGAAATATCATAATAATTATGAAGAGAATTCAATTCTTGAAAATCTAATTTCTCACTTTCGGCCTTTCGTTCTGATACTAGCCATTGAAAGTATAATGTTCCGACAAACACTTTTATTTGTACACAGACACAAAATTTACCAAAATTTTAAATTACTTTTTTTCACTGGTAATTTTTTAAACAACATTTTGGTAAAATTAAAAATAAATGAAACAAATTTTCCCTGACTGCTTCCTAAATTTCCCTGACCAAATTGCGTTCCCTGACTTTCCCTGGCATTCCCTGACTTTCCAGTCGAGTGGCAACCCCAACCATGTCCTATCATGGGTATAAACTTTTTGATTTTTTTTTATGCTGAATTTTGAAATTATGCTAGATTGCATATAGCATAATTTATTTATAATAATATGCAATTTAAGGTTTAAATATGCTAGATTTAGCATAAAAAATGCTAAAATGGCACCACAAGTGGTATCATGGATATTTATGTCATAACCGGTGGTGGTATGGGGGCCACAAGTATTCTTCCAATTTCCGACTGGTGGTGCTTCTGGTGCAGTGTTTTGTCATGTTGGATCAGTCTGTAAAAATTATTGAAATTTCGTAAAACACTAAGTATACCTACTCGTTAAAATTTTTGAAATACGGAATTTTCTAATTTTTTTTTGTTTTGTTTGTCAAAGAATGATGCTGATTATGCAAGCTAATAAAAAATAAAAAAAAATAAATAGGCGGCGCAACAGGCGGTAGACACCCAAGGCCTAGCTTCTCGCAACCATTCGTTTTGTGTGAGTTTCTATTTTTGGGACGAATGGAAGGGACCTACAAGTTTATGCCGAGTCCGAACGGCTGAATTGAGAAGCTTTTTCAGGACAGTCATACTCTCGGATGTTTGTCAGACGTTCGCGAGAGGTGGCGCAGTAGAAAAAACCTTAAGATGTAGTAGACCAGCACACTAAACACTGCACCCACACGTCCAATTTTGAACTTGGAAAACATAACATTTGCAGGGTGACGCAGAATTTAATGACCCCTATTTGATGTTGCTTTAATTTTTTTTTTTTTGAAGTCTATATAAAGCGACACGTCATCTCCTCCATCGGCCCAAGTGGCAACCATGATGTCGGTAACAAGACTCGCAATTTTCGAAAATTTTCAATGATTCATATTTTTGTGCGACCTTAATCAAAATATTAGATAAAAAAATTATCTTAAGATCCGATTGAAACGAACATTTCTTAAATCCAAAAACCTCACTCGAATGAATTCCTCAAACAATCAGAGAGTTTCTAGGGAGTAGTTCTACTGTACTAGTACCTACTTGGCAAACTTCGTTTTCGAAATCTTACTAGGTTATTCAAAAATTAGTAAATTAGTAAAAGGGGGATGTTCAAAATTACAAAATGCATAACAGTCTAGCTTAGATATAAATTTAGTCAACTTAAGACGAATATACTTTGAAATGTTTCCAATTACTTAATCCGTGAATCGACTTACCGCGCAAACATAGCCGCAAATTGGTTGAAGTGGCTCTTCTAATTCAATATTATTGTTATAGCACATAAGAATAACTGGTTCAGTTGGAGTCCAATATCTTGAACATGCGCGGCACGCGCCATCAGTAGTAGTCAAGAGGACCAGTAATCCTATTGCGATGCAAAAAGCGACCTTCGATTCGAAAACTGTGTTAATGTGTTTGAATTTTTCTTTCATTAAAATTTGAACTCACCTTAAGAGATGACATTTCGTTGCACACTGAAAATCGAATTAAAAATGTTTCACAACATTTTGTAACAATATAGGTACCTTACCTAGTACTGTACCAAATTTTGAGAGCTATTTCCTATTCATAAGAGCTTGCTTTTGATAAGAAGATTGGAACAAGATTTGGGAACAAATATTATTAGCGTAATATATTCGAGTTAAGTTTTATGCAAATACAAGAGTGATTTTGTTTCATCTAGGGTCAGTAGCTTCAAGGCCAGGATAGGTAAACATGGATGATAAAAAAAAATAATCTCATAAGGGTATAATTAGTGGGAAGTTTAAGTGGACGGGTTTGCATTTTCAATATTTTGTCATTTTGGGTGTTATTTCTTTTCCAGTGTTCGTTTTCATGACAAGCAATAAAGCTGAAAATAATAAATGGAAATGCATAAACAGTACAATAAGTAAAGGGTGGCCAAATACAAGTTTCTTTTTAAAAATGCAATAAAATGAATAAAATTAAGTTTTTTCAATGTATATATTATGGCTTTATTACTAAGAACAAACATACCCATTAATTAAGGGTCAATTTTCCAAGACCTTGTTGATGGCTTCGGGCTGTAGCTCACGGATTGCTTGGATGACATTGGCCTTAAGTGCTTGAATCGTTTCCGGATTGTTGGCATAAAATCGATCCTTCACGGTTCCCCATGTCGAAAGGGGTCAAATCGCAGCTCCGCAGCTCAAGCCAGAGAGATTAGACCACCAGCTTCGGACAAAAGAGAATTCCATAGAGCTAAACAACCTCTAAACAACCTCCGTCAGTGTTTTCCTCTTTAAAAAAGCCATCGATTAGTCCAGGGAATAAAGACAATTTCCTAAGCTACAAATTTGCAAATTGCAATACACTATTTTTCGATAGAAGTAACTGTTAACGAGATATTCGCGAAAAACAGTTTATCGTGACCTTTGACCCCGCGTAACATTTTTAGCGGCACATGTATCGCTGTGGACTTTTGCGATATTGTTTAGAACCACATAAGGAAGGTTCATGCAAAAATCCAGCTTTGCCCTAATTTTTCCGAAGTGAATGTCTTTATTCCCCGGACTATAAGCACATCTTATGAAAGTATTTTGCAGCTTCGCGATGGCAACCTGCTTATTCTCGTAAAATCCCAACAAGTTGCTAACCTTTTCCTTTCGAAAAAAAACCCTATCCCAACTTTGCCCGGTTTCAATATCGCTTCATAGTCAACTAAACTCCTCCAATGGTACCGTTTATACACCAGTTGTTCTAAATAAATCTACCCGAAAAATTTAGTTAAAAAGAAATTATTGAGGAGTTGAGAGACCAAGGCGTCACACACGTTTTTAAATATAAACAAATTGTAAAAAAATGACGTCACAGGTGTACAAAAAGACGTAGAAGTTCCCTCTGGTCTTGTACTATTCACCTTTGATCTCTTCCGCCCTCCTACATCTATAAATTAATGTAGGTTGGTACAAGCTCAAGGTAGAAGAATATTTCCCTGCAATCCAACATAAACAACGATGACCATGAACTTCATCAGCTACCTGTTTGTGCACAAGTGGATATGATGGTACCTACTTGCACTGTTGTACATGCTGATAAGAGTAAAACTTTATACACCATGCACAATAAATAATTATACAAACATCAATTACAACAATAACTTAAATATACTGCTAAAGATAAGAAAAGAAGTTAATTCACACAAGCCCAATGATGCGGGATGACAGACTTTTCTTGCAGGACTACTGCTTTGTCTGGAACTTTCATCAAGGGTTATACCCAATTCACAATGGCGCTTTGCGGCGTGCGTGCGTTGACAGGCGTTTCAGAGACTTTACGATACTTTATGTCAACGCGCGCAAGCCGCACTTTTCCAAAACTAAATGGCGCTTCAGAGCGTTGGCGCGTTGAGAGATTAGAGTAGGAGAGATTGAAAGTTCTGTTTGGTTTATGTTGCGTACGTACGTTACGTACGAATTCAGAGCAGAATGCAACTACTCCTTTTTGCTTTTGTTATTTTAATGCACGAATTAAGAGGAAATTTGTTCAAAATAGTAAAAAAAATGCATAAATAAATATCAATAAAATGTATTTTCACTTTTATTGTCGTGGAATATTTTTGTGGAAGAATTGCCTGTGCATTCAATGTACACAGGTGCATGCCTTCACAAAAAAGGCGTTTCAGGCGAGACAGGTAGATTTTTAGTTTAGTTGAGAAAATATGGGTAAATTACATCTAAAATCCCTTCCCTTAAAATTGTGAATTGATTACTAATACTTCTTGTAAAACGATTTAAGTGAGCAATATTACCACATGGACAGCATTTATCTGAGCTGTGGAAAGAAGTTCAGTCACTTAAATAGAGAAGTGCAATTTTGTTAAAAACTTGGTTTGGCTATTTAAAAAAAACTCCTATTAATAAATTCTCAAATATATTTACCGACGATTTACTTGATTTTTCAATTTATATTTATATTTTATATCAATTATATGTATACATCTGGTGGTATGCTGGACATTCGGACGAGTGCGATCGCAGGTACTGCTTCTCGTCGCTCGCTGGGTTTTTACCACATCCGGTCACCCATCGGACAATGCATATTGAAAGGATTTTATGACCTAATTAGGGTAATTTTTTTGCTATATTTCCGCGAAGATCTTCGCTGTCTTGTCCAGAAATTTTTTTATGTTCTTATGTACGGACTTCAAACCCTACCAGCCGATTGAGTTCAAATTTACAGGGAATCTTCGATATCTATTGGCCAGAGAATTCCCGTGAAGTTGGGTCAAAGTCGGACTAAGGTGCGCATATTCATGTGCATTGTCCCGATGGACAATAAAAAATATATCTAAGCAATGCAATTCATTGGCACGAGCAAACCTGGGCGGGTAAACCAAGTAATAAAATAATACCTATCATTTGCACATCGCAGGAAATTAGATTTACCCTCAACTAGAAAAAGAAACTATAAATATTCTAAACAAAAATGTTTATCTCGTTAATAAATTGTATGAAGAATAGAGTAGTTTCAGACAAAATTGAAATATCAAAAGCGTGTACATAACATTTGAGCACATATTTTTTTTATCAACAATCTAAAGAAATCACTAGTAGCATTACAACAAAAATAATATTCGTCATTTCCAAACAGTGAAATAATTAATTTGTATTGAAAATACCTCATAGGCTACTAAAAACGAGTAGGTACGTATACCTAAGTGAATCCATGCAACTCCAACAATGAACGGCATATGCTCTAACACTTTAAATATTATCAAATCGAACAAACCACCGAAACCGAAAGAAAACGTCAAAGCCGTCCAACGCCACTGAAAGTAGAAAGTTGCTCTACTTGGGCGCGCGCCGCGTTGAACTTTACGATATTTACGATCACAACGCGACCCGAAGCCTGAAGCCGCATTCTGGCTTGCACCATATGAAAGCATTGGTTCTACTCTATCTGTCAACGCACGCACGCCGCAAAGCGCCATTGTGGCTTGGCCATTAATGTGTGGACAGCACACAGCAACAACACACAAATTATGTACCCTTTTTATTAGTTTTCAGTTGTCACAGTTTGTTTACAGCCCTGCTCAAACTATTCAAAACGAAAACCATGAACGATTCGATTGAATGACGCGATTGTGATGTTACATGAAGCAAACTTGAAACGACGTCGTTTTGTTCAATCGTCGAGACGATGATCGTCTCAAAAGTTATGCGATGAGACCCCTTAATACGATTTATAATAGGTCGAGATCTTTTATGATTCATAACAGAAAATTCGTAGCAGAATAAAAGATTTTGCCGAATAGGCCTAAATGATCAACGCGTATTCGATGCACTCTGCTTTTTATTGGAATCCCATTGAAATATGTACATCGATAAGTTTAAGTAGGGGAACCCTATTTAGAGTAAAGAGGTTCTTCTGCCCGAAGCAACTCCCCATTCTCTAGAGAACAGGTTAGACCATGTCTCGAATATTGCCCCTGTACAGAAGACTAGTCGTCGATCTATGCTTATTTTATATCTACTACCGCACGGCAACTGTTCCAAGCAATACCTGCATCCTTCGTAAATATTAAACTAAATAGAAAATGAACTAAAAGTACGATATACCATAATGTAAAATACAATTTTAATTAGTAAGTAAACAAATCACAATAGTTGACGAATCGTCTTATGTACAAGTGGTTGGTTTTTTATCTACGCACTTTTTAGTAGCTACATCAAAGAAACGAGCTCCACATTCGTATTTCACTGCACTCATCTCCCCTTCAACTGATTCACAGTAGACGTATCTGTAAGTATAGTTTGTTTAAATAATATACATTTGCACGTTATTTTCTCAAATGTATTGTATAACTCACGTCTTGCATGTGGTATCATGGATATTTATGTAATAACCGGCGGGGGCTGCGGAGCCACAAGTCTCCTTCCAATCTCCGACTGGGGGTTTTTTTGGTGCAGTGTTTTGACATGTTGGAGTAGTCTGTAAAAGTTATTGAAATTTGTTAAAACTAGCTACTCGTTGAAATTTTTTAAATACGAAATTTTCTAATTTTTTTTCTTTTGTTTGTCAAAGAATGTTGCTGAAGTGGGATCATATCATAGTATCATATTATGCTTATGCATTTATGCAAGCTGATCAGCGATTAACAAATATCGACCTCCAAATTTGAACTGGGAAAACATAAAGATGCTAGTACATGGGATTGCCACATACGTATGTAGCACTGACGTCATTTTTACGTCCGCGTATGGTCCCAATGTCTACATGCCGTGTACAAGCTGTGTTCGTGCACTCTCTGTTGACGTCAGAGCTACATACGTATATGGCTTGCTACATGCCGTGTACTAGCATCTTAACATTTGCAGGGTGACGCAAAATTAAATGACCCCTATTTGATGTTGCTTTAATTTTTTTTTTAAGTCTATATAAAGCGACACGTCATCTCCTCCATCGGCCCAAGTGGCAACATGAGTCAAAGACAAGACTCGCAATTTTCGAAAATTTCGAATGATTAATATTTTTGTGCGACCTTATAAAAATATATAACACACCTAAAAATTAAAAATGTTTCTTGACCTCGATACATAATGCTTCCCGTAATTGTTAAGATCCGATCAAAACTAACATTTTTCAAATCCGAAACCCTCACTCGAATGAATTCCTTAAACAATCAGAGAGTTTCTACTTCGTTTTCGAAATCTCACTATGTAGGTTATTTAAAAAATAGTAAATTAGTAAGAGGGGGATGTTCAAAATGACAAAATGCATAGCAGTGAATCTACTTACCACGCAATCAAAGTCGCAAATTTTTCCTGATTGTGCAAACCCTTCAAGACTACAAATTTTTCCCTCCTCACATGCAGCCACGTGTCCAAATGTTCCGTCTTCATTACAAAAAGCGAACTGAGTTTGACTAATGCACGTAAACGGCGAAGCCCCACTGCATTCATTGCATATAGTAGATGTGGGACATCCCAGTTGGACCTGTGGAGTATTCGGTTGACAGACACCTTGTGTGTCCGTGCAAACCGTATTCTCTTTGCATGTACCCATTTGAGAGCTCGCTACTTGACCTAAAATTGGAAATAAGATTTGATTTTGTTTTTGAAGTTGCATACTCTATAATTCAATATTACCATCATAGCATATATAAAAAGCTGTTGCATTTATGCAAGCAGCATAACTTGTCGCTGAACATGTGCGGCACGCACCATCAGTAGTAGTGAAGAGGACCAGTAGTCCTATTCCGATGCAAAAAGCGACCTTCGATTCAATAACTGTATTAATGCTTTCGACTTTTACTTTCATATAAGTTTAAACTCACCTTAAGAGATGACATTTTTTTTTGCACACTGAAAAATCTAATTAAAAATGTTTCACAAAATTTTATAACAATATAGAACTGTACAAAATTTTGAGAGCTATCTCCTATTTATAAGAACTTGCTTTTGATAAGAAGATTAGAACAAGATTTGGGGAAAATATTATTAGCGTAAGATATTCGAGTTAAGTTTTATGCAAATACAAGAGTGATTTTGTTGGCACGTTCTTGGAATAGGTATCTTCTAAAGGCAGTAGCTTGAAGGCCAGGAAAGGTAAACATCATATGGATGATAAAAGAAATAATCTCATAAAGGTATAAACAGTGGCTCCTTAGTGGGAAGTTGAATTGGACGGGTTTGCATTTGCAATATTTTGCCTTAGAAAGTGAGGATGCTCGATTGGCATTGACATCAATCGTTTATCTATTTTTTTTTTTTGCGAATTTGAAGTTGCCTTGGGTTTGTTTGTTTGTTTTTTTGGCAATCATTAATTTAGGTAACCGCTTACGTTATCAAAGCAATTAAGCCACAAAGTATATACTCTATATTACCCCACTGGTGCAACGGCAACCATAACATTGGTTGGTGGATTTTTTCGTCAAACTTAAAGACAGTATCACATCCACATGAGCTCCAAAATGGGGGAAAGTAAGGGTGTCTCATAATTCACGCAAAATGTAATTTTGATAGAAAATAACGATTTTTAACTAGAAAGCTTACATTTTGTATTGATTCATAGAGTATACAGATTGAGGTTATGTATGATAATAGCACATCGGATAAATGGCCTCCACGGCTTTGCTGCCAAGTAGATACGTTCTCTTTTATTGAAAAATTTCTATGACCGTTTCTGCGTGCCGGCGTTAACACATTCCCCCCGTGAATGCTCTGCTTCACTCTCAACCGGTAGCCGGCATAGTTTTTGTACCGGGCGCTCTAAAATAATGAAGGGCACCTTTTTCTCGGTATAGGCTTCATGTTCCAATCCGATGTAGCCACTCGCAGGCGAGCATTGCGTACAATCCCATCAGCTCCGGCGAAAGTCTCGAATATTCGTGCCATTTTCCACAGTGTCAGAGGGATGTTGTCCTCAAGGATGATACCAAATCACCCACCTTTAAATTTGATTGCGCTTGTCGCCACTTCGTCCGCTGTTGTAGTTGGTAAACATAGTCTCGTCCCCATGCCTTCCAAAAAACCTGGGTAATTTTTTGAATTTGCTGTGCTAGTTTCAAACGATTATCTGGAATATCCACTACGTTTGCACCGAAAAGCTGTGTAATCGTCTCGCCGATGAGAAAGTGCGCGGGAGTGAGAAACGATAAATCTTCTGGATCATCAGATAGCGCTGATATAGTGGCCTGGAGTTCATTACGGCGCTAGTCTGCGCCAAAATGGTTTGGAATTCACTACTTTTAAGTTTATGTGGCCCAATTACCCGGCGCAGGTGATACTTCATAGGTTTGACAGCCGCTTCCCAAAGCCCTCCTTGGTGCGGCGCTGCGGGCGTGATAAAACGCCAATTAGTGAGTTCAACAGCGGCGCCCTCGAAATTCTTGCCATTGTCGCTCCATAACCGCACGCAAGCGCCACGAATGCTAGTGAATCGTAGAAAGGCCTGTATGAAGTCGGCTGTTGAAAGACTCTCAACCAGCTCCAAATGCACCGCCTTCGTATGGTTACGGCACACAAACAGAGCTACGTACTTTTTCTCGATAATATTACATCGTCCTTCTCGTGCTTTCAGCAAATATGGACCAGCGTAGTCCACTCCCGAGTGACTGAACGCTCGACATGGTGTCCGTATCACTCGATCTGTAGGTATAGTTCACTCATTATAACGACCGCCCAAGCGCAGCAAACCCTTATCGTCGAGCCACGGCCGTCGTGCAATTAGCGATCGGACTAGATTTTAGAGTTTTCTTTAGGGTTTAGGTTATAGAAACATCTCGAAAAAAAAACAAAAATCTGTAAAAATATTGATAATGAAATAACAAAACGGGTTTACCACGATATTGAAAAAAAATCTCGAAAGCAAAAATCTCGAATGTAAAAATCTCGAAAAAAAATGTACTTTTTATTTTCGAGATTTTTTGGAGATATAGTTTTTCGAGATTTTTGTACATTCGAGATTTTTGCTTTCGAGATTAAAAAAAAAACTTTTCGAGATTTTTAGCCTTCGAGATTTTTGTCATTCGAGATTACGTCACAAAAAAACATATTCAATTTCGACAGCAAAAAAATGTTTTACATAATATTTAAAAAAAACAATTGTTTCCACATTTCCAAGACAAATTAAACCCTCATTGTTGTTCACTTACTTTTGACGCTCACTGCTTTTTAACTTTACAGCACTAAGTTTTGGCGAAATTCTAAATGCTAGACAACAAATGCATATAGAACAAATACAAAAAAAAAAAAAATATTTTGCTGGCACATGTCTTACACATGCCTTAGACATGCTGCATAATCTACGTTGCTGCGTCATTTAAATTCATTGGCGAAAACAAGTTGCATTTCGGTCACAAATGTCATAGACATGTTCTTTTCATGTTGCATTGTGTGCGGAATGTCCTATTTGTCGATGCATTTATAACAAAAACATTTAGAACGCTACACACGAGGTCTAAAGCAGTTAAGTTTGGCATAAATGTTGGGTACCAGGTGTTGCGCAAGGTCTATAAAATTGGAATTTCAGTCAAAAACATATTATTTTTGGTCGCAACAGATTGAAAACACTGTAAAGATGAGTCAATATACAAATGACTGCAATCAGAGAAAAATGTCGGTGCCTCCAACAATCACCTAGCTAAGATTTTCTTAAGAACTTCACATGGCTTTTTGATTCCACTATAATGTGGGTAAATAGGTAGTTCCTACTTTTTTATTGCTCTGCCAACACAAACGCTTAACTTATTTAATGATTGTCAAAAAACAAACAAACAAAGGCAAGGGAACTTAAAATTTTCGCACATAAAAAAAGGTACACGTTTGTCGTCGTCAAATCCAGACTTCTTAAATAAATTATACTACTCTCGGAAAAAGGCGAAACTATGTAGCGCTTCAACAGCGCTCTTCGGCCTTGTAGCTTCTGTCATTACATGAACTTATAAAGAACTTATGCCAACAGAATCACTTGTGCCATTTTTTTTATATTTACATAAAACTTATCGTGACAATCTTCAACTATCTAAATATCTCCCAAATGATGCTCTAATCTTCTTATCAAATTAAGTTATTATAAAAGGGAGATAGCTCTCAAAATGTGGTACAGTACAATTATTACAACGTTTTGTTAAACATCTTCAACTATTTTTTTGCGAATACTATTAGTTTTCTCAGTCTGCAATAAAATGTTATCCTTTAAGGTGAGCTTAAATTTAAATGGATTTGAAATTATAAACAAAGTCAAATTGTTTACAAAGGTCCTTTTTTGCATCGCATTCGGAATACTAGCCCTCTCGAGCACTACTGAAGCTGCCTGCAAGGTCTGTTCACAAATAAGTTATGCTGCTTGCATAAATGCAACATCTTTCCACGTATGTGTTGACGGTAATTTTCTTAGAACCACAATTAAAGAACAGGATTAAGGATATCTTCTGCTTTTAGGTCTAACAGCATCGACACAAATTGAAACATGCAAAGAGAATACGGTTTGCACGGACTCACTAGGTGTTTGCCAACCTAATGATCCAGATGTCGAACTGGGATGTGAACTGCCTAAATGTAATGATTGCAGTGGAATTGCACCATTTGCGTGCGTTAGCCAAACGCAGTTCGCTTTTTGTGCTTCAGACGGGACAGTGGGATATGTGTCCACTTGTGACGAGGGAAAAGTTTGCAGTCTTGAAGAATTTGCAAACTCAGGACAAATTTGTGGCTTAAGTTGTGTGGTAAGTATACATTTAAAGTCTAGTCGTCTTTAGTTGACTAGATTTGTCATTTTGGACATCATTCAAATAATCTAGACATATTTCGAAAACGAAGTTTGCAGAGCACTAGCTGGTAGTCCCTAGAATCTAAAAAAAATTAGAAAATATTTTTTCGAATGAATATTAGAAACACGAGTAGACATTACCCAAACTTCAGGCCAAATGGGTCATTTCCGTATTATTTACTTAAAAATTCTTTATTTCACTTGTTTCAACGAGTAGTTTTAACAAATTTTAATAATTTTTACAGACTACTCCAACATGTCAAAACACTGAACCAGAAGCACCACCAGTCGGAGATTGGAAGGAGACTTGTGGCTCCGAAACCCCCACCGGTTATTACCTAAATATCCATGATAGCACATGCAAGACGTGAGTTATACAATACATTTGAGAAAATAACGTGCAAATGAATATTATTTAAACAAACTATACTTACAGATACGTCTACTGTGAATCAGTTGAAGGGGAGATGAGTGCAGTGAAATACGAATGTGGAGCTCGTTACTTTGATGTAGCTACTAAAAAGTGCGTAGATAAAAAACCAGCCACCTGTACATAAGACGATTAGTCATCTATTGTTACTTAGATAAGAATATAGAATTAAAGTTTTAATTAACGTATGTTTAGTGTTTTAATTCGATTTTTTTTCGACAATGTTATGATCCAATTGGATATAATGTACATTTCATTCAACATCGACGAATAGATGAAATCATTTCTGACGACTTTCTGCCATTGATCTTCTATGATTTCTCTGTGGTGGAATTTCTCTGTAGGTACCTATACCTCAAAGATATACTCGATTATCTAAGTATCTTGATTTCGAATACGATTGCAGTTTTTCAACAGTGAATTGAATGCCAGATCAGATCGTGGAATTTGTTATATATTGTTGTAAATATAAAGTGAAAAGCGAAGCTTTGTTGAAATAAATGTGAATCACGTTTTAAAGAAAATTAACTTTAAATATTTTTTGTTAAATAAAAGAAGAATATTTGAAAACATTGCTATTAAGCGAATAACTTTAAAACAGGAAAAACCCTTTGAAGGGAATCAGCTCTAGGCAGAGACAAAAATAGAAACACGCTTCTTACAATATTTTAAAATTTATTTTTCCGACCTTTTGGTCAAAATGAATCACGACTGTTGCACATAAAAATTAATCATAACACTTTGTTGTCTTTTTATTAATAACAAGAATTCTTGTTTCATTAATTGATTACTGTTTTTAGTTAGTGGAGAACACAGACTACTACACTACTCCCGAGTTAAACTTTGACAAGTCTACCATCCCCCCAGGTCTCTCTGGGATGTGGTGGGTGGTGATTTTTTCTTTGATAGTCTCAATCTCAGTCTCTTCTTCCGTCTTTCTAATCATTGTAGCGTGTTCCAGGCGGAAATAATGGCGATTAAAGAAGCGGCTCAGGAAGAACGTGTTATCCACTACCAGATATCCGTATCTTTTCAGATAGTCAAGAAGTTATAAAATCCTTCGAGCTTCAGTAACTCGAAAGTAGCCCAAGACGACCGTTTTTTCTCCTAGAGAGTGTTGGCTCACGAAAGCGTGATATCAGTTAAAGATGTCTGCTTACTTTCGGACAGCCAAGCAGCTATCAAATCCTTGGATTCGATCTCTATTACAAGTTTTACATTAACCTATTTTAGATGGGTTAAAACATTTTCGTCTGAAAAGAAATTATTTTCATCTTCTAATTTGTTCATATTCATCTGCTAGTTTTTGTCAGCTTTTTTTTAAATATTCTTCTGAAAAACTTGAAATTTCGTCTGAAAATTGGCAGCTATATTTTTTTTTAATTTCGTCAAAGACAATTACAACTAAGATGTTCGATATTCGCCACATGTCAATACCCAGCAATACCCCTTCAACTAAGCTGTATTATATTTTAAAGAATTAAAGACCGCAACGCCGATTCTCAAAATTCATAGACGGATTTTTAATTTTTCATAAGATTTTTAAATTTTTCAGACGCTTTTTTTTATATTTTTCAGACGATTATTATTTGTTTTCAGACGTTTTAAAAATTGTTTCAGACGTTTCCAATATCTGATTTTCTGATGATTTCTATTTATTTTCGGACGATTTCTATTAAATTTCAGACGTTTTTTTCGATTTTTGCCGACGTTTCCAATTTTTTTTTGAAAAATAATATTTATTTGTAGACGAAAAAATTGTATCCATTTTCGATGACGGGCCATAGAGACATTGCAATGGGAACAACTAGGTATACGTAGGTATAACTAGGTATAACGTACCCTTGGCATACCAATGGCTACTTGCAAACAAAAATTTAAAGCTGGATGCTATCGAGAGTGCACGTGGACAAGTGGCACTACATATGTCTATAGCGACAAAACAAATTTGGCCTAAGCTGGATTTAAAACGCTCTAAGAATTTAATTTCTCTTAACAGATTGCATGACGGCACTAAAATAGGTGTCATTACTGGGACTTTTTGCAAAGACTTTTGCTAAAGCTGTATATGCATGAAGAAAAGGAGAAAACTATTCCTTACCTTTTTTGTTCCAGCGCCCAGCTCTCTCCCGTATAGAAGGAAGCATCACCAAACCAAACCAAGTCTTCAAAAAGATTTGATCTTAATTTGTTTTAAGATCTTCTTCTCGAACAATTCTGGATTTCGGTTGTTTTATCGTTCGTATCGTATCGTTAAAAGATGGCTAGAAAGGAATCGTACCTACCAAAATTCATAAATTTTTCAAATGTACTGTAAAATGCAGTTTCATGTGCTACTAAAATTGGAAATAATATGAGAGCTTACATTTGGAATCTGTTACCAAAAAAAAAGCCCTAATTTAGGTGTCTTAGGTCGGATTCTTAATTTATGTTTCAAAGCTATAAACAAAAGTATAAATGTATCGAAATATTTAGAATGACAGAGGAGAGGAGAGCAAACTTTGTAACTCGCTTCCTGAAATAATTTTACAAAGTAATATAAATTACTCTAATTAACTAACATCAGATTTAGAAAATCACCTTTTCTGGAAAAGGTTGTATAAGAGACTTAAAATAGCCTTATGAATTTTTTTGTACATATTACATATAGAATGAAATTGACATCACTGACCGAACATATTGCTGCTGCTGCATCATCGCATAAATAATTTCCCTAGAAACTCCTAATGAACAATAAATTAAAACTGCTGTCAGATAATTTTATATTCATTTCATTATCCCCCACCCTGATTATCGATGAATAAGACAAAAATGCAAAGCCGAAATTGAAAAATAAAAATCTCCCACAGATTAAAATCAATTAGCCAATTAAAAGGAATCCATTTGATCACAACCGCAACGCTGGCGCTGCACGTAGGTACAGAGTAAATATTTACCATACAGCCATACTAACCGGTGAATGTTATTTGCGGTTTGGAACTCGGTATAAAAACTCCGGGGGTCGATTTATGACCAAGTCCGAGCGACGACAAACGAAAAATACTTGAAAAAGTTTGGACATCCTGCCGAGAGCTTGAATCATCCCTGGCCGATTCCAAACTGACCATCATCTAATTTACACCGAATCCATCTAAAAATCGATAAAGGATTGCCTTCCGATAAATTCTTAACAAAACCAGGATGATTCACTACACCGAATGTGGCTATATGCGGACGGTCCATTATTCATCTGCCGGCCGCCCAAAATTCACTTAAGCGGTTCCAATTGATTTGCGACTGTGTCGGAAGGATCTAAAGGATTTCCTTTCGTTCCACCTGTGAACTGATGAGCGGGGTAGAACAGATAACTCACAAAGGATCCTCCTGTTGTCGTCATCATCTCCATAGTCGTCGTCGTCGTCGTCGTCATCGTCTCTTCTGAAGTAGGAACTAATCACCGCATGAGAGCAGGTGGTGGATCCGAAATTACACGCCAATTTTGTGTGTGCGCAGTGTTCGGTCGGTATATCCCTTTCATTTTCGGGACACTGAAGGCGTGGAAAATCGACACAATTGTCTGTCCTCTCTCGTGTAATTCCAAATCAATTAACCAAACCCGAATTGGAGCATGCAAAGGATTCATATCCAGCCCATATACAGAAACAGAAGCCTGATCCGAATGATATGCGTGTAGAAAATGCGATTTGGCTGATTAGGTTTTAAAAAAAAAAGGAGAAAACAAAAAACAGAAACCTTCTTTAAGCCGTCAAGTTGTCCGCCTTTCTGTTGGTGGTGGTGCTGTGGCTTCTCTTTGGTGTGCTGTGGCCCTCGATATTTCGACTAGTTCTTGCCGAATCTGCTTTGCGAAGTGTTCGCGCGCGGTACGGTCCTTTTGATCTTTTCAGATACTTTTCGCTGCTTTGATCTTCGCCGATAGTGACACAATTTTTTTATTTTATTTTTTTTTAATTTACTTTTTACATAGTTTTTGCCGCACGCACACACCACAAATAGCCACCCGAATCTAGGAGAATAGATATAAACGAACTTCACATCTCGGGAAAATTAGGTTCCATCAGCTTTAAGATCAATGGTCGGGCACCGAAAAGCTAAAAACGTGGTCCATCTGTTTTACGATTTTACGAGCTTTTAACTTTTATTTCACGACGTATAGGGTGATTTGATTATATGCACAGTAAGATTAAATCTTAAATTTCGCAGCCGAAAAATCCAAACCATCGTAAAACTCATTTGCTATGAAATTGGCGGTTAAATTGGATTTGTGTGTGTTTTGTTTTGTTCGGGTGATAATTTGAATATAGTTCGCTAATTAACTGCAGGATGTTAATTTTTTTTTTTTTAAAGGCGGCTTTTATGAGGAGTGAGAGATGAAGATTGACATGGGAAATCAATAAATGTTACCAATAGCTAGATACAATCGGCATTATTCTAAAGAATCAAATTTTATTGCTGCCTATAGCTAGTGTTAATTTGCAGCTGTAAATGCGACGAAACATTTCGGCGTTTTTGTGGAACAAATTTAAAAGTGAATTTAATTTATTGCTTGGGTCCGCTGATTATGCCGCACCATGGTCAAGAAGGCTCCTCTTTATGCTAATTCGAAGTGCGTACAGGGGCATCGAATAAACTTTTATCTCTATAAATAGTTGATGAGGAGATAAATACATTATGATGACTTTTAATTAAAATTAAATGTTATTTATTTATTATGTCCTTGTGGGACTATAGCCAGGTGTGGATCTCGAAAACAAACAGTTGGTATTTTATTTACCTAACTGAAAATACTTCCAGATTCTGGTAGATGTTATATCCTTTGTGTTAAATATGAAATATGTAAACTTTTATTTTTATTGTAACGCGTTACAAGTCGGTAATGTCGTAACTTCGGCTGAGCAAAAAAAAAAAAACAACCAATATGCCTTACTCTGTGATTTTAAGACACCATGTTTAGGACAGTCCCTGCACCAACTCCTGTGCTAAATTGCTCAATGTGCTTTTCTGTAGTACCTACTTGCATGGAAGCGTTCATTACAGCACAGAGCATGCGGTACCTAATATTAATTCCGAACTGCTTATACAAAATACAGGATATACTTCGTTAGGACTAGAATTTGCTATGTCAAAATTGTTGGATATGTTTTTTTATTTCAAAGGTCTCTCCGGAAAAGTATTTGCCAAGGTGTTGGAAATGCGTTGCAGAGCTGTGATCGAGTCACGATTAGGAGATGAAGTGAACAGTGCTATTTGGACTGGATGTGGATGTGGATGTTACAGCGCAGTCTTGGCGAAGATCGTTTCGAATTGGGAGATCTGAGGATAAGCCATTTGCTCTTCGCTGATGACTCGGTCATCCTTGGGTCCTCTCAGACTGAACTTCAGCGCGCACTCGATCGGTTTGTAGCCGTTTGTGTTGAAGCTGAGATGAAGGTAAACGTGAACAAATCTGAAGTAATGGTCGTCTCCAGAACGCCTGTTCAATGCAGTCTGCATGTTAGTAGAGTCCTATTGAAACAGGTGGAGAAGTTTAAGTAACTCGGGGTCTTATTCACGAATTAGGGAAGTAGCAATGCTGAGTTGTCCTGTAGGATTGGTCTGGCTGGGTCAATTTTGAGACACCTTGGTCATTCTGTTATTTAGGAGGACTGAACTTGGTGTCAAAGCTAAGTTGTCAGTCTTTAATTCGGTGTGGGTTCCAACTCTTACCTATATGGTCATGAGGTTTGGGAAATTACCGAAAGAATAATATCGCGAATACAAGTTGCCGAAATGAGATTCCTCCGTTGTATTGCTGGTGTGACCCGTAGAGATCGCATTAGAAATACCAGAATACATGAGGAATTCGGAACTAAATGTAGAGCAGCTACTTCTACGGACGGAGCGGTCCATGCTTCGGTGGTTTGGTCATGTTAAACGTATGTCCCCAACCAGGATCCCACGATACGTGCTATGGAATCCGTACCTACCATCAGGCAGGCGTTCTCTAGGTAGACGATGGTAGAGATATTTAAATCATGTTCATAATCTCTCCTCTACCCGTATGGGGATTGCCCTTGATGATTTACAGTCGATGGCGGATAATCGAGAGCTATGGAAGGTCCACTTGAGCAACGTACACCCGCGACCCACTTAATGGACAAGCGGACCATGGTCTTCAGAGATGGTGGAGCTAGATATTCACGCAACGAAAAGTGGGCCTATAAAGGAGAAAATGTGTCATGAGTTCGTAAATATTTGGGTGTTCTAATCTTCTAATCACGGTAAATCTCAATATGAGAAAGCATTTTTACAATAAATTATCAGAGGCGAAAGGTGCTGTATCTGCAGTGTGGGGCCGTTGCGTCTTTAATCCTTTACGGAGCGCAAGTTTGGAGATATCGTAAATTCGAAGAAGTGGAGATTTTCCTGAGATATTTCTTGAAGCGAATTTTCCGTTTACCAGTTTGTCCGCATTTCGTCCGATGTAAATCTTAACGATTTAAGGAATTTGTTTAGTTTGATATTAGAGAGAGCCAGTCGCTGCGAAGGATATAAAACAGAAGCATAATCTTCACAACATACAGGATTTACCGCCATCCTAAAAGAGTTTCGTGTGAGGCACTTTGGTGTATATATACAGTTGCGTTCACGAAAATAGTAGTGCTGCTCTACACAAAACTTGAACCAAATGAAACGGTACTTTTTCCGTTGAAAAATATAAGGATGCAAACTTTTTGTTTAGAATGCAAAGAAGAGAATACAAATTTCAAAATTCCATTACTTTCGGTCAAAATTTATTTACTTTTGACTATTTTAGAGAGATGCACTACTATTTTCATCAACACAGCTGTATGTATAGGGGTTTGGAGTTTGTTATTTGTTTGTATTTAATCGTTCTCAATTCTCATGTTGGTTTTAAACATAGTAAAACCTTCTATACTTTAAGTCAAAGTAAAGCTGTACATACATTGATTATAAGGAGTTGCATCCAAAGCATGGGCTTTGAATTTTTCAAAATCCCAGGAATTTCTGAAATCTCTTTGGGTGGTATTTTTTTTTTATTATAATTTGGGAGGTTTATAATTATATCTTTTAATTTTAAGAGTTTAAATGTAAAATATTTTTGCGCATAAATTGACGGTAAAAGCTCTTTCATCTAGTTCGGCGGCGTCTGTTATACATAGATTTGTTTATTCAAAATTGCAAATGGAATATTTTATAGATAAATGATAGTTTCTCAAATTTCACTAATGTGTTATTAAAATTCCATCAATGAGTGATTTGCGAATGGCTTATATTCTTAAGAAATCTTAATTAATTCAGGTATCAGGTATCTTATCGCACATTATTTGCATAACGAAAATTGTCTCTATCTTTATTATTTGCATTGGAGCAACAGCAGTGACAACAACAGCGATGTATTAATTAAACCGAAAGCGCCACAGTAACATTTCAGTTTGCTAATTTAGACATTTAGACAGGCGCCAGATGTTGAGACGCATTATGCAAATTAACTAACATTTAGATATCAACATACCTAGACCTACCCATGTGTGTAGTGTGTACACATCAACATCAGTAAAGACTACTTGCGCGACTGTTTGAAATAAATAGCAAAATAAAATATTGTAATAAATATAAATACAACTAGCTGACCCGGCAAACGTTGTTCTGCCTAAAATATTTATTTTAAATATTTCAAGATCTAGTTTGATATTTTTTGTTCAATTATTTTTTTTTAATAGAAAATGAAGGCGGATAGCTTCACTGGTTCAGCGGCCATTCTGAGAACGCCGGCCACTGTTACCATTGTCTCTTCTTGGCATCGTAACAAATATCGAACTGTAAATGATCATCAGCATCACTTTGTATAAATCGCACATAAATTTTTCACTATCAATAATTTACCTTTGAAATAGCCAGTGCAGAAAGTTAACGAACGAAAAAGATACAATTGAAATTTGGAAATCAAATTGAGGAACAAAACAAATTGATTACTTTTAGGTTTTTTTTTTCCTAAACCTTCGGGTAGCAATTACGAACAAACCCGTAGAAGAAAGTATCCAATTTGGTCGCGCCATGTCACTTTGTCCAATTTTGGCCAATGACCACTCCTGGGCCAATACCTTTAATTGTCTGCAAATTCGAAATGAATTGATTCGGTGGATTTCGAGGTATAAGATTTTGTTTTTTTTTATTTTTGTATGGGCGGTGCCACGCCCTTTGTCCAATTTTGACCAATCTTCAGAGGAGCACTCTTGGGCCAATACCTAGGATTGTCTGTAAGTTTCAACTCAATCGATTCGGTGGTTTTCGAGATATACGATTTTGAATGTTTTTTTTTGGATGGGCGGTGCCACGCCCTTTGTCCAATTTTGACCTATCTCCAGAGGAGGACTCCTGGGCCAATACCTAAGATTATCTGTAAATTTGAGCTTAATCGATTCGGCAGTTTCCGAGATATACGATTTTGAGTGTTTTTTTTTTGTATGCGAGGTGCCACGCCCCTTTGTCGAATTTTGATCAATCTCCTTCAGTGCACTCCTGGGCTAATACCTATGATTATCTGTAAATATGGGCGCAATAGAGTCGGTGGTTTTCAAGTTATACGTATCCGAACACATTTTAGAACTCATTTTTATATATATAGATTATAAGCATGTATAATGTATAATGTGTCAGGGTTTATATTCAGTTAAATTAAAATTACTCATGTGGCCAAATTTTGCAAAGAAAACGAAGAACACTGTGCATTATTGTGCCAATTTTTAATATGCTGACGTCAATATGATGTAGGATTTTGTATACACACAACTTTAGGACAAAATCGGACGTCATATTGACTGCGCACTGAAAACCACGTCTTTTAAGCCCGTATGACACAACATTTTTTTTTTGCATTTTTCATGCATTTAAAATGAAACTAGAGCAGTACAAAAAATTAGAACGAAAATTACCGATTAATGCAGACATGTCAAAAAAATGCATTGAAAATGTATTCAAACTACATTTCTCAGCTGCTGGCAGCTTTTTTTTTTAAACATTTTTCAACATTAGCTATTTGGTTTTTGCCTCCGGGAGCTCTGAAGTCTAACTTTTTGAAAACAAATTTGTGTTGAGGTCAACACGTCCAAATCTAAAATTATGGTTTTTAAAAATGGCTCAGGAAAGCTTGCAAATTCTGAAACCTGGAAATATAATGGAATGACCCTCGATACTGTTAAGGAATATAATATATTCCTTAACAGTAACATATTATGTACTTGGGAATGGAATTAACCTTTAATATGCAGATGGATAAGCATCTTAATAACAAACGCGACAAAGCAAAATCTGCTATATGCGCCAATTGGAATCGTATTTTCAACAATAACCTAATATCCGTAAAGGCCAAATATAATGTTTTCAATGCTACGGCACATGCTATTCTCTTTTATGGGGCACAATTCTGGGGTACAAAGAAATTTGACGAAGTGGAAAGTTTGCTGCGATTCTATTTAAGAAAAACATTTCGTCTACCTATAAACACACCGAAATATATGTACCATTTAGAAACGGGTACCAAAGCTATATGTCTCAACTCTAAGATTGAATGCAGATTATTTAAAAAGGGTTATGAACATGAACGACTCCAGATTACCGAAGCAAATTCTGCAATACGCTTTGCAATATAAATGCCTTTTTGTCAAAGATTGGACTGAGATAGCAGCTGACTGTGGCATAGCTTTAAACTTAACTGCTGCGAATTCCGGACAATGGAAAAAAATCTTGTACGAGATAATAAAAGCAACGGATGAGAACGAAAGGTACGCTTTCATAGAAAATGCAAAGTCATCGTCGGCACGTCAATATTATTCTAAAGTCAATTATAACCTGAATGACCGTAATTACTTCAAGAGCGAGTTCACTAGTTATAGAATTGGGATAATCTTTAAAATTAGAGGTGAACTATTAAACCTTAATTTCAAGCCGCACATAAATGAGGAAACGAGCAACTGCGCGCTGTGTAATATGCAGGTGAAGGAAGACGTTAAACACTTTTTGTCAATATGTCGGATCTTGAAGGAGGTAAGGAGAACTTTCTTTGGAAAAAATCAGTTACAAGAAGAGGAGTTTCTGAATCACTTGAATGGGGCCAATTGGGCACTAATGTCGCAGTACTGCTTAGAAGCTTTATAGCTTACAGGGCGAAAATCATCAATCAACGTTTTATGAATTTATGAATTATCCAACTCAAGCAAATAAGGTCTTGCATTTTTTTTCTTTCGTTTTAACTAAACTAAAAGTCATGGTTTTTGAATTAAAATATACTTTAAATAGATAAATCTTCACTTTTTCCTTAATTTGAATTGTAATTACTCATGTTAATGCTAATACATAGTTAAACATACATGTATTTGTAAAACTTAACTCAATTGTTGCCACAGGCACACGACATTATGTGTCATGTCTTATTTTATTCAGTATCTATAGAAATTAATAAAATTGTTAAAAACTTTGAATTGAAGAAACGATCTATCTATCTATCTATCTATCTAGTGGGCCGAAAACCGAAATCGCGTGCGAAAGCTTCGAATAGAGGTCTGACCAAATTTAAGCGCCATCCTCATATGATCAGTTTTTTTCGAACTAGAAACATCCATTCGTTGTTCAATATTATAATTAACTTATTAAAGATCCATTTCAACAATCTGTCCACCCCATTATGATGCCTAGCGTCCTCGACATCCGAATTAAGTGTTATAAGCCTTAGGCATTTTAATGATTTGACTTAATCAGCAAGGATTTTATAACAGAATTTAAGGTATTCAATCTACACCCTTTTGAGGGAGGAAATATCCCAATTCATATACCACACACCCAAATAAATTATTCACCAGAAATTGTATCCGCTTGCAAATTAATAAATTATTAACCTCAACCTAAAAAACTGTCCTTGGACTATCACATTCATTTTCATTTCGTGCGTCACAAACTTCAGATCACTTTTAAGATACCATCTGTACCCTTTCAATAGATTTTTCTTCGAATTCATTGTCGTGGTGCGGCTATCGCAAAGTTGGTCTTAGAAACAAAACAACAAAACATAACAAAACAATAAATTACTTGTGATTAGTTTAGATACATTTTGCACGGATAATAATGTATCTTCTCTTTTTTGACCGGCCGGCGCCGGCCATAATTTGAATTTTAAATTACAGAAACAAAAAAAACCTCAATTAAAACGGAATTTTAAAAGAAAAACAACAAATCTCCATCAACGAACGCATTATTGGCGTTGAGATTAAGCCCCCGTTCCGACAAAGGCTATTAATTATACAAATCTTTCTCTAAAAGCATTGTAACATAAAATGTTCGTCAAATAAATATAAAAATTTAATTCCAGTAGTCGCGCAGAGTATATAATTTTTAAAAATTCTTTTTCTTTTCAGAATATTTTTTTTTTTTTGCCGATAGCACAGAATGGCGGTTATTTTGTTTTTGATTTAATTTCGAATTTCGAGTTAATCCGGTCTTGATTATCGGTTGAGAATTTATAGCGTGGATGGCCAAAACAAATTTGGGGCGATTGGTATTTTTTTTTTGTTTGGTTTGATTTTACGGTTGCATTTTAAAATTTCCAGTATTAAGCCTGAAACATGTTACGTTTTTACGACTTGAAATATTTAATAAGCGGCGCTTTTACGAGAAAAACAGAAGCTTAGTGGAGCACCCCTAATGAGATTTAATTCGTCGAATTAATTACCGTGATCTTTTTAAAAGCTGCCGACACGGGAATTTCCTCTTTTAAATAATCAAACTGCGGTCTATAGTGGAATATAGCACGTGTGATGGACACTGCTGAACAGAATTTAAATTTACATATTCTACATTATTTATTTATTTATTTATTTTCAAAGGATACAATATAAATATTTATACTGTCCGGATATGTAGATTAATGTTGCAAAGGATTGCGGTACGGTATAGGTCTAACACTTATGCAAGCTCAATAATGAAATCTTTTGTGTCTATTGGATGAAAGTAAACATCTTTTGAATTGCATTTTTATTATTTAAGCTTTAATAGACAAAATTCCCATCCACAGAATAAGAAAAGTATCTATTATCGGCCATTGGGTTATTGTTGCATCACAGTGGACATCTCTATAATAACGCAGAACCGTATAGATAGGATATGAAACTATGGCACTTTTGAATGATTTGGGACCCTTCCTTCCAAAGACTTGGTTGACATGGACATCTGCTCTCGAGGTGTTGCAGACTAAAAGCTTATGGTAACAAGTACCTATACCTATTATTATATGGATCGCAATGGGAGAGCATTTTAATATTCGACTACGTCTTTCTTAAAAAGCTAAATTCCAGAAAATTACATACCTACATATAAATACGTATTATTCGGTTTCTCGAAAGTAGCATTTTTAGTTTAAGTTAGAAATACTAATCGTGGAGTTATCTATTTGTATGGGTGCTTTTTTTTTTTTTTTTTTTTTGGATGCGCCAATGGATGTGGTAATCTTCTAAATATGCGGTAGCCCGTGCTACCAACATGCACGATTCGCAAACCCGAATAATCGATGCCGGGAGTGCGCCTAAACGTACTAATCCACACCCCACACACTTCAACCACTCTCCCCGCGGGACTGCCGTTAGGTATTACTTCGAGGGGTTGGTTAGCATTCAGGCTATTCGTGTTGTGTCACCTGCTTCTGGTGTTTCTGTGGCCTCTGAGGCTTCTCCTGTGGCTTTTCTTAGCCTTTCTATTCTCCGTAGCTCGTTTTGTACGATGGTTATAAAATTGTATAATTCCGCCCAATTCAAAAACGGTGCAGATACTTCCAATAGCCACCGTGGCCTGACAGGAACTGTGTAAGGTTGTAGTTACAGTCTCCATGGTTACGTTCTATCCATTCCTGGATTGACGGTATAAGCTTGTATGTCCATCTGCCTTTCGTTGTGCTATTCCAGCGAGCTTGCCACATAGCTATTGACGCAGCCTTTTCTTCAGTTTTATTGGTTTAAGACTCTTTTGTTATATATCCTTAACATTTCGTCTGCAAGAATGTCGACGGGAACCATTCCAGCTATAACAAAGGCGGCCTCGTCCGATATGGTTCGGAAGCCGCTGATTGTCCTTAGCGCGCAGAGCCTGTATGTTGACAATAGTCTTCTTTTGGTCTCCTTTGTCCTCAGTGCCTGCGCCCAGACTGGAGCTGCATACAACAGGACAGATATAACAACTCTGGAAAGTAGGATCCTTCTTGCGTATCCAGGTCCACCAATGTTAGGCATTATGCGCGAGAGAGCTCCCTGCATTTGCGATGCTTTCTTGGCTAAATAGTCCACGTCTGTTTTAAACCGCAATCTATTGTCCAGCATAGGTATTTAACAGCTTCTTTGGACCTGATTATTTAGTTACCAACCTGGAAGTTGGCAAACTCTACAGTTTACTACAAATTAGTACGGTGTATCCATTCTAGCGAGGGATCTTCTAAGATACAGTTCGCTGAGTTAAAAGCATTTTTAAAGTCCAAAGTTACTACTGCACAGTACTCCTTTGTCCCATAGAGCCGTCTTTCCCTTTCGATGGCGCCTTTTGCAATATCAACTACTGCTTTTAAGGCATCAACAGTGGATCTCATTTTCCGAAAACCAAATTGGTAGTCTGAAAGGGCACCTTTTTCATCTGCTACTGCGAGTAGTCTATTGTAGATTATCTTCTCGAGGATCTTTCCCATTTAGAATGTTTTTTTTTTTTTTGCATTATACTACAATACAATATAAATATATGTATGTGCAGTCGCTTCCAGGTTGAGAAGCTGCACATTTCACTGTGTGGCGGGTGCCGCCGGATCTTGCCATTTCCATCTTGCTGTATCCCTCGTTGCCAACTTATGAGATGGGGAGCACTTCCTTGGAAGACGGTGCTTGCTCGTCTTGTCGCAGAGAGTTCATAGGGGTTCCTTTGTCCTTTTCAGCCACGCCCTCCTTCTCCGCCTCTCTGGGTGGGGGACTGCTTATTGTGTATTTGCAGTTAACCGCCGTCTGGAAAGCTCCTTTAATGATGCTGCATTTTATCTCCCCAGCATACGGGTGGATTTTAGTCACCTCTTACGACAGGCATACCTTACCTCAGGTCTATTCTACCCCCGAACCTGAAGGGGCAGGGGTGTGGTCCAGCCGTTCTGTAGTGATGCGTTGACCAACTTACATAATTTCATTTTTATTTATATATCTACCTATAGATGTCAACCAAAATAACCTAGTCGGATCTGTAGGGCATTATGGATAACACAAAAACTTACTCTAACTACCACTACTACTACGCTGCTCTTAGCAGATACAATAACTTGAGGCAGGTCAAAGGTATAAGTCGGTGGAAACAGCCGTGCATTACGTTGTGTCAGATATTGGAAATTCTTCTCCTAGTAGTCAATAATGGTTCTCAAATTATAGTAGCATATACAGAAGATATTGCAATCCTTATAAGTGGTAAGTATCTGGCACTTGCAATAGATAGAGGGCATGCGATGGAAAGGAAATTGGGAGCTTATTATGCATATAAGCTGTCTTTACCGGATTGAAATACTAGAATATCTCCAAGAGTTATTTTGTGAATACAGTCCTCTTCTATGATTCTGATGAGGAAATAAAAGAAGAAGTTTCCACCTTCCATCGAAAAAAAATCTAAACCTTGGGTCCTATATGCATGCACCTACTGCGTCGATTATTTTTATTTTTCGTTTTTACTTTAGGTATAGCGTCATCCAACATGAAGTGCAATTTTAGATTTTGCGCCATTTGTTCAAATGTCAACATTCTACCTACTATGAATGTGATCACTTTTGATAAGTAAAAACTAGGAGGTTTTTAAATATTGATCAATACTCATTGACATAGTTAACATTCACTATACAAAAACGATGACAGTTTGGTGCGATTCTTCGTGTCTTCGCTGCGTCTTCGGCGATGTTATTGAGCCATATTATTTGCATTGTGCGGTTTCTCATTCTACACGCTAGGTGAAACAATGGCTTCTGCAAGGGCAATTTCTCGAAATGGAAACTTTAATTGGACGTTGCAAATATTTCACAGATATTTCATACCATTACTAACCTCAGAGTTTATAGTTTTAGTTAAAATGCAAATAACACTATTTTTCATATAAATTTTGCATTTTCTATTGATCACACTTTGTTGGATAGTGGGACACGCTGCTTCCAGTTGTCTAGTCCAGGCCAAGCGCTCTGGCGTCCGCCTTGCTTTTATGTATAATAATTGTTCCCAAGGCAATTCCATAAGAAGTTATATCCTGAAATTTCGATTAGACCAACAAGCAGTAAAATTGTCTCCTTGCTCAAATCAGTCTATATTCTGAATATTTAACTGACCTGAGCAGCCATAGACTATGATCCTAGGTTAGGTACGTACTACGTAGTCATAATGAAATCTTTGAAAAAAATATTTTCTACCCTATTATACTTCACTCTTTCGGTCATTATTAACCCCGCTTTTAACAATGTATATACCCCTAATGTCGAGTAATTTACATTGCCGTCCTAATTACACATTAACTGACCAAATATCCTTTCACTTGGCCAACATTACATTATGACTACCGACCGAAATACAAAAGTCTCTAATGCATGGCCGACTTTGTATTGCACTCTCAATCAATGGTTTGCCGCTTAATATCAGTCCCAAAGTGGAACTAATTCCCCAAGGATTGGTCTTAACGCATATCTACACACACACGCACAAAATTAATCTTATTCGAGAATGGACAGCCGAGTGAGAATCATGTTAAAAGCAATTTACGTTTGAAGTGCTACCGTGATACGCTGATGTTCCGCTGTTCCAGCTACTGCTGTGGGCCACCACATCGAAGCGGTAGTCTTTGTTGCGAGCCGATGGCTCCTTTTATCGGAGCCGCCGTTCCTATCTTCTTTTTTTTGTGTGTAATCTCCCGTCTCGCATACAGCACCTAAATGTATTGGCTCCTAATAGAGCGTATCCTAAGTATAATGGGCAAATATACGTTTTAAAGAGGCTACAAGCCGCTGGGGCTACCTTTCATCCTTTATATGTACAACCTGCTGCTGCACTGCAGTCGAGCACAAGTTTAAATCTTTTTGTATACGATGATGTCGGAGCGTGGATGATATACTCAACCCAGACTCGATTATCTGAATAAAATTGATTTAAATTTATTTATACATACCTACCGATATATATTTTTTTTTCCAAAAAGGACTGCGTTAGTAATTGCACTGGTAGAGGTGGTTGATGTTTGAACCAAGGAGGTTTTTTTTTAAAAATAATTTTAGAATTACATATGATTTTGGTATATGGAACGATTTATGATGTAAGAACAAAGGATTTAGATCTCCTTTAAGATTCTTATGTACTTGAAAAAAAAATGCAAAAGTTGCAGGCCTAAATAAAAAGCATGCGTGTCGGTGATACTGACATATAGACATATAGAAAGCGGCCAAAAAACGAGGGCAAAATCAACTATAAACTCTGTCAAAAAGTAGGTATCAAAATCGACCAGAACCTCACAATAATTTTGAGGTTGCCTGCCCTGACTACTATTCCATATGAAATTACAGAAATCAAACGAAGAATAACCCTTGACAATCGCTTCCGTCTTTGGGCCTCTACAGATCAACTAGAATACAATTTATAAGACCTTAAAAATCACAATCCAACTCTACAGATCTAAAGCACGAACCATATTAAAAGATAACCTCAGGCAGTTCAAAAGACAAATTATTTGTATATTATTTGATCCTGTTTGCGTTGAATAAAAAGTTGCAACTGCCTTAAAACAAGAGAGCTAAAATCCCTCTACAGTTTTTCTCGAAATCACCACTGCGATGTCGCCCTTAAAGCCGATAATTGAAGCTTCTTTTAAGATTCGACAATAGGGGCCATAAGCAAGTGCCTTGTAGCACACCGACAGTTACCACATTTTTGGAGATAGTCCGCCATTTCTATTCGATGAATATAGCTCATAATACTCTCCCAATTTGCAGAATTAAACCCGTTTTACGTCCAGGATCCGATTCAGAACATTTAACTCAAAATGTCTTACGGAATCGCGTGATTTAAATTGTGGTAAAGGTAGGTTTAAATGGCTGTTATTATTGGTGAAGCCTTCTTGTTAGCGCTCTCGTTACTACCACGTGTGTTCTACCTGCGTCCTGCCATTTCGTAAATCTTGATTTTCGAAAGTAGTATCGAAGTCCGATGTTTCAAGTATTGCTGTCTGAAGTCTGTTCCTGTTGTAGATTATAATTTAAATATGTGCTCAAAATTCGACAAGTGTCGACTAAGAAAATTCAAACAAGAAATAAGGAAAAGGAAGATTAGTTTGAATTTTGCTGTCATTTATCATATCTGTAAATAAGCAGGTTCGTGTTTTAATAGCGATTTTTATGACAACCCTAGGTTTCCGCGACTTGAATAGTTAACCTCCAGATAAATCGTATGGCATTGCATCCAAAGTTGCTGTCACCGAAATCAATGTGAAATGATGGGGAAGACGCAAAGTTTATTGTGTTATATACTCTCTTGTGGGCGCAGTAGCGCAGTGGTTAGTGTGCTGGACTACTGTGCGAGGGATCCCAGGTTCGATCCCCGGAAAAACACAAATTACATCTTAAGGTTTTTTCTACTGCGCCACCTCTCGCGAACGTCTGACAAACATCCGAGAGTATGACTGTCCTGAAAAAGCTTCTCAATTCAGCCGTTCGGACTCGGCATAAAATTGTATTGTAATTCCATTCGTTCCGAAAATAGAAACTCACACAAAACGAATGGCTGCGAGAAGCTAGGCCTTGGGTGTCTACCGCCTGTTGCGCCGCCTATTTTTTTTTTTTACTCTTTCTGCAAGTCGTTAATTAGCTAAGCGGCGAAAAATCGAAAGACTCTTTTGCCTACAAATAATTTATATGAAAATACATAGATTCCAGTGACTTATGCCGAAACTGCAGAAATGAGGAGGGTTGGTGTCAATCCAACACAAACGTTCCCTAGGATCCAAGTTCTTCGCAAACACCACTGAGTTAACATATAGGCTTGTAGATATTGGATCTCCTGCACTTCATCCCCAACCAGGTTCCCAAGCCAGTCAGTAACTTGATGTTCCTTGATGGGCTGTTCCTTTTTTAAGTCTCACCCTTAACATCGAATTCACAATGGAACTTTAGATGTCCGAATGGACGAGATGAGTATCCTGACATCATCTATAGATATAAGTTAAGTAGCCACATAGTACAATAGAAAACCGCATATTGAGCTGTTGTTCATGTTAGTGATTCAAGTTGTGAAGATTCGTTGCATGTAAAGCCTCACAGGTCAATGTGTGCTTAATTATGCCGCATCTATTTTACCACCCAGAAGGAGCGGCCTCTTTGCTTGATACTTTTCGTCTGAACCTAATCTCGCTGCTTGAAATCAACAACAATCATCATTATCCTATTCTAAGAACTCTTTTTTGGTATATAATTGAAATGTTGCGACAACCGTCTAAGCATGTTTACCCAAAACAACACCTACAACAAAACGCAATCGATGTCCAGTCCATATTCAAAGAATTTATTCAACCGCCAAGGTGGTCCCCTCATTGTCCTCATAAATAAACCGACAATCGAAAATCACACAAAATATTATTTCCGTTTAATTGCCGCTTAATAAAGGTAAACAAATCCCCTCAGGACACCACCCAGAGATGAGTGAACAGTGGAACTCGAATACAATAAATCCCGATCCCGACCCCTATGCACAGGCTGCATAATATCGTGTCTGTTTGAAGAACACCGAAGGTTTCAATTCCTTTCTCTCACTTCGTACGAATTTTCGACTGGTCGACTGTCGAAATCGAATGAATACCATTATCTGCGTGTGACCCATTATGAGCTTCCATCGTGTCCATGCTCTCTGACATGAAAAGATCTCCTCATGCACATGATGCAGTCGCTTAGCATTCATCCTTCAGTCCAGCCACCACCACCAGTATCGTCATCATCAGATTGTTCGGAAACTATTCAAGGAATTCTCCTGAAACAGTAAGTGGGGTCTGCGTCTGCGTCTGCATCTCGGTTTCGTTCTTGTCGTCGGCGTCGGATGTTTTGACAGAACGACACTCTTTTAGTGATATTTCACCTTTATTTGCTCCCAGCATGACATCGTCGTTCCAATCCGCATCCAGCCTCAGCCTCAGCCTGCTGTCCAATTGCTTTATTTATTTCATCGTTGCGTTGCGTTGAGTTCCTTTTTGTCTTGTTTTGGCCCTCCTCCCGGTTGTTTGTTATTCAGCGGATAAAGATGGCGCGGCTCGTTTGATGCGGGAGCACAAAATTAAGTTCCTCGAATGTGGATTCACAGCTAGGTGTCTCGCTCGAAGCCTAGGTTTGACAGTGACCACCGCGTTGCACCGCTTGGAACTTGGAACTATCCATGCTGTTGCAACATAATTAATATGGAATCTGAGATAAATCCCTTTAGATGTATGTCTAGATTGTTGTCCTGTTCCCTGTGTGATGTTGCCCTGTGGTGCGGTTTTCCGTATATGGGATTATGGTGTCGGTGTTTGGCAAGGCTTAGGCTAGTTCCATTCTTCGCATACTCTTCTCAATGATTTATTATAATTGGCATTGTGCGTGAAAGGTATAGGTAGGGAGTCTCTGGGAGGGCGGTCTCTGGCGAAAGATTTTCAGATTTCTTAATCAGATCATACAAATGAGATAAAATAATTTTATTTGGGCGAGCACACTCAGTGGACCTGGTTTGGAATGGCGGCAGCTGGCTTCAAAGCATCACAGACTATAGCACATAATATGATATGTTCTTCCAATAATAATATCTTTTAGCTACACTAAGCTACGTCTAGTTATATAGTGTTATATAGTGGCAACACTTACTTTGAATTTACTATTTTGAGTGTATAAGTATAACTCATAACATATAACTTTGAGTGAGATTGTATTATATATTGAATATTATATACGTAGGCATTGTAAAACAATAGAATAAGAATACACTTTACTTGTGGTTTAACTGTCAAGTGCATAACCTGAAATATATTGAATTTGAATCGAGCGGTTGACTTTTTATTTGGAGATAAAACAGGTTACATCTATTAGAAAGCTAACTATTTTTGAAAGAATTGGAGCCCCTTTGTACCCACTTTGAACGTAGTGTAAGTATAAATTAGTCTCGCTGGTTTAGACTAAAAAAAACACGGTTTTGACTTTGGTAATGTTACAAAAGTAAGAATTTCTTTTCTAATAATAATTGAAAAGAACTCAACCAGGACTTTATTTTAAGAAGAAATATAGGGCTTTCTGTTACATGCAAAATAAAATTAATCCGTTGAGGGAGGGCTGAGATATTCAATTTTTAGTTCAACCTCATTTTTCCTACCTCCGATTTTTTTTTCAAATATTGTCCAAATATGTGTTTGCCCCATCCAAATAGGTGTCCAAAATTTCATTACTTTAAGTTTATTAGTTCAGATTTTATAGATTTTTTCCCCTCCCCCATACAAAGTGCCCCACTGTGCGACGGATCCCGGTCCCGGAACCGTACTTGGCCAGAGTTGGTGTCTTGATTTTGAAAACGTTAGTGTGTCAAGTGTCGGTTGTTCTTTGAATTGATATACCTAGGTACAAATTAAACAGTTTTTGTGCGATTGAAAATATTTTTTTTACCAAATTAAAAATTTTCTAAAACCAGTCGATGTATTGTTACCATTGGTATTTGACGTTTAACTAGAGGTTTTACCTGATGTTGTGTGCAAATTTCAGTCTTCTACGTTAATTTGTTCTTGAAATAGACCTAGGAACAAAATTGGCTTAGTGGGTTCGGAAAGACGGACAGCGTAGCGAAAGCAATAAGGTTCTATGCTGTCCCTATGGAAACGGGACCTTAAAAACTATACATGTAGAAATGTATATAAAAATCAATTGGTGCACGTTTGTCTCGCAAAAACTCGAGCACAGCTGGACCAATTTCGATGATTCTTCTTTCGTTTAGCCTCAAATCCAAAGTCGGAAATCGAATTTTGTATGAGAATACCCACCACCACATGTGAAAACCACACAAAAAAAAAAGAAAACATAAAAATCGTATATCTCAAAACCCCTCCAAATTTTAAGCAAATGTTTGGTATTGGCCCAAAAGTGTTGGCACCTCCCATACAAAAAAAAAAAATTAAGATCATATAACTCGAAAACCATCGAATAGATTAAGCTAACATTTTAGGGAACCCTTTGGTCAAATTGGTCAAAATTGAACAAAGGGGCGTGGCACCTGCCATACAAAAAAATAAAACTCACAAAACGTATACTATCTCGAAAACTATTGAACCGATTGCGGTCAAATTTTGGCGTGGCACCTCCCCATACAATAAAAACTCAAAAACCGTATATCTCGAAAACCATCAAATTCTTAGGAATTCTTAGTTCCTAGAGATTGTTTGAGCAAAGGGGCGTGGTACCTCCAATAGAAAAAAAAAAATACATTTCAAATGTTATTTTACGATACTCATTAGAGCAAAAGTTTTAAAATTGTAAACATTGATGTGCGCATTGTCCAAACAAACTGGAATAGGGTGGGTTTGGCAGCGATCCATACAATAAAGGACACTATATAGCTTGCTTTGAAATTTGATAAATGGACCTCAATTTGTATATTTAAATAAAATTCATTGAATTCATTTGAATTAAACAAACATGTTTCATCTAATCACCAAACGAAACTTAAGCTATAAACAGTGCTGACAATATCCCCGATCTTAATGAACTGGAGTTGAAGGGTTGATTGTGATTCATAATCGAAATGAAGAGTTCCAAACAAATCAATTTTAGGTGGTAGGAAACTCACCGCATCATCTAGTACCTAGTTAATAAATAAATAGTTGGCGCAACAGGTCCGTATAGGCAACCAGGCCCAGCTTCTCCCAAAAATTCGTTTGTGTCAGTTTTTATTTTTTGGAAGAATAGAAGGTACCTACAATTTTATGCCGAGTCCGAACGGATGAATTTAGAACTGAAAAGGTTTTTCTCGGATGTTTGTCAAACGTTCGCGAGAAGGAACAGAAACAGAATTCCATACGATTGCAACAGAAAGGAACAGAACTTTTTTTTTTCAGCAACAGAATTTGGCGACAGAGAAATGGCTGTTTGACAGAACGTAAACAAGTCTATATTGTTTGTTTCTGTTTCTGCCAGCGTTTGACAGAATAGACGGCAGCCATGTTTTTCTGAATCTGTTTTAGCTTTGTACAGCTGAGCGAGCAACAGAACCATAATTTACTACAGAAATTATGTTCCTGTTTCTTTGTCACTTGGTGCCTTAAGATGTAATTTGTGTTTTTCGGGGGATCGAACGGACCCATCGCACAGTACCTAGTCCAGCTGTCCAGCACACTAACAACTGAGCCATTGCAACCTCAGCTACTCTTTTACGTGGGTCAAAAACGGACATAGTACTTTCAAAAAATTCGTAATCTAATGGCAATTGGTTGAAAAATGTTTGTGCTGTCACAGTATAAAAGGTTTAAAGGGACGACGGGTAAATTTTGACAGTTCATGGCTTCCGTTTTACTCGTTATTAATTTTCCCGCTTTTTATTTTTCAGACTTTTCAAAATGACATGCAAATAAAAAAACGATACCCCTGAGGAAGTTGGTAAAAAAACAACGAAACGTAGGGTGCAAGGATGAAACGTGTTTTTAATTGTATAAAAACCATCACAAGATCATTAAAGCCAAAATATACAAAATAGGAAAAAAAAAAAAAAAAAAAAAATTATAAAAACTGGTCGATAAACAAATATATAAAAAAAACTTTATTACCAATTAATAGGTGTTTTCTTCTTTTAGCAGACATCAACTTTCCGAACTTTGCGTCGAGAATTGGGCATACATCCGTACTGAAATCAAACTGACCCAAGAGCTGGACGATAACGCAAGAGCAAGACAACGCCGTATGTTCCCAACTGCGGATACCTCAATAAACAAAATTGCTGCATTTGGGACGATGAAAATCCACATTTGATCCAAACGAGATCCACCAAGTGGCGCAATTTATTCGCTGGAAGTCACTTTTACGTGCCACACAGCTGATGCTACAATTGACATTCAACACGAGTGATTTGAGGGTATGGTTATCTCAAGCAGAGGCGTGACATGAATTGGTCACCGAGATCGTTCGATTTGACCCCTTTTGACTCTTTCTTGTGGGATTTCCTTAAGTTTGGCCTATGCCAAAAAGTTGAAAAACAACCGGTGCCCTTACAATATCCCTGCTATCGTTCAAATTTAGCCTTATCTATGCGCCGAAAATTTAACCTCTCCGATGCGGTCCACCCAGGGAAGCTGCGGCGGCCATTTGTACGATGTCAAATTCCACACATATTGTCATTCATATAGGCCTTTTAAATGAAATACAAAAATCGTTGATATCTCGCAAACAACCACCACAAACTGGGAATAATATATTCCTTCGAATTTAACCTTAAATTAGAAATTGGCAAGAGTAAGCAATTTCGACTAACGTCCGAAAGAGTTCCACTCTATAGATGTATCTCCCTATGCCAAGATGTATCTCCCTATGTCAAGGTTATACCAACGAGACAATAAAGTGTCCCAACTCTGACAATATCATGGGCCGCCTCGGCATAGCATCCACCTCTAAAAACAAATTTGGCCGCGGGCACGTGCACCCTCTTTCTGTCATTTGCATCTTTTCGCGGCTTTATCAAAAGACAAGAACAGAAAACATAATCCGACCAACGAAATCAATAAACTTCACTGACAGCCTAACTGCGTGGATATTTGTCAAAGATTTCACTTTATGTCCAGGTCGCCTCATTGCTTTCATCAAAAACAAATCAAGTCAACCTCAATTTGTGTACCACATCATACATTGTACATTCCTTAGAATGCCGGGAATGGCCAGAACGAGACAAAGAGTGAAACCGAGCGGCTCGTGCAGACACTTTAGGCGGGTGGAGATGGAGAGATTGTGTCTATAAGCTCTGATGGGATAGGTTGCCCAACAAAGAGTTGCTTTGCGGCGGCAAGCCTTTGCCCGCTGTTGAGACGCGCGGCGGTGATGGCGGCTTACATGCAAAACCATCATGAATTAATCGAATTAGTTTATAATTCAAGCTCTGAATACAAACAAACAAAAGAACAGCACCGACGACGCGCAAGAACAGTAAAGGCACCCTTACTGCCGTCTACATAACAAGAGCCTCGCGATCAAAGTTTCGGCATTGGGCAATGGGCATCCGATGTGCGGCAGCAGTGAACAGAGCAACAAACATCAGCTTCAGAGCAGCAGCAGCCAGCAGCTAAGAATTAACAAATCGCCCAGCACTGTGGTCATGTTGGTTCGTTCGGTTGAAACGAGCCGTTCCAGGGAACTCGGTGCGTAAATTTCCCCCACAAACGGGCGGCGGCGACGCGCGGCGCATGCGCATATGTGTCGGCATGGATCTGGACCGCGCTGCGCTTTATCAGAAAACACGACCTATAATTGATTATCATTTACATAAAAATTTACTGCTTTGGCGGTACGCAGAAAGGGCGCGCACACCGTCAAAACAAATATCCCAAATGATCTGCATATTCCGTGTGGGTCTGCGTCTGGCTCTGGGTATAAATAGGTACAGCTGCAGCGGACTTGGTTTGTTTATGTATTTTTTGTTCTCATTTTGTGAGTTTTGAATTCAGGAGTTTTCGCATCGTAATTTGTTTATTTTAACGGTTGTTGTGTGGTCATTTTAGGTTATCGGAACGACGCAATTTGATGGGAAGCATCATAGGTAAGTAAGCTGAAGGGAACCAAAAAACCCGTCGTTACGTAATCTTAATTGAGGGAAGACAGGGAGCTAAATGTGTTGCGCATGCACCCCGAATACAAAGAGGCGCATATTCATTTTTCATTCATTTTCTATGGCTCGCTTATCCACATTCATACTCTCGGATGTTTGTCAGACGTTCGTGAGAGGTGGCGCAGTAGAAAAAACCTTAAGATGTAGGTAATTTGTGTTTTTCCGGGGATCGAACCTGGGATCCCTCGTACAGTAGTCCAACACACTAACCACTGCGCTACTGCGACCAGCCTGACCAATACTACAGGAAAACTCAGCATTGCTCCTTCCATCACTCGTGAATAAGACCCCGAGATTCTCCACCTGTTTCAATGGGACTCCACTAACAGGCACATAGAATTAATTTATGTAATTAATTTAATCCTTTAATCGCCCTAGAAGAAAATTAGTAATCCAGCTTAAGCCAATATGCAACTGCATTAGAAATCTGCTGACCATAAAATTAGTAGTTATACACTTTTCAAGCTTTTTATACTGAACTAAGGTGAATGCTCGTCTATTTTTGACAATAGCTTAAGCCCACAAAGTGTATCTTGTTATAGTTGACCATTAAATCCTTGGGCAGGTGAGATACGTCTATACTATCCCGGCAATCAACTGGAACATAGTTGATATGTCTAAGTCAATGTTAGTGATGGGATTTTAACTTTTGGACGATATTTTGGTACAACTTATGGAGTTTGCAGTTGTATCTTCTCTATTCGCCTTTTTCACACAAAAGGCGTTTTCATTGCTGGATGCACATGCACAACCATAGACTGTGTCTGACAATATCATTACTAGTATATTTAAATAGCCTATTTAGCCTACGTCCGTACAAGATTTAACTGACCTATTAGAGCTGAAAGTTAGTGACTATAGACATTTCCGTTTGTTTGCTGACTGGGCTCTCGAGCAGTTGGAAGTTAACCCCAATTTTGGTCGAAAAATCATATTCAGCGACGAGGCCCATTTCTTGATGTATGGATTCGTCAACAAGCAAAATTGTCGAATTTAGGACGATAACAATTTAGACAAGATCCACCAAATTGCAGTCCATCCAGAGAAAGTCACTGTTTGATGTGGATTTTGGACTGGCGGCATTATCGGTACATACTTCTTAGAGAACGACGTTGGCCATGCCATCACTGTCAACGGCGAGCGCTATCAGTCGAGCGATATCCGAACATGGTTATCTCACGCGGAGGCGATGTGAATTGGCCACCGACTAGACTTCTTAGACTTCTTCTTGTCGGGTTTTCTTAAGTCACAGGTCTATGCCAATAAACCATACAAACTACCACTGTAAGTCTCTACCTTGAGGAAAACCACAGCATCTCAACTGAAAAGGGTAGGTATGTATTGTCAATCTGTATACAGTAGGTATACCTTTAGATTTTTGTCAAAATATATTGAACTCAACACAGCAAGGTGTTTGTCTTTTTACAGTCAGATTTCCTTGACGAATTCTATCAAACTTCAAGGTCAAATTACGATAATACAAACGCGGCGATTTAGGATCAAAGTACAAACTATTCTCTCACATTCGTCAAGATTATCTTCAACAAAGAATCCCTTGTAAGTTTACGATCCTATCTATCATAATCAATTTTCATCTCACGAAATCTACCGACAATCTATCTCTCTAACAAAACATCCTTTTTGTCACTCGAAAGCCATAAAATCTAAAAAAAAAAATAGGTACTCCAATAAAAAGAGATCCATCTGTAACGCATACTAAAATCACTTGCCAACAATATGCGAGAAAAAAAAAGAACGCCTTTTCATTGAAATCCTAGACGCAGGCCCAGCGAAGAGTTCCCAAACCTCAAGAGACATTGGTTCTATCGGTGACTATCATAGACACCGCCAGCCGCTATCACCAAAGCAAGAGTATAGGAAGCACCGCGTTTACTATGTATATTCCGATTCCCTCGAGTTGGGCACAAGATTTACAACAAATGCCATTCTATTCTTATTTCTTATCCATATTTTGTTCTTTTAATTCCCATTGCCATTCTCTCCCTCTCTCGATCTCTGTCTCTCATGATGCCAGGTCTGCTGTGTTTTTATGAATTTTTACGATTTTACCTGTTTTGTAATCTCATCTTAGTGTGTAGCCGCGAGAGCCAACCTACATCCCTACATAATATAAAATCGAGAGAAAAAAAAAATGTAGATGCCGACAAAGTAATAAACCAATTAGGACATCAAAGGCTGCCGGCCGCTTTACGATGGTATTTAGAGAGGCCTTTGGAAAACATAACCCCCGAGAGTATAGTGCTTACAATATTTCAAAAACCGACCGTAATATGTCCTTCTTCCTATTAAAAAAAAAAATAGGAAAAAAAGTTAAATGAACCTATACCCACATTTGAATAAATAGGACAATGGAGTACGCCGAACATGTGACATAGATGCAGGTACGGATATCGCTCTTTAAGGACACTCTATGTACTTATTGAAGATTTATGCGCAATAAGCGGCGATATGTGGTTATGGTTTTTTTTAAGCCTCCGGGATAATCCAAGGGAAGAGTTTATGCAGATTGAGGAGGACAATGTACCGTTTCCAAGAAGCCGCTGGAGGTGTCTGTATTTTAAAAAATTACCACACCAAATTTTGATTTCATATTCAGAGATACGTAGTTGCATTTTGTAGATGCTTAGCTTAGATCATTAATTATGCAGAGTGGTGGCGAGATGGGGTTATATATGGCTCCCTATACTGTGTAGGTGATCATTAATTCTTCTCGTTTCACACAAAGGTGAGCCGGCAAATTACTTTGAATCATAGTCTGATAAAATCTCGGCATTCTGCGATGTCGTTGAGGGGTCAGTTCATAAATTTCCATGAACATCTTCATAAAGATTCATTAGCATAAGAGAGGCGGATATGGTTATGGTAAGAGTATTATTCTCAGCACTACGTCAGCGACGCTCATCTAACTCATTTGCGGGCACAATACTTGGAAGGTTATCTCAACTGTTCCTCGTTAGCAGGAGTTCTTTGAAAATAGGTGGCTACGTGCTACTCTGAGGTTGCATTTCGTCACAATTTATCAGGAAGCAATGTCTCAGCTTATTATGCAGAAGAGATGCGCCAACCAAATTAAAAAAGACTGAAGCTCAAACGCTGGATACAGAATGTCAGTAACATTATGGTATTTCCTGTTAGTATATCCTGTATGATGGGAGAGTGCTTGGATCTGAAACGTACAAATGACAATGTGAAGTGGAGGTTGCCCCTATGATTTTTATCAGCAGAGTGTTTTGGCAAAATCTAGGTGCTATGTTAAAATAATAGTTAGTTCAACAGCCAAGAGTCCTTTTTCACATACGTTGCCGTGAGTTTTGCAATTATACCGAATTTGAACGGCAGACTCGAGAAACTTTCTCAGAAAAATTATGTTTTTTTTTTAAATAACTGATTTTAAATGCGGCCCCCGCTCTCAGTTAATGTTTGAATCTTGATGAAACTGCACACCAAACTGTGCTCGATGTGGATGCAGCTCCCTCTCATGGAGAATCTCTGGATTATTACTCCATATTCGACAATTCTGCTTGTTTACATTGACGTTTAGATCACAAAATGAGCCTCTGCCGACATAAAAGGAAGACCTATCCCACCATTTGAAAGATTTTTTCGCAAAATTGTTAATTGAACTTTATATGGAAATAATCTTAAATCCTTGTGCAAAATTGTCTGCAGTGTTTGTCTAACTATTCTCAATTGATACGTTCTGGATCGAGACTCCAGGATTGCTTCCTATGGCAGCAGCTACAGCAGCAATTGTTTCCTGTGTCTTAATTGAAATTTTAGGGATGATTTTAGGGATGATTTTAGGGATGATTTTTAAATAATCTTGGATATACTTTTCAGAACCCATTTGGACACATTTTGTAGCAAAACGGTCTCTGTTGCGTAGCTAACTTTTGGACAATGACTTGGCTATTTGATAAGTAAGTAAGTATACTTAAGGCAATTTGTTCGGTAGTTTCATTTGTCACTTCTTACTTTTCTGGGAGTATTTTACTAATATAAAATTTCGTTGAAAAAACTCTAGTTTACTTAACTCTGACAGCAAGCAGCCTCCACACGCCCTAATTTGTATTGGTCTGGAATCTGGATTCATTAGGTACGTGAACATTCATTTTCATTTGGCGGTTATGGGGATAGGGATAGCCGATAAATCTAATTAAGAAATTCTGAACTGAGTACCTACCACCCCTACTACTAAGGTGACATTTCGATTGTGTGGCTGACGTAGTAAAACTGACGTTACCAACCAATATAGTCTTTACCTTCAGGAAAAATCTAGTCCAGGCAAATCTTGTTTTCAATTCTGACATAATCTCTCATCTGTGTTGATGTCGATAGAAAAACGTTTCACTTTGATTTGATAAAAAAAGACCTCTTGCTCGACTTGTCGAATTATAATTTTTTCACAATGACATTTGCTTATCCTTATCCAGAATTCAAGCTTTATTTAGAATGGTAATGAAAACGTCTAATAGTTCTAAGGATGGGCAAAGTATCAAGTCCAAAAAGTAAGCTAAATTTGTTGAATCAAACTGTCCAAACCTCACTTTTCTTTGAATTCAAAGATTTCCTTGGAAGTCCTTCACAAAATGGATACTGCTCGGCTACATAGTTGGACTGTCTGCAACAATCCTCTGGTTTCTATACTATTCCTTTACCATTCCATGTCTTAAAAGCAAGTCATCGCTGACATTCCTTGTGTTGTTACTATTGTACGGTTGCATTTTGGCCTATAGCCGAAACGTCAGGTTCGTATAATGTTAGCCGCAAAATTTAACAACATTGACCGTAATCATTTTTTTTAGATGCATTTCAATACTGATTCTACCCATTCTATTCAGTTCGAAGGGAAGATCCGTTCTCATTGCATCCGCCTTTGTGTTAGCTGCTACCGGACCAACAGTAAATATTCTAAAAAATGTCGATATTTTGATGAAAAGCCTATCATGCGGACAGGAGCAATTGAAGGGCGCTCTAGAAAATATGCTGGATCTAGTCAAAAGGCCTTTAGTAGCCGTAAAGTCTGCAATAAAAGTTTCTATGATGGAAATGAAAAAGGTCCTTAAGAAAGTCGAAGAAGTTCTTATACGGATTCGAGGTCTTATTGTCGATATATGTAAGTATGAATCGGTAGCCCAATTCTGAATATAAGTTCAAATGTTCAGTAGAGGCAATCAGAGCGGCCTTCGATTGGCTGGGCAACGTCGTGAGTATGTGCAACAAGGAACTCGGCACCCCCTTTGATCGGTGCATAAAAATTGCCGATGAAGCTATGGAGGACTGCAAAGAGCAGCTGGGAATATTGGCTGGATTGTGCAATGTTACACATGCGTTCAGAGCGCTTTGTTATAGTGTCAAGTTCATTGATGCCATCTGTGTGTTGGTTGACTTTGTGAGCGATTCAGTTATCGCTACTGTTACTGAGAGTGTGTATTGACAACTAGGTAGGTATGAACGACTGAAATTGAATCGAATTTTTCAGAGCTTCAGAAATTTACTGATGACATCAAGAAGATGTTCCATGTTTCGATAAAGTTCGACCATGAATTCAATTTTAAAACTGTTGCAACAAAGAACCTCACCACCGTTGGAGGTGATATTTTAACTGAAATTCAAAACCAAATGAGCGGCATTTTCTTTCTATTCGGGTGGGTGGAACTGATCGGTAGCTTTATGGTGTTTTTGGTGGTCATTAAGTAAGTCAAAGGGTAGTGTACATAATTTTTAAACATTCACATTCCCTTAGAGCACTCCTGTACAAAAGCAAATACCTCAACAATGACCGTTTCGACAATCACTTCATAACGAAAGACTTCATTGCCATCAACAATCAACGCGACAAAATGGGAATGGAAACAGCACTACCATTGACACGAAAGGAACGCCGGAAATACGTCATGGTAACAAACGGTAACTCTACACACAACTTCCAATAAGACCAACTATTCGTTTCTCGTAGATAACTTCCTGTACACTGGTACGCGCAGAGCTATTCAAAATATCCCATACGATATTATTTCTTACGATATCCTCTGTGCAATTGCTGTGCATCTGCTTAACTGACTATTCCCTGTATTGGTTGTTGTCTGTGATCGAATTTTATGGAGAGCGTGAAGCTGGCTTGGAAAGTAGGGATAATATTCAACAACAACCAGAATTCCCATACCCCTTATTGTGTTTCCATTTCCAGTTCCGCCATTTCTTACGGTCAACGTTTCCGGTGGCGGTTTCACAGCGGACATTTTCAAGGGAATTGTTCACGCCTTTGAGCCGTTGAAAGAGAGCTATGAAATAGATCCCAGACCATGTTTACCGACTCCAAGGGTGCCAAGGTACAGCAGGTATTGGGAAATCGGTAAGTGTTTTTTTTGGTGGCCATTTTACTAATGAGCACAAACGTCAGTTGAGTTGAAATTTGTTGATGTCTAATTTTAATAATCAATTTATTGCAGGCATATTAGCATCACTGGCATGGGTGTTCCTATTCTGTCAGCCATACGGTTTAAGACTTCGTCAAGTGATTATGGGCTCTTATTATCCTGATCGATCGAAACAGCGAGCATTGTGGTTGTACAATGAAATTTTACTTAAGAGAAGTATGTTGCGAGGGATGTCCTGCAAGCTGAACTTTATTTTAAAAAAAATCTCTTTTAAGCAAGCTTTATCAAATTCGCGCGTCGGCAAGCAAGAAGAAAGCTACTCAAAGACAATGGCGGTGAAGACTATTCCTTCTTGGATTGGCTCAGGGCGAAGACAGGAAGGTACATACGCCGGAGCAAAAGGATTTCAATTAAAACAAAAATTGATAAAAAAAATATCTATTTATAGCTATTGGCTATTTCGAAAGCTTCTTGGCAGCGGAAAATTGGAATCGTGTAACATTTGTGCGACTCCTTTGAAAGGGTTACTACTCACCTATTTGGGAAACTAAAACTGTCAATAATTCGAATAATATTTTTGTAGCCACGAGAACGTTGTAAAATGCCAGCAGATTGGCTGCAAAGGCATGTACTGTGCTGAGTGTTATGAAGAATTGAACAACACGTGTTGTATGTGCCAGAAACCAATTGACTATGGCGATCTGAGTGATGTTTCTGAAGAAAAGTAAGTCAAATGTGAGGATTTCCTTTTTGTATTTTTAGGGTTCCGTACCCAAAGGGAACAAAATTAACCTTATTGTTTTTTTTTTATGGATTTCAGAGATTCATCCGATGAGTTGGAAGAACTATATTCTATGTAAACGATGTCATTCAATACTGGAGGAAAGAACCTTAAGGTAACTTCTGTTTTTCAGGGGGTTGAACCTGAGCCACCCATAAACCCGAGGTCTTGTGATATACTCCATTAACATTAGCGCCTGCAGTGATATAGTGGAAGAATACCAGACACACATGTACGCTGTACCTATCTACCTAAAAATTAAATTATTTATTACATATAATAATTTCGAAATTCTGTCCGGGACCGCATGTGGATCGTATTCATCGACAGATTTTTCGCGAACAAACTATTTTTTGTTACAACAACAAATTCGACTACCTTGTTTTGTGTTCTCGGTACTCCTAAAATTATACTTTGGATTTTTGACAGATTTTCATTTGCGTTTAATTGTTGCATATAGTTAGGTGTCAGTGGAATATGGTACACGGGAAAAAAATCGCTCGGAAAATTTAGCAAATTTTGTAAAATTCGAATTTTAAATTTTTTAGCACAATTCATGAAAATCGCCCATTGGCTTAAATTGCGAAAAAGAAACTGCATTTTGTTTTCGGTGGATTTAATGTGGCTAAATAGAGGCTCGGCTATTTTGGAGATTCTTGGAAAAACAGGAAAACTAGAGCAAAAGGCTAGCATCTTCTGGAAGTATAATGGACATCAATGGACATTCAAGATTTAAACTTTGAAGTTTACTTATGAAAAAAAGATTACAATAAATATTATTTTATTCGTTTTCGATGTTTATTATATTCTGCCAGCTGCCACATTTGTTAAAAATAATAGCTTACGACCTTAATCAGAAAATGTAGAAGACTCATTCAGAAATGTCAACTACCCAAGTGTATAGGAGGAACTTTGGTTGTATTATGCATTCTAAGCACTTAAAGGGAGTCCCATAATTCACGCAAAATGTAATTTTAATTAGAAAGTTTACATTTTTTATTGATTCATAGAGTATATAGATTTTCGTTCCGTTTCGCAATAATGTGGCTGAATTTCATCAATACACCTCCAAATTTCCTCTTTCAAGGCGTTGGTGGTGGTGGGCTTGTTTGCATAGACCTTTGACTTCCAAAAACCCCAAAGAAAAAAGTCCAATGGCTTTAAATCGCAAGATCTGGATGGGTTCTGATCGCAAAAACGGTCGATTACACGATTAGGAAATGTTTCATGCAGCAATTGAATTGTTTCTCTGGCATGTGGCACCGTCTTGTTGAAACCACATGTTGGTTACATCCATATCTTGTAATTTAGGCACTAAAAACTAATAATATTGTTACTGCCTGACCAGCCGCATTTTCGAAGAACAATGGTCCTAAAATGCCTCCAGGCCAAAATCCACACCAAACAGTAGTGTTTATATACAGTGCTTGTGGGTTGTCTGAACCCTAAATGCTACAATTTTGACGATTAAGATGAAAATGAGCTTCATTACTGAAGATGATTTTGTTCGAAAAATCAGCATCTACTTGTTGTTGTTCCAAAATCCATTCAACGAACTCTCTTGGCGCTGCATGGTCAGTGGTCTTCAGTTCTTCAGTCATTTGACCTTTGTAAGCATGAAGTTTGAAGTCTTTCGTGAAAATTCGCTGTAGAGAGGTTCTCGAAATGCCCAATTCTTGATTACGGTGCCGAATTGATGTTCCTGGGACTGTCTTCGATGTTTTCTGTTGAACGTCTTGTGACAGGACACCCAGAGTGTTTAAGATCACTAATTGATCCAGTCTCCCTGAATTTTTCAATTATTCTCAACAGTTTCAACAGTTAATGGTTTTAAATCACTATGGCGGTCATATTTTGTTCGAAAATTGCGGACTGTAGCTGAAAAACCTTCATTATTTTTAAAATATATCTCAACAATGAAAATGCGTTGTTTTTTCGTATAGCGCTCCATTTTTACTAACCCCGAACTGTCAGCTGTCATATTGTTATCTTTTTTTCCGTTGGCATCACAGTACCTACCCTTTACATAAATTTGACACATAAATTAAATATTTGAGTGACACTTTCTAAAAACAAAAGCAAACATATTAACATAACAAACTCATGTACGTCTACTTTTAATTAAGTCACCTTATTTAATAAGTGCGACACTTATAAAAAATAATGTTAGTCCCTTATGGAACCAAACCTTCCTCAATCTAATTAATCACGCAAAATCGTGTCCTTCCCTTGGGCAAGCATTTTTCACATATGATAGTCAGTATGACAATTAATTTTAACTTAACGTGATACAGCACATTTCACTCAGAACTTTAGCGTTGAAATTCATAATAACAAATTGGCTAGTTATAGTTGGATTCCTTTTAGGTATATGGAGTATGGTGGCATGTTAAAACAACATTTTGAGGTAGGGTGAGTTGTCGGATAAAGAGACGTAGTATATATATCAAAACACCGACCCCACTAAATATACGTGACTTGTGCTAGTCACAGCAGAACATATATAAAACCCTATTATACGTTTTTGTGTTAATAGTTAATCAAGTTAAGAGAAATGTAAGTAATAGCCATCGCACGAAGGGTCTAGTCTAGAGAAACAAGCATTTTTGTATAGTTGCTTGATTTTGAGTTTGAGAATGTCTAGGAAATCAGTTCATTTTGGCTATTAGTTTGTTTTGAAAATATTTTCCGAACAGATTTTGTTGGTTCAATATAATTCAAAAAAACGAAGATTAACGTGTTTCCCGCATTTTCAGCTCGTATATTTGCCTGCCACTCAAAATTAAATAACGGTTTTTCAATTAGTACGGGTCGTTGCCAGCCAGATTCGTCGGGATCATTGCCGAGGCCCATGTGAGTGTACAGGAGTCAACCCCACGCCGTGCATAAGAAATAGGCTTTTCGCAGATTCCAACAAAGGAGTTTGTTCGTTGATTTGGCTTCGGAGAGTTTAGAAGAGGACCTCAATTTCGGCCGAAAAATCATCTTTAGCGACGAGACTTATTTTTGGATGGATGGCTATGTTAACAAGCAAAATTGCGATATATGGGATGACGCCATTTTAACATCGACCCGTCCTTATTAAAAAAACCCTTTAATGAATCTTCGTAAGATCAGCTTATATTCACATATCTTTTAGAAGTGCGTCGCTAAAATCGTACAACCTGTACAGGGAGTCGCCGTTGGGAACCGTTGGCATAATGCACATATTATTACGAGTTTTGTGAGTAGAAGTCGATATTAACTGATATAATTTACATTAACTATGATGTATATGAATTCGCCTCCTTTCCAGCGCCTGCCTTCTACAGCGGTTTAGGCTCTCGTAGATCTTGCTTCGCTCAAGAGTTTTACCAAGCGTGTCTAGTAAACAAATAGGGCGATAAAAGTATGGTTCGTTTGGATTCCACTTTACTTTCGGCTGTAGGACAAGTCTTTGACGCTTCCAGGGCTCAGGAAAAAAGTCCTGAAGACACGCGTTAAACATTTCGGAGAATAAGTCGGGCAGTGCTTTGATTACGATTTTTAGGACCTATTTGGGATACCATCCAGTCCCTATCGCATAACTACTTACATGCTTCGAATAATTCTCCGCGTGTTATGATGGGTAAAGGCGACATTTCGCGAGCCCTTGTATAACCTATCTCCCTTTTTTGTTGGCGGGGAAATAGATTCTCAACTGAAAGTAAAAAAAAAAAAAACACATAAACGATTAGTTGTAAGAAGATAGACCTAGGATCCTATTTTGACTTATAATTGCGCTAACTCTTTTTAAATGATGGAAATAGGAACACCTAATTAAAAACTGACAGCTTAGCTTTGTACGACACCAAGTTCAGTCTTCCTAATAACAGAATGACCAAGCTGTCTCAAAATTGATCCAGCCTGACCAATCCTACAGGAAAACTCAGCATTGCTCCTTCCATCACTCGTGAATAAGACCCCGATTTACTCAAACTTCTCCACCTGTTTCAAAGGGACTCCATACTTTCCACTAACATGCAGAGTGCATTGAATAGGCGTTCTGGAGATGACCATTACTTCAGATTTGTTCACGTTTGTCCTCATCTCAGCTTCTACACAAACGGCTACAAACCGATCGAGTGTTCAGCGCAGTGTTCAGTTCAGTCTGAGAGGACCCTAAGGATGACCAAGTATATGTGTTATATCTTCCTCGACATGCAGGTCATTACGGAACTTGCAAGTGTCCGGCTCTACCAGTCTGAGACTCTTGGCATGTTCTCTAAGACGAAAGTAGTCGCTTGACAATATACCGACTAGTGTCCTGAGTTGTTCCCTAACTAGTTTGAGAATTTTCTTAGATCTTTTACGATCGAATTGAGTCCAAAGTACGTTGGATACTGCGTTGCCGGTAAAGCCTGAGCACCTCCGGTGCTCCGGTCGACTTCCTAATAGCGCCCTCTATATGATGCATGAATTTAGTTTAATATCTACCTCCCTATTTACCTATCAATTTCCCGACTCTTCTCCAAGCTCGTTAGCTTGCTCATTTCCAATTATACCGCAGTGTCCTCTGGTACCCAGCACAGTCTCACTCGGATCTGTTTTGACTGCATATAATGTCTTGAGGATTGTGCGCGATAGTTCCATTCCAGACTATTTCAGAAAATTATGATGTTCGTAGATTTGCTTGTGAATATCGATGTATGTAGATAGCTATATCCCTTCCACATATAGACCTCATCCGCATTAGCTCTGCCGCCCTAAGAACAGCCAGAACTTCTGATTGGAAGATACTACTTGCAATAGATATATAGTCGTATAGACCCTTCCAGATTTGGATGAAAGGAATAGATACCAGCTCCAGTGCTTGCCATTATTTTTGAGCCGTCTGTATAGACTATCCAATTACGAATTGCTTAATTACTCTATCCCTTTGCCATTCGGAGGTTAAACGGCCCCAGTTATCCAGTTATGGCCATACGTAACCCGGACAGACAAAGGAGTAAAGAAAGATTTTGCCTTAGGTAGCGTGTTTTTTAGTTCTATGAAACTCACCAGTTAAATTAAGTGTGTTTTCCCAAAAGCAATAGGTATCACATCGCAGATTTACATATTGAAATCATGAATCGCTAACTGTAAATTTAAAACGTTTTCCTATTGCACCACCTTTGCAGATACCCTCTACCCAGTAAAATTTGATTAAACAATTGTGAAGCACCCATCAGGTAACAACTTAATGTTGGCTTTCAACATATTCTTAGCATATTATTTACCAACACGCAATGAAACAGCATCCACTCAACATAATCCACCAGAGGGCAATTTACACCATAAACAACTCCACACGTCTCCCAAAAGTCAAACAAATCGTTTCCTCACTTTAATTTGAAAAGTTCAATGTAACAGAGATATACAAAATTAGATACAACATCTATTCATTTCTGTCCGTTACATGCTATAAAACTTGAGGCACTAAAGTGTCATCAAAAGCTACACAACAGATATTCGAATTTGAATAAATTCCTTTCAAAGACAATTTGTAAGAATGCCTGTATATCCCAACTCAAAATCTTGTATCTGCCACTACCTGGCAACAAATACTTTGACAAGATAAAACTCCGATAATCAGTTTAACACTTTGGTGGTCTCTCCCAGATACCATTAGATACCCTCAGATACTGGTTGAATGTTGGTCACCAATTTCAATTTTCGTAATTCGAAACCTTCAGTAGGTGATGGCAGTGATTGGAACTTGGAACCCCACGATGTTATCTAGAACAGTGAATTTCGAAACCATATCGAGGGCGGTATTTCCCTTGTATGATTGTATATTTTTTTCTTCTTGTATTTCCGTTTCAATTTATCTAAATGACCGATTAGACAACGAACTTGAACGAAACGTTTTTATTTTTGTGGTGAACTTTGTATTTCAATCGGTATCCATAGATAGAAACCTATTTACAGGATGGCTTCCCCTTTTAAAGCTGTTCAAATGTTTTTTTTTTATTTTACGCTTACAAAACGTGAAATTCCATTCCGTGCGGCATGTAGCCGCATGCCTCGAGACGTTATTTATGACAGCATCAAGAGAGCCCCATTATTACCTACTCTAGGAGAAGGGCGAAACTCTTATCGAAGCCGCAGCATCTACCTGGAAGATCGGGTGACAAAAAAACCGAAATACTCACTTAATTTTCACATCTCTGGGAAATTCGATGGCATCCACGAACCACGAGGGGGATGACAATGACAACAGAGAAAAAGGACGATTGAGCACAAACAACAGATTACACGCCCATAAATTTGTGTCCTACTAAAAGTTGACATGGTGTGTGGTCATTTATCTGTCAGTTTAAAATGCAGTTACAAGAAACATTTTTTTTAAATAATAGAATCACAGATAGGGCTATGCGACATGTAGAAAAGGAGTGATCACCATATTCGTATGTATGTATATAGTGAATGGAGGTTTGTCTATGCATGCCGGTGGCATATTGTGATAGGACGGTCGATGGTCTCTTTGTCTATTGTGTCCTTCAAGGATTTGTTATTGATGTCGACAATATTTGTATATTGTTATCTGGGAATTTGTGGCATTTTGTCGATATAAAATAAAAAAAATATGAAATTCATAAAATCAAAGGAGCGGCCAAAAGAGATAATAATTTCATTATCCATTGTGTGAAGCACGTTCGCTTCGGTTCAGTGGAATGGAATCCTTTTGTTGCAACAGAAGGCTATTATCAACTAGGAAAAATAATATAACAAATTTTTAGATCGAATGGCGGGTTTTTTATTTTTCATTTGTAATAGGCAAAGATTCCAATAGCCACATAGGACTTTGTGCGAGGTATTTTTAAATGAAAGACTGTGCTGTAGATCGAATTTTATGAGTTTTTTAAATTCTAAAGGCACGTTAAGTGTCACACGCGTGAGAATGAAAGGGGGTTGACTGAAACTGCATCAAATATAGATGCTAACGACGAAACAGCATGACTTACTCTAGATCTTTTCGAAGTATTTCATGGACTTTCGTTTCGTGAGACTATGGCGCCTGTCAGCGTGGTTTCAGGTAACTTAAGTCCGCGCAAAACCCTTTACACCCTCTCAACTCAAACCATCCTCATTCGACTTGACCTAGTTATCGTCGTAGGTACATGGTTATGTTTTCAAATATTCTACTGTAATGTCAAATGCAGCCTGTGTTTCCTTGTAAGTGGATCAAATCTTCCCGAATACTTTCCACAGATATCAATACTGAATAATGTTGAATTTAACGATTGGGAAAGATTTTTAAAGTTAAGTTTGTGAGTCCGCATTGCAATTGTGGCTATACTACCTTGTAGTGTGAGACTCAATTCACGAACATCAACTCGCCATCGATCTCAATGGCTCAACATTTCACGCACTACCCTGAGGAAGATCTCGGATTGTTCGCTTACAAGGTCCAATTGACTTAGCGATTGAAGGCGCACGACCATCCGCTTTGTTATCGCTTCGCAGTTTGGTCCTTAGAGCAGCTTGAATTATACAACTATTTTGGGCGAAAAATCATCTTTTCTGACCAGGCGGATTTTCATCTCGGCGGCTACGTTAACAAACAAAATTGCCGCATCTGGGGCTCGGAAAATCCGCACGTTATTGTCGAGAAGCCAATGCATCCACCGAGACTGACAGTTTGGTGCGGATTGTGGAGTGGTGGCATCATTGGACCATTTTTTTTTTTTTTTTTTTGAAAATGAGACTGAGAACAACGTTTCGGTCAACGGTGGGCGTTATACAGAACAGAGCCATGTTAACCGACTTATTTTTACTGAAATTGAAGATATGGATTTGGTCTATTCGTTGACGACACGATTCCCTTTACAAAATAGTTCCCAAAAGAAGCTAAGCAGATATACACACTGATGGAATTGGCCTGATGTACACTTCTCCTTCATTGTCGTAGGTCTAGAGCTGCAATCTGACACACGCAGCACCACGGTTACTAGATGACACATGAATTATAGTCAAAACATAAAGCTTAAAAACCAAATGTAGGTTTTGACGTATTAGGTGAGGTCTAGTCTCTAGTTATTGAGACGTATTGCCATGATGAATTTGAGTGGACTGCGACTGCGTTCATAGTGTGCCATTGAATTATCGCTTTTAAAGTAGGAAATTGATTTTAATGTCTATTTCATTGAGTTTTAATTAATTTAGAACGGAACGAACGGTCCGTCGCATATTCTGCGTTCCTCCAGAATAGTTTTCGTTTATTTTGTTTAAACTTATTCCACAAATCCACAGACAGAATATTTATCTTATGCGATTCAGCTGTCATTTGCGTCTAAATGCATAAACTAATGCCTGTGCTTAATCTCAATTTATTCAATGGCCGTGATAGTTATAGTTTCCCTAATACCGCAACATTTCCACCATTGAATGTGCTTCATCTTAATTTCTGAAAATTATGTCATATCTGTCACCGAGTTATTCAGACGTTTTCAGTGAAGCTTGGAAAATGCCCATGAAAGCAGAACGAATTCTAAATGCTTCTGCTATATTTGCATTGAGATGGTTGAATAGAAACTTTTTATCTTTTTTATCTACAGTCCGAGAGGTCTTTAAATAGCTTGCACATTATTGAAAACACCTGCTACTTCCTACTGTCAGTCTCTCCACTGGCTCAGTGGTAAGTGTGCTGGACTACTGAGCGATGGGTCTCAGGTTCAACCGCCGAATAAGCACATACTATACCTACCTGTGGCGAACGTCTGACAAAAATTCGAGAGTATATCTCAATCTCAATTCTGTTATTCGGATTCGCTACGTCTTTTTAAGTCTTGCTTAGGCTGCAGTTATAGCCATCAGTAAAATCCATCCGTAAAAACACGAAACAGAACAAAACTGAAACATTTAACCATAGCATATCATAGGAATTCAGTGGAATACTTCGTGAAACTGGTTGAGAAGTTGAACAGAAAAAGTTTTTCGTACGGAAAAATAAAGAAATTCTTTTTTTAGAAAATTTAAAGATCAATTGCTTAATTTTTTTTGACGAATTAGTTTTATAATTCAAAAGCAACATTTTAAGACCAAGATTGAGTTCAACGATTAAGTTTAAGTGCTCCAAAAAAGTGAAACAATTTTTTTACGGATGGATTTTACTGATCGCTATAACTGCAGCCTTAGGGCAGTCTTCATGTTCATAGAGCTGCCATAACTGTTATTAGAAATAAAGAAGAAATCTCTGTTCCATCATGGCGGACAAGTGCTGAACGCTACGCTCATCTTGATATTCATCAGTTCTTTAATTGAAGTTTGGAGAGTAATAATAATTTGTTTTCATAAATGTACCTAAGTTTTTAGGTACGTTCAACTTTCACTCTAAATACAATATAAATCGCACAATATAGCTGGATTAGGTATTATTACCGCGCGCGATGTGTCTTAATTCCTTCTCCCTCTATATAGTATAAACCACATTACGTGACTCACACCATAAGACCGCCATTTTCCTATTTAATAAACCAAGCCAAAGTATAATGAGGTTAGGTACACAAAAAAAAACGTTCATTCAAATAAAAACAAAGAAAACCTTGAAACGACCTATCCTACCGAAAAGTAACAAGATACGGCTATCTTGACCAGATTATCCAATCAATTGGTCATTTTGGCCTTATTCTTCTTCTCCTTCTGCAACTGGTCTTCTTTGAAATTTTCCTTCCGCGTGTAATCAAGACATAGTGCCAACTAATTGCGAAAAATCCCAGTTCATTTCTATATAATTACAAACAATAACTTTGTCCCCCTTCCTCCCCTTCCTTTCCATTTCAGATAACATTCGAATTGATTATAATTCACCCCTCAAACTGTTTATCCTTCGTTCGCCTTCGGACTCAAACCACAAAGTCCAAAACCAAGTGTTTCAGAGTCAATAATATATGAACTCTATCCGAATATCTCTCATGGATACCGACGAGATACGTAGTAATCTTGACTTTGGCCACAGTCCACCACCACCACCACCCACCCGATAAGACAACCCAACCAAAAAAAAAAGAAAAGACAAAAACAACGAAAGGCCAAACTTCAAGGCGAAGGAGACTCCGGGAAACTCCAAAATTTTGATTTCCATACGAGTATTCGCTGAGTGAATCGACTATGGTGTGGTGGCGCGCATGACGACGACGCACCTCGACGAATATACTGTTATTCTTCCCCTAGCCTGTGTGCGCTCTCTACTGCAAGTGGCAAGGCAACCCGTTTTAAGCGGAGATTTTCAGTTAGAAAATCAGTTCTCTCCAAGTTCTATCTGAATTCGCACACAAAGGCGTGTGAGTTTTTATCAGTTTCGTTTTTTTGGTTTTTTGTTTGCGGCAAGCAGAGCTAGATACTCTAATGAGACGGCAATTTTTCCAAAAGTCCATAGTCATTCGCCTTAGATAGTGTATCTTTTACGATACATCTCCGACGGTTATCGTATTTTTGTGGTCTCTTCGGGAGGATTGTGAAATTTGTTTAAAAATCTATGAAATACATCTTAATATGTGGGAAAAAGTAATGTGAGAGTGGAAAAAGAAAAGCAAAGAAAAATCATCCCTTTCGGGTGCAAAGTGTTTTTTATTATTAACGGCATTTGCTCAGTGCATCTCAGTGAAGTGTCAGATTAAAATATTTCAGTAAACAAGAGTTGGAAAGCCCTGCAAAAGATACACAACAAGAGGTGGAATATTATTTATTGGGGGCTGTAGTTGAAATGTCACAGGGATCAGGAGAGCATCAGTATGGCAATGGTGGTGGCGCGTTGGTGGGGAAATTTCACCAACAACAGCCACCCACAAACATTGCAGGCAGCACCATAATTTCGAACACCGGGGGTGGAGTACTACAAAGGATAACGTCTACGCAGGTACGGTACGGTACGAGCTCTCCGAATTGAGTTCTCTCTTTCTCTCTATTGATGGTTTGAATGAATCTTTTTAAAGGTGCACGTTTTCGGGGTGGTTATATTGTACATACATGTTTAAAGCCGGTTTTCGTTTTTACAGATCGAGATGCTGCAAATATGATGCCATTGGCAAGGGGGGGGGAGGTGCTAAAAGTTTCATAATTTATTTCATTCATTAATGTTGTTTTGCTCGTTACTTTTAATGTTATTACCCGAAACGATTGAGCACACTGTTCGTCTAATGGGGGGTAATGGGAGCGTATTGAAGTGCCAAACATGGATACCCTTTTAGAAGCTTCATTTTTGGTGTCTCGTGTCTGGCATTGTAATTATTTTCATTGAGATTTATAATGAGATAGGTATGAGGTGGATAATATAGAGAGCTTCTAATATGAGTGAATGTGTGGTCTGTTTTGTTAAATGAGGATGTGATTGTGTTTCAATGTAATTTAGAAACTTTATTAAACTTTATTAAAAATAAAGATAAAGAGGCAACATTTGATTTGAACCAGGGTACCTAACCTATCAAATGGGGCAGCTGTCAGTTACCAATCGATTGCAGATTTTCTTATAATACATACGTGAAATAATCGGAAATGTAGATATTTTGAAATCCCGAGCCATATTACCACTGACGCTTACTACATTATTGAAATTCGTCTACTCATTTAAAACTGCACGCAATTTAAAAATATTGTGTTACAAAGTGTTCTCATACTTTCGATATATTTTTTGACTTTTCTTAAATATCTGAAGAGTGTAGTCTTAAGAGTAGTATCCCCTTCTTTACCAATCTTATTTAGTTACTAACTCTACCTACTTAGGTGCCGCAACATAGTCCCGAGAGAAACCGAGTCTCAATCAATGCGCCTCTACATTTAGCGCAGCTAGCTTCTTCCATCTGCACATTTCAAATGATTGCACTATTCTCTAGACAAAAATTTACTCAGAGTTGATAACGAATCCGAGGTAGATAGGGTCCTTGCCTTGCTTTCTTGGTTGACTTTTTTCTGACATCAAAAATGTTGGTCGGATTTGGAGAAGCAAATATTTTTCGTCGCCATTCTGCACAAAGTCCACAGAATTCCCTTTCCAGTCCTGTAGGATATACAAGGTGGCGCAAAAATAAACTTCCGATGTTTTTTGGCTTCTTCTTGTGGATTATTTTTATTTGGTCTTTTAATTTTTTTTACATCAAGTCGAGAATATGATGTCATGTAAATGGCCGCCGCCACAGTTGATTGTCATTTGAGCCCTTTTTATGGCATTTGCCATCACTTTGGCCAAAACTTCCGGCGATAGGTCCTCACATTCTTGACGGATATTGTCTTTAAGAGCTGCAAGAGTCTGAGGCTTGTTGACATAAACCCGCGACTTCAAAAAGCCCCACAAAAAGAAGTCTGGAGCGGTCAAATCAGGCGATCTTGCTGGCCAGTGCAAATCGCCAAAACGGGAGATTAGGCGCCCGGGAAATGCATCCTTCAGCATATCGGTTGTGGCACGTGCAGTGTGTGCCGTTGCACCGTCCTGTTGGAACCACATGTTTTCCAATCCCAATTCATCAAGTTGCGGCAAAAAGAACTCGTTGATCTCGTCGACTGATACCCATTTGCGTGGCACGTCGTCTGGTCGATGTCGAAGGCGCTTCCATGACATCTTCGGCTACAGCAGCAATATTCTCTGCAGAACGGCTACTCCGGGGTCTGCCACGCCTGGCAGTATCTCGTGTTGTGCCAGTCTCTTCGAGGAGAGCGGCTAAACGTCGCAGTGTTTCACCAGTAGGCGTTGGACGGCTAGGAAATCTGCGACGAAATTCACGTTGTGCCAAAGTCACCGACCGATTATTGCTCAAATAAATAGTCACCAATATTCCGCGTTCTGGAGCAGTGTAGCGTAACATTGTTTATTAACGTGTATTTCGCATGTGTTTACTACACAAATGTCAAAACAGAACTGACATTAGGGGCCAATCGCAAAATTTATAGCATTTTCTGATAGGAGGATTACTTTTGCGCCACCTTGTACTATTCACTTGTATTACCAGGGATGTTCTCCTTGACTATTTTTGGAGTTAAACTCGACTAAGATAACATTAAGGTCATACTTAAGGCCTTGCTCATATTTTTTTTTTTTTTTTTTTAAGCTCGTAAACATAAGAAGGCTCACGACTTTTTGCCTTAATCTGAAGCTTGTACATATAACATCTCTACAAACATGTCCGCACCCAAATAGAAGCTGCTTCTGCTCTCTGTTGCAATCACAGTAGTAGAAATCACAATAATTAACTCTTCTGTCATGCCAATCACTGTATCCTGATCCTGAATGGCGGTGATATCTGGCTTATAATAATTTAGCGCCTTTGCTAATTGTGCTGGAGATCCGTTCGTTCCGAGATCGTTTTGCAGGGTTATAAACCGTATATCCATAATTATCGGTTGCTTCGTAATTGACTCACAACGCCCAAACCTGGAGGGCCAGGTGCTTGCTCTGAAAATATATTACAGTGGGCCTAGACAGCATCAAGAAGTCTCGCTAATTATTTTCCTGGTTAGATCGCATAATCCATCCACAAATTTTCATATCTTTCCCTAGAAACTTTCTATAACCTTCCTCTACACATTCGCATAAGCTTCCTCTAGATGTTCATATTTTTTTCTTGCACGTGGGTTTTTCCGGATCGAAGCTTATTCTCCCATCGAACGACCGACGTCAACTGTTTCACTGGTCATTTCCTAGATGAACTTGACGGCGAACCAAATCGTCTTTCGGCTAACTCAAAACGAACGAAATGCGAATCGCTCCCAGTACTTGTTTTGTTATACAGATTGTCTTCTAAGTTCCAACAGCAAAGTTTAATTAAAGAAATAGCCCCCACTGTTTACCTAACCTAAAATATCAAAAACAAAATTTGTCTTTAATGACAGTTCCATACACGTAGCCACCAATATACCAAGTCAAGGAATCTTTTGTGTTGTATGTCTCTGGCAAACGTCGCCTTTCACCGAAATCTTTGACAGACATCAACAAATAAGCACCCACATGCGTACGCATTCACCCCAAACAATACGCACATCGTTTGTCATTCACTGTAGTGTTACATTAGTACAAGCAAGCACAAAAAAGTTGAATAATAAACAAAAGACCAAGTCATGTGTACCAATGTACCGCATTAGATATTATTTTCCACCCCCCTCCCCATACATACATACAAACGCACAGATTTTCGCCTTTTGCGGAATTTTCCATTTTCCATTCAACGATTTTTCACCCCTTAACTGGGATATTCTACTGAATGTCGACACACTGACAACGACAGCAGCAACAACCACAAAGCCGCGCCGATAGCAGAAAGTTCTTTGTTCGATGGGTGAAATCACCCGTACAACCCCCTCAGGCAGAAGGTTAGTATACTGCGGTACATATCCCACCCACCACCCCTATCTCGGGGTGTAATTGAATGCGGCAGTGCTTTTACAATCGCAACTGTGAACTTGGCATTCGGAAGATAAAGGCGCGCGTCGAATGTTTGCTGTGGTCTAAGGTCACTCGCACTAATACTGCAAGGGATGGAAGAAATAAGGAAATGGAAACAGGAACGGTGTTGATCTAGGAGCGAACTATTTTTTTGTTCTTTTTAAAGCTGAATGCGCTGAATGACTTTTGAAGTTCAGCAGAGGTGAATTTGCTTTGCTTTTCCCCAAGTTCTTGTGAGTTTTATTGTTTCGCTTTTTTTTTTATTTCCATAATGTCCTTGCTCCCGGGGGTGATTTTTCTTTATGCAGACATATTTCTGTTTTCGTTGCCATTCTCTTGCATGCGAGTGAACATTTTTTCGACTGTAGTTTGCCCGTGCGTGTTGTTGTGCTGGAAGACGGCGGCGACAGCCAAACTGGCAACTGCCCTATGGGGTGGCAATTTTCATTGCAAAAGAGTTCATTGAACTTCTGTGTGTAAAATAAGAATGGAAAAGCGGTACTTATTGACAATCAGTGATACATCTTAATTGAAGGGTAGGCACTAAACATGCGTTTGAAAAGATGTTAAGTATTTCCGGGTGGGTGTCTGGCAGTTGGGTATGGTTATCTGCAGACCCTCGATAATCTTTTTGAATGTTCTTTTTACCCTTAAATTTTCATACTATCCTCATATATGTCTCTATATGAGTGATACTAATTTAGGGGGTTGTTGCTTTGCTTGATTTTTGGGACTGATTAGCCATAGATTGTTCCAAATCGCAGAAAGTCGTTAGTAGACATGATGGACGATTCGTTTTAAGACAGAAGTTGTTTTCATTACAAGGAGTAACAAGTTCCCACCTTCAATATCTATTCGATTACAAATTTTAAAAAAAATCCATAGGTTTCACATCTGCTGAATATAGAGGGAACTATAGCAGTCGCCAGAAAAGGATATATCAAGAGTGCCAGACTATTCTTAATATAATCAAAGTTCTCTCGTGCTTGTTGTGGGGTATACAGACACATGTATCGAGAATAGCTTAAATAATAATAATTAAAACGTAAATCAGTTCCTCACAATCATTCACAAACTGTCATATTATCGTTTATTTAAACTTAACTCTTCAATTTGAAGTGCATAACAAAATAAAAAAATTATTTGTCTCTGTGAAAAAAAGGCTGTATTTTATAGCCCACTGCTCCCAAACCATCAAGCATGCTAGAGACTTAAAGCTCATTTTATTGTTGTAATTTAAGCAGAAGGAAGATGCTAGTGCTATAGAGCTTTAATCTATATACAATAAAAGAAAGTGTCCGAAATCCGATGTAATTCCATAACTCGAGATTGGCCGAACCGATTTTGATGATTTATACTTTGTTGGAAAGGTATTTTCTCAGTACGGGTTATAGAAAAAAAAATTGGACAAAAGGGCGTGGCACCTCCCATACAAAAAAAATCTTATATCTCGAAAACAACTGAATCGATTGAGTTTAAATTTACATACTTTCTTAGGTATCGGCCCAGGAGTATTCCTGTGAAGATTGGTCAAAATTGCGCAAAGGGGCGTGGCACCTCCCATACAAAAAAAACATTCAAAATCTTATATATCAAAAGCCACTGAATCGATTGAGTTCAAATTTACATACAATCTTAGGTATTGGCCCAGGAGTATTCCTGTGAAGATTGGTCAAAATTGCGCAAAGGGGCGTGGCACCTCCCATACAAAAAAAACATTCAAAATCTTATATATCAAAAGCCACTGAATCGATTGAGTTCAAATTTACATACAATCTTAGGTATCGGCCCAGGAGTATTCCTGTGAAGATTGGTCAAAATTGCGCAAAGGGGCGTGGCACCTCCCATACAAAAAAAAACATTAAAAATCTTATATCTCAAAAACCGCGCAATAAATTGAGTTGAAACTTACAGACAATTCTAGGTATTGGCACCTAAGAAGATTGGTCAAAATTGGACAAAGGGGCGTGGCACCGCCGATACAAAAAAGATCTTCTATGAGGTGAAAATCGATGACGTTGTAACTCGATAACCGCTGAGGCGATTCTCATGATTCTTTTTTTGTTTTGTTCGTATTGCTGTATTTCAGCTTTACGCAGAAATAAAATTCCAGAAAATCGATTTGTTCTCATTTTTCGCTTTTTACGATAGAACATTATTATTATTACTATCTAAGACCTAAGCAATACAACTTATGTGCACGGGCAAAGCCGGGCGGGTACAGTTATATTACATATCCGCCTTCATTCCTATTAAAAGAAATAATTGAACAAAAATATCAAAATAAATCTTGAAATATTTAAAATAACTATTTTAGGCAAAACATCGTTTGCCGGGTCAGCTAGTTATATATAGCCCGTCCCAACTTAAGTGAAAATTTCTTGCGCAGGTCTCTTCACATTAGGGATTTTATTCTCTTACCTACAACAAAACTACTTTTCCAACCAGAAGTGCAGCTAAAAAAAATATGTGCGCATTTCAAACAACAAGCATACCCCTGCTCTCGAAGATTATCTCACTCGATCGACGAGCGAGCCATGACTGATTGTCCACACAGCAGCAGCACAGCACCGTCGTTTGCCTATGCCAAAGATACACATAACACATTTACCCACCCCAAAGGAGAGGGAAATTTGCTGGGTGTTGCACTTCTCAAATAGCTATGTGTTGAGTAATGAAAGCCAGAGTTCTGAGTGACTTTACTATAACAGCGTCGAACCCACTATGTGTTTAAAAGGGTTTAAATAGAATTTTCGGTATACTTTGCGATAAAGTAGAGAAAAGCATTAACAATTTCATGCGATCAAAAATCCTTAAGAGAAAAAAATGTACCTTAAATAAAGTGCTACTGCGCATGTTGGGATCTTTCTTTTGCTTTGGGACGGACTATATTAACAAAAAATTGTTTCCCAAAAACCGGCAAAATGTGGGGTCGCAATTTTTCGCCACTTGAATAGAACAATTTAACAAATAATTTTTTTTAGAAAATTCTGATGCTTGTGTTAAAAACAAGCATTACTTAAATTTAAGGTAAATGAATTACCTATTTCAAAAAAAAAATGTTATGTGTGTTTTGAACCACCTTTCCGCACCTGGTTTGGAAGGGATGCATAAAAATTGGCCAAATAATTGAGCGAAATCAAGCTCAAAGCAGGTTCGATGGCTTGGGTTAGTTCAGATATAGGTAGTCGAACATTACTGAGAGAAGCGAGGAGTAAGAACGATTCTCGCTAGTTGGGATTGACCCTGACAATTTCTGTTGGAAAATGTTGTCGAATTTCAGTCTATGAATTATTGTTTGAGAGAGTAACATTAACATTAACATTAACAATGTATATTTCGAACTACACCACTAATTCATCATCAGACTCCTTTTTAAGTGATTGTTTGAATATTTTTTTTAAGGTTTTTTTCTACTGCGCCACCTCTCGCGAACGTCTGACAAACATCCGAGAGTATGAATGTCCTGAAAAAGCTTCTCAATTCAGCCGTTCGGACTCGGCATAAAATTGTAGGTCCCTTCCATTCGTTCTAAAAATAGAAACTCACACAAAACGAATGGTTGCGAGAAGCTAGGCCTTGGGTGTCTATACCGCTTGTTGCGCCGCCTATTTTTTTTTTTTGAATAGTTTTGAATTCTGACAGTCAATTCTCCGTATATATAATCAACTTGGGAAGACATTTCTGTTTTCCCTTGTCAGGAAATGAACCTATGCATTTCGATTTGTCAATTGACGAAGTGACTACCACTTGCGGCAACTGAGAACGGGTTTAAGGGTTGGCTTACTGACTTCTTCTTGATTTTTAGTCTTTTTATAGGTTAGCATTGAAAATAACATGACTCTTATTTGTGAGACTTGCCTTGATATCATATTTTTAAATTTTTCCAACAGCCACCTCCACACCACTAACGTCCAGAAAAGGAGGCAACGGCAAGTTTACCACCCCTTCGTGGTAGGAAGGTTTAGGAGAAAAGAGATTAAAATTTTCCTTTTAAAGTCGCTTTGGGCGAAATACTCTATTCCTACGGGGCAATCTACGCTCGTCAACAAAAAACTGCTCTGAAACTATATTTTCCCAGCCACTTCAAATAAATATTTCACAGCCAGTTGAACCGGCTGATAGTCTATCCGAGATATCACTATATCTGTCAGATATATCTGTCAGATATCACTATCCGAAACCTTTGAAACCAAAAGTTGAAATTTAGCTGACAGATAAGTTCCGGATAGTCTATATCCGTGACTCTATCAGCTAGTCTTGAAACCGGCCCTTAGACTCATAACATAACTTAAAAATATGGAAAGAACTTGCTCCTTTCGATTTTCTTAGCTATTTTGGCTAGATAATCCAGCGTCCTTTTAAGCTTTGATTTGTCCTTTTAAGCTTGAATATATGTTCTTTTTCCGCCTCGGTTAAGGCGAAAATTTTTAAATTTTCAAATTCAATAGTCGAAATTAACTTCAAGTGGCGGAAAAATGTTGTCTAAATTTCAACGAATGTTAAAATAAAGTAAGAAAAAAACTTGTAACGGCTCTTTTCCAAAGCTTGCTACATGCCGTGTACTAGAACCTTTATACCAGCTGAGAACTGGGTTTTACATAACATACGTTTTCCCATACATATTCCAGTTTTCAGAAACTGTTGTTTGAAGTCGTTTTAATTGAAAACACCAGAAAATGTTCCAATCGTTAAGTTGTTGAAGCAGGCACAGTACATACACCGCTTTTGCAACATTCAGCGAGCTCAACAACACTGCTGACAGGATAGCTCTCATTCAGTGCTGTCGTTTCTTATTTACAATACAAATATAAATTCTTTTGTTATCTTTGCACCATGCCCATTAAATATTCAGTTTTTTTCTAAATTGTAGAACGACAGCACTGCCACAACTAAAAGGTTATTTTCCGATGTTTTGGTTTTGATCATTGTTTATGTTAATTATTTTATGCTTTCAACTATAAATTAATAGTTATCAAATAACTTTATTAATTTTAATTGTATAATATGGAAATACGAGCGAAATGTAATTATTGAAATGAATGTCTAGTCGACACAAAAATTTCATAGCTAGTTTCACAGATAATTGAAACGTCAAACAAAACCTAGTTGGTGTTCGGTGTGAATGCATCGAAGAGTTTTCGTAAACTTTTTTTTAACTTTTTTTTAAATAAAAAATTTAAATATGTATATTAAATATGTAATGAAAACTCGAAAAATTGGTGCTAAACATGTTTGTGCACACCTCGTGCTGAAGTAAAAAGGTCAAAAATTATGCAAAAACAGTCATCAAAATGCTAGACTTTCTCAAAAAAATAAATACTTTCTCCCACATGCCTTTCAATTCAATCCAATTCAATGTAATCCCTCAGGGAAGGGCACTAATCGTTTAATATATATAACATCCCATTAACACTCATTTGAATAAGTGCTCTACATTAAGCTGAAAATCTCCTCCTAAATCACTGCGAAACGAACAAAGTTCCATGATCTGCTCCAACACACTCTGTGTTACGAAACCTCTCCAGAATTTCCGCCATTTGCGACATCAAATCCAATCCAACCCATTGATGTAGTTTGTCGTTAAAATTTTGTTCCCACAGTCTGTCGGCGACTATCTCGCCCAAATCAAAACAACTTTGCCGCTAAAGACAATGATTTGACTCACTCCCAGTCGGGGGACTCGATTTACAAAATGGAACACGCTGGTCAGAGATCATCATTAATTACTCTTACAAATAAGTTTGGCATTAAAAAGTTAGAGAAGCTCTAGAGATTATTCGAGCGATGCTGGTAAAATCCCACAAAAGCACAACCGAGTACATAGACATTAATTTCCGTGAATGATTTACAATCCCATCCCGCACTCATGGGGGTGGTGGAGGAGTACATCAGTGCATATAGCAGCACACAAACGCAAGTGCTCTTGTTGATGAAATAAGCGCCTCCTCGATAAGAATCTGCCGCCACTCAATTTGCTTTATAGCTGCGCATCTTCATCAATTAGTTGAAAAGACATCAGCAACTCGTCGACTCCTCAAAAGTGAACTAATTAATTTCTGATTAACATGAAAAAGTGAAAAGCGAATCCTTTCATCGTTGGATAATGTGCGAGGCGATTATTGCAAACTCAAGCAGAGTTCAAAGCTTTGCAAGCCAGGTCCTCTTTGAGACGGGTAGGTAGGCATGCCACCCATGTTTTCATTCAAAATACAGATCTCTGCCCCCGGTGGGGTATTATAATTTCAATTAAACGCTGTCTGCTGCTGTGTGTTGGTGTGTTTGTTGGTTTAGTATAGAGATAGCGACGTGCAGCGCTGCTGCCGTTGCCAGTGATTTGTGTGTGCAATCTTGGCAGAAAAAAGAAATGGGAACACACGGTAGGAGGAATGTTGTTTTTTCATTCATTTAATAGAGCTCCGTCTGTGACTAGTGTTTGCCATGGTGCTTCTGGGGGTGGTAGTGGCAAGGCAAGACATGCAGCAGATATTAGGAATTTTGCAGTCATGATGCACTGCACAGTATAGCAGAGCCAAGCCATAGACATGTGTCTGATGGTGGAGGTGGTCACGTGCTTGCAATTCTCAAATGCATGTCGCTGATAGAATTTGTGCGGAGTTGAGTCCATTTGTACATAGTTGAAGTTGAACGATGTAGCGAAATGATGAAGAATTTTGTAGGTAGGTATACCTACATAACTTTTCTGAGACTCACTTTCATTTGTATTGAAGATTCTTCTATAACTAAATTGTAAAGGAACAAATAGGTATTGAAAGACTTTTTGGAGTACAGACGGATGAACGATTTAGATTTATGTATATGGCTCCAATACCCCCGCTCCTATTGGGATAATGTAAGGACAAGCTGTATGCAAACAAAATTGCTGCGAATTCGAAAAGATTCCGTATCTTTAAACAAGGAAGCCTGAAATAATACCTAGTAGAAACGACAGCACTGAGTGAGAGCTATCATGTCAGCAGTTTTACTGAGCTCGCTGAATGTTGCAAAAGGTGTGTCTGCTGTCCGCTTTCTGCTTCAATAACCCAACGATTGGAAGTCTTTTCGGCTCAGTCAGTGTGAATAGGGTATAAGGGACAAATAAAAATGACCCACAATTTGTATGACAGGTCTGAACGGTTGAAATAAGATGCTTTATCAGACAAGGTATACTCTCAGATTGCCAAAGTTCAAACGGCAGAATGGTCTGAGTTAAACTCTTCTTTAAGTTTAAATGAAGAATGTGAAACCGAACAGTTTTTAAGTGACAATTTAAGCCAAAACTGGGGTTTAAACTCTCACTCTGAGCAATTGGACTAAAATGTTCTAGAAAATGAAAGTTCATACTAATTTTTTCGTAGAAAAAACTTTCTGTTTCAATTCCCAGTCAATTCACAAAAATGGAACTAATATTTTCACTGAACTCTTTCACTTTTGACTGTCCCGTCCCGCAAAAATGTTTCTTGTATCATTTCACTCCTTGGGAGTTGTTCGTTTATTCTAATTTTTCTGGCTAATTTTTTCTAAAAGCTATGAATGCATTTTAATAAAATGTTTCAGTTTGTATATTCCATGTTTTTAAGTGTGCATTTTTCGGCCTATAACTAGGGTATAAGCTGATATTACGAACTCACAATAGCGACATTTTTTATATAAAATTATCCATTGTGACCTAATAAAACCTTTATCAATTTAAAAAATGGAACATTAATCGTTCCACTGAAATGTTTCATTTTGTTTGTCCAATCCCATCAGAAAAAAAATTCGTTTTCAACAGTCAGACATGGGTCTAATATTGATTTTGTATGGGAGGTACCAGAACTTCAACTAATTGACCAACCTGACGACACGGTAAAAAAAAGTCCTTTCACAAAATTGCATTCGCCTAGGTAGATTCGTTTGGACTCTATCGTGTTTTCAACAGACAGATACATACACGGACTATTGAGATATCCCTTCTGAAGGAAATTCGAAACGAAAGTCAAATTTCTTCAGAACCCAAATTGCGTTCGAGATTATCCGTTTCGGAACAAAGTAAATGAAGTACCTTACCTATATAAATGCGTTGATTTGACATCCTGGACAGCGAAGATATGTGTAGTCAGTGTTTGAGTTTATTTGAGTCTCGGTTAAGACTAGTATGTCTGGCTTTTTTTCTTGCAGATGCTGGTGCACGCATCTGACGTTGACATTGTTGAATCCTAGACCTCGAATGTTGCAGAAATCTGTTGCTAGCTTTCTTCTGTTAGTGTCCGTGTTTTGTTTCTTTTGTCCCTGTGTACGTTGTTGTCTGTCGTCTTGCAAGTGATTATTTGCACGTTGAACCCCCTGAGATAGTCCCCCCCGGAGATCCGAATGGGAGACTAGTTTACCTCCGGAATTCTTTATCTCAGGAAGTTGCATCATGGCTTTTGTGTCCCATCCGTGTTGCACCGGCCCATCTGCCAAACTCCGAAACGTAATCAAGACTACTTCACGGAGCCTATAGCATGATGTGGTGGTATCTCACCGGGCGACAGGTTCCTGTCTACCACCTGATGAATTGCGAATTGCAGGAGTTGACACGGCATTAGACAGAGCCAGGTTCAATCGATGGCTTGCACAGTGTACATGTACATACCTAGCGTTTGGCTATCACTGAACTCACGATGAAAAAAAGATGATTTGCCGAAAAATAATTATGGTGTCTATTGTCAGATTAAACAGTTGTCTGAGTGTTGCGATTGCGATATTGAAAAAGTTCAATAATAAAGAATAAAAAAGTGTATAGCCGTTCCGATGTCAAAAGGAAAAGCTGTAGATAGCGCGTAGGTACATATTTGTATGTATTCGTAAAGAGCAGATAAGAGAAAGCCTTGCTGTCATGAATGATATTATTCTACAATTTGCGAATTGGAGGAGTCTAACTAAAATAAACAATTTTCCACTGTCATTCAAACGACCGTAATTGTATAAAGAAAAGCAAAATGTGTGAAATTTGTAAAGTGTCGGTTTAAGAAAGCTTTCCGTCCAAAAGGACTATTCCGCTAGTACTAGTACTAGAACCGGGGATAAAAGAACCACGTTTCTCTTCTTAATTCCATTGATATGCTGCAATCGTGTATATGAACAGCTCACTTAAGTTTATTTGTCCATAGTTATTCGAAGACCGCTTTATGGAGATTGAGAAACCTGTTAAATATTGAGTTTTAAGTCTTTTTGACAAAACAGATCTAGCCAAAACTATCTTGCAAACAAAAATATCTGCATATTAGCATTTTAATCGGTTGAATGTAAGTAGCTCTACTTAAAAGGTTAGAGATGTCAAAATATTGAAGTCAACAAAAGTTACTGATTGTCTAAAATATTATACAAATGGAAATACCAGTTGTAAAGTTGTAGGTAGTCCATTCTAAATACGTTAATGGCGCCCCTCGCTCCATAATATCTAAATCACATCAGGATGTAGCAACAATGTCGGTTGGCGTAGATATAAAAAAATTTAATTAAACTGTCTTGATAGCCATTTTATGGAATCTATATTATAGTTCGAATTTATCACAGAACCACCAACCCACGGAACCCAAAACACTCTTAAAGATATCCCCGCGTTCTACTTTCGTATCTCTTCCGCTGTTCCAAAAGCGATAAGGACATACCGCACTTTTAAGGTTCGCCATTGCCATCTCTACTATACCACCATCAACTGCCACCATCTTCCAATTATCGTAAAGATTATTGCGACCAGTTTTACTGCACTGCGAGATTTATTAATATCTCTATCGACGCGTGTTTAAGTGCATCTTTACGAGTGCATTATCGCACCACTGTGGACTGCTTAATGCTCGAATATATCGCATTTAACAGATCAATTCATAAATTTCGGAATAAAATATTCACTCGCACTTGGTTGGTTGCGACTTTGACTAACCTTTCCATTAAGACGTTGTTGGCATTTTATATAGTGAAACTCTGGCGCAGAGAGTATGGAAATGCATTAATGGATTGGTCTGGTTGCTGGATATATGGGCAGCTTCATTTGGCATAAAGATGGTATATATTTCGTATTCCCATTGTAAGACAGAACTGACTCCATTAGGTTTTTAATGAGCAATAAATTTCCAGATGATGTCGCCGTAGTGTACCCACACTTTTTCCAATATCGGCGCGACAAACGTCATTATTATCATAGATAGTCGACATTGACAGACTGGGGTGATGATGCTTCTCAGATTACCACAGATGAGATGGAGAATGGATATGGCGAGCATTGTTATAACAAATCACCCCACGGGGATGCAGACTTGCAGACATCGAGGGATGTGTTTGTAATTATTGATGAAAAACTGTCAGACGAACTGAATTGTGGGAGAGTTGACAGATGAAAATGGAATAGTTTACTGGTTCTTTCGGAGGAGGGTAAAAAATTACCCTACAAGTCGTAGACTTGGCAAATATCAAAATTGGTATACCTACTTACTATAGGCACAGTAAACATAAACAAATGTGTGAAACCTGAGAGTCCTGCAATTCCATACTAATTAGAAATATGGTGAGTTTCCTTTTCGTATTCGAACCGCATAATGCCCTACTTTTGAAATTCTGCACGTGCGAGTTTTAGTTTTGAAACAAATGGAAAGGGCCCGTAACGCGCCTTCCTTTTCGAATTGATTATTCCGATTCCGATGATTGGGTTCTTAATATACCTACTCCTTCCAAAATTATTCAGTCTAGTTAATAAGTTACTTGTGTGATTTTTTTTTTGTGGCTATGAGCTATTTGGTTTCTCAGATTTAAAGGCATTTAATTATAGCCATATCTAAAATTGGGGCTTCGTTCGTACTCTGAGCCACAGTCGCAGAGATATAGTATATTTATTAAGACACTAGTCAGAGTGTTCAGCATATACGTAAAAACACGAAACAGTACGGCATTTATGGATATAAAAAAAATTCAAACAAAATCTAAAGACAAAATCGACTGCAAGAGACTTTTTCCAGATTGAAATCAACGAAACAAATTTTCTTTCTGATGGCAAACATTGAAACATTTAAGTGAAACGATTAATGTTCCATTTTTATACCCTCCACAGGAAGGAATATCTATTCACTTTGGCATTACATTTGTAAGGTCAAGAACGAGTCACCGGAGACCTCATAAAGTATATATGTATTGTACATGTATTTTAAATCAGCCATGTCCCAATAGGGCTGATTATTAATTTTCCCTATTGGGGACCGGTTTTATGTGCGCCACTCTCTATATTTTCCGTTTTAAATATCAGACGCTCAATACTTTATAAACAAATTTCTACACAATCGTTAAGCGTATATTTTATAACAAGCACCTTGCTGAAATTTCTGGTAGGTACACGAATTTCCAACATTTCCGTAACACATATGGCATGTTTTTATGTCACCACGCCCACAATCTCTTTTCTACATGTACATTATATCCTTCAGAATACAAAGATTTTATATGTACTTTTATATTCGTGTTCAAAATGGCAAAGATTTGTTTAAGAGAAAATAGATTACTCCCCTACAGCAGCAAATAGCTTTGCCACACGCGGATGTGTCTCTCGTTTAATAAACGATCTTGTATACGTTTTGTTAAATAATTATTGTCTCATAAATATTTACCATACAGAAATAACAAAAAAAAAATCATACTCAAACGTCAACGGCAGTAAGTAGCCTAGTTACGTGAATGTGATAAGATACTTTTTATAGTTATGTCAGTACCTCGTAAGAATAAAATTCATAATTCTCCCTGTTTCGCTGAGTATACTTTACGAGGAATGACAAATAGTGTCATAAAGTTGTCACACACACTGTGCTCTCTCAAACCGATGGTAATAAATTTCTTATATGAAAGTGCGCAAAAAGTGTTACACTATGTAAACAATTACCACTACAAACTTTCTTCTTCCTCGTTCGGAAGTTTTGAATTTATTAATGGCACTTCTAGTCCTAAATGTATAATACATTTTACTGAAATAAACGACTAAACTTAGCCATCTCCTCGGAGACTGCTGCTGAAACTTCAAAATAGAAAACGAGCAATTTATACAAAATGTCATTTCATCGCAGCTGGGTGGAGGATACTACTGCCGGCGATACATGATGAAAAATGCAGTCATTTGGAAATAGACATATCCTCTGTGCATGCTGATTTAAGTCATAAATTTACCATGAGACAATTTAGAGCGAAACACACAAACGCATGGCAATTCCAAACGAACTAAGCCAACAAAACGAAACAAGGACATATTATAGTCTGCCAGAAGATGTGGGGGGATTGAATATAGTATTTCGATGGATCAGTTAAATGACTAACTTGACATGACATGACAGCACCGACAATTAACCCTGACGATCCATTAATACGATCGGGCAAATTAGTTTGTCGCGGCGATTGGCCTTTTCCAGCTCGGGCCCAGCCAGAGTGCGTGGAAACATATGACACGCTGCCAAAAGAGGAGGATATCTGTGCCTTGGAAGTTGAAGGCATAAATATAAACTCGATGTTGACAACCCGTATAGATGGAGCATAAACATGTCTGCTGAGTCCGTAAACCGTAGCGTGGTAGTGGTATATTAACTTTTATCTATTTTCATTTTGTTTGTTATTGTTTTTTATAGTCTGCGTATACATATACAGTCGCGGCGAGTTTGTTTTTCTCTGGAGAATGTACGGCTAGAAGTTTTTGACTTTTTTTTTTCAACTTTTTGCGTATGGCAACATTAATCATTGTGAAGGGAAAATATTTTCGAAATTTATTGGAATAATAAATGGATACGATGTAAGTTTGGTGCAGCAGCATGATTATGGGTGAGGGAGAGGGTGATAGTATTTTTATTTTTGTTTAAATCAAGTAAGTTGGGGTATTTTTAGATCTTTTCGCGGCTAGACAAGGTTGACGTCAGCGTTGTCACAATGATACGTTCTTGTTCATTGTATTTCCGTTCGGTCTATTACCTACAAAATCACTTAATAGTTTGCTTAAATGTTCATTATCTATCTACATATATAAAGGGTGATTTTTTAAGCGTTTGGTTTTTATAACTGGAAAAAACGACGAAACTTAAGTGAAATTTGTATTAGGGTCGATAAAACAATTCTTGCCATTTACTTTTTGAATATCATTTCATGTACTACATTTTGACCGCCACTACGCCTCAAGTGGTCCATCCCGAATGTCCAATTTTGGCCTACTTTTTCCAACATATCGACTGATTGATATCACGAGTTATGTTGTATTCCAAGGCGGCAATAGTTGCTGGCTTATCCGTATAGACGAGAGACTGCACATATCCAAACAAAAAAAAATAGTCAAATCGCACGATCTAGGCGGCCAATTCAGAGGTCGAAAACGTGAGATGAATTGCTCACCAAATTCGCTTCGCAATATGTCCATGGATTCGGGTGTTGTGTGTCATGTCGCGCCGTCCTGTTGACACAACATGTCGACCAAACCCGCAGCTCTTCCATTTTGGCAAAAAAATAAACCCGAAATCATCGAACGATAGCGAGCACCATTGACTGGTAACGTTGTTGCCATCGTCAATCATCATCTTTGAAGAAATACGGCCCAATGATGTCAAACGGTACATTTTTGTGGATGGATTGGCAGTTCTTGCAATGCTTCTGGTTGCTCTGCAGACCATATACGGCAATTTTGATTATTAACGTAGCCTGCTCAGTAAGACGGTTACGACGACCATAAAATGGACGAAGTGCTCTAAACATATTTTTTACTGATCATAATTTTTGGTAATAAAATTCAATAAATTTGCGAACGTTGTTCGGGCGTAAGTCTATCCATGGTGAAATGGCAATCCTAAATGAGCATTTTTTACTTTAACACGTGTCACGATTCACGAATCACGCGTGAACTGCCAAAAAAATCAGTCTGGAAAACCAAACAGCAAAAAAATCACCCTCCCCGATGTTCTTTGGCTGTGATTATTTTTAATGAATGAAATACGTTGGTTATGCTTTCGATATTGTCGCCGCCAGAATTGATGACCATTCCGGAACGATTTATGGCATTTTCCATCACTCTTGCCTCTTCAAAGGTTATACACGTATTTTCGATGCCCCTGAAATGATAATTTTGCTTATTCACATATCCATCAGAAATAGAAATGTGTCTCGTCCCTCATGATGATTTCCGATGGAAAGTTGTCGCCCTTGGGGTCGAGATTCAGGATTGATGCCCACTTAAGTGGCACGTCGTCGGGTCGATACTCCGAGGTCCTCTGCAAAACGGCTGCTCCGGGGCCGGCCAAATCCGGCAGCATCTCGTGTTTTCCAATACTCTTCTAGGCGAGTGGCTAAACGTCATAGCGTTTGCACAGTTGTGGTCGGACAACCGGTAAATCCGCGCCGAACTTCACGCTGCACCAGCACCACCGGTGAATTATTCCGTAAAAAAAACCGTTCTTTGATATAGCGGGTGATGTCTTGTTGAAGTATATATTTTGTATCTATGTATTTGTCCGGTCCAGTTGACTTCTTAGAGTGACTGCTCTGAATTATTCTGCGATTTCCTCTGGAGTTGACAAGGTGTCATCATCCACGGGGTTGTCGGCTGGATTTGTGTCAGTGCGAATGCCGTAGTTACAGTCGTCGATTCTTCGATTCTTCTGACTGTGGTATGGACTTCTGAAAGGATTACAGGCTCATTAGGAGGCGAAGTTGCCTTCGAAGTATATCGCTAACGCTTCTGCCTTCTCATTAGGGGTGGTGGCGGTTCCAGGATTGGTGTTTATTTTATCTGGCATTTCTGGACCTTTTCTTATAATTCCGTTAATTTTTTTAAAGGTATCCGGGCCGGGCTTAATGCCTTGCAGCCTCTTTTGCATCTGAACGTCGTTGTAGTGCTGTACTGCGCATTCTTGAACTTCGATTAGTTCACTCAGAACGGTCTTATAGTTACTTTGGACCGTGTTCCAGTCCCGGTAGCATATTAGTTTGATGTGTTAATTTAAGAGAATTTATATATTTTCATCCAGTTTTGGTGTTGAATTGGCCCATAAATTAATACAATAAGGCAACTATATTGAACTAAAATTGAGACTGAGGGTCAATCTAATATGTATTGTATACAAATATTATCAAAGACTTCAATACAACCTATACGCACATTCAGAGTGTAGGTATTCATGAACTGTTTCAAATGCCATAATGAATGGATGCACGAACTTATCCATAGTCTCGATAAATGTCACACGATTTGTCGCAACATACACAGAACACAAACACCATCTAAATGGTTGATAAAAGATATTTGTTGTGTTGTCACCTATAGGTTTATGTACCTCAAAACGTTTTCTATGACACGCCGCATAGTACACCTCCTTAAGAATTCCTTCCCAGCTTTACCACATCACGAATCTGTTCACACAAACATAATAAGAAACCAACATCAAGCGCATCCGTGCCGCAAATCACTCATTTGAGAATGTTTACACCACCATTTCACAGTCATTAATAATCTGAAATGCGATTCAAAAAGAGCGGCACCGGCGTCGCGCAAAGGCGCCTCACATCCCTCACCTGATGTACTCTGTACAAGACGGTAAGTTCACGATACGAAACCATATTTCACACGAATGTGATTTGAATAATAAGCGGTAAACGCAGTTTGAGCAACTATTTTCATAAATCACTGCACTCTGCCGCCTATAGTCGCTGTGCAACATGTTGCGCGCGCCCTCGGTCAGGCGCAGTTTAAGTGCATACTCTCATGACGAAGACTGCGTCGTCTCGCTTCTCTAGTGAAGAACAAACGAACCGCCTTGTGCTTTATTCACCCAATCGAGAGATCAACCATTTATGGGCATTTATTCCTTAATAATATAGAAACAAACACATATGAGTACCAGTCACCCACCCACTCCTATGGACGTTCATGTCTACAACCCCAAAACCTGACCATATACCTAGATTGCCTGCGGTCTGAGTTTAGGTAAATTGAAACCTCGTGCTGTTTATCTCAGGAACGTCGTTGACATGCAGACAAACAGATACTCACGCCAACCGTGCACAATATCATGCCCAAAATGATGGCCCGCGATGTATACATGTATATTGTATATCCATCTAACTATATGTTGCCACAGATAAATACCCCAGCATCAGCATCAGCTCAGCTGCACTAGACACCATAGCCTAGCCACTTCACTTGTGGTTCAATTAATTTCGCTCGCGCGAATAATCCAATGCGTATAGCAGTTGCTGCTGCAGTTGCATGCATGATGTAGGCGCAGGCTTAGGTAGGAGGCGGTGACAGTCAACGAGATACACTGGGCTTTCAAGTCTCGAATTAGAGTTCATTTCGATGTTTCATTTTGACTGCGGTGGCGTTGGGCAATTTAGCGACGGCCGGCGCCAACTACACCATACTGCCGACCGACAACGACGAGGTTTTAACATTTTATATACCTAGTACACTTTCACAAACTAGATAGTCTGGAGGTGGCCAAACACCAGCCCATTCGGGAGGTGAGAATCGTACTGGGGACGACCGACTGGAATTAAGTGGTTTAGCTAGCAGTCGTTTTCATTTTAATCCATATAGAAAATTTCGTAATTTAATTAATGTCTTGTGGTACGACCATCGCTGCGGTGGGCTTACAACTATACCTACCTTTAGCGGGCCGAAACTATTTCTTGAGATTTGCTGTTAAGTTGGAGATAATAATCAGAATTGAAATTTTACACTTCACGCGGTATTGGCGCAAAATAGGCGTAATTGAAATCCATGAATGGGAAACGTAATTATCTTAAATGGAAGTACAAGTCTTTGGCTGCACAAAAAGGTGATATTATAATTGAGTGGTAAGAAACGCGGCTGAAAATATTCCATAAATTGTAATGGTGAGATAATACTAGGAATTGCATCAATTATGCATACCTAAGGTGTGTGGTAATAATAGTATTATTCACAAATTCAAATCAATAATGTTGAACAGCGCTCATTTTCACTTTACGGAAACCTGAACGGCAACTTCAAGAATAGTGGAATCTATTACCGAAACGCAATGGCTGATGGAGCAGGATCTTGCACAAGCTATCAAATATTGAATAGATGGAAATGCTGCGTCTGGACGAGTTAGCTAACTTGTAGTTCTTGAAATCGCATCTGCTGATGATTCTTTAGGCATTTGCAGGGCCCTATAAATCCTGTAGATAAGGGTAGGTAGGTGGAAGTGGCGGCTCAATATGAACCCATTTAGCACTAAGATGAATGTCATTTTGTTACCACGACTCGTGTGACTGAGTTTGTGATTATTAGCCGTGTTTTATTATGCCCATGATCTGAACCGGATCAGATCAGCATAATAAAACAAACCAGGATCATTTTGACATTTGACAGTGGCTTACAAATTTTATGCGAGAAACGGAGTGGTTTGATTGGTTATTGGGTTGTCAATATTTTGTAAGCCACTTTATTTGTATACACGAATAAAATTATTCGCCTAGAAGTATACTATCATACTATCTATTTGGATCATGAAAAATGATCCAGATAGAAAGTTGGATCACGTGTTGTTGTTGCGAATTAGTGCTAATTTGTGATCTGGTTCAGATCACGGGCATAATAAAATACGGCTATTGATCCGGTCGGTACCTAACCTATGTATAACCAACCTGTGAAGTTGAGAAAGCAGATAAGATCCTGTATCCGTAAGATGTCGCTCCTGTCACTTTGCTAGAGCCGGACATTTTCAGAGGAAATGGAAAACAGTTTCTCTCTCATTTATGTATCCCCGCAACTGCGCCAGTGAGGTTTATTAGGGATAGGGTTACCTAGTTGGGCCGCATGACCTTTAATTGGCCAATGCCGTACGATATCTGGCGTAGGTAGGCCATATATTCCTTGATATGTCGAAATTTGTCAACCCCATCCATTGGAGACTGGCTTTCTGCGGAAAGTATGGGTGTATTAATTATCCCTTAACCTCTCCTAGCTCCTAGCTTACCGCGAGTGAGCTGTGTAGAGCTGAGCCTTGCCGGTCTAGCTCATCCGCCCGCTCATTACCTATAGTCACTATGCCCTGGAACCCAGAGAAGTATGACCCTGACACGTTCGCCCAGACGGGAAAGCTTGTACCGGCACTCCTGCACCAGTTTGGAGGATATGGTGGCCGAGTCGATAGCTTTGCTGCCGGCTTGCTCTTGGCACTCTATAAGGATAGCAATGATTTGTTTGTGCGTTGTGTCACGCCTTATAGTTGCGTGCAGGCCTCTCGGATGGACAGTAATTCCTCCTGGAAAGACAGATCTAAGTTCACAGATCTACTAAGGTGAATACACCATTCACAAAACTTAACAGCTTAACATAAATCACTCATTAAGAAGTAGGTACCTATTTGTCAGTATAGTCTGCAACTTTTTGTTGTCTAGATTGTTTAAGAAAACAGTTTAAACGCTAAAACTTCTTCTAAGTAAAAAAAACTTTGCAGTAAAAATCCATTATATTATGTCCTTAAAGAAGCTGCTAAGTCTGCCTTATTACTGATAGGTTATAATGAAATCTAAATTCGGTTGATAAAAACTATCATATCCGAAAACTCTCGACACAGTATAAACTGCTCCATTCTTGGCTCAAAGTTTATAAGAATGTATTCAATTTCTCATTGCCCTGGCTTCTTTTCTATCTACAAAAGGGAAGCAGCAACAAGTTGTAGCAGACGACAGTTCCTTATGTGCCTTGCCAGTAAAGTGCGGTGTGTCACAAGGCTTTATTTTTGGACCACTTCTACTTCTCTCCCTCTACGTAAGCGAACTGCCGAAAATCCTAAGGCATGCATTTCATTTGAGTGTACAAGTATATTTGGCGGGTAAACAAAAAAAAAAACAAGTAAAAACAATTTAGCACAAACCCAAATTGAGGAAAGAAATGACAATACCTATCAGCTTTTATTTATTCAATGGCCCAGATTACTTACACATAAAAAACAGTTGATGCAAAAGCTATAAGTAACCCAAGAATGTATAATATGTTTGACAAATATAAAACGACACCTACCTCTAAATTTGCATACTTCTTTTCCCACAGCTGCATTCTTCCATCAGACAGCGACTCCTCTTAGCATAAATCAAAATAACAAAAAACCACCGTACGCACGAAAAACTAACACTCTCAAGGTGCGCATTGAAAAATCACCCGCTGTCACAATGACATTATCCGAGTTTGCTACTGGTTGGCTATTTGTAAACGATTCTGGCTGCATCACTGACATTCAACATGGATATTCAAATTGCCGCCATAGTATACCATGGGATAACGTTGCTTTTTTGTCTTCACTTCATCCTCCGCGGCAGGCTGATCCTTTTCTCAATAGTCGAGATGACAGTCTTCTAGCTGCGCTGCATTTACCGCTGTCTTCAAGACGAATCATTTATTCACACTCCACAAAACCACAAGTCCGCAGACAGAACGTGAAATTGAATTTACATGTTTTGCATTTTTATGCACAACCACAAACACCTGCGTGCGAAATGACATTTGGTTCTTGTTTGGTTTTTTTTTTTTGTTCAATCCACACTTGTTGTTTGTTATACGATCAATGTTGACCCTAGAGCGAGTGAGTGGTATGCTAAAGCGAGTGGGCTTTTTAATATTTTTATAAATAATAATAATTAATAATTTATTTGCGGTAGGTAGGTATTATGCGTATCTATTAGTTTGTTTCCTTCCAGTGGCAGTGGATTTTGTTTGCTTTGGAAAAAGGGTTCCCTAAGACTATGGCCTAGCCACAGTCTTTATCCTACTTACATGTGAAATTCGAAATTAATGGTTTAAAGGACTATTCACATGAGAGCGACCTACGAATGGACGAATATTCGCGAGTTTTGACAGTTCGTTCACATGAACACGGCATGCGGTTTGTCGTGGCTATTCGCGAATTTCAGCCATCAGTTTCTACCCGCAATTTATAATTTGAGGTTAAGTTCGAATGAATGTTTTATTCGCTAGTTTGTGCAACGCGGTTTACTAATGTGGATTGCGAATAAACTTTGACAATTCGCGCCGAGGTTATTGTCTTTCGCGGCAAAAAGTATGGAATTCGAAATTAAGTTGTTTAAACTGTTTTTAAACTTATTTTCTTAATACATTTTGATGGGATAATTATTTATCCTACTCTTGGAATAGTAAAATGTTCAATTTTCTGTTCAGAAATTCATCAAAAGCTGTTTGTTTGCATTTCATTAATTCGTTCGTTCGCTCTCATCTTAATGGTCCTTAAGTGGATCACTGCCAAATCAAATCGATAGCAAATTTGGTTTCAAACTCCGTTCCGTTTTACATCCTTTACTACTGGTTGGATTTGGATTGGGTCTTGGATGTGACAACGAGAGTCGCAAAATGGAGATAATTCTCTCGCAATCAGAGAAATATAGCATTTAGATATATAATGTAGCCATATCTGTACATATGTACTGTACATATCTGTATACACGTTCTCACTAAAAATTAAAGATACGAGTAACGAATGTTATTGATCACGTGAATAGTTTTCCATTTCCAGTTGACGTATACGAAAGGATAGCCCACAAATCCCAGACAAAAATGCTCGACTGACAAATACTGAACATTCCGATTGAGTCCAATTTCTGACTGAAAACTCAGTTACCATTTCGATGTTTATGGCTCTGGCTCTGACGTTATAAAAGTGACGTTCACCATAAACCTAGTTTTTGCCTTCATAAGAAATCTAGTCCAGACAATTCTAGTCGATATAAGACGACTACAATTTTGCAGTAACATTTTCCGATTCTCCTTACGCGGCATTTGAATGAGTCGCATTGGGAGACGAAACAAGTCGCCCCCTTTTTGAGGGTTGAATTTTGAAGAAGACATATTTTTAAGCTTGAATATTGGCTCAAAAAATAAGCGAATTCACATAATGTTGATATTTTATTGAGTCCGTAGTTGACGATGGGTTTCAGTTCACTAAAATTCAGCGATTGCATTTAGGGTTGCAATTTTTGTTTTTTGTACATTTTCAACTGTCAATGTCAAAAGCCAATGTTAATAATAGACTACTCTTCGCAAACAGGATTTGTGCCCCGAATTAAATGTCTTTCTCGGTGATTGTCATGTCTCCAGATGTGCTATTCCCATGCTTCGCGATCACAATCTCCATCTCAATTGGCTTTGGCATCGTCGCGTCGTTTGTGGGATCGCTTGTGTGTCCATCTGTCCACCTGTCTATCCGTCTATCGATCTTTCGTATGGTCATGCAACATGCATACATGAAAAGTTCTTCAGTGGATTCTATGAATTCCACGTAACGAAGGTATTGCCTATGATTTCCGAGTATGACGTCTCAAGGTATTCCGCAAGTGGACACATCATCGATGGCTACGTGCGGAGCTCAATTACACTGATCGTTGAATTGCTCACCACCTGGCCAACCATTTACGATAAATTCCTGACATCATAGTGAGATTGTAAACAAAAACCAATATTGCCACATACACTCCATTCGAGGTGGAAATACAGTGTATTTCTTTTATTTTATGTCATTTTCCATTCAACTGTCATTGACGTTTTGCCTGGCATAATGCACTTCGACTCCATTACAGCGTGTGGGAAAGCCAATAAAACCTAATTTTAGATACGAGTACAAGTAAATGTTTATAAAGCTTGGTCGTGTATAGTATCTTATCTACTCGTGGGGCCGAAGATAAGATTGGATATGTAACGGGGATTTTTGCACCTCGTTGTAGGCGAATATTTCATTGGAAAAAAATCACACGCAAATAAACACATACATATAAGTAGGGTAGGTATCTATGTTTTATTACTCAAGCCTGTGTTGATGGTAGAAAGTTTGTTGACTCATTGTGGAGTAATTCTGTCCACAATCCATGAACGTAAATACAATATCACATTCGGCATGCGTAGTTGCGATTATAATGATGGTATCGTAACGTAAATCCTATAGGAAGGAGTATGTATCTACTATATGCGACGTAATTTGATTGAAGCGATGTGGAGCTGGAGGCACCTCTATCCATTCTATCCAAAGAGGTGCGTACTTTGATGGTTTGGTATCGAAATGGGCGCTTCATTTCATTAGAATATTGATTGTCAGACTTTTATCGGTGCTCGCGATGCACTTCAAATTGTCAATTTGGGGTTGACGTGCTTTGTGTCAACTATATGGCAGCGCAGAGTGTGGGCAGTTTTGATAGGAGCCGGCTGAATGGCGTCAGTTGGAATGTGAATTTAATAGGTAGCCCAAGTGATTCTTTTTTATGTACATATAGAACCTTTTTAATAGCTTCTGGTTTTAAGGTAATGCACCAATATTATGCTCGTAACAATATGTTAATCATATAAAAATAGAACGTTATGTAGAATTTTGAATAGGTGCGCCTGTACGATGTAAGTGGGTAAGAAGACCTCAAAATTCTTTGGAATTGCCAAGACAAGCACTTTCTAATGAATAAATGAATATAGAAAATTTATAAAAAATGGAATATCTATCTATGTACCTAGATAATAACTGGAAATATTAAGTGGCCTTATGTATAGACTTGACAATCTGTATATAGGTCGAAAACTTATCTTTGACCTATAGCCCGCAAATCGTACTACTAGATTCTGTCTTCGAATTTACCTCTAATTAAGATAGCTATGTCGTCTGCATATCCTTGGACATAGAAACCGTCATTACTGAGAATTGTCAGTAGTTCGTTTACTACGATGGACCATAGTAGGGGTGAGAGTACTCCTCCCTTGGGGCATTCTGTCGTAGCTATCATACTGAGTTTATTGATGCCTAACGAGGTTTTTATTGTTTTGTCCTGCAGCATGCATTTTATCCATTTACATGTAGTGTCGTCAATTCCAATGTTTTGGATACCTCTTTGTGAGAATGCTGTATTGTCAAATGCTCCTTCTATATTGAGGAAACAACCGACCGATACCTCTTTGTCTCTGAGAGATTTTTCAATTCTTGAGGTAAACTTTTGCAAGGCGTATGTGGTCGATTTCCCGGGTTGGTAGGAATATTGATATTTGTAAAGGGGGTTCGTTTGAAGTGCCCCGTCTCTGATGTCTGTCCAGGATTTTTTCCATAGTTTTGAGGAAAAATGAAGTGAGGCTGATTGGTCTATATGACTTTGGTAGTTCGGACGGTCTGCGTTATGCCTTGGATATATATTTGACAACTACCTCTTTCTACTTTTTAGGTATGTATCCCCACGCGTAGCTAACCCTGAATAGGTTAATTAAAACAGGTAGCAGTTGCGGAATGCCCTTTTGTAGTAGAGTCGGAAATATTCCATCATCTCCAGGGCCTTTGAAGGGTTGGAATGAGTTGATTGCCCAAACTATTGTGCTTTCATGAAAGATTTCCTTTGATACCTATATTCCAGTCCTCTTCGAGTGGTCTCTATACAGAGGATAGAACTGGTTATTATTATGTGGTCGATGAAACTATGTAATTATTCTATGAGCATACATATTTATAATATTGTCAGCGTTCAAAAGGATCTCATGTAAATGGACTCACAGCGCCCGCTTCTTCTTCGCGGTCGTAAAAGTTTCCATGACAGCATGGGCGTATTCCTATTGGCAGTCCCACCAGTTTATTATTACCTGCAATAAATTACACTCGTCCATACACAAATCGGATATAAAGAATCGATTTAATAAAATGCAATCAATCACGTTTGCACTTACCATGCAAACTTATTCCAAACACACAGCACTATACATTATCACGACAGCAAAAGTCGCGACACAACACTAAATCATTTGAACTGAACCCCGTTCACGTCTCTGGCTAACACGATTTCCTTGTAATTGACGCTAATTTCGACGGATATAAGTCTTGGGTCTCTTTATCCTTGAACTTGATATCAACACTCAACAGCGACAGCAGCTGCGGGAATGTCAACACTCTTTTTAAACAGGTTCACCGGGTTATTTGACTTTTCTTTTCTTTTTCTCACCTGTTGATATAAATGTCAATGTTTACCTAATCGTGTTCAGTATTTCGGCCCAACAGTAGGACCGGGAAGTTTAGATGCATTAAGAAATTTCAAGGTTGTTTTGTTTGTCCTTCTTGGGAGGCTGACAAGGAACACCCTTTCAGTGTAAAAAAAAAACACCACCCAATGCAATTCGCTTCGTTTGAAATATTCTTTTGGCCCCCACTGTTACCAAAAAAATAAAGACGAAAATACACTTGTTAGAGTACAATATCAAATGACATCGAAAGTGTGTGAACATGACACCAATTCATCGAAAACGAGAACAAAAAAAATGTTTTTCGGTCAATAAACCGGAGAACTATCAATGAACACGAAAACTGACACTACACGTCTGCCTATGTGATGCCCCCTGGCTCCTTCTTTAAGGTGCAACTGGGTAAATAATCGACAAACCACAAATGCAACATGGGAAAGTTTCATAACAAAACAGAGAGAACACTCAGTCAAATATCCCATGCATTGACGTTACATAAGCAATTCGGGTGCGTGCGACAAAACTGACAGCGGGGACGAGAGGAGTAAAAAAAATGATTTACAAGTGAAAGAAAATATTGACACACATACGAGAATGGAATCGAGAAACAGACCAAAACCATAGATTATGAGAAATATTAACACACAAAGGGAAGAGAGAGAAATATAGATTCTCAAAGAATTTGAAAGATGAAAGCAGCGCGATTTAGAAACACCTCAGTCTTTTGAAGAGTCCTATTAGGCGTTAATGGGGTGCGGCTACATCCGTCAAGAACAAATATACTACAATTTTTCGTATGTTCCTATGGTGAGGATGACATTTGTACGCGTTGACACATTCTTCGTGGTGGGCGCGAATACATTTTATTTCTTTTCTGATTAATGTCAATCGGTGTGACGATGACGGAACAAGCTGACTTGACAAACTAATTGGTTGAAAATTGTGTAAGCCGATTATAAAATTTGTTAATCCCGCTTGAATCACATTTTTTTAAAGGCTGGTGGAACGCGCAAGAGTTAACGAGTGACGACTGTGGATGATCTTTCTTAGGATAGTATGTGTTCCGGTGCAGGGTGGTATTTTTCAATTTTGGGCCAAGGACTAATACAGTAATATGTAGGTCGTAAATGTGAGCTATTTTTGAAATAAACAAAATTGGTATTCAGTGGTTTTGTATAGCCTTATAGCAATTTGAGTGGTAAGGGCTCTATTGGAAATAATAAAGGTAGCGTTGCCATATCTATTTCGGATTTTTCCGGATATGTCCTTTTTGGCGTTAGGCAATAACGTCAAAGGAAAAAGCGCCCAAATCGATTTGGATATAAAGCCCAAAAAAAAACTCTTGTCCCTACAGCAGACTCATGGGCTGCTTTTGCCACTAGCAGGACCTCCGCATGAAAGACACAGATATGGCCCAAGAGGTTTACCGAACATTTCCATCGGGACATTGGGCTATATTTCATCCTTATACGTGTTCTATCAGCAAATAGAACATAGATTATTACAGACAAGCGACAAGATCAAACTGAAAGTTGTAAGAAACGATTTTCCATGGAATTTTTTTAAGTGCAAAAATTACCAAATTCATTTTTCCAGTAATGTCCGATACTTAACCCACGATTAGAGTTGAAGCTTGCCCTGAAGTTTCATGTTCAATTGCATCAAAACTACGAATAGTTTTTTACAACTGACAGCTTACCCACAAAACTGACGGTGAACTGATATAAGAGTTGTTCAAAGAGACTGCAGGTGATCTAACTCTTAATGACCTGTCAAAATGCGTGACTTATGGCTATTCGCAGTAGTATATACAAGTCAGATCTATTTCTCCTAAACCAAATCTATGAGTTTCGTGTGTATCCACCAAATTTAAATCAATTGGGATCGATTTTATGATTCCATTCTCCAAGAGTCCAATCAAGGCGGATAACATAAACCGTCTATCCCATAAAAATATCCCCCATGCAATTACCTGAGCATAACCTTCAGCATTCATAAATCAAATCTTAAGCCTGATAAATGTCTTCGATTATATGGAAATTAGATTTTCCTCTCTAAACTGTCGCATTTAGCCGATGACGACGCACCACGCCTGCAGATTCAGGTCACAATTATTCCAAGCCAGATAAGCCTCTAGGCCCGCGTTTTATGCAAACAAGATTTTATCCGCTGTTCCGTTTCCTAAGTGCATTCCGCAAAATACGATTAAACATTTTGCAAATTACATACCAACTACTGTCATCGGCGCAGTCGGTGGCATTACGTGTATAATGTACCCACCTACGTTTAGGCGCGAGCGCACGCGAACGCCAACAACTCAACTGTCACCGATGCGACTGTAAACCTATTTTTTATGGATTCTGGTTAATAATACTATTATTTATTCTGGCGACAGTAAAATGCAAATTAGGGGCGGGTGTTGCTGGTTCATTGTATCCAATTCGAACACACAAGTTGTTGTCATCGATTGTGTGCGAGTATGCTTTGTTACGAAAGTGTCATCTTTCTTTTGATGCAAATCGTATGTGTCAGTGTCAAAAATGGTTTACTTTTTGGGGCAACAGTTCTCACTTCGCTGCACTGTGGGGATTCTAGGAAAAACCCGCCTCGAAGTTATATCTGTCATTAAGAGCTTGTTCGATGTGACAGGTATTTCGTGTCTAAGAGACCTTAACCGGGGGTTTTTGGCAGTTTTGGAGAAAATCCAAAAATTGCATTGCATGCGACATATAATTGTGACATTCAAAGTGACAGGTAGGTAATTAGTTGTCATCGACTGTGTGCAAGTCACATTTGCAATCGTGAAACTTAAAAGTAAGGTCTTCGGCATTTCTTACAAAATTATTAAAAATGCGAAATGTGAATGTTACCAGCTGTCATTTTCTCTTTTTTTTTAATAATTAGTCTGCGCGTTCCTGTGAAACACTGACATGTTTACATATATGCGATTAAAGAGTGTCCGGAGTGAATTTAATTCTGTAGATTTTACAGGGAACCCCATCGAAAATCCGCCATCGTCCTAAGGTTAATTAAAAACATTTGACACTTGAAAAGTGACAGCCGTTTGACCTTTTTATTTCTTTCGAAAGAATTGTAGCGATGGCGACGCGACGCACGGTGGGATTGAATTTTGTTGACATTTGCATATCAAAGTCGGAAATTTATCTTTTCACTAACCTATGGCCTATGAACTTTGACACTTGAAAGCAATATCTTCTTAAAGGCCATAGGATCAACAACAAAAAAACTTCCACGTAAATTCATTTCACACCTTCCCTCATCGTTTATATGCCAAATTAGCATATACTGTCATTTAAAGTTCACTGGATATGCAAAACTTGAAAGAAACCCACCAAAACCAGTGAGCAAATTAGCCATTTTGCATTCATTCCTTTCGGAGTTGTATCTCTTCTTTTTTTCTCTGAGTGAATCTCTAAGTTGAGCTCATGAATATTTATTTCTATGTGCATTCCATGCAATTGTTTATAGTTTATTATAATAAGTTGTGCGCGAAGAAGCTGAAGACTTCTGGAGGCGCACATTAGCCCAATTTACATAGTTTAACGATAACGTCAGCAACTTGAGCGGGTATGGACCATTACTTGGTGTTTATTGCAATTTTAAATTTTTTTTTTTTTTGTCTTATATTTATGAAGTTGTTTATGTATTTTCTTGACTTGTGCCGCTGTTGGTTGTTGCTCCTGCAAGAAGTTCACTGTTCTGAGTCATGTTTGTCTTGTAATTTGTCTGCACTTTATGTTACCTGCGGTTTTTGTCTCGCAGTTTAACGTGTGTGAGGTCTATAAGGCTCGTGTATGTTCAAGGCTGGATGTCGTTTTGAAAGTTGACTAAATACATATGGTGACAGCGGCAATTACGTGTGGGTGGGTATCTGGTTCAGTTGCATAAAATGATTGCTGACATAATGTGTCAACAAAGTTGGTGGTACCTATACGTTCCTACTTTGAAAGTATTCTTTCTGTACCCGTGTCAAGTTCATGTTGCTTAATTTTTGTGAATATTTATTTTTAATGTTGCATCTAACAATTAACATTTTTTGTGCTTGCAGGTATGCTACAGGAGATCCTTACAATGCGAAATCTTTAGATGAGTATGAATTGCATGAATATTCCGTATTAAATTTATATATAGATATCTATTTAAATGCGAAAATTAATAATTAAAAAGGACCACACATCTATGAAAAATGTCAAGCTTTTCATCCAGTACCTACTCGTCTCTATATAGAACTCTTTAAGTGGTATGTAAAACATTTATCTCTAAGATAAAACATAGTCAAATGAGAATCTGAGATTTGAATCCTCTTAGGATTTTGTTGCTTTCATATAGTGACCATAATTTTTTGAAGACAATGCGGGACACAACTCAGATTTTGGATCTTAAAAAAATGTTTGTATATGGATTTAAACGGCTCAAATAATTTCAACAGACGTTCGATGGCGGGCAGTAGAGCTATGTAATCTTTGCGAGCCTGAGCAATCTATTATATTTGAGCTGCGTATAGCAGCAAAATTCTTTCAATTTTTCCTCTCTAACAGTGTAGTTAGAGTACTATATGAAAATGAGAGTATATTTTCACATTAATGTTTTCTATGTCAACCGGAAGCAAATTACTCTCCGTGCCACTTGATTACGAACAGGAATTTTTTTGTTTTAATTTTACGTTATTTTTCAAATCCTTCGCTAATCCGGGAAAACCGAATGCACAAGAAATGAAGGATATAATATTATGTTTATATTGTAGAAAAAAATATGGGATTAAGTTGATAAATGTAACTTTTATGACGCTTTTCCCCAAAAGGTCATAAAATGTACCTGTTATTTTTGTTTCACTTAAGATAACGAACAGTGGCTTAATCTACCTGTTAGAAGCTTAAAAGGTAAAAAAAAATATAAAAAAATTGCTTGTATAATTAAATAATGTTTTTATTCAAAGAGTAGCAATAGTTTTTAGTAATAGGTAGATACTACCTCCTGATCGCTAAATCACTTCAAGTAGCCTGCTGTGTAGAGATTCATAGAGTGCTGTCAAATAATCTAGCGAAACTACGGACCAGGCTCGTTTTATGGCTCCATAACTTCTTCCGTTTCATGATATTGCTTTCCTCCTTCGTAGACTTTTCTTTAAAGCCAACCCCAGACGTTTTCCACGATATGCTCAGGTCAGGTGAATATGGGAGCCATGCAAGTAGGTTTACATTTTGGTTCTGAATCCAGGCTTTTGTTGTCCGTGCGGTATTTATAGGTGCATTGTCTTGTTGGAAAGTCCATCGCTGACCACGAAATATCTCCGAAAACTGCGGAAAAGCTCTTCCCAGTATCGATTTGTAAATGATTGCCATCATTATGGAGCTTTGGAAATCCATCTCCACAATTCTGTAATGGCTTATTGCTCCCCATACCATTACACCACCTTCTTTGATGTGCTGCTTTGCTGACTCTTCCTTTGCGGTTTTTTTCCATACTTCTCCAGGTCTTTAATAAAGTTGTGTACAACAGTGGCGCCTATTCCAATCTTGTTGGATATAAAACGGATGGATTTTCCTTGTTCGCGTTAAGCTCGAATTTGGCCTATTTCCTCCTTGGTTAATGTCTTTCTTTTACCTATAGTTGTGGATTATATGAAGTTATTTCTTAAACTAAGCTCCCTAATACTTCAAGTATCCTTTTATTTGATTTAAAACATGGTAATAGGTAGATTAAGCAACTGTTCGTAATCAAGTGAAACAAAAATAAGAGGTAAATTTTATGACCTTTTTGGGATAAGCGTCATAAAAGTTACATTTATCAACTTAATCCCATTTTTTTTTTTGCAAAATTTTGTAAATTCCTGTTCGTAATCAAGTGGCACGGAGTGTAGTAGTGGTTTGAATTGATTTACACCAATTATGGATTGCATAAGTTCTATATTTAGTCGACTACTAAAAACATTTTTGCTTTCCCTTCGTGACAAGCCGCCAAAGTTCTTAAAATTTACAAAATAGACTCACTTATCATTTCGAACGTTTTTATATTTATAATTTTGCGGGACTTTCCGGGACAAATCTGTAAATGAGGGACATTTTTCCGGCAGTTTATGATGCGGGACAGCTATGTGAAATGCGGGACTGTCCCGCAAAATGCGGGACGTCTGGTCACTATATGCTTTCATTATTTATTTTATTGCATAAATTTAATCGTTATAGAGTTAGGAGTTTTGTACCAACTAAACCGCCGAAGAACTTTTCCTCATGAGTCATAAGTCTGTTCCTTGATAGGGTCATCAATTCATCAATATTTTGGATAGTAGGGGGTGCAAAATATTGGACTCGATATCCAACATATAATCGGTATCCTTATGCGGTAATATCTGACGCACATTTATTATTACCTACTATGTACGTATTAATATTTTATTTGTTGACAAATTTTGCTTTCAAAACGATGCAACTTAGGAAATATATCTGCACATTACCTTGCTCTGGCAGCAATCTCATTTTACAATACAAACAACCTCACTGGTGATCAGCCAAGCAAAACCGTCAAGTGCATCTCCCCCATAGGCGAACCAATTAAGATGATCTCCGCACATGGCAACAAGGGTGTTAAGTGTTCCCATGCGCAAATAAATTGCATCCGACCACTAAACACCACTTGAGTTGCATATACATGCCTACTACATCGCGCTACTTCTCTGTCCCAACGCAGACGACCCGATCTACTAGTAGCGGCCGGTAGTAGAGTACCTACAAATTTCCCACTCCAAGACAAGTCATGCGATGCAAATGTCCAGCACATAGTCGTCCCTATCACCTTTCGCCAAGCAGCACTTCGCACTTCACCCACGCCACCCTCCAATCCAAGCGCATCCATATTCGCGCAATTCACGAACTGGCACTAAAACAATCCCATGGGGTAGCATCTTGAAAGGTGTCCGTGTAAACGATACAATCTATTCATTACCATTGCGCCAAGCGAGATGCTGCATTCGGAGAATCGTTGTCTTCTCTTTCCAAGTGGAACCATTTTAGCGGCCGCTGAACGCGGTTGGCATTCAGGAAGAGGTGCGTAGCGTATACGTATCTAATATCATTATACGGCCGGTAGGCGAGTATATACCGGAATCTAGCGATCGGAATTTTTCACAAATGGAACTTTTGAACTTGTTGAGTAGCCTCAGATATGCCATATAGATAAGGGAGGTGACCTCAAGAACAACCGAAATTCCTTTGTTCAGCTCTAGAGCAGAAGAGTGGGACATTTAAATTACTTTCCTGTCTGCGGACGTTATACGGATTTCGTAATTCGATCCATTTCTGCGAGGCAAAAATATCTAGATGAAGAGTGCAACAGAAACAGAAATGGAATCGTTTTATGGGGTTACTCCATATGCTCGGGCATGGGCAATGTACACACATGTTATGAAAGTGGAATTCCAGAGAAACCACTGCCAGAAGTAATGCCTTCGGAAAGTATACAGAATACACAGATACACATTCCGAGACGCGTTCTCATTGATTTTTGTTTTCCTTTCGTTCGTTTTGTGGTGCAATTAGTGCAGCTCCTCTCCTATGAGTACTAGCTCAGCATGAGTTGAGAAGAGTTTAAGAACGCATACATGAAATGTATATGCCGCCCGCGGAGTGAGATGGTTCAAGTCCTTGTGCTGTACTAAACGATTCGGACTGAGAATGAGAATCTATTTTTAAGTATACTCGAGCCGAGAGAATGTTGGTTCATTTAAATGGCCTGATTTTGGTTTGTGCAATCCGATGGAGGTTTTCCAAACATATCGCTGAGTGTTTTGTTTTTATTGAATTGTGGAAATATTTTCGTAGCATAGTTCGGACTTAACTGTAAGTGGTTTAAAAAGGCCTTTTTGGTAGTGGTTTGGTCGCATTCCTTAGATCTTACCGAAATCAAAAAAATAACAAAAAATAATTTTGAAAAATGTTGTAACTTGCTTGACTAATAGTCGTTGCTTCTGCCATCGACATGAGGTCCAACCCATGTGAAGTTATAATCATCCAAGGATGATTTTCCTATAGTCCGAATTGGTAAAGAGGTTTTAAGAGTACTTATTTTGACAGCTATCACTATCTGAACGATCTGACAAAAAAGACTAAATAAAATTCAACTGGCGCCCAACATACGACTTTTTCTTAATGTATTCTGAAGTTTAGTTGTCAGATATTGTTTGCGTACGAAATGACCATCAATGCTTTGTATGATCACATTTTCCATAATAACTGTTGCCACGGATTTATGATGGTAGATTGGTAAAAGCGTCATCTCTGTAGACAAGGTTAAATTTGTTTCTAAAGTTCTTCGGTACTCCAAATCGTTCAAACGATATAATGCTCGATGTGGGGCTTGAAAGCTCTTATTGTATGCCTAACCGAAGGCGTCCAACTACCAGCTCTTGTAATTTTGGTTTAAGTCCTAATCAGGTGTTCAAAATTATACTCTCTAAAATCTAAATCGTAATTTGAGGTAGAGTTGCTAATAAATTTCGAATTTCCAAATTCTGTTTAATTTAAACACTCAATCAATCGCAAATAAGAACTAACGTGAGGCCGTTAAAAATGTCGATTTGAAGTGGAATGAATCTGAAAAGGTTACAAATTAACACTTAACTTGAAGCCTTTGAAACTATATAGAATTAACTGAATTGGCGCCCAACTACAGGCCTTATAAATTCTGGTAAAAGGCCTACTAAATCGCGTATAGACGCTTAGCATCTACATAATTTGAAAATCAAGTAGTTTGCCTGAGGCACATTTTCTTTAAACTAGAATTTAAAGAGAAAACGGTAGTAGATAGGGAGCCCAACGTGAGGCTATTCGAAATTATATTTGTCGATCCATTTAATGTTCAACCAAAGTGCTGCCTTCAGAAATTATAATCTGAATAATAAGTACCCCACAGATAATCCAACGAGATTATATTTGAAATTCTGGTACGAATAAGACAAATATGGCGCCCAACGTGAGGCACAAACTTTTATATTTCCTTTGCATATTGTTTTGAGTAATATTGGCTTACAAAATGCTTCTCGGTAACCTTACTTACCCTTGAAAATCAATTTCGCAAATTAAATCTTATCATCGATTCCAACTAAAGTGTCTGACAAATATTTTTCCTGAACAAGTGAATTATTTGCTCTACATTCTAGAAGTGGTATTCAGTATGCCTTATGTCGGTCGAACACTATGTGCGCAAAGGCTTAATTTTGAATTCAACTCAAATGTGCGAGGCTCATTCAACTCTGTGCAACTAATGCATTAGACCTAGAGGTGGTTATTGTGGTCGTTGTTCAATGAACTTATCATCTTTTCATGCGTTGTTTAACTTGTGTGACGAAATATCAGTTCCGGGGCGAGCTGGCCAACTCGCAACTCGTTTCCTTGCTATTGCTTCTACTGATGTGGTCGGTCCGCTAATAACATTCAATATATGCCGCAGCTGTCTGTCGGCTGCCTATTTTTTTTGAGTAAGTAGATAGAAACTATTCAATAAATAATTGGTTGATCAACTAGTTGTTCTAAGTTATTTAGCTATTGAATGAGTTGATCAACTAGGTGTAGAATGCTATTCAGAATTGATCAACTACGTGAACGAGCCTTTCAACAATGAAATCAATTGATCAACTAAGTGTAAAAGTCCATTCAACTATTAAATGAGTTAGTCAACTAGTTTTTCTAGGCTATTCAACAATTAAACAATTAAATGAGTTGATCAACTAGGTGTAGAATGCTATTCAGAATTGATCAACTATGTGAATGAGCCATTCAACAGTGGAATAATTTGATCAACTAGGTGTATAGGTCCATTCAACTATTAAATGAGCTGATCAACTAGTTTTTCTAGGCTATTCCACAATTAAATGAGTTGATCAACTAGGTGTAGAATGCTATTCAGAATTGATCAACTATGTGCACCTATAAGGTGATTCAACAATTGATTCAATTGATCAACTTGAAGTAGGGTGGCTATTCAACGTTTAAATTGTACAAGTCTATTCAACAATTGAATGTGTTGATCAAGAGTTCAACGCGAACAAGTTAAATTTTTAGCCCTAGTTTCTGAAGCTACATATATACATTTCATTTAATTAAAAAGTTGACCAAACAATTGTGCCAAGTTATGATGGAATCAGTTGTGCAGGGGTTCACGTAGTGTACGACCGGCATAAGTAACCATATCCGAGTAGACTGCATTCTTCACCTAATTAAATGAAACATTGGAATGCACTTCTGGAGTGGACAATGGCTTCCACTTTAGTAGATATAGTTGCATTGCACTTGCTCAAGAGTAACCGACTGAGTTTGTTCTTATTGACACAATCAATGTTTTCGATTGTGCAACCGAGAGGCAATTGACATTTTGCCTTACCCCCGCACTTGTGTCTCAATTAGTCAACAGAGCGTACATGTGCTGTGCAGTGTGCTGTGCTGCTCTGCCTACCGAGTTAGCTGGTGGTTCGGTGCGCGCCGCTTTCCAAACAAAAGTTCATTTATTCTTATCGCACGGTGTAATGCATTTAATCGGAACGAAGAATCTGACGCGAGCACTGCCTGGAAGATGTTTTTCAGTTTGTTTTCCCCATTTTTATGGATGTTTACATGGAATTTCGCAAGATCACAAATTACACGCCTGCTATATGATGGTGCATGCAGCGACGCGACGACGACGGTGGCGACAGAAATGCGCGATGCAGTCATTTGTTTGGAGAGGGTGACACGCTGGTGCTGACACTGGCAGACACCGACCCCTATCTCTTTTGATGCAATATGTTATGTGGTGTTGCCTGGTGGAGATGAAGAACTGATTGCAACCTCGGTGGTGGTGCTGTGCTGTCGCTGTGTGGTTTTTATGGTTGTAATCGGAGATATTTTTCCGCCAGCAGATGATAGTCACAGGATAGATTGAGAAATAATATTAATTTCGATTAGGAATCACCTGGTCAGTGGGTTGGGTATGGATAGCTGATTTTATCGGCTAAAAGGTGCAAGAGGCTAGTTGAGTATTTTCAGTTTATAATCGCCTGGCCTACAATACACAAATAAGGTAATTTTTGGGAAACAGTGTCTAATTATTTGATTCATTCGAATTTGCTGCGGCCGGCGTAAGGTTTGTCGAAGAAGCAAACTTCAAACTCATTATTCATGGGCGCAGTCAATCAATAGTCATCAATAGTCAAAGGGACGTCATATCCTTCGATTCTGAGTAATTTGTTGTTGCAGTAAAATTCAGAGTTCGGTCGTTCCTGAAGAAAAAAATCTACGTTTTCCTAAATAGAATGGTGAGAAAGTCTCTTCTGTGCAAACACCTATAACAGACGACAACAACCAGAGGTCCTTGTATCGCGACAGCGTCAAACAGTTATATTCAAAACCATCATATATTTCACCGACACGGGTTAGGAGCACAACATATCCAATATCGCAAGATCAGCGCCCTGAAACGAGGTTACCTATTTAGACTTTAGAGCAAAGTGGCACTTTTGCCATCAGAAGCAACTCAGACTTCTCTATAAATCACAGTTTAGACTAGAGCTCGAATATTTTTTCCAAATCTTACAATCACAACATTAATTTAACCTTCACATATCACACCTGACAATCAGAGACGAGTAGGAAACAGTGCTGCCAGTTTTTTGTCATAAGAACCAAATTTTATGGTGTGTTCCTTTGGCTTTGAAGGAAACGAAAAAGCAGTCGAATTGGACAGAATAGGCTCAAAAACCTCTTTTACGGGACCAGAACCTTTCTGCTCTACCCCCAAATCGACTAAGAACTTTCCCATACAAAGTTGGGAACAGACTATATCTTATATTGGGAGAACATCCCAGGTCTAAGACATGCAAAACGAGCTATTAAACTTTTCAATTACAGTGCCAATATCAGACAATTAGAAACCTAGTAGGATTCCTTACAGAAAACATCATGGGTTGCGGGCCATGTATTGAAGAAGACGAAATAACATTATATGCGAATGTGGAATTAGAAGGAAGATCTTCTCCAGGGACCATCTGGACCCCGAAGAGATGAAAAAATGCTCGGCAGCAGTAGGTCTGTTTTTTTCCACATCTATCTCAGTGAAGTAAAGTAAAGTAGGATTTTTAACACGCTATTACAACAACTATATAGAGTCTCGAAAGTGTCAAACAGCTCATAGTTGTTGTAATTGCGTGTTAAAAATCTTACTTTAGTTTACTTAACTGAGATAGATGAGGAAAAAAACAGACCTAGTATCATAAACTTTATAAAAAAAAAAAAACGAAAAACTGCTGGCCTAAAGCCTCTTTCTAACGTATAGTAGGTGCAATAGAAGAATAATCTGTTTATAAATGCATAAGAAGTGGTTTGTTCGTATTTCATCAATTCGTTCGTTCGCTCTCATGTGAATGGTCCTTTACCTTTTCTTTCTTCTGGAAAACAAAAACTACCCTTTTTCAATTTAAGCACATTTCGAGTACAAATATTCCCTTAAAAAGTGAATTTCTTCACAATCTGACAGAAACCTACAGGTAGGTACATCGAATCTACTGACTCTGAGAAGACAAACCGCTGACTTATTGGATAAGTTAGGTACCCAAAAGACTATAGTTTATAGTAATGTGAGCCCAAAACTAAAATCCATTTGCAAGCTTTTGAATAGTTATGGATTGGTTCGCCCTTCACAAGAAATTTGTCAAAAGTGAATATGGTACCTACCTACCCCTACAAAACCAAGTTTTCCAACTCCCCCCGTTTTGGCGGCAATTTTTAAAAAACATTACTTAAAATGAAAAAAAAAAAATATATAGGTACCTAGTATATTAAAAGAAGTGGCAACACATTATCAGTATTGAAAGCCAGAAAACTGTTTTTATTTTATTTTATTTTTAAATCAAATTATTCCTGTCATTGCAGAACTAGTTTTTAAGCTCAAAATTTTGAAAAAAAAAAAATTTAATTTCACTCGTTTAGCAGAACTGTGATCTGCAGCAAATATAATGTGATCAAAACAAGTTCTTAAACAGAGAATGTTGCTGCTTGGTATGTACATAATTAACTTGTGTGATCTTACTCTGAGCTTACGTCACCGCAGTATTCATATCCAACATCCTTCGAATCGATTCCCTCTTCTATAGATAGAAATCCTGTTATAATCTCGCGTCACTAAATTTTCTTCTCACACATCTGCCTGTAACACCTTATCCAATAAATTGCATACAAAATCAATAAAAACCAAAAAGCGAATAACTTAACGTTCGCACTTAAAACAACACCTCTTCCACACTATCCGTAGAGAAAATCGACAAAAGTCAATAAATTGTGCTAGAGCACGCACGCCTTATAAAAAAATTCCAGACATCAATTTCAATCGAAGAAACTCCAATCATTCGAATACAATCCGCTTGCCAGTCACTTTTAGCACGAGCCTCCTCCTGGTTCTGTCTGTGGCAGAATCTACCTATACACGACTACACCACTGCCTTCCTCCTCTTATTGTCAACTCAGTCAACACATAGTCGACGAGATGCGATTTATTATGAACGTGCTCCTTATGAGAGACAATCATCATTCGGCAAACAACAATGGCAAATCTGATAAAGATCCGTTTTGTAGTCCTCATAGCATGAGTATGGATATGGATACCTATGGATCCCTATGTAAATGCATCCGATGCCAGACTAGCGTCGGGATTGTTGTATAGGCAAATTGTAAATATGAATGAAATCGCAGCCATAAATAACGAAACGAAATAAAGATATCCCAGGGCGGGTGCAATCAACGGAGCCATGTTCTATCTCTGTGTCATGGAGTAGTGGGAGAGGTAGATGCTGACATTCTAGATACTTGCTTTCGTTCGATTCGATTGACCCCATGCGGTATGAAACTATGGAAACTGCACACTGCCAGACGACCCACATAGCATGAGTATTTGCTCGAAAGGAAAACAAAGGAATGCTGGATCGAGATCTGGACTGGAATAGGCAGTTGAATCTATTGGAGTGTGTCAAAAGGGGAATCATTCTGATTGCATCTGCTGTATGGTTAAAGTCCAGCTATTGGGGGTATTTAGCAGAAACAATTGAGGTATTTTTAGAAAGGAAAATGTTAGGTCTGATGCACACTATGCATTTTTCCGCTCTCATTCTTCTCGAACGGTTTACAGAGGGCTGCACAGCTGCACTGCCCACTGTGTGATGTGCGAAGCAAAGTGCAGGTTAACTTCCTGACAGAATAAAATAATAATGCGCAAACTTTAGACAAGTAGCAAATGTTTATTTGAGTAACCCTATACTATATTAGATCGCTATAGATTATAAGTCGGGAGAGTTTTCATGGCTCTGGCACTGCGGCCTCTTTAAAAGGAGCCTATTGCGCTTTCCCTGTTGAGGTCCTAGAGCCATCTTTTCACTTTGGTGACAGTTAGGAAGACGATGATCTTCTCTTGGGATATGTCAACAAGGTGTGCTGAAGTGACGATTTCCTCGCCAAGGATTGTCCATCTGAGACGAAAGAGAGCCGCGCATTCCATGAGTATTTGAAGAGAGGATACGTCACTTTTTAGGCATAGTCTGCATGTAGTTGTAGGGTCCGGTACGACTCCAATTCGGCGAAGATGTTTTTCCATGAGGCCACTAATTATACCTGTCCTGATCCTCAGGTTATTTTTGTCCGCATTAATGAGCTAATGGGATTTTCTGGAGGAGAATTTTGGGAAGAATTGTCTGGTGCAACTCTGCCCAGATGTTTCAAGCCAGACTTCTTGGATTTGAGCCAAGCTTTTGATGTGATTCCGGAAGGCGAGTTTTTGACAAGGCTGTTCGCTTTAGGCGATTCTCAATAAATGCCAGATCCAGTCCATGACTCCATCTTAGAACCGTCTGTGTACCAGACTATGTCAACTGGTGATGGATTGGGTTTGTATTTTTCCCAGTCCTCCCTTGGAGGGATGATGATAGGTTGGTGATGGAAGCCATATTCCGGTAGCATGCTAGGAACATTCTGAATGGCTTTTCAGGCTCCATAGCGCCAAGCAAAGACAGATAACCGCCATGATAAGAATAGGGGTCAATGTTGTTCGAATGGAACAGACGATGAATGGGTACTCAGTCTTGCCTCTATTTGAATGTGTATTTGAATTGGTAATAGACTTAGGATGACTTTCAGGTCTGTGGTATCGGGGTGGAGCGTGTAGATACCCCAGTTATTCGTTTGTTTGTTTGTCCACCAGACAACGGCCGCATAGGTGATCGCTGGTCTAACTACATATAACCAATGTATAATCCAGGGTCGAAGACCCCAATAGTGACCGCAGTCTCGACGGCAGATCTAAAGGGATCTGATGGCCCTGTTTGGGATGCGTTCAATTTGTCGCTTCCATTATAGTTTACTGGTAAAGGCTGATTCGCAGGTACCTATATTTTTGGTTTCCCGTGAGAATTTAATATGGTTTCGCCATATATGGTGAAACGAATAAGGAGATCTAGTTTCCTCCGATTGGTAAAAGGGACGATGGTCGTTTTTTTTAACAGAAAGTCCTTCTTTATTACACCATCTCTGAATGATCACTATACTTATGCAAAGGGTGGTAAAAAACGATCCAATGACTAGTGGGTTTCGTGGGACTCTATGTGAACCTGGATCCTGGTTGTACAGATCTTTTTATTCTAACTCACTAGCTACGGCAGGCATTGCAAGGTATTTTGTGACTAATAGTCAAGAAAGTACATCATTAATCGATTCATGTAGGTTCCCTTGTGACTACCAATTCTGCTGTTGCCGATTCTATAATCGATGCTGCTCTTATGCGCACAACCGACGTCAGGTACATTCAATAAGGTATACTACTATATTTTACAACAGCTGCCATATAGCGAGTGCGTTCAACGCGTTACTCAACGTCCAATGCTTGGCCTAGTATACGAGGATATCACTGAAAACTCAGTTGACCAACTCGGACAATAAATTTTGTTGATAAAATCATTCAAAATAATGACACAATCAAACGAATTTACCCAAAATGGCTGTACCCGCTTTGCTCGTGCCCAAGAATTGTATTGCTTTACCCCCAGTTTCACAGTGGAAGTTTAAACTAAAGTTCAACTGAACCTGAACTTGAGTTTATATTTAAGTTCAACTAGTCCGGTTTCATAATGTAATCTGAACTTCATTCAGTTCAATTGAAATCAGTCCAAATAAATTTAACGAATAGAATTTATGGCAGTATTTTACAGTATTTAGCTTTTATACGGTTTTTCCAAAATTGTTCCTTATCTTTTCTTTCAAAGAACACGCAAAATAACGTCAAATATTTGTGTTTTTGACAGTCGGCAGCTTTGAAATTGAAATGTCACTGTGTCAAGTGATCTGAATTTTAAACGGCAGAATACTAATTCGAGCTACATACGTATATGTGGCTTACTACATGCCGTGTACTAGCACCTTAAGGCGTTATGTAAAAATTTCAAAATAATTTCCCGGCGCTTTCTTCCTCTGCCATGAAATAATACTATCATTTAACTTACTCAACCTAACCCAACATGATATTACGCACATCATAAGCTAAACCAACATAATATTTTTAATACTTTTTTTTAAATCCAAAGTCGACTGCATGTATCTATATCTATCTATTCATCCAAAACATTTCACAATTGGGGCAGCAAAAATTTAAATCTGTTTCAACACCTCCTACTGACACTAAATCAAATGAGATTCCTCTTCAAAGGCATCCAATAAATACAAATCATAAAACCGTCATCTTATAAACTTAAGTTGTCACCTCATCTCTTCAACGAAATCCACTAAAGAAATTTAAGATATTCCCAGGCCCACCATTGAAATACAAAACACAACCATTCCCCAATGGTAAATCGAATCTGAATCGGATTAAGGAGCGTACAGAGAACGAACAGGAAAATCCTCATGTCCAGCGATTAAGCAACTCCAAATGAAGGAATTAGAAATAAAGTCATTGTCGTCTGCTGTGTTAGAAATTTGAAACCTTCGTCATTCATATACAAGGGGTTACCGGCTACCCTCTCTGTTTGGAAAATACTTTAAAAATATCAATGTCACTCTACGCAGCGCATAGCTTAATTTTATCAATGAAATACTACTTAAGCGATACAATAATTCGTCCAATTACTATAGTACTTTGCAGCGGGAACAGATGTGGGTTGCATTAGGCAGCGCCCTCCACCCTAACACTCGGATTTAGTGGGCGCAGTTGTTATTCCTGTCTGACAATATGGGGTGAATATTAATTGATATTTATGTCCATCGACACAATGGAGGGTGAGTGCCATAATTATGTGCATACATTTTAAATTTTTAGTGTCAAATTGACTGTATCTTTTACTGGAATCTGCAATTTCCTCAGGGTTTTTCCTTCGATAACTTATTTGTCTATCTAACGCGTTCGTGCGTCTGACTTTCATGGCGTTAAGTTTATATCCATATGATTACTCATCTTACGATATGCGGTTTGACAAGAGCCAAACCTGAATGTGGGCCTTTGAATCGCAAAATATATTTTCCAAGAATTGCTTTGCTATACCACTTCCGGTGACTGACGTCATTAACAGGAATTTCATACACTTTGTTTTGTATCTCAATCCGATACTCGAGACGGCATGCCAATTCGCTAAATTGATGCAAAAAAAAAGAAGCACAAAAAAAACGCGAATAAATCCGCAGAACGGGTTCTTGCGATTGCGCCGCGACGCGATTTATATACAAGACAAGACCACCTGATGAGGTATTTTTTTTTTTTTTTTTTTTTTTTTGTCGGAGGTTGTTACTATCCGATGGAGCACTCAGACACAACTACTGGTCCATTGTACTGCCAAACAGACACCTTACATTGCTGTACTTAGTTTTCCCGTCTTTCGAAGAAAGATAAGAAGGAGCTTCAGTGATGAAGAGCTTAGATGTTCGGCACTCACCACGTCAGCCCCAAAAATCCGCCACCTGATGCGAGCAAAGGCAGGACAACTACAGAGGAAGTGTTCCGCCGTATCATCGTCCTCTCCACAAGCAGGACAGATGGTGGTGTCGCTCAAGCCCAATACATTTAAGTGTTTGGCGAAAGCTTGGTGGCCCGAAAGGACGCCCACAAGCAGTCTACAGTCGATTCTCCTGAGAGACAGAAGAAAGGACGCGGACCTTTTGCAGATGTCCGGAAGCAGTCGCTTGGCCTGTCTGCACCCAGCACAATCACGCCACCGACGCTCGTGTTTGCGAGAAACCCAAATATCGATGGATGACCCAACCACAGATGCAGGCAGACCCAGCGCGGGTTCAGGTCCTGAAAGAGCTTCTTCTGAACCCAGCCTGGCAAGCCCATCAGCGATCTCATTTCCCTGGATACCAGTGTGACCTGGGACCCAAACAAGTTTGACCGTGTTTAGCCTACCGACCAAGTTCAAAGCAAGCTTGAGTTCGAGCACTAGCTTGGACGAGGTGAGAGGGTTAAGCAGCGCTTTTAGTGCAGCCTGGCTGTCACTGCAAACGCATATACTTTTAGCCCTCCACCTGTTTGTCACAATATAGCGCATAGCCATAAGGATAGCGAAAATCTCCGCCTGGAAGACAGTCGCGTGGTTACCTAAAGGGTAGTGTAGTCTAATGTTCTCGCATTCCACGAAGACTCCAGAACCAGACCCCTGTCCGGTTTTAGAGCCATCCGTGAATACACGATGGCATTCTTTCCCTGGCTCAGAGTCCGGCCGAAGCCATTCCGTTGCCTGAGGAAAGTTGACGTGGTAGTTTTGTCGCAGTAGGATTTCTGGTGTCATTGCATCAGACGGCATATCCATAAGACAGGGGTCAAAGGATAATTCTCGCACAAGTTCATCAAAATTCCAATGCGCGTGGTACCAAAAGCCACCTCTCTTTAAACGGGAGATGGTTTTCAGTGTACACCCCATGATAAAAATATCAAGGGGGGGGAGATTCATCATAGCATCTAGAGCAGAACCCGGGGTGCTGGGGAAGGCCCCTGTGCAGCCAAGGCAAACTGTTCTTTGGAGTTTGGCGAAAGAGGCAGTAACACGTTTCCGCGAAAGCCTGTTCCACCACACAACCGATGCATATGAGAGAAGTGGTCTTACCATTGCCGTATAGATCCAAAGGACCCTTTTCGGAGATAAGCCCCATGTCTTACCAAAAGCGCCTTTGCACTGCCAGAAAGTCGACAGCGCTTTGTCGGTTTTCGATTCAACATGCTTGGACCAAAGAAGTTTTCTATCGAGGATTACTCCAAGATATTTGACTTCGTCAGAGATCGGGATAGTGACACCTTTTAGCACAAGTTGAGTCAGACCAGTGAAGTTCCTCCTCCTCGTGAAGAGAACAACCGTAGTTTTAAGAGGATTCACTGAAAGCCCATTTCTTGTGCACCAATCATCGATCAAGCCCAAGGATCTCTGCGCCTGAGAGCAGACAGTCCTTAGGTTCGAGCCGACAGACAGAACGGCGACATCGTCCGCGTAGGCTTGTGTGTAGGTTCCAGGAAGATTGAGTAACGTTAGCAGAGAGTCTACTACCATACACCATAAAAGGGGAGACAGAACACCACCTTGTGGGCAGCCCCTGTTTACCCCTGTCATGACGCATTTGCCACAATCCGCCTCGGCAATCAACGTCCTGTACATTAGCATTGCTTTAATCCACAACACCAATGTTTCATCTATACCGTGATGTCTAGCTGCGTTACACATGCTGTCAAAAGTCGCATTATCAAAAGCACCCTCAATATCGACGAAAATACCCAACGCGTACTCCTTCCGATCAAGAGCGCTTTCGATCCTACCAACAAGGTTCTGAAGCGCAGTTTCACAGGATTTTCCGCGCTGATAAGCATGTTGCATCTCAGAAAGAGGATGCGATCGAAGAGCAACATTGCGCACGTGCAGCTCAACCAGTCTTTCCAAACTTTTCAGCAGGAAGGAAGACAGACTTATGGGTCTGAAACTTTTGGCGAGAGTGTAGTCAGTCTTACCGATTTTTGGTATGAACACGACTTTAACCATACGCCAAAGAGAAGGTATGTAGGCCAAGGCCAAGCTAGCGGTGAAAATTCTTTTCAGCGTCGGCATCAGCTGACTAAAACCTTGTTTCAGCATAGCCGGGTAAATTCCATCCGGACCAGGTGCCTTGAAACTCTCAAACGATGCAATTGCATATTTGATAGCGTCATCCGTCACCACTCTGGATGCAATATACCAGCTACGCCGCGTGGTGTTTGTCCGTTCCGTGGTGGCCACCGTTTCCGGTACCACTGAAGAGCGCGTAGTGATCTGATTTCCCGGGAAATGAGTCTCCAACAGAAGACTGAAAGTCTCCGCCTTTGTCTCAGTGTAGGTGCCATCAGATTTTTGGAGCGATTCCAGTTTACTTGGTCTGTCCCTTTTGAGGACTTTAACAAGTCTACTGGTTGCACTTAGTGATTCGACCTCCTCACAAAATTTCCTATAAGAGTCATTTTTCGATTTACGAATCAGTCTCTTAAATTCTTTTTGCTTCGATCGATACAGATTCCAGTCTTCTTCTAAGTTGGTTTTTAAAGACCGATTTAGGAGCTTCCTGGTTTCTCTGCGAAAACGCTGCAGTTCGGTATTCCACCAAGGTACCGGTTTTCTGCAGGAGTTTTTTGTAACCGGACACGCTTGTTCAAAACAACGGATAAGGACGCTGTTCAGATCCTGAGCAGACCTCTCTACCCCTTGTATTGACCTTAATTTAAGTGGAGCTTTAACAGAATTGCCAAGTTCCTCCTTAAACCGTGCCCAATTCGTTTTTCTCGGATTTCTCCTCTCTTGCGAAGGTGAAACTTCACAGTAGATTTGAAATTCGATGTATCTGTGATCTGACAAAGTGCTATCTGGCGATACCCTCCAATTGATGATAGTCTTGGAATGCCTGTTGGACAGGGTAATATCGATTACTTGCTGTCTCCTGGCTGTAACAAATGTAGGCCGACGACCCACATTGTTGATGGTGATGTCAGACGATAGGATGAAATCCAGAAGACGATCTCCTCGTATATTGCATTTGCTGCTGCCCCAAACAGTGTTTTGAGCATTAGCATCGCAACATAAGACAAGACCAATCTTTTTGACCTCGCAGTACTCTATGAGCTCAACAATTGCCTTTGGTGGTGGAGGAATTAGAGAGTCATAGGGGAAGTAAGCCGATGCAACAACAAAGGTTTCCCAATTGCCATTTGCATGGTAAGTGATAGTTGCAGCAACCAAATCTTGGCCACAAAACCGTTTGATTTTAACTGCCGTGAGGGATTTCGATACAACAAGACATGTCCTAGGTCTCTCGGACAGTTCATCGTAAAGAACATGGTATGCACCGCTCAACTCACCAAGGCCACAGATGCGATTTTTCCACACCCATGGTTCCTGGATGGATGTTATGCGGATGTTCCTGATGAGGTATAGCGGGGAGCTGCTGAAGTCTTAAATTCTGGTTTAAGGTGTTAAACGGCTTCCATCTGTTCTTTTGTTGTGATTCGTTGGGGAAGCTGGTCTGAATGTGTTCCTCCACAAAGTGAAATGTCAACCAAGTGTGATATACATTTTGATTAGCTCTATACACGCACATACCTTTCCAATCAGAGGGAAATTGAATGACGATAAGACGGCCTGAACCGGATTAAGCGCGCATTAATGCCCGCAGACACCGGATAATAGTGACTGGCATAAATCATCTAACGTTGGGTTGATTAGCCTGGAATTGACCTCTGATATACTGACAGACTATATAGAGGTTGAACTGATGTGTTTTAACCCTTTTTTCTGTAATCCGATATCTTTCAGAAGCCAAGGGGCTAATGAGATGGAAAAGGAAATGTGCGGTGAAATGCATACGGTCACCATGTGTGTGTGCAAATGATGGCAGCGAATGGTTTCAGTTTCAAAGGCAGGCATTTGGCGCAAAAGTGACCTTTTTTTTTTGTTCTCTTACGAGAATATTAAGTAGATGCGAGGGATATGGGGTTTAAAAATTGACTGTTGGCACAGCTGAGGTTTTTTGAAACAGTCATTGGAAAAGGATATACAAATGTAGCCCTTCTTCAGGGACAATATTAAGTAATGTTTATATTTAGATTCAATATTAGATTCAATACTTATTTAATTTTGAAGCACATATAGAATATTTGTGCAATTTCTTAAAACAAACCTCGGAACGTCATACTCGCACCATCAGTTAGATCAATTATTTATATATCTCACCTCTCTATATCGATCGTGCGTTTCTCATGCACATTCTCATGCTGTTCCTTTTTTCCAAAGAAGCCACTGCGTTCTTCCCTTTGCATTCGTCCTCATTTTAGAGCCGCTTTGTAGACAGTGTTGTTTTGCTGCATTTGCATGTCGCCCTTATTCACCAAACCAGAGGATTTGTTGGAGCGGTCGGATAAAAGCAAGCATATAAGTTGACCTTTTTCGAATTGTTTCGTAGCGTTGAAGCAATGATGATAGCGCGTCGCCTTGTCTTAAACCTTTTTCGACATCAAAGGATTCCGTGGTGTTCTTCCCACTTTGTCGGAGCAGCGAGATTTCTTCATCGTCACCCTGCACAGACGAACGATTTTTCCAGGGATACCGAAATTTAACATAGCTTTGTATAATGCGTCCCTATACATACGCTATATCATAGGCGACCTTGAAGTCGATAAAGAGGTGGTGTGTGTATCAATCTGGATTCTGAAACTCCTGCGTTTTTTCTAATATCTCCCGATTTGGTCGATGGTTGACTTTTTGGGGCCTAAAAGTGCACTGATACGGGTCGATCAGGTTATTTGCGAAAGGTTTTAGGCGTTCACACAGTATAGCCAACAGGATCTTACTTATACGCAACATTCAGGCGGCTTATTCCTCTGTAATTGGCGTAGTTCAGAGTGTCTTCCTTCTAGTGGATGGGGCTCATGACGCTGAGGTTTCATTCATCGGGCATACTTTCTTTTATGAATGAATGCTCCTTACCAAGTCATCTCCCGTCGGTTGAAGTAGCTTGGCCGGTAGGCCATCTGCTCCAGCAGCCTTGTTGGACTTAATCTAATCTAATAGGCGCCTTTTTCTTTTATGACTCGGCGTAAAATTGTCCCAATTTGTCCCAAAACCAAAAAACCCACACAAACGAATGGTTGTGAGAAGCTAGACCTAGGGTGCCATACGGGCTTGTTGCGCCGTCTACCTATTTATTTATCTTTTTTTTAGATAAGGAAACGTATAATGTTACATCCCGCAACGAAATCAGTTATTCCGTCGCGAAACGCACTCCGATTATGCATCAGGCAAAGATACCCTCTTTTTTTTCCTATTTTGCCTTTAAAAAGTTCACGAAAATTCTAACGTAAATGTATTGCTGTATATGTTTTGGCAAGCAACTCGTATGAAGAGTCTTTGGTACATGATATTTCTTCTCTTTTGAGAACGTGATCGTTTCCATTGCCCTATTTAGGACCCTCTTCTCTTGTCACTATCTGTATTTTAACACATCAAACTATGAAAATTCGTATGAACCTTACTGAACTATACTCCAAATATTTACGTCAAAGACATAGCTCATAGACCCAAAGCATTTGCCATTTTGATTGTTGACTCCGTTGAATCATCAGTTACACGATTTTGTCCCCCGTAGGTCTTTTTTCTGAGGCCCAACCAGTTTTAGTATAAGTTCAACAAGTCCAGTCCGGATGGATAATTTTTGTAATCATTAAAGACGGGTCTATAAGGTTTTCTTGAAAGCGAATTGACTGCAATGCAACTTAAAAAAGTGGTGCGCTTTAATCATAGACCAATTTAAGTTCTTACCTCAAAATAGAGTATGTAGGTAGTTCTTGTTGGATATGAAATACCCACGGCCACGTCAACGACCCACCTACCGCTACCTGCTATACCTACATCATTTCAAATACCGCTCATGTCCAATTAAGTGCAAACGAATTGCATTCTACCAATTCTACATAACACTAAATAGGTTTGTTCGACAAGGATAAATGAGAAACCCTTTTTGCAAAAGTGCAAAGGCAAACCCAAGCTCTATATTTTTCGTACTGGTTCATTCATTTAACGATTCATTCATCATTCTTCATCCCACATATGGACGAGATAGCAGGTAGTAGAATAGATACTGTACCAAACCAACCCACGAACAAACCACTTCTGCAGAAAAACCTACAAAAAAAATTATTTCATTCAAAAATATCACACATCTCTCATTTGCAGTAAACTAACCGGTTTCCACATGTGAATTCAATTCTTTTTAAAATCCCAAAAAAAATACAAAACAAACACCAAATTCCAAACCCAAATAACCAAACACACAAAGACGGCCACGGCACACGTGTTTTTTTATCCCAAACAAAAATCTGCACGATGTCCTTGCGTTGCATCAAAATTATAAACTCAAAGTTATCAACACAAAAACAAATATCACTTTCCGCTCCATTCCACAATCCACAACCAAAACGCTCAATTTGAGTGAAATATACTCCAACAAATGAGTGAATCGCCTCAACAACATTCGAGTGGAGTATTTTCGTTTAGTTCCACAAGATACTCGGTTGAATTCGGTTCCATTATCGGGTGAATTCATGACTTTTCTCGGCGGTTAATTTCAGATACACGTACGTAAAAAGTATCTAACGACGAGTTTTTATTTTCGTGTTTTGTATCTAATATCTGCGCTCTCACCAAGGATTGTGTGCAAAATACAAAAAAAAAAGTTTTTGATATCTATTGTTGTTTTGGTTACTTTCGAACCAAACTCGGGGGAGATTGCCACAAAAATCGGTTGAAATCAGCAAATGGAATCAAAATAAATCACAAAAAAAAAAAAAAGAAGTTACATTCACTTGGTTTTAGATACCTCTATAGCCAACCTAACTTCGGTAATAAATAACAAAGTGTACCTACCTATGTCTGGTGTTTTGTGTGTGCCTGATAATAAATCCCCAAATCGAATCGGGTTTAAAAGATATAAAAAGTTCGTGTGCTAAGTGTGAATTTTCATGTCCGCTTTTGTGGGGGAAAGTACCAATTAGAGTGAAGTTTATATACCTCTATTCGATCGATTTCAATTGAAAGAGAGTTACGTGTCAAGTCAATCAGCAAAACAGTGGATTTTGTGTTTCCTTCTATATCCCCATAATTTAGGCAAAAATATACAAAATGGATAACCGCATCAGTTGCTGACTCATCGCTTTGTAACGTCTGCCGTTTTAAAAATTTGATACTTCATCTTACACACATTTTTTGGATACCTACCTACCGGAGAATAGGCGCCATCATGATTGAGAAACTGAACAGCTCATTCTGTTCGAGTGACTACGATGTACCGGCATTCACCAAACGAATAAATAAGGTATCTATAGATATATTTACATACATACTATCTCTATGAAGCTTGCCAACCGTTACTGATGGATTAGTTTTAAGCGTGTGTTGTCACTTGGCTCGGGGATTAAAGTTCGACCCTCTGACAGCTGTCACACTGACGCAATGCTACTTTTGACGCAATTATGCGCGCATTTCTCTTGCAACATAAATAAAAACGTGTGCGTAGACTGACATGCAAGTCGCCTGTCATAAGTGGCGCCCCACACTACCACTCATCATCATCACGGTGGTGCACTTGTTGATCACAAGGAGATCCGTGCTGAGACTATCGATCGCTTTAAAAACGTATCTTAGATACGAGTACCCATCGGTACTTGTGCATCTTGATTTTCTCTTAGCAATGGAAATTAATCATTTCGTAAATTATCTCTATATACTGGCGAAGTTGCGACCGGCGCGCGGCATCGCTGCACAAGGATGATGCGATGATGATGATATTGCGGATGGTCAGTGGTAAGATGGGTACGTGTGCACCAGTAAATGATCCAAATGGACCTGGTAATTGGCAAGATCGTACATATTTATTATTAATCCGATGGATAGTTTCACGTGAGATTTCTTACCTCTGCTGTGGCTCTGGCTGGTCTCATTTATCACGTTAAAGCCGGGGCTAATATATACAGAACGTATAATTATTGATGGTTGCATGCGATGGATATAGAGAGAAAATTATTATTATTATTTTTTTTTTTTTTTTCCTTCTTTTTGTTCTATACAACGATCTGACTCTATATATATCTTGATTGATCTGTCGTTTTAAATGGATTTATACGATGGGACAGAGGGAGAGCAAATTTGCATGCAAGTGGTGTTGCTCATTTTTCAATTTTATAGTCAATTCTAAAATAGACTGGCGTCGACACACAGAATAAGCGACTTAAAATAGATCACATCAGACTTCTTAATTGCACTTAATATGATGTATGTCGAGATCGTGGACAGGCGCGAGCCGAGTCGATTGGGACAATTTAATGTCAGTCTGGATTGGAGATTATAATTAATCTTGTTAGTTACTCTTGCAGATAAAAGCATATAATATGTACACTACATACCTACATATGTGGTTTGAAATTGTGCTAAAAATGTAGATTGCTTAAGGTATTAGCAGTTTTCGAGGATAATACTAACTGACACCAAAGCTTCAAATAGGTAGGTACATCAAACTTTTTAGCTTAACGATGATAATGCGATGTTAGATTTGCCAGTATCTTCAACAACAATAAAATCTGGTTAAAAAATTAGTACTCACATCAAATACATATATGAGTATCTACACTGACGTCAGGTATTTGTGGATACATATGCCCAACTTCACACTGTATTACAGCGCCATCTAAACTGTGAAGTAAGACCCGTCCGAGTTCTAACTTGAAACTAAAATGTTGACGGCCGGTTTTTGTCGAATTATACCCAACTCCGCAGTGTATTACACCGCCATCTAAAGTAAGAAAAAGACAAATCTCCTCCTCCTCCCCCTCCCCCTCTCCATCATCAATGCAAATGGAAACAACTCTTGTCATGAAAGTACATTATGCGACTTTTTGGCATATTTCGGGTTGTGTTTTAGCCAGAATCTTAACGAATTTTGGTTTCTAAATGATCCAAAGTTAGATGATTAGTTGCATGATAGACTCTTTAGCATTGCGCATTAAAAATAAATCCAAAGGGGTCAGGGGTCGCAGGCCAAGAAAAAGATGACGATGTATCACTTGACCTAGCGCAAAAAATTCAAGTGTTACTGTGCATAGCAAGAACAAACAGTGGAACCCCAAATTCGAGACGAAATGGTCAGCTTAAAACGATTTCGCTCCAAAAATTACCCAATTTTAAGTTTGGGCGTTGAACGTTTTTGTATTTGTAGTAAAATGGGAACTATCTGACATTGTGGATGCTATATGATTTTAACTGAAGTCTGAAATGCATATCCCTTGACTAATATATATACCTATACTAATACATAGTACTATGTAATAGGATTTCAGTTGAAGTTTGCGTTCTTCACTTCGTTTATTCCAGGCGGATGGACGCTTACTACCTGAAGACATTGGGCTCTGATCCTCTGATGCAGATAGACGAGCTGTCAATTGTTGAATAGACGCGAAATTAAAACTAACAAATACAACAAAACGCAACTATCTACATACAAACGATTTCGACACATTTTATTACATGCAATTGCATCTACATCTGATACATTCATTGTGTTAAGGTAGTTAGCTACCGTCTTCTAAGTTGAATGATTCGGTGTTCAAATTTTAGCCAAAATGGTTTGTTTTGTTGTACCTATCTACGCCTAGATGGCACAATAGTCAATAACGTTTTGACTCGAATATTTTACAAAATATAGGTAACACGAATGGAGCACAACTGCAACTAAAATTTAATTAAATTTTTACATGACGAAATGATGTATAATGTAGTAAGTAACTGCTTCCCCGCTACCCAGATAATTAAGACCGCATCTCTTAAAGAAGACTTCATGGTTAATAAATTTATGAACAGTAACCGCATAATAAAAGCGCTTTACCTTTATAACATTGCATTTTCTTCTTCGTAAGACCTTGCATGACCTACTCCACTTAACCTTGAGCTCTTTTACCGGTGTGGGTAATTTTGTTGACATAATTGAATCACAACAACGTTATTATTTGTCACCATGTGATGTTCTTCGTTTACAAATTTTATCAGTTGTAAATTTCGTGAAAATTGTTGAAACATTTTAATAACAAAAGTGATGAATCATTATGCGTTTTAAGGTTCAATTTGCCGGATGTGACGCACAAACTGACACCTGAAAGAAAACTCCGGGTTTAACCATTTTAACAAAAGATTCCAATGTCTGACATATCTATATTGTTGACTTCATTTGTGTTGGATATGTTACGTACGTGCTTAGTGTTGTCTGTCGTTTTATCGCAAAATGTGACATCTGACTATATGGATGTCATAATGAATTTGACTGATAAAAAAGGACGTGTGCGGAGAACAACTTATAGAAATTTTTAAGAAGTGTGCGGCGAATTGTGTTGAGAGTTCAATTCCGTTTCCGGTATCCGGTCGTTATATACATACAAGACGGGTCAACAAGCTGTCAAATATTACAAAAAGAAAAAAAAAACAAAGAATTATACGAATGTTTGTCTCAAAATGTCACATTAGGAATTGTCACCTGTCGCAATTGTCAATTTTTATTAAATAAGACCCAGATTCACTATATTGTTCGCTCACTTCTTGATAACGCGAGTCAATGTGGGCCCTCTATTAGGGAATTCATGTGGCCAGAATCGATAACCATGAATTTGATCTTCTCCAACATTCTTAGCTTATTTTAAGCCGAAAAATTGTGCGTTTTTTTTTAACTTTTATTTTCTATTACAGTTACCTACTACTAATAATTTTTAGTGCTTTGCTAAAATTATACGACCTCACAATGGAAGTATTTTTCACACAAAATGATCACTATTGTGACCTACAATAAATTTAAGGTGGGCGCACAGCGCTATGAGGGTCCTAACCATTTTCAGTGTCCAGGTTAAATTGTACATACTGGGCCTTACCAATAATCATTTTTAACCTTCAACTTAAATACTTTGACGGTCACAATAGATCATTTTATATGGAAATTTTCGCCATTGTGACTTCGTAAAAGTTAGCCTGGTCACTAAAAATGATTACATATTAGTATCGCGGACTCACAATAGGAGGATTTTTGACTTCATTTGAAACGCCATGCATGGCATAGGCATAGCATAGCTATAGTTTGGAGTGTTCAACTTACTATGCAGAAGTTTTCAGTTCATTGCCTTCTGTGTCAAAAAGGTTTTAATACGCTTTATTATAGGTAAGAACTATTTTTAACCATAATTTTAAATAAGTGTTCGGTCACAATAGTGGTTGTGGTTTGATGTGCTGGACTACTAAGCAATGAATCTCAGGTTCAACCCTAGGAAAACACAAATGATACTTGGTTTAAGGTCCAATATTAACCTGCCATCAATTATTTTCTAATTTTTTTTTGTTAGGTCACAATAGAAAATGTTGTGTATAAAATTGCACCATGAGTTATTACAATTTAATTTAGCCAGGACACACAAATAAAAAAAAACTTCCACTGCATATTGTGATGGTACTGACATAGCTCGGTACTGATTGCAATTTTAAGTTTAACGTATTCACAATGGCTGAACTTTTTGGTTAATTTTACATAATGGCGAAACATTTTTAGAACTCGCTTCAGAAAGACGTATGTATAAGTACCTACATATCTTTGAAAAGGATCGCAATTTCGCTGTAATCTGCAAGAATCTCGGGGCGCTATTGAAGCATTATCTAAAAAGAGTGTAACGTGTAAAAAATAAGCTATTGTGATCTATAACATTTTTGATAAAGGTCAAAGATGATTAAAAGTGAGTTCTATAGAATTGGATGTAGCCGACAATTAAATAAAATCGTTTTGACAAATTGAAATGTTTATCAATTTGATGTAAATACGTATAGTGGGTACATGCTTATACTGTCGAAAGTTTATAAAATGAAGAGAAGTAATAAAATGTGACAAATAATTGACATAGGAACTTCTGTAAATGGGTAGTAGTAGTAGGTAACCTGCCTTCAATTTATTGTTTTACACTCTTGATTTTAATTGTCCGAACTTATCGCTTTTATCTATAGCTTACGTAGTCTATATATATTGATTTCTATAGAATAGGTACTTAACGTGATAAGGTTTTCAGTAATACAATAGATTGTATATGATAGACGATATGGTGAGATATCGGCGTATGTACTTAATTTATACCTATTCAATTTATTAAATAAATTTTTCATGAGAAATGTCAAACTGCCATTAAAAAAAATGTAAAACAAATTCGTACAAATTGATTAAGTGGCATAGCATGACTGATTCAAATAAGACCCATATTTTTGACAACCGCATTTTTTTATGTTGGGACATTTAATCAGGGTCCTTGAGATTCATCTAAAACTACAAGCAGTCACTAAAGCCTTCTTGTTCTCGTAATTTTCCAATTAATAACAATTTCAAGACAGAATGCGAATGGAATTATTATATATATAGACGTATTCAGTATTATGGACTTCGTATTGAGGTACTTTGACAATCTCAAGTGGCACTGTGAGGTCATTCAAAAAACACAATTTATTATCATTTATACTGTCAAGTATGTTGTATACAACATGAGGCCAATTCAGTGATGTCAATCATACAGATTTGTGTGTTGGGTTTTTTTTTCTGTTTTGAAATCGAGAATACAAATGGAAATTTATTGAGAAAGGAAACACTTGTCTGATTTATCAGTGGGAATATAAATGAAAAATTGAAATTAGTTTGTATCAGTTCGAATCGGTATCCATGAGTTTTAACTTCTAAGTGATTTGATTTTATGATTTTTTTAGACGATTCTAAATGGAAATCTACTTGACCTTATCCGAAATTTTGAATTTTAGATATAAACGTGTATAAAGATATAATTGAATGCAAGTGAATTGGGATTCCAGGTTCAACCTTCAAAAATAGATTTTATTTTCCACTAAATACCCCAATTCTTGTAATCGACTGACAAATACGACCCGCCTGAGAAACCATCTCAATTCATCCTTTTAAATGCGCCATGAAATAGTAGATCGCCTTAATTCGTTCCAAAAATAAAAACCCACAGCTAGTTTCCTACAATTTATTGTGTGTTTGCCATCAGGCCAAGGATTTCATATGGACCTATTGCGGCCCATATTTACTCTCATTTCTCATTTAACTGTCATCTATTGTGGGTTGATATCCCACCCCCGGAAAATATTTTTTTGTCTTTTTTGTAGAACTTTTCAGCAAATGTGTCTGCGTGAGATATATAATATTTCGTACCGCAAGAACTATGCCTAAAAAGAAGTGTATTTATTTGAAAAGTACTCATGTATGTGTCAGGGCAGGTCCGAGTCCAATACGCGCCCTACGTCTTACATTCGTGATTGGTGGCTCAGTAAGTTATTTCCTGATTACCTACGTGTTTTTTACTTAAATACAGCTAGTAAATCAAAACTCTACAATTTTCCGAAAGTAAATACAAACAATATTTTTTACGATGCGCCCTGTGTATTGGTACCCCTAGCATATTACCACTCGCCCGTCCCTGCATGTGACGATATACATTGCGTTAAATTGAACAAAATAGATACAAAGTTCAGTGGACCCCTGGTATTTGGTAGTCATTAAGAATGTTTATCTTTGACAGATCGGGCAGATCAAGTATCCACTTTTTAATCAAGTCTGTTATTGAATGTTTTGTGCGTCTACATTTTATATTTGTGTTCGACCTCTTCATTATGTGTGCCTAGTCAGCCTGGCGGTTCGAGGCTGGCATTATTGAATTTCATTTCCAAAAGATTTGCTTTTCTTTTTTTGCCAAAATATTGCTTCTCTCCTCCTTTCTCTCACCGAATTGATATATTGTTGTTGGTTTAATTAACAGCACGACACCGTCTGTTCTCCACTTAAATGTATCTTTTCCATAGAGCTACACTCGACATGTTTTGATATATGACCTCCTTTGGTATTGCAAGATAATTTCTTTGAACTGAATGTATCCCAGAGTTTAATTATTTTGTTTTCTCCTTTTGAAGTGATTATTAAACAGAGATTCATTAAACTGATAGACAGTTCAATCGTATGCAGATACAAAGAAATGTTAACCACATATACATTATGTACATAGATACTGCGCCAAACAGGGATCACCACCGACCGACACCAGGTTTTGGTTAGAAACTGTACTGTGGTATTAATTTGTAGTCTTCATCTATCATCTATAGTCAAAGTCAATGCCTTGTGGTTAGCTACTGGAATTACTGAAATTAAATCCGACATCGTATCTATAACAATCACTTCCTCTGATGAAGACTTGTACGCCGCCGTATGGTATACAATTACAAGAGAAAATTGGAAATAATTGGAAATTAAGGTGACCACAGAAGAGTGTTTAATCATAAATCGGCTTTGTGGGTTAAGTGCTGGAAAATTGGGTGCGGTGGTGTACTGGTTGGAGATGGAGATAAAAGAAGATAACATATTTTAAGATCTACAGATTACTTTATTAAGAACTCTATATTGCACGATGGAAAGTACCTACAACTTAAGTGAGAAACAGTCAGCTTTTAAAAGTTAAACAAATCTGAAATAAAGTGACCGTAGTTGGTAGCACTTGCTAAGCCACATCAGAGACGTTCAAAGCTCTAGTTTACAAAGTCTGACAGCTGTCAGCCGTCGTCTGAGTTTTTATTGGCCTATAGACTCATCACGTGAACGGTATTTTTAGTTGACGTTTTTGGAGGAGTGAGCTCGACTGGGAGTACTAAGCTGACATTTCGATTGTACGACTGACGGAACAAAAGTAATGTACCCGACAATTCTAGTTTTTACGTTCAGGAATCTAAGACGATTATGCTTGGTTTTATAGTGCAAACTTAAGTGCAACATAAGTTTGAGTAGAGACAAACGGATAAGTGTCACTTATGTAGGTATATTTCTCTTTCCATGTCGATTCACAATTCTCACCCGAAATGGTAAAAACGTCTTGGCAGCTCTTATATACCTAAATGTTTTTTTTTTTTCAATAGATAATAACTCATTTGATTAGCACAATGACTTGTGAAGGATAAATGATCCATAAATTTAGAGAAAAAGGAATTACTCATAATCGAACTCATAAAGCGAAAAAAATCGAAATGAACTTGTCAAATCGTTGACAGCTGAGTAGTTTTAAACGTTTTAAAATCTAATATGGCACTATAAAACAGAACTTATCCCTTTAGTAGAATTTGAGGAAGATTCGATGCTTAAGAGGGTATACTGTGAAATCGGGCATTACAGTTTTGAATGTGTCCATTAAATGGAGAACTAACGACATTGATGATGATGTGTCATATCTTAAGCCATCTGCAAAACCCAGTGGCTCTAAAAAGTCAAAGATGTGCCCAGTTATTCGCCTCATACGACATTATGGGAGGTTAAGTGCTGCCAGATCTTTAGATTTTGTTTATAGGTACGCTATACTTTTCTGCGCGGTATGCTGTATATGCAACTATGCAAAATGACGTTATGCAAAAAATATTATTCAAGTCATGTATGAGCAAATCTGTTTCTCGGTCACTTGATCCGCAACAATACAAATGGATCTGTGAAAAGAAATGTCTAGTCGATAACTAAACCATTTAATTTTTCTTCGTTTTTTTTATCGCTAGATTTCCCCTGTAATTTTTCGCTTGGTTTGTTTTGGGAAAACTAAAGTTCACTTGCACGCATCGCCTATTCCTACCTACTTAAGTATGTACTAGATTTCTCTCGATGTCTATATTGCCCAATGAAATAGCTATTTTTAAATGCATATAAGGGATATGCATTTAAGCCCAGCTAAATTAACCCGAAATATCGTAAATGGAGGGGGTATTTAAATACTTCCATTTAACATTTGAGTGTAACTAACTAAAGCAACAAACATCCCGAAAGGAGTCACAAGCAGCCATTTATGATTTGAATATTTCACAGCTAATTAAAATTTGAATCGTAAAGTCACGTTTTTGTCTTCAAGGGTGCTATACCCCGATAGGGTTGTAATTAGTAGTTGCACGTGTGGCGACGTTAGCAATTGTCCGGACACGAGTACGACACCCGTTCCATTGGATATGCCAACCATGATTGTGCTTCACAAGTCAATAAACTACATGTGTACACCGTTCTCCGTAAAGTACTATATAACATCAGTTGGGCATGGTACATATATACAGAGCAAGCAAACACAGTAAAAGACTTAGTTAAAGTCGTGTAATTAATAGATTTTAAGAATTCATGCCATTGCTGGCTGTTGGTCTGACTGTTGCCACCGACGCCGACGACTGTAATTCAACTCAATATTCAAATCACCCACATGTCTGGTGAATTGCAGACTTGCAAGTCACAAGAAAACCAATCACAAAAGGGTTCTCATATAAAATGAATAAAAACGAATAAAAGTTTCTCACGATTTTATTGTCGAAGAACAAAGTGTCAGTCGAAGTGATTCAATGAAAGATGTTGGTACCATTCTAGCATGATATTTATTTACGAACACATTGCTTATTCATAGAAGCTTTCCTGGTGGGGGGTAAGTGCTCGTATGTCACTTTGATTAAGTGATCATACTTAGGGGGTGTGCTTACTAATTTGTTATGGACTTAGTTATATCCTCAAGTTTAACTAAGACAGGGTATCAGTTCGAAAAAAGAAAATTAATTCCAGGCTACAACTGGTATAACACTCATGTCAAAAATGTATGACGCCAGACTTTAGGACAAAATCTGACGTCATATTAACGTCAGCATGTCAAAAATGTACACTATTTGTGTTACAAATTGGGTGACAATGTAACACAGTGTCATTTGAGGGTATCGAAAAATCTTAAGAAATTTGTTTCCATGTTGAGTCGAAAAATGTAAACCTAACCAGCCAACCAGCGGTGCCACTTTTTTTCCAGCAGATTCTCTAAACAAAAAGTATATTGATTTTATTTGCAGTAGATTTTTATTTCAAACACAAATAAGTGTTTTTAACTAGAAATAAAACATATAAATAATACAAATTTAGTAGCACTGGTGAAACGTAGATGGGATATTGTCTGTGTTCAGAAAAGAAATAATACTTTTTCGAGAAGTTTATTTATTTTTATTTTCGCGAATGCAAGCTTAAAACGAAAATGCGGTAGACTTGATTTTGATTTAGCAGTATTTTGAAATGCAGTAGGTAATTGTATTGCAATTCCAGTAAAGTGGTAACCCTGACTCTAGGTCCTCTTATAACAATTTCGGTTGTATACGGGTAAAAAAAAAATTAACGAATACTTACGGAATTTTACTACATGAGCGTGTGAATCTGAACAACTTAATACAATTCTTATTGCCACTGTTCTATTCGATAAAATCACGTATTATACGGTAAACGAGCAAAATAAAATATTGTCGTCTGAACTTAGAATCAAATCAATTGAAATCAATCGCAATTCGCAATCAATACACGTTCTTATCAAATACTCCAAAAAGTAAGTACTAGTTGCGAGTAGTTCCCATCTGGCTGTAAAAAGTTCACAGAAGCTCCTGATAAATTTGTCAAAGTCAATAAAATGACACTTAAGAAAATAAGTAAAGACATAAATGAGTATAAATAAAATGCACGCGTTCCACTGAACGCTAGATGACTAGCGTGTGTCGTGTCAAACTCTATATAAAACGAAAAAGTTAAAAATTTACATCTATCCATTTGCGCTATATAGTTGTCTAACCATTTGTGCTAGTTGCAAATTTTTTTTATACATAGTTTGATGTGAAGTTGACATGTCGCTAGTCATATAGTGAAAGGTGAAAGCGAGCATTTGTTTATACAAATTTTAAGTTTTTACTGTCGTTTAAAATAATAATTTAGTGGCTTAAAGTACAAGTCTATACGCCTACTTACTTTACTTAAGGGGCTCCCGACCCGTGAAGAGTATCTCTGCCTGAGTCACTCTCTGCGATCCGGGGCACGTTGCTTCCAGTTGTTCTGACAAAGCGCTCTGGCATCCGCGATGGCTTGGTCTTTGAAACGGAGGTTGGGTCTTCCTTGTCTTCTCGAACCTGAGGGCTGGGATTCGAAGATTCTCTTAGCTGGAGTTTTATTGTCCATTTGCTCGATGTGGCCGAGGCAATGTAGTCAACGTATTTCGGCTTTTTGGACTACATCCTCGCACACAGGACCAAAAATCCGCCGAAATATAGTCTTATCGTCCAGCACTCGGCGCCATAAAGAATTTTTCTGAGAATTTTTCGATTTAGTAAAGCACGACATAGCTCAAAAAAGTAGGTACGCGAATGGACTTATGTATTGTTAAGCCTTTTGTTGGACTACAATTTACTAAGACTGGCCTTTTTGTTTATCCTCTAAATGCCCCAGCTGGAACTTTTCTCAAACGGAACCTGCACTCCCAAAAACAGTTTTATGACCCACTTCCTTCGATGGGAACTATTTACTTCCGTTTACAAGCTATTTCCATATCTCTGTCGGCGCTAAGGTTACAAGCATATACATTTTTCACATTGCAGCTCTGACTGACAAGCAAAACAAATGAAAACAATTCACATAAAAACAAATTGACGTTCACCTTCTAAACCGTAATAATTCATCCCGTCAATTATGTTACCTTTAGAGCAGCAAAACAACGAATTCCATCGAGTGACCGCGCCTGGCTTTGCACTGGCAGTAGATACCTACCTATTTTTTGTTCTTATCAGCACTTCAACTTTTTGTCGAACGTAGGTAGAAATTATGTCGCTTATCTCAAAGTCTAAGTATGGGTGTACCTAGAAACAGGTGGATTTTATTTTCCACTCACACGTTCAAGTGAAGCAAACAAACTCATTAAAGTTTGCGCGCACATACGCTATCTGCAGCTAATTGTGGTTTCTTGTTGACCCAATGACTTTTTTTTTTGCATCTATATGCTAATTTAGTTGTTTAGTTGCGATACATTTCGGGCTGTAAATTGTTTATGCAATTGTGCGCTAATTCGATCGAAATAAATCGAAATTCAATGAATCATTCATTTCCGTTGCGATTCAGATTGCAAACTTGTGTGCAATGCGTGAAACACGCAACATGTTCGCGCAGTAAATTGCAGCAGTCTCACCTCACCATTGCATTGCCAGATGATGGTTTCAGAGCAGACACACACATCCGGGTGTCATCGTCTTCAACCATCTTGAGCGCAGTGCAAAGAGATTTGCAAACATTCAAGATGAAATCCATTCACGTATTGCATTTGTATGCATATGTCTGCAGCACAAAATCACCGCCATGCTCTTGAACTGTCCAAGTCAACATCACATATTCTCGTATTTTCCAACATCACTCTAATTAACCCATTGTGAGTTCATCTATCTGTCAGCTGCACCATTATTTCGTCTCAAAGATACTCAATCAAATTCTCTAACAAGTGCAATTATCCACGTTTCACATGCAGATTTACAATGGCTAACAAATTATATTGTGTGTGACATCGCCTTTTATGTGCAACGGTGCGGTGTCCGCACTGTTGGTTGGTATTTATTTTTTTTAGAAAAAGTCACGTCCGCCGTCGCAAATTTATTCATTTCGGCATTTGTAGAGAGGGGAAGAAAATAACAAATGAGTCCTTAGGCATGAAAAGATTTTCAACGGGAGAGTTAAAAAAAACGCGTATCGAATTACATACTTTGATAATGGAAATGGATCCGAATTGTATAACTCGGTTGAACTGTGAAACGAAACACTTCTATCATATCTTTTAGGTCCTTGTAAGTTACCAGCATGTTATGTTTTTTTTTTTTTAAACACTAGGGCATAAAAGAACCGACATAAAAGAACTTCTTAATTAAAAAAAATAAATTAAAAACTCGAATTTATTTTGTATACAAAAAAGTAATGATTTCAAATTTAACAAAAACTTGTATTAAATCGTTGGCGCAACAGGTCCGACATAGGCTACCTAGGCCCAGCTTCTCACAAAAAATATTTTATGAGTTTTTATTTCTTAGGACGAATGGAAGGGATCCACAATCTTCTACCGATTTCCTCCAACTACTGAATTGAAAACCTTTTCCAGGTCAAATTATAATTTGCTGATTGTCTATTAACTGCCGAGCTTTTTAAGGCAGCGAGAGCTTACTTGGTTGAGAGCATACACCAGCTCGTCTCCAGGATTTGGTCAGAGGAAAGTATAGTATGATGTACCTGATGAATGGAACCTCAGCATCGTTTGCGCTATCCAGAAGGAAGGATACCCTCTAAACTGCGCCAACTACAGAGGCATCAGGCTCATCAATATTGCATATCTGCTGCACTGTGTAAACGCCTGAAACCATTCGACAACGAACTGACTGATCCCTACCAGTGTGGTTTTAGGCCCGGTAAGACCAGAAGCGACCAAATATTCACACTACGTCAGATCCTGAAAAAAAAAATAAAGAAGTCCAAATCGATACTCAATATTTATCACAGAGCCATGCCTAGTTTTAGCATCCCTGCCAAACCTGTCAGATTGAGCACAATAACGATGGAGAACAATCGCTGCTCCATAAATGTCGAAAACAATCTCACCGAGATCTTTGATGTCAAAAAAGGATTTAGACAAAGTGAAGCGCTGTCATGTGACTTTTTAAACATCAGACTTGAGAAAATTGTACGAAATTTTCAAGCCAATACCTCAGGGGCACTTGCATATATACGCTGACGACATTGACATATTTGGCAGAACGCAGCGAGTTGTCACTGGTGCGTTTGCAAGTGCTAGCACACAAGCGGGAATCGGACAGAATTTCACGATAGACAGCTACAACTTTGAGATGGTTAGGGACTTTGTCTACCTCAGCTCCGCTATACCTAAACTCTGATAATGACACCACGTCAGAAATCAAATACAGAGTTACACTTGCCAACCGCTGTTTCTTTGGCTTAAGAAGGCAACTGACTAGTAAGGCCTTGTTAAGAAACACTATAAGGAGACTCTATATAATACCCCCATCATACCAGTCCTGCTCTATGGCGCAGAAACATGGACATTAACAAAGGCGGATGAAAATCTTCTTGGTAGCGTTTCGAACTCAAAATTCCTCGAGTGATTTTCGGTCCCTTTTGCGTTGACGTGCTTTGGAGGACGAGATTTAACAGCGAACTCTACGAGCTGTACAGCGATATCGACCAGGTCAGAAAAGTGTGTATATCACTGGACTCTTCGATTCCAACCCGAAGTGACAACGCAGTAGAGTAGGACCTTGACTTAGGTGGCGCGATGAAAGTGGAAGGGAACCTCAACCAACTTTCAGTGCTCAACTGGAGGCGGTTAGCCAAAGATCGGACTAACTGAAGAGTGATGTTATTTGAGGACCAGGTCCACCCCGGACTGTAGCGCCTTCTAACTAGGTTTTCTATTTTCCATAACGTATCCATTTATTTCTACTACGCTCCCCTTCATGGGTTTAATTATATGCCATTGGTAATGAATGTAATTTCATAATTATTAAAACCTTTGGCATACCACGGAGAGGTGTGCAAATTTATGTTTATAGTCACATACAAACAATTTTAATGCCACAACGCGTTTTGTTCGATATGCCTAATGGTTCAGTTTTATATTTATGCAACGGTGTTAGGTTCAATTAATTGAGTTCAGTTCATTTCTTTTGTTCATTTTAATTGCAAATTTCGTTTAGCTTTAAGTATTTATGAGAAGTTGTTCGAGTAATGAGAACGCAACCCAGATTTAAAGTTTATGTTCAATTTGGACTTTGAAATATTCATTGACCTTTGTTGCGGTAACTATACAAAATACTAGCTATACGCCGTTTGACTTTGATACTCGTAAATATATTTTAGACATTGTTCATTTATAAAGCAATTATATAAGTTTCCTTACATTTAGGTATACAGATACGATACAGTCGATGTAAATTTGACTAATTAGGATTTCCAGTTTCGAACTACTTCTAAGAGATTTGGGATTAAAAGGTCGAGAGTTGTGTTCCCCTTGAAATTGATAGGCGGGACATTAAATGCGATAATGATGACCAAAACTATACCCACTGTCAAAGTGCATTAAGCTTATCTCACCTTTTGGCGATTCTAAAATATATTTTAATGTGTAGTCAGGTCTGTTTTATTCACCATGATATTCTTACTAGCAATTGTGCGTCTTGTTGCGATTTTTATGATATGTCAATAAATCCTTAAGTCCATCACCGTATAATGCGAAAAAATACATAACTCAATCGAACCAAATAATAATATCAGCTGCAAACTTCAACCTTTTGCATTTCCTCCAACAAGATTGTAACTACATATAGTATTATGTATTATCTTCATTTCATTACTACTTAACGTCATCAGGAACTCCCCCACATAAGGCCGACTGTAAACACCTTTCGACAATAATTAAAATATTTATGGGGGTGTTACCAACAACTAATCCACAAAAAACAGCAATAATTTCAATAATCGTGTGAACTTTCCACCCACTCACACTTCAAACAAGACTTCAAGTCCATATACCCCAACTTATCAATTAACTATGTAATCCATCAAATGAGTTCGATTTGAACATGCCCCCAACTGTATACGTGTGGGTTGCTTCATGCTTCATCCCAGCTCCAGCAATCCAGCATTCGACACACTATGTGTGAGAGGGATTATGACTTCAGAAGAATTCTTCATTCAAAAGATACCATCGACTATTAGTCATAACAGCTCATTGAGGGGATTCCGTATCAAAGGTGAAGACTGACACTGAACACTGAAGTGTGCGTCTTTCTATAAACGAAACGCATTTCATCGGAAGTCGAAGTCTCGCAGTGAAGAGTGTATCTTTTATGAGTTCGTGCATTCCAATCGAAATAGTCATTGCTGATCCGATGAAGATCGTTTGCTCACTGAAGAAGAAGAAGAACAAAGTCCATGAGATATTATTTGACTTTAGTAAGATGAACGGTTCAATCAATCGTAGATCAGTAGCTCTTGAAGACATCGTGAGAAGGTACTTAACACTGATTTCGATTGTACGTATATTTTGACAACTTCTTCAATAATTGATGGACTAAATTTGATTCCTCTCTCTTGTTAATTGAATATGTGTACGAGTATTATTTTGTCGTTCTAAGTAATCTAATGTTCTAATGTTGTCTAATGTTCAAACTTCTCAATTTGGTATATTGTTCTAGTAGATGAAAATGGTGGAGAACGGCGAAGACAGAACACAACTTCAAATTCGGTCAAATATCTGTCTGTATATACAAATGTCATGATTGCATTGATAGTTGGGCACATACCACCGCTATTAATAAATCAAAGCTCGAAATTTGAACAGATACTGAAAAGATAAACGAGAATAGGTCGCTTTCGATGTGTCGTGTCGCGCTGTCAAAATTAAATATACGAAAAACTATTCCTTGTCACAAATGACAGGCGACAAAAGTAAAAAGTTCGTCAACTTGCTCGAAGGCGACAAAGATGTTCGAATCGAGCTACTCACTTTGGTCTTATTGCTGGTTTTAGGTGTGTTTGTTTTGTGTGTTTTGACAGAGTAGTGGACTCTATTCTGGTTCAGCAGAAGTTACTACGGATAAAGTTAACAAAATCTATTTTATTTAAATCGGTTTATGGACAAAGGACCAGGACCATTCATGTGAGAGCGAACGAACGAATTTATAAAATGCAAACAAACCACTTTTGATGCATTTATGAACAGAAAACTGCACATTTTACTATTCCAAGAGCAGGATAATTATTTATCCCATCAAAATTTATTAAGAAAACAAGTTTAAAAGCAGTTTAAACAACTAAATTTCGAATTCCAATCTTTTTGCCTTCGTTCGCGGCATATTAGGCATATTTTTTTGGGAATCTATAGCTAGCTCACTTTGTCTTTTACATGCAAAACAGTTATACTCACTTTTGATTTTACATGCAAAATTATTATACTCACTTTTGGTTTTGTTATACTCACTTCCCAAAAAAATATATTTTCAAAGTTTATTCACAATCCACATTATTAAACCGCGTTCCACAAACTAGCGAATAAAACATTCGTTCGAACTTAACCTGAAAAGAGTTCATGTGAACGAACGGTCTGAACGGTCAGAAGAGAAGCTAGACCTGAGGTCATATATGAGCCAATTACCTACTTATTTTTTTGTGACTTAACATTTAACATTTACAATTTTTTTTACATTTATTTGAGGCTGACACTGAATGTTATCGAATACATAATCTGTTAAATATGGCGGATTAAGAAACGTGTGTATAATTTAATCTAAATATATATGTAGATATACATATCTACTACCTACTTCTTGTATTTTCCAAAGAGTTTTGTGTTTTATTCGCACTGCAAATCTCGATCAGCTGTCAATATTTGAGCTTATGACAGTTGGTTTCGCTAGATCCTATTTCTCTTGCTTTAACCTACATACCTACTTTAGCTGTGAAATTATTTACTTCGGCAAAATGTAAGTGTTTTTTTGCAATCATATTTTTTATGGCGATCTTTTATTCTGTTTTCTTAATTTAAGTGACATTAAGACACATTATGACCCCTCAACTGGCTAATCTTACCACAAACATTGGGCCAAGGCAAGTTCACTTCGAATCTCATGTATTACCTAAAGATACCCTCAGTTTCATCAGAGAATTTTATTATTCTATCACTGCTTTAACAAACAATAAAACAGTCTTAATGTCTGTCCACACTTGTTGTCTATCAACAAGTACAAAGGTAATGGAGGTATACTCGTATACCTTCCGCATGTAATACCGACATAAAAGTGCGTAATACTCGTAAATTTTTAAGACAACGTCAGCTCATTTCGACACAATTTCTAAATCTAAGCATAAACCACAGTGCACAAGCACATCGGCCATCATCGTCGTCATCACTCTTCTAAACTCCAACCATCTGTCAGCTTCAATGGAGAATCCATATCGTATGGTATACCTATCTGTAAAGTCGCATCTTTTTGATGTGACGACGACAACGCTGGCGACTATGAAAAATGGAAATGGATGTATCTGGCGCGACGCGATAGAAGGACAAATAAACAGCGTTGAACGCGTCGCGTCAATAAACCTGATGTTCATCTCTAAAGATAAAGTCAGCGCATATACCGTTGTACGTATAGTGTCACAAGTGTGTGTGGTCTTCATTGTATCCATCTGGTCGACAACCAGTTTTATTGCAAAAAAAGAAAATCCCCCAAGCAAAAAAAAAAAATGCAAAATGTTCACATTTGTTTGACACATGTGACAAACTGACAGTTTGCCATAGATACCTCCCTATAATACGTCCAACACGTACCGTATTTTAATCAAAACGATTGTTTATGCAAATGTCTGCTTTTCCTCTAGTTGAATATTTTCTAACTGTAATCAAAATGTAGACAGATTATTCTGATATTACAATTAATAAGTAAATTTTGCCAATTTACAACCTCTTTCCGGCCAATAAATTTGAGCGAATTTGCAAGTAAACATGCTCGTTTTGTTAAAGAAAACAAAATATTCAAAATGTCCATACCTACTAACAAGGTCGACACTATACCTACTCTATTTCATTTGGCACAGAATTAAAGATGGTAGATTAGATAAAAGCGTCACAATCACCAGCTTATTGGTATGATTGGCATTTTGTTATATAAAAGATAAGATTAGAAATAGCTAAATGAAAATGCGTAGGTAACTACATATACCTTACATACCTCAGTTATCGATGTTTGATACTTTTTTTCTGGTTCTGTGAAAAAAGATAGTGTTCACCATTTTTAACCAGGAAAACAAACAAGAAAAAAATATTTTGTTGAAGGCTATGAGTGCAAAACAGTTAATAACAAGGCTTTAGTTAGGTTTATCGATCAAACGATTTATTGCAGACAAATCGTGCTCGCTATCAGTTATCATACACTTTAGTCTTGTATTTTGGCGAGAAGCTACTTTTTGACGTAGGGACGTGTCACTTGTCATGTCCATCCTCTGAGTAATTAGGGTACGTTTTCTGACAGCTAGCTATCGCAATTTTGTCCGAGTTTTTATCGTTGAACATTCTTAAGGCATACAAAAGTGGTACCTATACTCTTTGCCGCACACGAAATAAACCAAGGAAATTTGCAAGATTTTTCATGTGCGCACAAGATTTAGATATTTTCAAAATCGACTAAGCTATTTACATTAATGCAATTTTAATTTAATTGTTTAAATTGCACAACTTCCCTACAAGGTTATGACTTACTCCCTATTGTTTATGTGATGATCAAGGCCTTTATTTATATGTGCGCACAGAAGTAATACAATTGTTGTGTGTGCGATTCGTATATCTTTCTACTTATAAGTGTGCGCTTTTGTCTATCCTGATCCCAATGGTCATAAAGATGTTGTTTTATAAGCGAATGCAACTAAAACGTGTTAAACCATCTCATCAGCCTTATCTATACGGGTATTTTTCGCTGACGCTTTGCTCAACTTGAATGGTAATTTGGTTTGTTTTCATAACATTTATCATCGTCCATTGCCGAAAGGCAATTTGTTTACCAACAACTAGATACTTAAAGTCCGCTTTCTAAAGATGTCAGGAATCCGGTGCTGAATGTTTACATATCAATATGACCGCAAGAAATAAAACCACAAACATAGATGAATTCCATTTAGATTTTTGGCCTCATTTCATTTCGCTCTGAAGTTACCTCTTGAATAGATCTCATTGTAGAACCAAAACTTCAATCCTCATCTAATTACCAGTCGTGTACCAAACAATGTTCCTTGATTTAACAGAGATGGCATAGGTACTTGAATTTCAAGTTCTCATCTAAATAATTATACGAGTATCTACTTACCTTTTAAGTGTGGGGAGGTTCTTGTAGATATGCCGCTGGCATGTAAGCTCAATAAACCCCAAAGTTCATATACACTCTACACTAAGCAGGGAGAACATTTATACCAATACCATCCACGTTTCTTTTGTACCTCTACTATATGACCACCAAAGGGCATTAACAAACATTATTCTGCGAATCATTTAATCCACTTTGCGCAAAAAGATAAAAAGCGTACTTGAGTTGCTATGTTTTTCTTACTTTTAATTACGTTTACTCACACTCAATGTGGCGGTATTTAGAACGTGTTTAATAATAAAAGCCACAAACAGAAAATCCGCCACCAACCAAACTGGTTTCCATTTAATTAATGGTTCAGATTCTTTGGATGACTTAATGCTAATTTTCACCCAAAATCGATTGCAAACTTTTAGAGAATTTTGCTAAAAATAATACTATACTTCATTTGTATTCTCAGAGTCATGTCCGTTAGAGTTGATATGAGAGCGTCAAGCTGACCACAATGATCATTTTCTAGCGAAATGTAAATATATGTACATCGCTCGTAATTATGTTTGCTCATACTCTGACGTATGCACGGGACTTTGAAAAGTACACAACGCATAGCCCTTTCTTCTCTTTTAGGAAAGCATCTATGCACCGATAATAGAAAATTCAAATAGAAAATCCGTCCATGTCAATGTTGACGTAGATATACAAGCGAGCAGTATAGAGGTGAACAGAAAATACACGAAACAATGAGCAACAATAATTTCCTGTTTTCGGTAAAATCGTTAGTCACCAGAGCAAACAGTATCCATGGGTAAGGCACACTTGAAGGCTATTGTTCGGTTTAGATAAAATGCATAGATATCGAGACATAGACGTCTAGTAAAAAGCATTTTGTATCGAACAAATGAGAAAAGATAATTACAAATTGGATTTGGGTTTTTTTTCTAAGTGGTAAAATTCTCAGTTTTGCTCGCTGGTTTGTATTTAATAGTGGGCGGGATTTGAGCGGGATTCTATGAAGGAACCAGTTTCAATATAAAATCTAACGCAGTCCTGAGCTGCGACAAAATTCAAGATACTTGCTAACCTACAATGTAAGTTATGCTTCGATACAAACTTCTTGTATTGCAAGCACAAGAAATATGAACGCAATCCCAAATTTGCATGGTATTGCTTTGTTTACGAGTGTGACTTTCATTTACACTTGTGCGCTTTAACAAGACTAAATTACCTTCATAAACCTTGTCCGTACGATGAAACCATGTAGTCCATGTACTTTGTATATTAGTTTTTATGATATATACAAGAAAAATGTAAACGCACATTTATGCACATTGGATTATCCAACAATTTTAAAATCGTCGGTTCAAAGGTAAAGCTCACTATAACAATATAAAAATTAATTTCTGGAGATATGATTTTGAAACATATTTTTGGGCCTGAAAAAGTTGTTTTTAGTGTTTTTTTTTATAATTTGTAATTTGTATTAGAGTAATTTGCACTTATTGACTTTTTCCTGCATAAAACACCGTTAGCTGTGTAATTTAATGTGAAATATCAGAAAATCTATTTTTTTTTTTCAAAATGTGTACTTAATGACTTTTACCTTTGGACTGAAGAAATATCTTCTCCCAAAATGTCAAAATGTACCTATGCTCTGGCAAAACACCGCAACAATTAAGTACCTACAAAATTAGTCCTATTATAAAAACTAAAGTGCAGAAAGTGAAAGCCTAGAATAAGTTTAGAATAGGTTTTCCTTAAATTGTACGTCGCATTTTAATTCTGTTCGAAACTCTTAATTCAGAGTTAAAATTATATAAGAAACTAAAAAATAAAGATAGGTAACAATGAAATAGTTTTTGTGTCTGAATGCCCAAGAAATGTACAACGCTTTGACTGTCTTTAAATATTTTAGAACTTTGTTCCAAAATCTTGTTTGTCACTCACTAAGTATAATTTCGTCTTTTGATGCAAATTCAAATAGTACTAGATCTAATCAAAATTTACTAACAAGAAAGTAGGTATCAAAAATAAATATTTTTTTTTAATAATTTGGAACGTGTTTCCATATACCTAGTATGATTTGTGCTCAACTGGTATTATATAGCTATTTTAAATCTTTTTGACAGTTCTAAATCTATTTTCACCAATAATTCGACACATTTAGAGTGTTTTTGTCATATACAGTACTCCCCGGATAAAAGCAACCCTCTTAATAGCAAAACCCTTTTTATAGCAACAAATTATTCAGTGTTGGGACTCACAAGCGCCATTCTATGCAATTGTACCCGCTTTATAGCAACCCGGTTTTAAGCAAACCCCTCTTATTATCAAATAAAAATCTGAACAAACATTTTATTTTACCTGGTATTTTATCCTTTTATAAGCACATTCGATTTTTTTTTTTAATTAAAATAAAATTTCACGAAGGAAGATAATCTCGGGATGCACTGATTTTGAACCAAGTAATGGCTGGCTTTCGAGTTGGCAAACATTAGTTTCAAGAAAATTCACGGTGAAAGAAATGATGCTGATGTTTCAGCAATGGACCGAAAATATTTTTTCGATACATATTATTAAACATATTTTCTGAAAAGGATATTTTTAATGCGGACGAAAGTGGACTGAATAGGCAAATAATTTTGTTTGTTGACAATGCATATTGCCACAAATTGTTTGCTGGCGTGAAGTTAGAAGAATTTTTAGTAGCCGGTGGTGAAGATACCCGAGAATGTGGTTGAAATTCCTTCAAGAAAAGATGCACACAAAGCTTATGCCACGCTGATGTCATTTGCGCTAAATAATTAAAAATAAATAAATAAATAGGGCAACAGGCAGGTAGACACCCTAGACACAGGCCTAGCTTATTGCAACCATTCGTTTTGTGTGAGTTTCTATTTTTGGGACGAAATGGAAGGGACCTACAATATTGTATGCGGAGCCCGAACGGCTGAATTGAGAAGCTTTTTCAAGACAGTCATACTCTCGGTTTGTGTTTTTTCGGGGATCGAACCTGGGATCCCTCGCACAGTAGTCCAGCACACTAACCACAGCGCTACTGCGCCCATGCGCTAAATAATAAACCTCGGCAAATTTTCTGACACTTATGAAAGTGTTGAAAAGAACAGTTCAGCGAACCTTAATCTTAGAACAGATAGGTATTTATCGAATTTCACACTATTAATTACTTTTTGGCAGCTGAAACGTTTCCTACCACGCACGATAGCGTCAGAAAATTACCCCAGGATAATTATTTAGGCCAATTGACACAGGGCCTAAGTATAAAATCTCTGGATGAATTAAAGGATAATTTTAAGAAAACTACTGAAAAATTAATGATTCAAAGAAAAATTTAAAATGTTGTTTAATTAAAATAAACACATTTATGAGCTATAACAAGGGTCCCCGCTTAATAGGAATTTAATTGAAAACCCGGCTATAAGCACTATTATTTCATACCCATCCGCATGTGCTATTATCCGGGGAGTACTGTATATATTAAACATTTTATCAAATTAAAACAAGAATCCGACTAATTTATTACACAGCTTGTATACAAATTTTATTAACAATCACCTACTTTCGCGATTCATTTTTTCGAAACTACACAAAACAATCAAAGCCTTGCATAAAACTTACAAGGCTAGTAATTACATGGGTCTATCTTTGCTCTAAAAAAAAACGTAAATATCAGTAGAACGCTGAAATTCCTCTAGTTCAATAAACGTCAATCGATCTCATTTTCTATCTAAATCCAGTACAATTAGATCACCACCACTCACTAACCCATCATCTGTTGGTGGACGTGATATCTGTCATTCCGATAGTGAATTATTTGCCAACAGCAATTATTAATTTTATTGTTAAAAAATATTCCATTAACCTTGCAAGATTGCATCATTTGACCGAAAACCGATCCACAAACTATAAAGCGAATTTACAAATTAACGCTTAAAGTCATGTGATTAATGTTATTCTCAACACGCAAATGCTAAAATATAAAAAAAAAATCTCTCCTAAACTTGATAATTAAATTCTATAACCTCAAATTTCATATTTTTCTTTGCAGAAAATTTACGCGAAAGCCATTTACGATAATCTAGCTGATACGCCTGACGAATTGGCATTCAAAAAGGGTGACATCCTAACTGTCATCGAACAGGACTCAGACGGTTGTGAGGGATGGTGGCTGTGTACGGTTCGTGGTCGTCAGGTATGTACCATCCAAAGTTAAGTTTGCTGCGGGCTAAGAAATTAATTGCGTTGGTTGATCTTTTTTTTTCATTCATCCATCTTCTCTCTTTCTGGCAATTAATTGGATTTTTACTTCCACTAAGCATAAGTACATATATATAAAACTCATATAAGAAACCCTTGAATCGTATATGCTCGAAAGTAGCAATAAAAGTCTCGTTGTTGTCGTTCATTTAAATCTGTCTTACATGAAAGTCAGACACATAGACTGGCCTACTTGAGAGGAAAAAAAGAGAAAGAAAATGTTTCTCTATAACAACTCAAATCTGAAGGGTCCTTTTTACAAGATGGTACTATAGTGTGATTACAATTTGTCTTCGTTAGATGTTAAAAGTCCTCGTTTATTATGCCGACGTACATTCCTAGAGCAGGGGAAATGGCCCAAAGATATTATATATGTACGTATAAGCCAAAGGACTCCATCCAAAAAGCCCACTAAAGAATTACTCCTTAAGGCGTTTCAAGGAAATTGCCATCCGGTTTAATAAGTCGTGATATAAGGTCATAAGGAGATGGTAAGTGGTCAGTGGTGGATCCTTTTCCATTGAATTTTTTTCCCCTTCCCCAAGTTGTGTGCATGCAAATGGGGGAGAGATGCTTTAAATTAAGTTGAGAGGACATTTTCCAAATCCTGAGAATTGGGTAAAAAGAATTTTATGTTCAATAAAATTTCGTCTATTTTAAGATCATAACTCAATTTAAAATGTGCCACCCACCTCTGTAATAATGAAGGTAATAAATATTTTATGTTGCTGGATATTAGACGAAACGTATGAATAAACAGAACTGATTTACTTTTCAGAAAGTTTAACTTTTTTCATGCACGTCAAAAAATATGCTAATTTTATGATACAGAAGGTTCAAAAATCAGAAACTACAGGCTTAACTGAGTTTTTTTTTAAATTTTTTTTTGTAAAATGGAAAATGTGTTGCCAGTATTTACACTGCCAGCAATAATCAACTTATCTTGAAAGAGTTAAATATATATTATTATAAGAAATATAAGAAGATCATTTCGCTTTCGATCACAATCCATGAATTAAACCGGACGTGGGCTTAATTGTGGGAAATTTACTTTTTTGTTGGCATTTCGAAGGTAAAAATCCATCTCGTGGGAGAAAAATATAATGTTGCTATAAGTAGTACATAGTTGAGAAAAAAATTATTGTCGATCTATCACTGTTATTGAAATGTATGAATCTAAGGGTACAATAACTCAAGAACACGTCAACCGCTTTTAATCATTTTTCAGGGGCTGGTGATGAAATCCAAAATCTCCTGTGCTGATGAAATTTCTTACTCCAAATGATCCTAAGAGAAAATCCCCACGGGACAAAATCCATCCTGTCTCCTGTCACAGAGACAGAATAAATAGCACCAAATCTAAAAATGGTGTTGAAAATTGTGATACGTGGGGTGGGGGGGAATGCTGCCCCCCCTGCAACCCCCCGCTTGTGGTCACTGTAGGATTTGGAGTAGGTGCAAGGTTGGGTAGATGCAAAGTTTATATTATGTTGTTTGCTTAATTTTACCGCCAAAAGTACCTACGCGTTTTTTTAATTACCATTATAGAAAATGGAATCAAAACATGCATGTTTATTCTGGGTGCAGTTAAATTTAAGTTACAAGAAGAAAAACGGATAAGTTCTAAATTGTGCGAACAGTGGTCTTAAATGCATAACAAATGCTCTCAGTTTGCCTATTAAACATGTTGAGTAAAATTAACAGACAAATAATTACGTTTTAATAATTTAATTTTTTCATTGTTCCCTCTTTTCAACAATTAATAAATAAATAAATAAATAGGTGGCGCAACAGGCGGTAGACACCCTAGGCCTAGCTTCTCGCAACCATTCGTTTGTGTGAGTTTCTATTTTTGGGACGAATGGAAGGGACCTACAATTTTATGCCGATTCCGAACGGCTGAATTGAGAAGCTTTTTCAGGACAGTTATACACTCGGATGTTTGTCAGACGTTCGCGAGAGGTGGCGCAGTAGAAAAAAACACTAAGATGTATAAAATAAAATAAAATAAAATGGAAATGGGCATTTTTTGTTGCTGTTGTGGGAAATTCAGTGCCTAAAATCTGTTTTCACTAATTTTATTTCCTTTGTTATTTGTCCACTCTTTCAGTCTTATTTTCTTGCCAATAGATATTAATTTGATAGTGCATAGTTTGACGCACTCATTTGGAATGTCTTTTACTGCCGTTCCAGCGTTAAACTTTGGAGATCTGATAACCAAACTCAACTCAGCCATTTTACCCATGGTTTTTAATCAATTTTTTTTATCAACGTTTAATATCAATTAAAGTTAAATACAAAGGTTGTTTGGTTTTCACGTGCTCAAAAGTGTAAAAAACATTTACGCAAAGATTTCGCCAAAATTCGTTGTCTGCATGCATTCTTATCAGCAGAAAGAGAATGCAAAAGGTAAACAATAAAAAATTTGGCATGCATAGATAGATAGATATTTTATTTCGTACATACAATTTACACTGGTAGTTTGGCATGCATAGAGCTAAAAATAGATCCTTTGTTTTGCGCATCATTTTCGCACCGTTATTTTAACCTAAATGAAACTAAGTGAACTCTAAATGATAGTAATGCCTTTTCTTCCAGAGATAGGCTTATTGAGGAATAATTTATCCAGCAACAAGATAATGCCCCATGCCACAAAACCTGGATGATCTTATCTTTTTGAAGGATGTTGGTGTTACCTCTTTGTACTCGCCACTTTGGACCTCAAAGTCCTGATTTAAATATTATAGAAAAACGTCTGGTCTCTTTTGAAACGCAAAAAACAGTTTCGTTAAATAAAACCAGGGAGGAGACAATTTCTGAGGTAACTTTCCTTTGAAAAGATATATCTCCAGAGATTCTTCAAAATTTAGTGGATTCAGTACCGAGCCGCTTTCAAAAAGTTATTGAAGCCAAAGGTTATACATTTCATTAAATTCTTCTTAATTATGTTTTAGTATTACATACTTGTCAAAATATTTATGCCATTACATGAAATTACTAATTAATTTATATCTTTTTAAGTTTCTATGAAAAAATATTTCTTTGCTTATTTTTAAGTTTTTATTAGTTATACGTATATGTATAAAAATGAAAAAATAAACAAGATTTCTTTATAGTAATTTAAAAGTTAAACTCAAAAATGCACGATTTTTATTTCGTCAAAATAATTATGTTGACTAGTGAAATATTAATAATATACTGCGAGCGTCAAATTTTCTTTAGGGTCTTGAAAAAGTTCTTAAAAACCAGAAATCTGTAAAAAGTTTGATATCGAAATAACAATAACAAAACGTATTTAATTTTGACAGGATAAAACACTTCATACCTATTTAAAACAAGTAGTTTCCAAACTCTAAAAACAAATTAAATCATTGGTGTTTGACGCTCACTGTATTTTCCAACAGCTGAAGTGCACAAACATTTTTTGGCTTTCCGTAGGTATACACAAAATTTGTTTCGCATTTCAATCTTCAAATGGAAATTACATATATTAAAAGCCAAGTACACAATCTCTCTTAAATATCATAATAAATTATTCAAAAGAACAACAATTTATTAAAAATGACAACAAAGCCTTGCAATCGCTTTCCACTTGATTGTTCAAAATGAAAACATTACGCCACCCTTAACCAAAATCGACATAAATTAACATTTTATGGCCTCAATTAGATAAAAAAAAAACCTGTCAACTTCTTTAATTAAAAAGAAAGACAAGTCCCTCCGCCATCATAAAACCTATCAACGGCGCCTATGCCCTATGCAATCCCGATCGTAAATTTTTACTTTTCATTAAAAAAAATCCGTTTAACTTGTCCCATTTTCGATAAATTCTCCACTCACTAAATAACAGGAAAAATAATGTGTACAAAAAAAGAAAACCCCAAACAAGTACCACAAGGATCAACCCTCCAGTCACATAAAAAAACAAAAACAAAAAACCCGGACCCACAGCACAGTTATTCATAATTAAACTCCCAACAACGAACATGTTCTACTACTCCACAATGCATAACTTCTTCAGAAGTCTGGTGCTCTTCACTTTGCAACGTTCTTTCCTATATTTCGCTCCCGTTAACGCTCCTTCTAAGCAATTTAATTCCAAACCTCCCTCGCAGCCTCTGCACCAGTTCTATATCAAAATGGACTGTGTATATTGTAATTCCTTAAGTCACGTGTTACAGCTTTAAATCTGAAATATCATCGGCTCGACGAAGACTGAAATTGTTACAGAGTTGAATGATGTTTTATGTTGACAACATCCTGCACGCACACATATAGTCGAGGAGGATGTGAATGGCTCCCAGGATAACAACGCACACTTTATACATACTTCGTATTTTCATATTCCCTCTCTGGGGAATTCCTCTTATCCTTTTTGGCTCCTTTTTTATACGGACTGCATGTATGTTTGTGTTGTGCTTGAATAGAAATCGTATATGTTATACATTACGATCCATGTTGTACATGGTGGAAAATTGCTCAACCTATTACAAGGAAATGTAACGTGCCTCACTTTGCCTATGTGATTCCTTATTTGGTTGACAAAAATAAATTGGGGAAATATTTTTCTTATACCATTTACCTTGTGCGTTATCCTTTCGGTGACAGAAAATTAAATTTTGAAACCAAACGAATCAGGAATCTAAAACGGAACCCAAAGTTGGGATCGGGAATACGAATTTCGAGTTCCGTTTGTTAGCACAAGTTTTCCCATAAAAATCAAATGTTTATTATCGCAACTGTGGGGATGGAGTTGGGGAATAAATGTCCACAAATGATAAATTGTAATAACAAAAGGCGCGTGTTGCCGTAATGACTTTTTCACTTGCGGGAATGGAATGAAAAGTTGTGCTTTCTTTGTTTATTTTTATTTTCTTGTTTTGTTATTTTTGCCAGGGGGAAAGGGAATCCCAATTCAATGAAATGAATTTTATGCAAATAAGTTGAAAGTCGTTTATATAATTAATTTTTTTTTTCGCTCATGCCACGAATTTCGAGATACATTATTATTTAATATTAAAGATGAGCTTCCTTACTTATCTGATCCAATTTATTCGTTTAGCAAAAAAAGAATAAATCTACAAAAGTAGGTTAGTTTTTAACATTTATAACAGATTTTTAATTATTTATTTGGTTTCAGGAAATATATGTAGTATCTACTTAAAGGCTGTTTTTTGTTTAAGCTACACAACTTATCTGTCAAAGCAATTGTCAAAATGCAAACTTTCAGTGTCATTTTAATTCAGAAGACCTTGCAATTTAACCGTGATAGCATACACTCTTCAACAACGTTACCAAAGTTTAAAAATCTAGCTTCCAAGATTATAATTATACGCGTTAAACTTATCGAGCACTCGCACCATATTACACCCGACATAATCGACCATCTGACCTTGCTATTCGCCTTATTGTTGACAATTTTCGTATGTTGTGACACCGAGACGCATAAGAAGGGTGCATATACTAAAGGGAATATTGCAACCCTTCAGGGCAAAGTTGAAAAATCCAAATTTATCGAGTCGATGTCGTTTACAACAGCTTGTAACAATGGTCATTGTCCTTCCACCTTGTGCAAGATCCAGCCCATGCTAGAGTTGAATCCAATTGACCATCGTTTGCGTCCAAATAGGCCAAAAATCAACTGGCAATAGCGGGTCCGCTATTTTATCGAAAAACTGCGTTCAGTGATGAGGCTCATTTTTACTCAATACCAAGGCGTTTTTCTTTTTTAGTTCAGAGAGCCTAAGCTGTCAAAAAAAAGTTCGTGTTTCTTTTTTAGCTCAGACACATCAGAGCTCAGAATTTGTGTTTCCTTTTTCATTCAGAGAATGGTCAGAACGCGCTCTATAAGCTCAGAATAAATTGACTGAGCAGGCTGAGTAAAAAGCTGATAATACGCACTTACAGTTACAGTCACATTTGAAAAAACGAAAAAGAAAATAGAGATCAGCTCTGATCTAAAAAAGAAAAATGCCAAATTGTAAGCCAAATTGCCTCATGAAGGAAGCATTCGATGAACGCATAATTTCGGACCTAAAGTTATTGGAGTCCAAGGTCTTGTCATTTAACACCTCTTGATAATTTTCTTAGCGGATACGTAAAGTCGAAAGCCTACGCTGACAAACATTATTCCCCTTAACTGCCACAAATGTTTGAAAAGTGTTCGAAAACGTTGTCTCTCGGATGACATTCATCAGATCCAGCCATGGTTGCCATATACTTACCCGAAGTTGTGTTCAAAAACTAATTGGAAAATGTATTCTCTCGGTTCAATTTTCATGCGTTTTCTTTAAAATCAAAGTTAATTGGCTTAAAAAATCACCCTTTATATTGCCATGTTGTGTTGAACCATTCTAAGTTGACCAAAATTGTTCATTATTTATATAACTTGTCTCATATTTTTAGTTTTTTATTGTCAATTCAAAAACTCGATCGGAGCGTTTGTACTGTCAAAAGTCAAAACAATTTGATTCGCCTACTAACAGCTATAATAATCTTACATGACTGCAGCTACGTAACACTGTTGTGATGTGATTAAGGCGGCTCTCAGATTGAGGCAATAAGCAACTGTATTTGCTCTATAGCAACTGCCAATAAGCAATCAGCAACATTTTTCGTTCGAACGATATTTAGGGCCAGTTTCAAATGTTCCGGATAAAGTTTCGGATAGTTAGCCGACACATAGCGCTATCCACCAGATAAAAGTTGCTGATATTTTTTTTCTGTTTCATCGTCAAAGTCTCTGATAAACTATCCGGTAGAAAAATTTATCAGACACAAATTATTTGACAGGAATGGAAATGATGTTTTTTATAGTAGGTATACAACATTTTTAAGTGAATTATGTTGTTCTATTTTTGGTAATTTAGCATGGATAAATTCATTTATTCATTCATATTCGATGGTTCGCTTATCCATTAAGTGGGTCGCAGGTTTAGGTTGCACAAGTCCAAATGGACCCTCCATAGTCTTGATTCTCCGCCATCGACTCTAAATCATAAAGGGCAATCCCCATACGGGTAGAGGAGATATTATGGACTTGGTCTAACCATCTCATCCTAGGTCTACCTAGTTTACGCCTGCCTGATGGTACGGATTCCATAGCACGTCGGTCGTGGGATCCTGGTTGCGGACTGCGTTTAACATGACCAAACCACCGAAGCATAGACCGCTCCGTCCGGAGAACTAGCTGCTTGACATTGAGTTCCTCACGTATTCTGGTGTTTCCAATACAATCTCTACACCTACGGGTCACACCAGAATAAAACGCACCGGCGGCAAAGTTCAACGCCCACGGTGAAATGTATTCACTGAGCATGGATAAAGTTAAACAAAATAGTAAGTGAAAATTCAGGAATCTTCATCGTCGAGGGTTTCTGGTTTCTCAAAATAATTTGAAATATCTATTTTGTTCCTACGGGGCCGTGTAATATATGGTTGTAATATTCATCAAATTCGTCATCTAAGAATTCAAATAAATCCACTATAGGATACTTCTAACTGCTGTCTACGTCCGTCAACGAAAGAATGCTCTGAAACTATATTTTTCCCAGCCACTTCAAATAAATATTTTGTTTATCTTCCGGATAGAGGCTTTAACAGCAACTTGAACTGGCTGATAAACTATCCGACACTTTTTCTGTCAGATATCACTATCCGAAACCTTTGAAACCGAAAGTTGAAGTTTATCTGGCATATAAATTCCGGATAGGCTATCCGAGACTTTATCAGCTAGTCTTGAAACTGGCCCTTAGTAGCTTTGATGTGAGACCTCTAATTTAATTCAAAGTAAAATAATTGTGAGCGATAATTTGCGTGTTTCCTATTGCCAGTTGCTTATTGATTGTTGCCTCAATTTGAGAGCCGACTAAGTATTTTCAAAACAATTTTCTTCAGAATGTTCAAAGTATCCTTCATTTTAAAACTTTGCTTCTTCTAAACATGCTTAGTATTTCTTTTAGAAAACCCTTTCTGCATCCCAAATAATGAGTTTGTATGTCCTTGTCTTTGTCCGTTTAGTAACAACTTTATTTTATTTCCTAGAAAAATTACAATTATTTTAATACTTGGGTCAAAAACGCCCCAAAAAGGTGGCCGTGTCACAAAACGTTGTATTGTTAACTAGCGCCCACATTTCGCGGGTTGGTTGGTGGTTTCTTCGGTCAATGCACATCAATGTTCCAAATTTTAGAACTTTAGTTCCAGTGTGTGTGCAGAAATAGGGCTATCAACACATTTTTTAAATGGGGTGGTGCCACGCCTTCTTGTCTCATCCTGCCTATATTTTTTAAAATACTTCCAGAAGGCAATATACTTCTATTTACCAAACTTTAAGACTAAAGTTGTCATAAATGTCAAAAATGTTTGCATTCAGCGCCATCTTTTGAACTCATGCTGATGCAGATGTATTTCAGAAGAGTCCATGCCATTTTTCCTTCTCTATCATTAATCTCTCAAAATAACTTTATTAATGCAACTTTTCAGCGTATCTAATCAAAATCTAATAAATGTTTGTCAGGTTTAGGTCCTGCGATGTAGGAAGTTCAGAAATTTTAAACCAGAAACCCCCCATAAAATATTTCCAGTTACCCTGCGATTACATCTCCAAACTCTCGCCTCTATTGGAACAAATTTCACTTCGCAATCGATATCTTATCCATTCCATTGCATTTGCAAATCATATTCCACTTTCGCAATTGGCGAAAAGAAATCTATTGTGTTGCCCCGATGATATGCAAAAATGCCGTAAAAGATACCATAATGCGGGCATGTTTAATGTTTATCGAAATCAGATTTCCAAATGGAACGGGTATACAATTTCACGATTAGTGATCGCGCCCTGCAAGGCGTGCAGTCAGTCAAATAATCACCGAGACCACATTAATTACCACAACAACGCCCATTGTGTGCGAAATGCCGGGGGTATTTATGCTGTCGCTGACATTTTGTCAAACGGAAGCCAGTATAAATATATTTTTTTTTTATGTAAATATAGGACCAACACCGTAAGCAAAGCTAGTATACAATACACGCCCCCCTGCTCCACCAACACAAAAATAAAAAATTATATTCTTTTGTACTTTGCTACCAGAACAGACAAACGATCGCGCCATGCTCGACGATCATTGCGCGCACGACAACGGTGCGCGATCGCTCAATAGATTGATGGTGTACTTTGGACATTACCATGCCAATTGTGACAAACACAGCGCAAATAGTATATCTGTAGCAAAGTATCCAAGGGTTCATGGACGTGATCTTTGTAAAATGGTTCGCCTCCGAGAAAAGCAATTTTCATCAATTGAGAACGCGATTTTTCTGAATGGAAAAACTTTGCCGCATGCAACTGAGTGTGACGCGCGAATTGATTAATTGATCCGGAGACATATTGTACATTGTACTATTGTACATGGAGCAGGCACGCGATTTTACAGGGCGGCCACCACTGGGACAGGACTGCCAGGCCAGTTGCTGATGGCTAGTATATCTCAGTCAATTGACTTTGGGTTAATTGCCTTGATTGAAAGTTTGAGACAATTTTAATTAGCTCTACGTGAGCTGCCGACTTTTTGCCAGCGAAACTAGATCGAAGTGAAGTAGTTTGTGTTTCATTTTAATTTTCGATCGCTCAAATTAAATGGTAGCACACGCACACCATTAGACGTTGAATGTTGAGCTCGCAATGTGGTTTTCATTAAATTGAAATATGCATTTGTGCGTCTATGCGAAAAATGTAGAGCAGAGGAAAATATATGATTGAAGTGTAGTTAGAGTTAGAAAAATATTCGCAGAATTGCACGTTTGTGATAGTTTTATGATTGCAGATTGATCGGGTACAGGACGGATAGTTTGTTATGTATTAATGATGCAATTTGTCTTTATTGCAAATCGAGGCCAAAGCAAACCATGCAGATTAGAAGAAAAATTATAAATTTGACGTCTGCGGCACGCATCAGTGTCTTTAAATCTTAACCCTTAAAGGCACCGCAGTATATAGGAAAAAGACAAATCTAAGGTATGTTGTAGAAGAACCCTGAACCGACTTCAAATGTGAAACTGGAGGTTGCAGGGTTCGGGACATATTGGCTAAGGCACACATTCGCCCATATGGACAATTTTTAGTCTGAAGCTTTATACAAGGCTCTCAGTCTGCGGTCTGAGTTTGGCAATAAGGCCAAACTTTCCTCCTATAGTCTGTGGATTTAAAGTAACGTGGAGGAAGGTTTCTCTTTTCAAGTATCCCAGCGGATACATGCCTCCCAGTTTGGCAGAACTTCTGCCGGGAAAACCCTGCCTGCGTAGAGGAGGCAAAAAGGGTTTGAATTTGAACTCCGCAGTTGATTTTAGAGCCATCTAGCTATGAAGATGTTAATAAGGATTGACAGAAGTATAGTAGTACTTAGATACCGTTTGAAAGTTATTTTCTAAAAGGACTGTAATGGCATGTATAAAATTATCGGCATGCTGTATCAGTTTGTCCTTTTCTTGGAGCGTGGTCCCTCAAGTTAATGAACATAATTGTATCTCTTCGTTTATATATTTGCAGCCCCTTTTTGCCGTCAGCTTCTCACAATCTCGGGTACTGGAAAGGCCTTCATCTCCGATTAAGAATTCCATGCATACAATAATTCTACTTAATACACATGCTCTGCATTCCTCTGTATATGTCTACGATTAGTCTCCATATCTGATCTAATTTCCCCCTTTTTGTGCTCCCCTTTTGGAAGAAAACTATTTTTCAATTACACATCCGATAACATCTCATATTGAGTTTTTTTTTCTATCTAATTGCAGGGTATCTGTCCAGGAAATCGTTTGCGTATAATCAACTCATACGACTCGGGTTGTTTCTCACCATCGCCAGCCTCGTCACCGTGTCCATCGTTGGGCGCATCTACAGCGACACTCAACAGTTCGATATCATCGTCGGAGATCTATGAGAACTCTTCAATCATAAGCGGCTGTACCCAACAGCAATTATCAATGCACCAGCATCATCACCATCAACAGCAACAACAGCAACAACAACAACATCAACAGCAACAGCAGCAGCTTCAACATCAGCAGCAACTTCACCATCAGCTACAACTCCAACAGAACCGTCAAGGCAAAAGAAGGTCGTGGCATCAAACGCCTCACAAGGTAATTACCTATACCTGTAGCCATATCCATATCCAGTCAAGCATTCCTTGGCATTTATGTATGCAAAACAAAGAAAATATTAAATATATTCACAACAGGAAAAGGTGGAGTAATTTAATTATTTTTTTTTTACAAAAACAACAAATCCATAACCATTACCTTAAGTAATAATAAAAAATAAAATGTATTTTTAAACACTGACAAAGTTGGAGATGAGCACCGATGGTGCACCGTGACGTGAACTTGATGGCTGAGCTCATTGTCGCGCATACTTCAGCGAGTTGAGAATTAACAGTTCGCGAAACTGACAGTGACAGTGTGGACTAGAGACTAGAAAGGGAAGGGGGATATGGTCGTGCTCGTGGTCATATATTCCGCTACCGGTTGGGGCTTGTTAATTACTTTGTACCTGTTTACCCATACCATATACACCATCACTACTGCTACCGTCGGTAATGTTTTCCTGGCTATTATACGCTTTTGAGTATAGCAAAAGAGAAATTTCGTCATCACACTACTTTAATGACTTCATACATTTAATTTTTATTTTTTGTAATCAGTTATATGCAAGAGAGTGGCATTTCCACTTGTTAGGTTGCATTCGAGACACAGTGACAGTGAATGGTATTTTTATGCGCTCAGTTGGGGATTTTATTTTAAGTATATAATTGCAAATGCACTTCGGTTAGTAGGACGCAAATCCACCTATTCGTAGGAGCTTGTAAAACATTCACTCCTATCGGGAATAACAAATTCCCCGGAATGCTTTCCATTCAGCAATCTGATTTACATTGCTGACAATGGAAACATTTCCATCGGAATTAATTCGCGATACACGTGAATAAGGCTTGATAAGAATAAGATCTCTAAGAAGTCAGTGCCCATCTTGTAGAACAATAAGTTCTCATTTTGTATCAACTCGACGCATTTCTTCTACCGTCAACTCATCTTTGGAGCAGGGATGTGAATTTGCTACCTATATGTACCTATCAGATCTACTACATTTGTTGAGCGTTTGCCGCATCTACTACGTAATGACCGATTTTTACTAAACTTTTTAATTGCTTAGATTTGCTTAATCTTTTAATCAATTTTGTGCTATTTCAATTTCAAAATAGGAGATCTTTTTTGCCGACCCTGTCCCAAATTTGTTCTGTTTCCATCAAATCCAGGAGTCTTCACTTATCGAAGAGATCTTAACTATGGGACACCTAGTAATGCAATAAAGTAAAGAAAGTCTTTGAATTAATAAAGGGTGGTTTTTAAGCAGGTAGTCATCTTCATTGCAACACTCAGATAGCCAGTAAATCTGACAGCTGACACTATTTTTTTATTAAGTATTTTATTGGCAAATCGTAAGATAATCATCGTTTGCTTGCGTCGTAAGTTCATTGATTGGGTTCTTAAACAATTGAAAGGCGATCCATTTGTTTACAGTAAAATTTTGTCCAAATCGTCTTATTTAGATCGAGAAAAATCAAACAGCTTTCGGCATCAATGGACCGTACTTCTTCAAAAGTGAAGAAAGTCGAAATGTTACCGTCCATTGGCGACAGATATTTTTTTTGTTTTGAACAGTGCACAAACACGCATTGCAGTTTGAATTAAATCGTTATTCCTAAAATTGCTTATTTCAAAACTCAGCGAAACATATACAGTATCGAAAATCAGTTGCCTACTATCAATAAAACAACCATAAATCAATATGAAATCCACTTGTTGTTAACTAAAACCCGTAAAAATGACCACAGGGTGTTAGTGTTGTGAGGGACTTTAAAAAACTGAATTAAGCTCTCACTCGACTGACAGACGATCATTCATTCAGCACATAAAAACTCAGCGCGAATATGGTGATTGGTGAATTGAAAATAGTGTTCATGAGTGATGGTAAGTTGTGACTTTTATTGAATGCACACGGGTACAAAAAAAATATTAAAACATAATTAACCCAGTCTTTTAAAATTACCCAACCATACGTAGAAGCATTAAACAAATAAACTATTTTATAGTCGCTCATTACGACCCTTTTAAAATACATAAATTTCCTGGTGCCCTGCCCCGACACCCCTTCAAAACTCATTCGAATTCCATAAAAATACTACTATAGAAAAGACTGTGCGTGCCCAATGATGCAATTAATATTAATCTCCAGTTCTGGCCTATTTCATGCATCTGCAATAAAATACCCTCATTCTGACGCCCCCTCCTATCGTTGTAATTATTTATTTTTTTATTAATCCGAAGACATTTATCCTCTATTTCTCCCAGAAAGATTACTTAATTAACTTCTGCGGTTGCGGGTCATGGAATTCCAATAAACTAATAAAAATAAATCAGCTTTTGGCCTTTTGAATATTCTCCATGAAGCACACATACCCTCACCGATTCATATCGTTTTGGCTTTTCGATGACATTGACATTTGACACAGAATTCCACTCAGTGATGCCTTTCTAACCTACAAAAGGGTATAATTGTCACACGCACGAGATTAATTGCTAAGAGAAGATTTAAAATTCTACAGAGCAACCGCTAAATTATCACTTGACTGAGTCCAAGTCCTTTTTGTGGTTTCCAGAAGACAGCCAAACCGGTCCATATGCGCGAACATCAAATAATAACGCACTGTCTGTCAAGTCAATCATTCTGATGGAAAAGTCATAGCGCTGTTCTCGCGGTTTGTCACTCTCGCCATTGCGAACAACTTCACTTCGCTGTCCAAATATGTGCACAACAATGTGTAGACAGAATGGGACGATACACTTTTAAGATTTACGAAGACATTTGACTTGAAGATGCATGTGCATTATGCACTCAAATGCGCGCCATCCTACCTCAGTGTATGAGTTGAAAAATCATTTTAAGCTTTCAAGGACTTTCCAAAATGTATACACCGCCCTTTCTATATTTCGCTATATAGAGTTCATTAGTCTCTATCGGACGGTTGGTCGATATTGTGGCCGAACAACACACTCATCGTCCCGCTTCCATATTTGGCCATCTTGCGTTGGCTAAGAGATATTTTATATCTCCGCGCACCAAATGCAGGATGGTATGACCGCTTCCATATAGCAACTTGGTTATAGTGTAGCTCTTAGTGGCAAGATAACTTGGTATCTCCTTATGCGTGTGCGAAGCATATGGCAAACTCGTGTTTTCTTACCCTTTCGAGGAGGGGAGACCCGAAAGAAGGATGAGAAGCAACAAATTGCAAGCACGGAATAGCCTCACGAACTGTACGAATACGAAGGCTGGAATCTCTGTGCACTGAAACTACTTGTGCCGATATGGAATAATAATATTTAAAAAATGCAGATGACTTGCCGGCTCATATTTGGTTGGAGGTATTTTCTTCACGCTTCCCTCTTTTAAATAGGGATGGGGATGACGATGAGGCAAAGAATTCTTTTCGAGTAATTAAAGATCGAACCGATGAAATGCGTTTGGGAAAATCCATTATCCAACAAATGTATTTATTAATTGCGTAATTGTGTTAAAATATTTATTGATTACCGCCGATAATGTTGCTGGCAACATAAGAAAACGTTTATGAAGTGTAAATTGCTGGTGATTGTGTTGAGAAATGAGAAGGTTCCTTAAATAAAGTGGAGCAACAGTAATTACTGCAGGGAAGTCTGAGTTGAATTTTAAATGGGGTGATTAAGGCTCTGGTCCTATACCGACATTTTGGGACCGATTTTTCTCAGAATCAGAAATATATAAATGAAGTAGTGGATTGTCGGCCATAGGGCCATTGGAAATGGATGCTCTTGGAGACATACAAATCAAGAGATTGCGTCTTTCATTCAAAGCTTGTTTGAAGACCTACATGTGCCTTGGCAATCGCGAAGACATCGTACTTTTTTGAAACTCTTTCTGATACTGGACCAGCACATGTTGGTAGTACATAACTTACAATAATTCAAGTGTAGAATTAACATCTTACTTGCGATACGCCCTTCCCGAGAAAATTACTTCATTGGGCTTATTCACTGTTCCTGTAACCAAAATATAACTCAATAAAATGGCGCCCAACGTTAGGCCCGATTGCAAGATCGATAGAATAGTGATCATGATGATTACGAACATTCCTAGAAGACTGGGTTAAAGGATAGGTCACTTCGTATGGAATATATTCCACAATGGTCTAGGGTTGGGTGTGTTTAACCAACCAACCAACGAGTCTTAGTTCATACACGTTTTTCTTCAAAGTCATATGTATGCTTTCTATCACTTTTATTGGCTTGGAAACGGTTATAGCCTTTATGCCCATAGATGATCACGGAAGACTATATCTTTACATGTTTGTCACTGCCGCTTTCGGTGTTGATCTGCCCAGATAGGTTTTATTCAAAGCTCCATGCATATTGGAAGGCATATTACGGAATTACTTCCAATGAGCGGAACATTTGCTTATAAAAAATGTTCAAAATTTTCTATCTCTCGATGATCAAAATTAATTGGGGTGAAACTTGTACTCAAACATAAAAAAAAATGCAGAACTCTGTAAATATTTCATTTTCTTAAATTCAATTGAAAATTGTCTTCAATTTGTTATAATTTTGACATGCCTAAATTGCAGCATGAAAATCGCAACTCAACTATTGTCCTAGAATTACATAATTGTGCAATCTAATAACAAACATAGATCGCATGCAGAGAAGGATCAAATTTAAGAACAATTAACCCTCCTTAATCTTTTGTTCTTTTTGAATACACAAATAACACCCGGCACTATACCTTTTACCAAATTCATGGCATTTCTAAAGATCATTACCCTCAATCTTTGTTTTATTTATTGAGGGAGTGACACCGTTCTCATAATATGTTTCAAGGTCCTCTTTTGGCAAAAATATATGCAAACCGAAAACAGGTAGCTTACAAGAAAATCCAAAAAGAAACCGGATTGAAACATAAACATTTCGACTAACGCACACAACTTTTTTTTTTTGTCGTCGGTCGGCAGAGAAAAAAAAACCTAAATTTATTATTTAACTAGGACTTTTCGGCCAAAGACAACGACAACATTCTGTTAACGGCTTTAATGAAAAAAAAATACACATCAAAAATAAAAAATAAAAGAGAAGCAAACCCAAATCATCACAGGATGAAAAAAAGAAAAAGTGCCTTCACAGAGGAACGCCTGTTTTCGCTTTCTATATACCAGAGTTTAGAGAGCCTGTTTTGGGAACATCCTGCAAATTTCATTTCTACCTGACGCGGCATTCGCATGCTGTCAATATATTCCTATCGGTACCTCAGTCTTTCTTTTTGCTGCTCATCACAAAAAGTAAATAACTCTAATTTTGCTGCCTTTTTATTCTGATCTATAGGGTAAACAGGTTGTGAAACCTTTTACCGAACACAAAGGATATCAAATGAGTACACTCAGAGGAAAAACTAGCTAAAATCATGAATATCAGTGTCAGATCAAGCTCGTTCGTTGACGAAAGTATGGTAATCTCGGAAAATCTTATTTCAAGTACGAAAATCTTATTTTGAGCTCGTTTTTTCAAGACCAAAAAATCTTACTTCAATCCTGTTTCGGGATTGATTTAAGCTCGAAAATTCTTAAAACAAGACCAAAAAATCTTACTTCAATCCTGTTTCGGGATTGATTTAAGAATGTGGTTCTTACATTATGCGATGTCTGAAAAAAATGTATTTTGGGTATTCAAGATCTAAACCTAAGATCTTAATTACCTACCATCTTATAATATATCATCACATCATTCATTCACATTTCACATCAGTAGATATCATAGGTAATAATATTAAATTTTCAATGTTGCCTTATGAGAATTCACTCAGTAAGTGAGTGTGAATTTTAGGAACGATTAGAAATCAAAATAAAGTACATGCGCATGCAGTTTAAGTATTGTTGCGCTTGTTTCAATCAGGAACAAGCTTGAAATAAGATTGTTTCGGCTTATTTCAAGAACAAAAAAACTAACTCAAGAGCTCATTTGTGCTTCAATGTCCTCTTTTAAGATTGTTTCAGCTTATTTCAAGAACAATTGGTGTCATATTAAGATTTAGCACGTAAGAATGAAAAAATCTAAAATCAAGCTTGAGCATACCTACTTGATTTGAGCTTGCGATTTTTCTCTGAGTGTATGTACTGCGGGCGGATACAAATTAAACTAAATTCATGTGACGAGAAAAAACTGTCAAAATAAATGGGAAATTGGAAATCAAATTGAAAAAAAAAGAAATGGAAAGCACTGGAAATGTCAGTTCGCTTTTAAATACGATCCCCCGCACATTTGGGAATAACCCCCCTGAGTGCATAAATAAATCTATCAAAAGTTAAGCATGTCGATTGATTTTCCTCTCTCAAATCTGTACGATTAAAGCAATCATTGACCGTCTTCCATCCATTATATGTTTGTGTGTCTGAAGTCACGAGTCAAAAAATTAACAATCAAAATCACCGAGTCTTGTCTGTTAAACAAACAAACGATTAACATTCGGCCAGTAGCACTGTCCTCACACAACATGCTGCAACACTTTCGTAGCCAGCCACCTTTAATCGCCTATTTGCCTCTGGCCTATTCCGACACAAAATCTGGCACACATCTTCCCTCCTATCATAGATTGGTCATGCTCAATTATGCTTAATTTATGCATAAAATATCGATTTAAACAAATGCCCCAGAGGAAGTGTTCATTTCAAACTGAAGCATATAAATTGTTGCCACTTAAAATGTTATTCACACTGGCGATAATTTTGTACATTGTAGTGCCTTCCAATTAGGCTAGGTTAGGTACGTAGTCCTCCTGTTCCAGTGTCAGTTGACTTTAAAGTACGAACACACGGAAAGTCATTTATAAGCCCACGCCTTTAAGCCCGATGCAGAAGTATGTATACACAAACAACATCAAATGAGATCATCGATTTAAGGATTGGCAGTATAGGTTGCGTGACCGATATTGATCCCAATTCAAACAAAGGCACGAAGGTAACAAGGAACGAAATAGAAAAGTAAGAACTCATCACCGGAAGTTGCATTTATGTATAGGTTATAGGTATACGTACCTTCTTTGCTTTTGGTGTGTCCTTTGAGTGTTTTGTTTACCTTTCAATCAAACCGATTGGGGGCATATGATATCAATAACCTTAGGCAACATATTTTTCATATGTACGTTGAGGGTAAGATTTACCCGAAGGATAAGGTTCTCTGATTCATTGGAATGAACCTACACCACGTAATCATCCAATTATACAATCAGTTTTGTTATTTTTCGTTCCCAAAATCGAATATGCATAACAATGAACGAATAAGAAATCAAATTATCTTCTACTTAAAATGCACGCAACGTTATGGCTACTGAATACAAATTTTGTTTTTTTGGTTCTTTAAATCAAATTCTTGAAATATTTGTAAAAAGAAAAAAACAATGAAGAAAAGGAAGAAAAATCTCCAATGAAACACTCTTAAGAAATGTTGTGGAAAAAAGCCTAATTGGGGACGTGCCAAATTTTCGGAATGCAATATCCTCAAAACAACATTTTTTTCAGATGAAAGAATAAATTGGGTACCTGCGTAGAAGTTCACTTAAATATACGAGGAGTCTCCTAACAACATTTCCCAGGATGACACAAAAGCATACAGAACACTATAAGGACGAATGTCTTGTTTGCACGGATATCCTATAAATATTCTGGTCATGATAAAGGGATTTTAAGTGATTAAAAATCTGGAATAGCTGTTTTATACAAATTGGAGAAAGTGAAGAAATAATATATATCTTCATGAGAGTCAAAAATGTATTTTGTGCCATCATGCGGCATATTTATTATTACACTATAATTTAAATAAATAAATACAATGTATATTTCGTTCGGAATCGGCATAAAATTGTAGGTCCCTTCCATTCGTCCCAAAAATAGAAACTCACACAAACGAATGGTTGCGAGAAGCTAGGCCTAGGGTGTCTACCGCCTGTTGCGCCACCTATTTATTTATTTATTTTGATTTTATATTAATTACATAGAAGTTGGAATTCCCATTTTACAACAAATTGGAAATATTTGACTTTTGCACTTTCACTTTTATTTTGACAGTTCGTTATTTTTTTCAATCTAGCAGTTCATTTTGCGCTAGATTGAAAAATTTCCCAGAAAAGGATATTTCACAAAATGTGCTAGAGCTCTAGCGCAAATGGTGAAATGTCAGTTTTTTTATATGAAGTTTGGCATGCCGCTAGTCATCTAGCGGTCAATGGAACGCGGCCAATGCTCTGAGCTCTGGCAAGCTTAATCAATAGGCCAACTAGATAACTGACAACTGTGAAAAATCAAAAAATCAATTGTACCTAGACTAGTCACACTTTGTAAATGCGATAGTAGATATATAAGGAAAAGTAAATAAATAAAGATAAAATTAATATCATATGACTTCTTTTATGAAGAATCATATCTGACTTGAAGACGTCATTTATAGCACTTGTGATAAAATGAAAGTCGTATGATTTTTTATATGATATGTTTTTTTTTTTAGCCTTTAGATGTACTCGTATAATAATAAATAAGGCTGACAAGTAGATATCGCTTTAAAAGCGGAATCTTTTGAAATATAGTCTCCTTAGGATTCCGAGAGTGGTATCTACCCGAATGCTGTATGGAATTTGCCTCCGAATAGATAAACATTTTTTTACGAAACAGTAAATTAGTGTATCTAGCTAGATTAGATTATAAATCGGGAGAGCCTACATTAGTCTCTGGCACTGCGGCCTCCCTAAAGGAGCCTATTGTGCCTTCCCTAGTGAGGTCCTAGAGTAATTTTTTTTTTTTACTCCGGAGACAGTCAGTTTATCTAAGGGTGGAATTGACTAAATTGCCGGCTCATATTAATATTTGCTACTCTTGTTTTCAATACAGTGGCATTACTGATACTGTGCAATTTATTTATGGCTTTTGGTCCCTTCACACAGCTTTCGACCCCAAAAGTGCAAATCGCAGTGCGGGTTTTATTTTTGCGCCTGTGAATAAATTTTCACGATCACCATTTATATTTTTCAATGAATCTCAGCAGCCAGATGATCGGACGACCAGTATTTTCTTTGATGAAATTTTTAAAATTCAAATCAACCTCCGTTTGGTTTTAAATTCAAATAACATTTAACAAATATTGCGCAACATTTTAATGAACACCTACATAATGCAATGTGTATGTTCACGTATTACCCAACGACATAAAAGAAAAGTCCTGACCCTATGAAAATGTCACATAATGTAAAGCGACACTCTAAAAATGATTGAGAGGGCAATTTTTCAATTAAAAAAGATTTTCACTTTTTGCCATTATCAAGCAAATGTTGCGCAACATTTACGTTGTTATTTAAAAAAAAAAATCAGCAGGAGCAACATGCGAAATATATAAATCCATTCGCAACATTTGTCATCATCAATTTCACGATAAAACTGTTGGCTGCGTGTCACATAGATAATCATCGAATATATGTGTATAATAAATGTCAGAAACACATGCGAAAATCATGATACATATTCCATTAATTAAATATAAATTATACCTGACTGGCAGGCGGATTACGACGATGACAAGCGTTGCACAGCCACTTACATCTTGCACGGCTGCAGTGAGTAGGTACCTACAACAAATTTGTATCTGCAACATGCAAAAATGCGGGGTAGTCGTTGGCCGAATAGTGCAGTGACAAATCCGTTTTTGCACAGGCTCTCGCCTAAGTAGGGCAATCTCGTTTCTGTATCTTTGTTCGTGGATAGATAGAGATACATGAATCGCTGGTAAACAGCTTTTATTAACTATTACCATAAATGCACCGAATCGTACTCAACGAATGGTAGGTACAATAACACTTGCGCGCAAAGATACGCGTGCGTTTCCATCGTGTTGGTCGTTGGAACTTTTCCTTTTGCTCCCGGCTGCGGCGGCGGCGGCGACTACCATTACGCGAGAAGTTCGAAGTTGGGAGTCTTCCCGTCGCACCGCAGGGGACCAACACAAACATAAACAACCTACTATGGCCAGCAAGAAGGAAACTAGTTTCCCAGATCCAAGTGCCCACAAATAACGAGTCATTACAGAATTTGTATCCATTTTTGTTGTACTCGTATCTTTTTCCTTATATATTTGCTACCCAAAAACACCTAAAGTTGCAAATTTGATGGAAGGCTTGAGATAAGCTCCAACTCCCATCGCTTGGTGTATCTGCCAATCTGAATATCGTTGCGATTCGATTTGGAGAAATGCGCTCTGCCCCTGGTGGATTTATAGATACATTTTGCTAAATTCTGCGATCTCGATCGTGTGTAAGGTAATAATAGCAATTGATTCATAGAAAGGTTCGCGAGTATTTCTTTGGTTTATTTGTTTTAACGCCCGAGTACGCGAGTACGTACAAGTGTACAGCATCAGCAGCGGTTCAGTGTGTAGGATTTGAATGCAGCGGAAATCAAACAAACTAAAGGTGGGTTATTGGTTAATGCCCACGCCCAAGGGGAAGCGGATTTGTGCTTTTCATGCAACCTAATAAATAAAAAGAAAATCTTTCAAATAAATGGCAAATTAAGCGGTAATTTATAATGTTCGTTGTAATTGAGAGAAATTGATGGTTGCAATTGATTTTGAATTAATCTGAAATTTCCATAAACGAATAATGCGATCGTTGTATTGTGAAGGCGCATATACAGGCGGGGCCATATGCAACGCGATATTTGTACAAATATTGAGGAGGAAAATAGATACTATCGGGTTTTAAGGTGCGAGAAAAGATCGAAAGTTGGTGATCGTATAGAGATTTGTAGTTTAAGTTGATATTGCTTATGAAAGTGTGAGACAGGCAGGAAAAGCGATGTTGTCTCTGTTTTCACAGATAATGTCTAAACCAAAAGTAGACCAATTTTAGCCGAAGTCGGAAAATGTATAACTTCAAGAGCAGGCTTGAACTTCTACAGCGATATAGAGCTCCTGACAATGAATGCTGTAATATACAACTTTGAAATCGATGAAAAAGTGGTGACTCTAAAAGTCTAAACATGAAACTCCTTCGTCTTGGGGTGGATTTGCCTAAGGTTTTCGTCGATTTGCCGGACTTAAAACCACGCTGGTACTTACTTACTTTCTACTTTCTTAGTAGCAGAACGGTTGATACGTTCATGCAAAAATGTGTATAAGATTATATGTATATTGTATGGCTATATTAACCAAGAATATGCTTCTATATTGTTTGCAAGACGTATGATCGTCGTTTTTGTAGACAGAATGAGATATATGTAGCTGATAGTCCTGTAGTATTCGGTCCTCCTCCGCACTTGATAACGCACTAACTGTTATCAAGGCGTTGTTCTCAGTTCTCAACTATATCCAGATGCTGAAAATCTACAATTCTCTGTATTTCTGTGACTATGCTTTTATTTTCTGACTATTTGATTCTGAAAAGACTCTGTTTGCCTTTTTGATGTTTTTCTCGATCTCCTAGGCCTGGGAAACTGTATGTATAGAATATTTTTTGTTCTATACACAAAATCTGTTTCTCCTGCCTCTAAACTCGACAGCGTTTTTATATGTACATAGATATACATCTTCTGTAACCTTTTTATGGCAAACACATTCAACATTTGGCTCTTGCTGTATGGTTCTCTTGAGCCTACTATTTTGTTGCTTCTGCTTACTTACTTACTTAAGGTAGCGCTACAGTCCGGGGTAAACATGTGCCTCAACCAACAAGCGTCTCCAGCCAGCACGATTTTTGGCCAGCTGTCTCCAGTTTCGCACGATAAGTTGGTTAAGGTCCGCTTCCACTTGCGTGCGACACCTGAGTCCGTTAATGGTGGATTCCGACCTGAAAGGCCGGAGCATTCGCGTCCATTCGCTCTATATGACACAGCCACCTCAGTCGTTGGACCTTCACTCTTCTGTCTAGGTCTATGCGGCTGTACAGTTTTGTTGTATCTCCTTCTGCATTCACCCTCTATACAGACGTGACCAAAGATTACTCGAAAGGTTTTTCTCTCAAACTTCTGCTACAAAAAATAGCGCCTACTATACTATGTGGTAGGTAAATGGAATAGTGGTCAGTTTCTCACTAAGTTATTAGAATCTAGCTATTTTGGACTGAATTTCTTCCTTTGGCAGCTTCTTCTCATTATAAAGTCAAGTTCTGAATCTAACCTCAAAAAAGGTAATGGTCAGAATCAACATTTGCTCCCGTTTGTACCTTGACGTTGGTGCGTAGGCGTACGTACCTCGCATAATTTAGACTATGATCGATTTGATGGGCGGTTCAACCGCCGGCCGTGAATGAAACCAGCTGTGTGTGCAGCAGTGTGAATTACTAACCTCGGAAACCTAGTGCTATTGGTGGGTTTGTGCTGTATTGAATTATCCGATCATAACTATCAGACTTCGCATTCCGAGCAGGCTCTTTAGGCACCACTCAGGTTTAAATGTCCTTTTTGATATGGTCTATAGCTATACTCTATAGCATCTTCGGTGGGGGCATTTGCACATACAGCACTTTTATTTCGAAATGTAGACTAGATGCATGTCACAGCTCTGCGATGAAAATTTGTTTTAAGTAGCATTGGGGTGAATAAAGGATCCGCAAATTCTAGGTCTATAATCTCATATCGTATAATCCGTATACATTCGGTGCTTGGTTGCCTTAATCTAGTAGAACAGGAAGAGTCCTAGGACAACAGGCTGCATATTCCTGTAACAGCTACCTACTTCATGGGTTTCATACCGTTTACATTTACCCATGGTCATAGTGTTCATCCGCATCCCTAACACGTAATTCGTATATATCTTCAGTATCACTTTTATAGAGTTAATTGTTTGCCAAATGATCAATACGTATGAAATTACATACTTCCATATCCAGCTTGATGTTGACAACCTGCCCTAGAGTCCGAAACGGTATAAGTTGTCATTACGTTTTAAAATCTTGAAGGCATACATCATTATCATAACCTAACCATTGTCAAAATTGACATAAGAAACGTAACCAAAACCATCTGTAATTTCTTTTATAGATAAATCGTTTATTATACAACTGCTCCTAAAGATAGGAACTTAGTCATATTATTATAAACACATTACAGAATCAGTCGCCACATTTCCATTAACAATTTCATGTAAATAACCAAACATCTGCCAAATCAGTTTCCAATAAAAACTTTGACAAATATAAAATGTTCCAGTGAAATTTATTATTCAAATCACACATCAGTACTCGTAGTCTAAATTTGTCAGTGAAGGAATTCAGTATATCAAGAACCGCAATGAATAATAATTTTTCTTCGGAAAAAAAAATCAACACTTCAGATGGTGAACGATATATCTATAGAAACGTCTCATTACTTCAATCGGAAATGCTCGATTGCCTCTTTTAAAACAAAAAAAACATGACAAATTCCATGAAAACCGCTGCAACCCTGACATTGAAGCAATAATTTGAACTGAACTCGTTCGAGAAAGTAAACAGGAAATTAAACCGCTTTGATCAGAAGTTTATTGAGTTTGTTTCTTTATTTTGAAACTCAAAACCTTCAAATGACAAAGTTAGGTAGGTACTTGCTTTGATTCAAAGGAATATTCATTTGATACTTTGACATGCATCTGCATCTCAAATTGCAACATACTTGAGCGGCAAAATGAATTATCTAATGAAGTGTGCAAGAAATTGGCTTACAATTTACCAATTTCCTTTTTTTTTTGTTTGAAAACCAATAAATATCCCCTTCCTTGGCAATGACAGCAGATGTTCAAAGATCGAAATAGATATGATATCCTTGAATAGTTCTGTAGCAATAGCAATCATATCGTAAGTCCTTAGGGATACAAAGAGGTATGCGTATTGCGTATGCTAAGAATAGAACGACCAAAAAGGGATCTTGAAACTATCTGCACCTTTCGAATTATGTGATCCTTTCAAATGTATGACTATACCTTGATAGACAAACATACTCCATTACCATTTCCGTTAGCGCGCGCCGAGCACGAGTACGAACGAGTATATATAAAGGATTTTTGACACCATACGGCATTCTATTATTTTGGGTGTTTAGTTTTCCACAGGATACTGGTTAAATTCGTCAACTTTTTTACAGTTCTTTTTATTTTTATTTTTTTGTTAATTTAATTGTGGCGGCAATTTACTTGTACACTTCCCTACTATATGATGGGTGTATGAGTGGCAACAATAGAAGGGTGTATATTTGTACTGAAATCAGGACACTGGAACAATGGCTAACGGTACAACAATAATGTCAACAACTTTGATTTGAAAAGAAAGTGGTTGCATGGTTGGAAAATAATGTTTACTCGGGGCAAATAACATGTCGCCATGCGTGATTATCCCCTCACAGGATAACAAGAGTGACTGTTGGCAAATGTGCGATGTATTTTCTTGTCATCGTGTCGTTTGATTGCAATAGAGGAACACTCCACATCTGTTGTAAAGCTGACTTTTTCGCACCCTTCATGTTTTGCTAATTTTTAATCATTAAAAACGCTTCAAGTAAATGTTTGTATTTTCCTATACAGTGAGTGAAGGGGAGAAATGTCAAATGAAATTGTTTTTTGAACTTAAGGGTAAATAATAATAATACTAACACAATTTGACCCCGATGAAAATTTCTTAATGAACTGCTATACAAAGATTTGTAACTTCCACAAACGCTATAGGTACTCGTATCTCTTCAAAGAAATCTTTCATTTTTGATTAGTTGTATTCTGATTGGTGCGCTATACATGAGTTGACCGAAGGGATCATTAAATTTTCAATTGTGGATGAATGTTCATCTGATATTGTTCGATAGTGCCTTAGTGGAACTACAGGAACTACGCACGTAGGTATAGTGAGGGAACAAAATAAGAGGTTGTGGTTATGCCACCTCGCTTTACACTAATTTCGGCAGATGTTAATTTGATCATTACATCTGTTTTTGAAAGAGAAACAATATACTGAACACTTTCTTACTTAGGCCCCACAGTCCGGGGTGGACCTGGACCTCAACCAACACGCCTCTCCATAGTTAACCCGATCTTTGGCTAACTGCCTCCAGTTGCGCACTCCAAGTCGGTTGAGGTCATGTTCTACTTGTGCGCGCCACCAAAGGCGAGGTTCGAAGACTTTTCGGGCCGGAGCCTTGGTGTCCATTCGCTTTACATATCCTAGCCATCTTAGTCAACTGATATCTGATTCGACCTGGTCGATGCCGCTGTACAGCTTGTTGAGTTCGCTGTTAAATATCCTCCTCCAAAGTCAGTCAACGGTCAAACGGGACCGAAAATCACTTGAAGAATTTTGTGTTCGAAACGAACAAAAAATTCTTCATCTGTCTTTGCTAACGTCCATGCTTCTGCGACATAGGAGAACTGGAATGATGAAGGTCTTATATAGAGTCTTCTTAGTGTTTCTTGATAAGGCCTTACTAGTCAGTTGCTTTCTTAGGCCAAAAAAAATAGCGGTTGGCAAGCGTAACTCTTCATCTGGCTTCTTTATAGCGGAGCCGAGGTAGACAAAGTCCCTAACCACCTCAAAGTTGTAGCTGTCTATCGTGACGTTATGTCCGATTCGTCGATGTTGGGTGCCCCTCCTTGTTAACAGCATGTATTTTGTTGTACCCTCATTCAACACTAAATTCATTTTTGCCGCTTTTTTGGTAGGTAATATTTGCAAACGCACCAGTGACATCTCGCTGCGTCCTGTCAATGACGTCAATATCGTCAACCTATGCAAGTAGACTTTGGGAAAAATGTGCCCCCAATGTTGACAATTTTCTGCTGTAAAACTCACGACAGCGCATATCCTTGTCTAAATCCTCATTGAGATTGTTTCAGGCCTTACAGAATATATACATTTAGAACTCCACTACACGATAGCATTAATTGATGCTAACCAGTTGCGAGCCGTCTTACGCAAGACATTTTGTTCGTATTTATTGGTAATAAAAAGTGTTGCTAATCCTTTTTAAGTAATTCGTAATTGCACAAGTCACGATTAATACAAATTCTCTACCATTCTTCGGCTAAATTAAATTAAGTTAAGTTCCGCTGGATGACAGTTCCATGGCGGATCCCATTTATTTACATAAACAAATCATTAAGTGTGATCCACATTCACAAACAAATTACAAAGCTTTATCACTTCAATTCTAGAAATGCTTAATAAGCATCCCTTTTGCAGTAGCACAATTCAACAGTAAATGTCCTTAAAATTCAATTGAATATAGTCTCCCCCTCGCAATGAAATTCCAGTGCCACCCATAAAATTCGATAACATCCGCATGTGTTTCAAAAACACTTAGGTTAAGTGTGCATTTTCACAGCAGTTATGTTACACAATTACCCTCCCCAATGTACCCCCCATTTATCTTTATCCCAGACATTGCCGCATGAAGTACACAACTATTTTCCGATTCCAAACCTATAATTCCAATTGAATGAGCAAAGCATCCCTCTCACAGCAGAACAAAAATCAATGCTGACAACGAAACTCTGAACCCTCCCCAACAAAGAACCTATTACAAAAAAAAATAAAACAGAAAACTTGAATAAAAATAAAAAAAACCCCGAAACTATATGCGAAAGCGAAATAGTACGCATCCCTTCCTTGACACTGACAATGAGAGTCAAAACACCCGGGGGCGGGTAAATGACTTCTGGTGGTAAGTTTACTGCAACAATCAGCGACCTCTGGCATAGACTAGAAAGGAATGCTTTTCAAAAGCCATCAGAGAGTATAGAGAGCATAATATCGAACACTTCAAAACGCCTGCGCTTGCAACAGGGCACAGGATTTCCCCTCGCAGCAACTACGAGTACCATCACCATGCCATAGTCTATGAAAGAGATAATAGTGTCGAGCCCACATTACAGATTCATCAGTGCACTAAAGTAGACGGTTGTTGCGCCCACTGCAATGGCCAAAGCATCTTTTTTATACACTTTTGTACTTTTCTACGGTTTTTTAAATTAAACTAAGTGGTTGTTCCTAAGAATTTGTGCACAAAAAACCAGTTAAATAGGATAATAAGGACGCACCCAAAGTTCAAAATCCAATTCGATTCTATAGTGTTACTGCAAAAGTGCTCTGAAGAAAAATCCGTGAAAAATCGATAAGCCTCCCACCAATGGTTGAGTAGGTATTTCTATTAAAAGGGGATTGAGAAAAACCCACCCCCGCCCTTAAAACGCATTTCCATGAATATGAATGAGTTATACGCATACACTACACATTTCTACTCGTAGTAAATTGATTTTCTATCCCCGGTCTACACCCAGTACATAAATATTCATGTTCGTTTCTTAATTTTTCAGGTAATCACACCCCAGCGACATGGTGACGTTTACATATACAACTGGGTTCCTTCAGCAGCCTCGTCACACACATCGAGCAGCAGTTGCAGCAGCAGCACCTATCAGAACCTCTCAATGATGTCCTCGGACTCATTCGAGACATACGACGTACCAAAGCCAGCAACACCTATAAATTACGATTGTCCAAAGAATTGGTGTCGAACACCAACGAAATATTTCGACCAAATGTCAACATCAACAACGCCAACGGGCTTAAAGCCCTCCTCACAGCATCATCATTCGCTGGGCAATGCCATACAAGACGAATGCTATGATGTACCAAAACCCATAAATCTGTTGCATCAACAGAATATGACACCGAGCAGTTCGAATTCTTCGCTACTGACGTCGGATAGTTTGAGCTTGTCGTTCTCTTCTTCGAATCGCTCTAGTCTGGCTAATATGCCGGACTATGATGTACCACGAAGGAATCCGATTGCTGTGCGGAATGGCCATCATGGGAATCTTTATTTGCAACAGCAACAACAACAGCAGCAGCAACAGCAACTTATGCAACAGCATCATCAGAATACGTATGACTATCCGCAACCTGCATCAGTTGTGCATGCGGGCGGTAATGGGATCTGTACGACACCACAGCAGGAGAAAAATTCATCAACAGCAGCATCTCCGATTCCAGCTGCTACCAAAGAACTGCCTCTAGAACTATCGTCAGCGTTGGAAACGCTGGCAAAATTACAAACCGAGGCAACCACAGCGATATCAAGGTAAGTTATTCTATTCACCCCTATTCGATTCCCGATGTCGGTCGTTAGAATGCGTAAGAATTCGAAAAAAATTCGTAAGATTTAAAAGTAAAGGAACAGACCTAATGTGTCCTTAAAAATACAGAATAACTTTTGGTTATTCTATTGCTGTCAAACCTTAAATAGGCCTCATCATACTTCATTTGGTTTGGATTATTATTCAGATCTCAGATTTTTTGGATCAGATTTATATCCTTTAATAATTGTATCTACCTGTGCACTGATTGACAGCTCCAACAGCTGAGCACCTAACCTATGCAGTTTGTGTATGTGGCAACCATATTTCCTTTGCAAATACATAACTTCTGTTACTCCAAAATATGTTCGCCTGAATGACGTAAACATCACTGTCCAAGGTATACAAGTATTAGTGAGAGTATGAGTTATCCAAATCAGAACCAATAAGATTATTTTTTTTATCGCACAATAAAACACGAAAAGTGATTTAAATCAAAAAAATAATAGAGACACGCATTTTGGACAGTGGTCCAATTATTCTAAAATAACCAAAAAAACGCATCTAATATTGTGAATATTAATATCAGACATATACAAAAAAATACCACTGCAATTTATCAATTATTGGGCTGTCCTTTAGGGCTAAGGCCCACCACAACCCTATAATTTACAAACAAAAAGGTTACATCACATAGGTACAGCAGTTTATGGAAAAACAAAACGTTTCTGAAATTTTATATAGATTAGGTACTACAAAAGCGTTCCCGCTCTGAGAGACAATTCATTCTCACTACTCCCATTTTCAGTATTTTCCATTTTTAATACAAAAGTAAAGGAATAGATTTTCGACTCACAAAAGATACAAATTTTGAAATGAATGACAGCTAATGACACCATATAATTATTTAAATAACTTTTAATGCGCTGCGTTAATCTTTTTATACTTTTTTAGTTTTGTACGCTTTTTTTTAACATCATAACATTTTTTAAACACCATAAGAAATTGATGGGATTAAGTAATTCATAACTTAGTGGAAAACAACTTTCAATTGGATATAAAATCTCCTCGACGTTCGACTTTATTAAATTGTTTTTATATAACATTTTAATAACATGCCACTAAAATTCAAACCAATTAACCTCGCTTTATATTTCTGTCTTAATTTAACTCTTTTTTTTCTCTCCCTTGCAGATTACTTTTCTTTGTAACGCCCAGTTGGAGAAATCGAGACAAACTTGAACCAATTGTCATGGAAGTCAAATTAGCCGCAGTGCGCCTGCGTACAGCCCTGCACGATCTCACCGAATTCGGAGAGGGCGCACTTGGCAATGCAGCTCGATCTGAAGATCGCAATCTAGCCCTTAAGCTACGTCCTCTAGTCAAGGCCCTACGGGATGCTGATAAACTTATTCACGAATCCTCAAAAGCATTGGACGCTCAAGGTGGTTGGACAACGGACAATCTTCAACGAAGTGACGAAAAAACTGCTACCTACCCTCCTGATAGTCTGGATCAACTAATCGCTTGCGCACAAACTTCCATTGAAGATGTGAGACAGACGGCATCATTCATTCAAGGCAATGCACCGCTTCTCTTCAAAAGGAGTCTTGATGTCGTCGACACCCCTACGCATGAGAATAACAATAGTGATTGGCTGAGTGATAACGACTACGTAGATCTAGAATCAAAAGACGCAGCAGCCAAAAAGAATTCAGCGATTCGCGAAGCAATCCCGCAAAATCTCCAAAAGAAATTCGACAACGTGCTGAGATCCGCAGAAGTTGCAGTATTTGCTGAACGAAATGAGCTGAATCCAAATGACAAATTGCTAGTCAAATACTATGCCGTACAGATTTCTACGCATATGGGTTATCTAACCCAAGCTATAGACTCGTTCCTTGAGACCGTGGAGAAGAATCAACCGCCAAAGTTTTTCATTGCCTATGGCAAGTTTGTTGTGCTTAGTGCGCACAATTTAGTCACCATTGGCGATATTGTGCATCGGAATATATCGAAGGCAGAGTTGAAAGAGAAGGTCTTAAGATGTACAGATGCGTTGTCGGATGCGTTGAAGACATGTGTCACCAAGTCTAAGAAGGCCGCACAACATTTTCCCAGTGTTACAGCGGTGCAAGAAATGGTGGACTCTGTGGTGGATATATCGCATTTGGCTAGTGATCTGAAAATATCCATGCTCAAGGCGGTCCAGTTAACTAAGACTTAAGCGATTTTGTTCAATATGTTCTAGGGATTGTAACTAGGATAGAGGCCGTGAGAGATGTGGGAGGACACCTTGGACTTCCTCCTCAGCAAAGCATTCATAAAAGTCTTCCAAAGTAAAATATGTATCTACCTATACAGTAGTAACTTGTGTATATAGTCTCCCTACCTCTCAAAAAAAAAATCAAGAACTCTGTTTTGGATAAGATATTTTCGTTGACTTGCAAGCTCGGGTGACCGTGCGGTTCACAGGCAAGAAAACCTTGTTATCTTATTTAGCAACTGAATTTTTAATACACAGAACTTGCCGGAAATACATATGTGCAATAGCTTGATTTGCGGCTGGCTTCAGCTGTGTGCTTACAAAAGTTCCTTTAATTTTTCAGGATATTAAGCATATCCTGAAAAGTATTCTTTTTTTCAAGTGCGCTTGAGCTAAGTGCTCACATTTTGAAAGTTTAAATGGTTAGCATTTTATAAAGAAAGCTCAACCAAGGTACCAAAATACTGCTCCACGCATTTATTCAGCGATTCAGCCATTATTAAAAGGTACCAAAAATGCCTGTTTGAATGCGTATATCAAATTCAGAGTATGCCTACCTGAGCCGTCTAACTTATTTATCCACTTTGTAATAGTATATCTATTCTTCCAGTCCCGGTAATACAAATATCTATACTAAAAGCCAGTAGAAGCCGCCCGTCGGCATATGGTTATTACGATTCAAGCTTTAAATCTATATTCAGCGCTTCAGCATTATATTCTTCTGTTTTATATAATGTGATAGTGCTTCTTACAGAGCTGGGAAACGAATACTAATATAAAACTAATGTAATTTAGTAATTTGAACATATTCTCTGTATCAAAGAGCGTTTGGCTCTAAATATGTGAACTAGTTAAGCTCAAGCCACACCGAATAATCTTCCTTACATGCTTAGTCGATCAACCAAGAAAGGAACTGAAATTGAAATCAAAATAATTTGTATGGCTGTTATTCGACTTCTACTAACACTTTGTTACGCAGGATTTGAAATTTCAAATAAAACTGTCAAGTTATTACTTTCACTTTATATCTAGGCGTAGATATGTGTTAGTTTCGCCATATTATTCACAATAGGTACTTGGGCATTGAAAAAAAAAACTAACAATAGGTACACCACCTTTAGCGATATAAAAAAAAAAAAAAAAAACAATATTTGGGAGATATTTTGCCGTATATCTATCAACTACACATGAACTACATTTTATATTTATAAGAATAAATATAATTAATTCTATATTTATATATGTGATATGTTAAGGAGAATCTAACAGCTAGAATTACTACAAATATTAAATATACCCTCTGTTAGAATTTAATTTATAATATTCTTTGTTTTATTTGTAAATAAATATTGGAAAATAAAAATCTTGTAATATTTCCAATAAAAAACAAAAAACTGTCAACAAAAGTATTTAAAGACACAATTATTGGGTGAGTGTTTCATTAGGATTTAATTTTTGTTTAAAACGTTGTATTATAAAAAAAATTGTGTAATGTAACATATTTGTAATTTGTTTTGCAAAATCTATCATCGATATGTAAATATATTGGCCTATTTTTATGTGTTTATTATTATAACTGTAGTGGTATAAATAGTCATATTTATTAGGAGTATCTACTAGTAATCATTTTAACTAAACGCATTGAAATCTTTGTTTTTAACAAAATTTAAAGTGCAAAAAGAATGGCCGCTATGAATCAGGAAAAATTATAAAAAAAATGAAAATCAACAATGTAACCATTAATTAAGAAATAAATAATAATATGGCAACGAGACTATTAAGAATGTCAGCAATTATGTTGTAATAAACTATAAAATAAACAATGAAAATAAATTATATATCAGTAAATAATAATTTCAGTATTTTTATTTATTGGTTATGTAATTCCAAGACAAAATCTCCAAGAATTTGTTGTGTTGGTCGGGAGTGTATTGTTCCTACACTTATGATTCCTTAATAAATGCGTATAGTCAGCCTAATATGAATATCATCGAGAAGCTGTAAAGATCAGAGAGAGAAACACCAGATAGTTTTGTAATGTCCTGGAAGCAGTAACTGCCCAGAGTTCTATGCCTGAGGTGAACAAAGTTTGGACAGTGGCAGAGGAAATGGGGGTATACTCGCGAGCATCCTAGTCGCTGCGTCATATGCACTGATCGTCTTCGATTAGTTATAGTTTCCGTGTGATTTCTTAGTAGGTTGTGACCGGTAATTACGCTTATGGCAATGAGGGGTCCTCCCTCTCCTAGCAGAGAGCGCTTCGTTTTTCACGATAGCTCTATGGCCAGAGACCCACCATATCCTTATACGTTGGCTCGCAAGAACCTTCAGCTCTTAGCGAGAACTCTTGACAAGTTACGATTTTATTCTTACCGCAGTAATGGCTTTTATAGCTGCCCGGCTATTAATGAAAATGATTGGGGGATTTTGTCATCGCTAGATTTTCAGCACACCTCAACATTATGTCGTTTTTAAGGTTCCGTGCCCAAATTGAAAAAGCGGAAACTATTAGTTTCGCTATGATGTCTGCTCGGCTTTCATTCTGTATGTCTGTCTGTCTGTCTGATCGAACACACTAAGCCCACTAAGCCCATCATGTTTTCTTAATCGTTTCCAATTGGAATTAGAACTTCCAATTCCAATGCTGTATATGCATTTTGTTTTTCTCATGATCTTTGTATTAGTAGATATTATTGCTAAAGAGCGACGTTAGGGAGACTACTTACCTACCTTAACTATGTAGGTATGGATAGGATGTGAACTCACGTTTTCCTGCGTAAGGTTATATTAAGTTAAGTAGATCGATGCAACTAGTACCTACTTAACTATGCTGACAAATATCTCTTATATTACAAACTTTTTCAAGCTTAAAGAATAGTAATAGGCAATATTCATGTAACTAGAACCAAGACTTCCGAAAAATAACTTCGTTTTCCGAAGTGGGACTTATACCATGTTCGCATCCGACGTGATTAATATAAATCCACCTGTTTCAGCTTAATCTTGTCATTAAGTATTTTACCATACATTTCATACTGCTAATTACGTGATTTATACATGTTTTATTTTTAATTACTTCGCTCTCATCGCAAAATAAAATGGAAAATTCTCTTTCAACTGCAGCTCTTTATTCAGCAACAACAAAATCCAAACTGTCAAAAAAATGCCCATGAAAATAAATAAAATTTTTTGATTTTCCACGTGTTTCGATGAGTTTGTGGTATTTTTATTAAGTACCCATTATAATTAGAAACTGTTCTGTTCTTATTGTCATTTATCAGATACCTAGTAATGTTGGCAAAAAAGAAGCAAGCAAGAAAAAGGTAATTTGTTCCGAAAAAGACTAGTTCTTCCTCCTAGAACTTTTAAAAAAAATGTTTCAAGATTTGAGAGAAATGTCGTCGAGATAAAACACGTGAAGTTCGGTCGAAACGCCATTGGTGCCTCTTGTTTCTTTTTCTTAAATGTCCTTATTTATTAAGATACAAAAATATGAAGTTATATAAATTCCGCAAAAATGATTACCTACCTACATACTTAACTTAAAGGAACTAAAGGCGTATTTTTTTGGGAAGTGAGTATAACAAAACCAAAAGTGGGTATAACAATTTTGCATGTAAAACCAAAAGTGAGTATAACAAAACCAAAAGTGAGTATACCAGTTTTGCATGTAAAAGTAAAAGTGAGCTAGCTATAGATTCCCAAAAAAATACGCCTTAAATAGAACAGAACAAAATAAATACCTAAATCACTAGCACCCTCACTTACAAACCTGCATGAGTCAAAGTTGCGCAATCTTTTCCCAACCTCATGAACAAGAAAACTATCTATATCGAAATGCGAAAATTGAGAGAAAGAGGAACTGTCAAAACCCCATTAAACCGTGTGCGAATTTTTTCTTCGGCATTGGTTTTCCAATGAATTTTTTATCTGAAAACTATTCAAAATTAACACAAACCGAAGTTATTTAAGGTAAAAATTATTAACCTACATTGAAGTGCTAATTTAGATCAATTTTAATGTAATTGGGGTACCGAATTCACACTTGTGCAATGATCCTTCTATTAACCTTTTAAGGCGCTCCACATTTCTTCCATATTCGATGAATATTTGTACAAATCCCAGTACAAAAATGTGTTTTATTTGTGGTAGAATAATAAAGTGCTAAAACCGGCTGTAAAAATTCAACATTTTCATTGAAATTTAATCAAAGTTTCTATGAAGACCTTTTTCCCTGAAATCATATTGAATCCACTGAACTGTAATCGATATCCATGTGCTAGCTAGCTATCTCTTTTTATCACACCCACGCGCTGGTCTACTGTCACTTGTTCATATGAGACGAGTGACTACAGTCGTGTACGTTTGACGTGTTTTCGTGTTGCAACTTCGAAATGTTTGCAATTCTTCAATTAAATACCTTTTGCTTTTAGTTTGTACAACAATTCTACATTAAAACACCGCCACAGCTTGTAGTAAATAATTCTTCTTTTCAACATTTGTGTTTCGTGTTTTTTTTTTATCCCAATGACTGTGCAAAATACCTTTGTGCTGATACTAACCGTGTTGGCATCGATTAGCATTGTTGCAATAATAATACTTTTAGGTAAAACTTCACTTGCAGTCGATAAAACTTCTTTGGAATCTAGTAAAAAGCACTTGTTTTCCCGTTAATCTCCATAACCTCATTGACAAACTAACCTTTGACCATTATTGCTGTTTTTTTTAACTTGTATTCTACTTTTAGGTTGGTTCCTCATTTGGAAGGCATTTCTATCGAAATTTCGTCTTGTTCGTGAGCTGCTGGGCCAGGCGAACGAGGAAAAAGCAAACGTGCAGAACAAACCACTAGAGAAACCTTCCAAAACGAGGAAGATTAGAAAAGATTAGAGCAAGAACAACTACCACCACACACTACTTCCAACGATGAATATCCGTTGCGCAAAGCCAGAAGACCTGATGAACATGCAGCATTGTAACCTGCTGTGCCTTCCCGAGAACTACCAAATGAAGTACTACTTTTATCACGGACTGACGTGGCCACAATTGAGCTATGTCGCTGAGGATGACAAAGGAAACATTGTCGGCTACGTGTTGGCCAAAATGGAGGAACCGGAGCCTGGTGAAGAGAGCAAGCATGGACATATCACGTCGCTGGCTGTGAAGCGCTCCTATCGCCGATTAGGGCTAGCCCAGAAGCTAATGAATCAAGCGTCGCAGGCTATGGTTGAGTGCTTTGATGCACAATACGTATCGTTACACGTACGTAAGAGCAACCGTGCTGCGCTGAACTTGTACACGAACTCGCTGAAGTTTAAAATTCTGGAAATCGAACCAAAGTACTACGCCGATGGGGAGGACGCGTATTCGATGCGCAGAGATTTGAGTGAGATTGCTAGGGAACTGCATCCGGACAAGGAGTTAGACGGTGCCAACAAAATCGTCTACAAATCCGCTGCTGTGCACGATCATAGTATGCACGACGGACACTGTTGTTGAAAGATGGCTAGTGGAGGTGGTCTTTTTGACAAATTTGTTTAGGTTAAGCGATTTAATTTTTGATTTGGTTTTTTTTATGTATAAAAGAAAGCATTTGCCGATGAAAGAACAACTGAAATTGTGTGTGTTTTATTTAATATGGACTTCCACTGTTGCTTTTGGGAAAGTAGATACATAGTACTTTTCTACTTCTAATAAACTATATATCCATTCTTTCTTGCCATTTAGAAAAATACATACATATGTGCATCACCTCCAATACATTGCGAAGCACTGCTGCGTAATTGGTAATTGGTATTGTACCTGAGCATTTACCAAGCGTGTCCTTCTCGTTAGTAAAGACCATAAAAATCAATGAAAATGATTTATACAGCATAAATATGATATTTTTTCGACTTCAGCCAATTCTACTGCCAGCAATATTTTTATAGGTGCCACTAGGTCCAATCGTAAAAGTTATTATTAGTGGCGTTTACAGCACTTGTGACTTCCATTGGACACTATGTACCATACATTCGTGATGCACTATACCCTCGAACCTATTTCGAGGCTATATTATGGTATCTAATGCATGTAACCCCATAAAACCAAAAAGTAAAAAACACGTTAATTTTTATTCTATACACTATTCTGGTAAATAGTTTTCTATTACTTCTTTTGATTTAAAACTAGCCCTACGTTTCTACTTAAAATGGTTAGGCGGATAGTGATACTCTATTTTATACCAGCTAATCATGGTATTTACAGTTATTTTAAGTAAATTTCACTCATCCTCTTCATCCTGCAAATGCGATAATGTCAATTGCTTCGTGTGATCTGTCTTAGCCGGAGATTTCTTCTTTTTCTTATCCTTTTCGGGTTTCTGTCCAATCACATACTCCGGCATAACAAGTTTGGAGCCTTTTAACTTCGGTTTATCGACCTCTTCATCGTCCACCTCACCAGCAATTCGTATGCTTCGTTTAACTTTGACCGATTTATTGAAAGTAATCTTCCCGTCTTGTGAATTCTCACCCTCATCTGTTTCCTTTAGAGATTCGATTTCTTTGAGGAAAGATAGTGCAGCAGCTGTGTTTGTATGATCCGAGATGTCAACATCGGCCAAAGAGTACTTCATCCATTTGTGTGGATTTACCTAGTGGATAGAAATTTCTATAGATTTCGATATCGGAATAGGTACATATATGAAATTTTACCTGATAGTCTGGAGCCACGCGGGGTTTCAAGCACTTAACAATAGGTAGTTCAGGCTTCTTGAAAATACTTTCTTTACCACGAAGTTTAGTTAGTCGTCGGTCAGAGGAAATTTCTTCAGATGGTGCTGAACGTTTAAGCAAGTTTACAGTGTGAGATTCCGGTCCACTTTGATCCAGAATAGTTCCCTTTAAGTCCTTGCCTGCTGTATCAAGGCAGGCGAACAATGCCTTTCTTTTCGATTCGAACTCTTGCATATTGCAACGATAAGTGAGATTTAATTCAAAAATATTTTTTTTAGAAATAAGCTCAGTTCATAAGCCATAAACAGAAAATTCATTTATTTTTTGACAACCTTGAGAGATGTCATTTTTGATAACAAGACAGGGATGTGCGCGAGTAAAAACAGTTTGAAATGTATAGGTACCTATAATAAAGCCAAACTGTTACCAGCTGCAGCGGTATGATGCCGCAGGGCCTTACCAATAATCATTTTTAATCTTCAACTTAAATATTTTGACGGTCACAATGGTTAATTTTATATGGAAATTTTCGCCATTGTGACTTCGTAAAAGTTAGCCTGGACACTAAAAATGATTATTAGTACCGCGGAATGTGTGCAACGAAAACGATCTGTCAGTTGTTACAGACCACAGTTTACATATCGGGAACAGTACTCTAGCTTAGCGAAAGGGTGAGCTCGACGTTATTTGTCTTACCTCTTGGGCAGATAAAACGTAAAAGGTAATTGAAAAACTAAAATGCAGTTAAAATATGAAAATGCATCGTCAGGTTATATATTTAGGGATTCTCTTCCTTGTTCATCAAAAAAATTGTGGTCATTTGTACGTTGTCTTTAGTTGTGTTGAAGAGTTCACATACGTATGTGTACCATATTTATCAGTGCTACATACGTAGGTATGTATGTGGTTTTCTACAAGCCGTGTACTACCTCCTTTACTCTGGCAGCTTCTATAGAGACGAGCTGCAATGAAAAGATACCAAGAAATAATTTAGATGAGACAACGCGCAGTCATTTGAACAGCATAGAAACAAAAGCAGCTATAAAGAGGTCGCCAAAGGTCAAAATCCAGTACATTACATGGTGCACAAACCAGAGAGAATAGACCACCAGCTTCGGGCAAAAAAGAAAATTCCATAGAGCCATTTTTGAAATGAGTAGCGCCGCCTCTTTTTCTATCTGTGAATACGTGTTGTACCAGAGAAATAACTGTAAATGTTATTAGGTGCCAGTGTATGCGTGACCAATTTACTTTAGCATGGCACACATACTTAACCACCTAATAACTTTTTGAAACTGGCTCTATGGATCTCTCATTTTTGGGCGGAGCTGGTGGTCTATTCTCCCTGGTTTGTGACATGGTGTGAACAAGAAGGGGCACCAACAACTACGAATCGGACAGAACTCCGCAATAGACTAACTCGATTCTGCTATCTAATCGAAAAACGACATGTAATCAATCAGTCGCAGTTTCTTTGGGTTGAGAAAGCAAATCTGCAGTATTGCCTTCTTCTAACGAACCACTAAGATAAGACTCGTCATAAGACCTTAACAAATAAATACTGGTATGCTAATGTGGACCTGAAGAATGCCTTCAAAGGCAAAGGTCACCACTCCATACTGCACATTATACATTAAAGATGGTAAGGACATATGAGCATTGTATTAACACCCGGCCTAAGGACGGGCGCATAGGTAGAAAATAACTTCAATTAACTTCTGGTAATTGAGGGAGTTAGTTGGCTATGAACCGGGAGTCCGGGAAAAACGAAAAGCTTATTGCTTAAGTTTATCTGCATCTATAGCCCCACTTAAGATGAAGAAAAACTACCGAGTGTAAATATTTCTATATTTTTTTTAACATTATTGCAAATTGTCAGCCTTAATAAGTCGACATTAAACCAATTTCAAAATAAAACATTTTTCTTAAGGCCTGAATAATACCGTGAACGAACAGCGATAAAAATACATAGTGATCAAAATCAATCAATAGAAGCGATTGGTAAACTAATTCCATTAGAGTGGGTACCGCCAGAATTCAGATCAAAAGTTGATTTTTTTTTTATGAATGAACTCTAAGGAAAGTGTTGTTTTATAGATAATGTTTCTTACACCCCACAGTACGTCGACTTGATATAAAGTTTATGATTATTTGAACAGGTTGGAAGGTAGGAATAACCCGTTGAACGATTATGAAGTATCTGCCCAACCCATGTTAGTCTACTTCTTGTTAATTTTTTGCCGAAATCTACTCAAGAGTAAACCCGATAACGATAACCTTAGGTACTTGTAGTGTATGGAAAAAAAAAGCCCCTTGCAAAATTTCATTTTATTCCCAAAAAAAAGAACATTTATTTCGCTTTTAATAGTATTAATATAAAAGAACACATTTACAGCTACTAGTAAATTATACTTGCATATGCTTTAGTGAATTATGTTGTCAACAAATTCATACCTTTCAAAGGGAGATACAAAAAACAATAAACCAATAAAATTATTGTAACTACCAAAATCATCTGACATTCGCAAACAATATCATATAAATCAAACGTTATTTTTATTATTCCGTTTTGTCATTTTATATTCATGCCACTGTCGACTTTCTAGATTTGGAAACTGATAACTGTTATATTATATATTTACTCTTTTTAAAACCTATTGGATTAAACTGAGTTTACATTATTTCCTAATATATTCGTCATCGTACACTCTCAAAATTGCGCTTAATAGATAAAACCTCACATTTTATAGCTGGTTATATATAAACATTGTTTATCTACTTTATTTATCTAGTATGTATAGTTGCTTGTTTTTTTTTCAGTTTCATCTTTTAAAAGATAAAAACATTAAAATATATTATTTTCTAGATGAAAATGTGTTTAATCAATATTATTTCTAGTGATTTACTTATTGTTCAATATGAAATATCTTATTCTGTAAGCATTGTAAATATTCTCTAAAATTTTATCCTAATTCTTCTTTAACTTTCATTTTCATTGTTTTATTAAAATTTTACTAAACAGAAATGAGTATTTTACTTTGAAGTAAAACGAATTGTGCTATTATTATGTAGATTAAAAATACAATAACAGTCAATGGAATACTTTTATTCACTTGAACTGTCCTTGCAATCATTGCTATAATATATAAATTTATTTATAAGGTCACAAACTGTTGGATTTTTTTTATGTTTTGGAAAATGAAGCCAATTTATAAATAATTTGTTTTACTATAGGTATGTCATGTACATTGTATATATTCCGCCATGTTTTGTTACAGTGTGCAATAAGCATTTCAATAATATAATTAAATTAACTTTTTTTCTGGGCGCCATTTAACAGCATTCAGTCAGGATTTGATATTTTTGGTAAAGCACATAGTATTTATAGTAGCTTGACATATAGGTCATATAGGACAGCGTCACCCTCGGTTACATTGATGGGAATACAGTAGGCATAAATTATAAATTATAACATCAATCGACTTTCGAACTGGTATAGGGATGAGAACCTTTGACCATAGCTTAAGGGAACAAATTAACTCCACCAGTTCTCGTTGAAACAATAACGAAATGTATGCTAGCAATGAATAAATGAAAAAATATAAAATATAATGACTGTACTGACAGGACACTATGGCCTATATTTGCAATAAACGCCATAACCCTAGGGTAGGGCTGCATTCCAAGATTAGATATTGTAACTAAAAAAACGATTGCTTATTAGCTAATTTTTGGAATCTGCAGGGAAAACTTCAGTTACTTGTTTCTGAGTTAAAATTCACAGACACACAGATAATTGAATGTGATCCATAAGCAACGCATACGGAAGGATAAAGAAAATGCACTTTCAGCTTCGCGTCCGATAAATCAATTGACTGTTCTCACAAATTGAGACCAAGCACATTCATTGGTGAAGTCTTTGTTGAATGCGGCTTAATCACACATCATTCTGGCTGTGAAATTAGTCTTTAGACAAATTTTTGTGCAACAGATATGCGATAGATTTTGTTATATGTACTTTCATAATAGAATAAACAAAAAGACGGTGTTATTCATTTCAGTTGCCAAAGTTCCAAAAAGCATGGATTTTTTTAAAAATTGTATTCAATTAAAAAGTGATCAGATATTTATGAAGCTTCTTACAAATTTGGACCAATTTTTTAATAGGGTAGGAAAAAAACTAAGCACACCAATCCCTGTAGGTATATAAAATTTTAGCTGAAATTCGATCGGCATTGAGGTTTACAAAGTGTCAATTAAAACGCTTATACATAATGCCATCCCTATTGTTGGGCGCCATTTTTTTATTCATTTAAAGATATGTTCCTATATTTTCTCATTAAAGTTGGGAAAAGAATTGGGGAAAATGTTTTTCAGTGAGACGCAAACGTAGTACAAAGTACGGGAACCCTTAAAAAAAAAAAAAAAACAATTTACGAAATTTTCAATTTTTATGGAGTTAACCACCAAATACCCAACCTTTTGTTGGTAAACGTCATGGTTTCAAAGTTATAATTCCGATAGTCAAACAAATGTGAAAATTAGTTAATTTATCGAAAGAATCCACATCAGACTATCAGAGTATAAGTCTGAATTGAATTTTTCTAGCAGAAGATTCCTTTGCTCTCACCTTTTTTCCTCAATATGTAAGTTTCTTTGGGCCCACTAGATGGCTATGGGTAAGAAGTGTAAAATAAAAATATAACAAACAAAAAGTTTCAATCTAAATTATAATTTTATTCATCTATTGTTTCCTATATCGATATAGAGGAACTAAAAGCATAATAGGCTTTATTTTGTGTTCCATATTTGAGTATGTGTGTGTCCTTTATATTCACACTTATGGCAACATAAGATTTATAATATAGTATCAAAAACTCTTAACATATAACATAAAATTTAGCTAAAAATAAAACAGTTCAAAGTCTGTAATGAGAATCAGAAATCCTTCTAACAAATTCATAGAATATATATATCCATTTCATAACGATCCTTAAAAATTTCTAAAATTTTGCTTCACATCCTTAACTATTTTATGCAAGCTCGTTCACTTCCAATTGACTAGTTTTCCACTTATTATTTCTTTTTTTATATAAAATTTTTGTTTTGACGTTCATATTCTTGTGTCTGTATATGTGTAGGTACAAAGTATATAAATCGTGTGTGCGTTGGTGTGATGTGTACTCTCATTTGAAAAAGGATAATTTACAAAATTACATTTTAAGACAACACAACACTGAATAAACTTATCATATCTTTCCTTAACTCGATGCAATACAAATAGGCGGTACTCAGTCGAAAATACAGGCGAAAACTGCTAAGCAGTTCATTCCGAAATTCTCCCAACAGCCATCGCCGCCATTTTCGGATTTCTCGGCACGTCGCATTTTTTTCGGATAGTTTTTTGGGTTACTGCGATCACTGAGGTGGATGGGCATTTTCGCAAACTCTGGCCGTGGTGTACGGAACTTCTCTAGCATGTGGGTTTGCTCGGGGGTAAGATGTTTCATTTTTTTACCTTCGATCGCATCGGCGACTAAAGAAATTTCCGCGGGGTCTAAAAGCTCGACACGATCGCACGCCTTGCGGAAATCCTTCGCTGACATGGTAAGATAACGTGGGGCATAGCAAAGCGGGCCAAGAACTCGTCGGCGATTTTCAGCATTGGGATCGAGTTTTTTCCGTTGACACTCCTCCACAGACCAGTCAGCAAGGCATTCGAAAAGGGCCAACTCCGAACGGAGTTGTAAGGCTTCACGTTTGGCAATCATTTCCAGCTCCTCGAATCGTAGAGCCGTCATTTGTTCTTTTGTCAGCACCAATTCAGCATGCATATCGATTAGCTGCAGGGAGTTATTCAACAATGCGATCATAAAATCTTCAGCGGTAAATGGATACGGATTTGAGGTCGTTGATTTAGATTTTTTCGACGATGTCTTTCCCGGCTCCTGACTAGTGACTGACTGATTTTGATGGATAGTCGATGGACTCGCACTGTTGTAATACCAAAGGGAGCGAAATACATCCAGCACTATGGCACTGGTTAGCTGTAGGTCGAGTTCTCGAATGCAATGGATGACTAGATCGGGGCAGTTAAATCGATTCGCTAGCTCGAGGATTTCCAATATATGCTGGTGATCGCGATACTTAACGAACTTAGTTTCCAGGAAACGAATCAAAAGCTCAAAGTCCCGCTTGTCGACGTTGGATATTTGAAAGTGGTTGTCATTTTTACGTCCGCTATTAGGCCCGGCATGGATTATTTTTGCTAATTCGACACTGTTTTCGAGGACCGCTTTGCGTTCACAGCGGATCATGTAACGATCATCTCCGTTAACCACAATGAACTCAATGTACTGGCTGAAGGTTTGTGGAACTACTGCAGATACGGTTGTTGCTGCTACTGTGGGTACATGGGGCTCAGCAGGTGGCGCCGATGGCGGTATCATTGTGCGACCAGTCGCTGCCGGATGCTGGCCATCGGGGCCCAGTCCGAACGGAAGAACCATTTTACCAATTTTGAGGATTTTATTTATACTAGTCTTCTGGATGGAAATCGCAAAACATCGATGGCAGTATTCAGTGTCAATGCGTGGTAATGGTAACCTACGAACAAGGAGAACACAAATTAATTACTGTCAACACAATTAGGTGAGCTTAATATTTTATGTTATCGAGAGGTTGGTAGGTAATTGCCGATAAAATCGCTAAATGATCTAAGATAAGAGGTCGCACGTGAGTGTATTCTTTAACTATTTCATAAGTTACCTTAACAAGAAAATCCCCGAACGATTTAAAAAAAAAAAAAACATTTTATTCTGGAAATGATTCGTCAATGGCAATATAATCGTCTATAAAAAATAAAATATATATCTATGCGTGTAAAGATTATTAGTACCCACATATACTGACTGTCGAGTTGTAATTAACATCATAATTTACTTTAAATCGTCATAAAGAATCGTACTGCGTATTTATAGACTTTCAATATGGACTACATTATAACTTCTGAGTGGTACATACAATCAGAAAATTCTTGGAAGTAACTTATCAGAAGAATTAGGTACTATCGATGCAAGCATATCCACAGCTCGTACTTTCTTATGGTGTATGGTATTGCTACTGATTGAAAATTTGCATGATGCCGAGGTCAAAAATTACGTCATCGGTCAATCTTCAGCTATTAATGGAAGTACATAAATGTATTATAAATATGCCTGCTACTTTGGTAAAAAAAATATAGCTTGTCTGCACGTAGGTATCTTAAGCGCTTGTTTATGGTTAAAACCAAATTCAGCGGTATAGGCAATCGCTTTAAATCGAACCGCATATCAGTAGGAAGCTTATAATTGCATTTGATAAAAACTGTAAACATTTGTTTAAAATTGCAGCTTTATTGTCACTTGAAAGCAATTTGTGTCCAGCAAGTGTAGTTGCATTAATAAGCAGAGTTGGAACCAAGTTCAATAATAGATAAGTTGAAAGTGAAGGTTTTGAAATGTTTTTTAGTGAGGCCCACGTTTTCTGTTTCTATTGTCTAAGAAGGCTATTAATAATAAGACCTTTTCAAAAAAAACCTGAGTCTCTATAAGTGATTTTTAGTCCCATTTGCGGTGATGGGTTTTGGAGAAAGATAACAGAGAACTCTAGTAACTCTAGGTTATAAAAGTGCGAACCGCAGTCGACTTAAATGGCTAGAAAATATAGAACGAACGGACAGTAATGCTCCGGCCCGCAGAGTCTTCGGTTACAACCCGAAGAGACAATTCAATAGAGAATGACCTAGCCTTAGGTGGAGCGATAGATATGAAACAGGAATTTAACCAACCTGCACTTCTGGAGTGCACAACTGTTATGCAATTATGTATAGCCAAAGATCGCGAAGTGTTTGTTGTGATGTGATAAACGACAACAAGAAAACGTTTAAATTTGAAACGATTGTTCAAGGTTATGAGATGGAAAAATAACTTCTTTTTTAATATTTCAAAAATAGAGTGCACTTGAAAAAATAAATGTTGAAATGATAACTGATGACTGTACTTGATTAAAATGAAAAAAGCACATGATGCTTCGACATACATAGCTTAAATGAGGAGGTACATACTTTATGGGTCAATAAATGTATTTAAATCGGAAACCCGTCGGGATATCTTTCTTTCCGTTAACTCGTAAATCAGGTAAAAAACTTTATCAGATATGAATCATAAGGTAACAGATTTTGTAGCAAAAAAAAATAAAAATAAAAATAGCGAAAATAAATAAAGATAGCTAATCAATTAAATAAGCGCAGGTTCTGTATCGATATGTATAGACATATTGTCATGTGATTAATTATCGAATCATGCAATCCGACGGAATTCCGCGTGAAATTACGTATAAAAATATACTCCTTTCGCAAGTTTCGTATATAAACTCTTAAAACGTCGAAACAATGAGAACACAATGGACTAACTCCGAAGTGAAATCGTTGCCTCCCGGTATCTCCGAAAATTCAATAATCAATAACAATGGTAAAGAGAACACTTTTTCTTAAATTATCTTCTTAAAAGTGGTTTTATTTAATTAAAAGTTTAGTTAGGTCTAACATTTCAGGATTTAAAGCGAGCCGAAGACACTCGGACATGGTGCTAGTAAACTTGGTTCGAGTAAATATTAAAGTACATGGGTACTTTTGATTTTATTGAAGGTGTTAAATTTTTGGTTTACTCCAACTAGCCCGCAGACATGGAAAATCAACTCGACTCGAACAGGGTTTGTTTGCATACCAAAGTTTACTCACACCATGTTCAAGTGTCTAAATAAAATAAATAGATGGCGCAACAAGTCCGTATATGGCACCTAACTTCTCACAACCATTCGGTTGTGTGAGTTTTTATTTTTTAGGACTAATGGAAGGGAACTACAATTTTACGCCAAGTCCGAACGGCTGAATTAAGAAGCTTTTTCAGGATAGTTATACTCTTGGATGTTTGTCAGACGTTCGCGAGAAGTATGGCGCAGTGGAAAAAGTCTTAAGATGTAATTTGTGTTTTCCGGGGATCGAACCTGCGACCCATCGCACAGTAGTCCAGCACACTAACCACTGAGCCACTGCGCCCACCGAGTGTTTACGGCCCTCTTAAATTAACAAACAGGAACCATTGTTGGGTTAACATTTAAACAGTACACATTACATTACATACACAACACAACAGACATTTTTAACGGTATACAATATGAATAGAATAAAGAAAGCAAAAACTTTGACTTGATCAAGAAAATATGTCCGGAAAAGCAATACTTGTGGTTACAGCTAGTGGCCCATTCCACCACTTACAAATTTGTATTTACACGTATTTTTCCACAAAATTTGTAGCAAAAATCAAAATTTGATCTAATACCGAATTTGACACTTTTTCTACAAAATTGAAAATTCTACAAAAAAGTGAAAAAATGTGTCATCTCCACTGTTTACCTCAACAAAAAAAAATGTCTCAAAAGTAAAATGTATAGTAACAAACAAGGTCATGCGGCACAGCGCATTCAGTCGCCAAAAACTGATGACTTACATCCCGCATACGAAAGCCAATTAGCAATGTAATAGACTTTGAAACAAATATTCTAGAGTTCTCAAAGTTTTACGACACATTCGGTCTGCGTCTGAGTCAATCAACACCTAAAACAAAGAATCGACTCAAATCACCTCCCACCCTTGGCGACATCCATTAGCGGCATCATATTTTAATTATCAACAAATTTAATTGCTCGGATTACAGATTTGCAGAAACACAAGACATAATGTAAAACAAATAGATTTTCCGCGCACTTACGACTTTTCTTCAAAACGGCCGACCGCTCACACACATTTATGTCAATTAGCACCTTCACTATGGGCTAGTGCGATAAACCAATGCACATGATAAGTAATGTCCGCGTGCGAAAGTTTGAATTCCGAAACATTAAAATACCGTTGGTTCTTCGTTTTTTTTTTTTTTTGTTTTCCTGTGAGCACTTATAATTTATTTGACACTTTCTTATCGTTAGCTGTCTTTGACTACCTAATGCGTGCTGTGTCTTCTTCGGGCAAAGAGACTTAAGACCATAATGACATCTAAAATAATTTTATTTATCACCAAAGTATCTAACTCGCGATATTAGTAATTCACATTTGATTGAGTGACAGCTTTTCTGACATTTATGTATACTCCATCGATCTAATGAATCACTGTCAGTGCGGTTAAAAATCAGTTTTTTTTTTTTAAATAATGCGAATATCAATCGGCATTTATTCCGACAACACGATGACACTTTAACATCGAGGCGTTGCTACTGACGTTCTTGTCGACTCAATATCTTGTGATCGACTAAAACTCGGCGAGCACAAAAAGTATAAGAAATTTTAAAAAGAAAAAAAAAAAAAAAAATTCGCGATACAAGTAAATTGATTGTTCTTTATAACTTCAACACGAATTGTGTGTTTGCCTTGGGCGCTGATAAAGTGGCCCTCGCCCTAGTGTAGGTACTCATTATGTACTACATATACATAAATATGGCTCGGTCGCAAACATAGGGCAATTCTGTGTGTCAATTGAGAAAACCTTCAAGTAGAGCAGAGCAAACCCTCGATGAGGCAACATCCGCAGGGGCTCGTCCCAAACCCCACTTATTCCTCCTCCACAGGGTGGAAGCGGGATGACCAGAACCAGATCCAAGCAACATTATATGGCGGTAGCTCTAAAACCAATTAGGATCGAAATTAAGTGCTCAAAAATGCTCTACCAGCACTACTTGGTCTTTAAGGTTAGGTTCACGGTGGAATGGAGTTGTAAATTGATTCAATAACCAAAAAAAATAGAGAGACAGACGCTGCGGTGTCGACTACTGCAACCCACTGTATAGTGTGGGTTTGGATTTGGATTCAACAGCAATTGAAGAAGTAAATATTGACTAACTGTGATTAAGCTTGTGTGGAGATTTCAAATTTGCATGTAATCCTCTGTTTTCGGTTCTCAGATACACATGCACATACATACGTGTTGTAAAGTGGAATTATCACTTTTTTGGACCGCCAAAAATGTCGGTCGATCGGGTAGAGCGTCTACGCACGGAAGAGCACATATAGACCTCTAAACAGATAAGCAATGCTAATAGATAGTTCGTTATGGGTCATATGTACAGAGGGTGTATATTCGGCAAATGATAATGTCATTATGAGAAATTAATTAATTGGTTGGCAGTTTTTTCTTTTTTTTTATTCAATGTTTAGCAAATAATTAACGAGCAGGAGATACGAACTGAAATTCATATGTAATCGCTTCTGTTTACAATAGGATTTGCGGCTATTTTTAAATAGACCATCCCATAGGGTGTATTAGTTTTGATTGTCACGTAAAGAATTTAATACCTATGTTCCGTAAGCCCTATAATCCTATGTAGGTGGCAAAAGGCGGCACAGAAGTATGTAGGTACATATTGGGAAAAAGAAATAAAAACACGAGTTTTACTGCAGTTCAGCGGATAGAAATTGTCGCTAGGTCTGTTCCCGTACGTTAACATTTAGAAAAATTCTGTCACATTAAATCAAACTCGATCACTGTACGAAAAGAAGGGGCAAAGAAGAGCCAGTTTACAGAAATACCTAAAAAGATATTTCTTGGGCTATAGTCTGCAGTTATTAAACAGTCTGTTTAAATAAAATGTATTCCGTGGAGGCAAGCTGTGAAAGATTAGACGCTAAATGATGCCTGAATCAGTCGGTACTAATGAAGTTTTACGGAGGCAGTTGGGTTTTGAGATCCTGCTGAATAAGTCATTTGAAGTAAGGTACCCTTTTGACATATTGACCCATTGACAGTGTACAGTCATGACACAAATGACGGTACCCAAATGCCAACCTGGAATTGGATGATTGCAATTGATTCCCCCAGAGAAGCTCTTGATTGGACTCCTATACATAATTCGAAAATGCTGGATTGACGTGCAAGTCGTTTTTTTAATGCCGCAAAGCCGGGTAAATCATACAAGTAAACTTAAAAGGGTAATAGCTTATTGTGATTCTTGCCTGAAACTAAAGAATTATCAAACCGTCAAATGCTGTCAAATGCTTTTGAAAAGACTGTGTACACAACATCATATTGATAGCCCTTCATATGTCCATTTAAAACAGAATTACAAAAAGTTGTAAGGTTGGTTGTAGATCTACCGGCTACAAAACGATGTTGGTATAGGGAGAAATAATCTTTTGAGAGAGGAGTAAATTTATCATAGATTATTATTATTATTTTTTTTTTTTCAAATATTTTAGGAATTGTAGAAAGCTTACAAACTGGATTTGAAATCTCTTGCCTGCTCCCCGATTTGTAAATCGGTGTAATTATGGAACGCTTCTACGTATTTATAAAGGTATCTACAGCAAATGAATTCGCACAGTTTTTTTAGAAAACATTTAATTTAACCCCATCAGACAAAGCTAATTCAATTTTTAAGTTAGATAAATATAAAATTATAAACTACCAACATTAAACAAACAAACAGGAGGTATTGACGTATTGTAGATATCCAAATAAACACATTGAAAGTGTTTAGCAAATAAATTGCAAATAACTGAGATATCAGAGGATGTAATGCCTTCGCATGACGCATAAGATTGTCGTTTGACTGTTTTTTTTTTTTTACTATTTATTTTCAAGTCGCACTTGACAGAAAAGACTTTATGGCTTTTGCTTTTAGAGAAATTGATTCAATGTATCAAATTGTTTTTGTAAAAGAGCTACTTGGTGGATAGTAGGACAGAATGAGAAAAGCTGGATGCCCTAAGGCCTACTATCCACGTAGCTGCGCTTCACACGCACGCTTTCGTCATTTGCATCTATTGTTCGCTTGCTTGCAGCTTTGCCGCTTCGTGGACAGAGCTTCGTTCATTTATATGCCAGCTGCAAGAAAGCTGCATCGCTGCATGTAAGCTGCAAGCAATCGTACACCAAGCTGCAAATGACGAAAACGTGCGTATAAAGCGCATCTACGTGGACAGTAGGCCAAACTCATTCATGAGATATGCTAAAAATAAAGGGAAAAAAATGTTGGATTTTACGCGACTAATTTTAATTATGCAGCCCTAACTCAATAACAGCTATTCGGATAATAAATTGTTCGCTGATTCATTTAACCTATAAAACATCCTCCTGAGTTATCCTGAAGCTGAGCAATCTTAAAACAAATATTCAAATGCTCCATAATTTTAGTACCTATGCCTATTCATTACAATTTAATGAAAAAAAAAACTACTGATAATATTTTAATATAATATTTATGACTTCAATTTCCGATACCTACTGAAAATTTGTTTCTGCTGTTGGATTATAACACTTGTGCCACCGTTTGCACTCAACCACAAACATGGTTTACATACACTCATACAGTCATGTGAAAAATAATAGAGAAAGTTTTACAACGATCATTCTCGTTCATAAAGATGAAGATGAGATTGATGCTGCTTTGGGGTATAATATAAGAGTTTTGTGTCAGCACGAGAGGGATGCTTAGAGAGCAGAAACTTATCACTACAGTCCATTCGTACCAAACTAGTTGGAGGCTTCACTGCTCTTATATAGGTTCCTAAGTTGCGAAGTACCGCGAGCTGCTGTTTTAGCTGAATTTTGTGAGCACTTCAGCGCTTAAAATACTTCTAATATCCCAATAGGAACTGGGTTACCAAGTAAATCCATTGTGGTCCAAAATTATATGTACCAAAAAAATCATCTGGCAAAAACGCAAAAAAAAAGTCCCAAAAAACACCCAGAAAACGTCCCCAAAAATTGCGAAAAATGCAACAAAACCCGCATCGAAAACTCAAAAATATATTTTAAAAATCAAGAAAATAACACCATCAACATTCCTAAAAAAAATGCATCGAAAAGCCCTAAAGCGGTCGCGTTAAGGGCATGATCATTTTCGGACATCATTCTATAGGTACACTATAAGGACAACATTTTTTCCTTAAAAAAATATGCAAACGTCGCGTTAATTATAATAAAAATTCTGTTAATTATTTTTTCTGAGAAAAAAGCTAAAGGGCCTTACCAATAATCATTTTTAACCTTTAATTTAAATACCTATTGACTTTGTAAAAACCTTTTAGATAATTTTTTTCTAAATCTACGGGGCATGGCCGCATGGTTGATTGGCGTTGACCTCTTTGTACACATACAGTCCCACTCCTTCTATGACGTCCAGGACATCACTTAATGAAATGCCAGTATGTATAACAATATTACAACAACTATGTATTTATCGCCCATGAAGTGAATTGACGGAACATTATAAATAGGGTAGGTATTCTAGCTACTCTTTTATTACGCGCAACTTAACAAATTTTATACATTTATGTCAAAATTTTTTAAAACTAAGTGAATATAACATCCAAGATATACCGAACACTGAAACATGAAAGCTGTTTAAAAATCAATAAACAAATAAAATAAAAAGTCTTGGACCGTTTTTCGCGTTCACGAATAGCGCCATAAATCTATTTTAATGGACTTGAAACAGTGGCGCACTTACACTCTCGTTAGTTCACCTAATTTAGTCCCGCTGGCTGTGCGAACGTACCGGACAAGTCTAAAAATAAGCCGAACGTTCCAAGACTGCCTTCAGCAGGTTCATTGCATATGAATAAGAATATGCGAGCGATATAGGAAGTTGCCAGCAAGTGGCTGCCAAAAAGAAAAAGCCCAACAAAGAATGAACTATACGCAAATGTGTTCGACATACCAAGAGTCGAGACGCCTGCACTCCATTGCCTCGTGCGCAGTGGCTGGAATTCATTGGGTCTTCTACAAATATTGTTTAAGATTCTTGCGAAATGTTCACTCTTTTCGGAAAGAAAAACACTGAACTTGTGGATGATACAGAGCGAGAGCACAGGAGATGTTTGCTGCAGTATGTTTATGTTCCGCATACTTTATGCTATTGCATATGTGGATAACGTAGTAACTAGGTGAATTGGCCAATTCAAGAAATAATTGATTACAATATGTTTTTTTTTATAACTCCATGAGCATTTAAAAAGTTAACGGTTCTGAAGATGTAATTGTAAATAATCAACTTCAGAGCGCATGCTGATTTACATAATTTGCAATAAAACTGTACATTAGTGTTGTAATTATTGAGAATTATTTTGTAGATCATCTTTTGAAGTTTCTTTGATGACTGGAACCTTGCCAAATTTAGTTGGATTTTGTTTTTTTTTTTTTTTTGTTAAACTAAATATTACCTCATCAGTTTTATGTCAGTGGGATGTTTTTTGAACATGTTTTCACGTGGAGCGAAATACGACATTTGAATGTTTTATCTATTGACGGGTAACGGATTAGAATGATAGATATTCACCCTTCGATACAAATAGGCGAAAACTAAGACTGACAATTGCAAATGAGCTTAGACCGTTTTTTGTTGTAGGCATTGACAACGTTTTGCCATTAGAATTTCACTGTCAATAAGAAAGCGCCATTTTCAAAACAAGGACTTTCGAAGTTCTTCTCGGTGTTTTACGAATGTCGAGAAATAACAGCTAAAGCTGTCATTGGCCGCGTTCAATACGCTTTTGTCTAGCTAGTCAACAGCCTCTGATTGGTCGATTTGACTGCAAATCTAGGTAAGTTTTGTGTGTTAGTCAAGATTTTCTGCCTAATTCTATGATAAACTGTCAACTAAATATTTAGGTGCGCCTTATATGAACTGTATCCGTAAAGATGTAGATTACTATTTACATATAATACTATTTAAGTTCCAGCAGGTGATCGGTGTCTTCGTCTAAACCAAAAATATAAATTTCTAAATTATTTTCAATTACATGTACCCACTTGTTTGAACACATTTATTACATTTGTCTTCTGTTGTAAACATTTCGTCGACGAAATATTATAAAAATTATAAATTATGTATCGCTATCATTCGTATTTATGATAAAAGTCCCAAAAATTCTGTATTTCATTCTGTTTATGATTGTGGGCGCAGTAGCGCAGTGGTTAGTGTGCTGGACTGCTGTGCGAGGGATCCCAGGTTCGATCCCCGGAAAAACACAAATTACATCTTAGTGTTTTTTTCTACTGCGCCACCTCTCGCGAACGTCTGACAAACATCCGAGAGTATGACTGTCCTGAAAAAGCTTCTCAATTCAGCCGTTCGGACTCGGCATAAAATTGTAGGTCCCTTCCATTCGTTCCAAAAATAGAAACTCACACAAAACGAATGGTTGCGAGAAGCTAGGCCTTGGGTGTCTACCGCCTGTTGCGCCGCCTATTTATTTATTTATTTATTTATGATTTATAACAGAATTCATAAAAGATTTTTGCACGCAGAATACCAATTCTGGAGATCGTAAAAGATTTTTTGACAGTTCGAATTTTTGTATGTAAATTCATAACAGAATAACAGGAAAAAAGGATAAAAGATTTTGCCGAATAGGCCTGATTGTGTAATTTGGGTGTTCAGCGCCATCTATCGGAAAACTTAAGAACTTTTAATCAACGTGCACTTTTCACTGCAATGTCTACATTTATGTGAGGCGCAATACCCCTTTGTCCAACTTTTATCCGATCTTATATTTCGTGGGGGTATGGCACCTCTCGAACAACAAACAATAATTGGACTTCCACTTTATTGCTTTGAACGAAAAACTAAACCAAAAACAAATGTCGTTATCGAAAATTGGAATAAGAACTTTTGTTACCGAAAATAGCGACAATGACACATGAATCCGTTGACACCGTAATATACATTGAGGAGCTAGTCAATTCTAGTCAATAAAGTTCCTCGGTTTAGCCGATCCGACAGGACTGCTTAAAATTTAAGAACACGATAAACGATTATAAAAACCGGCCAAGTGCGAGTATTACACCGAAAGTTTCATACTTGACCGGAGTTGTGGTAATTTGAAAACGTTCGTATGACGGTTGTTGTTTGATTTACTAGACCTAGAAAAAAAAATACAGTTTTTTGTATGAAAGGAAAATATTCTGTTCACCAAATTACTATTTGCTCCAAAGCCAGTCAATGTATCGCTATCATTCGTATTTGTCGTTTAACTAGTGGTTATAACCTCTGATGTTGTGTCCAGTGGCCTATTTCACCAATTACAATTTAAAACCACAAATTTGTTATTGTATATTACAACTATAAATTTGTAATGCCAATTTTCGTTTCAGCAAATACAAGTAAGTGTCTTAAAAATTTGTGATCAAAGCTATAGAAATTGTGGAAAAACAACTTGTTTATCACAAGTCCTACAAATTACCATTTCACCAGAAATTCCGTTGACTTGTGATTTACAGCTTTTTTCAACAAGTTTTGTGGGTGGCGTCTATAGTAAGACATAAAAAAGAAATTGTATCGGTAGGTTTTCCGATGCTCTCACCCACGATCAAAATATTAAGGAATCGACAACATTCTTGCGTAAACTCAATTCTTAAGGAGTTTGCGGAAACAATGATTGGAAGTATTTACGGGATGTTGTCCTCCATTGCCAAATATAAGCAAGCCAGTAAAAAATTGCTGTATTGGACTTAAATGTTGTCCAATAACAATAAAATTATTTCCTCTGCCTTGCAATGACTTAGTCGAAATTGTTCATAAAATCCCAAAAAAAAAAACGTAATTTATACGTTGTCGGTCGACTTTTTTTCCGGAACTCAAAATGAATTATTCGTTTTCACTCTTAATAAAATACTTATTACCTATGTCTTTGTCGCGAATACATTTTCGAATGAAATGTGATTGCAAAACGACTTGTAAGTGGAGCTACAGGCGATCTTTCTCATGTAAAATTATCCAACAATTTGTACAAATTTTGTAATTTCATTTCGCTTCGTGAAACGCAAGTCCACAAAAACTGTGAAAGTTCCAAAACTTGTTGCCTGTAAAATACAAATAATTTATTGTAATGGCGAAATAAAAACTAAAATGCTTTCACAAATTTAAATTTGTTAAAACAACGAAAAATTATTTAATGTCCAGAGTTTGGTGAAACAAAATAAATCAAAAACTCACAAATTTTGTTGAAAAATGTTTGAAAATACAAATTTGTAAGTTGGTGAAATAGGCCACAGGCTTCTGCGTCAATTAGCTCTAGAGATTCACCTAGGAACAAAATTGTCTTAGTGGTTTTGAACAGACGGACAGACATCGTAAAAGGAACTAGAATTCACCTCGGCAACTAGACTGGATGTATACACACATTTTTCCAAAGTATTTTCATAAAGTGCTTTGCTTTAACTTTCGCGGGTGTAGCGGGTGTTCGCCTTAACTTTCTTAATCATATTACTGTACCTAATTATGTGTGCGACACTAAATTATAATTTGTTGCAGAAAAGCTATCTTTGAGCTCTGACGTGTCGTTGTAAAGTAAAATTCGAAGTTCTCCATCTGATTTTTACTACTGCAAGGTAGGAATGAAAGTAACCCAAATTAACTATAAATTTGAATAGACCAACGGTGTATAGTCTCCGTCAATGTCACCTTGAACTTGTACATAATTATCACGTACGTCCTTAACGGTTACCGACGTACATAAGGGTATAGTATCTCATCTAGTATAATGTATAGGTAACTACAATAAGAATATTAAAGTCAACAATGGTCGCGTGAATATTTCATTATATTATGCGTCCTTCATATAGATGAGTTATCTGCATCAACCCCAAAAATAGAATAAAAAAAAGCGACCCCACCACCAACAGACTTTAGTCATGCTATTCGCTAAAATCATGACACCATCTCCGCTTTAGGATAATGAGTAAAATTATTTTTTATGTGAAAAGGAAAACTGAAGAAAATCGTTGCCAAATCGCCCAAATTTCAAAGTGATACGTGATCTTTTATAAATGAAAACAAAAAAAAAAAACCTATATGTATTTACTTCTATGGAGTGCCAAACTCATTCCATTCGATATGTGTAGGGATGAAAATAAACTTGCAGAGCAAAATTAAATGTCTATTTGCAGAAAACTACTTTCATGGGATATGCAACTTGTAGAAGTGCCAATATTGGATACACATTCCTCGTGAATGAATTGAACTCTGTTCTGTGATCTGCAACATATCCAAGAGATCTACTTTAATGATGTACTTAATGTTGTGCCGTTGTGCACTACATTGTCTTCTGATATATGTGCCACAGTCACAAGTGTGAAATCTTTCCGCAATATTTGCAGTCAATATTGACCAGGAAAACAATAAACCCTTTGGAAAATGTTCAAATGAGGTCTGTAACCCGATACAGACTTTTCATAAATATGTACACTATCCCCTTATTAAGGACCATGGCAATACGTGTACAAAATTGGTAAAATAATTACATTTTATGATGAGATATATGGTTACTTACTGGAAAGACTTATTAATTTAATTGGCACATAGATACTTCAATTTTAGGGCAGTCCACTTTGATTCCTCGATTGTACATACGCCACCAACGAGTCTCTACCAAATTATGTGCAATATGAAATGAGTCAATCAAATTTTTAGGAAAAAAACTGCTTACACAAAAAACTGTTTCTTCACAAGAGATATGGTATTTTGGATATCCTTAATTCGACAAAGTTCTCTCCGCAATCCAGGTTCACTGACAAAAGTGAGTAATATGTCATAATTGGATTGACTTTGACTTGCCTACCTACTCGTAAAATTTAATTATAGGTATTAAGTAGTTAAATATTGCTGATAACTTATAACGGCAGATTATTTTATGTCCTGTGTATAGTCTAGACGCATTATGGCGGCGGAGATCACATCATGTCTGTAGTGAGTCATACAGCGATAAATAAGACCAAGGAAACAGTATAACAGCTTAGAGGATTGAATATAATAATTGTATGAACAATTGGGCAATATTCGGATTTATTTTGCATTAGGATTGTATAGGATTATTGTGTGTATAGGGACAGCGCATTAATTGAGAAATTTATAGTCTCAGTGACTCAATTCATTTTGAATAAAAATACGGCTGTTAAGATTCTCTTCCACTTGTTTATGCCACCTAATACTACCCATATATGCCACCTATCAACTTTAGACTACTGATTCCCACTTGTTCACCAGTTCGATGGACTCAGCTGTCAGCTCGTATATAGAGTTCGCTGTTAAATAACTTTCCGCCAAATCCCGTCAGTTCAAATGGGACCGAAAATCACAGAATTTTGCCTTCAATACAACAAAGGATATCTACCTCGGCCTTCGTTATGTATGACTGGGATGATGTGAGTCTTATTTAGACTGTCCTTAGTTTGTCATCATTCTGTGTTTGCTGACAAGGACTTATTCACTTGATTTATGATGTTATGACATATTCAAATCTTATAGTGTACCTAGTTAGTTATAGCTGTCTACTATCACGTTCCGTCCGATGCGTCAATCTTCTGTTTCCTGGCATTGATACGCTTGGTTTTGCCCTCATTCACTATTTAACCCAATATTTCTGCCGCTTGTGTCCGAATATTTGGAAACCCGTCAGTGACAGCACGCTTAGTTGTGCCAATGACATAGACCACCTACATGTCGCAGAGGATATTACTCATCTTCTCTGCGAATGTCAAGCTATCACTTGGAACAGAAGGAAGGACCTTGAAAGGTAGGTACTTCTTCGACAATTTGCTGGAGGAGGTTGTGCTCTCCAACAAAATTGAAACCATTTTTAGGTTCTGTATATAGGGAAATTAAGTTAATTAAATATACCGCATACGATTATGTTGAACAGTTAATAGTACAGGTTACAGGTGCGAGTTCGGACATTTCGCCGCGAAATTTGTTTCAAAAATGGGTTTCGACTTTAAGTAAATACTAGTAGACAATGTTTATAAAAATAAATAAATAGTTGGCGCAACAGGCGTGTAGACACTCTAGGCCTAGCTTCTCGCAACCATTCGTTTGTGTGAGTTTTTATTTTTAAATTTGGAAAGGGATGAGGTCGATCTGCGCTTACATCAAAACATCTATCGCATTTGACGTCGATAAAATGGAGTTGGCATTTGTTGCGATTATAGTATATCGAAGTGGGATAGTTAACCACAGCCACAGTTGGGGCAGAATAACAAGCGCCAATCACATCGAATCGTTGGAAGGTGGTAGGGAAGCTATCGACCATGTTTATTGCATATTAGCATTTAGTAGTAATGAAACCGTGGACCCCCTAGCAGCGCGCGTACGCTGAGGCGTTTTATCAAAGGTAATGGTAGAATGGTATTCTCTCAAACAATAATTCTTATAAAAGACTGAAATTCGACAAACATTTCCCAACAGAAATTGTCAGGGTCAAACCCAACTAGCGAGAACCGTTGTTACTCCTCACTTCCTCACTCGGTAATTGTTACGCACTAGCGCTTAGTCAAACGAAATCGACCCGTGCCGTCGGCTTGTGCCATTAAAAATTGGGTAGGAACTTTAAGGCAGCTTCCACACCGGATGGAACAAAACGCCTTAAACAAACAAAACTGATTTTCTGCGTGTTTTTGCAATTTAAATACACACGTTTATATACGCGCGCCCACACCGAATAAGGCAACACAAAACAATAAATCAAAAACGTTTTGTTCTACTGCCTAACGTCAAGCATTACACGTGCGCTTATGGAGTAACGTACACCGAAATAAGCAATAAAGCATTTTAAGCAAAACAATCGAGTTAGGCAAAAAGCCTATCAAACAGTTAAGGCATATGTTTAGGCGAGAAACACAATGTAATCAAATGAGAGCGCCCACGCCAAACTAGTCAAACAGACAAAACCAAATATAGCACATGAAGCATGCGAGCGACGACTATTGGTATTTATATTTCATTCAATCATTTTCTGTGAAGTGCATCATTAATATGTTTGTAACGTCGAAAAATTAGTATTTTTGATTAAAAATCTACCGGCAATCGCAATATATTTATCAAATGCATTGAAACTCATTCTTAGCACAAATTATTTTGCTGCCACAATAGCCATATCGTCGTCCGAGTCTGAAGCCATCTTAAGTGCAATTGGTATGGATGACTGTCAATAACCCACACCAAATTAGGCAAACCAAAATCAACGTTTTTGTTTTGCTTTTTCTGGTATGGGTTAGCAACAGTCGTTTTTGCTATGTTTGTTTCTGCTTTATTTGGTGTGGGTTCAGCCTAAGGAGACTTCATTAACAACAAGAAAGAAGCCTGAAAGACCAAAATCAGTGCGCCCGCTTCGTTCAGCTGGCCGACATAGCACTGCCCTTATAATTTCAAACAGAACTCTCAGACGGATTTTATACAAGGACATTTTCAAGAAAAATAAAATCATTAATACTTTTTCATGTTCTTTAACTAAATAATAAATTTATTTGAAAAAATAAATTTTACAGACTTTTTAAAAACGCTCGTTATTCTGCCGCACTCTGTACCTACTATGGATGAATATCTCCCTCTCCACATGGATGTGATGTGACGTGGCGAACGACTTTTCACCAAAAAATTCCTAACTTGAAAGAAAAAGATGCCTTTTTTAATAAAATAATGCCTGAATAATTGTTTAAAAAAAGTGGAATAGTAAAATAATAATTAAACACAAATGTACCTAAAAAAATAAACAAACAAAAAAATCTTAAATTATAAAATCACAGAAAAAATTCTTAATAGGAACAAAATTCATGACATAAGTATACTTAGGTACAAAGTATTAAATACAAAACAAACATAGTTTTAGTCCTCAGATCGCCTTGGTCCTTAAAATCATACATTGGTTTTTGAAACAAGGATATGTCTGTTTGTTTGAATATCAGATCATTGCACTTTTTATCTTTAAAAAGCGACTTTGTGTGCAGAATTCCACTTAAAGTACTTTTATCCCCAGTTTCACATTGGTAGTCCGGTTTCACAATCTAATCTGAACTTCAGTTCAATTGAATTCAGTTTAACTAAATTTAATGAATAAAATTTGGCAGTATTGTACAGTACTTAGCTTTAATACGACTTTTCCAAAATCGTTCCTTGTCTTTTCTTTCAAAGAACACGCAAAACAAAGTAAAATGTGTGTGTTTTTGACAATCGGCTGATCTGAGGTCTAAACGGCAGAATACTGTAGTTTAACTTATACAGAATGAACTCTGTTCAAGGTTTAAACGAAACTGTGAAACCGAATTATTTGTTGAACTAAAGTTTAAACAAAAAGTGTAGTTTAAACTCCCACTGTGAAACTGGGGCTAAGAATGTTTAAAAAAAATAAAAAGTCAGTAGGTATATTGAATAAAAAAAAAATTAAAAAAATGGTTGAAATAAAAAAAAGATGCCTTTTTGACAAAAAACAAGCCTTAAAGCCTTAGCTTATGAAATAATGCCTAAAAGGCATGAAAAAGCCTTAGTTGGCATCGCTGCGGCCATGCGACCGCCATATTTTAATGACTTGGTCTTCGCTGCTGTGGATGTGGCTTATATTTTTTTATTAAACTAGGGTTTGTTTGAAACTTGTTATTTATTGCAGCTAGAGTTTCCGAGCACGTATTTACGTCATACTCCCGAAAACCAAATATCAGATTATAACAACGATGCATCAGCTCATCCCAAATTAGAACTGCTGTAGTTCCAAGTATAACTGCGATGTTAGAGTATGATCCGAATTTCCTAAGGGAACGGACACTATTATTTCATAATGTACCTACTTATCTGGTTCTGTTGTGTGAGCAGTTGCAATGTTTGACTTTATTCTTTTTAGACATATCATGAATCCCATAAAACATAATCAATGTAGTGTAGATTCATGAAAATCCTAGGTATCCGTATTTAACAGGAATCTGCAACATCTAATACTCTTTCCCCCATATTAATAGTCAAATTTGCATTTGGTTACAAGCTGCGGTGTATTTGTTTGATATCTTTAACACAGCCTTTATTGATACGGGGGTTTTTGTTTAGCCGGCATTTAGCAAAAGGTTCTACAAGTTAAATTTTAGACTTCTGTACAAATTTTGTTAATTTTACTGAGTGGGGAAGGGAGGAGTAACAACGATTTTTGATTGTTTGGGATTGACCCTGACAATTTCTGTTGGGAAATTTTGTCGAATTTCAGTCTATGAATTGTTGTTTTGAGAGAATTTTTTCAATTTTATTTTTAAATGTTATACCCTGAATGTAAGTCGTCCTTAAAGTTAGAATACATACTTCCTTGGAAAATAAATTTCCGTAATACATCAATTTAAACAGTGGTTGTTGTCATGGAGTACTCATCTGCCTGCATTATAATTTCTTGAGTGACATACAAATTAATGTCGATTTTCTTTGGGCAAAAAAAAGCACTTTTTTTAAGATTCAGAGCAGTTTTTCTTCTCTAGAAATCAGCTGTCTGTCAAAATCAATTTTCTTTGGGCAAAAAAAAGCACTTTTTTTAAGATTCAGATTACTTTTGCGAATCTCGATTCGAAAGAGAGATTCGCACGTACTTTCACCAATACCAAAACAAGTGCCATTTGTCAAACTTTGAGGTTAGTTATTGTTAGGGGAGACTAGGGCACATTTGAACGTGAGGCTTATTTGAATCTATAAATTTTATAGTGAGCTTTTCTTTTTGTGTAAAATATATTTTTAAGGCGCAACTTCATTTGAAAATGTATAAAGGTACGTTTTTTGACAAATATGAAAAATATAAATATTTGCGCACATTTTTCTGTCGCTTGACTTATTGGGGCAGGTTTGAACAAAACAGTCGCGGCACATTTGAACAAGGGGTCTGTAAGTGGCATTGAACTAAAAGCTAAGCTACCACTACCAATTAACGCTCCGGTGATAATTTTTGTCTTAATTTTTTCAAAATTTCTGTTCGGTTAATAAAATAACTCATTTTTGTTTTTATAAAGTTTCTTCAGTCATTTGTAAAATATTTCAATAATTTCAAAATTTCAGTTTGCTTTTGCTAAGTCGTTTTTATTTTCTTTATTAAAATAATAAAGTTAATTTATTTTATTAAAAAAATACAAACCTTGTACCTAGTAACTTATTAGCTTCTAAAAGCAATTACAAATAAGGTACCTACTGCCGTTCAAAAGTGCCCAGCCTAGTTCAAAACTGCCCACATGGGGGGTACCTTTGAACATAAGGACCTATTTCGTTTTTAAATAAATTATACGCCCTTACTAAATTTACGTAGTTATATGTCCAAATTTAAGTTTATTTGCATTTCTTAAAGTGAGAATACTTTACAGTCTAATAAATTAAACAAATAGGATTTTATGAAACCTCAAAGCAAAAAGGGTTCAATGTGCCCCAGTCTCTCCTACCTATTGTGGAATAAATTTGAAAATTGAAAATGGATATTAATGGACCGTCGTAGAAAATGCCAATGGGGTTGTTTTCATGGGGAAGGACGAAGTTCTAATTCAAAACAAAACAAATAAGTAGTTATTGTACAAGTACAAGTAAAAAACTAGCAAATAACAATTCAATTTTATAAACACAAATTGGAATCTAAAAACAGCTGACTGTCAAATCACACACCAACACAAATGCAAAAAAAATTGATCTCATTTCATGTTCGATTGGGGCAGGAAAAATCTGAGATTGAGAGCAAAACGGTAAAAGCCCAAAGAAAATCGACATAAGTTTACACAATGAGTTATCCATGTGTTAAGCTTTCCATTGAGAAGCACAGGCCGTAGAGAAAGTAGATTAAACAAGAAAAAAAAAACAATCTGTCACCCACAAAGGGCGCCTTACATAAACAGAAGCGGAAACCTCCAGTGCGAACAGAACTGCAACAAAAATAATATATACCACCCACTGCTTTCATCGACCACGCTCCAACCTACATTTTCATCTTAATTTTATTTTTCACACAGCGTATGACATCCTTCGAATAACGTAATGGTACAACAAAAATGTTAGTATGCGCTCCACAGAAATTGAATGAACCAGCTTTTATCTATGAAAAAAAAGTTCAACCCCCATTTTATTGTATTTTCCTTACAAGTGGCCAAGTGCTCCAGTTTTATCAATTCCCCTTTACGCTTCATTCCCCATTTCGTTGGAGCACGTATTTACTGTTTCCGTTTTTACATCAAATTGTTGTTGCTTCCTAATACTAATTACCACATCGATATTTTCGCAGATATGAGACAAGGAGTAAATAGGTCAAGGGCTGGAGAAATGTAGGACACTTCAGCCAATAGCAATTCAGTGTATACTTCATTCTAGTTGACAGATAAGTACACCTAAATCTTCATCGAGCTAAAGTCAACGTTAAATATTCAAAGGTTTAATGTTGGAAAGGACCTTCTTTTGTTGCTAATTGTGTACACATCTCTAAAAATCAATAAAACACCATAGAGAGTTCATTATACCCACACAGAAAACATGCCAAAGGAGTAGGCGACCGACTGTCGACAGTGAGGAGAAATTTCTAAAATTCCTCCTTTCTCGTCGGGAGAACGTCAAAATTTATATACGATGTCGAAAGAAAATTGGAATTTGCATGGTTTTTGTTAGGTCATTTAACTCACCAAGATAAATGATTAATGATTTTGAATTTTCTATATCGTATTTTTTTACACGAAATTAGATAAGCAAAAGTAAAAATACACAAGTAAAAACTATTTTCGAAATAAAAACACACCACACCCGACACCACAATATGCGAGCGAAAACGAACGTTACGACAACAGCGGATCCGTTTTTTAATGAGTACGTGCACCTTGCCTATGCTTGCTGGCACTGATTTTTGGCGTACAATTTACACCACTTTGGCGAAAATCCTTTTGATAAAATTTCAAAACAAAAAACTGAATATATACACAGAGAAAGTAAGAACTTTGGAAAATACGGCGCGAACTTTCTCTCTGGCTTTCAGTACAGTGAGTCAGGATGAATTTTGTAAGATGGAGTCGCAAACATAAACCGTCAATGGCATAAATTCCGTAGCAGGAAAAAAATTCGAGGGTTATATATATGTACCTAGATACCACTGACACGAGTTCCCCGGATTTTTAGAGATTTTAGCAAAAACAGTAGATACAAAATCTCGATTAAAACAACCAAAATTCGAAATAGTTATCGGAAGTTTTGAAACAATTCTCGAGCAAGTCTTACATCTATGCCAAAGAGTTTGTGAATTTTGTCGAAAAATTGGGTTTCTACCTATCAGATTGATTGACCTTTATTCTAAGTAAAAGTCGTCTAAAAAATTGCGCGTCCTGGAATAGGTTATAGTGAAACTTTGTTAGATCCCGTTAAGAGTTTACATAAATATTCAGTAAGGGAATGCGGCTCTACTTCCAGTTCAGAAAATCCACAAGTGATTAATTTGGCCGCTCAATTCAGGCGATTTAACGCAGTTGGACTTTTTTCTATGGGATTTCTATTCTAAGGTTTATGCCAACAAGCCCAATACCATGGGTAAGCGGAAGGACCTTTAGTGGATACAACTGAGTTCAATTTATTTCAATGGAAATAGTGAGTTCTGATAGAGGGTGCAAAATTTGCATTGGTGAATGCAGTTTCTATCATGTTACAATGAAATTGAACGAATCAATGAACGCCTGTACTTGATTTCAAATAAAACAGACAGTTTCTTACCAAAAACCAAAATTATTACAACTGTTTGCACTCACTGTACCTGTGTGGTCTGCGCACAAACGGAAAGGCAGTTTCTCCTTCAAACGCAAACACCTTCTCCCGGATTTAGAAAGATTCCTCCACCAGGAGAGATATAAAGAAACTTGAGAGACAAAGTGTACACACAAAAATGTTAGGCGCACAATAATAATTAGAGTGTGTTGCAAAACTTTTCTCAAAAGCTTTGTGTTGTGCTATCCCGTAAGAATGACTGAAAACTGTGTGATAGGCTAAGGAAATTTCTGTTAAGTTCTTTTCTCCTCTCACTTGAGGAGCAGGCATAGGAAAACACTATAAATATTTTGTTTTTGACCTAAGTGGTGATGATGGTAGTGGTTGCTCATTTCGAAAATTATGCGCGTGAAATAAATTCTGATTATCCAGTTCTATTTTAGAATGCTTCGGTCAGACAGGAGCACCAGTATGGGAAGAGGGCTTGGATGGATTTAGTTGCACTAGCCTTATTTCTCGTGTGTGGAAATGATTCATATGAATGAAAATTGTATTCCATTGGTATTCCCGGTGATTAACAAATTTATTATTCAATTTCGCCATATACCAAATCGAGAGCAGACTTAAGAGTTATTAATGTTTTTATTTTTGTATACGGGATAGGTGTTGATTTTACGGATTTATTGGTGTAAATGATGCACGGTTTACTTGGAAAATCTTAAAGAATTTTAATTGGTTTTGTCTATACAATCTGTAACTGTATAAATAAACATGTTGATGAAAAATGCGTCTAAAATGCAATTTGATTTTTGAAATGAAACAAATTTTTGTGTAAGAATAATTGTATGCATGGCTCGTTATTGTGAACGTTAACATTGGGTAGGATGAAAGTGTGTTATTACTTTATGTTTAGACAAAGTAAATCTATCTACAGCCGGGTACCAATTAGTTTTTATTTTTTAAGTGGAAATTCTCTTAGAGGTGTGAGTCCGAGAAAATGAGACGGAAATCAAATTTGAAAATAAAAGTGAAACAATTTGTTTCCTCCTAAATGCCTGGAACTATTTTGATGAAATTTTGTGTGTCTCTGTTTGAGTGGGTCCTAAAATGGCAAATGGACCCGGACCTGGATTGTTACTATAAAATGATTAAATATAAGTGAAGTGATTTGAAGGAAGTTTCACTTCTGTAGTGTGCTTATGTAGGTGAGACACATACTATTTTTTTGAGAAATCGTATGGTCGTGGTCGTGAGCCGTAGCCACGTAGTCGCTAAGTGATTTTCGTAAGCCAACTGGTCGCTGTTAAATCGCTGCTATTGAAAACAACCGTCACCCTTCCACTACATGTAGTTGGATTTTTTTTCAAATTTTATCCGATACCCGTTGCCTAAATTCCTTTCGTATTTATCGTTTATTGGCAGAAAGATGTCAATCTCCAGATCGCAACTCTTCCTCCACTTCAATAATCTGACTGTCTGACATTTAAAGTACAACTCCTGATATTAAGAGTTACCATCCATCCAGGACTCTCTGTTGAGGAGACACCAACTACATACATATATCTATTTGGCAGCCTTCAAGAGCAAGAGCAAGACATATTCCACTTATTTCCCTATAGCACGTGCAGCATCTGATCTCCACGATGGTTTAGAAATTTTAAAAAGAAGGAAAATACAAAAATTATTTAAATTCAAATTTGAATTATTTTTTAAGTTAGCGGTTGCTCGATAAATCCTTCCACACCCTTTCTGGTGGTTGGTGCTTGGATTTTACTGCGCTAGTGTTTTTGTTTTTGGCATTTTTAATTGTGAATTCCATAGCTATTGCTAAAGGACCTTGCTTTTCTTATCTGATTTACATAACGTGTATGTCGTTGCAACAACAATCCTAATATAATGTTTTTCTTAAATGTTTCTAGAAGCTTTATTTTTTCATTTTACACACAATTTGATTAAAAATTCACAGCCAATATATTTAACTCACACGCAACATGAGACATTGACATAAACGAACATAGTAAAAATAGGGGTGATTGCTACACTTTTCGTCACTAAAAATAGAAGTCATATAAAGAAAAAATACTCAAATTTATGATGTAAACAAAAAACTTTTATTTCATTATAATACATGTTACCATATAATAATGTAAAAAAAATACATAATTATTTATTTCATTTTATTCGTAAGTACGCATTCGATGCGTAATATATAACGAAGATTTGTCTTTAACAATCGCTCAGCGATTTCTATTTACAAATTGATTGCGCTTCAAACCAAAATTTCAAGTGTTTTGAATTTTTTAACCTCAAATAAATCGCGTATAAAGTCCGCAAATATAACCGGATTGACGTTCGATTCGACTCGCATTAGTAGAAACCATTCAGAATAGCTCATATCATCCAATAATTGACGCACTTGCGTGCCTTGATTGCGTCCCACGCTGCATTGAGTTATTATGATACGAGCAGACATACTGCAAGCAACGATGATTCGAAAAGTTAAATGAGCCGCAGATGCAATCAATAAGATTAGAAACCAAACGAATAGGAAGGCGAACAACTTCTCGTTCAGAATATTTTGTGGAAGTACACAGAGCACGTCGAGGTTGCTAATAGATCCTGAGAAGCCGAATTTAGTGAAATCACATTTGGTGAGTTTGGGAAACACCAGGGAGCTCCTCTCATTCCATTGTTCCCAGTTATAGGCTGGTATTTTCGACATTGCTGTCATGTAGTTTGACCAAAATCCATTGAAAAATAAATTCATCAACGCGAGATTTAGTACCTATGGATGAATGATGTGTTTTAGATAGGGTGGAACACTTTGTTTAAAGAATTAGTTATGGGTTAGGTTTTAGAGATCAGATAGAGGGTTTTCGCATCTAAACAAAAATTCAGTACCACGAGAAATATAGACAACTTTTAGTTCAAATGCAGTGTGTTAAAGGAGAAGCTGATACACCGACAAACTCCTTCCATAGTCTTTTGGATTCTTTGTTTTACAGAAGTTACTTAATTACCAATATTTTATTTTCTGAATTCACTTGTAAATTGTAAATTATGAGTACATTTTTTTATACGAAATTCCAATTGACTAATAACTACAAGTATGAAAAACTTGTAAGTACATGCGAATTTACAATTACGACGATTTTTTCTAGTTCAAACAAGTATTTGGGCAAAAAGCTATTAGTGACAGACTCGTAGTTACAAGTGAATTTATTACAAGGGTAAATAGACCAATAAAATCAAGTACCTTCTGATAACGGTAAACACAAAATTATCTCAAGCAGTGATGATAGTGACTAATGTCGTATTAATTGAAACCGATTATAGGGGTAATGATTAATGATTATAGAGGTAAGTCAACGAAATTTAAAATAAATGGATGAAGTTGTTGTTCATAACCTGCAATCTCATCAAAATATATAAATCACATCGACATCCATAATGTGCATGCAAATTAACTGCACAAATGCTTTTTTATTAGGCTAACGATGTAAACAATTTAATAAAGAAAGAAAACAAAAGAAGAACGAGGAGTAATTAGATATCTTTATTAAGCAGTAGGTATGCCATAAAATTATGTAGATGCGGACTAGTAGTTTTTTGGCAATAGTTTTATACTTAGTTTTAGACTCGCTACACTTAAATTTAATTTAGATCTACCGCGCTACAAATGCCGAAATATATTTAACAATACTACAACTCCTTTAACTTGTACATACATACTTGCAATTAGTATAAGTACAACACTTCATAGTTTTCTGAAATAGGCCCAAAATATCCCTCTGCCGTCTACGATAACTTCTTGTTTGAAAAACACATTTTCTCGAACCTGAGCGCTGACATTCAAAAAATCTTGTTACATTGTGCACATCATCTGTCTAAAGGTTTTTTCGACTACAGTCACATGTACATACTACATAATATGTGTTCTACTTTACAGAACGATTTATATTCTCCTCTAACCAAACTGTTTACACAAATGTTTACTTTGGTACAAGTTCAACATAAGCTTTCACTTTACCGTCCAGCGGTTCACACCACAAGCATGTTTGGTAGTATTAATAAATCTGGGACAAAACGATGTAATGTACCAGCGTTTTCCAAGTTCTTCGAATTTCATAATTGTTAAGATAGATATTTACTCCTATTCCCGTTGTTCACGATCTTAAATTTTGTTCAAACTTTTATTTTTCCATGTGTTCTATTTCATTTCAAACAAATCGTTTATCTCAAAAAGTTAGAAGTTAAGAACTTCTGAAAATGCAAGGACATTTGGGATGATTTTCCAAGTTGTGTTACCTTTGTGGAAATGCGAATTTATCAGTGAACACTGAAGTGATCTAATTGAAAGACATGTCTTCTTAGATAGATTATTTTGCAATTATTATTCAGCTGCTCATAGACGATTAACAAAATTGAACAAAGCGATAGGTTATGTATAGGTACCTTTGTTAACCTTATACCTACGCGAGTGAAGCTCAAATGCTTGCCAATATCGAAATAGGGTTCAAAATAAGGGTGAAATGTTTGAAACGAGTCTATGCTTATGTAATCTATAAATCAATTTCAAATGATGCTACTTACGCATATACCAAGATTTAAAGCTTCGCAAAAAATATACTTCTTTGCGTACCCTCTGTGCATCCGTTTGTAGTCGGTAGAAAAGAATTTTAACAGCTTTGATCGCTGATCTTTAGAGTCCTTTTCTGAAGGCACGGAATTTCGTTCTGAAGAGTTAAACAAGTTCTTAGCTCAACGTCAATAAACTTTAGGGTATCTAATTTACTCACCAAGTCCTTTGCAAATTTCATTCAAAAGTCCGCCTTCCCACATTTTCCAAAGATAAGCGGGAAAAAAGAATATTATCGCTTGGAGCAGTAGAATCATCACCACCCACTGATAGTATCGCATATAAAGTCTCTCCGAACCTTGATATTCTGTAAAAATTCCCACTCCAGCGGATCGCTTTTTCGCATTGCCAAGAGGATCTCTAATAATGTAGGTTCCCATTGTCCAGCAAAATAGATTAATAAAATCCAAATGTTTGCTTTCCGTCCAACACTCAATGGGTTTGCCAAAATATTGGTGCGCTGATACCAATATAGTACATGCTATAAGAATAGCCACAGATATTTTGGAATGTAATGCAAATGCAAAGTCATAGATGCGGACGGTCTTCGCTTTAAGATATTTTGACAGGGGAAGAATAGCTTGAAACATGTTTGAATTGAAAACTGTTTTCTTCGAATGTAAAACTTATATCAGAGGATTCTTTTTACCTTAGTAGAAATTTACGAATTCTACGTCTACCTGTTTCCTTCTGTGCACGATGTAATTACCATAGAAGCGGGAAACAGAAAATCCTTCGTTGTTGTAACGGTAAACATTTTCGTTGATTGACAGCTAATCCTAAAAGTAGGCAGCCTTTAACATGAGCTTAGGGTGTGTTCAATGATGGAATATGAATATTAGGCGTATTTTTTTGGGAATCTATAGCTAGTTCACTTTTACTTTTACATGCAAAACTGGTATACTCACTTTTGGTTTTGTTATACTCACTTTTGGTTTTACATGCAAAACGGTTATACTCACTTTTGGTTTTGTTATAGGTACTACATATAGCTAGCTCACTTTTACTTTTACATGCAAAACGGTTATACTCACTTTTGGTTAGAGGTTGGAGGAAATAAAACACAAAAATTAAGCCTAAAATCTCTACTTTAAGATTGGGGTTTGGTGAACTTCTCATTCAACACATTCAGTGTCAAAAAATTATCCGAGGATAATTATTTAGCCCAATAATTGGCACATGGCCTAAAATTGTAATCACAGAATTAAAAATGAGTTTAATGATTTTTTTGGGGGCAAATTTAATCAGAAATTTCGGGTGATACCACAAACTACTACCTAATAAATAGGCCTCCAGCTTGCGTGTACATAAAAAACCTAATCTAACCTTTTTAATCAAACTACTTTCAATCATAAACATATTTATGAATTGAATAACGTTGGAGTGTACGATTGTCATCACAATTTGTGTTGGCCTCGACTCCAGTAATGCGTTTTCGCAAACAAATTTTCAAAATATGTTTGTTTATGTAAAATGACCGCCTAGATACGTAAATGGTATTTATTCTGCGAGGAAACAGATATAACCATTTCTCTTTTTTTTTTTTTTTGTTTTGAGGACTGGAAAATAATGTATAATTTTGTATTTAAGAAATGTAACGACATGAGAAACAATAACCGCCACCTATTAACATTATTTCCGGTAAATGTATCTAGTACATTATTTTAATTTTTCTCTAACAATCCGCCTGCCTCACATGTGAGTGAACCAAGTGTAAACAACAAAGTGAAACGAACTTCAAAAAATTGACAGTTCGCCTAGCACGCTTTGGCAGGTCCACATGGAAATGTGCAACAAAAATAAAAGGAGAAATCTTAACTTGTTCAACTAAAATATAATTTAAATTATCCAAACTGAAGATAATTTAAATCGACATGAAAACAGTGACAACAAAGCAAAAAGAACGACTAGAAAAGAAAAAGAAAAAACTTGCAGCACTAGCAAGTTTGGTGAAACTAAACGATAAAGACCGCCAATCTACAACTAGTACTCTGTCGGAAAGTGATAGCTCAGACGACATTAAAAAGGTAACTAAAATAAATTTTAAATCACCATGTAACCGCATTACTTTTCCGGTAGGTAACGAAGACAAAAATGACGGCAATTAAGCTGGAAGAAGAACCTGTAAACAAGAAAGCCAAACTCGATGAAGATGCCACTGAAAGTGATGTGTCAAGCGTTGCCGATGAAAACGATTCAGCAAAAATGCGTTTGACTGAGGAACAATATATCCAACTGAAGAAAGAACTAAAGGAACGCAAACGGGAGCTGGAAAATGTGCCACAGTTTCGACTTCGAGCTGCTGGATTCAATGCGTCTCTGGCGCTGGAACAGGACAAAAGGATACCAATATTTTTAACAGACATTCAGCATTTATTGATGTCGGCTCTAATTGGAAAGAAGTCACCATGCAATCCGGAACGGTGGTGCTATCTCGAAAAACCCTTGCGGTTGTCCCACACCGTTGTGTTGGTTCTTGAAGGGGTATCGCTCTATCACTATTTGTCTAATGAAGCCAACTTCACCGAAACAAACCAAATTTTCGAAACAAAATTGGAGGTTATACTACCCGTACGTAAAGAAGGTAGCATAATTCAAGACTTGGCAACAGCTCCTCTGACCAATGTGCAAGCGGAGGAGCTAATCGACAAGTATGGGTGCCTGGAGACCGCAGTAGAAATGACAAAGGATCCTACCTTTCTTGTTAAATCCATTTTTCCTGTAGATGACTCGTTAAATAATGGTACATCCGAGGAACTACCCAAAGTAGATAAGTTTCCCCGTACAAAATTGTTACTGTCTGCACTCCAAATGGTTGATGAAGGCTACCCAATGCCTCTGCGTGGCGAGCTCGCCGATCGTTTTAAGGGCTACGTTTTTACCAAGGACAAATACGCGCCTGTGACAGTGCAAAGTCCCATGTTTGGTGTTGATTGTGAAATGTGCAAAACCACGAGTGGACAGAACGAACTTACCCGTATCTCGATAGTAAATGAACAGTACGAGACGGTGTACGAAACTCTAGTTATGCCAGTGAACAAAATTGTAGACTACCTTACAAAATATTCGGGAATTACTGCCGAGCTCATGGAGACAGTCACCAAACGACTTGATGAAGTTCAGAAAGAAGTGCGTGCTCTACTGCCGCCTGATGCCATCCTTGTAGGCCAATCTCTTAATTCTGACTTGAACGCCATGAAGATGATGCACCCGTATGTAATCGATACCAGTGTGATCTTTAACGTGACTGGACAGCGGAGGCGCAAATCTAAACTACAAACTCTGGCGATGACATTCCTGGATGAAATGATTCAAGAGAACGCAGGTGGTCACGACTCTGTCGAAGACAGTTTAGCTAGTATTCGTTTGGTTCAACTGAAACTGAAGAACAACCTCGACTTTGGCGATGAGATTCTGATTCAGAAAAGGCGGACCAATGAGATTATCCGCTTAGCCATGGGTGATGCCATCAAGAACAATCTTTTTGGTCAGGCTTCACAGGTAGACAAGCGCACTGCCATTATCAAAAACGGATCCCTTCACCCAGATATTAAGGAAATTTGCAGCAAAGCCGTGGTGGGAAGTGATCCAAAAGCAATCTTATGCCACGAAGTGGACAGTAACAAAGAAGCAGTGAATAAGGCACGCGAAGTTGCACCCGAACACGCTTTAACCATGGTAAATCTGGTTGTTGAACCAGATAACTTTCAGCTCGATAGAATTGACAAAACAGTGGCAAAGGTGGACAAACGAATTGCAAAGCTTTGGAAAACTGTTGCGCACAATGGACTCTTTGTGGTTCTCCTCGGCGGTTCAGAGGACTGTCCAAGTGGACTAGTAAAAATAGCGATAAAGAAAAATGCGGCTGAGGTAGCGAGCGCTTTGCCGATTACTGTTAAGTAAACAAACACATGAAATAAATAAAATAGAAATAAATCATTTGTATGACTTTTATTTGCTCGTCGTTTGTAAGGGTTTGAACTTTTCAAAACTTCCTGGCAAATACTTCTTTTGTGTCTTCTACGTACGATGGGAAAGAGCAGGATTGGCATATCATTTCAGCTCGGCATTATTAAAGCACGAGACTACACCATGTCAAATCTACGCGGTGTAGTATGCTTTGTGGAGAATTTTCCGTTCCGACGGATACCTCACTAGGGCAAAATATCATTATTTCAGATGTGAACATTTTAACCATTTTAAAGGAAGTACGTAAGCAACCAATAACGTTCACTCAAGAATTAATCTAAATGGTTACGAAAAGGTAGGCTCAATCCGAAGATTAATTAATTAACTAACGTAAGTTATGTATCACTTTGAGTAGATTATTGTGGCCTTAACTCATGGGTGCATAACTTTTTAACTTCGCATTACTTAGAGCAAAATAGAACCAGTCTCTACTCTCTATTTAGCTCGTGCGTTTTAAAATAAACAGGTACTCAACTGAATTATTGAAATATTCACCCTTATTCCCGTTGTCGTTTTTCGTATACGACTCATATATCATGCTGTACCTATTTAAAACGATATTCAGATTTCGAACTTTTGTTAACGATTTTAGTTCTTTTTCTATGTGTTAATTAATTTTAATTTTTTTTAAACGAAACGACTGAACAGAGTATTGTGATTCAGGTATTAATTGCACACTCTGCTGGAAGCGGACCACCGTGTTTTCGGCTGAAGCAAGATTGTGTTACTATTTTCGTGACAGACCACTCTACAATATGTCTTTGCTTTGAATTTTACCTTTGTAATTGTTTTATTTAGGTAAGGAATACAAATGTTTTGTGTTATATATTCATTTTAATTTTAATAATTTTTCTCCTTCCACACTCACAATAATTGATTTATTATTATTTTCTTTATTTTCATATTCAGTATTATTTTGATTTAGTGCTTTTTTTTGCACTTCTTGGGGAATATTAATAATAAATACATTGTTTTAAATTATCCTTTTCTTATCATTTTTGTTTTCTCTTTCAAAATAATATGTGTGTGTATAAGTTAATTTTATTTGTTTATTTTTATTATCTTTTTCAATATTTTAAGAAATCTCTTTAAATATACAGTTCTGATTTGTTTTACAATTGTTTCTTATTTTTCCTATTAAAAAAAAATAAATTAAATAAAACGAAAAATATTACGCTAGGATAAAACGAAATTAAGGTTAAGGAACTACTTATATAAATATTTTGTATTTGTTTTCTTTTTTTCGGAAATTCGTTTCGTTTTTTGATCTTTTAGGAAAATTGTTCAAACGTACATTATGTAACTTTTTTTTTATTTTATCTCTTAATTTGTTTATGCAGTCATGGGCAATTAATAAGGGAAACAACAATAAGACACAAAAGCATTTCTTTGAAACATTATACCGAAAAGCCTATTTGCTAACCATTTTAGATCATTTTAAGTACCATATTACACGATTTTTGACATCGTTTTTGATCAAGCGCTCTGTTGTTTGCTTTCAGACCATATTTCGGTCAGTCTTTGAGTGTAAATCAGTTCGATCTCAACAAATTTGTTATTGCATCCTAATTTGTTTGCCCATGAGTGTTGTTGGTAGAAAAGCTTAAAATTATCGACGGCAGTAAATTTCTGCAAAAGCTTGTAAAAATTATAAACAAGCAAACATAATTGCTAACATTTAACAAGGAACAACTAAAATGTAACAAATAATCAGAATGAATATTTAATAAAAACTAGACCACAAATGGTGACTGGACAAACGAATACATTTACTTTTTGTATAATATGTAGTTATGTATATTTTGCTTCTTTTTTTTTTTAAATAAAAAGTTGTACAACTTTTCATATAACAATACAAAATATTTTTATTTATTATTTTTTTACTGTTTGCGTTCATGAAAAAAGGATAATGTTTTATTTGATTTTGTTTTGCATGTGTTTGTGTATACATATAAATATGTGGGCTATCTATATACGGAAGGATCAACATTTATACTCTTTGGTAGCAGATACTGCATAAAAGCATATACATATAGAAACATACGTATAAAATAAAAATTAAAAATACTACAAAATAAGGCAGAACAAATACCCCAAATGTGTTGCGTGTGTTTTCATTTTTGTTGCTAATGGAATCGTTTTTATTTTTGTATACATACTACATATATATAAAAAAGTTCAACTACATTTTCTTACAAACTAATAGCATCAAATGTAGAAAAAAAAGCAAGTGAAAGAAACGTTAAATTTAATAAATTAGATAAGTTCAAAAGAATGTTCTTGTTGCATTTTTTTTTTCATTCGTAAGCTAAATGAGAATTTAAAAAATTAAATAAAAAACAAAAAAACGATTTACTGATACTCATCATCGCTGCTGAGCAGCATGGTCTTTTCATTGTAATTTTGACTTATTGTAGCCACTCGTTGGCCGCCAGGCATAAATTTCCTTTGGTTTCCAAGCGTTTTAGATGCTACGCATCCGGCACCACCGCCCTGGGATTGTGCATTTGGATCATCTGGGTCGTAGGATGAGACTCGAATACCTCTTGAGTTTTTACCACCTAAAAGAGAATATGCGACATGTGGAAAATTGACAAGAGTGAGCAGTGTAAATCAAAAAGTGAAGGTGGCGTATGTGTAATATTTTTTTTTGCGAATTGAGCCTTGGAGAAGCATGCAAATAAAATCGGCCATCATGATGTTTTATTTTGTATGTAATATGTATCTATTTAATCCAAAAATTAAATAAAAATAAATTAAACACAAAATGTGTCTACCAAATTTTTAGTTGATTTGTAAGGATGAAACACTTAGGTCCATTCGCATACTTTTCCGAACTAAACATGTGCAGTAAAACCTCCCAATCGGGACAATAATTTTGCCATCCATGAGAGTTTTCATATAATCCCTCTGTAATCGGTACACTCGGATTTACACTAAATTTAACTATAGTCGGGCCAAACCTACTAATTGGGCCATATTACAAAAAAACTTCAGCAATACTGACTTCTCTAATCGGGACAGTAAAATTCCATTTAACATTTTTCGAGTTATTTCATTTTAGTAAACGATAATGTGTGTCCGAATCGGGACAGCAAAGAACCGGTCCCATCGGTGTCCCAATTAAAGAGGTTTTACTGTACTTAAAATTAGTATCGATGGTTCCGCAAACCATTATGTGGTATATAAGGGACATAAGTAAACTTATGGTTTCTCGAGAAGAACATCGCTCACAGGAAAACCGCTGAGGTTATATGAGGAGGCTGTTGGTGCAATATCGACTAGATATTATTGGGGTATCCTCAAGAAAGTAAATATGTTTTAAAAGCCCGAGGCTTGTGGATGGGTGGCTGTAGTACTTTCAGATTCTGCTTAGGCATATATGAGTATAGCATGCCCAAGTACGACGATAGTATATACCAGCTGTGCTAGTTTTTGAAAATATTCCCTCCTTTATCTATCAAAATTAACAATTTGTATCCGAATATCTGTCCCGCCAAGCATACAGCCAGGGAAAATGCAGTGATAAAGATTACACAATGGTATATAGGAGGAACTCGTAAGGCAGGTAACTTTAAACAAAATCCAACTGAACGCAGAGGAAAAATTAAATCTTACGTAAATTGAGCATATTGGGTGACATAGATCCATCGCTTTGAGCGCCGAAAAAAATGTCACAAGGTGAAAGAAGACACTTTTGTTAATAAGCCGCTAAAAGTTGACAAATCTGCATGGAGTGCAGGAGTGTATGATATCCGACGAGAAATGCTTAAGGCTCTAGGTGAAGAGCGAGTTTAAAGACTCCTCGTGCTAATAAAGTGACTTGGAAATGCGACGATTGCCTGACTGGGATGAGTGTACGTATACAATTTTAAGTCTATCCGTATCTTTCATCTAGAAAGAAGCACAACAAACCAACTACACATATTACGTAGTCTCTGATAATGCATAAGCGCGACTCTGGAAAATGTTACAGGAGTCGCGAATTGATGATCTTCTCTTCAGATCCTTTCGATCTCTTTACACAGAAACTGTACAACCTATTTTCGGGTAAACGGCGTTAAATCAATACCTTCACCACGAGCATTGGACTTTTCAGGGGTGCTTTTTGTCTCCTCACTCCTGTCTCTTAAATAATAAAATCGATGGACCTTGAAAAAAATTCCCTTTATAGACTCCAAAAGAAACTGATCTGGTTTTAAAAATAGACCGAGACTCCACAGCAATTTTTGGGAGTGACTCGTAGCATAAAATAATTTGTTTTGGATAATTTGTATAGCAACTATATCACCATTTTAAGTACCAGAGTCAAGCACCTTGAGAACAGATGTGGTCGTTCCGTTTAAGACGGTTAGCATGCGGCAAGAATCACTTGAAATATGCCACAAAACGATTTTTTATAGTGTGTACCCTCCTGATAACAAATACATACATATAGTATAGGTTCATTTTTGGCATACTTTTAGGGCATCTTGCAGGCAGAGGGCCGCGTTTTTTTTCACCGTAAAAGTTAAGTTTGATTTATTTGCACCATAAAAAAGTGAAATTTGTTATTAAAATTAAAATAATTTTGATGACTCTACTGAACTTTATATAGGCTAATTAAAGTCAACATAATTACAAGCAATCAAAAACAAACTATAGTTCATTACACGCAAAATACCTGTAAGTAATTTATTTTGGCATATGATTAAAAATGATTCACTATAAAAAATGTTAAAACAAAAACAAAAATTACTCACGCTTGTTTTAACTGTTTATTTTAAGACAATCTTTTAAAATCAAGCACGAAACTTTAAATAGGTTTTTTGTTTTCTACAAATTTATCACATAAACTAAAAAAATTTTAAAATAATAAAATAGACTTTTTCTCAGCTAAAACCAAGGGCTTCGAAACAAAATAAGACACAATTACGAATAAGCACAATAAAAAATACATAACATAGGAAAATCTTATAAAAGATAAAAAAAAAAAAATACATAATAATAATAGCAATATTAAACTTTTTATAAATTTTTGAAAATTTTTGTTTGGTTAATATCCACAGTCAGTGCAGAATTTATTTTTATTTTTTTAAGTACTTCGTTGAAAATTTTAATAAAATATAATTTTTAACTCTGCTTGAGAGATGTTTTGTAAAATATGTATATTTAAAACATTTGTTACTATTGATAAAATTATTTAAAAAAAAAAGCTAGGTACAAGGTGCAAAAAGAAGAATAGAAATTAAAAAATGTAAAAATGTGTAGCATTTATTTTGTAGCGACAGCATTCAAACAAATTTTAATAAAATAAATGCTTTAGCACTGCAACATCCGGCAGGATATTAATACATTTTGTTTTCTTTTTACAAACGGGAAACAAGTAAATGCATTAATTAATGTAGTTTCTACTTTTTTTTCTCGAATTATAAAATAAATATGCGTCATTAAAAAAAAAAAAAAAATACACAGGCAAACTCAAGTCAGTTTTAGCTTCCTTGCTCGAATTATCTTTGTTTATTTGTGTGAATATGCGTTTGTTTTAGAGCTTCTCATAGCGCTGAGACGTTGTCACTTCTGCAAAAATACAAAATGTTGGAAAGAAGATCATGAATTGGTTTCTTTTCATTTAGCGCAAGGCAAAACACATCAGTAGTTAACTGTTGTTTGCATTTTAGAGTGTTTATCTAACCACCACCCCTACGACAACAAAGTGAATATAGTTTGTTCTTCTACTGGAGAGGAAAGCATCGTTTACATAGTGTCTTCTATAACTGCGCGACGCACGTGTAGTTAATGTGATTAATTACAATTATATTATGATTACAGCTAAATGTGCCAATCGAGAGAGAGCTATTAGTAGTGTTAATTGATGGTTGACCATAATATGCTTAGCGACAATTTGAGCAAAGATACTAACATGTAACATAAATGAAATTGATGTACAAGGCACATGCAAACAGCAATGAAAGGATAAGAGAGCATAGAGTGGAAAAAAGCAAACTTCTTACCTGAACTGTATTGTGTATATTGTTGGTACTGCGGGTGGAAATTGTGAATTGCATCTGTCATAATATCCTTGGGATTCATTGTTTCCTGGAAATAGTAAGAACATTTTATAAGAACACAGAAAGTTGTTGAATAAGATGCGCCTACCTTTAAGCTGCTGGAGATTGATTGCATTGTCACAGATCGTCCATGGCCATCGCCAATGCAGCTGCGCGAGTACACCTTAAAGAAACAACGATTATTATGTATTTAAAAATTCCACAATATTGAAATAGAGTAACTTTGATCTACTTTTGAGGCTTTTGTACTAGTGCATTAGCTTATACATATACTACAAGTTGAAATGTCCTTTTTAAAGACATTTATTTGGACTCCTAAATGCAAAATCCTACCAAATGTTCCAATATTCCACCTAAATAATATATAGTTAGAGTGCTAGACTAACAGGTCGATTGTGGGAAGCTAGGCCGATCGAAACGCAAACCCGACTATTCCTTTATCATGCCAAAATGACTGCAGTCAGACAACCGGAGGAAAAAAACTTAAACAACATTACAAACAAAGAAGAAAGTTGTTTTCTACATTGGTATACTCTGGACACTTTCACTCATAAAATTATATCGGCGTAGAGATGAAGTGAAGAATTGTACTTCGATTGGAATGTTTCTTCTCATAAATCCAACGAGATATACTACGAAAGCTTAATCATCCTAGCTCTGCAGTATGGTGCAAAAGCATGGGCCTTATCGAAAGCAGATGAAAACCACATGGGACGCTCTGAGAGAAAGATTCTTCTAGTGATTTTCGATTCAGTTTGTATAAATGGCTGCATAGCGATGTTGAGGTAACGCACCACCGCGTCGAGTGTTTGAATCCACCCTCTGTGGGACAGCGAAGCAGAGGTAGACCCAATCTTGACAAGCTTTGCCCAGGCTCATATAGGTTGTTTTGAAAGACCATCAACTTGACTGTGATAATATTACTTAACGTAGTGCTTATCGCAAAAATAACCTAGATGCGTTGTTTATAATATTGCAACCTTCCCAAATGTTGACGTACAACAATTGCCCAATTAAATAAATTTGCTCCGCTCGCTGAGGCAGTTCACATTGAATTCTTTTGTTTACATTTTCTCTGTAGTCTAGCCAGCAATTAAATATTTTTTATCATTATCGTAGCTGCATAAGCATACATTATAACAGCTAAATTCCGTTCTTAATATGCTCACTGATAGTTATAAAGATTAGGCTTCAGATTTAGCCCTAGCATTTCTATTTGTATCTTATTGACATTTCTATTGGGTAAATTACTTATAGCCCAAATTTTTCTGACTCATTCTGGTTCAATAAAGTGTTTCCAAATGTACCTTATCTTTTGAACGTTGTGATAAGCATCGGTTGACTCATAGTATTGCAATTAACAAGACTTATGGTTCCGACTTTTTGCTGACACATTACACACTTGTTGGCGTCGTCAAATTATCACCTATTTTCACTTTGTCTTCATACTGACAGAAGACTACACCAAGAAGGTGTTAATTGATTGCAACAAAAAATTAAAATAAAAAAGTTTACGTCAAACGTTACCCCTTATAGAGTACGTTTTTTTATCTTATCTCCATCATGTGCCATACTCTTTTTCTTGATAAAATAAACAATAACTAATCTTACCTGGTATGGGAAGGCATAACGCAACGCGATAGCAGCAAACAGCATTTCGATACAAATGAAAAAGTTCTGATAGCCGGCTGACACTGTACCAGCAGATGTTGTGGCTCCAGTACTATCGACAATTGGTGAAATTACTTTGGCCTTCTCAAGAATAGCCAGACCAACACCTGTGAATTCAACTAGTAAACGCATGGCTCTTCGAATATAAATACAAATTCTTACCCTGCCAGAATGACAAGAAAATCACCGATTTGATTGTGCAGAATTTCAATACGGGCTCGAATGGTGTCAGCAGATCCCTGGTCGCGAAATAGAACAAATAAAGCCCATACAAGGCAAGCGATACCGAGATGTTGTAGATGACCGTTATGTAAATGTAACCACCATCAGCACTGTTGTTAAAATAAACCACATTACGTAAAACCTTTGATGAGAAATCACAATTTTAAGCTCACCTCCAATCACCATCGTGATAATGTCCAAATGCCTGCAGGAAAATTATGATAAACGCCACCAATGGCTTTACAAGACAAAACTGCAGAGTCGCTTGCTTGCAGAAACGCAAGAACCCAATCGTATAAGTTTTTCCCTTCAGACAGCAGGTACCGTACAGACAAGAAGTCTTGATCGGTTTACCCCGAATCTCCGACATGATATTACCCTCTCCGCCGAGATACTCATAGCACAATGATAAGAAATTGTAAATTACAAAAGCTGCAGAGAGAAGCAATTTAGTTCCATACAAACAGCCTTGAAAGTGTATAACAAACTCACCTTCGTAACAATCTCTTACAGTGAAGAAGTAAACGTAAACATTATCCGAGTTGAAGAACAATAAACTTATCCACGAATAAGTCGCATAAATTGGTACAATAAAAAGTATCCTAACTATCCATCGTTGTTCCTGTGGGTTTGTATACCATCGCAGATGTTGATAGATCTAGAAATAATGCACGTGAATTTCGGAGAATAATTTTTAATGTGTAATAGCTTTACCTGTTGACATGTGATAAAAAGCGCGGCCCAAACAAACACTCCCGCCAGGCCCTGGGCTGTCTTCGTTTGCAGAAATATGCCATCGCCTACATGGCTTAGTGGATCCATAGCTGAAGCTACCTGTGATGCTGGTGTCACTTGGATTATGTAGTTCGGTTTAGGCGTTGTTCCATTCAAGTCAATTTCGGTAGTGCTCATTCTGAAAGTAAGAAATTTATGAGGCATTTGAGTGGATGCGAAGAAAATTCATTTTTTACAGAGAATTCATATAATGCATTTACAGAAAATGAAAGTTTTGTAATGTTATGTGGTTTTCCATTGGGACATAAAATCAATCTTTTTTTTGATCCGGATCACTTTTCATGTTCCATTGGGACAAAAAATCAATCTTTTTTTTGATTCGGATCACTTTTTGCAGATCTCGATAATTTTCGAGATTTACACATACTCTCACTAATACCAATATACCTTGCACAGCTGTTTTACGTCATTCAGAATTTGTTTTCAAAACAATGTTACGAAAAGCCTCGTGAAAAGCTATTATTCAGAACAAAAACGTAAATAATTGACATGGACTTAATTTTGGAGCAATTACTATCATCTTCGTCATCTTCTTCTTCTTCCTCGTCATCTGTGGATTTCGATTCTTCGTCGATATGATTATTCATATGAAGTTCGTATGTTTCCATCGACAAACGAAAACAATTTGCACAGCTGATGTACTGTCAAATAACGCACTAATACATTTACAAAAGCAGATCAATCTGCTTTCATGTTCCATTCGCCACGAAAAATCTGAGATCTGAAATAAAAATCTGATGGTCCCAATGGAAAACGACATTAATTTCGATTCGCCAGAAAAAAGCACTTTTTCTTGCCCGAGATCACTTTTTTCGTTCGATTCGTACCAAAAAAAGCAATCTTTTTCAGATTCGAGAGCACTTTTGCGAATCTAGATTTTTTCTCAGAGTCGCTCGAGATTTACCAATACACCTACAAATGATTTGACATTAGGCGTTTGTTTGTTTACGTTTTACGGATGGTCTTTGGCCGAAAAAGTTAGAACTACTGAAAAAGCATATTAAATTAAATAATTTAAACCAAAATTTGGATAAATATGGAACAAATAATAGATATGTTATTTTCATATTCATGATGTGCCACATCTTCATCGTCCTCGTCGTCGTCTTGGGATAATACTGGTTCATCTTTTTCATACCAGCAATTTCTCCAGTTGCAGTATTTATTATTTGTAAGGGAGAAAAAGCATCGCGTTTGTGATTTAGTGGAAAACGTGGTGAACTTATATTCGGAGCAAATATTATGAGATATCTTTTATAATTATTTGAAAATGTATGTAAAACTTGCAAGTTGCAACCACTCTACGAAAAAAAAATCTTCACAGGAAAAAAAAGGTAAACCAAGGTAAGTGGCAGCTACACCACCAACACCAACAAAGAACAGCTCAGAGCAATTTTTTTGTTCGATTGGGCAGACGAAATCTGACATCTGAAATAAAAATCTGAGATTGCGAATCAAAATTAACATAAGTTTCTCTTAAAATTAACGACAGGAAGGATTGCTTTCTTGGCACTTTTTGTATATAATTGTCTCCGATTTAAAGTCGGAAAATAATATTACACCAGAAATCAAAAGAAGAAGGTACATAATTGAGTAGCAAGGTCTTGTCAATAAACTTGTCAATAATTGAACAGATTCTGTTCCAACTCTCCCAACACTCATTGAATGTCCATCTGTTCACGTAAAACCAATAAGCAGGGACTTACAAAAAAATGATATTCCTGCTCTAGGGCGCAAAAGTATGGATTTTTAAACACGTTTGTATTGACAGATTTTGGAGAAGTAGATTTAATAGCGATTTAAGAGCAGTACACCACGACAGAAAAGTGTGAATCTGTCGTTTTCGTCTGCAACTGATTATGTATGTCTTAAAATGTATTTGAAAGGATTATAGAATATTAATTCACTGATTCAAGGATTTTTCTGCCATACCGCATTATCCGAGGATCACATTTGAAGCACGTTTGAGATTTTAAATAGGTTTAACTTTATTTCGCGAGGCTATATCGCTTTATACCAAAAAAAGTGTGACAACCGAAATGCAACGCCAACAACTATAAAAGTTTCAATTGGAGTACGCGAATTCTGTCGGCATTTTGCCTCATTTCTTCTGCAGATATGCAATTTCCTGGTAAGCACGTCCTGCAGTTTATAAAATAATAATTGGAATCAACAGTTCCACGTACTTTCATACAAGAGACTAGAATTGTTCCGAAACAAATATCAGACATACATGAATTCAATAGATTTCCAAGATATTCAAGAGTTGTTACAAAACAAACCAAAAACCATTTCTTGGGCTAAAATCTACAGGTATAGGTACTTGTATCAGGGGACTACTTTGCTTCAAAGTTTGGCTTTAATTTGACCAATGTCGTTCTGTGTTCGTGTATTACGATACAAAAACAGAACGACATCACATTGACGTCGATTACTATATCGGATAAACTCTCCACCGATAGTCCCTTGCCATGCAATCGCCTTCTGATTAACTAGTACATATTTATGAAGTCATTATTTTAATAATCAATTTTATTAATTCCATTAGATATTTTTGACATTTTCAGGTTCTATAATTTGGAGATAACAAGGTTTTTGTTTCTATGTATTGTATTCATGAGAGTCAATCGTTTTTAATTATTCCACTGTTATTCCTTAACGCAGAAAGTTGCATGTATATTGTTGCGCATACCAGGGCGTCCAGCCAAAATAAGATGTTTACATTTTATTCATTTCCCAACATTATAATGAATCCGACAGCAACTATGTAATAATCTTGCAGCTTAATACAAACATATGAGCGTGATTGAGTGATTGTAGGTACCACACAGTGCGGATGGTATGCGAGCGAATAATTCAAACAAAAAGCTGTACTATTGTAAACATTATCATGAACATCCAATTTAAATTTATGTGAATAAAAAAAAATTAAACAAATTGTTAGAGCTATCGTTACATTTATTAAACACAACAAAATGGATTGCTAATAGTATGTGGTAAGCCCTCGCTAGCAGAGTTTATTTGCATTTTATTACGAAAATTGAATACCCAATCTTAATTTCAAATTGTAGCTAACTTTCAGTCATGTGAACACTAATGTACAAAGGTAATTAATTGTGGGTAAGCAAGGAAGCTGAACGTAATATTTCTGGACATTGATTGCGTTTATACCCGTTTTTTGTTTAAACCGAATAAACTGGGTCTTCTTACAATCAGGCAGTGTTTGTCGTCAGGTTGTTGACTAAGAAACCGCTTTGGCTAGTTGAATATTCACTTTGAGTAACCCCGAACAGCTGACAGGGAAATGAGCTGGATGAATCGCTGATAATAGTTTCTAATTAAAATTCGGTGCATTTCATTTAAATTCATTCTGAAGTACCTACTGTTCCGAAGTAGAAATAGCGTTAGAGCAGATTGAATGAAGCCAAGTAAAATAAATAATAAAATATTACAACTAAAAAACCTAGCAGACACCGTATACATGTGTAATAAATAGATTAACAAAAGCCTTGTCCGCATTATGATTAAAAACCGCATTTCTTCTCATTAAGTAACGAAGTATAACTATAATAATACTATTTCCGTCAACGGTCACAGATAAATAGTTGCGTCTATACAAACTCATTCATATGTACAACAATGTTACACTTTTGCGTAACTATATGTCATAAGCAGTTGTAGACACTGCCAGAGTACTAGGACTAGCAGCCAGTACCTATATGTACATTATGTTCCTACTGTGTTTAATTAATTTTCCCCCACGACGACACGACTTAATCTGGCGACAGAAAGTGATAATTAAAAAACTTCAAATAAAGCAGACCGAATTAACCTGATGCCTGGAAAAACAATATACACACCAAATACATATTTTAAAGTGAGCGACACAGATTTGATTCTAAAAAGTGAAATGATTCCATTAGCAGCACACACAAACCTCCTTCAGGCATGCTTTCAATGCTCCATTTAGTAATGAAATTAGATCAACACACTCGGGTCATGGTCGTGGTGCAAGAAAAGAAAAACATAACTTGTCTCGCCCCCCATAAAGAAAAGTGCCCCGCATCACGCAATGCACATTGAACACTCCTAGAAAATGAACGACCATAATAGGCAAACAGGCCATATTGATCTGCTGATTTTATGTTGTCCACTTTTAACAATACATAATTTGTTGTTTTTTGCTGTTTGCCGTTGGCACTCAGAGTCTGCTGAACTCAAGGTTAAAAATAAACACCAACTGACTACTGTGTGAAATTAATCAGAAAACACTGCCGGAATAGTGAAAGGTTATTTTGTTTGAGTTTCGACTAAAGCGTCAGTACTTTTCCCTGGACTTAGATGCAGATGGAAAGTGTAATCCAAGATTGAACACACTATTGTTTTGTCTTCGATTGTAAACAGCTGATTGGGTGCTAATACGTGCTGTAGCTGTAAAACGATCCACTTGGTATTAACGCAGAAACAATCAAGCTAAATTACTCACCTCTACAAAGACCTATGAAATAGATAAAGTATAATTGCGGAAAAATAATAATAACCGTAATCGACTGCCCCATTTGTGATGAGTCTACAATCTACTACATGAAAGCTGGAAATAACCAAAACGCTGAATAGGTTAGATACATACGTAATACCATGGTGCTACCTATATTGGCAACAAAAGTATATAATGTAGGCAACTACAAAATTCGTGTATATTTCGTCATCGTGTGGTAGCCCATTCCACACAAGGCTATTGATACCACTTGGCTGAGAGCTTCGTTGGAAGCACCTCGCACACAACACCACCGAGAATACGTGGATTACTCACAATCACAATTCATGACAATCTTTTGCTTACTGCTGATGCTGACGCGGAGTGATCATTTTATTTTTAAAACAGAAAATAACCAGTTCCGTGGTTTAATTTGCAAAAAAAAAAACATTAAAGACTACCACTGCCTGTTGGAAAAGTATCCTTCTTTTTATCAAGGTAAACAGAGTTCACATCATACAAACACACATATACACGAGGGGTTGGCAAAAGGGGGGTTTTTCCACCATTCGGAAAAACTCTTAAATCCTGTTTCACAAGGGGGTATATGGGTACAAAAATGGGTTTTTCTACAATATTTTCATTTTCGCTTTCAGTTCCATATGTATTTAGAAAAAATAACTCGTATTCAGTTGATTGGAATATATTTTTTCTCACTTTTCTTTAGTTTTTACGCACCTGCGAAAGAAATGAACAAACTAATTTGGTCTTCTTTATTGCAATAAGACGGACTATGCTTTTTGTGTTTCTTTGTTTTTCAAATTTTAGCAAAATTCGTATTCGTATTTGTATTAAAAACAATCGCACTATGCACTAGGATAATTAACATGCAAAGAATGCATGTTTTTAGATCCAATTTTACTGTAATAATTGATTATTTTGTAAAAATACGTGAGGAAAAAATAAACACGAACCTTTTTCACGGGAATGTCAAAAAAACTTTTTAATTTTTCATCATACTTCGCACTTTTTTGTCGTACACTTCAAGTAGATAAAAGTGATGCCAAGTTCAGGTCATTCAGAAGCAGGTGATTCTGTATACGGAATTCAGAGACGTTCAATGCTTTGATGTCTATTAGCATTTTGCAAAGCAAGGCCGTGTGTCAATCGGGTTAAATAATTACCCTTGGATAGGTAATAATTCTGACAATAGGCGTATTTTGTTGGGAAGTGAGTATAACAAAACCAAAAGTGAGTATAACAGTTTTGCATGTAAAAGTAAAAGTGAGCTAGCTATAGATTCTCAAAAAAATACGCCTATACTCACTTCCCAAAAAAATACATGAAACAAAATAACTTTTTCATAATGTAATAGTTTAGTTTGTTCCGATAGGTAACATATTCGACTTTAGCTTATAACGATTTGCAATTTATATCAATCATACACAATTTAGCTTACTCACACAAATTAAGCTAGGCCTAGGGTCCCATATAATATGGAGCTGTTTTCGGACCTTTAAAGAAGAAGTGTAATACAAAATACATATTTGTCTAACTGGTTAGAAATACTTTAAAAGAATTTATTTTATTTGACCAAGAAACAGTTACTGTAAATAAATAATACGCCCCAACAACTAAGCTATGGGTGGATAATTCTTCTATGAGTTCGCATAATCCACAACCTATGAAGGTATCTACCAAAACGTAAATTTCTAATAGGGTTTGGCAGTACTAGTTGGCTCAAAATGTTTGGTACCTACCTATAATTTTTGACAGTTTTTTTTTTGGCAGTTGTCATTTCTCTTCAAAATTTTATGCTTTGTAACAAATATTTGTTTATTTAATATAGTTATTGATCAATATGTCCTTGGTTGATATCGATTCCTGGTTTGCAAATATTTACTTATCATATAGAAACAATAAACTCAATTATTTCCTCTTCACTCAGGCTGACGGAGTATGAATCATGCGAGAAACTGAGTCATACAATCCTTACAGAACTCTTGCAACGGGAACAAACTCGCCCCCAGGGATATTCCGAACTCACTAGAAGAATACAAGTGTTTCTTGATCAGTTCGATAAAGAACTACGCCAATTGAAGACAAAACTAGATGCCTCTGCCAGGAATCGATCGATGTAAGTAAACTTTGAAATAAACCATAGCTGTTTACAATCAAACTCTTTCCAACAGAACATTTGAAGAAACTGAAAGACGTCAGCGTCTTATTGAAATTCTTCAATCAAAACTACAACAATCAAAAAGTAAATTCACTACAAGTACTCGTTCCGACCTGCTTCCATCATCTTCACGATCCGTCTGGCAAGATGATGATGTTCCTATTATTGATACCAATAATGATGTTGAACAGCTGAAGCAAAAGCAAATACAAATTATGGAGGATCAAAACCGTGGTCTTGATGCATTATCCAAAAGCATTTCCAGACAAAAGGAATTGGCCTCAATGCTGGGGCAAGAAGTAGAGGAGCAAAATGGTGAGTACTAAGCTGTTGTGGCCGAGGATTTGACGCAGCATATACTTTGTTGACAGATATATTGGGCACCCTGGCCGATTCCATTGATCGTGTTGATACAAGGGTACATGTTGAGACTTCTAACATAGGAGTAGTCAATCGACAAGACAGTACCTGGGGTAAGTATAGTGGTTATTTTTATATTTTTGTATATAGTATTATTATTCTTCTTTTTTAAAGGATATTGGATTGTGATTCTTGCTCTGTTTATTGCCATTGTTATTGTTGCACTTGTCTAACACCGCATTATAATTGATTCTAGCATTATGCATATCTTTTCTTGTTATGTTCCAAAGATCAAGGTTTTACATCTATATAAATATATATATTCATATATTAATTTTTATAGAAAACAAATAAAATGTTCTTGCACTGTTGTGTGCGTTCAAATAATCATTTAGTGCGGAGACTGAGAGTATGTCCTTGGCATTATCTGAAGTGGCATAATCTGATTAGATGAGGATGTATGTCAAACGATCGACTTTAGACCTTAAACGCTATCCCGAGACGGGCGTTCAAGCAAACACTTGACCATGTCTTAAGGGCTATTTGGATCAGACGAAACGTTCGTAAGGGAATCCTACATCTGATTGAGAATTTTTAAACCTTATCGTCCCCTTGTTCTTAGAATCGATTTTCTTACAACCATCGCAGTTTATAAACGGGCACCAATTCATCTCGACATCACCTATCAGCTTTCAATTGTCAAGCTTAGTTTAGAGTGCACTGTGCAGTATATAAATTGTACACACCATGAGTGGATAATTAGTAGAATATCGATGACCTCAATCCGTTATATAAAATTACATAAACATTTCGATAACTTGTTTTTATTTTTTGTTTATTCTTTGTGGATTTAAGCAAACAGTTCGTTGCTTATAAAGTGCCTCTCGTTACATCGGATTAAAATAGAAATTAAATTACTCGGGGGAATTAATTACAGAGCCTCTTCTCGTGGATCTAAGCCAAATCGGCTACGTAGGGAACAGTAGATAGATTGCCAACGGCACCAATCGAAAGTTTTGATGACCCGGCTTTCCTGGCAGCCTATTGTAAGAAACAGAACCAAATGATATTAGTGTGCAAAATCAGCAAACAGTATAACTCACAGCTTGAACATCGGACTGGGAGAGGGAATCGATGGCAGCAAGAACGTTATCAGCGCTTTGAACTGATCCTTGGAGAGCAGCTTGGCTGGCGAGAGTTCCAATCAAACCACTGTCGGTACCATAGGCTTCCAGAACGGCAGCCTTCAACAGAGCCTTGCCACGGTTGACATCATCAGCGGACACTGAACCGGATTTCAGAACTTTGGCGGCAGCATCAACAACCTAGTAAAATGCAATGTATGATTAGCAGAGGACAATATTTAGGCTGGCACGGCTTACCTTTCCAGCAACACCAGCATCAGCAGCAACAACGAATCCAAACAAGCCACTGTCAGAGTAGGTAGCATTGAGAGCACGGATGACTGCTGGAGCATCTCCAGCGGCGGATGCTGCAGCCTTGGCCAAGCTGCCACTAGCACTGCCCCACTTAATTGCAGGTTGTGGTGCAAGAGCTTGTTCCAACACAGCGTAAGCAAGAGCCTCCTGGGGGTTGGCAAAAGCAGCCTCACCGGCAACAGCAACGTAGGCACGATCACCACCTTTCTCTTTGCGAATTTCTCCACTACGGTACTTCGAAGGAGAATCCTTGCCTCCGCCTGATTCCAACTCCAAGTTCTGTGCGAATCCAGAGAGCGTGTTCTGGTCAATACCAACACCGACGACGGCACAACGCGCAGCAGTGCAGTTGGATGCAACATAATGCAACAATGTCTCACTGGACAGCTTGCCAACTTTATGTTTGGGGATGTACAATGAGTTGCCGAGTCCACTACGGAAAGCGGCCTTGTGAAGGAGCTCAACAGCGCGAATCTGAAAAAAAAAAAAAACAAGACTAATCAGTATTACTGTGAGCTTATGAACATGTCAAGCTCACCTGTGGTGGTAAAGCGGCGAGTTGAGTCCTAATGCGGGGCAATGCATCGTTGATCTCCCATGGCTTAAATGCTGGCTGAATGATGTCCTGCAACAACTTTAAGGCCAATTCCTGCTGATCACTCGTTGTTTCAATAGTGTATGTGAGTAACTCTCTATCAGATGAAGTGGTCAGACTTCCACCAACTTGCTGCAAATTTCTTGTGATATTGAAGCCAGACCTATACTTGGTGGTTAAATCGGACGCAATTCTCAAAATGTGATTGGCACCCAAGGTCTCGTAGCTCTCATTGCGAGATCCAGCCCTTTGGTAGAGAAAGTTTTTTTTATTCTCAAGTTTTAAACATTATTCAGACAAAACTTACCGAAAAACTACAGAGATCCTTGTCACTGGCAAAGAGCTATCGGCAGTGGCGACCACAATTTTGTTTGCAAGAACAGCAGATTGGACATCAGCTGCTTTGCCAAGTGGTCGAGGATTGGCTTGTGCGGCGAACCCACGTTTCTACAAAAAAACAATATTGTTAAATAAATGTTTTTAGCGTGAAATGGAACTGAGAAGTTGACAGCGAAAAATTTACGTAACCAATGTGGTGGGTTGGTCAGGTTATATTGATTTTTTTTGATTTATTGATATGTTTTGACTATTGCACGAATTACTTACAGCGACAACACGCAGAAAAGGAGTTTTGCTTGCATTACACGCCATTGTAATTAAGAATGTGAATTAAATTTTACAATTACTCTGCTTTCGCACAAAGATATGAAATTTTTCGACAGCACAACCGACTTGCCAGAAGATATTCAGGGGGAGCAACTGTGAGCAACATAAAGTTGAATGTCAAAATTAGTTCCTGAATGTAGGTAGTAGATTATCGCATATAAGAAGGCGGATTTTTTTGGGAAGTGAGTATAACAAAACCTAAAGTGAGTATAAAAGTTTTGCATGTAAAACCAAAAGTGAGTATACCAGTTTTGCATGCAAAAGTAAAAGTGAGCTAGCTATAGATTCCCAAAAAAATACGCCTAGAGATGCAAGTTTTTGTAAGTTAAATAGAATAAAGGCTGTTGCTATTCGCCCGTTGTTCGAGACACGGCTACGTAACGAAATGTCAAAGTTTATATTGCGTCAAGTTGGGGTATGTGGCTCGCCACTGTCAGAGTAGGTAGCATTGAGAGCACGGATGACTGCTGGAGCATCTCCAGCGGCGGATGCTGCAGCCTTGGCCAAGCTGCCACTAGCACTGCCCCACTTAATTGCAGGTTGTGGTGCAAGAGCTTGTTCCAACACAGCGTAAGCAAAGCCTCCTGGGGGTTGGCAAAAGCAGCCTCACCGGCAACAGCAACGTAGGCACGATCACCACCTTTCTCTTTGCGAATTTCTCCACTACGGTACTTCGAAGGAGAATCCTTGCCTCCGCCTGATTCCAACTCCAAGTTCTGTGCGAAACCAGAGAGCGTGTTCTGGTCAATACCAACACCGACGACGGCACAACGCGCAGCAGTGCAGTTGGATGCAACATAATGCAACAATGTCTCACTGGACAGCTTGCCAACTTTATGTTTGGGGATGTACAATGAGTTACTCGCGGCAAGGACTCTAAACTCCAGTATAATCATTTTCGGACATAAGGCCGTACGTTTTGGATCAAACTTTTATATTTATAAAGAGTTTTTAATGAAAATAGGATTACGTTACGTTGATTACGTACCCGTCTCTAAAATCGGTAAACGTCAGTTCAGTACAATATCTGTCAAAATGAACGGGCGAATAGCCACTTCGTAGAATAAAACCGTAGGTAGGTAGGTAGGTACACGTATTCGTTGTTCACCCTATAAGGGTTTGTATACACCCTTATTCTATGTGGCGTTTATATTAAGCGGAAGTTGACGTTTTTTGAGTTTAGTAGTTTGTGGCGTTTGTAAATTTGTCATCTACAATAAACGGTTTATTTTTTTGCAACTAACGACAATTAATGCCGCAAAAAAATTAATTTAAAAAAATGAGTGTCAGAATAGTTCTAATAAATAACAAGAAAAAAGTCCACTTAACTAACGAGCTCCTTTAGTTAGCCCGATCTTTGGCTAACCATCTCCAGTTGCGGTGTCCAAGTTCGTTGAGCTCCCACGTGTGAGTGCCACCTAAGGCGAGGTCTTCCGTTGTTTTCAGCGTTGTACCTCCGGGTTCGAATCGAAGACTATTCGGACCGGAGCGTTGGTGTCCATTCTCTCTCTACATTATCTTGACCATCTTAGACCGTGTGTTTGGGCTAAATAATTGTCCTTGGATAATTTTCTGACACTTATGAAAGTGTGAGAGTGAAAGAGAAGTTCATACATACATACATACATACATTTTGAATGGCCCGCTTATCCATTAAGCGGGTCGCGGGTGTAGGTTGCTCAATGGCTCAAGTGCACCATCCATAGCTCTCGATCCTCCGCCATCGACTCCATATCAGCAAGGGCAATCCCCATACGGGTAGAGGAGAGATTATGAATTTGATCTAACCATCTCATCCTGGGTCTACCTAGAGGACGCCCGATGGTACGGATTCCATAGCACGTCGTGGGATCCTGTTCGGGGCCATGCGTTTAACATGACTAAACCACCGAATGGACCGCTCTGTCCGGAGAAGTAGCTGCTGACATAGAAGTTCACCAAACTAATATTAAAACAGAGATTAATCGAGTTTCACGCTATTAATTAATTAAAATGCAGTGTTTAATTTTCTCTCCAGCATAACTCAAGCAAAAGAAAATAACAAAAAATAGTCTAGGATAATTTATTATCTTGCTCCCGGATCAGGATCATTTTTTGCCAGCATAAAATTCGTTTTCCACCACGATAGTGTTAGAAAATTATTATTCGAGGATCTGCCCTTCTTTTCTCAACTACGTCAACTCTCGATTATCCGGCATTTTGTTAACCGGTAACCCTATTGGCCGGGACATTTTTTTTTTTTTCAAAAATGTATTTATTTAAACTCTATTATTCGTGATCATTTTCGATTTTTTGTTGCATACCTACTTCTAGGCGTATTTTTTTGGGAAGTGAGTATAACAAAACCAAAAGTGAGTATAACAGTTTTGCATGTAAAACCAAAAGTGAGTATAACAAAACCAAAAGTGAGTATACCAGTTTTGCATGTAAAAGTAAAAGTGAGCTAGCTATAGATTCTCAAAAAATACGCCTTCTGTTAATTTTTCTTATTCAGTAAATCGATTTACAAATAAATACAAAAATATAGCAGAAAGTGGGTTTGTTCTTAGAGAGTATCATTTTCGATTATCCGGGATTTTCGATTTTCCGATATGAGCTCGTAGCGAGCACCCCGGTTAATCGAGAGTACCTCAAAAATCTACCTGAAAAATCTTCCTTTTTCACCTGAAACGACTTCACGGGAAGGCGTGTGTATCTATGATTTATACATAGGTACCAATTAAAATTACTAAGAATTGGCCACACTGCCAAAGTAAGATCCACAAAAATAGTTAAAAGGAAACGTATAAAAATTTGACATTTCTCTTTTCTTCGTGGGCTCAAAAGAAAAGCAAAAAATAAAGTCACTTGACGTTTGTAATTTTTTAAAGCTAGGTCGCTGCTGCGTTCTTCCTCCTCTCAAAACAAGAAAGGAAAATTAATTGTTTTTCCACTTTTCCATTTGTGAAATTGTTTTTCGTGTCGTGAAAGCAGGAAATAGTAAAAATATCTCATAACTATCTAGTGCAGAAGAAAAAAACATCCAGAATATGGCATCCTTCTTTGTGGGTGGCTTGGGCGGAAACCCTTTTTCCACCCCTGTTGGACAAAGAATTGGTAATTAAATTAACTTTTTATTTTTCCTCCAAAAGAATACACACTCAATCATATTTTATCATTCATTTACTTTTATTACCTATCGCGAAATGGTGTTAACTGCAAAAAACATTTCATATTCTTTGTATCCATTGTTTCATGCAATTGATTTCTTCGGTCTGCTAACGACGAAATTTTCGTATATTAGATACATGTAGGTATGTAATGTACTGTACATTGTACACGTCTAGGAGGAGCTTAAAATCTTTCGTCATGAAATTTGTGACAGTTTTCAGCTAATCATCGGCCTTTCAGTGCATATTGCGGCTGTTTGCCTTATCTGGAATAATACAAATGAATATGCCTGACTAAGTTTTGAGTTTAGTATCATTTTTTTTTCTTTAAGTGGTTATGTTAGGTGTATTTGTATATGAACATATTTATCATATCAGTGACAAAACCAAAATACAATACCCTAGTCTTCCCCTCCACATCACATCACCTTACCGTCTCCTTCACCGTCTGTTTACAATACAAATTAGATGAAGTATGATAACAAAATGATGACCCTTCAACATTAGTCATTCTAATTAGTTAGCAGCGCATAGAGGTCATTTTATGAAAAGAAAACAATACGACCAAATAGTGTGCCGTACCTATGTGTAGCCCCTGCCAACCGCTGGTTTGCGACCAGAATCAATCTTTCAATTGGCAAAAAGAAAGCGCTATAGTTATTAATTATAGTTTTTTTTCCAGCGGCAGAGCCACATCGAATGGCTGGGGTAATTTCTCCAGCGCAAGTAAAGTAATTGGAGATATTTGTATCTGTAACAGATTGAATTGGATTTGATTACAATTTTGATATTGGATTTCAACTCATTACCGTTGGGCGGTTTTAAGCGTAATTTCCGTAAAGGGATTTCATACCTTATGTGCTGAACAAACTAGAATTCATTAAATTGTTTTTATTATGAATGTTAAAAGAATAACGAGCTACATTTATTATCTGTTACATAATAATCGAATGATTTATGCCAAAGCTTTTACATGTGAATTAATTTGTGGTCAATTGGAGCTTATTTTTGACACATTATGTACATATTTTCAATATGTACTTCGATTGTTCATTGACTTTGACTTTGACTCATTTGTGGTATTCCCTATCTATGCGTTATCTTTTGTTATCATTCTGTGAAAATGAATATATATTCCTAACGCCATTGATATGTTGAACTGTGTGCGGATTAAAATGAAATTAAGTACATATAATTTCATTTTAATCCGCACACAGTTCAACATATCAATGGCGTTAGGAATTGTAGGTTAACTCAGCTCAGTTTTATGTGATTTCATACGACCATAAATGTTGCAGCTCTTGCGATTGCGGTGCTATTTGCACACAATAGTTAACCAATAGATTCTTCTTCTTCGATCAATCTTCAATAGATTTCTATTTCGATCTTCCAAATTTTGTAGTACATACCTATGTTCGCTTTGTAAAGCTACGACTACCCATATACCTAGCAGCTACAAATTTCAATAAAATCATCTGATCCTTACCCAATCTACCGATCAACCAATCACATAATCAACAAACCAGCCTATAATATCATAATGACTTCTACCACAACTCATCATTATTCTTGAAATGCAATAACAACGAGAATAACAATGTGTAATTCAATAAAACTTATCGGGTACTGCTCTCTGATTCACGAGAATAAACATTGTTACTCGTTGCTTTCACAAACCAATATCACATATTGAATATTTCTTCATTAGAACAAGCAACCGATGCAACATTGGCTTCAGAAAATTGGGCCCTCAACATGGAGATATGCGATATGATCAACGAGTCTTCCGATACGGCACGTGATGCCATGAAAGCAATTCGGAAGCGTTTAACTCAAAACGCTGGCAAAAATAATCAAGTCATCATGTTTACCCTAACTGTGTTGGAAACATGTGTCAAAAATTGCGGCAAAGCTTTTCATGTACTGGTTTCGCACAAGGAATTCATTCAGGAGCTCGTCAAGCTGATCGGACCGAAAAACGATCCACCAGCAGTAGTGCAGGAGAAAGTTTTGAGTTTAATACAAATATGGGCTGACGCATTCAAGAATCAACCCGAATTGAATGGTGTCAATCTGGTGTACCAAGAGCTAAAAAACAAGGGCATCGAATTCCCCAACACCGATTTGGATGCAATGGCACCGATCTATACACCACAGAGGGTAATTTCTTGTCACAACTGCCTAATGAACCGTATAATTGACGTTGTTTATTTTGTAGAGCGTTCCAGAACCACCACCGGTTTCACACCAACATCAACCGACATCACCACAGCATGTGGCCGTTGCTACTCCGGGAGTAATTGTAATATAATACATATTCTCTTCGTAAAACTATGTTTAGAACTTATTTACATTTTGATTATAGTTAAGTGGACCAACTGTTTTGACACCTGAGCAGACTACAAAATTACAATCCGAACTGGAAGTTGTTGGCTTTAGTATGTCGATTTTGGGAGAAATGCTTAATGAGTTGAAGCCTGGGGAGGAGGATCCAGAAGATTATAAGTTGCTGACCGATTTGACTCAAACTTGCAAGTAAGTTAAAGTTTTAAACGAAATCTTTGCGAAATTAATTTGCATTCTGATATTCCACTAGCACAATTTTCGAAAATAAAACAGTGAATTGGAGATTTGATACGATGATAAAAAAAAAAAAAAAAAAAAAAAAAAAACCTTTATTAAATACTGAGTGGGGAAGGGAGGAGTAACAACGATTCTCGCTTGTTTGGGTTTTGGGATTGTCCCTGACAATTTCTGTTGGGAAATTATGTCGAATTTTACTGAATTATTGTTTGAGAGAATTACATTAACAACAACTCGTAGACACAGTCACTTTGGTAGGAATGATAGCTATTTCGAACTACACCACTAATTCATCATCAGACTCCTTTTGAGTGATTGTTTTTGAATGGTTATCGAATTCTGACAGTCAATTCTCCGTATATATTCACTTGGGAATACATTTCTGTTTTCCCCTGTCAATATTATTCTCTGGATTTGAACATACGTGGTACGTCCCATTCTCATTAGAGCGGGTACCTTTTCAACAAAACTAAATATATCCAAAGCGGACCCCAATAACCGCCACTGTCAGATTTACGAAGACGCAAATGAATGTTACAGTTTTTCAGTGTCTTTGTGGATGTCTGGCACTAGCCAAAACTAGAGTCTGCGAACCGTTCGTTGATAACCTTTCCGAAATCGCCGGTATCAAATTCAGCACTATTACTAAATTCCTCAACTCCACAAGCTGGTTTTGATCTTAACTCTTATTTTTCTTCTGTTAATCTACAGTGCCTCCAGTTTTCGTATGTTCTCACATAGTGGAAGGCAACAACTTCTAAAAATAGTTTGAACTTTTTTTACGTAACTGATTTGAAGGTCCGACAAACATCCGAAAATATAACTGTCCTGAGGAAGCTTTTCAATTCAACCGCTTGGATTTGTCATAAAATTGTAGGTCTCTTCTATTCGTGCCTAAAATAAAAACGCATATAATCGCTCCTATATGTCTTATTTTTCTTATCAAATGTTTGTTCTTCACGTCCAAATCAAATTTCTTACAAATTACTCTGTTAGCCCCCCTTACAGCATTTCACAATACTATAAACAAAAACCTTAAACAGATTATCTCTTTCAGGGAGATGCAAGGTCGAATTGTTGAGTTGATTGGGCGTATTAGTAACGATGAAATAACCGCTGAACTGTTGCGATTGAACGATGAATTGAACAACCTATTCTTGCGTCACCAGAGATATGAGAAAAATCGTGCTCCAAATGGTACTGTTGGGACCGCATCGCCATCAGCTATTTTAGGCGCAGCTATTGGTGTACCAAATGCTGTTGCAGCTAAAGATCCAGCAAAGGACTCACTAATTGACCTAAGTGACACGGCTAGTGGAACGGATTTATTATCCCAGCCGTTTTCTAAGTTTGGTAACTCGAAATCAAATTAAACTCAGCAAAGCGATATCTAAAGCGACCATGCCATTTTTTTTTTAGAGTTGGGTACTTCGTCTACACAGTTACCAAAGATCAATGATGCGGCACCACCACCAGCTGCTGTTAAAACCCCAGCAGTACCACCTGCGGCAGATGAATTCGATATGTTGGCACAATCTCGAAAGCAAAGTTCCGAAATCGTTAGGTTTGTTCCCAAAATCAGTGTTCAATGCTTTTGAAAGATACCATCATTCTCTTACAGTAAAACGGGCATTTTGAAAGACATTCCATCGGTTGATGCCACTGCGGGTAGCGTTGGTTCACCGTTCAAAAAACCACCCATGGAGGGGGTAAGTAAAGTAAGCAGACGACCAGGTTTTATTTAAATTATTTTGTAAGTTATTTTTGAGAGGGCTTTTTTATTTCGGTTCTTGTGCTGTTCTTTTTATAAATTTTGTCTGCTACTGTAAATTTGCTTTATGTAATATTTTTTTTTATGAATTTCTTTTGATTTGTTTTTATTTTCATTTATTTTTTTTTGTTTAAATAATTTGTTTATGTTATGGTTTTATTTTTCGCGAAGCTACCACCAAAAGAGAGTGAATTCGATGAAATGGAGGCGTGGTTAAGCAACTCTGTAAGTAAGGTGTATTTAGTGTACATTAAATGTCGTGCTAATATGAAAATTATTTGATTTTTGAATTTTCGTAGAAACTAATAACCCATTTATGATATTTTGAGCGATTTGCCTTAGTTCTTAATAAAAATACAAATAACATTTGCTCCTATACTACTAAATGCTTATTTTTAAAAGAGTAGTGTTAACTCTGGAGATAACTCATTATTGTAGTTGCTACAATCACTTATCAAATTCCATAAACATATTTTGCACAATGAATTCAATAAGTTGGGAAGTAGGTCGCTTTTTAGGCAAATTTTAGAAAGTTGGATTTAAACAAATGAAATGAGACAAGAGAAAAGCAACAAATACCATTAAATCCCTAACAATAAATAAATAAATAGTTGGCGCAACAGGCGTGTAGACACCCTAGGCCTAGCTTCTCACAATCATTCGTTTATTTGAGTTTTATTTATTATTTATGCCGAGTTCGAACGGCTGAATCGAGAAGCTTTTTCAGGACAGTTATACTCTCTGATGTTTGTCAGACATTCGCGAGAGGTGTACTGGAAAAAACCTTAAGATGTAATTAGTATTCTTCCTGGAATGGAACCTCTGACTCCTCGCACAGTAGTCCAGCACACTAACCACTGAGCCACTGCGCCCAAACAGTATTATATAATATCGGTGTGTATTTATGGTAATTCGAAACATGCCTAGTTACTATCACTATTGATTTTTTTTGAAAAAGCCCATTTCCATTATTCGATCTACATTCATAGTTAACTAGTTAACTTAAATCCCTAACAACTAGTTAACTAGTTAACTAGTGAATCTGTATCTACTTATTTGGAAAGCTCCATATTTCAACGAATTTTACTGAGAAAATTACGGGGCAAATCAATTGCAACTTATAACAAAAATGCTTAAGAAAAGAATGTGCAATATGTATGTTGAATGAGATTGAGACACATGGTGTCTATATGACATTTATAACTATAATAGCCGTTTTAAAGAACAGGTTACGAAATCGCGATCCAAACATATTTATTGTAATTTACAATTGGGTCTACTAATAATCATTCTTAACCTTCACCTTAAGTTTAGTTCACTGTAAGGTTTCAATAGATAATTTTATATGAAAACAAATAGACCCCCAGCTCCAGTGACGTACCCAATTTCAGCCGTTAGTTTGGAAATAAAATCCTCTCTCTATCTATCTGTAAAAAGTGTAAATTACTTATTTGTAGAGTAGCTTCGTAGAACATGGTGCCATTTTATTCTGGCCTACATAACACCGCAGTCCTTTTTGATTTCAGCAATACATGAACATATAAAGCCACACTCACTTATAATAATTTGTAACCTTCATCCTAATTGCGGTAACAGAATAGAAAATAACTGTTGACAATAACCAATTTCATTTGGAAAATGTAGTCATTCATACATAGCTTCGTAAAATTAAAGCCGGAAAATTAAAAATATTATAAGTACCGCGCTTTACGTTTAGTTATTAAGTTAATACTTCTCATTTATACACACTTCATATTTTATACATTCCTAACCTTAAGCATAAATGGGTTATTGTTTTAATTTTATAAAAAAAAAAACTACTTAATTCACTTATAATATTTTTCACCATGTATATATGCCTCTATGTAGCTGTAAACATACGTAATTTTTAAATTTAATTTATCACACTGCTACTTAACTATCATCTTCTCACTCCTAATCATTCGTTGTATACTAACAATCACACTTGCAGATATTCATCCAATTCATTCATTAACAAATAAAAAACAATTTTTTTTACTACCAATATAATTTTTTTCTTTTTAAAAATTTACAATCTATTCTTTTGTTTGCCTTTGAATTATTTAATGTAATAAAATTGTCTAACTCAACCCCATTCTATTTAACGTAGAAGGAAAATGAAGGACCCGAAGAAACCCTCACCAGTACGGAGTTTGATAAATTTCTAGCCGAAAGAGCAGCCGCCGCCGAGAGTCTACCTTCCGTAGCATCGCCCGGTAGCGATGATTCCTCCAATAATAGTCGTAAAAAGAAACCATCGAAAAAAGAGGATGAGAACCTTCTTGCGCTTTGAGTTGATTTCGATTGATTGTTGACAACACTCCATATATTTAACAAAATATTTTTAATATTAAACAAAACAAATACACACATCTAATCTTAAATAATATATTCTTACTGAAATATTCTATATATAAATTATTACTGAATCAGTCTATTGAGGAGCCATAATTTGTTTGTTATTTTTCCGTAAGTTAATTATCTTTTTAACTAGGATTTTTTTTTGTATTTATGCAGCTTTTATACATAATGTATTCCCTTATTTTCATTTTTTATCATATATTATATAAAAGAGATATTTAAGATCTAAATATTAATGTACGCTTGAAAAACCACTTTTTATTTCTTGTATTTTTGTTGGTCCAATTTGTGTACATATTCTACTGATTGGTTAAATGTATTTAAATTTATTTAAACAAGGGAAAGATACGAAATAAAATATTTGATTGTTTATAAATTATAAGTATAAAAAGCCTAAGATTTAATTAAAGTTATCAAACGGTGGGCGACATTTTTCTCTGCATATGGGAGAGGGATAGAGTTAGAGACTCCTGGATATTCCAATACATTTGGTATCATGTCGCGTATTGTAGATTGTTGAAGCTAAAAAATAAATGTCGAAAACGGTGCACAAAGAAACGTTGCAAGAAGGGAACTCTACAGATTAACCGATTTTTTGTCGACTAAAAAAGTAACAAGCCGCGTCGTCAAGTGTAGACTACAGTTATTACAGAAAAATTGAACCTATATCAAGGACTGGAAGAACAGAGTTATCGCTAAGAAAGTGCTACATGTATGAAAAAAGCGATATTTGGTGTGGTATATCGACAATACACTCATGTTTCCCATGTAAAATCTACTTACGTTCACAAATGTGGTGAACTGACGTCTGAATTTTTTTCCCGAGAATCCAGCAAGCCTGAAATTAATAAAAAATCGTCTACAGGATCTGAAGCCTGTAAGCCGGCTCTCAAGCTATCAAATAAAAATGCCTGCAATAGTTTTTTGATATGATTATTTATTGATTTGTAAATTTATACCGCCTATCTCCAAAAAGTTGCCTTACACTGATAAGACAGTGACCAGTTGCAATTTTTGAAATTGAAGGTTTGGGTATCTAATAATAATCACACACATAATGTAAGTTTTTGGTTTAGTAATATTAAGAATTAATTCTAAAGTTAAATCATCAAATCAAATATATCTTGACTATCGTCGATCGCAACTATCTCTGCTTCTACTTCCACTGCACTTGAACTTGGTCTAGCTACCCCAGTGGGTACTACCTCTGCGACATTAAATTTCTGTCGTTTTGGCAAAGTAACTACTGGCTGTGTCATCACTTGCGTCGCCAGCATAAAATCATCAACAGCGACTGAACTTCCAGAAGCCTCTGTTGACTTCCTTTTATTTCTTTCGACAGCAGACAAACCCGCCTCTTCTAGTCTTTTGTTCTTTTCAACAAGTAGGTTCTGTAATTCAGCAATTTTATCCTTTTTGGAGTTGAGAAGCACTGCAAACCTTCGCAGGAGTTTCTTTTCTATGTTATTTTTTTCCTGCAAACATTTTTCAAGAGTTTTCACCACAGTGAGGTACTTATCGTTAAGCTCACTGGATTCGTTTTCTACCAAAGATAACTCCTTGCGAAGGGATGCTATCAAGTCAACAGAATTTGAAGTCAGTGATTGCTCAAGGTCATATGCATGGCTCATAGTCACTTCTAAATACTGTATGCGGAATTCTTCGGTTTTGGTCAATGTGAATTTGTTATTCTCCATTGTGTATTCGAAATATGCAAGCCCTCCATTGTGGGTAAGGGCTTCTTTGCACTCATCATAGAATTTTTGATAGGGAATCTCTAATTCTTCAGCTGATTGCTTGAGCTCGTCTATAGAAATGATGCCTTCCCATTCTTGGGGCAAGTTACGATCAAGGATTTCAAGTTTGATTTCGTTTGATGACCACTGTGATTTAAAGATAAAGTTGTGAATTGACGATGTTTGAGGGATTTTATTTATAAATGTGATAGATAAATCGTCGGTATTCATTGTGCAGCTGGCGAAATTAAAGAATAACAAGTATAATATTCTATTCTATCGGAAAAGTGAAGGATAAACTCTTCTTGTGAAATCATCAACCCTGGCCGATTCACGAACAAATTTTTGTTGACATTTGGAGCTTTTTTGTAAGTTCATATTTATATTCCACAAGCTCAACATTAAGTAAAAGTGTTGCTGTTATGTTAAACTTTTAGTTTTGTTCAATCCGGTTTGGTAAAAGGGAAACGTTATTTATAGTAGTGAATATGAAGAAATTTGAAAACATGAATAATATAATAAAAGGCGTATTTTTTTGGGAATCTATAGCTAGCTTACTTTTACTTTTACAGGCAAAACTGGTATACTCACTTTTGGTTTTGTTATATTCACTTTTGGTTTTACATGTAAAACTGTTATACTAACTTTTGGTTTTGTTATACTCACTTCCCAAAAAATACGCCTAATGTAGGTATATGAAAAATACCACAAATAATTCCCCTAAATCAAATCGATTAGTAATTAAACGTGTTTCCCCTACATTTTTAAATACAAATGAGCACATTAAAAACTGCAATTGTCTGAAGTCGACTAAAGTTGACTACGCTAGATTTTCCCTGATCGTAATAATTAGATTGGTCAGTACTTCAGCCACACAATTGAAATGTAACTTTAGTCGAGAAATGCTTGACTGGAATTGATAACAGGGATGCTAAACACCAAATAGGTATGTAGTCTATTGATGGTAAGGGACAGAAAAACACCTAACATTCAAAATTGTGTGAAGTGTAATTTGATGATCGACCTGTTTCACACGACTATCATGGGAAGGCCTGTGTGTCCATGCAAAATGTGTGTTATTTGGGCATGACTTTCAGTCACATGAACGACTTGGCTACATACAAAAAGAAGGCGTCATTGCAGTAAAATAAAACTTGCCAGGTAAAGAGTAGTTAGTGAAATCGAAAACATCAACAAATTCGATTGTAAAGCCGACCAGCAAGGGTGGTACCAAAATAAAGTACTAGACACATTCACAGTTTAAGAACACCTGTGTCTGACTTTTCTCACATCCCTGTTATATTCACAGAAACGCCAAATTATTTTTTGTTGTTTGAGAAATTGACAGACCGAGGACTCGTAGCGAACGAAACAAATGGGAATACAAATAATATAAATAATTTTTTTTCATCTTATTTCCTAAATGAGTGATTCGGATGATACAGATATACTGCTCCTGATTCCCCCAAACTTTTTCCTGTCTACAACATTATCCGAGAGGCAACTGAATGAATATTCCATTGAAGATTTTCATTCAAACATGTCAGCATCCAAGTGGGAATCACATCCACCACCAGCAACAGCAGGCAATTATCAATTCCTTCCGTCGAGTCAGCAAATAGAGTTGGATAATATTAATGCACGTTTGACCAATATTGAAACCAATTTCTCTCCAGCATCGGATATATCTACCATATCCAACGGAACTATATGCAATGGTGCTCATACGCAGTTTCGAAGTACTCTTCCTCGAGCGCATACCTTGACTCATTCAACCCCAAAAGACGAAACCCGTGGTAATGCGAAAGTCTGTGCAGAATACCACGGTGTTTTGAAGGAGATTGATCATTTCTTGGAGGATAGAAAGTATAATTCTCTTTGGAATGCAAATGACGCTCATGCAGAAAGTAAATCTGAGGAGCAAGCACTATCATTGCCAATTCGAATGCCGGTAGACAAAGTCAACGATGAAGGGACGAGGCCATATCCAGCCCAAGAGGGGAATCTAATAAGCTTAAGTGAAATGTGGAGTAAAAATGCACCAGGAAATTTAACTCTCACGGAAGAGAGGTATCGACGTTTGCACTTGGAAAAGACCATTCGATCGTTGCAGAGTAAATTGTTGGAGTATCAGCAAAAAATATCAGTAGCACTGGAAGTCGATAAAGCGAAAGACAATGCGCTGTGTACTGCTCAAACAGAGAACAGTAGGTAAGTCCAAAATCACTTAATATTTACCTATTACACTTTCTTACTTATTACACTTTACTTTTCAGTTTAAACCAGGAAGTGAAACGAATGAAAGATACCGTTTGTAAGCTAGAAACCGAACATAGGGATATGGCCGGTAAATATGAAATTATTCAGAAAGAATTGGCCCAAGCACTTGGCCTAGCAGCTAGATTCCAAGACAAAACCGATCAACTGGAAAATGAGCTTCAAAGTTTCTCAAGGTATCTACAACGTAAAATTGACAACGTTGATGAGTCTCTTTTTTTATTTAAGTTCCTCATCAGTTGTCTCATAATTTGCAACAGAATAGTTTCCTAGACAAAGATTTTGGTATAAAGCAAAGGTATTGCCTCAGTCGGGATTTATACAGCAATAACAATACCCTATACCCCTTGATTGTAATGTTACTCGCTCCATTACTTTAGATATTTCTATATAAATGCTAACTTTACTTACCAACTTCCTTTCCCTATGGTACAAATATTTTGCATTGCATCTCACTGTTGTGCTGGTTTTCAAAAGTATTCTCAGTATTTGTTATTTTTAGTTGAACACTCAATATCCTCAATATCGTCAATATTAAAAAAAAAAAAAAACAACAAAAGTAATAAATTTCAAACGTATTTTTCAATGCAGAAAGACAACCGAATGCAGTGGTTTGTATAAGAGACAGATCGAGGAGTTAGAGCTTAAGCTACATGCCAGTAAGAAATCCGAGGAACTATCCAATTCTGAACTTTCGAAAATTAAAGATCGTCTAGCCAAAGCGGAATATCGCAGCGATAAGGTAGAAAGTGTACAGTATAATTGTGTTTCAACTTATACTTTTTTTTAATTTTTAGGCTTCTACCCGCTGTGAAGATCTTGAAAAACAGCTCGATATTCTCAAGCACCACAAAGAACAAGCACAAGAGCTAATGCAAAAAGAGAGGAATCGCTCGGATCAGTTGGAAGAACAGAAGAAATCGCTAAGCGAAAAATTTGCTTCTCTAACTGAGAAAGAGGTTTGAAATTGACCAATAATAGTAAATCGCTTGCTTAATCTAATTGTTTTCTAGACTACACTGCAAAAGAAACTCGAAAGTCAACGACAAGGTCTAAAGTTGCACTACCAGCAACAATTGGAAACTGTCGTTGCCCAGAAATTAAGGGAATTTCAAGAGCAGTTGGACAAAGTCGAAGAAAGCCTAAAGCAGGAGGCACGAGATCGTGAACGTCTAATCGCTGAACGGGCTATCAAACAAATGGAACTCATCAATGAGAAGAATGAACAAGAGTTGAATCTATTGCAAGAGAAGCACAACGAAGAAGTGGAGCTGTATCGAATTCAGTTGGCGAACGCATCAAAGAAGATCAATGATTTGGAAGGAAAACTGAGTTCTTATAAGACAAAGAGGTGTGTGTCCACATTTTGTATTTAAAATTATTTGTAAAAGAGGTCAGGTTTTATTTTTTAGAGCTGATATTGCCGAAAAACTTCACAGCGTTATGGAGGCACAGTGGCAAAAGGCATTGGAAATCCTAACAAGCCCTAACGCCCCAGCCAATGAGAACAGAAAAACTGATTCGACAGAGAACGTCCAAAGTACTGCTGAGAACGAACAGTTTGAAACACCAAAAACAAGTAGACACAATCGAGGACAAGACGATGTGACGCAAGTGGATAGACTTCAAGCGTATATTGAATTGGTAGGTTTTAGATGGTTCCTATCGAAGAAGGTCTAATTATCTTTTTGTAGCTTCTCAGTAAATCCCCACAGGACATTGACAACTTAAACGAGCTATTGGCTTCAACAAAAGCAGCCACTAGCGGGAATAAGAATAAATCACAGCAACGCTCAGCAAATGGCAAACCACCTTGGAAAGGATGAGTGGTTTTGTTTGGTAATGATAAGCAATGGGTTTAATGGGTAATTTAAGTAAAAGCTCGCCTTAGTATTGAAATCATATTTAAGAAAGAAATACTTACAGAAAAAAATGTTAACGTGACTTAAATAGATTCATATTTATACTCCTAAGACTGAAAAGACTTAAAATAAATATTTTTGTACAATTTATAATCCTTGCGATGCATGACTTTTTTATTTACCAAAGTGATACTTGAAATGTTGTACTTGCTTTAAAAAACATAGAAACGCTATTCGTTACGCTTATAGTGAGACCATTTGTGTGTTTGGAGATTAATAAGAAGTCATTTGGACTTGTATGTTACTGTAGTATCAATTGTAGGTATATTTTAGTCAAATGCTTCGTCTTTTTTTTATGTCAAATGTATAACCCAATCGATAACATAGAAAGCAATGATAGTTTGGTTGCACAATTTTTAGGCTAAGGAAATGATAGTCCTTTCCACCAAAAGAGCAAATATGGAACTGCTTTTTCTATGTAACATATTCAAGAAGAAAAAAGTGGAGGGTCAATTCTTAACAGAACTTAAAGAATTGCCCTGAACTCACCAATGCACATGCGAAATTTCAGATTGAAAATTTTGTTGTTTTCCTTAGAAACTATTTTTTTATAAACATCTTAAAAAACGTGACAATCTGTACGATTTGCGGGCTATAGGTCAAAGATAAGTTCTTTATATTTGCGACGTTTCGGACGTGTTTACGTCCTTCATCAGGCCTTTATTAAATAACAGAACAAATATATAAATAATGTTGTCATAAATGTAAATGTTGCTGAGATTTTCGCAATCCTGATGAAGGGCGTAAACACGTCCGAAACGTCGCAAATATAAAGAACTTATCTTTGACCTATAGCCCGCAAATCGTACAGATTGTCACGTCTATACACAAGGTCACTTAATATTTCCAATTATCATCTTAAAAAACGAAAGAAATCATGCGAAAACGAAAATTTGCTTCATGTGTCTAACTTCATTTCATTCATTTTCTTCATCTTCGCTAAAGTTCAAGAAGCAGTGTAATTGAAATATATACTTTTAGGGTCATTTTCACGTATTGAGAATCTTTAGAAAATTGTGAATAGGTAATTTATTTTGTTGTATTCAGTACCCATGTTCTGTAACTTCTGCGAAAACTTTTTGCACCGAGAACACATGAAACCACAAGTGGTTTCTCGCAGCCTGAAAAAAAGTATTTCTGTAACTTAGGTCGAAAACCTGAATAAATTGTTTCGCATTCTATTGGAAACATCGTGGAAAACCATTTGACAAAGCAAAACAATTTGATTGAAATGAAGTGTCACTCGTATTTTCCGTACTTTTTGAAACCGTTTTTTTTTTTAAATTGAGTTTTAAATACCTATAAAAAAAATTGTTTGGTGTTGAATTAATAATAATTGAATTGAAAGAGGAGCATTAAGAGACTCTGGCAATCCGTTTTATCAGATTTTTTGCAATATCATTGGTTGATGCTCTAGGCCTCCATATGAACAACGGGCAAAGGCACGTTTGTACCAATTCCAATCGTGTATGTGGCGCTCTTCATTTCTTTGCCACTGTGTCTTTTCAAAGAGACATTGGACAAAATTTCTTCCTCAATCATTTGACAGTTCAAGGGAAAAACTTTTCCCATCCGAAAGTTAGTAGCCCATATTATGTAACATACAGCTTATAAGTATATAAGTCTTTTAAGTCTTTTTCAGCAGCCTAGTCTCTTAAAAGAACTTCTCCACAGAATTCTAACTCACAATGTCGAAATTTTCTATTTTACTTACAAAATAGTTAATGTGATAGTTAAAAAAACTATTACCTATTAAAAAGGCTCATTGTTGGTTATGTGAACCACGTCAAATTAATAAAACACATTGCATAGGCATTGTTGTAAATAAATATGTAAACTTTATTAATTCTTTCAATCAGTTTGCATTTATATAAATATATCTACTCATTCAAAGTGCATTCGACATTCCATGCACGTACCTACATGTATTTTGTATTTTGGTTATTAACCTTTTTATTTCTTGATATCCTTACCCTAACTATAGAAAGTCTACTTTAAATACAAATACAAATTTATTATGTTTTTGTTTCATCATTTTACCATAGACCTAAATCAAAAAAATCTAATTTGTGTATAAAAATACCATAAACAAAGATCGTGTATAACACCTACCTCGTGCAAGTTAAGTAAAAAAAACAACAACTCATAAACATAAGTCATATTACACAATAGTGCTTTTGATAATCCTGAATTTCTACATATCCGTTTATATGTGTATATTAAACAAATAATAATAAAACAAACCGGTGTGCTCTTACAAATATATTTATAAAATATTTTTTTCACTTAGTTTAACTATTTTCGATTTAAATTGAAACAATGACTATTGGAAAACATAAATCACATTTCTGCGGTAATAATACAGTACGAGTAGAATAAGAAAATATAGAAAACGAATGTTACGATTGAATCTGAAATCTTTTTTGTGAAACTGTCTATATAAGTAGAGAGAGTTATGTTTCAAAATAACGTTCTGTAGTAGATTATAGATTTTTTTGTTTTGAAATATAGCAATAAATGGAGACAAGTTAAGAGAGAGAGAGATAGAAAGACAGAGATCATTCGTAACAAGGAATCATCAACAATGTCTTTAAAAATTATAATCAACCGCGTATCACACTAGACAAATAATATTTAAATTATTAACAAAAGTACGGAAGCAATCTCATTCCTTATACGTAGACTGTCCGAGAAATGGGACAATGACATCAATCATATTTGGATATACTAGATATTTGTATGCTTCCTCGCACAGTTTGCTCTCAATAACGTTGGTAACAATGCTCCAATCAAAGGTGTGATCACCAACTGTTGGCGTTGCTGATATCCATAATCTTGGTGGTCCTCGGAAGCTGTGAACGATGAAAGAGATATAAGGAAATTATTGGTTTTTGTTGTGTTGTGATTTATTAAGGAGAACTGTAGTAGAATTGCATTGTTTTTATCCATTATTATTATCCATTTTTGACACTTGCTTAAGACCATTTAATTCTAATAACACAATTCAACAAAACACAATATCTACATTTGATTAAAACTTACGCCAGCCAAATTCGGTCGGAAGGAGGCGGTGGTATATTTATGGTGACTCTCGACACCAAACCCTTCAAATCCACTCGCAATGTAATGTTTGTGCTCATGTTTTCCATCGCTTTCTGCACATAGGATAGCTCCGTAGCATACTGAAACAGATTTGATGCAGCAATACGATCCACAATCTTAAACAAACGCCTAGCATTGCCAGGCGATGAATTAAAGAATTGAGCACTGCAACAAAAAACCCATTAGTTATAGCCTATATTACTCAACAAAATATAGATTGCTTTACTCTGCGGAGTTAGTTTCTAACGATCCAACTGTTGGACTGCCAGCCTCGGAACTCGATGCGCCACTACTCTCAGCATCACTGTCGTATATTGCGCAATTAGTCAAAACCTCGTCGATTAATTGATCAGTATTACTTGCTGCGAGATCAGATTCTACAAGATTTTGCGGCGGCGAACTGCCCATTGTAGGTGTGCCGGTGGGTGCTGAAATACCCGATCCATCGGTGGTGGAGACAACTTTCGCTGTATGTTGTCGCTTCAAACGTAGTAAATTTAGTTTTGTTGTTATTGTCATATGCATTAGGCCTTCATAGGTAAGATCAGCATCAATCCATGTGCCACGTTCATCGATAACTGGTTGGGAGACACGGTGTATCAGTGGTGGAGTATCACCCAAGAAGATTTGTGTGATTGAAACATCTTCCATAAAGCCGGGCAACTAATACAAAATATATTTCAAATTAAATTCGCTCTATATTGTATGTGAGACCTTATGTTACCTTGATGGAACTTAATTTCTTTTGAAGAAACTCTTGAATTTTGCTCAATAGAAGTGCATCATTTAAGCAACTAAAGAGAATGCGCCCGATGAGTACATTGGCCCAAACAACACTACCACTTGGACCAAGGAACAACGATTGATCAATTCCTTTCCAGAGTTCATCATCTTGACGTTTTTCGCGACGAGTCTGCAATGAAGCAAACAATCGAGATTAGTTGAGTCAATGCAATTGAGTTGCAGAACAATTTTCTTATAATTTTCATGAAACGTAACGAAACGTTGAGAATATTCACTCATATTCCCGTTTTCGTTTGCCATAAACAGCTTTTTCATTTCGTTTTAAAGTCGGTATTAGTATTTTTTTGGGACAAACGATTATATTGGCATTGAATACATAGAAAATTAGTGGGAATAAGGATGAATGTTTATACGATTTTATTTCCTTTACTATTCTCTCTCTTTTTTTAATATTGGACTGGGAGGACACTGCCATTGTTGTTTTTAAAAATTGGAGGATTTTTCTGGTGATGTATGTAGTTTTTTTTTTTTTGAGGTGTGTCCTTTAGCGCATATATCCTTAAGGGCCATTTTATTCACTTCAAGTTGAACACAACTTGGGGATTTTTATTCTCAACTTGTGAAATTGCTTTTATTCACTCGAAGTTGACTCACTCAACTTTGGATATTCCGAAGTTGAGAAAACCAAGAGTTGATTAACTTTGGATTCGCTCAACTCCCCGAAAAAGTAGAAGTTGTGAAGAAAACTTGGGGTTTTATGTCAAACTTCCGATTTTTTTTTATTTTTTATTTCTATGTTTGGCAGTTCAGTTCTGGAAGTGACGAAAATAATTAATAATTCATTTTTAAAATTGAAATAATGTAGCGTGCAACTATTTTTAGGAGAATTGGCCATCGTCTTCGAGCAGGGAAGATGATGAGGAGATAGATAATTTGGTACGTGAGTGTGAGAGGCGGTAATACAAGATGCTACAACGTGTTGGACTGGAAAAATGGGATGACCGTGATTTCATCTATCGTTTACGTCTCTCAAAGCGGACGACAATGTCGATATATGTAATTATTCATATTAAGTTCATATGTTTTCATCGACAAACGAAAACAATTTGCCCAGCTGATGTACTGTCTAATAACACACTAATAATAACTTATACATTTACAAAAGCACGAAAAATCTGAGATCTGAAATTCAAATCTGATCTGTCCAATGGAAAATAACGTTAAAACACAATTGAAATTACGCGCGAAATGCAAATCTAAGGTTGAACTGACATATTGTGTGTCATTTGTCACAAATATCCCAGGGATATTTTACAAACTGCAGGTAGGCCAACTTTAGGATTTCAACTTCGGAGTTGCAAATTAATGTAGTGAATAAAAACAATTTTCAACTTGCCGTTCAACTCTCGATTTAAGATCAACTTCGAAGTTGGCTAACTTTGGAGTTTTCGGCAAGTTGAACAATAGTGAATAAAACGGCCCTAAGGGTTCCCAAATTTACTGCTTACAAATGGCGCCCAACGTTGGACCTTCTAATATTAAAGTGTGTTTTATTGAGTACGACCTCTTCGTACCTTGTTGGAATGTTAGCCAAATGAGGTCATGCATTTTCCGATTTATAATGAAAACAATTCGACAACTAATGTGGTTTTCCATTGGCCACGTCAGATTTCTATTTCAGATCTCAGATTTTAGGTGGCGCTTGGAATATAAAACGAGATTGATATGCTCTTCTAATTGAACTTGCTACGTAAAATTGGTGTTCATTATCAGTGAAGGTATGTGTAAAATCACAAAAAATATCGAGAGATGCAAAACGTTATCCAAAAAAGTGAAATGGAAAACCCCCGGGAAAATTACAATTTTGAAATATTCGAATCTTATAATTTAATGCTAACCAAAAAATGTTAAAACTAAAAGCATAAGAACAAAATAATAAGAACAAAAATTAAAAGATAAACATACTCTCGCTGGCATTCGTGCATTCGTCAAAGTTGGAGCTTTAAATACTGGAATACGAGTTTGGTTACAAGCGCTCTACAAAAATGTTTACATAAAAAAATAAAAAAAATAAAATATGTTGAAAAATAAAATCAAAGCTTCTTGAGCACAAACAACCAATATTAGACTTACCTGATATCGTGCCATGAATCGGATATATTCTAATGGATTGCGCGCAGCACATGTACTAATGAGTAGTCCTTCGTAGGTTTCCTCACTTGGTGGTTGGGGATCATCAGCAGATTTTTCTCCATCTGGTAACTCAGCATCAGGAGTTGATTCCTTACCGTTTTGGCTTTGAGTTGAATTCCGTTTCTTTACTGGCTTCTCCGATTTATCCGAAGTAGTAAGATTGTCAGCGGGTTTTGAATCGTCTACTAAAGATGTGTTCATACTCTTCGATGGTGTTGTATCTTCCTTGTTCTGGGAAATAAAAGATACATTTTTGTAAGAGTTAAAAAGTGAAAATTTGTCACTTATAAAAAAAATTAAGCAATATTTCAGGTGATAGCACTCTGATGACCGCAACCTAAACGAACGTATTGAAATAATTTATTTATGTAGGTGCGTTTCCAGTTGTGTGCGTTTCCATACCCTGTTCTAACTTTACCTTAACAGTTTCTGGCAACAGTGATGCTGCCTTTTGTGCGGCTTTTATATCAGCCTCTGATACCATGACCACATTTGGCAAGTGCAGATCCTGATCGTTAATATCACCGACGCTGGCAGCCACAAAACGTCGATACCAATCCTCTTTTTCGCGATCTCCCCGAGCAAAGAGTAGAATTCTAGTTTCATCTCCACATGGCACCGTTACCTCTGTCAATTCCAAATCAGGAGCGTTCTCTTGAAGTCCCTGTAACTGCTAACCAAAACAAGGGATAATATTTCATTTAAAAAGTTCATATAAAAAGCCTTACATCAGCATTCAGGACAGTAGCTGCGAAATCTAAGTCATTTTCGGATTCAATCAAAGCACTGCGCTCTGAGCGATCGTCCATAGATTCACTCGAGTTTTGATGTGGTATTCCCCCCGGGATTAAGCTGTTCTCCTTTACTTCTGCTGATTTATTCGATTTTCCATCCAAGATTTTCTCATCAAGACTCTTGCTGCTGGCAGGACGCTTTAATGTTTTTTCCTCTTTGATTGTAACTGAAGGAACTGGATTTTCTGTCGCTTGTCCCTCGAAGTTCCTTATTATCAATTGTATTGGGTACTTGCGACTGAAATACCTCTTCCTAGCCAAGCCGCGTGGCAGCATCTCAATGCGACAGCCAAACAAATTAAAAGTTCGATGGCGGGTGAAAGTTATCGTCTTCCTATCGATTATGGGTTCGTTCCACATTTGCCGTTTTGGAATGCGAGCCGTTGTGTTTGAAACTCGAAGCATGGAACCTTAAAAAAAAAAACCAAAACTATTATATATGCAGAAATGCATGCAGAAACTTAACTCACCATCTAGCTTAACATAGACAGACTTGGTCATGGAAACATGGAAATTCCCAGGATCATAGCTGTGGATCTCGTTCATCCAACCGGTGTAAGTTTTTACTGTCTTATGTTCTTCCACAGCGGGTATTTCACATATGGGCATAAGTTTGAAATCGGGAAGTTTAAATAGAGACTTCTCCGGACCGTTGGATGTAAGTCGGGCCACTATGACTTGCTGAGCGTAGTGCCAAGCTGAGCTAAATATTATCATCATTAAAAGACAGGAGAACACACCACGAACAAAGTCCGGGATGGATGGAATGCAGAGAACTATCAACAGTAGTAGAAGAGAAATAAATGGTAAACTCTTTACAAAAACATATATAGGATTCACTGTTTCTGTCTTTGGCACATCAGGTCCATTTAAATAGCTCTCTAGGGTCTGTGAATTTTCCTCTGCAGACGCCGCCTTGACATTAGTTTCACCCAGCTTGGCAATGCTTTCTATTGGAAGTTCCATTGAACGGTTGACAGTAGAGCCTTCAGAGTCCGCTGCTTTTGTTGGCGGGGCGTTTACTTCGTTCACCGCCGGAACCATGTCCTCGAGCATCTCTACTCCTGATTCGATTTCAACTTCCTTCTTGCCGGCTATTATACCCTTCTTCTCTTTTGGTGCAGTGGGTGTGACTATGGCGGTTGCGGCTAATGCAGCTTCGGCTCCTTCGACTACCGGTTTTTTGCGCTTTCTTAGGAATGTACTCCGCAGAGACGATGTGTTTGTGGATGTCGGCGGGAGAGCACGATTGGGACTTGATTCTTTTTTGCTACTACCAGTGCTGCTGCCACTGCCACTATTATTGTTGCTCACAGACAAGGTCGACTTTGTCACGGGGATTGCAGATGGCTGCGATCGAGACTTGACTTTTGACTTAAGATGAGCCAACGACCGACGTATACGAGAACGTTCGACGTCACCCTCGAGCAGAATATCCGGTTCTATGTCAGAATCTGAATCACACTTCGAGGCCGCCTTGAATTCTTGTTCCAAAGAGAAATCGTCACTAATTGAACTATTTATTGTGGCATTCTCTTGATCAGAATCTAGGTCGTCCCCTTTCAAAGAAATTGAATTTAAATAAATTGCAAACATATTCAATTGCACCACACTCACCTTTAGCTGTTGACGCGTTAGTATTTTTCGATGATTTTATATCTTCCATGGCTTGAGAGACTTTCCCTTTGATTAATTTCCATGTTCCTACTGAATTTGACTCACTGGTCGACAACGTGCTGATTGTAGCAGCGACTGAACTTGTGGGCGAGGAACCTTCTATGCTACCAGATCTGTGTGTTAAACCAGAGGTGCAAAAGGGGAAGCACTAAGTTTGATGGTATTTTTGTACTTAGAAAATAATAACATTAGTCATGGTCGAGAAAACAAAAGCGTCGACGGAGAGATAAGGGGGTTTATTACACACCCGATAAGCTTCAAAAATTATGAATTTACTATCATAAACAAAAATAACTTGTTTGACATTTGGAATATTGTTTTGGCAAGAGGTATGGGTTGGGCAAGAAGCTTGTTTATAACGCAAAATAATAAGTCAACTCAATTTATCATAAGCGACGTATGGTTAAATGTAGCGAATGAGTTTTATACACGAATGCATCAATTAATATCAACACGATAAAATAACTATTTTTAGTTCAGTTATGTTGGGACTGAACTGAAACTAAACACATTCCAGTCCCAATGAAATCTCAGTTTATAAAAGCTATCACTAGGATTTTATGTTCGATCGAAACTGTCTGTAAAATTCGTATGAGTAGGTATATTTAATACTAGCGGACGGCTTTACCCGTGACCAGGAGGTGCCAAGTTCATCTGTTCGTTCTTATCCACATTTTATTTAATGCTCTCACCACGCAATAAACTTCTATTCACAAAATTTCAAGGCTAAAGATAAAGATGCCATAAATGTCAATTATATGGTGTAATTTTGAGATTTGTCGAAAAACCTTAAAACTTCTAATTTACGTGCACTTTTCACTTCATAATAAATATATTGGTTAAGTTTCAACTCCATTGACCGACTATTTTTCCAAGTGTCGGAAAAAAGCATTAGCAATGGTCCCATTTTGACAAACCTTTGCAGGAAAACTCCCGGCCAATACCTACTTAAGATTGTCTGAAAATTTGAGATTGACAAAAATTAGCGAATCGGTTTTTGACATCGGTTTGATATAAGATTTTGAATCGCAGTACTCTTTCCCATAGTTTTTTTTTTACTCGAAGAATTTTTGAACTCGGTTCAGTGGTTACATACAAAGAAACATTCACCCCTATTCCCGTTGCCGTTTGTCGTAAACGACTCGTATTTCACTTCGTTTTTTAGTCGGTGTTTTTAACTTTTGGAGACAAATGAATTAAAATGAAAGTGAGCAAAAAGATAAATTAAAATTGGTGAACAAAAGTTAAAAAAAAAAATCAGAACATCGTTTTACAACAACACGAAACATGAGTCGTGTACGACAAACGCCTACGGGAATAGGGTCTTTATATAATACTCGTAGAAGTATGATTTTATCCACTTGATATATTAAAAACAAAATGTCTCAGTGGTTGGTCGTATTCGTATGTATGTTTTGGCATAACCAGAGTATATCCATTATAATTATAATTATATTATATTATTATATTATAATGGATATAAAACACAAACACACACACACACAAAACACTTTGGATGGCAATTTAATATTCACCTATTGCTCTTTAACTGATAAGCTAATTTGGTCCTAGATTGGTGGCGAACTGTCAACAAAACTGGGGCCGAATCGTCTCATCCGTACCCCTGATCATGGTGTAATCGATGAAGGGGATCACTCCAGTACTCTAAAATTATTTCGAAACTTTCGGATCGATGGTTAACATAGTCTCGAAGGAATCACTACCTAGTTGTATAGTTAAAGTACATATACAGACATTAAATAAATAGTTTGTATGTTGATCTCATCTAGCGCCATCTAGCGATCACGTTTTATAGAATGGTTAAAACAATCTACAAGACAATGATGAGCTAGGAAATCTTTTAGTATGTAGATACGTAATTATTGTTTAGAATATTGAAAAACGCGAAAAGAAAACGAAAAGCATAGGTCGTTTGCCCGATCCATTAAAAAGGATATCCTTTAAACTGCGGCAAATGTAGATGCATCAGTTTCCGGAACATTTATTATACCTATACTATTTAGCATACATTTACAAACTCTTATTACAAAATAACAACCCCCACCACTCAGAGTAATAGATTAGAATAAAACAAGTGTTCTATGTAAAGTTATTTCAGAAAAAAATTTATTTAAGTTTAAGATATTTTTTTTAATTGTTTTCTTTTTCTTTTTTTGGTATAAGTAAATGTTACAAAGTTTAATTTTTGCATTTTAATGTTTTTTTTTCTTTTTTTCTCATATAATTTTTTAAGTATGTAATTTTCTTAATTGAAAACACACATTTTTTGTTTCTTGGTTTATTTAATTGTTGTTTGAAAAGTTAAATTTAACAGAATTTCTATTGAGGATTCGGTTTACTGTTTCCCCATATTAATTTATATTTATTCTTTAACCTACAAACTATTTCGTAATTCTTTGAGAAAATAAAAATGACTAAACAAAATAGACACAACAAAAAATGTTTTACATAATTTGTTTATTGTTGTTTAGAATAAAAACTAATAGTTAATATTAAATTATTTAATTGTTTTACTTTTAATATCATAATATAAATATTATATGTATCGTATAAAATATTAAAATATTTTACTATTAAATATTTTGCTAAAAAAAGGAGATTATAGGAAGAGGTATCTCGAGACCGGGAGAGGCTAACGATAAGGATTTTTTTTGTTTCGGGGCTTTTTTGTTTCCAACAACAAAAAAATAAATGTGCTAACTCTAAGCTGTTATTATGTCTTGTTAATTAATTAAGCGCTGGGTTTCTGGATTCTAACAAGAAATAAGGTATAATATATTTGCAGATGTAGTTTTATATTCAAAACCTTATGTTTATGTATATTTAAGGATATCATTGTCTTTTAATTTTTTTTTCACGTTGCGTCATTAGAGCGACAAATAGATTTAAAACGTTCATAGCACCAGACGCATTTAATTTAAATACCTTATGAATATTGCATTTCAAAAATACAACAAAAATCTGTTTTAGTTTCGAGCTTTTTTTATGAGTAAAAATTCAGCTTAAAATACTTAAATGTTGCTTAAAACACACCCAATTCGATTTATGATGACTTGTTGAGTTTTTTTTTTGTTTGCTTTTTGCTTACCCACGGCGACCTCTCCTTCCTTTATTTTTATTTTTGTTTTGTTTTCTCTTAATTTATGCTTTTGTTTCGTTCGTTTTTTTTTTCTTCTATATCAATTTGACTAATAAAAATTACTTTAAAAAAGAACACTACCTACATTAAAGTTTTTTTTTGGTTTTTGGTTTTCTTTTAAATTTATTTTCAATTTTTGTTTTTATTTAAAAAATTTGTACACTAACAGTCGCTAATAATGACGCAAATAAACAAATGCGTACATTTTAAAATTTCTATGAAAATTAAATTAATCTTAAGTGAAAACAAGTGATACCAAACAAATGGAAATAGAAATACACGACAATGTGTTGTACCAATTCGAATTCTATTATTTAACTTTTTCTGTTTTCATTTTAGTGTTTGTGTTTTTTACATAGGTATTTAGTTTTTGTGGGGATGAAGATTTTTCATTTTTTTATTTATTTATTTGAATTTATTTAAGAGAGGGAGGATATTGGCTAGGTGAGCTAATTGTTTATTTATTTTCTGCTACGATTTAAATCTTTTTATTTTAATTTTTTTTTCTTTATTTAATATATTTATATAAATAGACTATTAAGGCAAGTATTCCACTAAAGTCAATTAATTATATATGTATTATTCTTTTTTTTTGCTTACTTTTGTTTTTTTAACCCTTTCTGGACGGTAGCCGTACAATTTTGACAAACAGAAAATATTGTTTCATGGGCCGGGTATTTAACTTGTAATACATAATCGTTATAACTTATTTGCCTGACCTTAAGTTGGCATGTGGAGGGTCTTATTTCTCCACCCGTCTTGAAAGGATTAAAAGTGAGTGACAATAAAAGAGGCCAAATAATAAATAGTGATAAGTAGGAGGTAAGGAATTGTATGCGTTAAGTTAATGATTTCACGAATATCCAACAGTTGAAAAATCACCAACGCTCTATCATGAATATTTTGAATATACAGTTTAAAATGTCGAAGAACCGTGCTAATTGATTTATATGACAATAAACAATGGGAGTTACATATATGTATCTGTCCCTTTTAGTTTTGTTCGTATGTTATTCTTGGTATATATGTGAATTTCCGTAGATAATTTTTCGCATGTATTTAGCAAAACACTGAATTGTTGATTTATATTCACAATACAATGAATTTATGTATTGCATATTAATAGGCTACAAGTGATATAGAAAAATGGCGGTGCATATATGTAGGCTATATTGGCAAAATATTTGTAGAATGTACAACTGTTTCCAGTTTGTAATTCACGAAGGCGTTTCGCACAAAATATAATTATTTAACTTTTCCCTAGAATGCGGTCAAATTTTACCGCGGAAGTGATGGAAAGGTTTAAAAGTTTATGTCTTTTCCTATGAAACACCTGAAACAAATCATTTTGCGAAATCTTTTCAATAAAACATACATTCACTGTACATTAATTTTGTGTGTGCTGGCTTTTTTAAATCGATAGCGAATCACTAGGCAAAGGATCTCTTGATTTTGTGATGCATATAAATTAGATATGTTTGTTTTGTGAAATTTCAACTGTCGGAATACACATTCATGAGAAAATACGCCTTTTATTTAAAATAAATTTATATACCAAGTTTGGTGTCAATTTAATAATTCTAAAACAGGATAGGTAGTATTTCAGGTAAGTATTAACAACATTAACTTAATGGTGATAGGTTGTGCCATTAACGTAAATAAATAAATATTTGATGCAATAAGTCCGTATAGAACCATCCCTAGGCGCTATCTTCCCCCAACCATTCGTGTGGTATGTTAGTATTTTTGGACGTTAAGATGGCGCGACCTTAATATGCTCTAATATACTCGATTCTCTTCTGCATTGCTAGTCATGAGTCATGACCTTTGTAATGCAGTTGCATTGCTTTTATGTCCCAAAATCAGGAAAAGGGAACGCGCGCTGGAAGGACTTACTGGTAAACAACAAACAAATTTCATCTTATCATACCCTACTTTCTTCTGCATTACCATTCATGCCCTTTTTTTATACAGTTGCACTTACCGAGAATGAGCAAGTCTTATTAGTTGTAATGAAGCTTCATTATAATATGGTTGGTACTGCAAGAACCTACTCCGAAGGTAATGACTTGCCAATTTCGCGACTGGGTGGGTATTCTTTAATCTTAGGGCCGATTTTTGAATAGTTAGATAAATCGGCTGATAGCTAACTAACTATTAAATTTATTTCACTCTTTATCTGCCAGATAACAGTTTTGAATTTTTCAATCATAAAATAAGAGCTAGATAACTATTCAACGGTGAAGTGGGTGTGAGACAGACTTTACAATTTTAAAGTTCTCGTATTTTAACTAGAGAGTTATATTTTATCCGCCTCAGAAACGGTCAGATAACTTTATGAGACAGTTAGATGTTATATTCTTCGAATAGCTGCTATTCGACTAATGAAAAATGGGTTTATGTCTTATCTGACAGATAACCCCTATCTGATTGGCTATCTGACTATTGAAAAATCGGCCCTTAAGGGTGTAATTTTGTAAAACGTCTAGTACATAATTAGTACCATAATTTTTTAACTCCGTCGATGAAAGTATATTTTCTTTTAGAAAATTCCTAAATACTCGTTAAGTTGGAGCTCCAAGCTATAAGTTTGGACGTATAGATCTCCAGGCTTTATATTAAAAAATGTGAATATTTTCCTTTAATACAAATTTGTAATATAACATTTGAATCTTTTCCAAATCTTCTCAAAAGCACTCCATTAACAAAATAAAGTATTCTTGTAGTTTTTTTTATGTCCGATTCGAACATTACGATATGCACTTTAGTGAAGCTAATTTAAGTTCAGTAGCTTCAATTCAAGTTCAATACGCAAATTCCATTTCCAATTTGAAAACATAAGCCAGAAGTAAAAAAGAAGAGTAGGTACAATAAATCAAGCAGTAATTTTTCGAATTGAAATTCCGCAATTTATATGAAAATGGAGTACAATTATCGGTTTAATACAGCTGAATGGCAACTGAGCATTCAGTCAAGCATTTTTAAAACTAGATTTTTTCAGTTAACTCCGTAAAGGAAAACTGAAAAATCATACTCACGTGATCATGTAGAAACTCTTTAAATATGTAAAGTGCAAATTCTGTATGTGAACGGATCCATGAATGCTACTAAAAATAATCAGATTTAGTCCTCAGGTTAAATTTTATGAATTTACTTCCGTATTAAAAAAGCTACGTAAAGGATATGAACCGATTATACACGGCTAGCCAGTAGTTACGTTAAATTTTTGTATATCTGACGTTTGCTAGCTTTTAGAATTGGAGGAACAGTATATGGCGCTTCATGTCTAAAAATATCTTTAAAAATAACAGATCACCTAAATGAGAGCTACGATTAACCGCAAAATGCATCACTGAACTTTTGCTCTGAATAAATACTAAGGGCTAGGCTGCTAGGGTCAGCTCAGTGCTCTACTAGGGCGCCCAAGTACTCCCATCGAACTCAGGTTTTCATTGACAGTGCGAACTTAGTGTTATATAGATAGAACGCGTTAGGGCTAAGCTAACGGAGTGCGCTCTAGTGTGGGGTCCACGTCAAACCCATGGGATACGGGTTAAAACCGCGATAGTTCCCGCACGCGTCTGCTAGTGTTAATTTATTTCGGTTGTTCAACCATGGCAGATGGGCAGTATTTAAAATAATCAGCTCGTTTGCACATTTCGAGCTGTACCTAACTCTCAGCCTGCGAAAAATTAAGACCGCTCGTGTGACTTTGTGAAACCGTGCGCACTATTTTACTGGAGGCGACAAAACATTTTGGCTCTTATTGTGATTGTCGATCAGCGATCGTCACGACAATTATTGTCGATTGATTTTAGCTATTCGTACGCATAAATTTTTTTCACTTCCAAGAGAAAGCAGACATTTGTAATCGACTACAAGCGACTGTCAAATCGACAAATATCAATCGCAATCGAATATCACAGTTGTCGCTCAACGATCAACTATCGACACTCACAATAGAGGCCTTTGTCTTCACTAAGGACAGGTGATAATCACTCGATAGTCATATGTCACATCGTTTTTCCTCTATGTAAGCTAAGCATACAAATATATTTGCACGTATCCCTAACCATATCTCTGCTGTTAAGAATCACGTTTTTTTAACTGTAGTGCTGTACATGTGTACATACAGTTACGCTTAAAAAATAATACGCTATTATGAACTGTGCTGTTAAGTTCCTCCACCGTGCTTTACAGTGGAGTTGAATAGCTGGCCTTTCGTTCTTGGAAACGTCACGTCAACTGCACTTTAACGTTTTTTCTACAGCAACAGAGAATTATGTGCGGTCTCATGAAAACATTTTTCCTTATTCAAACATCAAACGGGTTTACACAGAAAACTACTCGTATATAAAGCACTGTTAATTGCTTTTATAAATTATACCACAAATTTATATGAAAAGTCCTCAAACTGTTATTATCGTGTTAAGTTACCTTAATCAACTTGTACCATGTAGGTAATTGCTTATCGTGTTTGCATTAAAAAATTATAGAAAAAATAAAATAAAGATTCACAATTTTCTATTTGTTTTTATTTAAATTAATAAAAAAAGAGTTGCATGGGTTTTTTTATTTATCGAAAGAATTGCACGAAGTTATTTGTTTGTATTTTTTGACACAACCTACTTTAAAAAGGGGCGGTGGTGTTTAATTTTTTTTTAGAAAAAAAATAGATATAAAAAAATTATACAAAAAATGTTTCAAAGAAATCTAGGTAAATAATGTGTATACGTAGGTACATCAAAATATAAAATAAAAAAAAAATAATTAAACTAGGTATGTAATATGTATGATGTTTTACAAGAAAATAAAATCTTATTTTAATTTCTCTTGTTCATTATTGTTTGAATTGTTTTTTTTTGTTTGCTTATGTTTTTCTCACTTTAATACAAATTACAAAATTTTCTCTAATTTATTTTCATTAGTATAACTAGTTTTTTTTTCTTTTAATATAATATTCTTTATATTTTTAAATACATATATGTATATATAAAAAAACAAGTAAAATTACCTTTTTCTGTTGTGTTTGGTTTAATTGTTGACAGGTGAAAAAACGCGATATTATTCTGATTTTTTTTTTTAAATTTTTATTGCACATACATTATATATATTTTAAATAATATTTTTACGACAATTTTTTTTATTAGTTTTTTTTGCGTTTAATTTTTTAAAAATCAATACAAAAAATGTCTATATATAAAAATGTTTTTTTTTCCTAGTGTTTTTCCTTTTTGTAATTAGTTTACATATATATTATGTATATAGAAAAAAAAAATAATAATAAACAATGTAAAAAATTATATTTTTGTTTTTTCTTCAATTTGTAGGTATATAAGAATTGGTTTCTTACATTTTTTTTTGTTTAAATAATTAGGAGAACAATAATTAGCTAATACTGAACACAAGCAGTAGGTAATTAGGGCTATTAAATTATTTTTAATTCATTTATTATAAGTAAAAAAAGTAAAATTCCCAGCAAACATTTTTTTTTGTTTAAGAGTGAGAGAGATAGATTGTGAGAATGTGGGTTAGTAAATAAGAACAAAAATAAGTTAAATTTGATTTAAAAAAAAAATAAAAAAAAACTAAAACTATAAACAAAATTCTAGCACCAATTGCAATTGAACTAAAAACAAATAAACATATAGCATACACAAGTTAAATAATTAAATTATTTAATAACAATATTTGCATAATATATATGTATACAAAAAATAAACTGACAAGATTGCACATTGTTAATTCAAGTTCTTTGGCTCAGCGATAAGCTAGTGTGTTGCTGATTTTAAATACTCAATACGATCCACTAAGCTTGCGAGGATATTTTGCTTCTCTTATTTCTCTCTCTCTCTCCCTCTGTCTCTATTCTCAACAGATTTTCATCGTGTATTGCACGTGTTTTATATATATAAAAAAAAACTATTCTAAGGTCTTTTATGTATGATAAGATGTGTGTGTGTGTGTAAATAAAAACTATAGCTTCTCACAATCCACAAACTCCTTATATAGACATACAATTTCTCCTTTTGTATTCGCTTGAAAGTGTAATAACTGCTGTTTATATGCTTTTGTTTTTTTTATATTTACTATGATACTAAGAGATTTTTGTTTTCTTTAATAATTTCTGGTTAGAAAAATTGTTTTTCTGGTTTTGTTTTGGAATTTGATTAAGTTTGGTGTGGCTTTTCTATATGTATGACTATTTTTTTTATTATTTTAAAATGGTTATTGCGCTGTTACATAATTCGTTTCTAGGTTACTCATGTTTTGTTTTGTTTTTGGTATTATTTTCTGTAGATATATATATTCGTATATATTTCTTTGAATTATTATCATGATGAGAAGAAGAGCAGATATTAAGCTAAAAAAATGTTTTCCTTCGATTTCTATTTCTTTCTTTCTCTTTATGTATATCTGCCTCGAGGGTGGAGCTAGCGTTAACACCAGCGAAAGGGTACTGCACGGGGCCTGTCGGCGCCTTCCTTGACTAGAGGTTTGTGATATTCACGTCCGGGACGTGAGTGAATGGCGCCCCAACACTGCTCGCAATAATATTGAAGGCAAGTGACGTTGGCGCAAAAGAATGGCGCAAATTTGCCTCCGCAACGCTGTCCCTCGCATTCGTCACACATCTGATCGTCGAGTACGTATGGTTTCACCTCGACACGCTTATCAATGTCTCCATGCTGGAGTTGCACAAATCGGGCTGATATCGCTGCGATGTAACTCTGTTGATTGGCGAATGCCACGCGTCCGGCGCCTTTGGGATACTTGAGCTCGGGATCGGTATCTATGCCAGCATAGCACACTCCGCCGTACAGACGATCCATAATCATTGCCAATTCGTATGCCTTCAGTGGACGTGGAACACCTCCCACGAATACTGTCTTCCTGGGATCCAAAGACATTGTCGCGTCTAAGACGTAATCAGCATCTGCCAAACGCCATGGGCGTATTTGTACCGCTTTATCCTTGATCGTGGGTGACGACACACACAAATACAGCTTCTCGTCATCGGTTATGCAAGATTCAATCAACTGCTGTACACTGTTCTCATCTTGGAATAACAGAAAGGCATATCCCTTTGGTGGAAAGTATGATTTCGATTCGGCCTTGTGCGGCCAATCGACAACCAATGGACCAAATCGTCGAAACGATGTGGTTATCTCATCCTCATCGATATCGGGTGGCAAGCCGCCGACAAAGACCTTTCGTGAGTACCGCGCTGTCACTTCTGAGCCTTGAGAATGGGGTGATGATCTTGAGGGTGAATTTAATTTTAAACTACCGCCACCGTCGATAAAATTGCCAGCCTCATCCGATAAATGTTCGCTTGTTACGCTCAGTGTTTTGCCACGTAATCGATCAGCCACATTCCCAGAATCACCGCCAGGTCCAATGTTGCCACCACTACTGCCACCACTGGCTGCCATATTACGCATTATATCATTGATACATTGTTCAATTGGTCGCATATCGAGACCATTGCCTATCGAACAACGATCTTGATAGCCGCCAAGGTATGCATTATCACCACCTGCGCCGCCACCGGCACCATTCCCTACCAATCCGGGTGGTACAACATCAAGAGAATAGCCCGGTGTGGGTGATGATCCCTTTCCAGGGAACGAGATACTCCGGCGATATTTGTTGGGTGAAATGCTGCTCGATATGCCCGGCTGAGATCCATTGAATGGTGAATTTTCTGGTGGGCATGGATGATTCGGTGATAATTGCTGTTGTTTGGCCGATGGCGGTTGTGAAGATCCTTGCTGTTGTGGTGGTGGCATTGCACTAAGATCAAAAAAGTGTTCGTTTATTGTTAAGAAGAAATTGAAAATCATATCATATGGATAATGTTTATGGTTTTATTTGAAATCATGAAAATATGTTTGCAGTTTTGTTCCCGTTGTTCTACCGGAATGATGAAGGGAGGGACCTTTTCTGGCTTTCGATAGTGATCAGTGATCTCTGATCGATCACCATTAAAAAGTAGATTAAAAGTTTCAAGCTAAAAGAATTATAGGAAAATAAATGCTTTCAAAATTTTACACTTAACTCTAATTTTAATGTAAAATACAGAATTTAATTTCGACCCAGAATTCACATTAAGTGTGAAAGTATGTGCCAAAAAATTAAGTTCTTGTGTTGCATTTACTCGTGAAAACGAATTGAAATTACAAAAACAAAATTGTAAACAAAATGATTTTAGGGAGACAGACACTTTTGAAAATAACAAAGAAATCAACTTTGCCCCATCTAGATTTAAAATCTAGATTTTAATTTTGTGTCATGTTTTTGTGTGTACCGTAACTTTGCTTCGACACACCGGTACTCGGCGCCAAATGCGATATTGTGCCGTTCATTTTGGTACTTGCTTTTGGCCTAAACGCGCAACTTTTGTTCTCTCAGTCAGTGTATTCTTTTGAACATTTGGAATGAAATCTGCTTTAAAACTTTATGTCGACGTCGGTGATCTTAATGAGTTATTTCGTCACAATTACAAAAGTAGATTTTTTAAAGATACCAAAAGCGAGCATGTGAAATAATCGCCTCTTTAGTATCACGCATTATAAGGACTTTTTCAGATTCCCTTGGGTAAATGAATCCACTTTGACTTGCTGTTTTTGCGTTCATTAAAGTTTTAACGCGCAAGTGGGCGAAGTGGCTTGGTGGTTAGTTTGCTATAGGTACTACTGTGCGAGGGGTCTCAGGTTCGATCCCCGGAAAAGCCAAATTACATCTTAAGGTTTTTTCCGCTGCGCCATCTCTCGCGAACGTCTGACAAACACCCGACAGTATAAATGAAAAATGTTCAATTCAGCTGGTCGGAATCGGCATACAATTGTAGCTACCTTCCATTGGACCAAATAAATTTTAAAAAAACTCACACAAACAAACGAATGGTTATGAGAAGCTAGGCCTAGGGTGCTGCCAATAAGGACCTGTGGCGCCATCTATTTATATTTTTTAGTTGCTACTCATGAAATTCTCTAAAAAAAAACATTCTCTTCGGTATTGATTTTTTTTCTCGTTGGTGGCGTCATTTGTACTCAACTGCGCAGCCGAAATTAAAAGCAGTAAAATTCAACTTCAATTTTAAAATTTTAATAAGGTAAAAATACAATTATATGCCCCAGGAAAATCTATTTCTTTTCACATTTCTTCCTTTAAGATTGAAAGCAGCAAAGGGGACCTATACCACAGAAATAGAGAGGGAACTACAAACATATTTTCAACTTGATTATAATTTTAATTACCTCATTTCAACACAATGTATTTTTCTTGAATTTTTTGTAATTAAACCCGCTTCCGCCCAGCGTCACAAATATGCAACGGTGGAGGTCTTGAGAATTTTTCCTTTTTTTTTAATTTTGTATTTCAAGAGAATTATTTTAATAAAACAATTTAATTTTGTGCTAAAAGTGTGTTCCAAAAGTTTGCATTTATATAAGGAAGAAAAGGCTTAAAGTAAGATCGTGAGATAGAAAAAAGGACAGCATTACATATATGTTACACTGGGCGTTACGCAGTTAGTTTAGTATGTTAAATTTTTGAATTATTTTTCGCATTAATATTACAAAAAAAACTATGTACACTTTTTTTGTCCAGTGGCTCTCTTTCTCAATGGTGTTGAACTAAATATTCTCCATTAGTTCAGTTGGTTTTTGTAGTAGTGGTGGTGGTGAATTGTAGTGAAACTATTTGTTAGTTTAATTAGTTTTACTTGTTATTGTCACTAAAGAAAAAAATACTTTTGGTGTGGTAAAATAAATGTACATCCAACATCCGACGGCTGTTCACATAGTAACACAACACATATCATAGACAACACCAACAGAGGTGCAAAATAACCACGTATACTTTTTTCGCGACACAAACAAAAATGATGTTTTTGTATTTTAAGCCATATTACCGAGTAATTTTAACATCATAGGCTAGTATTTATATGAGGTAACATAATAACTTACTTTAACTGTATTACGACTGCCCAGCGTAACAATTAGGTAACGCAAACACATACACGTCACCACACAACATGGTGAAATATTATGGACTTAATTTTTGTCTTTTTTTCTGTCAGTCACACTTTAATTTTTGCCTCACACTGATTTTTCAAACAAATAAAAATTAAAAATATTATTTGCTTAATATGCGTAAAAAAAACATGTTGCACTTAAAAAAAACACACTCCGTTTCATTGGGCGGATTCGGGTTAGTTATTCTTGGAGTTAATATATAAATTTAGATTGTAAAAATTCAATAATGGTTAATATTGATTGAGTTGCTGCTGTAGTTACTAGGGGACAAGCTACCTTGTTTGTGCATCAAATAAAGAGCCTCATCCACTTATTAGAATATTCTACTAATTCATTTCCAATCATTTCTTAAGATTTTTAAATTGAGAACGATTCACGAATGAATGTGGTTTAGTGTTCTATGGATAGCACAGGCACTGTCTGACTTCAATTTGGCGGAGCCCAGACTTCCTTATAATATCATACATATATCCCAATTTTGTAATTCGAGTAAATATTTTTCAGTCCTAATCAGAGCTTCGAAAAGAGATTGTGGCGGATAAAGCCTTTTTGGGCAAGTCTCACTTTGCCAAATAGGCATAGAAATATCTGTCGCCAAGACTATTCATTTTTCTGAGTTTTATTTTTGAGACAAACTTAGAATATTATGCTGAATTGAGAAGCTTTCGCAAAACGCGTAAAATAAGGCCACAAGAAATTAGTATCCAGCGAAGAGAAGGAGGTTCGAAGGTACATTGGAGAGGTTTTATAAGAAAGTCAAGCAATTGGCTGCTGGCGTTAAGGCCGGAATGATAGCTCGAAACAGCAAATCAAACCTTTTCACAAAGGTGCAGGAAACAGTGAATGTGTTATAGCAGTACTTTTCTAGAACTCAATTGGCTACAGGGCAAGCAAATTTTGGAGCTTGCTTGAGACATGTGTTTAGAGGACAACTTATAACAATTAAAGTGCGGGAGTAACACTATCTCGGGAGCTTTTGAAATGCCAGTATTTGTAAAATTTGTAAACCACCACCCAGTATAGAAAAGGTCGGCTTAGCCGACTATATTTACTTCAAAGACTGGGTGTTGTTCTGGTAGGGCACTCATAATAAATCATATAGTTAGTATGGTGGAAAAAAAAAGAGTAGCAGCTCTATAAGACCAATCTACTAAAAAGGCGGCTATGTCTTTCAATAACTACAGGGGCGTATTCCTTCTGAATGTAACAAATAAGATCCTATTCACGATACTGTCTCTGAAACCAACATATTAATCGGCTATTACCAGTTGCAGCATCCGCTATCAGTAAACGAGCATCTGTCCACTGCATAGAACCAAACATCACTCTTAAAGCAACTTCGAGGTAAGTTAAGCAGCTCGTAGTCGCATCCGTAAAAGATATTACACACTGAAATTCCGCCACGTATTGCTCATTTGCGGCTCAAAGATGATGTGTGAAAAAGGAATAAAGGGAAGATCAAAAACTATTCAAACACGTAATATAAAAGACGGTATTCATTTGAATCCGGCGATTGACTTTAGATAATCTTGGTCTAGAGTTCTGTAGCTCCAACCATATATTTTATTTGATTGCCTTTACCTAAATTTAAAGGAAGCCAAATGAAGTCATGGAAAGTACATAATGTACTTGTACATAAATAAGCAATAGATAGAAATAGAGACAGGCAATCAATACTGTGATACCTTCATCTTATTGAAGAATCAAATTCAATTTCTTGCCACATCACTTAAAGTCACTGGTGATGGTGATACCAATCGCACTTTGTTAAACATACCGCAAAATAAATGATATCACCACCACCACCATCGCCCTTGAATATTGTGGTAAATCATATGTATCGTTTACTTATAAAAAAAGTTTGTATCCCCATTAATTGCGGTTGCGGAAAACGAATCTTGATATGTACACAGTGACTTGATGGGAATCCCCTTAATAAATTCAATTAATTAGGTCGCCACTGTATTTGTATACAATATACATTATATGTATGTATATTTAAGATCGTAAGGTTGTCACGTAAATGAAATCATTGGCGACGGACGTGTGTCAGATCACTATTAAACGATGTTGTTGATATAGATATCAAACATTTCTAAGAGCTATTGAGGAACCTCTCCAACTAAAAGCTACCTCTGATTTTGTATCCTTTCTGACAACAAGCACAAGATGCAACGATATGGTGCTGCACTTCGCCACTGATGGCATGACGTAGAAAAGAAATATGCATTCCATAAAGTGCAAACATGCAATTACATCAAGTGCGAGTGTTTTCGTCTTAGTACATTGCCAGCAGAAGGTTTTGGTGAGTGCTGAATGAAACTACCTCTCAGCTCTCACCTCCCTTCTGCTGGATAGGTAGGTACACAAAACACACATGACAAATGGTAATGGAAGGTGGGGGTTTCCCTTCCTTCGGGGTGGGTGCATGGTATACACCACCCGGAAGTAGGTAGTATGCTCTTTTGCTTTTATTCAACCCCCACAGCTCCATGCCTCTACGTAGCATTCTCACACATTTTTCTGTTCTGTATCCGATTTGCATAAGACTTATTCATATTTTGTTTGATTTTAAGATGGAAAACATGAAACACGGGGAATGAGAGAGAGCGACAAATTCAGGAAAAAAATATAGAAGAGTTGCTCATCCAATTGGATTTCACATTTTTTCCCACTTTGACACATGTGACATGCGCCCCTCAGTTTCACATTATACTTATAGCTCTGTTCCCCGCAGCAACAACAACAGCAAACGCGTTATAATAATTACATAGGAAAAAAAATAAATAAACTTTCTGCTGATAGGAAAAAAGTACCTTTTGCGATTGAAGAAGTTTCCTTGCAGGAAATTGTTTCTTGTATTCACTTCATCTGGCTGCTGCTGCTGGATTGATTGATAGACGGATAAACGGATGGATATTGTAGAGAGATGTGAGGGAGAGATTCAATTAAAATAGAGCAAACTCCGGTGATTTCCAATTTGTTTCAACTTACATTCTGCTGTTGGGGACTGCTGGATAGGGAATCCCCACCACCACCGCTGGCGCTGTTGTGAAATGATTGAAATATATCGTCGAGGCTCTCTTCGCCAGCATTGAAACGCACAGTTATTGGGACACTACCAGACGGTGGTTTACTTGAACCTCCTTAAAAAAGAGAGAAACCGATACAACGATATGAAAAGATTATGAAAATTCTTTGATTATAACTCGACGACACACGTACCTTTTGGAATTTTCAGTGAATCCATTTTCGCAATGTCACTTGGTGAACTCTTTTTCATTTCAATTTCTGCCCTAAATTTAGAATCGAACCCAACAAGCAGCACAGCATAATATGCCACATTCATTCATCCGCACCGGGCATAGGTATTATACAGATACACCAAGAAAATACCGAAGACGGCGACGATACAGTGTAGCAACAACGAGGAACACCACCGTCAGCGCACCACAAATAACAACAAAAGAAAAACAACAAATTAGAAAAAATAAAAAAAAGTGTTACACTAAAAAGAAGTTTCTTTTTCGTTTTTTTCTTTTCTAATTAGGGATAAGAACACATACACATATACATAAAACAATTTTCATGGGATGGTGTATCAGTTTTTGGGGGGATGGTGGATTGGAAAAATACATTTTCGCAAGGGGGAGGATACGTTCCACTTTTTTTCACTCACCTAGGATTTTCTTCGACTAAAAATTTTCTAGTACACAAAATTTTCTTTCTAGTAATCTGCAATCATTTGCACTTTCAGATAGATTTTCGTAAAAAGATTCCTTTTTGTAAAAAGATCACAAATAATTATTTGATTTTTCAAAGAATTTTCCGTGGTGACGTATTGCAATAGCGCACAATCACACTTTTTCCGTGCTTTTTTCGGTTTATCACAACATTTTCCGAAGAAAAGGGGAGCTGTTTTCTGCGGTTTGGCGACGCACAGTGATGATTTCGTAGGGAAATTAATTGATTTCTATGCAGTTTTAGCTGCAGTGTAGTTTTTTTTAGACTATTTTATTTTTATTCGATTTTTATAGGATTTTTTACCCAACATTCACGCACGGCACACAACTTAAACTTGTACCGAGAGCAAGAAAACTTTGTAGCGCAAGAAAAATCAATCTTTTCCTCATCAGACCACGGACGTGTGTTCCATTTTCCAATTTAAAGGAAAATTTTCCTTTTCACATCTCTGGGTATTGGGACAACTTTTGACAGTTGAGGGGATATAATTGAACAGTGTTGTCATTTGCAATATATTTTATATAACAAAGTTGAATATTATTGTAAACAACGTAGAAGTAGTAGCCATGCCCTAAAAATGAGATTTTCTTTAATTAAGAAGGTTTATTCATTTGATTAGCATTTTGAGGGGAACCCTTTACCTATATATGTACATTTTCTTTTGAGCAATTCACTTCTTAATTCCACAATACAATAGTAATATCACACATATTTTCTTTCATTTACAAAATGCAGGTAAAATATATAAAGTAGAGAAAAGCATTAAAGCATTGATCAAAAAACGCCCTACAAGAGAAAAATCCCTTCATGGAAATTGTTCTGTGTTTCACCAGACTCGCATTGAGTTACAGGTCCTGGATACAGAAAAGAAAAACTTTCGACCATTGACATACTATACATGGACTGCTATCAGCTAAATTTTCGTTGAAGCAAACATAAGCACTAGCCCTTTTGGTTCACGGCGGAGAGAAACGAGAACACTCAAATGTCATCGAGCAATTCGTGCGATTTGTTTTGTGTCGAGGTTTGTGTACTGAGTGTGCCATCCTGCCATCTGTTATAGAATGTTCGAAATAATTTGAATAAGTCGTTGTTTTTGCACAATGGATGGCACTGTGTTCTATGTAAAAAAATAGCAAAGACGCGCAGAAGTTAAAACCTCTTTCCTACTTTCGCCGCACTGAACCAAAAGGGCTAGTGCTTATGTTTGCTTCATTTTTCCTCACAGGTTTGTATGAAACTGACATTTCACTAGCAGTCCATGTATAGTATGTCAATGCTTTCGACCGCTAACAGCAATCCGCACGAAGAACATAGGGAAAAAATGTCAATCGGTGGCGTGCATGACACTGAAGAAAATCATGCACGGACCACACGACTTTAGGACTAATGCTAGCGCCATAGTGACATATCAACATGTTATGGAATGACAGCTTTAAAAAGATACATAATCGTTTAATTTATACACTGATAACCCAGTTTGATTCTAATATTTTTATTCCAAGACTAGAATTCATTATTAAACACTACTGGCAACACTTCGAAATAAGTTCTCTTACCTACTCTTCGAGCTTCGATCGACAATGAACAAAATAAAACGAATAAATTGAAACGAATGGAATTAACAAAGAGGAAATGAAAAAAAATTAAGTCTTTTTTTGTTGCGAAATAATTGGAAACACTAAAATATGGGTTAATTGGTTATTAAGCGTAAGCTCACTGAACTAATTCATTAATTAAACAAACTACACTTTACCGTTTTTCTCTTTATATAAATTATTGTAAACACTTTTTATATTTTAATTATGGAAAAACTGATTTGCTCGTTTTTAAAGCACGACGGAGAACTTCTATTGTGACGTTCTCTGTCTCTCCGTGTGTGCGGTTTGGAATTTTGGAATTTGGATTACTGCACGGGTCAGCTGATTAACTTTGATGCATGCAGTGCGAAAGAGACGAAAGCTTTGGGACACATTTTGATAGATAAATGAGTAGGTTCAGTGATCAACTTTTTTGTTTTCAATTCTTTATTTTTGTTAACTTACCCCATTTTTGAAAAAAGAAGAACTTATTTGTTCTTTGTAATTCTATACTCCAATACTACAATCTAAAATCGATATTAAAATATTTTGTAGGTTCGTGGACTTTGAAACTTTACAGATTCTATTCGCTTCCGCAGCCGCTTACAATCAAGAGTTTTTTTGAAAACTGAAAATTAAATTGAATGTCCTGAAACTTCAAAAATGTTGGTTGCTTTGGTGCAACCGTTTTTAATTTGTGGAGTATAAAGCTAGCTAAGTGCGGTTACAATTAGAAAACTATGATTGGATCTAAATACAATTAAGGCTTTCTATGGCTAACAAATAAACAACCATTCTTAGGGGAGATCTATGATAGGATTTCATTCCCAGAACAATTATACCTGAGACCCCTAGCTCAGTAAGCCAGATATTCCAGCGGTATTAATTGCGAGTGTCTTTTTGATTCTTGAATCTGAACCTTATTTCCTGTTGTTTCCCCAATTGGTTTTGAAAAATCTCATCCAGAATTGAACAACTTGCGGCCAGTAAGATGTAGAAATGACTCGCATTTTGAAGATTAGTTACGTGACCCATAGGGACATTACTGAAACGCGTGTAAAAAATTCAAAACTAAATACTACTTTATTCTGATTACCTTCTTTATTTAGAAATAAACTGTGATTTAAGGCAATGCGTTTATATATAATATACCGTATATTATGTAATCATTATAATAACTAAATTTAAAGGCTAAAATTTCATGTGCTTCTCAATGGTGGACATAAGATTTGAGTTCAACATAGACTCAATGGCGTTCTGTATGCGAACATCCTTCAACAAGTCCATCGCTCGATAATCTTCTTTAACCGCTTCCAGATTGGGATACAGCAAGTCATAGTGTGTCTCTGCCACAGACGGCTTATTCAAAATGTTTAATATTTTCTTTTGCAGCTCAATTTCCGGATCAGGCTGACTTCCAGCCTTAGTTGCAGCATCACCCAGCTCGACTTTCAGTTGTAATTCCCTTCGTTCTTGCAAATATTTTATGATACAATCATACTGCAGCACAGTAAGTGGCAAGTTATCAGCAAGCAAGTTTATAAGAGTCTGTACTGCGTCTGGGTGACGTTCTTTTAAAGGAGGCGCAATAACTTTTGATGGCGGAATAACCTGAACAACTTTTGGAAGATGACTTTCTGTGCGACCCATTTTTGAACGGAAATCGTCAGAAATTAAATTAATAGCATCTTCTACGGGCATGTTGCGATGTTCTGCCGGTATTCCATACAGAATATTGACTGTGATGCTGCGATGTTCCTCATTCTGTGGTGTTACAAGTATGGCATACATGCAACCACGGGATGATATATTGGAAAGTACTTTTCCCAGTGAAACCTCTTCATTAGGAAAGAGTACGTCAACTTGAAGATTTAATTGTTTCAAACGTGTCTCGATAAATTCAGCGTATGCCCTGAAGGAGTGTGTGTAAGCATTTTGCTAAAATTTATTTGCAAACGGTTTACTTACGTATTTTGCCTATCGACAACAATGATTTCGCAATCATTATAGTCTGGGTTGTTGGCTGCCGGATTCTTAAAAGTTTGCATTTGTCCTTGAAATTGTTGATTATTCGATGCACTAGGAGCTCCACTAATACCTGGGTTGTTTTGATTCGGATTTGGTCGCTTCTTATGACCAGCGTTTCTTACCGATATTTGGTTTCCCTTAAAGAGGGACTTGTTTAAAGCTTTTGCCGCTTTTGTGGCAATTTCTTCTGATTCAAACTGCACAAATCCATAGTTTTTCTGAACTAATGAGTCAAGTACTTTGCCATAGGGAGAACAGATACTTTCGAGGTCATCTCTTGTACAAACTGGAATATTTCCAATAAAGACGCGATTCAGCACCAATTTTGGATCTTTTACCATTGATCCTGTGTGTTCTGACATTATTTAAGACTTGTTGGAAGTATTTTTATGATGAACCAAAGATATCGCGGTTGTTTTTTGCATAAATAATTATTGCAAATAACTCTGTTTCTGTATCTATCCTGCGGCCTGAGCACTGAGGTTATAGTAAACAAACACTAATGAATAAACGTCAAAAATGGAAAATGCCGAATTCGTTTTACCAGGGTTGTTAGTGTTACTAATACCAGAGATGTTTAACATGAGAATACAATGCAATTAGAAGCACATTAGAAGACCTTCACATCAATCGGTTGAGAAATATGTACAGAAATAAACATAGACCCATTTTACACGCACCGGTTTTTCACTTTAGTGTCGAGAATGTGTAGGAAAAGGGGATGAAAAGTGCAGGGGATAGCCGAACACGGATGGGCCGCGAATTCCCATCCGATTCTTGTGTTCTCTTTCGCTCTCTTTCGTTATTTTCAGCGTTACTTTATTCTCAAACCGTACTCGCATTTGCTCTATTTTCGAACTGTGTGCGGTCTGCGCTTCGAAAATGCAGCTACCACCGCGAACAACGAATGATAAACAAAGGGAAACAAAGACAATTTGACAACCAAGTCACTAAAGTGAAAACACTGGACGTATAAATGCACCATAAGTGCCCAAAAGAGAATTAAGAAGTATCGTGAGTGAAAACTCGGTGCGTGTAAAATGGGTCATACAAATACCTACCTATGCAATTAGAAAAAACCAACAAAGATCATGGCCGCCATACATGCCTTCCAGTTCCAATGAACGTCGTGTCCAGCACAGTGTCCAGATAGACAGGTCGATTTTGAGTAAGTAGAAAGAAGAAAGTTAGATCGATAATTCTCGCATGGGCAGGGCATGAAGGTTCTTTTCTGCACCCTTGCGTTGATGGAGTGACGACGTACCGACATCAAAAATGGACTTCCGCTTCGGCTATACCATAGAATTTGTTTGTGTTTACGTTTTCACTATTTCTTTACCCGCCAAATTCTAATTCATTGCACTGATGCCTTGTTTTTGTGTGTAGCCAAATCGTTCATGGGATAATGATAGTCATGGGTAGGCAGACGTGGTCCAGTACAATACCTCTGGGGGACTATTTCCAAAAGCCCGGCGGATATTATCGAAAGCGATATCTCAATTTTGACCGTCTAAACTTTTTTTTATTCTCAAAAGCGAACTGATATTTCCAGTGCTATCCAGTTATTCCATTCTGACTTACAATTTTCTAATTTTTTTTTCTGACTTGAGGCGCAAGTTAAAAAAAGATCGTGCTGTGTATCTGATCTAAGAGCTGGACGCTCCTTATATAACCCACGTATAATATGACTCTCCGCAACCTCACACATTTTCGCTGTGCGCCATGCTAACTCCTCGTGCTCTATACATAGTTTAATTCAAAAGAAGTAAAACCGATTCATAAAAATGCAAAAAAAAAATGTATTAACTTAAATAATTTACAAGACAAAAAAAAAAAAAAAAAAAAACAATCTACTTTGATATTTGTGATCGTTGACTTGGAAAGAGTCGTTGCGTTGGACTTTGACTGCATTCGATTCTTGACGATCCACTTTGTCCATCATCATCAAACAGCGTACAGCTATTACCGGCTAAAATTTGCTCAATAGTTCTTTTCAGAGAATCATGTTTTAGGTTAAGTGCACTTGCAAGTCGCTCGACATGTCGTGCGGTTAAGCTGTAAACGATTTTCTCACAACCAAGAAGATCGTTTAAGCAATCAGTGCCCAATATTTTCTTACAATTCTCCTGCAACGATAATGGCAGTGACTCACTATCGTCATCTGCACGCAAGAAGTCGGCAAGGAAATCCGGTGAAGGGATCGAAATGTGCTCCGATTCCGGATGGCGAGGGGATATGTCTGCGCGGTCAAAATCTAGTATAAAAGAGGACGCACGCTCTATGTTTCGAGGCTTGTCTTGCACCAATGTTTGTTTAGGTTGCTGTGATATCGACGAGGGTGCTTTCAGTTTATAGCCATCTTTATATTTTGACAGACTCTTAGTTGAGGTGGATTTCCTGTTGGCGAAGTTGGGACTATCTTTGTATAATTTTACTAAACTTTGCTTGAAAGATTTGGGCTTTTTTTGTATGGGTGACGACCCTTTTGAAGTTTCAATGACAAATTTCGGTTTTTGTTGAGTTGGTAGGTATTTTAGCCACTTCGATGTATAAATCGCCTTTCTTAAAGTTACAGCATTTTGTTCTACTACTTCTACCGCCGGTGATGTAGTCTCTTGATTATTATCAACACCAATGTCATCAGTTAAATCGATCATTGAGTCAACTTGTGTTGCTGTCCTTTGATTTGTTTCATTTTTATTTACCGTTGTTTCTATTAAATTTTCAGCTACCTCAAAACTCTTCTTCGTCAAGTCCAGTGGATTGGCCTGAGTCAATAAATTACTCGGCTGCATTATGTTGGGCACATTAACTGTTTGATAAGGTGGTAATTCTGTTAATACTTCAGTCGTCATTCCAGCTAAAATGTTCGGTGACTTAACTAATTCGCATGGGCCATCCGCAATCTGAGACAACTCTAGTGGTACATTTGAGCTCAAAGTGACACTTGTTGTTTGCAAATGTTTACTTATCGTCTGGTATTATTAAAAACAAAAATAAAATCAACTTTCAAACATTCAAGTCAACATAAGATCAGTTAGTCATACCTTTTCAACAAATTTAATCGTAGATATACTAGTTCCTTGAAGGGACTTCTTTAATAAATTTACTTCAATCTGCAATGCCAACCAATCGTGACAATTCCAACCACTACCAAATGAGTCACATTTCAACAGTTTGTGAATTTCGTTGAAGCGTTGATTGGTGGTATTGGTATAGCCAGTTGACCGGAAGTTGGCAGCCAGCTTTTGTGATAGACGCTTAGAACGTCGTCTTTGGGATAAATCTTTAAGAAAAATTGAACTCTAATAATTTCTTCTCTATGAATTTTCACAATTATAAGGAATTACTTTCTTTTTCTGCTTCCGAGCAATAAGTTGTATCACTCTCCGTATTGGCCATCTTGGTTTACTTTTCGCTGTAATGAATTCCATTGTGAAGATGTCAAATTTGAGGTTAGTGCTTACGTCACAAAAAATAATCAGTCTGCATTTGGATTTCAAATTTGTAACGGTTTTTAGCTATTCATTCATATATACATATTTCTTTTTATGATAGAAATAACTACTTGCTGACTATTGTAGGACTGAAATACAACCAGCCTAGATTTCAGTTTTTTTTTGACAGATTGGTTTATTTGCTGTTGAAATTATAAAATATGATTTCCCTCATTCATTACTTTGTTTCTGCTTTAACGCTACTGTGCTCAATCACTTATCGATGTATTCCCTGTAGATACAAAAGCAGAAGGCACATAAATGTAGAAATAACCTCCCTCGGTTTTCCCGATTACCTTTAGTCAGAAAAGCAAGGTTAAGGAAGTAACCTACTTATTCTATACTACTACTCCCTTTCACAGACGATATTTGAGTCGATGTCGAGCACTGAAAGCAAATAAATAATGATGCACAACTAAAGTTTAATAATTAAATAATTCTCTATTTGACAAAGTTTTTTGCTTTTCGTTTTAATTTTTATAATCTTTTTTTCTATAATATAATTGTAGTTAATCCTCTGTTTTGTTTTATTTTAATTTTAAAATCAACACATATGTTTACCGCTCACTTTCGTTCACATCTACAAATATAATAAAGTATGCTACTTCTCTACAAGTATTAAACTGTTAGTTATCCAAAGGATTATTCACATTTCCATTTAACAATCATTTCCTAAAAGAATTTGTTCTTTAAACGTTAAATTAGAAAATAATAATAAGAATTAGGAAACTCTATTCCTGGAGGCTGTCGATACTACTTGACGCCGGTACTTTGCTGCTTATACGGTGGCTGTAAAAGTAACTATTTGGATATCTGCTTATAAAAATTAATTCAATTTGAACTTACCAAAACGAAAACCTTCTTAGGCATCGATCGTTGCACCAAATGGCTAAGAAGTTGATTTTGTGACTCGTCTCTACTTGGATCTGTTATTGTGTTGTATTCCAAATGAAGTTCGGGAAGATTCTGCCAGCCAACCTTAAGCGGATACAAATTGAATACTAATTCCTTCTCGGCATAGGCGAAAATTGAGATGTCTAGCTGTAGAGATAGAAACACAAACAAATTTAGTGTGATATATACATATTTCCTCTCACTCTCAACTTACCTGCTTGTGACCGGAACACATGAAATTATCCGAGTTGCTAACGCTTAGCGTTGAAATCAAATGCACAACTTTAGCTGTGGGATTCTTCAGTACAACCTTGAGAGTCATCGGCACTTTGACGAACATTTTCTCCTCGATAGAGCAGTAAATGTTAAGTGGAGGCTCATCGATATCCATCCCTGATACGACAAACCTTGATTCATTTTCGTCTTTACTACCACATCGTCGCCATTTAATGCAATAAACACCAAATATTGGTGCTGCTACCGGATTTGAATCGCTCGTTAGCACACCTTTCACGAAACCACGACAATGACCGGTCGGTGTAATGGCCTCAATTGCCTTATTGAATACCATACGCACACTGGGTTTGATTTGCTGCGATGATTGCTGTTCGTCTTTTGCTGAGTCGGAGTCAATTTTTAGTTTGCCCTCGTCGGAGGTAGTCGATGAACTCATGATGGAATTCTGACTGGCTAAGAGAGCACAGTTACCAATTATTGTCATGTTGTTTGGAATTTTCGACAGAAGGCTCTTGTTCATCGCTGAGGAAGGCACAATGCTGTTGTCGGTCTTGCCACTGGCCGCCAGCTGTAGTTTGCGTAGGTTTCGAGAACGTTGGAATAAGCCTTGTAATTCATTTTCAGAGTGTTCAAACTCTTTGGCTGTTATCCAGTCACAGTTTGTTGAGTTTGTTCGTAGGACAATCACATCTTCGAGTGTATCACCCGTTCGGTAGTTGTTGCTGTATTTTTTGCGCTTAAAGCTGTATGTTGACTGAACTAAGTTGTGGTCCTGAAAAGGTAAGTGTACAGGAATTCGTAAGATGGTCTTCTGCCTCTACTTTTAAGGTGGATAATGGTCGAAATGGTTGAATGGAAATAACACACAACTGTTTTTAAAATAACCACAATATTTCATAATGATACTGAGTAGCAAAGATGCTTTCGATTAAAACCGGCTTATGACAACTTCGTAGGTCAATATAGTCCACAATAAAGAAACTTTTGCCATAAATGTACCCACAACACAACTAAATTATATGTTTTAATAATAAAAAAATCCAAGAACCACTTACACAGATGAAATATGTTTCCAGTATGTCTAAATCACATTTGGCTTGCACCTCAATGTTTGCTCGAAACAAAAAGTTCTCCCCGCGATAGATTTTCGCCAGTGGCTGCCTGTTAAGCGTGTAGAATCGACCACAAAATTTAAACTCATTCCCGCACGAAATACTAATGACTTCGTCCTTTGATTTCCTGAGTCGAGTATCATCGATGTAATCCATGCGAATCGGTGAACTAATTGCTAATGCACTGAAATCCGCCACCACCACCCGTGTATTAATTGGAGAGTTATCTGTAGTGGATGGGGTTTCGACAGGAGGTGGCTTTGGTCGAATCGAATCCAAGTTATACCAAATCTTCTGTTGCAGCTCAATCGTGGCCTCGATCAAACTGAATACGTAGTACGATACCGAAGTCGAGTTATGCATTGATAGTTCACCAATATCGATTTGGATCTGTGAATGTAATTTTTGGCGGTTTGGCGAGATGTCGGTGGTTAGAAAGACTGAAATTAGAAGAAAAACAAACCAAGTCAATAATATATTTTTTTTATTTAGAAATACATAACAATAATCTAGTTTGTAAGGGTTTAACAATGCTTTGCGACAATTTCGTCAATCCATGGACGTACTTTGTTCACACTGGTATATACTCCTGGGTAATTCGCTCTGGCACAACCGATTCCAAATGAAACGATGCCTACTTGTTGACCATTGCTGACAACAGGCCCACCCGAATCACCCTGGCATGCATCTTTTTTGCCACCCGGTACTGTGGCACAGAACATGGAGTCAGATAATTTGCTTGTGCCTCTGTAGGCTTCGACACACTTTTTCTTAGCAATTACGTTGACTTGTACCTTTCGCAGAACCGTTGATACATCATTGTCGTCTTCTCTGGTTTTACCCCATCCGGTTACTTTTATTGTTTGTCCAGTTGTAAGCGGTGTATCAGATAGTGGTATAGTTTTTACATTCTCTTCAGAAAGTGGTACACTTAGTGCCAATATAGCCACATCCATATTCATGGTCGCAGTGTTAAATAAGTCGGGTTTGAATGCTTGAGTGACTGAATGAATCCCGGCTGCATCGTTCAATTGAGTGATGCCAGCTCTGACATTAAGTTTTTCTGGTGAAACTCCTTCAAGGCAATGAGCTGCAGTTAGAACACACTTTTTGGTGATTAGCGATCCACCGCAAATGAATTTTTTGTCATAGCTTAAAGCGACTTGATAGGGCGCTTCTTGAATGTTGGCTTGGGTTCCTCCCACTATGCGATTAGCAAAATCTGCATCTGTTTGTGTCGTGAGAGCAAGAACGAAAAGCGCTAGAAGCTTATACAACATTTTGGAAAAATTGTGGTGTGTACAGTTTCACTGGAGAGCGTTGAGTGACGCTTTGGACCGTTTTCTTCGTGAATTTATGCCGAAAATGAGCCTCAATTATGTATGTTGACTTAAGAAAACAACTGTTTAAACATGAATCTATGTTAAGTAATTTCGCAGTGCAAATGTTTGAAAATCAATTGAACTTGGAGTAGGCCAAGGTCTGTGTATACGAAATTCTGCGGTGTTCCAAAACAAAAAAAAAATGTCAACATAAGTCTTTGGCTTGAGAGCTCTAAAATCATCATGGAGGACTTAAAAACCCGAGCGGGACATAAGAAAGCGGTATGAAAAACATTGTTAAGAGTGTGGCTAGTTTTTCGACATTAGTAATGCAAATAAATATATTTGTGTTGCACAGGGCAGTCTTAGAACAAGTAGCTCTTTGCGACATAAATAAACGCTTCGATTTTATGACTATCGATATCACTTTTATCACCGATTGGTGAAAAATAATAATTTTAGCGTGTATGTAGCGCCATATTTGCAATCTTTTTAGCTGTTTTTGAATGGTCTGTAAAATCTACACTGAATGTTTGTAGAGGTCTGTGCTGTGCACACATTACTTTCCGTCTCTATACTTTTCAGATTAAGTACCATTTGAATCTAGGTCACAGTTTTGTCCTAAGATTGCTATTATGCTAATACCGGTAGAGCCACATTAGAATTTGAGCATTAGGGCACCATGTTTTGGAGAATATGCTGTTGTAGGCGTAGATAGAAATCTTTGCCGCCTTTGTCCTGTTCTGTAAATACTTGGCGCGGTTGGCAATTTATAAAGAAAGGGAGTGTTTCAGTAAGTAAGTTTGGGCGATTGGTCGGTTAACAAAATTTTTTCTTAGACTGACGGACTCGGAACTACATCTCATCGTTATGTTTCTGCTTTGATTTTTCTTTGACTGAAGTTATAGACTTTTACAGTCACTATCCGTTCTTGAACGTTTTTCTACATTGAAAAGTTGTCTAGTTTCTTTCCTCCTCGTTTTTAAGGGACGTACTTTTTCCAGATTTGCTTAAAATGTTAGCGATACTTTTTGGCTGCTTTGCCTACTATATATTCATGGACATGGAAAACATTCGTCTTAAGAATACTTCCCTTTCCCAGTTAGTTTTCTTATATTTTGTGTATTTGTATTTGTCGACTTTCGGAGTACGAAATCATTTCCTCCAACAACTAACACTTTGCCAAAGTAAGTAGTCAATTTCCTGGCAACCGGAGTTAACGATGAGACGAAAGATTAGACTCACCACAAACCAAATCACGGTGTTGTACGCTTTCAGATTAGATAGATCTTTTCGTACAGCTCTCATCACACATTGTTGCGTCCGATAATTCTATTTCTACCCTAAAACAATTTATATTACTCACCTTGATTCCTTAGATTATTGGGAACACTGATACTAATCCCAACGTTTTGCAAAAACACATTGAATGGATTATTCACCATGGTGACAACGCTAAAGAATTCATTGACCAACATCGGCTGGGTGGGTAGCGTTGTCTGTGTGACCAAATGGAATCTGCAAACCAAACAGTTAGTATATTCGAAACAAAATAAACTTTACACTCAACTCACGTTGGAACTATATAACAAGTTGGATTCGTTGAAACATTATCGATCAAGTCCCGATATCGATTGTGGTGTTTGAAATTTCGTTTCGCCATCGTTGCACTCTTTACCAAAACCGCAGCAATTTTTTCCGTACCCACTAGCGTTTCGATGCACGACACTTGCAACTGGGTGTTCTCCAGATATTGCTGTGCTTCCGTGCTGAACATGATTTGGTAATACTTTTCTGGCTCCAGTTTGAGATCGCCTTCGAATTTCAACTCAACCGTGTTGTTGTCATTGCTACCCCTTAGTTCGGACAAATCTTGGAAGATTGTGTATTTTATTGCTTTGAGTTTGTATGTCTGACTATGATTATCAACAAGGACTGTGGTGAAGTTGTGAATTTTAAATGGAACATCTGTGAGTAGCCTGTGAATGCAAAGAGACTGAATTATGTATTTTTGTTATGGTAAGGTTTTGATTTAGCTATCTCACCTGATAATTATTCGGATATTGATCACCTCATCGTTTTTTAGTTCGGATTTCTCAAAACTAACATTGCACTCGAGGAGTTCGGTGATCTTATCCAAATCAATGGTAACAGGAGACTTATATGTGGCCAAGGAGTTTTCCCACAAAGTACGCAGTTCTGGAGCAATTTGACTTTGCGATACGGGTGGCACGTTCTGAAAGGAATATATTTGAATATTGGTGTAATTGCTGCCAACTGCTGTGTGACAATTACCTGAAAGACTTTCCAGAGGTTCTCGAGTACAGTGATGCGATCTTTTTGGTCACATCGAATTTTCAGAGATAAAGCTTCAAAGCTGCACGCAACAAAGTCAGCCACCGATGCTGAGAGAAATGCACTGCGTAGAGTTTTGAGTAGCACATCGGAGAATATCGAGCTCCATTTATCCTGACGATAGTCGGGCAGCATAAGCGAATATAAACTGTAATGGAGTTGTAAGTGGCGGACATTGTAGTGCTTCAGAGAACTTACGTTAATGCCTTGGCATGATCACCACATTTAAAATATTCCTCCGCCATGTCGATGGCGAGTTTCTTTCGAAACCTGAGACATTTGTATACTTTGAACTGCGCCATCGCTTGTCCTAAGAGATGAATGATTGCACTCTGTGCAAGGCGGCGTATTATTATTTGAGTGACTCGAAAGAGGAGTACCTCTACTTACTGAGTGATTGAAGTTTTTCTCGTTCTCCTGCACCAGCATTATTACTTGTTGTTCAGAAACTGGTTCGCCAGTCTTTATCGTACGAATGCCAAAGAATTCACTGAACAATGCCATCGATGAGATGTTTTGGAGAGTGGTTGGCGTTGTCGGTTCTGTAGGACTTAATGAAAGGGCTAGAGACAACAGAAATAATTATATGGCTGTCACTTTTAAAATGAAGTTATCTTACCACAGCACTGAAGAAATGCTTCCTTTCTCTTCACAATATATTCGGCAGCTTTATGAAAATAGATGCCGGGATGTTGTGTTTGCAGCGCTGGAAGACCGTTCTTGATTGCCTCACAAAACAGGTCCGCAAACGCACTATGTCTGTAAAAAGCGAATAAATTTGTTATCCTAATTGGAAATTAATTAACATCCCAACTTACTGAGTACTAAGCCACGCATAGTGCTCGAACAATAGGTCCTTGAATCCAACCCGGTTCTTGTACTTATCTACATGACTAATGAAGTGGTTTATCGAGTCCCGTGGCACTTTCAACTTGAACATTAAACGACAAATCTTGTAATTCAAGAACCCGGCAACAGTTTTGATCTCCAAGCAGTTAGTGTCAACCACACGTATTTCTTCCAGATTCGCATACGCTTGAGAGTAGTGTCTGTAAAAGCAACACAAACGTTAGTCAGAGATATATCTCCTCGATATATGGTTACCCACTTTAAAGCTGTACTGTAGTCCTGTCTCATTTCGGAAACAAACCCCAACTTGAACTGATGACGAATCTTCAGCACATGATGTGAACTCGTCAACTGATCACGATGAGTTCGAATCCGCTTCGACATTAAAGTGTAGTAGCCCTGTGCCATCTCGAGCAGCGCAGATTCGAGGCGAGACGTGTAGCCAACCAAATGATCTGTGTGCGGCAAAATAAAGAGCATTTTACTGCTGATTCCGCAGGCGTTTGTTAAACTAGCCGCTCGTTCAGATGCCAACATATCCTCACCAGGAGGAAGTGGAGCTGCTTTTTGCAGCAGAACTAGGGCAAGCCGAGTATTACGTTCCTAATGAGGGTCGTATTAGTTACACTATACCTACAATTCAATGATAGGGAACTTACCTGCAAGCTATTCTTTAGACTTTGTATTGTCGACGCACACTGCAGTTGTTTATCCGTCCAGAGATGATCATTCCACTCCATATCCTGAAACAATACGACCACTGATGGCAGTACATGCAAATGTTTTAGCATCCAATTGCGTTTGAGTATTCCTTTCGGATGATACCACTCGTAGGAAGCTCGCTTTGGTTTCGCCACTGGAAACTCATAGTTTGACGGCAACAGCTTGAACTGAACCGGAGGTCTGCAAAAAATTCCATGATTGCATATAACAAGTGCACACCATTCGTAACTTACCGATCGGGTTTGCGATTGCTATTGAAGGCATCCCATATTGATTTGTGTACAGAATTCTTGAGCACATCAAGGCCACAGAACCCAATAAGAGGTTGCGGCGCCACAAGAAGCTCTGATGGCAGAGCTGTCGCATCGATGGACATTTTGTTCTTCCAAAAAAACTTGCAGTGCTCTATTTACACAATGGAATTTACACACGCACAAAATTTGATAATTTCTCTGACCGCAAAGCTAAGGCATGTAGAGAAAATTTTTAATTTTTGCACAGCACCAAGCGCGTGATTTCATTTGCTATGAGTTCACAAGAGATTAGAGGTTAACTAGGAGGAAAATAAATAAAGGAATTCAACTCAATTTTGGATGGAATGAAGGCTACACTCCTTGAAAAAACGAAAAAAATTGCTCGTAAATGATGACAGTAGGGAAAAATTCGTTGACATTACGCGTTTTGGGGAGGGTATCAGCTGAAATCTGTCAAATGTGACGTTAAGGTGATGGCATTCGAAGATGGTGGATTTCTAGTGAAGTAGGTGGTGGTTACAATTAGTGTACCTAGAGCCCGATAGATGGCGCAACAATATCGGCGGTTATTACAGTAATTCGAAATAGAGTAGGAAGGTACTATTGGGCGAGTTCCAAGTTGAGCAAAATTGTTACATTTGACGCTTATCGCTTGTTTTCAAGCTTGCGAACCAAAACCGATTAAATTGTACAGGGGCGAACGCAAAAAAAAAAAATGTCCGAGGGGTATTGGAAAAAATGTCAAATTTTCATAAATAGCTTATTTTACTATACCATTGTAGTAATCGATAAAATGTATCAAATTGTTTATTTGAGTAGTCTCTACTCAATAAATTTACAGGCGACGACGCCGACGCCATCCGGACGCGACTTTACCTATCAACTTATAAAACCGAGTGTTGAACACGAAAAAAAAAAAAAAATAAAACTATAATGCAATGTCGGAATGCTTTATAGCTGAATGAGACTCATAAGTTCAATATGAGCCCCTCAGAAGGAGGAAAAAACGCGAATGAATTCGCTAGATTGAACCAACGGTGTCGTCAATAGTCAAGTTGATAGGATATATTACTTGACCTACTCCGATATATTTAGAGATAAATTCAGTGAGGATTCTTCAGTAATCTTAGTGAACGTCTTATGACTTAGCACACAGCTAAATTCACCAACATCAGGCTCATATGCGCTCTTGGGGATAGAAGAAAAATTATGAGGCTATGAAAAATTGTTACTACGAGTTTTTCGACAAAGCATATGAGCAATATAATAAGTACGACGTTAAATAAATAAATAAATAAATTATGCAAGGAGGATATCTTTGGTATAGTAAAATTCGAAATCATCATGTTGCGATCTCGTGTAAGACATTGCTATATATACAGTGATCTAGATGTCGAAACTTTCTGAACTGCCAACATCGACTCGGACCATTATGTTGTTGTAGTGTAGCCCATGTATACATGTTGAACGTCTGTAATCGCAACAAACCACCAGAACTTATGTCAATCGAGTACCTCAACCTACCTAGAAGCCCTATACCGCCTTCATCAAATGCCAAAGACCAGTGGTATATCGATGCCAAGAGGCCATCAGAGACGCGCGTCGCAAACGAAAACCTTGGTTTAATGGAGAGTGCCGGCAGCAAAGCAACTCGCATACAATTCCACTGTTAGGCAGAACGAACTATTCAATCTGGACGATGAAAGCAAAGCCAAGACTTTGGTCCATACGACCAAACTTCAGTATGGATAGCGTTATTTAAACTTAGGTAAGTCCAACAAGGCTGCTTAACTAGATAGCCTGCGGGCCGAAGTATTTATGGCATCGGGAGACGACTTGGTGGTGAGCATACAATAATTCATCTCCAAGATTTGGCTAGAAGAAAGTATGACTGGTTACTGGTAAATTAAACCTCAGTATTGTTTTTTATAAAATGAACTCTCCTTATTTTTTAGTACCAGATATTCTGGGGTGGGTTTGAACCCCTAAAATCCCTGAAATTGTACCATTTTGGAACAAAAGTCTAAAGTTGACTAAACACCTGCAAGTTGTTCCTGTTGTGCATCTCATCTCAGATATTTTTGTTTTTATAGCCAAGTTCTTTCTATGTATATCGTTAGTATATGTCGATCAACGTCTACTTCTCCGACGAAAAGATCCATGCTTCGAATAATTTGGAGGGATCCCTACGTTATGCCATTTTCGAAAATCCCTTATTGGACATAATCTCTCATTTTTTTACCTCTTTTTCCAAAATCTCCCACCTGTTCGCACAATTTAGAACTTATCGGTTTTTTCTTCTTGTAACTTCAATTTAAATTCACCCAGAATCAACATGCGCGTAGTGATTCCATTTTCTATAATGGTAATTAAAAAAAAAAAGCGCGTAGATACTTTTGGCGGTAAAATTAAGCAAACAACATAATATAAACATTGCATAATACCCAACCTTGAACCTACTCCAAATCCTACAGTGACCGCAAGCAGGGCTGATTTATAATCGCCAACAGTGCAGCATTAGAATGGCCAGCAAAATATGTCCTCCGAAATTTTTAACTATGTATACTATGTATCAAGGTCGGTAAAGAACTCACCGAGACCTTCGATGTCAAAAAAGGATTTAGACAAGGCGATGCGCTGTCATGTGACTTCTTCAACATCGTTCTTGAAAGAATAGTGCAAAACTCAAACGCTAACACCAGAGGCACTATCTTTCAAAAGTCCGTCCACCTACTCGCCTACGCCGACGACATCGACATAATCGGCAGAACGCAGCGTGATGTCACTGGCGCGTTCGTGGACATTGTGACGGAAGCGGCGAAGATGGGTTTGGCGGGCAATGAGGGCAAGACAAAGTATATGCTGTCATCAAGAAAGGACACCCAACACCGACGTCTTGGACAGAATGTCACTATAGACAGATATAACTTTGAGGTGGTAAAGGACTTTGTCTACCTAGGCTCCGCTATGAACTCAGAAAATGACACCAGCGCTGAGATTAAACGAAGAATAACTCATGCCAATCGCTGTTTCTTTGGCCCAAGAAAGCAATTGAGTAGCAAAGCCCTCTCTCGACTAACTAAAGTGACCCTAAGACCCTAATCATGCCAGTCCTACTTTATGGTGCAGAGGCATGGACTCTATCAAAAGACTCTAAAAAAGGCTACTCTTGGCTGCTTCGAGAGGAAAATTCTTCTAGTAATTTTCGGTCCCGTCTGCATAGACGCTGAATGGAAGATGAGATACAACGACGAACTGTACGGGCTGTACAGCGACATCGACCTAGCCAGAAGAGTGAAGGTCCAACGACTGCGGTGGCTGGGTCATGTAGAGCGAATGGACGTGAATGCTCCGGCCCGGAAGATCTTCGAATCCGCACCGAAGGACGGCGCAGTAGAGGAAGACCGAGACTCAGGTGGCGCACGCAAGTGGAAGGGGACCTTAACCAACTTAGCGTGCGAAACTGGAGACAGCTGGCCAAAGATCGTGCTATATTAATTCTATCCGATTAATATAGTCGTAGTGATTCAGTGTGGTAGACTACTGAGCGAGACGTTTCCGGTTCAACCACTGGATAATAAACATAGTACATATTTAATCAATGCGACATCTTTCGCGATCATCTGGCAAACTTCCAAAAGTACAATAATTGTCTTGAGAAAGCTTCTCATTTCAGTTGTTGGGAACAAAAGGTCTGTTGGCATTCTTCCGAATGACAAGATAAATATAGGGTCCTATTTGGATATGTTTGCACCTTCTTTATTATACAAGGTTGTTCTTTGGCTGTAACTTTTTTTTTATGAATTAAAAACGTTATTTCTGCTTTTGGATTAGATATGTTTATTTGATGTCTTAATCTTAAACGAGAAATTAAGGGGATCTCTACGTTATCTCCTTTTCCATAATTCCTTATTGGACATAATCTCTTTTTTATCTCTTTTTCCAAAATCTTCCGGGATAAAGCAGCGTGCCCCGCATTCGTACCTCGCTTTGTCGCGCAACAGAATTAATAACACCAAATCTAAATATGGGAGATTTCGTCAGGTGGGGATTTTCTCTCAGGGTCTTTTGGAGTAAGGGATTCCATCACAGGGGATTATTGGACAAGGGATTTTGGAAAAGGGATCTTGGAAAATGAGATTTCATCACCAACCAACCCGAAATTAAGTCGAGAAAATTATATCGGCTAGGTGGCCGCCGCCAGAATTGATGACCAATCGGGCCCGATTTATGGCATTTTCCATCACATTTTCAGAACTTCCGGCGTATTCTTTACGGATATTCTTGAGTTTCAGGAGCCTGAGACTTGTTGACATATACTCTTGACTTCTAAAAACTCTACAAAAATAATTCTGGAGCGGTTAAATCAGGCGATCAGAGTTTCGGTTGTGGCAGTATGCGCCATTGCTGCATCTTGTTGGAACCACATGTTCTCTAGTCTCAATCATCCAATTGGGGAAGGAGAAAGTCGTTAATTGATGCCCAATTGCGTGGCACGTCGAGTAATCTGGTCGATACTCCGGGGTCCTCTGAGACTGCCGACATCTTCAGCCACACCTGGCAGCATCTCATGTTGTACCATACTCTTATAGGCGAGTGTTATGAAATAACACCCCAAATTTGGGAACATATCACGGCGATTTTCTAACGCCTACGAAGAAAAGCACTTTGCGAGCATGTTTAGAGAGGAAATGTAGGTATGCGAGTGTATTGAGGATGAGTAAATATACAAACTTTCTGGAGAAGGTTAGGTTAGGTTGAAGTGGCTGCCGACAAAAGGCCGACACACTTAGACCAATTAGGTCCCTTGTGATACCACATGAATCTATTAAATTTCATCCTACTCGTTGAACCAGTTTGAGCTTCTGATGAAGCAAAGGAGACTACGAATGTCTATGTTTGTTAGATCGTTTAGATCATTGTAGTAGGAGGCTCCCAAATGGAGTTTCCGTTTTCGGGAGAGTGCCGGACAAGTGCAAAGGAAGTGCTGAATGGTTTCCTCCTCCTCTTCGTCCAAGCAGCTTCTACAAAAATCGTTTGAGAGTACGCCTTATTGCATGCCTACACTGAAAATAAAACCTTGGTATATTTGATAAAAATGAGGCTTAATTCAACAAATTTTCTGTCAATATACGTCCAACAAAATCTTTCTATCAGATTGACAAAATTTTGATAAGTTTTATCATGTTTCAAAACATTTGTTGTGATGACAAAAAAATTGTTATGGTAACAAAAATTGTTTGTTCGTACGTATAAAAATATTTTGTTAAACTAACCAAAATGCTCTTCATTTTACAGAGAAATTTATCATTTTGACCTTTATCTTTTTGTCAAATTAACAAAAAAATTGTTAATAATATCGAAGTCGTTTGTCAATTCAGCTATTGTATTTTGTTAAATCAACAGCAAATATTGTTGATTGTACAGAAATATTTTTTCAGTACTACCGTTGTGTTTTGTTGAATCTATAAACAGATTGTTGGTTACATAGCAACATTTTGTCAGCTCCAGCATTTTAATTTGTTGATTCAACAACAGAATTGTTGATTGAATAGAAATAATCTGACAAGTTTTTATTAATTGTTCTGTTGAATTAAATAAACTATGTTGTCGATATGATTAATACAGAATACTCACTTGCAGTTGTCCTTTAACCTCATTTTGAAGGTATGAGGTAAGTATTTATCTATAGATATAAAGAAATTATATCCAAAATATGTCTACAATACCCTTGTAAAATAAAGTAGGTGTTAATAAATGATACCCAAAGCAAATAAGTTTAGTAATTAGATTTATTTAAAGTAATTAAACAAATTAAATTCAATTCATTTTACTTAAAAACATTAAAGAAATATTTTTGTAGGAATCACCAAACGAATCGCCCATCTATTTAGAAAAAAAAAAAATGCGTTTGTTGTAATATACCTACGAGCATATAAAAAAAAGTTTGGTCGATGAATCAGTTAACAATTTTTAAACTATTTAATAAGGTATGTTATCATACTTACATACATTCCGATACAGATAGAGATTTATTCATCTCCTTCAATTTCGCTAAGTTCTATGCGTCTTTTAGTTTGGACTGAAGCATTTTCATGATTCGATCGTATTTTGCAGCGCATACGATTTCGAAATCTGCAGAATCAGGGAGCATAGTCTTGAAGTCAATGTTAATCTATTTAAATTATTATAAAAATAAACTTGCAAATTAAAAAATCGTACACATATCTATTATCAAATTCCTTGCAATTCTTACCAATTTGTATCCATCAAGAGGTTGTTTATAAGCTCTCCATTTACCCATAATTTCGGCCGTTGAATTAAATTTTAACATTCCAGAAAGCCTGTTAGAGGTCGACGTCCAAAGATTTTCGAGTTCAGCCCATGAACAATTTTCCGCTAAAATTGCATTCAAATGGTCTTGAACATCTTCCTCTTGCACTATATAAAGATTTTATTAGAACATTATACTGTTTTAATTTCTTAATTTTACCTAAAGCAACAGCAACTCTTACTTCGCAATCTCGACCACGAGATGTGCTGGGCCTGGGTTCCTCAATTATGTACATTTATTTTAAACAGCCCACAGCTTTTAAGGACTCGAATTTTGTTAAAATATTTGGCATTTTACCCGAAGGCGATTTTCCAAGTTGCCTTATGAAGTATAGTTCCTAAGATAATTTCCATTTAAAAGGGTTTTTTTAAGAACTAATAATAAAGCGTTTGCATCTATAGATCTACCTCTAAGAAACTGTCATTTTGATATAATTTTTTATTAGATATTCTATACCTACACATTATCGTACTCATTTCACTTACCTTTTAAATATTTTCATATGCGGCTTTCTTTTATGGAAGAAAGTTTTAGTTCACTGACTATGTCCTCATCTATTTACTTGCAATGTTTTTTTTTATCACTTTTCACTGATTATATTTGGCGCACAAACAAACTTGCTGCTTTACTTACTTGTTACTTAGCGTGTGAAAATGCGCCATTAATAGCATTGCATTCAAAGGATTACAATGTTTAAACTGTATTTTTATCGATTCAACACGTGTGTTATCAATTCGACAAACTTTTTGTCATATATCTACAATCCTTTTTATCATTCCAACAAAATGTTTGTATTATTGATAATCTGTATTTTGTTTGGCTAACAAACATTTTGCATAAGTTTTGTAAATTTTACAGACATTTACAAAAGTGATTTTTGGTTCTGTTTTTATGGATATAACAAAAACTTTGTTAATTCAACAATAAATATGTTAAATTGATAAACTATCGGTTTATTAGACTGAAAATTGTGTTTTGTTAATCTGACAAAGTAGTTTTTTAGTAATGTTTTATCCGTTTGACAAAATATCGTTCAAATTGATAAAATTTATGTTGTATTGATAATTTTCATTTATCATTACAACAATTTTTTTTCAGTTCAACAAAACTGCTTTTGTTGAAATTTTACAATGGAATTTTGTCAATATTACCTGTTATTTTATTTTCAGTGTACCTATAAGGCAGTGTCCCGTAATGACACCTATTGTAGCGCCGATATGCCTCCTGTCAAGAGAAGTCAAATTCTTAGAACGTTTGAGATCTAGCTTTGGCCAGATCTGTTTTGTCGCTAGACATGTCGTGCCACATGTCCACCTAAGGTTTGTTCTTTGGATGGCATCCTGCTTTATTATAAGTTTACACGTAGCGATTGGGATACCTAAAGTACCTTTGTTTGGTACTATAGGTAGTGTAGTTCCCGGCTTGGCAAGTTCGTCCGCCTTACAGTTACCCGGAATGTCTCTATGCCCCGGCACCCAGCAGAGGTGAATGTTGAACTGTTCCGACATCTCTCTGAGAGACGTGCGACAGTCTAGGGCTGTATTAGAGTTAATAGAGGCTGATTCCAGGCACTTAATTGCAGCCTGACTATCTGAGAAGATGCGGATATCTTTAGCGGATATCACGTTTTCTTTTAGCCAGGATAAGACTTCCTTTATTGCCATTATTTCCGCCTGAAAAACGCTACAGTGAACTGGGAGACGGAAGGAGAGACTGAGGTTTAGTCTATCAGAGAAAACACCACCTCCCACACCATCGGACGTTTTCGATCCATCTGTGAAGAATTGAACCGCCTCATCATCAAAGAACGTCCCCTCCTCCCAGAATGACCTATTGGGGATGGAGACTTGGAAGTTTTTATCAAACTGTAGTTGTGGTATGGTGTAGTCGATGTTTTTCGGGAGAGTCTTAAATGTATTTAAGATAGCAGCATGGCCAGTTGGTTTGCTGGTCCACTGTGAAATCGCTTTCAAACGAACTGCTGAAGATGCTGCCGTTTGTTTGCTGAAGATATCGGTGGGAGTCAGGTGGAACAGGATGTCAAGTGCAGCAGAAGGTGTGGTGCGAAGCGCTCCACTGATGCACAAGCAAGCGGTTCTTTCTGGAGAAAAATATGCAAATTTTCGGAGGTAGATTATGCAAGCTCAGCTGAGAAGAATTTTGGAATTATAAGGTAGATACATATTACATACAACATTTTAAAATCACCTTCATCACAGTTATTTTAATATTTTGAAAAAAAAAAACTTTTTTTTGCACATTACCCTAAGTTCGGATTTTTTCACTTGATAATCATAACAACAAGGGTCTAGAAAAAAAGTATTGTAAAACAGGAGCGTTTAAACAAATAAGCACATGTTATATAGAAATGCCCGCTTTTATTAATTATTTTAAGGCTTGCCTTGCTAGATGCAATATGCCCCATCTCATACATCTTATTCGCAAGTTTGAGCTATACAACACGATCGACTAGTGACCCACCAATATTAGATAGAATTGCTATCCTGCATCAGAGGAAACATACAACAACAATTTGCGGCAATGTATATAACCTTGAATCCAATCTCTAGTTAGTGAAGTGTGCTAATTCCCTTAACCATGATGAACCACGATATCCTGAATAGCAATTTTATGATTGTGTTCTAAGCCAATTCCCAAAAAAATTTTAAGCAAATAAGAGAAGCTGTAAGTAAGCTAACCTCATTGGACCAAAAATAATTAACATTTCCATAACGATAAGTTTTTCTCTCGAGCAAATTATTGCCTTCATTACTCCGCTCTTAACGCTCAGTCAATTTTAATTTCCATCCTCGAAAAGGATCAAATTTATATTTTTTTATTTCAAATTGCCTTTGAATACCGCACGAAAAAGGGCAAAACACGTTGCGGTGTTAAGCGCGTGCAAAAGTTCACAAATTAATTACAAAAATATTCACCATATCAACACGCCATTTAGTACACAAAATTGCCCTTGAGGCTTAAAATATGTATCTACAACCAACCCCCCTTTCAATATTCCCATTAAAGCTTCTCTCCTTCTCTTGATCTTCCTTTTCTGTTTGTCTTAATTCAGTCATTACATTTAATGACAAAGTACCTACCTATACACATTTTAACAACAGGAGACACGAAGAGCACAAATAAGGCATGAAAAGAACGCAAACAAAAAAACCCAGCATCATCGCTGACATCCAAGGATAACTAATTATTGGAGGACGTGTTCTTTGTAATTTTTAAACAATTTTTTTCTTCCTTTTACGCTTCCTTTAGCTGTCGTTTTTTTCCAGCAACATTTTCTACGGCTACTCAACAGAAGCAGCAGCCATTTAATGAAATTCAAAGTAGGTATCGAACATTTTCCTATTATAAGACGGGATGGGAATGGGATATAGGGTAGCAACTATTCCTCTGCCAATTGGCTTATACTCCACAGGCCCACATATATGTACCTTACCTTTCTATAGTGAACAGCTCGAACTCAATGTATATAAATCGAAAATCTATCAATATACAGCTTCTCGGCGATATGAACTATGACAGGGGTGTTTAGATATAGGTAGTCCGTATTTATGTATATATTGTACAACCCCTATGCGGGGCAAAAAAAAACCCAATACTCATCGATACATTAAAAAAGGCGAAGAGAACTCAATATGCAGAGAAATACTAGAGCCTAGAGCTAGAACCATAGATGATTTTTTTGTGTGCTCGGCTATTTATCGGTGAAAAGTAACCACCCTCCTGCTCCTGCCTAACCAATCCTTGGCACTCATGATTGGATTTGTAAACAGGACGAACTGCAAAAAAGAGAATACAACTTTGACACGACAGGACGAGGGTATGATGATGGATTTCTGTTCAGTTTTTTTTTGCGAGCGCGTTCGCTATATGTGTTGTGTGTACTCAGGGGATGATTTTCTATTTGCGTTCGCAATTTCTAGTTTGCAACCCCTAATAGCGAGTAGGATGAGAGGAATGTGCTGTGTTAGAAAAAAATACAGAAAAATGTATGAAATAGGAAAAAAGAGAAAGAAAAAAATGAAAACGTCCAGGAATCACTCAGTATTAGCCAACAACAAACGAAGGATTCGCCGCCGCCGCCGCGCGTATACAGCAGAAATTCTAATAACAATCAGCACAGTTTACAAGGTAGGAGGCATAGGGGTTGCTGGTTGCTCCGCTTAGTTTGCTATATTATATGTGTACCACTCTTATGTGGAAGAATAATGCCTTTGTCCTTGTTTCAGTTTTTTTTCCATTTTCTGTTGTTCGTTCGCCTCCATTTATCCGGGGTTAGAGAGGAGTTTGCACTTATACTTGAACCCGCTGAGGTTTCGTATTTTTTTTCGCGTAGCTACCCCTTGTTTTTGGGGAGGGTGATTTTTTCCATTTTCAATTTTGGCTAGCTTATATTCACCCTCATGGTGGTGGGTGGTGAGTTTTTTTTTAATTTTTTTTTTTAGAAAAAAACAACAAAAAATAGAAAAAGCGGGGAAGGACAGAATGAAAAAATAAAAATTCGAATAGGGTTGCGAAAAAAATTCCACAATTTGTTGAAATGAGACGAAACGATTGGTGGTGGTGAATATGTGTGGGGTGTAATAGGGCGCATTTTTTTCGACTCCCTTTACCGGTCGTTCTTATCTTTTCACGGAGTTTCTTTCATTCTATTCTAGCAGAGGAAGTGAATGCTTTGGTATTGGTGCAGGAGTTCTGAAACTCATTTTACCTTTGAAAATGACGTTTGATGGATTTTGTATACCATGTCCTTTGATTTGCCAAAAGGGAAGAAATCTTGTTAGAGGATCACGCTTGAATGATTGGTTTGAAATTAGTTAATTTAAAAAATGGTGGCGATCTTTGTAAAGGAGAATACATAATATACCTATAGAGAAAGTCGGAGGACTTGGCGTTTGAGTAAAAGCATCAAAGAAACTGAAAGGATCTTTGTGTCTTAGGTAAAGGCAATGATATCCGTGGTATTGTGATATAGCGCTTTTGTTAAAGTTAGGTATTTTAGAGAAGAAAGGGTATAGGGAAAGTATATGTAGGGAAGGAAAGGACAAGTCAAATTTTGCCTTTTCCATATAAATGTATAGGTACACAGCTTTTATTCTCCAAGTTATCTGTCCATCCATCCATGTTGTCGATATTAATTCGTCAAAATTCATCTCAGAAAGAGCTTTCGGAGCTGATATGCATTCAAACTCAGCAGCTAGAAATAAAATCAAATAGATTCTAACCAGAATTAATTCACTATACTTTCGCTATGTCGGTCGTGTTGTGCTGTCAGAATTAAATGCTAAACACAAAACTATGCCTTTTATCGCACGATGCAACGCTTGTCAAAAGTTAATTATCTTGTGAGAATGCGACAACGATGAGCAAACGTGAAACTACTAATATGCCGCTGTTGGTTTGGTATACATATTTTATTTTGACAGTGTGACTCGACAGTTTAAAGGCAAACCAGGATACGCAAAAAGCACTTCTTCACGATGAAACTCAATATTTCCGTACACCCGACCAAAGTTGGCGCAGTGGCTCAGTGGTTAGTGTATACTGGACATGGACTACTGTGTACATAGGTCCCAAGTTCGATCCTCGGAAAGAAACAAAGTATATCTTCCACTGCGCGAATATAGATGTCCTGAAAATCAGCCGTTCGGACTCAGCATAAAATTGTAGTTCCCTTCCATTCGTCCTAAAAACTCACACAAACGAATAATTGTGAGAACATAGGCCTAGGGTATCTACACGCCTGTTGTTTCAAATATTTATTTATTTGACCAAAATGAAGTGAGGGTAGCAATATCTAAACTCAAATCCAACAAGGCTGCTAAGCCAGAAGATATTTAATACAGCGGAAGACGACTTAATGAAGATCATACCTATCTACATCATATTCAAAATTTGGTCGGAAGAAAGTATGCTTGACAAATAGAACGTCAGCACAAGAGAACCCCCACAAGAAAGGAGATCTTCAAAACAGTGCCAAGTAGAGAGGTATCAGATCAATCTCCTTAACATCCCATTCTCATACAAGTTTCTGTCGGCCTTGAACGCCTTGAAAACGAACTGGCCTCTACCAGTGCGGCCTTAGGCCCGGTAAATCGTAAATCCATAACCTGTCAAATAGTTATAGTTAGACGTTCAGATCGATAACCATGATTTGTTTATCGATTTCAAGGCCGCATATGACAGCATTTATAGAGATGAGTTATATAAATCCATGTCTAGTTTTACACGTCAGAAATCAAGCGAAGAAGTGGGCTAAGAATTTAAATAAATAGTAAGGATATGGCATTGTCAAGAAACATAAAGGAAGTTCTATTTAAGACCCACATCGTCGTCATCTCACCCCTGTTATATGGGTCAGAAGCATGGATATTAGTGATGGCGGCTGAATTATCTTTGTTCGTGTTGAACGCAAAAATTCTTCGAGTGATTTTCGGGCTCGTTTATACGATTGCGATGAAGCATTATAGCGACAGCGACGTAGTCAGAAAAGTGCGAATCAGTCGTCTAAAATGGCTGAAACATGAAGAGCGAATGGACCAAAAGAGTCAGAGTGACAGCGCATTGATGGAAGACCTCGTCTAACGTGGCGCACACAATTAGAAGGAGAACTCTACCAATTTTGAGTGGGCAAATAGAATAGAGACAGTTAACCAAAGACCCCCGAGCTAAATGGAGAGTTGTATCGGTCGAGGCGTAGGCCCAACGCGGACTTTACCGCCAAGTCCTAACCCTAAGGTAAAAGGTAAAACTACAATACATATTAAATGGTGTTTGGTTTTTTTTTATAAAGCACATTCAAAAAGCTGGACAATTAAAAATGTTTAAGAAAATTCCACATCTTTATATTTTAAGTTAACTACGAATGATGCAAGCAAATTACAAAAACAATCCATGAAGACTCAAAATAATATTTACTCTAAATAGTTTTCTAAGTTGCAAACTGCTTGATAAACTTGCATTGTTACCGATTTCAAAGGTTTCCACCATCTGTAAGCAAAAAAAAAAAAAAACAGAGGAAACTTGCCAGGAAACTTAAGCTGAGATGTGAATGTCGCTTAGCTTAAGTAGTTTATTTTAGTTTACACTTATCCCCTTATCCCAAACCTTTCCAGATCGCAGGGTCCTAAGTCGACTGCCTACAGTCCATATTGTTTGAGATTGTTTTAAACTTATGCGCGCCACTTTAAGCTAGAGGACTTCCTCTATACAACTGCGTGAATGCCTTGGGTTAAAAAGAAAGACCCTGTGCCCATCGGTCAGAAATTGGATGTCGTAAAAGAGGGGACAGTTTTTTTTTTACTTTTAATATCGGAGGCGTAATTCGTAAAACAAATGCGACCGAATATCTTACATATTTACTTATAAATATTTGAACTTTGAATTGTGTTCAATTTACCCCCAGTTTCGCAGTGGAAGTTTAACCGAGCTGGGCAAAATGGTCTTAGATTTCTCCCAACCAGTCTTCTTCTTACTGTTCGATCACTAACTGCAACATCACTCACATCCAAAAGACGAGTGCGAGCTTTAGTATAGCTGTACAAAAGAGATCCCTCAGCACATTGTCAACAAAGCGGTCGTTTCGAGCGGAAACCGGTGCACCGGTGTCTACCTTGACCTGACCTCGTATTGTAAGAACCAGTATCCCGAAATCGTCTGATGGCACACCAAGTGACACCGCAATCCGACGTTGGCTGTAGCCATCATCAGTTAAAGCTACATCCCTAGCTGCTCCAGTCGCGTTTAATTTGAAATACCCAAAAGGTCACAAACTCTAATTAAACACTTTCCAATATTCAGAAATAAAGAAAACAGGGATTTGAGATCAGAGTAATGAAATCTCTAAAAACGTCAACTTAGGAATGAATTACAAAAATACATGTAATACACAAATAAGAGATAGGAAAAGCACAGAAACCGGTTATGTAACGGTTAAAATGTATACTTGACAATAAACATTGATTGTGATAACCGTTACTTCACGTAACAACAAAGCTGGTGGCACTAAAGATAGGTGGGCGGTTAATTGTGCCGGTGAGTTAGAAATAAACTATTATATCTATGGATATATCTCATCTTTCTCTCGCTCTACACTGAGCCAAAAAGGTACGTCATATTAACAACTAAGTTCGTCATATTGAAGAAAAAGTTGTTATTTTTGAGCCAACAACCGTAGTTGTCAATATGATGAACTTGGGTTGTCAATTAAAATTGAATCAATTAAATGTTCATATTGACAATCACCGTTGTTGATTTGATGAACGCAGTAGTCAAATTGGAGGAATTGATTTTCATAATGAAAATGGCAATTGTTAAAGTGAAGAACTCGATATTCATAATGAAAATCGCAGTAGTCAATCTGAACATCGCAGAAGTTAAATTGAAGAACTCGATTTTCATCTTGACAATCGCCGTTGTTGATGTGATGAACGCAGTCGTTAAATTTTAGGAATTGATTTTCATAATGAAAATCATAGTTGTTAAACTGAAGAACTCGATTTTCATAATGAAAATCACAATTTTCAATCTAATGAACGAAGTACCTAATTGAATTAAAGAATTCGATTTTCAAAATAAAAACGTCATGATTTAAAACACCTGCTAGCTAGATTAAGGAATTTATACTTACAGTGGAGTGTCAACATATTATATTGATAATACACATACATATACAGACTCCAGAATGCGTTTCGCCCCGATGACCCAACACATAGGGCTCATCAGTAGACAAACCACCACCACACGTTTACCGAGACTATCATGTGTTTCACAGTCAAAAGTGAGTGTGAACTATAAACCTAAACGTGTTTTCTTGAGTATTCATATTGACAACTGCGATTGTCCATATTACAACAAAGTTCATCAATATAAAAATGTTTAAATACTGCACTTATGTGGTAGTCATATTGACAACCCCGATTTTCAATTCAACAAACGCATTCTTCAATGTGATTACAATGAAAGTGCGTACGTCATATTGACAACTGCGATTGTTAATCTTACAACTTTTTTCATAATTTTTGGTACTAAGAATTGACAACCGCCCGTTCTTCATATTGTCTATCCGGTTGTTAAATGTATTTGATATTTTCAATAAATGTTCATCATATTGACAATTTTGTTCGTCAATTTGACAATTTCCAGTTAACAACCACCGATAGTCAATATGACAACCAAAATTTTTTTCAGTGATAAGTATAATGAATTAAGATTAAAAATCTGTTTTAGATATGCGATTTTAATTTGAACTCTCCAAGTTTTAAGCGTTATACCATTTTAGTCCCTTTTACTAAAATGTTTGCGTCGTCTCCTATTACATATTTACATGTCTCGTAAGTATTGGTCCCAAAATGGCGCTTAATCATGATTCAATTACTATAGATTACGCATTACGCATGTTCGCCATTTTGAACGTGCCGTCATTTGTGCGTAGAATTTGTGTAGTTCGTTCAGTTCGGGTTGATTTTAGTAGTCGATTGCCTTAATTGCTCCAATTAATATTAAAAAAAAAAAACTAAATACATATCAACATTTATTTATTGAAATGGATGTTTGTGCTGTGTTTGAATGTAACACCAATACAGAAAAAAAAACATTGGACACCAGCTTTCATAGCTTCTCGAAGGAAAAACTCTGCAAGCAATGGGTACCTACTCTTCTGTAGAAAAAAATATGTACTAAACCCAAAAACTGCAAGAGTTTGTAATCTGCATTTCCTAAAAGAGGAAATGCGGTCAATGGCCATGACTTAAAACTATTTTGCATACCTACAAAATGAAAATAATATCATCTTTTTTCGGTTCCATAATAATGCTGATACACTATTTGGATCTTAACAAAACAAAAGAATAAAAAAATTAAACATTTTCAGCAAATTCATTTATAATTAACACAAAACAAATGAAAACAAAACTCCACTGGCAAATAGTCTCACCATTATCTCTACTTGTCTGCGCTCAAATGACGTAGGTGCGCAAAACGAAAAAAACTGAACATCACCATTGCGCTATCTGTAGTATTTGTATCATGGCGCTTAATCAGTGATAGTTGCCAGTAAACAAAGGCTAAATTTTAAATTATATCAGCGAAATCGTTACTTTTGAACTTTACTTTATGTATAGCCGTATAGGTATTATGTATATTTACATACAGGGTGGGCCATGTAGTGGTTTCTTTTTAAATCAGAGGTTATTTTGACAGCAGTTTCCCGCTCGAAATCATGACAGATATTCAGTATCATACCTCCGCGAAACGTTGAGAAATGTTGAAAACTTATTTCCAAAGTGAGTGCTGTGTAGCGCAAACAGTGCGTTTTTTGAAAATAAGTTTTGGCCGAAATAAAGCACCCACCGCGCCTGCTGTAAGCAAGTTTGTGCAAACAGTTCATGAGACTAGTATGCTAGTGGACAACTCTCACTGTCGTCGTACGATGCGCACAGAGACGAGAATGTGGCTGCTGTAGCCGAGAGTGACTTTTTTTATTGAAATTATGGATTTGGACGACCTCTGTTTCATGCAGGATGGCGCGCCATGCCACAAAGCCAAATCCGCAATAGATTTTTTGCGCACCAAATTCCCAAATCGTGTTGTTAGCCATCTTGGCGATGTCAATTGGCCGCCTCGGAGCTGCGATTTGATCCCTTTGGACTTTTTGTCGGGAACCGTGTTTAACCGATGTTATGCCAACAATCCGGAAACGATTTAATCAGTTAAGGCCAATATCATTTAAGCAATCCGTGAGCTACAGCCCGAAACTATCAACAAGGTCTTCGAAAATTGGACTGACAGAATGCGCTACTGCGAAGCCAGCTGAGGCAGCTACTTGAACGACGTTGTATTGCATAATTAATGGGAATGTTTGCTCTTACTAATAAAACTATAATACATGGAAAACATTGTATTTTGTTCATTTTAAAGCATTTTTAAAAATAAACTTGTATTTGGTCCACCCTTTACTGTAGGTACAGTGAAGTTCGAAAGTATAATTTTTTTTTTTAATTGTATTGAGGCATGATTTGAGTTTGTTGCAAGAAATGGCTTAATATTATCTATTGTCGAATAACAAGAGGCAACAATTATATTATATGAGCCATTCTGATGTTAAAGATTATTTATTTTCGATGCTAGGCTCAGTCAGGACTCAGGACACTGCATTGATTAAAATCGTAAATTTGTACAAATCTGAAGAGTATAGTAAAATTACACCTTTTTTAATTTTGTTTCTCCAAATTTCACGAAACGGATGAAGTGAAAATGCAAACAGGTATATATGCAATGCACCCACCTTGTTAAAAAAAATCTCCGGAAATAGCAAAAAGTTATCCGTAACTGAATTTGGTTCGTTTTTGCAAATTAAAAAAAAAACAAGTAGGTATTGAGGCATTCCAGCAAATAATACAAAAGCACAAATTATGAAAATTATAAAACAGCTCGGTCTGAATTGTGAAAGGTTCGTTGTGGCAGTGCACAGAAATACACGCCCACTTGAGCTGAGTAATTAATCCACTTCACCGGAATGACGTCTACCGACGAAATCAACTTTTATCCAAACAACAAGAATTCACGGAAAAATCCTCAAATTAGTGAATTAACGAGGAGCATGAAAAAAGAAGAAAATGTTGTGCTCCATCCACACCACCCACTCCCAGACGGCCCAAGGGGCCCACAAACGCCAGATAGAGAGACACCACTCAAGAAGTGCATTTTCCAAAGTCTGCCTTTGCAATTTTCATACCTACTTGTGCTGCTTACGTATAGTAGGTATATGTGTGCATATATATTTTTTTACTTTACTATTCCGTTCTGGCAGGATACATTAAATAAAGCAGCTTAAGATGAAGTAATGTATGCAGTAGCAGCAGTGGCCCCAGTTACACCAGCACTTCACGTATTTTCCCATTTACTTAATGTAATTTGCAAATTAAGAGAAAAAAATGTTTTTTAATATAATTAAGAAGTTTTTAATTTCGTTGTTGAACGTATGCAGTAGCAGAGCACCAAGAGTGGCATGATATACCTACCTATACCCAAGCTGCACTCACAATCAACAGGATGCTATATATGGAAGAGGAGCTATTGCGGCGACGACGACGACAATGACGATACGAAAAATATACATAGATGGAGATGGGATACTCTGGGAATCCTTTGCACAACGAAAAGTATCTCAACAATTCCTTAAATATGTGATGTATCTGCACACTTGCAAGTATGCATATTGCATATCCTTTGTATGAGAATAGCTACACCCAGCGCACAAGAAGGTGTGAGGTGCTTAATTTAATTTGGCGGAATTTTTCGAAATAAAACTTTTGCACATAAGTTTAGATTTCTCAATGAATGGCAGTGGTCGGAGAATGCTTTAATGGACTTTGGGGTTACGCATAGTTTTGGTCTTGAGTTTTGAGATAATTTTATGATTAAAAGCGGAATCCGAGGTGTTGGTCTAGAGTTTTGTCCAGCTAATGGAAATTATTTCATAATTTCGTGGTGGACAATGGTCTGAATTCGGATTTTTTGACAGTGCATAGTTTTAACGCGAAAATGCTCTTCAAATTATTAACCCCAAGAGACGCTTTAAATTTATATGATTTGTAGTTTTAATGCGGACGCTGTAATCTCGTGAGATTTACTTTTTCACTGTCGTACACAATCGTAGTCATAAATTTTCATAAAAAAATTATCTTTATATATGCCAAGGAAAACCCCAGACTGTAGTGTTACCTAATGGGCCATTGTGTTTCAGATAACCCCTTGCGGTGGAACACGTCGAATAGTCCACCCTGTAAAGTTGATGCTGGCGGGTGAGATGCCAATGATTACGAGGAAACTTTTTTTATGGAAATGATCGAGGATATCTTCCTTAAATGGAGTCTTTGCTAAAGTGCCATGTAGCACGACTGGGATTATTAAAGTCTTGAGATGATGTCCCAATAAAAAAACACCAATAATTGGGGTTTTATATACTCCTTGAGAGCTTGCTTTATTTATTACAATCACAGTGGGTGCAGTAGCGCAGTTGTTAGTGTGCTGGACTACTGTGCGGGGGATCCCACGTTCGAAAAACACAAATTACATCTTAAGGTTTTATCTACTGCGCCACCTCTCGCGGACGTCTGACAAACATCCGAGAGTATATTTGTCCTGAAAAAAGCTTCTCAATTCAGTCGTTCGGACTCGGCATAAAAATTGTAGGTCCCTTTCATTCGTCCCAAAAATAAAACTCACACAAACGAATGGTTGTGAGAAGCTAGGTTTAGGGTATATACACGCCTGTTGCGCCAACTATTTTTTTTAATCATTTATTTCATTCAAATATTCATTCATTCATTTCCAATAAGTCCCAGAGGTTTGCGGGTGTAGGATGCTTTAGCGGACCCTCCATTATTCTCGATCATCCGCCACTGTGTATATAAAGGCGATTTATGGACTTGATGTATAGGTAACCATCTCATTTTGGATAAGAGAGGACGCCTGCCTGATGATGGCACTGATTCCATAGAACGTCTTGGAATCCGAGTTGAGAGGCATTCAATGTGACCAAACCGCCGAAGCATGAACTGCTCCGTTCAGAGAAGTATAGATGTCCGACATTGAGCAGCTTACGTATTCTGGAGACACAGCAGCTACGCAACAAAGGAATATCAATTCGGCAGCATGTATCCGCTCGTAACAAAAACCATATGATCATATAGGTTGGAGTTGGAGTTGGATAAAGTGCCGCATTAAGCTTAAGCTTAGCTTTCACTCCAGTTACGTCCTCCTGATATTAGAATAACCTTTAGCAGTCCAAACTCAGCATTGATCCTTCTTCGTTCTTGATGGACCCCGAGAGCCGAGATACTTAGGGCCAGTTTCCAGATTAGCTGATAAAGTCTCTGATAGCCTATTAGAAACTTATCTGCTAGATAAATTTAAACTTTTGGCTTCAAAGCTCTCGGATAGTGATAGTTAGTTTATCAGAGACTTTGACGATGAAACAGAAAATATCAGCAAACTTTATCTGTTGGATAGCGTTATATGTCGGATAACTATCCGAAACTTTATCCGAAACCTGTCAAACTGACCCTTAAATTCTCCACCTGTTTCAATGGAACGAGTGCTTTTGAACATGCGTTTTGGGAGACGAACATCACTTCAGATTTGTTCACATCAACACAAACGGCTACAAATTTGTCTAGTGCGCATTGAAGTCCAGACTTAGAGTGCCCGCACGGATAACCAAGTGAGCAACAATGAGCCGCTTCATTCCTCTGCTTAGTTCATTCAACAGTTAAAATTTGTTTAAATTTTTCAGATACCCCGCCCCCAAAATCATCCTTCTGTATTCATATGCAACAAGAAGGGGTTTACGTTTTGGCAAGCCAGGTATTCGAAAGCTGATACACAATTTGGCGATCAGTTGACAGAACAGCCGGTCTCAAGACTCTAACATCACAAATCATATAGTAGACGATGCGTGTATTGAACTACTTGCTTGAGAATCAGGTGGAAGGAAGAGATACTGCACAATCAGGCGGTGATTAGATGCATGGAACAGATAACCATCACAACATCATTGGCACAAGAATGAAAATCAGGTAACACTGACTTGGGTACAAGAACACATAGGGATCGACGGCAACGAAAAGGCGGACTCCCTTGCAAAAAAGAGGTCAACTGAAAAGTTGCCGGGACCAGAACAATTCTCTTCAATTGGTAGATGAATGGTGTAACAGCTGATTCACAAATGGATCTCGGTAGAACACCCGAGAAGGTGGTCAACCGTGGAACAATGTAGACAAGCTATAAAATGGCAATAAAATGGCCGACCTGCCATCTTACGAAATCTATATAGGTATATATATAATACACGATGACGACTTTATTTTCCACCACAGACTTTCGACGGTGGGTGCTAGTCCACCGCCACCCACTCCAGTTACATGCTATACATACCTGGTGAATGAACAGGACTGGGAGATGTAGTTGAGCCTCAATGGATAAATCATTGGTTACAGGGTAGAATCTTCTTCAAGTACATATTTTGAGGAAGTGTCGCTTCTAGACCTGGCCTGTTAACTAACCACCATATGGACGGCCTTATAACTACACAATTGCAGGTCGGACCCACCATTTGTTTGTAACGAAACCACTTCTTTTATACCTATGACCGTTTGAGCAATTAATTTAGACATCAGGATAAAAATGGTTTCAATTTTTTTGGGACGGAATTTCCCAAAATTTACCAAATAAGTACCTTCATATTGTGAACCGTTGCAACTGAAAAGAAGCATCGAAGTCTTAAATTTCCCGGTCGGGGACTCTGCAAAGCCCGCTAACTTAACTATTTCCACATTCATACATACACATTGCGTATGACGTTCGTACAGACATGTCCGCCTTAACTTACCATCCTCGCACTTGTAACTGAATTATAGCCCAAGAATACACCCTGACAAGATAAATGAAACATTCTATCAATTGGCCAAGCAAAGTAAATTACCCGTCTAAGCAAATTCCGTTTGAACCCCATAATGTTTTAGCTCCATCTACCCATTAACTCTATTGTACACCCCCACAACATAGTACTCATCAATGCTCTGATGGATCTCTTCAATATTTCTAACTCCAAGGACCACCGCACATCTCTAAGTAAAAATGCCAATGTTTCAATTTTCCGCATCTTCTGCACGATAAAATGAGACAACAGATCCCAATATCACTTACCTTGTCTTGCAATTGTTCGTTCCTTCCATTTTAGCGGACGAAGGACGAGAAAAAAAAACAACAGCGCTCACCCCCACACACAAATCATAACCAGTGTACATTACCTACTCTTCTTTGGTAGCATAGTCCCTCAGTCGTGAGCTGCTGCTCACCAACGGCTCAGTGTGACTTACCATGATGCGCGCGGAAGTTTCCAATTTACCACTCAACCACCCTCATCACTATACCCACACCGATTCTCCAAGAAGAGAAAAAAATGGCGGTTTCCTGTAGCAGAAGGATGAACAAAAAATATCGCAGAGGGGTGATCATTTTTTTTTATACTCTACCACCACCCTCACTCCAGTCACCCTCACAATACCCTTAGGGGGGTGGCATTTTTTTCCTGTCCTGGCTAGCCACCCTCCTCGTCAAATACACCATTTTTTTTTCTAGGGGGCGCGAACGAAAGAGATGGACTGAAAATGGCTGCCTTGACTCGTCGTCGTCGTTAGTCGTGTGTCCTTTTTCGCATTTGGAAGAGTTTTTTCCTCGCTTTCCTTGTGTATATTTGTTTCTCCTTTGGCATCCATAATGATATGCAAACTATATGAAATAGCCATCATAAGGGGGGTGGCAGTGTGCTATGGGTGTTGGTGGTGCGTGAGCTAGTGTGAGAAGTACACAATAATTTTTTCCCTAGTTAAGCCTGCTGCAACCTTCTATGAGTCACAATGCAATGGCAGTGGTTTTGACAGTAGTGGTAGCAGTGTATCTCGCCTGACGACCGTTTGTTTGCTTGTATAAGTGGCACGATAATGGTAAACTGTAGATTTTTAATTATGAGGGAGTCCTGGACAAAAAAAAATAAAACCTAAAACCCAAAGGCGAAGGGAAACCAATATGAATGACTTGCACATAGAAACAGAGCCAACGAACAGAGAGGCTTAATAGAAGTGCTGTCTGTGTGCCGTTTGGTAACTGTGTGCAGAGCGAGTTCTATTATAGGTTTTCTCGAAAGTAGCGAAAAAATGCAGAGCCAAAGAAATAGAAATGAAAACAAGGTTCAGATAGAGATGGTGGAAAAAATGGAGTGCGAACGGAAAGAAAAGGAAAAAAAAAAAATAAAAATAACGCGCTGGCGGTGGTTGAAGTTAAAGTCTGCTTGCGGTGAGCGAGGATGCGATCTTTGTTTTTTTTTTCCTTCATTCCTTTTTGCATCCGAGTAGTCGGGAAACCTATTGGATACACCATGTCGGAGAATGAGGTTAGAGAGCGTTGCTCGGCGGACAATGTTAATATTTGAGAACGTATTCAAGATTATATCCGAGGGTATGTAAACAGTTATAATAGGCTTTTCTTTAGTTTTAAACGATGAACTGAAAATGCAGATTTTTTTAATCCTTCTTTTTGCTGATGTTTCCTTTGATCAGGCGGATTTACACTTGCCAGTTGTTGCAAATAATGGAGGATTACAAAAGAAGGACATTTAGGTGAAGAATTGACATTCGTTTTTGCTACATTTTCTATTGATCTATTTCGATGTTTATCAAGCTGGGTATGCACATAGGTATTTAAGCAAGGACTCTTGTATTTGACACAAATACTTTACTTACTGTACGGATTTGAGAGTAGGTAGTCTTTTGCAAATGTGTCAGGAAGTCTCCAACCTTCAGAGCTTGTAAATTAGAATTTCTTAAACGAAAGTACAGGCTACGTATTACATTATATATGTATATAAAAATGAATTGCTGTTCGTTAGTCTGACTAAAACTCGAGAACGGCTGGACCGATTTGGCTAATTTTGGTCTTGAATTATTTGTGGAAGTCCAGGGAAGGTTTAAAAGGTGAGAAATTCGACAAAGGGGCGTGGCACCTCCCATAACATTCAAAATCTTATATAAATCTTATAACCACTGAATCGATTGAGTTCAAATTTACACACAATCATAGGTATCAGCCCAGGAGTATTCCTGTGAAGATTGGTCAAAATTGGACAGGGGCGTGGCACCTCCCATACAAAAAAAAAAACATTCATAATCGCGTATATCTCGAAAACCACCGAATCGATTGAGTTTAAATTTACAGACAATCTTAGGTATTGGCCCAGGAGTGTTGCTGTGAAGATTGATCAAAATTTGACAAAGGGGCGTGGCACCGCCCATACAAAAAAACATTACAAATATTATATCTCGAAAACAGCCGAATCGATTGAGTTGAAACAAACTAATCTTAGGTATTGGCCCAGGAGTGTTGCTTTGAAGATTGGTTAAAATTGGACAAAGGGGCGTGGCACCGCCTAAACAAAAAATATCTTGAAAACCGCCGAATCGATTGAGTTGAAACTTATGTACAGACAATTTTAGGTATTGGCTTAGGAGTGTTGCTGTAAGATTAGTCAAAATTGGACAAAAGGGCGTGGCAGCGCCCATACAAAAAACATCTTCTGTGGGGTGAAACTCGATGACGTTATAACTCGATAACCGCTGAGCCGATTTTCATGATTCTTTTTTTGTTTTGTTCGTATTGCTGTATTTCAGAAAAAAATTTCCAGAAAAGGACAAAAGGGCATGGCTCCTCCCATACAAAAAAAAACAACAAATTTTATATCTAGAAAACTACCGAACTGATTGAAATCAAATTTTAAGAAAATATTTGTTATTGGTCCAAAGGTGTTTCCGTGAAAGTTTGATCAAAATTGGACAAAGGAGCGTGGTAGCTGGTACCTACCGTATAAAAAAATATACATTTTAAATCCTATTTCTCGACACCCATGGGAGGTAAAGTGGGTGGGATTGGAAAAGGGCCATGGCACCACCCTTACAACAAAATTATTTAAATCACAATGTCTGAACATTGAATTGAAGCATTTTACAAAACCTGGCGGGGCTGGACAAAAGGGCGTGACACTTCTCATAACAAAAAAATACATTTCAAACGTTATTCTTCGACAGTCATGGGAAAAAATTTGTCTAGACACTACAATTCGTGGGCGCAGACGTCCGAGGAAATATCGGTCGAAGCACACGGAGTACAGAATCTGTCTGGACACATCGGTTAAATAAAAATGAAATGAAAATGTTCAAGCAGGCAAAACAACGTTTGCCGGGCCCGCTAGTTACATATTTATTTATTATAAAATAATAATATTTTCTTTCTTTTCTTTTATAACAATCGAATTGTTATCGCTTTGTATTTACTTATGAGGCTTACAATGCGACCTTAAAGGGCCCTACGAACTAAGTCCCAACTGGAACTAACTCCCACTAGCCAAAACGAACTAAGTCCCAGAAAATTTGGGAACTAAACTCCCATGATTTTTAGGAACTAAGACCCAACTAAGAATGAATAAAGTCCCAATATAAGAATGCATATAGACTCAATAGTGGAACTTGTGTCACTTTTTCTAGCCTATACGGGCTCCAATCTTCTATTCTCTCGACGGACTAAAATCCTATTTGGTTATTTTCATTATACATACCTACTTTCTCGATGTAGGTGTAGGTGACTTGGCTATTTAACTCCATCTTTAGTGGTCGTTGAGTCTCAGGTAGTCCAGAAGGTAATAACAAATAAAGAAGCAGTTAAGTACTTGGGAGTAAAGTAGGATACAAAGCTTATATACTGGCAGCAAATCAAGGCTGGGCTAAGTCCATGTTCTCCCACCCAGAATTATAGATATGTATGTACAATCTACAATGTGCATCCTATGACTTGGCTCGGCGGTCTTGGGCAACTTCGGTGTCTTGTGGGGATTTTTTTTAGATGTCGGCTATTGCGTCAGTCCTAACCACCTTCTCTACTGCTCCTACTTTTGAGTCGCGCTTTGTTTAGCATCAGATAGATTCGCCTGCACTCAGAACTGCCGCCGAAATTCGTTGCTTGAGCATCCCCTGAATGTGGTATCATACAGGACCGACCTAAGGTCTAAGGGTATTGAATAACTTACCTACCTAAATCGATCTATACATTCTGCAATAGTTTTTCAGTGTTTCAAGTCCTTGTGGAAAATCCATCCTTTTGCTGGAATTCCATCTCGTCCGGGGGCGAAATAGGATAGAACTCTCAGCAAGTGACAGCTCTAACAAAAGTTGATATAGTCATACATTTTTGACAACCGATTTCTTTTAATCGGCTAAGGAAATTATTTTATTACAGAAAATAAGCCGTCGGTAATTTTCGCAGAGAATGTGTGTCCAGGATTCTTCTCCAAACTGAACCCAACTATAGATTCCTTCACCAGGCAAACATTTCATTTGTTAAGATTAAGACCGCATGTAGCATGTGATAAGCTTACAAGCTGTCTTTTTTCCGGATCTAGTCTTCAAAGATTTAAATGTACAGGAATAAGGCGAAGTATAACGATTGACTTACATATATCAGCATAGTTCTGAACGTATCTATGATACCTCTACTTCCGATAGCGTTTGCTATAGTTTCGTATTAGGACATTAGACGTTATACCAAAATCGCCTTCAATGTCTATGTGTTATTTCCTTAGGGCAAGGATTTTTTTTTCAACAACAGGCACTCCATCTAGACTTTTCGAACGTCTTATAAGTGTCCAGAAGTATGACTGTCCTGAGAAAGCTCCAAAATGCAGTTTTTTTTTATTTTTTGAGAAGAATGGAAGGAAAAGGGATCCGCAATTTTATGCCGATTCCGAACGGCTGAATTGAGAAGTTTTTTTCAGGACAGTTATACTCTAAGATGCTTATCATCAGACGTTCGCGAGAGATGGTGCTGTGGAAAAAACCTAAAATATTATTTGTGATTTCTGGGGATCGGATCTGGGATACCTCGCACAGTAGTCCAGCACACTAACCACTGAGCCACTGCGCACAAAATATTCTTTACTATACTGGTTCCTGTACAGAAAGGTAGGTATTTCTAACCGACCTTTAATATGGATACCAATAAGCTTTTTAATTTTTAAAGACGATTTATGTTAGAATCTTGTAATACTTTGACATATCAATTGAACGGGTGTAACGCGAAAGAGCGAGACAAATGCATAATCCGGCTGAAACAAATTAATTTAACGAATTCAAGAACATGGATACAAGAAGCAGTCGTAATGAGAACCTGGTAGAGAGCGGCTGCTTATTAAACTTTTTATTAAACATTTATTAAATACAGTCTTTTCTATTTCCTCAGTGCGTTTTTGGATGCAGCAATGAAAAGAGTCGAGCGTAAGTGGCGCACGAAATTCAGGGTTCACTACCTGCCAATTGAAAGTTTACCTAAATATTTTTCAACGGGCTATACTATAAATTGACAGCCAAATCTTCCAAGCAATCACCTCTATACACTACTAAAGTCCGATGATAAAGTAGTAGTGGTAGTTAGGTAGGACTTCACGGGAAGATTGTGAAGCAGCTACGGCACTAATTCCCTTCTTCTAGGAACAGCGAATCAAGTTCCCATTAAATCCAAATTTGCACTTCCCCTAACGCTGATTCAAAGAGCATGATTAAATATTAAAAGCAGATTTCTCCAGCTCCATGTAGTCCATATTAAGGACATAATGCGTGTGTATCCATATCATTGTCACGCCACCCTCTGCTGGCACCGGTGCGGGTGGCAGAAGTAAATTCAAACCACGCAGTATAATCTTTTTATACACATTATCCAAAGCTTTTACCTCATCGCACTAATATCTCAGACCACTCAATTCCTGTGCCATTCCTTTTTAATAAGGATGTTGGGAACAGGATACAAGAGGATAATAGAAATCTTATTTGCTGCAGATTGCATTATGCGTCTGCCTTGTACGAAGTCGCGATGCAGTACATATGACGTGGCAGTGGCATAGCTTGCGGATTTATCCAATCCATGCCGTCATGCTAAATGAGATCCGCTTTAGCATAAACACAAGCCTACAGTGTATAGGCACAGTATACACAGAAATCGCTTTTTTTCTTTTGTGCTCTTATATAGTTGGTTATGCAAAAGGAAAAAGTTGAACAAAAAGCTGTGCAAGGGCAATCATTTTCCACCCGCATCCTTTATTCGCGTATACAAGCCACACACATCCATATACGGTGTGCCCTCTTCGCATCCTTTTATCGGTATAATCGTCCTCGGCATGCATCATGATTCTAAGTGCCTTCGTCATTATAAAGCAATCTTCTTCACATCTGAGACTGTAGTTCATTCTTCTTGCTACAATGGTACATCCTGCAATTTTGCGCATATATCCGTCGACATACATACCTCTTCGGGTAGGTATACCTATATATGGATAACAACAGGATGTTAAGTAAAGTTAACAAAACGGATACAAGTATTTTGCAAATATTTGCAAAGAACTTTTTCCACACACAGTCGTGATGAGAGTCGGAGCAGCATCATACCATATCCCTTACCAGGATAATACCATATAGTCCCAGTCCCACCCCCCGCCCACCCGCACTGACTTTTGCTCTTGAATGCCAACAGCGAGTACCGTGTAACAAATAATTGCATATTACTTATTTTACAGGCAATAAAAAAAAAACGAGTTAATTACGGAGATACAGATACTTTCAGGCTTTTCTATGAAAGTGGATAGACAGGCACCGAGATGGTATGGGGAGATCCTCAAGTGGGCATTTGTTGGATTATGTCAGACTGAATTACTGATTACAGAGGTTAATTCCGAGAGACTGCATCTCGAATGTAAACATTTCATTCTCATTCAGTGAGCTTAAGGGTGTGCATTTTTTTATTATTTGTTCCCATTTTCCGTTGTACACACCCGTAGTTTGCTTTAATTATGAGTGCTTTACTCGAACATTTTGTGCTTGATAAAATAATCAAGGACATGTATCAATAATAATTCTTTTTTTTTTACTACTTAATGAGTGTAAATGTTCGATGATCGGGAGATGCGGCAATAGAGTGAAAATTTAACTAAAATTGACGTAAAAGTTGCGACAGTCCACATTTAGTGGGTAGGGAGACAAGTCTATATCCGCAGACCAAAACGATAGCTAAAGAACGACATTGATGGCCGATTCACAATACAGCGAGAGAGCGAGACGAGAGCGAGATCGAGTCTAGCGCGAGTTGTCAAATAATTTCCAATCAAAGGAAATGCATGCACCAATACAAAATGGCGCGAGACTCGTTGCCTCGTCTCGCGATCGCGACCATTTCGGAAATTTGGAAAAATCTCGCCCGAGACACCGATGACATTTACTCTCTGAGTGGGAAGCGTATTTTCTCAAGCAAACAGGGCGGCACTTTTATCGTTTTTTTGTTATTATTTTGATACGGTTCGATTATTCTGAGAAATTTTTAAATAAGTCAGCGACAATGTTAGAACTTATTTTCCCATAATAATGAATGTCGGTGAAAAGGGGAATTTCGTATTTCTTTAAACAAACATTGCTCCGAAAATATATATGTTTTGAGTGTGTTTCTTTTTGATTTGATAGCGACGCCTGAAAACTGCGAATTGGTTGTTTTTAGAATATTCAAACTGCATGCAATAGTGCTAAAAAAGCAATAAAAGTGCAGCTCTGTTTTGTAAAAAAAATCGAAGTGGCAATATAGTTTTGTAGTTTCAGTGGTCCCTCTATTCGTTGTCAGAAAAACTCGCCGACGTACCACGTTTAATTGTGAATTGCCGGACGAGTTTAAAGCGAGAACGAGGCGAGAGCGATTCTCAACCGGTTTTAGCCGAAAGAGGTCATTTTGCTTCGGTAAACCGCACTTGTTCAGGTTATTTTTTTGCTCGGTTATCCTCCGGTTTTTTTTTTAAATCAAATAACCGGAACCGTCAGGTTAAACTTGTAACAAATTAAACTGGAATACCCGAAAACCGGTCATTTTGTAATAACCGCCATTCCTACTTCGCAGTAGCTCATTCTGACACTCCAATTTTCCAAGACCTTGTTGATGGTTTCGGGATGTAGCTCATAGATTGCTTGGATGATATTGGCCTTAAGTGCTTGAATCGTTTCCGGATTGTTGGCATAACATGTGTCCTTCACGGTTCCCTACAAAAAAAAGTCCAAAGGGGTCAAATCGCAGCTCCGAGGCGGCCAATTGCCATCGCCAAGACGACTGATAACAACATTTGGGAATTTGGTGCCCAAAAGATCGATTGTGGTATGGGGTGTATGGCAGGGCGCGCCATCCTGAACGAAGCAGAGGGTGTCCAAATCCATGTCTTTAATTTCAGTATAAAAAAAGTCGTTAACATGGCTCTGTAACCGAAACGTTGTTCCCAGCCTCATTTTCGAAGAAAAATGGTCCAATTCTGCCACCACTCCACAATCCGCACCAAACTCTCACTCTCTGTCAGTGCGACGAGCGACGGGGACCATAAGTGTTGTCCACTAGAATACCATTTCGGCCAAAACTTATTTTCAAAAAACGGACTGTTTGGGCTACACAGCACTCACTTTAGAAATAAATTTTCAATATTTCCCAAAATTGTTCAAGTGTAAAGCGACTAATTTCGTTCCGCGGAGGTATATGATACTGACTTTCTGTCAAGATTTCGAGCGGGAAGCAGCTGTCAGTGTCAAAAGAACCTATGATTTAAAAGGAAACCACTAGATGACCCACTACATATACATATATATAATTCTGTGTAATTGCGGTATCAGTGTGCGAGCAGCCATAATAATAGTAACGACAATAGCACGTTTATATTTTGTCGCACTCAAGATTCTAAACAAAAATGGAGCCAACATTTAGAAAGTTGAGCAACACGTTGGAAAGATAATACGCAGCAAATTATTTTAAAAATGTTGCGTAATATTATGTTCAACGAGCTCTACGCTTATGGAGCACCGAGGTAAAAAATCGATCTCCAACCCAGCGTTGCCAACCACTTTTGACGAAAAAATGCCTAACTTGAAAGAAAAAGATGCCTTTTTCAATAAAATAAAGCCTTCAACAATTTTTTAGGTAAAGTGGAATAATAAATTGAAAATTAAACACAAATATAAAAAAATAAACAAAAAAAAAATCTAAATTAAAAATTCACAGATAAATTTTTTAATAGGAACAAAATTCACGACAGTTTGGTTTCATAAGTAGGTACAAAGTATTGAATACAAAACAAATATAGTTTCAGTCCTCAGATTGCCTTGGTCCTTGAAATCATACATTGATTTTTGGAACAAGGATATGTCTGTTTGTTTGAATTGCAGATCATAGCAGTTTTTATCTTTAAAAAGCGACTTTGTGTGCATAATTCCACTTAAAGTACTTTTATACCCAGTTAAAACTAATCTGAACTTCAGTTCAATTGAACTCAATTTAACTAAATTTAATGAATAGAATTTGGCAGTATTGCCTTGTCTTTTCTTTCAAAGATCACGCAAAACAAAGTACCTAAAATGTTTGTGTTTTTGACAATCGACTCATTAGCCTTAGCTAATGAAATAATGCCTAAAAGGCATGAAAAAGCCTTAGTTGGTGTTGGCTTGCGAGTTTCGCACAATTTTCTCAAGAATGATGTTGAAAAAGTCACAAGACAGCGCATTACCTTGTCTACATTTTTTTTTTGACATCAAAGGTCTCGGTGAGATTGTTTCCGACCTTTACGGAGCAGCGAGCGTTCTTCATCGACATTCTGCACAATCTGACGAGTTTGGCAGAGATGCCAAAATTAGACATGCAAGGTCCTTAACTACTTAAAAATAATATATATCCCGATGTTGGGAGTCGTTTTCCCATGACAGCATATATACATAGCTACTTCGTTATGTCTTCGTTAACAGCCAGATCCATCTTCGCCGCCTCGACTTAAATACTTGCAAAGGCGCCACTGACGAAAGCTTGCTGATGCGTTCTTCCAATATTGTACTTCTGATGTTGGTATGTGAGTTCCACATAGCTGCTTCAAGAAATGATGTTAAGATCGTTACATGAGAGCGTGCCACCTTGTCATAAACCTTTATCGACATGTGGTGGTGTTTATTCCGCATTTTGACAGAGCGGAAGTCGATAAACAGGAGGCGTGTATCGATCTGGAATTTCTGTGTGTTTTCTAAGATCTGACAGAGTGTACAAATTTGGTCGACGGTTGACTTTCCTGCCCTAAAACCGTATACAAAATCATTTATGATTTTGCCGTCGGCTGATACCTAAGACCTACAGCCAATACAACCAAAGTTTAGTCGAGCTTAGTATGTGGTTAAATTGGTTTCTGGGTAAACAAATAAGAGACGAAAAGACAAGCAAAGTTCCGTTGAAGAAGATTTCGTTTGCCAATGAGTTTATCAGGCGATACCTACATATACCTACATATCGTGTGGAATGTTTAACATCCTGGCGAATGTCAACGGAAGATTTGTACGCGATACGCCAAAACCCATAAACGAAAGAAGTTTATAATGAAGTTTATATGCGAATTTGGAAACAACATGCAAATTCATGGGTCTGGATCTCCTAATAGGCCAGTAGAACTTACAACAATTTTAGTGCTAAACTTACACAAATCTGCAAGCATAATGCCGGGGTACTATTAAAGCATTAAAGGTCCACCTTTCCCGAGAGAAGTAATAAAAAAATCTACGGGTAGATACGGAAGGTGTTTAGTTTTTTTAATTTTAATTTAAGTTTAATTTTCGGTCATCCGTTTTACAGTCGGCATAAAAATATCGTCGTAAGAAATTTTAAAAATGAGTAACGTTGGAGCGGGGTTATTACTTTTTAGCTGTTAAATAATTATGAGACTTAGGTACCCTACACCCCAATTATGCAACCAATGCAACCAAACGCATCTTTTACCACACGGTATGTCGCTCAAAATATTCGAATTCAGAACCAAAAGATAATCTCTTTCTCCCAACAAAACCCATTTATATTTCAAAAGCAAATGACTTCATTATTTTCTAAAAATTCCACTGAACCCACATCAAATCCTTGACGATTATCCAAATAGACAGACGAACCCAACTCGGGCCGCGTCCATTAAAACTGGTTTTCTCGGATTCGTGTCTATTTATTCAAATCAAATCGTCCAGAGAGTTCGCCGCCAAAAAACGAATAAGGGACTTTTTCAAAAAAAAAAAACGAAACACATCCCGATGCATTATCTAAATCCTTTCCGGAGAACCACGCCGAAAAAAACAAACACTTTCGCTGCCGTAGAAAAAACAACTGAATAAAAGGGAGAAACAATAGAAATTGAAACGAAACGCAAATGTAACTCTGGCAGAGGGTCCTGTCAAAATTATTCATTGTTGCAAGTTTCATCATTTTTAGAGTCGTGTTGTGTGAGTCTGGATGTGTCAGATATATATGAACTCGTGCGTCCCACACTGGAACTGGATGTGCCACCAGCAGCACCAGATACCAGACGTTATTCGCCGGCATATAGATAAACAAAACACCGTCAAACGGGACGGAAAAACTAGGAAAAAACTGGCGCGGAAAATTCATAATCGTCATCACAAACAGGAGCGCCGCTGATATCTGGAAAGGGACATATGAAAGGATATCTATATGAATGCAAACTGCAAAAAAATAAAAAAAAAATAAAATCTATACCAACAACACATGAGAAATAGAGCGATAAAACTAGAATTACACTTTTTGTTGGTCTCATTTTCGACGAAAGGATATCTCTTCCATTCGAGTCTGATTTGAAAACGTTTTCTCGTCATCATCACTCATTTGCATATGGCTCACACACAATTATAATTGTTGTTCGAAACAGATTTGTAGGTTAGAAACAGACGAAATAACGAAAAAGGAATCGCTTCGTATATAGTATAAGTGTCAGGCAAGGGGTCCCACAGCATAACGGCACTGTATTCCGTCCTAAATCAAGCAAATCGTGGATTTTTTCCATCAAATCAAACAGCATCCTTCTTCAACCCTTTTTATTGGATTTAATTGCATTGGAAACGGGTTTTCGTTTTCGTTTTCCTTTTATTTATTTTTTACTGGTCGACCCTCACTGTGGGATAAATGTCCTCTAAGACAGGATCATAATAATAAATATTCATATGCAAATATACTCTCAGCATTTGAAGATATTATTATTTCTTCCTTCTCACCTTGGTGACAAAGCCGAAGATGTGATGGTGGATAGTGTCCTTTATTATCATCAGCATCACAATCACACAGTCGCGATAATAATAAAAAAAAATTCTTCGTCTCTTTTGAAATTATGTTTTTTCTTACAGATTTTTATTCTGCCTATTTTAGACGAATTTTTCCTTGGTTTTTGTTTTTTTTTTTGCGCTCTGTGGGTAATTCAAGGATGTCTTCAGCGGCAGCGGCCGCAAAACTCTTTCCTGCTGACACAAGGATTTTAATTAAAAATTTCGTCTTTGTCGGTTTGTCTCGTTTGGATTTGGTTTAAAAGTTAGGCAATCTGTACGAGTGTGTATATAATAGTATCCTTTTTTTAATCCCTTATTTTCTTGGTGATTATGCTGAAGGTAGGCCGCCCAGGAAGAGGGTTGGATTCAATTTGTCGGTGCTTTAAATTCGTTTTTTCTACTTTTTCTTTTAATTTTTTTTTTGAGACATTATTCACGCCTCGAAAGGAAATTGAGAGATAATGATTGGTATAGGGTCTTTAAAAAAAACGTCCTTTTAGAATTTAAAAACTTAAGTTCAATAATTGCAACTCCATTAGGAATAACCTGATCAAAGGATAATGAGGGTTATTGTCTCATTGTGTGCGAATCAAATTTGCCGAGAAATGTGTTCGATAAGAATGTTAGGGCCAAACGCGATAGAAGTCATATGACTTTCTATATAAATTCTTAAATGATTTATTAAATTTATTAACAGATTATTATAGCGTTTTATGTTTGGTTGTTCTTCACACCGCTAAGATTTGATTATTTGTTTGGGAGCAATTGAAAAAGAAATTATGTTTTTATGAGAGCAAGGTAAGTAGGTACACAGTGGCTTAAATAAATTACCCGCAGTTCTGTAGGATACACTCTAAAAAAAAATCGTGTAATTTTACTATCATTAAGCGAGAAATCTACTTGCCTACCTTAATTGCAGTAATTTTACGCACGTATCAATTTTAAACATTTAATGCGTAAATTTTAAATCTTTGTTGTGTAAATTCAAACACAGGTTTTAAATATAAATGCGTATTTCTACACTTAAGATGCTCAAATTAAATGTACATCTACATAATTAATGTTTAAAATCCAACAGAATTTTAGAAAGAAATGCTTATAAATCAACATAAAATGTGTAAATTCAAACCTTTTATGTGTAAATTTGTAGCAAAATTCGACATACAATGTGTAAACTCCAACAAAATTGTGTATGAAGACGCTCAAAATTAGACTTTTTTTGTGTAATTTTGCTTAAGTTTGGTATCGATATTCAATATGAATGCGTATTTCTACACTTAAAATGTTCAAATTAAGTGTACATCTACATAATTAATGTTTAAAATTCAACAGAATTTTAGAAAGAAATGTTTATAGATCAACATAAAATGTGTAAATTCAAATCTTTTATGTTCAAATTTGTAGCAAAATTCTACATATAATGTGTAAGCTCCAACAAAATTGTCTATGAAGAAGCTTAAAATTAGACTTTTTTTTATGTAATATTGCTTAAATTCAATATTTAATCGTCAAAAAGTCTATTCAAAAAAATTTAAAAACAAATAAAAGTATAATCATCGGCCTTGATACCCGCCACTGCAGTGAACCTGTCTAAACGAAATAAAACAATCCAAAAATGCTTAAGATATTTTTATTATAAATTATTCGTTTTCAAAAAAAAAAAATTTTAAATATGTACATACTTCAGTTAAAAAAAAAAAATTGAAAATTCATAGCGTTAAAAGATAGGTATCTGTTCTTATTATTTATTTTAGCTTCCAATAATTTTCGAAATGAGCGTGTTCACTCGTTGCATGTTATTAACATGTTTTTTTGAGCCACGCGTAGAGTTAGGATAGTGCCTGTAGCAAAAGCGCACCAGGAACTCCATCGACTGCGACAGATGCGTGGGGTACATAATATTAAACGCGTAATAATAATTAATTACTTGCACCACAAGATCCAGAAAATCGATGTCTGGTTTGGGAAATCGGGCAACCAACTGGATTATAAAAACGAACACACGCGCACAAAACTTGTTTTCAATAAAATATGTAATGGGACTAAAGGTTGAACCGCTCCATTCAAAGGTCTGATCACATATGAGCTCGCAAATGCACCGTCACTCACAATCGAATGGCAAATTTACACATAAAATGTGTAACTTTCATCAGATGGGTGTAAATATAAGCATTGGTTGTTGGGCTTTAAACACTGTGTGTGTAAATTTCATAAGGTGTTTATATTTAAACAAAATTTGTTTATTTATAAACATTTTCAGAGTAATGTTTAAACAATAGTTGTTGAAAGGTACACAAAAGGTGTACATTTGCAACAAATGTTTGTAATATCTAACATTATGTGTTTAAATTTTTTTTTTACTACTGTATAAACACGCAACTTGCCTATTTTTACATTAAAAATTACATACATTTTCGTAGTAATTTTACACGCATTTTTTAGAGTGTAGCCAGAAAAACCCAAAAGAGCCAAACACGATTTATAAGTTTAAAATTATTATTTCACAAAGAACTTATCTCAATCGTTCCTTACATAGTTCTGTTCTGACTCCTATCACGCGACATACTGTGCAAAAAGCTCGAAGTACATAACTTCGAAAATGTATAGGTATACTGTATAAGTATACATATAGGAAACATAAGTAGGTTATGTTATGTAGTAATCCATCAGTTCTTGAAATGTCGTCCTGTTGAGTTCTTGGTCGTTTAACATGTTTTTAGTTTCCGTGTAAACAAATACACACAGATTTAATGCCAAAATCCTCTACAGGGGATATGCCTCTACGCCACCGACACGCCGGCCGCGCCGCACGCTACCTCCATACCATCGCCACGCCACTGCCACACCACTTCGATGCGCGCCTTGTTTTACAGTTCAAATGTCAAAGAGAAGTCATATTATGTCTTCTTGTATTGTGTAAAGTGCACTTTAGCAAAGAGAACTATAATTCTAAAACCCAAAACTTTTATTTCAATTGTCGAAAAAAAAAAACCCAAAAAGTAGTTAGTTCTGAGTCTGGGAAACTCATTCTCAGATTTTTTTCGAAAACACTCGAAACCTTTATTCAAAATATTAGCTTTCCATACATTTTCCCGTAAACTTCTATATGTATAAAGGATGTCCCATAATTTACGCAAAATTTTAATTTTGCGCCATTTAATAGTACAGTGATGCCAACGGAAAAAAGATATCAATGTGACAGCTGACAGTTTGGGGTTAGTAAAAATGGTGCGCTATACGAAAGAACAACGCATTTTCATTGTTGAGTAATATTTTAAATAAGGCCGTCATAGTGATTTAAAATCATCAGCTATGAAGAGAATAATTGAAAAATTCAGGGAGACTGGATCAATTAGTGATCTTAAACACTCTGGGTGTCCTGTCACAAGTCGTATCAGTTCGCGTGAGTATTGCTGACAGTCCAGGAACACCAATTCGCCAACGTAGTCAAGAATTGGGCATTTCAAGAAGCTCTCTACAGCTGATTCTCACGAAAGACTTGAAACTTCATGCTTACAAAGCTCAATTGACTCAAGAACTGAAGACTATATACTGACCATGCAGCGCGAAGAGAGTTCGTTAAATGGATTTTGGAACGACAACAAGTGGATGCTGATTTTTCGAACAAAATCATTTTCAGTTATGAAGCTCATTTTCATCTTGATGACTTCGTTAATTGACAAAATTGTCGCATTTGGGGTTCAGAAAACCCTGGAGTAATTGTTGAGAAACAAATGCATCCACAACGCGTGACTGTTTGGTGCCGATTTTGGGCTGTAGGCATTATCGGACCATTCTTCTTCGAAAATGCGGCTGGACAGGCAGTAACAATTAATAGTGTTCGTTATCGTGACATGATCACCCATTTTTAGTGCCTAAAATACAAAATATTGATGTGACCAACATGTGGTTTCAACAAGACGGTGCCACATGCGATACATTTACTGCATGAGTCATTTCCTAATCGTGTATAATCGGCCGTTTTTGCGATAAGAATTGGCCATCCATATCTTATGCGATTTAACGCCATTGGACTTTTTTCTTTGTTTTTTTTTTTAAGTCAAAGGTCTATGCAAACAAGCCCACGACCACCAATGCGTTGAAAGATGAAATTGGGAGGTGTATTAATGAAATTCAGCCACATTTATGCGAAACGGTCATAGAAAATTTCAATAAAAGATTATGTACTTGCCAGCAAAGACGTGGCGGCCATTTATCCGATGTGCTATTCCATACATAACCCTAATCTGTCTACTGCATGTATCAATAAAAAATGTAAGCTTTTTAATTAAAAAATTTGTATTTTCTATCAAAATTACATTTTGCGTGAATTATAGGACACCCTTTACATACGCTGTGTTCATGAAAATAGTAGTGCATCTCTCTAAAATAGGCAAAAGTATATAAATTTTGACCGAAAGTAACGGAATTTTGCTATTCTCTTCTTTGCATTCTATTCTAAACAAAAAGTTTGCATCCTTATATTTTTCAACGGAAAAAGTACAGTTTTATTTGGCTCAAGTTTTGTGTTGAGCAGCACTACTATTTTTATGAACGCAACGTATCTACAAAAAATTTAAATTTACTAATTTCCACATTTTATAACAATATTTTTACAGTACAAGGTATATCCTTAGGCAATATTCAACATAAAAATATGTAGATACATATTTGCATCAAAAATTCATTAGTTTTTTATATGCATAGATATTCCAACGATTCTGTTTTTAAAGTCTACAATCAATTTGCAACCAATTTCTAAAGGACATCCCTTGAAATGTATGTGAAACTAAAAACCCTCCACTGCATGTCAAATTTACAAATGGATCTAATTATAGTTGTTGTATGGGAAGTACCAGAACTACTTGACCGACATAGCCCATTTTCAATACCAATTTGACGACCGACGGTAAAAAAAGTCGTCTCAGAAAATGTTAAACGCCTAGGTCGATTCGTTTGAATGCTATCGTGTTTTTCAACAGATAGACACATGGACAGACAGACAGAGAGTTAAAAGGACAATACTAAAACGATTCAGAATTTGATCCTGATTCAGAATACATTATGTACTTGGGGTCTCCGGTGATTCCCTCATGGCGTTATAAATATAATAACAACGTGAATATACTTTCTTGGAGATGTAAAAACTGTCAAAAAGTTATCCTCCTCCGAGGGTTATACCTAAATTGTCCTGTTGGTTACATTTTTAAATTTTTTTTTTGATTGACAAGGATAATGACAGATTATTTAGATGGAAATAGAAATAGATTGGAAATCAGTCGGAAATCATGGCGATTAAGGAGGCCCTGCCGCGGCTATGGTATAATTTAATATCCTACGATTTCTTTAGAAGCTGCATGAATGAGGACTAGGAGGAGGAGACTATTCTTCACCACCTGCCCTCCCATCCCGTAGAAAACCGACATCTCGGAGAATACTTCTTCGACAATCTCGGCGAACTCGCTAATACATAAAACATCAGCTGCCTCCAACGCTTTATTCTTAGCTCCTGTTGGTTCAACGGGTAGTTGTGAGATCATTCGATCCTGCGGTATCACAAAAGGACCTTCTCAAGCCTTAGTGAGGATGCACTTCTTGCCTAACCTAACCATCTTGGTTCTAGTGCTTTCATAGACAAATGCGTACAATATTGGATAAGCGAGACAGATACTTTTTATAGTGTCATCACATCATTGAAATTAAACTGCACAAATGTAAATATTGCGTAAAGTGGTTATTCGCATCATTGTCAGATTTAGTCCCTGTAATTCCACAATCGACGTAAGTGCCCATATTCGGACTGTTATTAAAATGCAGTCATCTGTTATATGAATGAACTTACCCAAACCTTAGTAGAACCAACGTATGGTATGTAGGTATCTTTTCGATATCGAAAATGCCAGTTCTCCACCCTCAACGGCTAATTAGCTTAATTATGTATTCAAACCCGCCCCTGTACTACTAACATAAACCCCCACGTAACCCACTTACCTAATTAAGAACAGTTCCAGGATGCATATAGCCATTAATTAAATTCTATTGTCATACGCTTTGGATTAAGGGTAGATGACATGCTGACCTATCTACCGACTCACCTCCCCAGCGAAATGCAATCCACAGGTCCTGCAAATTCACTGGACACGACGTCCTTCCCCGCACTGCATGTCCTAATTCGCATGCACTTTGTACAATACACGCCCGCAAAAAAAAAAACAAACAAGTACAATGACGAAATGACGAAACACACAAAAAAAAAATACAAAATCAAACCATGACCAACCCAACTTAAACCCCCATGCACCATGCATGCACATTGGACAGGTGGTGTTGTTGCTGACCAATGCCGCCGGCGACGGCTGGTTGTCTATAACATGGGAACCAGAATTCAGTCCGAAATCCAGTCCAGTACTCCCAGGGCCGCACCGCACATAATGCAATTCAATCTGGACACTGACAACAAGGACTGTTATCTGCAAGGACGCACATAATCGCATCAAGGGGAGAATTCGAGCTACGACACCGAGTGCAGAGTTAATGCAATTCCAGCGTCATGGATGCGGCTGGAACTCTTTATTCAGTTGCCCCAACCACCACCACCACCACCACCACCACCATCACCGACCATTGACTTTGATTGTTGACAGCAGGAGGGCGCAAGTAAAAACGTAACAATGACAGTGACGATACAGATACGCGCACACATGTGTATGTGGTATAACTGACCATCCGCATTTTGGTGCATCCGGATGCACTGCTGACATGCAGCATATGCACAAAGCCGGGCATGCACTGAATGCAAGGATTTAGTGGACAAAAATAGCCCACCACCACCACCACCAACGGACGCACAGAATCAATGCAGTTTTTTGCTCTGTTGCTGGCGATTATCACCGGGGAAACAGCTGAGTGACTGGCTCGGGGAACAGGACGGGACTGGAGGATTACTATACTTGCGAGGAAGGATGAGTGTGTGATGACAGTTGCATAGGAAGAGGTCCAACGAGAGCGAGAGTTTCACACGATGCTGCTGAACTCGACTATAGGGATAGCTGGTGCAACAAGTCAAAGGCCTCCGCACTAACAGCATCCCACTCCGAGGAGAGCGTGGAGTGAGTGCACTTGGACATGTTTATAGGTCAGAGCGCTGATTCAATTGCATCTGGTTTCGCGTGTACAAAAAAAATAAAAAATCAACAACGACCATGGCCGGCGGAAGATGAACTCGATGCCAGGTGCATTTCGCATCGCATTGCCCAAGGATAAGCCGACATTCTGTTATGCTCGCGCGGTGGTGGCAGGGAATTGAATTGGCGATTAAATGCCACTTGAGTCCAATAAATCAGCCAAGGGGCTGATTTTTTTTTTTTCGTTTTGCTGCTCTTACGGTCAAGTGGAACGCGTGTTAGAAGACCATGCCAATTCTTTGAAAATGTTTAGGAAGGAGTACCTACCACTACCGTCGTCCGCGTGCAATGGAACGCGACAAGGCTATTGCGGGTACCAAAACAGCTGTTCCTATTTAGTGACAGTTTAGAGAATTTTGTGTTGGATTGTGCCGCTGGACATCGGTTAGGCGCTAGGGGGACACATGTTTTCGCTGCACCGAGGTGGGTTTCACTTTTGGAATCAGCCAACCAACCGGCCAGACAGACCGATAGACAGACAGATAAAAAGTGCTTAATAGGATTTTTATGCGATAAAATTAAGATGAATGACGACAAGTTAGGGAAATAATTTTTGGACAAAGTTTTCGGGCTATTCTCTTGTTTTTGCGCGCAGTCCTCTGTCTTGTTTTTTTCTTTTTTTTGTTGCATGTGGAGATACGGTTACGTGGAATTTCTTGGAATTAGTTAATGGAGGTGACACTTGGACAAGCAACTGTGAGGACAAAAATGTGGCCGTACTTATCTACTGACCTTCAAATATATAGTTTTCGGGAATTAGTCAAGCGCAGTTCCAAAAACCATTGCCAGAACAGAGACATGGATGTGGCTCGATTGTCACTGAAATTTCCATATCTTGACATTGTGCGGTTTTTGGCAATTTTCGCTAAAACGGGTAGAGGAGAGATGTCGGACTTGATTTAATCCGGATATACTTAGGCCCAACACACACGGAGCAACTGTGCAACTTGACTCCACACACGAGCAAACTCATCAGTCATCACCAATCAAAATCTGTGGTTCGTTTAGTGTCGTCATCTTTTTCAACCTCCCCCACCAGCAACAGGTTGGTCTGTTGTTCGCTCATCTTCGACAAACTAGAAACTGAAAACAATAGGCAACCCGACATGCAAAATGATTCAAAGCAAACTAGTTGCCTAATCGCATCGCCAAGTCATCAATGAAGATCAATTGCCTTTTTCTTAGGCCTCCCAATTCGAAACTTTCTGCGCCACTGGTGATCGTCCATTTAAGAAGAACTTCAATCACATGCGGTGTTAATTGTCATTTTTCCGGTAAGAGTTCTTTCTTTCATGTGAGATATTTTATTAGGATTGTATGTTAATAAAAAACCGATGTAATTGAACTCGTTAACACACAGATTCGAGATAAGTTGCTAGTAGATTTTGATAATTTTTGAATTTAGAGCCTGTTGATAGCTTAAATCTTCTGTTGACGGTGTCAAAAGGATTTTTGCAGTCCAAAAAATTGCGTATTTTCTTATTTTCTCAATAAACAATAATTTTGCGATAGTTGTTTGCGATAAACTTCAACTTTCAAAGGTCTCGGATAGTGATATCTGACACATAAATGCCCAGTTGCACAGTCAGAATTTAAACTCTCGTTTTGGTTTAAACCTTCGTTCAACAAATTTTCGGTTTCACTGTGTGCGTTTAAACCCAAAGTGGAGTTCAACTCTCGGTTTAAGTTAAACGGCTGCATTCTGCCGTTTAAACTTTCGTCTCGCATTTTGAGGTTTATTTTGACAGCTGCCATTTCATACAGAGAGGTGAGAGAGAAAATAAAAGAGATAAATTGTCTGGGTGCTACACTTCTTGAATTTATATGACTGAAAACTAGAGTTATGATTAGTTTCAGCATTACTGCGGTAAACCCACTGTTAAAAAATGTCATCAGAAAATGTCAATAGATTTCCAACCAATATACTTTTCAAGGAAAGTGAACAACAGGTAGATTTTAGCCCAAACATAATGTAGGCAAGAGTAAATTGTATTGAGGTTTTTTCAATATACATAAATTAATTATTTTAGTGTGTGGAAACGACGATTATTTTTTTGTAATGCTATATACTAGCGATTTCTTTAGATTCTTGGCGAACAAAATATATTTATACTTACTCAAATCATTCACATTTTCTTTTGGCTGAAACAAGACACTACCTACTCTATGCTTTATAGGTACAATACAATTTTTTTGTCCGATTTTGAACACACTTCTCGGGTCAATGCCTGTAAATTTGAGTTTGTTCAGTTAAAAGGTTTGTATACAGATCTAGATTACATTTTTGTTTAAAAAAAGTATAATCGGAACAAGATAGCGCAGATTTTCGCAGAAACACCAGCAAAAAACTGTGCGCGTAGGTACCTATTACCAGACAATGACCCTAATTATAGGCTCATAAATCCCTTTCAATATTCATTTTTCATTACCATTACTGGCAACGGGTGATCGGATGTGGTAAAAACCCAGCGAGTGACAAGAAGCAGTACCTGTGATCGCATCCCTCCGAATGCCCACTACATTTCAACAACTACATAATTATTATTATTGAAAAAAAAAAAAAAATTAATTACTGCAATAATTAATTGGTGAAAGTAGATGATAGTTCAAACACGTGTCAAAAATAAATCAATTCACTTCGTTATTACCAAAATACATAATGTAATAATATTGCACACATTTACTTTTATTTACAACTGGTAAAATAGATAAAGTAGAGAAAAGCAATAACCATTCATTTGATCAAAAGTGCGCTGGTAGAAAAATATCCCCTTAAGGGAAATTGACCTGCGCTTCCACAACTGCGTTTAGCTAACTGGCAGATTATTTTGAACTGTGAAACTGAACGAGTTAAACCAAAAGTTTAAACTCTCGGTCAGGTTTAGTTAAACTTCAGTTTAAACTCTGACTGTGCAACTGGGCAAAAGTGTCTGATAGCCTATGAGCCGGATCAAGTGGCTGTTAAACCCTTTATCTGGAAGATAAGCAAAAACGGAACGTGTGTAGATTGTATACAATCTTTTTTCCTTCTGTATTCAACTTCGAGACTAGAAGGTCCGTTTCTTCCTTGAGTGAAAATTAATAGGGGTATTCCATGACAAAGTGAACATTGGTATCCAATTATGAAGATAATTATTTATTATTAACTATAAGATAAAACAAAAGCCAAAACACAGAATCGACATAATCCACAAAAATAAGATTGTTTTTGTTTTTTTTAATGGTTATCAAAGGCTTTCGATCAAAAGTTGTTTCGAACGCAACTTTTTTTTTCCAATGTTGGAAATACTTAACCGTTTTTTGTGTGCTCTGTGCGAAATAAAAACGCATCTGAAGTGTTAATTAAATTTCGCGATCTTTCTGCTTCAAATACGAGAAATTGTATTTTGATTTGTGTAAGTGCATCAATAATATTAAAATAATAACAAATCATCATTTTGCTTGTCCCACCCGTGACAAATATACAGAAAAAGTTTTTTTTATTAGTTACTGACATAGAGGTTATGTCTAAAATTTGATAAATAATATTATTATTTTACAATGAAAACCTATGTGACTTTTTTTTCTATTGTGAACGTTATTCAGACAGTTTTCTATAGAAGAATAATAGTGTCCCACCCGTGACAATCACGGGTGTCACGGGTGGGACACTTGTCCCGGAGGGCTATTAGGCTTTCAAGTCTGGTAGAGTTATACGTTATTAGCCGGTATTTTGCGTGACCAACAAACCAGAGAGAATAGACCACCAGTTTCGGGCAAAATTGAGAGATCCATAGAACCAAAAAAACTAATAAAATTATAGCTCCTAATAAAACACAAAATAAACAAAGACAAAATAAATGACGTGTGTAGGTATCGAAACAGCATTCTCGTTCGGTCAAACAATTAGTGGCTGTTAAGTTTTTCTATCAATTAGGTTATCAAAAACTTTGACGAACTATCCAAAACTTTTCCGTAACCTTTGAAACGGACGTGGAAGTGTTGAAGAATCTTAAATACAATTCGTGTAGTATGCACTCGACACTTTAAAGAAAGAATGAATAATACTTTGATTGCAGTAAGCGATTTCAAATTTAAGGAAAAATGTAATTTCGGAAAAAACGGCGGGTGTAACTTGCTCAAGTGGACCCTCCATAACTCTCGATTCTCCGTCATCGGCTCTAAATCATTAAAGGCAATCACCATATCGGTAGATGTGTGATTATGGACTTGATCTAATCATTTCATCCTGGGTCTCTTACTAGAGGACACCTGCTAGACGGCACGGATTTAATAGCCCGTCTTGTGATCCTGGTTAGGGACATGCGTTTAACATGACCAAACCACGAAAAACGGCACCGAAATGTATTTTTTTTTTTTAAATTTGTGAAATCTAGAGCATTAAAAGCAAATTTGTTAAAATATGTACGACAAAATTGTCAGGGTAAGTGCGAAAAATTTGTAGAATTGTCACCTGTCAATGTTTATGAAATAGGGCCCTGTTCGTCGAATTTTTTTTTATAAAGACAATATTCTCTTTCGAATCATCTCATCAGGTTGCAAACACTATTATTTGGCATGCGGGATTTTGAAAGTATCTAAGTAAATTTAAATTTTACAACATGTGTCACACTTTCAAAAAGGATTGAATAAAGTAAAGTAGGATTTCATATACGTCCTCCACACAATTGAAAAACTCGTAAGATATATTTTGTCGAAAGGAAAGCCAATCAGGAAAAAACAACCAATAAAAACAAGAAATCCAAATTGTCAATTTAATTCAACTAAATGACTAGATAGACCCCTATAAAATGTCAAATTATCCTGTTTATTTAAATTCATCAGTTTATCGTCAACATGGATCATTTTGTAGTCGGCGACGTGTTATTCAATGGTCCTCCATCTAACCGCTAATGGTTGAACACATTTTTGGGTTTCCATTTCCACACTTCCATTGAGAATGCGGATCGAGATATTTTCGCGTCGTCAGTTTTCGCATTGGACAATATCCACTTGAGATGTGAATAGAAACGAATGTCATTCGCAGGTATCGGTTGCCCATCAGGATTTTTTTTTTGTTTGTTTGTTGCTGCTGTTTAGATAAAGGTGATCGTCTATTGAAATCGACGTGATATCAATCTTATTCATTTTACAGTAGGATTGTATAGTCGTATACAAAAAAAAAAAAAGAGCGGTTGCGATCGGTAGGAAGTTGTTGATGATGATGACGCAAAAGATGGCAGATGTGTGCTACCGGCCACGGGTCAAAAGGGTTAAGCATTTCTTTTATTTACGATCCATTCCATACCTGGTGTTGTTGGGATTGTTTGGTACAACATCCCGTTTATCTCGTTTTCATTGGTATCTGATTTTGCATCTGAATATTTCTGCTGTGAGATTGCATTGTGCCTGCGCAGAGTTAACGAGGGACGACACGATGCCGACGGCTGTGAATTTAATTATTTTTTGATAAGTGCGTTACATAGTCATACACTCATACCTATCTGTGTTTATGAACACCGCGTGCAGTACCTATAATCATGATTAACGAGCAATATTCATGGATAATGTTCGGAGGCGAAAATTTGTAAATTTTGTTGTAAAATGTGTTTAGAAACAATTACCACTATGTATAGATTAGGTATATTGCGACAAGTGAACATAATTGCATTGACGTTGAATTGCATGTTTAATGATGTCTTAGGAAAGTATATAGGTATAGGTACACTAATAATCTTTAGGCCAATTAGCGCAGCTTTATTGCATCCTGGTGATAAGCTGTTAATTATTTAGTTATAAAAATGTGTTACTTAGTAGACGTCTTTGATTGGCTTAAATTTGTGTTCACCCAATGGTAGCTTATAGACAAGACCGATAGGAATTTCAAAATAATGTAATTTGGTATCTAGTATCTAGCTAGTTGACCAAATAAAACCAATGGTCTTTATGCCTAAATATTTACAATCGGTTGGCAATGACAATAAAGTCTTGTGGAACTCAACTTGACAGCATCTGTCATTTCGAATATATCAAGACAATTTTCTTCTTTTTTCTTTTTAAAAACTACTAGCTGACCCGGCAAACGTTGTTCTACCTAAAATAGTTATTTTAAATATTTCAAGATCTAGTATTTTTTTTGTTCAATTATTGTTTTTTTAATAGAATATGAAGGAGGATAGCTTCACTGGTTCAGCGGCCATTCTGAGAACGCCGGCTACTGTTACCATTGTCTCTTCTTGGCATCTCGCACATAAATTGTTCACTATCAATAATTTACGTTTGAAATAGCCAGTGAAGAAAGTTAACGAACGAAAAAGATACAATTGAAATTTGGAAATCAATTTGAGAAACAAAATAAATCGATTACTTTTACGTTTTTTTTTCCTAAACCTTCGGGTAGCAATTACGAACAAACCCGTAGAAGAAAGTATCCAATTTGGTCGCGCCATGCCCCTTTGTCCAATTTTGGCCAATGACCACTCCTGGGCCAATACCTTTGATTGTATGCAAATTCGAACTGAATTGATTCGATGGTTTTCGAGATATAATATTTTGAATGTTTTTTTTTGTATGAGTGGTGCCACGCCCTTTGTCCAATTTAGACCAATCTTCATAGCAACACACTAGGATTGTCTGTAAGTTTTAACTCAATCGATTCGGTGGTTTTCGAGATATAAGATATATGGCAGGGGGGGTCTATTTTCATCGTATTTCCCGTTATAGCCTATCAAAGTAGGTGACCTCTAATTTGGAGGTGTTACGACTAAAATCGCTATAACTTCTAAACTATTATAGCTACAAAAATAGTTTTGTACATTTTAAAAAGATAATTTAGTAGCGCATACAAGTCTTAAGCACTTCGGCTACATCTGGGCAGCTACAAAAAAGTTCTGGCTCCTTAAACTCAAAATTTTGAATATTTTTGTTACAATTTTTTACTTAAAATACCTTTTTCTCAAAATTTTGACTTTATAAATTTTCATTTTTTTTATGAAATTTTTATCCTTGAGAAATTTCCTAAAAATTATGTTAAGCAACTTTTTTACGTACGATCAACAGAAGTTATAGTAAAAGTCACTTTTTGTCAGACAAAAATGGTAAAAAAGACTAGATCTGAGCTAACAACCATGGATTTTTTGTTCTGGGGTACTTGCTATCAAAGAAAAAGAGAAATTAAACCTTTGTTTTTCCAAAATTCTGTATGTAATTAAAAAAGCTTTTTGATAATGCAAAAAAGTGCACTTTTTTTTATTTAAACAATTAGTACCTACCTGTCCTAGAGTTTTAAAGGAAAATAATGAACAAATTCAAAATCATCAGCATCACTGTCTTGTTTTTTTGTTTAATGAGGAAAGCGATTTTCGCAAATGTGTGGGAGGTAACTAGACCAGTCTGCGTAGTTATTTTGATAAAGATAGCTGGTATCTACATTTAAAAAAAAATGGAACTTGGCTGGAAAATTATGTGCTTATATTTATGGACAGAAAACGTAGCCAAAACACCGCTCTCTATAAATTGATAGATGATTTAAGGAAAGAGCTTCTACTTTTGAAAGCACAGGTGGATACGGTTCGAAATGGGGAGAAAATTCCAGAATTTTGAAAACAGAATGTTGGGAAACAGCATTTTAAACTTACAGCATATTTGCGCAGAATTTTGATAACACAGAAAGGGTAGATATTCACTTAAACGCGTAAAAGCCTAATAAACTGCGTAAACTGCAAAAACTTACCACCTCGTAAACGAACTGTCAGATTTTGTATGGAGAATAGTTTACGTAGCCTTGATAATTTTCTCTGACTATTTACACTTGGAATTCAACCGCGAAAAGTTACGCAAATCAAACTTTGACAGATAGTTGTATGATTTGTTTGTTTGTTCTCAGAGTTTTTTTTAAAGAAGATCTTAAAATGACGGTAAGTTGACAGCCGATTTAAAAGGTCGAAAACTATGCGATGAGCTTAATGGTATCAATCAAAGTATCAATCTGTAGATTGATATTGAGTAGGTACTTTCTTGGCTCTAAAAATAAAGCTTTTATTCGAAGTCGGTAAATAGAAACAGAAGACCACTTGGACAACAAGTTCAAACGTTTGGTGTAGGCAGAGTATCCAACGAAACCCTTGTTTCATTCTGATTCGATGCTCTAACTACAAGTTCATGCAACCACAGAACAGAGTGTCGCTGTAAAGTTAAAATCTCTGACGGATAGACTTGGGTCCAATTTGTGAATAAAATCCTCTTTGCAGCTCCCTTAGGGTCTAATTAAAAATTAACTCATTAAAACATTTCTTCCGAGGGAGTACTAAATTCTTAAAACATGTACCACGACACAGAGCTGTCAAATACAATTTAAGCATGTTATGCCCAAATCGTTTATCGTTGGTTTATGTCCCATAGTCGGACATAAGAAAACACCTTTATACGCGCGTTTACATTACCCTCCTGATTCCAAACAAGAATCCACAGCCACACATAGGATTGTCAACAAAGTAATTCGTATATTCGAAAGGTAGGTAATATTAAAAAATGTTTGTTGCCATAAAGCGGTGTAGGTATGTACGAGTATTTAAGTTACCCTCTTTAAATAGAAGGGTTAACATATAGCCAGGAGTATAGAGACCTTTTCCAACGAGAAGGTAGCAGAAGAGGATGCTGTACAACATCAGGTCACTGCAGGACTCACCAGAACTGAACATATGGCCATACAATGAACTACATAGCAACCAGACTGGACGGGACAGTCCCGTGGACCGTTTCTTCGTTGTTTTTGTTTTTTTTTTTTAATCAATAACTCTCCCCGTGATTGTGGTGATATTACAAAAGGGGACATATTCATGCACTCTATACTTTCAACCCTTTCGTTGGCATTAATTCTTTTTTTGTTGTTCTATGCCATCATGGTGTCCTTATTACCTATGCATTTCGCATGGACACCGGTCCTGTTTTGCTCGCATACTCATTGTTTTTATTTCCTGGCCTGCCTTGCTTCCTATTCCCATTTTCCGCCTGATATCACTCGCTGCGCGTTGTTCATATCTGGGATAAGCCACTCTCGTACAAGCATTCGGTGGACGGCTTCCCTTGATTCGGAAAAAAAGGGTTCGAGAGGCATTCCTGAATTAGTTATGAATAAGAAATTGAAAAATATGGACAATTGGCCATGAGGTTCAGCGTCGAACGGCCGGCGAGTACCTACATTTGAGTTTCGGTTGCTATATTTGCACAAGAGGCGATGATCCCGGTATGGCACGGCGCGCGTATAAAGCCTGGACCGTACACACACAACACTAACAAGCATAGAAATGAGCACAAACAATTCGAGCGATTTTTTTTCAGTTGTTGTTGTCCACGAAGAAAAGCATCATTGAAAGGATGCTGTCGGTTTCAATTAAAAATTCAGCCGCTCTGTACGAACACAGCAGTAGGACGGAGGACAGAAGGATTATTACCTTCAGTTCACTGGGGGTTTTTTAAATGTGCGGTTTTGTAATAAGGACAATATGACGCGACGCGAAGCGACTATCCGTTGTCGGCATAGCCCGTCTTCTTGTCATTCGATTGTACATACTCGTTTATGCTTCCCCCTTTTGGACATTCAACTTGCATAATATTGGTCGGCTAATGCGGGTCCTTGTATAGGTAATTTAAAACCTTTTTTGTGATGAAATCGAGAGGGGACACCGTCCGCTGCTGCTGCATGTGCATTTCGGTTTAATATGGAACATGCATCGAATTTCAAAAGGATATTATGCATGCGGTTGGTATACTTATGTCAAATACGGTGATCAGAATATATCAAGGTCAAAGCGTTTTGCAACTTCAAAGAGGATATTCAATGAAGGTCAAGAATTTCGGAATATTTTTTCTTACCGCCGGCCGTCGGCGCATGTATTGTAATTCGAGAGCTCTGCCTTTGTGCAAGTTTATCCGTAAATGGAGCGGACAATTTTTGTGACATTAAACGCTGCTGGTGTGGAGAATTGAAAAATGTCTATACCTAGTACATATTTTCATACATATATTCGGGAAGATCGGCATCAGTGCGGTGTACTTGCACTTGTTCGACGAAATCATCAGCAGTCTGTGAATTAGGGATCATTGTGAGTCGAGGCCATTTGTGACATCGATTTAGGCTCACATCGAGTCTCATAGCGAGTCTTGTCATTTCAATTAGGACTAGATAGGTTATAAAACAAATCTAAACGCATAAGTGTTTATCTATAAGATGTTTAGAATCCAATTCTGGGCATCACACTTTCGGCATCAATGGTGAGGTGATGCCCAACCCGTGAAGAGTTTCTGTCATATAACCTTCCCTTCTCATCGATCTCGGAAACTTTGCTTCCAGTTAGGCTACGCTAAGGTTTGGCAGGTAGAAACTAATAAACTGCGCCCATACATTTTAGTTGTATTGGCCATAGTAGATTCGATGCTAAGTTACATGCTAAGCAAAACTTGGCGCTAAAAGCGAGTAAACTCTTCTACTCAGTTTTTTAGCAAGAAATTCGAACTAAAACGCAGCTGTCAATAGATGGGCTAAGCTTCAATTCAATAAAAACAACAATAGTACCCTTCACGAGAAAGAGAAAACTTGAACGGCTGAGGCCAATACGTCTATCCGGGTACAATACTGACACCTGCCAAGAAAGTTTAATATCTGGGACTAAACCTAACAACTTGGTTACCAAGTTCAGTAACAAGAAAGATTCGGAGCGATCAATACAAAGTCCATGAGGGAACTGAATTCGGACAAATCACTGGGCAATAGTACACAAGCATATCTTTCAGGCTGAAACTCTATTATTACAGGCTTTCTAACGAGGTATTTGTAGAAGTATATCTATACCTATATATAAAAATGAATTGCTGTTCGTTAGTCTCACTAAAACTCGAGAACGGCTGGACCGATTTGACTAATTTCGGTCTTGAATTATTTGTGGAAGTCCAGAGAAGGTTTAAAAAGTGAAAAATTGGACAAAGGGGCGTGGCACCTCCCATAACATTCAAAATCTTATATCTCGAAAACCACTGAATCGATTGAGTTCAAATTTACATACAATCTTATGTATCAGCCCAGGAGTATTCCTGTGAAGATTGGTCAAAATTGAACAAAGGGGCATGGCACCTCCCATACAAAAAAAAAAAAACATTCAAAAACTTATATCTCGAAAACCACTGAATCGATTGAGTTCAAATTTACATACAATCTTATGTATCAGCCCAGGAGTATTCCTGTGAAGATTGGTCAAAATTGAACAAAGGGGCATGGCACCTCCCATACAAAAAAAAAAACATTCAAAATCGTATATCTCGAAAACCACACAATCGATTGAGTTCAAAATTACACACAATGTTATGTATCAGCCCAGGAGTATTCCTATGAAGATTAGTCAAAATTGGGCAAAAGGGCGTGGCACCTCCCATACAAAAAAAAAAAACATTCAAAAACTTATATCTCGAAAACCACTGAATCGATTGAGTTCAAATTTACATACAATCTTAGGTATCGGCCCAGGAGTATTCCTGTGAAGATTGGTCAAAATTGGACAAAGGGCGACCGCCTAAACAAAAAATATCTTGAAAACCGCCGAATCGATTGAGTTGAAACTTACAGACAATTTAGGCTTAGGAGTGTTGCTGTAAGATTGGTCAAAATTGGACAAAAGGGCGTGGCACCGCCTATACAAAAAACATCTTCTATTGGGTGAAACTAGATGACATTATAACTCGATAACCTCTGAGCCGATTTTCATAATTCTTGTCTTTTTGTTTTGTTCGTATTGCTGTATTTCAGGTTTACACAGAAAGAAAATTCCAGAAAGTCGATTTTTCTCATTTTTCGCATTTTACGAAGGAACATTATTATCTAAGAAGATAGAAGAACAAGAAAGAAGAAGGTGTTTCTGTGAAAGTTTGATCAAAATTGGACAAAGGAGCGTGGTACCTACCGTATAAAGAAATATAGGTACATTTTAAATCCTATTTCTGGACACCCATGGGAGCTAAAGAGGGTGGGATAGGAAAACGGGCCATGGCACGTCCCTTACAACAAAGTTATTTAAATAACGATATCTGAACATTGACTGATTGAAGCATTTTACAAAACCTGGCGGGACTGGACAGAAGGGCGTGACATCTCTCATAACAAAAAAATACTTTTCAAACCTTATTCTTCGACAGTCATGGGAAAAAAATTGTCTAGACAATACAATTCGTGGGCACACGTCCGAGGAAATATCGGTCGAAGCACACGGAGTACAGAATCAGTCTGGACACATCGGTTAAATAAAAATGATATGAAAATGTAAGAGCAGGCAAAACAACGTTTGCCGGGCCCGCTAGTACTCAATATATATCTGAAGAAGGTCTGTGCGGATTTTCCGTCTTGTAAAATCCCAGAACATGTGCTGGGATCTTGTGGGGCATTAATCTTCAAAAGACTGAGATTTTGTTCAAGTACCAACTATCAGATGAGGAAGTATCATCACAGGAGCGAGCTCTCATTTTTATATTCTGAAAGGATAATTAGAGATAGTTCTATATGACGGACTTCTTCCAACAAGGTCTAATAATGGAATAAAACTACAAGAACGACTCTCAAAGACTTGTCTAAACAGAAAGTCCATATTAAAGTTTCTTCTATTGCAGTATTGGTACTTTGCCTAAATTGTTTATCTTTCGATGCAGTTTATCAATAACCAATGACCAAAGTAGGGGTGAAAGTATAGGTACTCCTCAGCCTTTTCAAGCTGTTATTGATACTAATGCCAGCCCGACGAAGCAGTTGTTTTTGTACCTTTAAGGATCGCTTTGATCTGTTTTATATTAATTTCGCCTACATTTCTGTGTTGCAAAGCATTTGATATGGAGAATGGAGTCATACCAAGTATTTTCAAAACCACACTCTATGTCAAGAAAGGGACACAGTGCAACCTATTTGCTTTACCAGTAAAAGAGAGCAGTTATCCAGGGCTCCTAGAAATAGCGCTGTATGACGTGCCTGATGGTATTTAATGCCTACTTACTTACTTACTTTTGGTGGCGCTTACAGTCCGGGGTGGACCACGGCCTCAACCAACAAGCCCCTTCAGCTAGCTCGGTCCCTCGCTAGCTGCCGCCAGTTGCGCACACCAAGTTGGTTGAGGTCGTTCTCCAATTGTGCGCGCCACCTAAGATGGGGTCTTCCTCTGCTGCGTTGTCCCTCAGGGGTGGATTCGAAGACTCGTCGGGCTGGTGCGTTATTGTCCATACGCTCCACGTGTCCCAGCCATCTCAGCCGTTGAATTTTTAGCTTTTTGACAAGGTCAGCGTCGCTGTATAGCCCGTATAGTTCGTCATTGAATCTTCTTCTCCACACTCCATCGTCACAAACTGGACCGAATATCACTCGAAGAATCTTTCTCTCAAAGCATCCGAGAAGGTTTTCATCCGCTTTTGACAGGGTCCATGCTTCTGCACCATACAGCAGGACCGGGATGATTAAGGTCTTATATAATATCTCCTTGGTTCTATGAGAGAGGGCTTTACTTCTTAGGTGCCTTCCTAGCCCTAAGAAACAGCGATTGGCAAGTGTGATTCTTCGCTTGATCTCTGCGCCGATGTCATTTTGCGAATTGATAGTGGAGCCCAGGTATACAAAGTCTTTAACTACTTCGAAGTTGTATCTGTCCATCGTGACGTTTTGTCCAAGTCGCCGATGTTGAGAGTCCTTTCTCGTTGACAGCATATACTTCGTTTTGTCCTCATTGACAGCCAGACCCATCCTCGCCGCCTCCGTTTCGATGCTTGCAAATGCACCACTGACAGCTCGCCGCGTTCTCCCAATAATGTCAATGTCATCAGCATAGGCAAGTAGTTGGACGGACTTTTGAAAAATTGTACCTCTGGTGTTGGCTTGCGAGTTTCGTACAATTGCTTCAAGAACGATATTAAAGAGAGTACATGATAGCGCGTCGCCTTGTCTCAAACCTTTTTCGACATCAAATGGCTCGGTGGTGTTCTTGCCGACTTTGACGGAGCAGCGAGATTTCTCCATCGTCATCCTGCACAGACGGACGAGTTTGGCGGGGATGCCAAAACTTAACATGGCTTTGTATAATTCGTCCCTATATACGCTAAGGCGACTTTAAAGTCGATAAATAGATGGTGTGTATCGATCTGAAATTCCTGGGTTTTTTCCAAGATCTGTCGGAGTGTGAAAATTTGGTCGATGGTTGACTTTCCTGGTCTAAAACCTGGATCAGGTTGTTGGCGAAAGGTTTTAGACGTTCACATAATACAGCCGACAAGATCTTATATACGCGACATTCAGGAGACTTATTCCTCTGTAGTTGGCGCAGTTCAGAGTAACTCCTTTCTTGTGGATGGGACACACGATGCTGAGGTTCCATTCGTCGGGCATGCTTTCATCCGACCAGATTTTACAGATGAGTTGGTGCATGCTCCTTACCAAGCCATCTCCCGCTGCTTTGAAAAGTTCGGCTGGGAGGCCGTCCGCTCCAGCAGCTTTGTTGGACTTAAGTTTGGATATCGCTATCCTCACTTCGTGTAGGTCGGGTGGACGGAAATGTTGGCTATCATCGTCCAAGCTGAACAGATCATTCTGCCTGACAGCGGGTTGTTGCCTGGTTTAATGCCTGGGTTCAGATTTTTTAACTCATATTCCTAGAAATGCATTTATCCTTCTGGCCCAAATCTATACCGAACGAAAATTTGTCTCCGCAAATTCCCAAATAATGCCTTTGGATAGCGATCACGAGTTTGAATACTTGTTAACAACTCTGCGACATGCCCACCCCAACAGTCAGTGCGCCCACGGCATCGCAGGCGCATATAAACACTCAACATGAGCGCACAATCACTATCCTCATAGTTACTAAATCACCAATAACCAGCCACTATAGTCACATTAATTATATATATCTCAGCATCAGTGAGCCTGCACATGTTTAACTACATCGCTCACCCAAATGCTTCCATACCGTTGGCAAATACCATAAATAACTGCCGGCCATGCCAACAACTAATACGAGAAATAGTTTCAAATGAAATTCACCCAAACACTAAGGAGATAATATGTTAGATGTGTTGCTGGTTGCTGCCTCCGCAACTGCGCGAATTCGCTGCCGCCACCATGCTCCTTTCACACGAAGTACAAGCATTTAAGCTGCCATCGCCAAATATGGCCAAATGTGTTGCTGCAGCAGCGCCAATCATCAGCGACACTCTACACCGGCATGTAAGCGCGGTCTACAAGTACAAGTACAAGTACAAGTAATATCCTGTCAAATGGCATTACCAACCTTGTAACCATTGGCCATTGATGACGCGAGAGAATCGAGAGTCGAGACACCAACCGGGGGGAGGGCATCATATTGTCTCTCCAGGGAAAGAGGCCCCAGGCGCGCTGTTCTGCCATGCGACGGTTTTAATTGTAATTGTAATTTTATTTTCGTTTAGAAAATTATTAATTGCAGTGGAGTCACATAATTAATGGCCCCACCGCGCACCACCACCATCACAAGCACCACTAGCGAAATATGGCAAAAAAATAAAATATAATTAAATCCCATGTGAGCGGAGCTTTGCAGGTGCAGGTTCGGCTTATACCGAAAATTTAAATGCAAACGGTGATCTTGCACTGTCCACGCGCGGGGCGGTCGATGTAATTGATTGTCTTGATTGGCGGTGGCGTGAAATGAGTATCTCGACAGTGAATAGTGCAATTTGATGCTATTAGCCATTCGCAGATATATACCTACGTTTGGCAATTATACCCCGAGAGGGGTGCGCGGTGGCGGTGCAGAATAATTATTGCCATAGCGGTATATGTGCCGTGCACCTCTAGGTACGTGCCGTACTAATTGACATGTAGGCAGAGAATTCGCTATTAATTATGTGAATCGATTGTTTCGCCGTTCTTATGGTTTGCTTTGTTTATTTTGTGCATCGGTGGCAAGGAGGTGTACCCCTCTCTGCACTTGCATAACTCTTGCAATGACAGTTCAAGGAAGTCGGGCTTGAATGGAATGGTATAGTCTCGCGCTCTGACATATCGGAATGGAAGTGCAAAATGCCAAGGAACGTTCGAATGTGGGGGAGGGCAGACCGAACAATGGCCGTGTGATAGATCTGGGAATATTCTCAATATCAATTAAGGCCAGGCGGCATTTTGTTCTAAATGAAAATGGCACAATTATCCGTTTGATGAATGGAATTCGTAATAGTTGTGTCAAATAAAATGTCAGACAGTGTAATGTGATATATAAGGCGATTCATTTCGAGTGGAATTCTTTAGGTATATGGAGTGGGAGCTTTATCCACACTTTGTTGGCAATGGTCAAATTAATTAGACTGTACCATGCTACAAAGTTGTTGTTTGTATAGTGGCTGATCAGCGAACAGGGAGGTATAGCTTCTAAGACATGGTTAAAGTAAAGGAGTATAATCCTCTATCAAATTAATGTGACGCAAATGGTTCTACCTTTTGTAGATGTTGATCTTTTTGGACTCAGACAATGACACTAGAGCTTAGATTAACCCGCCAATGGTGACCTACGGTCTGTGAGACCGGCTGTGTTAAAAAATTCGAATAACTTTATTCTTCGTTATTGTTTTTTGTTGCAATTTCGAGTAGCTGCCGCATTGCACACCCCCCACCATAAAAGTTCACGTGGAAACTGCTTAGTGAGCACACGTTGTGTATTTTTTTTTTTTTTACTAACCCGGTGCGTGAGACCGTGTGTCACGTGTATGTATTTTACCTAGTAAATATTTTTTTTATTGTTTTATTGTGTATTTTGTTCATTTTGTAAAAGTTCCATATGTCAAAAGACTAAAAACCGTTATTTTTATTTTTTTCTTAATTTTAAAAAATGTATTATACGAAAAACGTCGTTATTTTTAATGTTCTATTTAAAAATGTTTGTGAATTGTAATATTGAAATAAAAGAACTCAAATTGATTAAATATTTTTGTTTTATTGTTAAAGAGCATAAATTAAAAAAAAACATGAACTATTAGTAACACGTTTCGAAAAATTTTCAGTTGAAAACCCCGGTGCATGAGACCGGCGTCACCATTGATCAAAGTCAAATTCGCGTCACCATTGGCGGGTTAAATGAAGAAATAGCTGTTTCTTTGAACTAAAAAAGCAAAGCCCTCCCTCGAACAACTATAAAGTGTACCTTTATAAGACCCTAATCATCCCAATCCCTCTCTATGGTGCAGAGGCATGGACTCTATTAAAAACGGATGATGTTACTCTTGGTTGTTTTGATAGGAAAATTATTCGATTCATTTTCGTTCCCGTCTGCATAGACGGTGAATGGAGGAGGAGATCCAACGACGAACTCTACGGGAAGAGTAAAGGTCCAACGACTGAGGTGGCTGGTCATGTAGAGCGAATTTACCAGAATGCTCCGGCCAATAAGATCTTCGAATTCACCCCCAAGGGACGGCGCAGTAGAGGAAGACCGCGACTCAGGTGGGGAACGCAAGTGGAAGGGGACCTTCACCAACTTAACGTGTGAAACTGGAGACAGCTGGCCAAAGATCGTGCTGGCTAGAAACGTTTGTTGGTTGAGGCCCAGGTCCACCCCGATCGAGCTGAGCTCCGTTTTTCGTCGACTTGAACCCAACATTACAGTAGTGGACGTACATATACCTGGTCGCATGGCATCAATACCGCCCGTATTAGGGATTACATTCACAACCACAATGCAGCCTAGCCATGCTTTTGCTTTCCTTTCGCCTTGAACGCTCTTCACAAGAAGTTTAGCTTCGTCACCATTTCTTTTAAAAGTCAATAGCGCAGTACCCCCAATTATAAATGACGGTGGTTCCACTGACTGGAGTTTATCAACAAATTCCTTAAATTCTGCGAAAAGTACTTAAGTACTTCATCGTTGTACATAGCTTTTACGCTTATACTTCGCCTTCGTTACTGCTAACCGCAGATTCCGAATGCCAAATGTACCTTAACTTCCTCATAGAAGAGCTCGAGCGTCGTGTCGAAATTCTTCATACCAATAACAGAAAACATAAAGTCCAAAAATTCAACAAGTGAGCCTGTTAAATTTGTTAACAAATGGTGGTAGAACTTAACATTAAACTTTTTATATTCTGTTATAGAATTGTGTTTGCTTTTTAAATTATATTATACTACTGTACCTAGGGATGGCTATAGCTACTACACTCCCCAACCTAACCTTCTTTGTTTAATTACACATTGAGCTTCCGAATTCTAAGACTATACAGTCAATCCAACAACTAAAGCTTATTAATTTCCGATAAGTAGATATCTTCAACTTGTATACTGATGTGTTAAAGTGGCCTCACAACACTTCAGTAGTTCGCATATTATTCACCAACGAATCTTATCCTTAGCCAAATTCCTTCTTCGCCTCAATAATCTCTTCGTGAACATGCAATTAAATGGTTTCATTGAAATTTATGCTGATATAGCTCCAGCCGGACATAACCATTACCGATTAAACAGAAAAAAAAAAAAAAAAAAAAAAAAATGAAAGAAAATTAATTTCGAATTTTTAACGACCAGCTTGAACGAAATCCTTATCCTCCTTCATAGTTGCATAGTGTTCAATTGAGCACAATCAAATCAATTGCTGTTGAATAAGAATCGACAAACGAAGAAAAGAAATCCCATAATCAGCTTTCAGCGCTATTGAAACCTCCACACTCTCCTCCTCCGCCGGGTGACACTCCAAGTTGCCTTCCATTATTCGTTCAAACACTCGACTCGAAATTGTTTTCTTTTTAATTTTTCTTTTGGAACTTTTTTCATAAAACTGCTTCTAATTTGCATATTTTCATCCCCGTAAAAAAAAACGAAATTAAATTGAAAATTGTACCAAACTCCTCAGTGCGCCCCTTAAGGACATTCTGGTTTCTCACCTCCTCCCCCCCCAACTTCTAACTTTTGATCAATATTATGCCACTCGATTGCTATAAGTGAAAAAGAAATTTCAAGGGAAAATACACAAAAATAATGGATACATGAAAAATCGGCCGCCATTATTCTTTTGCTATACACTTTTACTATACATCAAGCCCCTCGCAACGAGGACACAATCAGAATCAAGGAAACCAACACCGACGGACACATGCCACAATGCAAAATAAAAAGAACTGAAAATATAAAGCAAAACCTTGTCAAGGAGGCGAACCAAAAACAATCTTGGTTCTTGCGCCATCTACACTAGTACAAGAGTATCTCGCGTACTTTATACACCAACATCATCATCATCGTCATCATCGGAATTGATGAGAGTCCTGTTCGCAGAGAATTATGGGATTTCGGTTGGCAAGTTGGTATTGCTTGTCCCACCCCCACTCTGACAGGCATTTTTTTTTCAACGAATCGATTCAGCTTCTTCGTAGGAACAACAAAAAAAAAATCCCTCAAGAAATTGAAACATCAAGATATCCCTAAGAAAAGGAAGTACACATAAAAATAAGAACATAAATAGAAATTATAGTGGATTCGGGTGGTTGGCAGCTACCACCTTCGAGGAGGTTTTTTCTTTGAAATATTTTCCATTTGAATTTGCGCTCCATGACCAGAGAAGATGTAAATCTTCTCCATCTTGTTACCGAGGACATTTTCCACCCTCGATTTGATTTTTAAGTAGGTACATGCAATTTGTACGAGTATTTTATGGATACTCGTAAGTTGGGGTGATTTTTTTATTTTCACTTCTTTTCTACAGAATTTTTCGGTAGAAAGTTAAAAAAAAGTGTATAAAATCAAATATGGTCGCTAAGTGAATGCGGGGGTATGAGTTGAGAGTGTGTACTCTCATTTTTGTAAGCAGCAAGGGAATCGACTTAAATTACACAGTAAAGCAATTTAGATAAACATTTCGAGCATAACGATAAGGCAAGTTTACATTAGTAAACAAATAATTGTGCATTTGGGGCTGTGCAGGGCCCAAGGGTCATTTTTTTTTTTACCAGCAACCATCTATATAGGGGAGGATTATGACTCCTCTGTATAGATAAAAGATCTTGTGTAACAGCACGTGAGTTGGTTTTATAAAAATACTGTCGTTGAATTTTCAAAGCAGTAATTAACGAGACTACAGTGAAATCGTGACAGTCATTCCACACAAAAAAAAATCTCTATAGTGACTTCTAAAGGAACGTCACAGTTTAGCAATTACTATTTGAAAATGTCGATGTTTCTCGATTAGCTCGTTCATCGTTGAATCTCCTCCTCGAAAACGTTTTATATTCATTAGCCTTATATTAAGTCCACGTTTCAGCGCCATAAACAAGACTGGGATGATCAAGATTTTATTCAGAACCTCTTTAGTTGTTCGGAATATAACTCAGTTGCCTTTTTAGTCTAAAGATACAACAAGAGTCACGAGTATTCTTTGATTAACTTTTTTTTTCAATTTTTAAAGTCCCATACTCCTTCGCTAGGGGCAAGGACCTTGACGTAAGCGCAATCGTATAAGCGCCGGTGCGAAGGCTTAATGTTGCAATGACTCAATGGGCTATGCTGTCGGAGGCGGTAGTCGTCTGAAGGGTCACCCATGGCAGACAGGCTGTTGAGGAGCAACTAACTAAGAACTGCCTATGGGGAGTGAACAGCATTATCAAATCTCGAATCCAAGGTGGAACAACATGTATGCTGAGGGATGCGTGGCTAAGACAGTGCTTAGTCGCTAATATGCGGACTCCGAATACCAGGCAATCTTCGGTTTTAAACCAGCCTTCCAGTGCCGTACCGGGCTCCGGCATGGGTGATGTTTCATTCCCGGATACTCGTGGGATCAATATTTCGAACCAAATAAATAGAAACTTACAGACTGATGCCCCTGTAATCGCATCAACCTCTGGCCTTGCTGTTGAGCAAGCAGATCGTGCAGCCACTGGGCTCTCGATGGTCAACAACCCTTGTGCTATAGAGCACACGACCACAACTTCTCGGTGTCATGTGCACCCCATCCAAATTTCAAGATCGTGTCAGAAAAGGAGATGTGGATTTGCCCACTTCCGACTCCGACCCATCCACCGTAGTTGACACCTGTTAGTGTGGTGTCCGAGAAATCGGGATGCTCTGCAATTGGCAAGAGTTTGGCTGGACTACAGATTCAGCAAGGTGGATATGTTAAACTCAGCGGTTTCGCAAACAGACGCTTTAAAAGTGCCTCGCGCAGCCAAGTTTACTTTCTAAAAATGCAGAGCTCTCATAGCGAAGCTGTCTGACCAATAAATCAAACTGTGGATCTAACGGGTCAATATTCTCAATATGGTGAACTATACACCCGAAGAAGCAACTTTCATTTGGAGGAATCAACTTCTCTTTAAACATTAACGATTTTAAAAGATTTTTTGTATTTTCAGACATTGGGAAATTGGGAAATCAACAACAACATCAAAAATCAAAGCTATATGGAAGAGATTTAGAACTCGAAGTAATTTCAAGATTTACAATAAATGGGACCTCCACATCCTATGTTCCTGATAAATACGGGTATATGTAAGAACCTTGAATATTTACGTCTCCGTAATTATTCAATCAGCTTATTTACGGGTTTAGTTTGTCCATCTGCATTGGCGCTATTCTACGATACCCGGAAGCCCAGAGCTTAGCTTCAATGAGGGCCGAGGTCTGTGCTAATGTCTCTATTACATACATAAATGCATTTTTAAAGACCCATACTACCTCAAAGTAATAGCTGTCAGTTATGACGTTTTGTCCGATTCGTCGATGTTGATTGTCCCTTTCCTATATTGTTCTTGGTTTTGCCTCCTTAAACCGCTTCTGTTTCTGCTTCAAACGCATCAGTGAAAGCTCTCCGTGTTCTACCAATTATGTCAAAATCGTGACCTTGTGTGTTGGTCTATTATTTTCATACAATTCTTTTAAGCATGATGTTAAAGAAGTCGCATGACAGCGCATCGGCTTTTCTTAATCCTTTTTTATATACCGACGGTTTCAGTAAGGTCGTTACCGAGATAGATGCTGCAGTGCTGCAGGAGCTTGTAGCAGCTACTCGAACACAAAGGGCGGTGTATAATTTTAGAACTGTGGGAAGCGCCGTCTTTCTAAACTTGTTCAAGTCTCCATCAAGTCGAGTTCGAAGTCCAAAATGGAAGAACTCTTTGAAATAGCAGACGACATTTTCGAAGTGTACCTACAACAAAGTTGTTCCTAATTTCATCCCGTTCAGACAAATCAGTAGCTGAGACTTCACTTCGTGTATGAAACGATGCAAGCATCAGAGATAAATGAAATCAAATCGATGCTTTGAAACTTCAATCTTGACAGACACCTAATCTTGCAGCCAAGTAGTCCTCAGTCCTCAAATTACCAACGATTCAGCCGATCTCGTTGCAGAAGTAAGAACTCAAGAAATAATAACCGCGACAACAGCACCACGTTGATTTCACGACAAATACGGCGAGAATGCACAAAAGTGTTCTAGGCCATGCGAGTTCAGGAACCAACACCCAAACGAAACCCCACTGTAGCTATCGGGGCAAACAATAGTAGATAAAGATTTACGAAGCAGCCTTTTCATAAATAGCCCATATCCAACATAACATTTTTAATAGATTCCAGACCGGATATATCGGCCATTCTGTCGACAGAAAAAAACCAAATGCCAAACTCGATCCATCAGTATCTGCGGCCAATGGGTCTGCAATAAGTGTCTTTGGTACTAAGTACGTGCGACTTGGGAATTGTGTATTCTCAGCTTTACTTGGTCATCTGTACCACGTTCTCTTTATCTCTTAGTAAAACGTTCGTACATTGTTAATGGAAGAGTATCATCCAGTTTCTTCTATCACAGGCTTCTCCTGCTCTTTATTTTTGTTTTTGACAAGGTAGAGCTCTGAGTCATTTTTGGCCGCTCGAAAGTTTCGTATAAGAATACTGGAGGCGTGAGTTGCGTCCATCGCAACGCAAGGGCCACGTTTCCGACACTGATCGTAGGTCTGTTCGAGGAACTCGTATAGTTTTGGTAACGTCCTCCTTTGGCTTCTGTGGGGAACGCATATGAGGTTGATGTTGGCGAATTTAGCCCTGATGCGGATAATCACAAGACGTCCCTATTCCCTAGCTCAAGATTTTTTGCAAATCTATATTCGAACAACGCTGTTCCTGCTCTCTATAGCAATCACCATAACATCACCATCCCATCGCACTTCCGGATGCCAGTTACGTTTGCCTTATCCAAAGTTTAGGACCTTTGTTTGGCTACACACTTGGTCTGCCTATGTATATCTTCAAAGTTCTAAATTTAAGCCTAAATATTGAGGATATTTCTTATTTGGTCGGCGGTTTTCCATTTTGCACATTTTCAAATCCGCCAACAGCTATTCAGCTTGTCTATACCTTACCTACTCATAATTCCAGTTTATACCTCCTGGCACATAAATATATCGACAGCTAGACACATTACGTGTTAGCAAATGTCGTTGCCTAATTGTTTGAATTTCACATCTAGATACATGCAAGATCGGAAAATTTATGGCACAATAATGCAAATTATACAAGAAATCTCACAATTTTATTGTACATATATCCAATTATCTTGTATACCCGCCTATGAACAGCGAGCAACTTTATTTCAATTTACTTCACGCACCGGCAATAAAATAGAAAATAATAAATATACCTATATTTTAATATTCATAATAATTACGTATCGGCTAAGTGCATACAGCATTCTCGCACTCGCGCCAAGGCAACGGACAGCAACTAAACAATCAACGCACGAGCATCAGAAAAAAAAAAAAAAAAAAAACCTGCAAACTGGTGCCTGCTGACTGGCACTGGCTGGCAGGAGACTTCCTGCCGCATTCACTTTTTTATTGCATGCCAATAAAAAAAAAATGCTCAAGCACAATATTTAGATGGGCACTAGAACCTCTAATTAAATCCTAAGTTATGGCCAGCAATCGAGTGGCTGGTGGCAGCATGCCAATCAAAGTCATTCGGACACTAAAAGCCCCGTGGTTGAAAAAACTTTATCGGCATTCCGAATCGCGATATGGAAAATCTTTTCACCAAGGAAAACCGCAGGCTAACACTAAACACAACTGGACTGTGAAAGGATATATTTTTATTTTTTTTTAATTTATCCCGCTCTCTCACTTGCTCAATGGAAGTTGATTAATTCCTAATGACTGCGTCTTGGTTGGGTCCAGCTTGCATGCGTAATTACGGTTATTGCCATTGATTTACTCGGAAGAGTGAACGTGGGCTGACGCGCGGTTACACCTTAGGAACTGGCTGCACGTAGACAGTATTTGTACGTGTGCGTTGACAGTCAATCAACGTAGGCTTTCGTGCTGGCCTGGTTGACAGACAATATACATGCGGAGAATGGACGCCAGTATGATCGATTATGTGCGATAAAAAAACCATTTCTATTGCGTTTGGATTTGATTTCGAGTTTTGCCGATTGACAGTTCTGCATGTACCTACCAGCAAAGGTACCTACTGTGTGTGAAAACAGTGGGGGCAGTCATTTGATGGACAGTGATGAGATGATTGAAATGAATTGCAGAATAGCATTTCAAATAAGTATGCGCACCTGAAGTTGTACTGTTTCTTGTTATGTTGAAATGGGCCTAACCCTATTTTCACTGTTTGTGGGAACCATTTAGCCTCAAATACCATAAATATCAAATGTGTCGAGATAACGACGGGAACATCGAAAAAAAAACGAAAGGATTCCAGTCGGTTCGACTTCATCACGCATTTGGGGAACAAATTTCCCTATAGGTTTGTAGTTCAAACTCAAAATGTCAGCACCGCATACCGAGCACAGGTCCTTAAAGCAAAATAGGAAACACATATTCGAGTGTTATTAAAATAAAGTTCTTGGTGCGAAGAAAGACGAACAATAATAAAGTCGGGTAGATTAAATGCGCGGAATATATGGCAAAATTGGAAAAGGAGGAAAAACACACACATTGTAATTATGTATAACTTGGATGATTAAAGGTCCCTAGAAAAACCCCGACGTCGATGGAAGATAACATTCTAATGTATTTAAAAAAAAATCCCTATAAAGACAGTCTAAAAGGTACCTACACTCAGAGGAAAAACGAGCTAAAATCAAGAATATCAGTGTCAGATCAAGCTCGTTCGTTAAGCTCGAAAATTCTTAAAACAAGACCAAAAAATCTTACTTCAATCCTGTTTCGGGATTGATTTAAGAATGTGGTTCTTACATTATGCGATGCCTGAAAAAAATGTATTTTGGGAATTCAAGATGTAAACCTAAGATCTTAATTACCTACCATCTTATAATATATCATCACATCATTCATTCACATTTCACATCAGTAGATATCATAGGTAATAATATTAAATTTTCAATGTTGCCTTATGAGAATTCACTCAGTAAGTGAGTGTGAATTTTAGGAACGAATAGAAATCAAAATAAAGTACATGCGCATGCAGTTTAAGTATTGTTGCGCTTGTTTCAATCATGAACAAGCTTGAAATAAGATTGTTTCGGCTTATTTCAAGAACAAAAAAACTAACTAAAGAGCTCATTTGTGTTTCAATGTCCTGTTTTAAGATTGTTTCGGCTTATTTCAAGAACAATTGGTGTCATATTAAGATTTAGCACGTAAGAATGAAAAAATCTAAAATCAAGCTTGAGCATACTTGATTTCAGCTTTCGATTTTTCTCTGAGTGTACCTACTGAATTTACGCAGATGTGAAACGGTTGACAGGAGATTAATAAATACTAGGCTCACCCGTGGTCGAAATTCGACCACCATACATTTAAACACAAAGCAACGCAACATGCATGCAGAACGACAAAAATGTATCTCCTTCATTATGTACATTAGCACTCTACTGAGGTGAAACTTCACAAAAACTGTGTTTTGTTTTGCTTTGCTTTGCTTTTGGTTTGTATTGTTTTGACCCAGTATAAACCCTCCATTTAAAGAGGAAATAAATAAAATTCCTGGAACTCTATTGCAGCGCCACCTACCGAGTCCTTAACCATCCAGGGATCCCCTCAAACACACACACCAAATTTCAGCAAAATCGGTCCAGGCGTTTAGAAGGAAATAAATAAAATTCCTGGAACTCGATTGCAGTGCCATCTACCGGGTCCTTAACCATCCAGGGATCCCCTCAAACACACACACCAAATTTCAGCAAAATCGGTCCAGGCGTTTAGAAGGAAATAAATAAAATTCCTGGAAATCGATTGCAGCGCCATCTACCGGGTCCTTAACCATCCAGGGATCCCCTCAAACACACACACCAAATTTCAGCAAAATCGGTCCAGGCGTTTAGAAGGAAATAAATAAAATTCCTGGAAATCGATTGCAGCGCCATCTACCGGGTCCAATTGTGAATTTAAAGTTAAACCATCCAGGGACCGTGCAAGTCCGTACGCGTGAAAGAAGTGAAACTTCTTAAAAAGTATCGGATCGCCATATACCTACGCCAATGGAGAATGGAAGACAACAAATATAATGTGCACCCTCTGCACCGCCCTCCCTTTCCATGACCATGGTACTTGTTCATACAATACTGCTTCTCATTTCCTTTGTTTCCCTCTTCATATGATATCCAAACAACTACCCCAACCCAACCTTACCCTGTTGTTACCTGGTTTGTACGTCTCTTCTCTTATGAAGATTATTAATATACCTACCCGATGCTATACTGCAGCACGCACCCCATCCTGCATTGGACATACGATCACTATGTTGTACATACAGCTTCTCCTGCTGACCATAGCACTCACTGAGAAAACAAATCAACCCTTTTCGAATGAGGTACACAGACACACCACCCCCACGTATGACGATGTGGTTTTGTTTTTGTTTGTCCTGTCGCACGATCGCAAAAAGTAGAATTTCGACTTAGCGAAGGGGAAATATTAATTTTCTTTGTTTGTTGTTGTTGTAACCAATGCAATTTAAAAATATTAATTTACCTATTTTACAAATGTTTTTTTCAAATAATTATTCTTCATAACACATCTATGAGTGGTAAGCTTCAATTTGGTAAAAAGAAAAATGGATTTTGTATTCTTTAAGTAGGGTAAATGACTATCACAAGAAATCGGGTCGGCTTTTAATATTATAATAGATAGATAATAGATTTCAGAAAACCATATAAAAGTATCATTTAGGTGCAATATTTTTCAGCTACTACCAAGCAAATTCAAACACCCAATCACAGAAATTCAGAAGATCCGCAAGACAACATACCTAGATATTTAACGCCAGAATAACATCGATCACCAAAGGCCACTATTTCCAAAGAAGGTTAAGTTATGTTAAGTTGAATAGGGCGTGAGTTCATCGCAATAGATTAGACACCATATTGGGCCAATCGATATTCCTGGCAAAGCTGCGGTTAAAAATCTAAATCTAAACCAATTCGCTCAAACATCTAGTTTCCCTATACAGAACTAAAAAATGGTTTCAATTTTTTTGGATAGGCCAATTTCCTCCAAATTGTCGAAGAAGTACCTTCCAAGTAATATCCTCTGCGACATATGTAGGTCCTCGCAATACATGCACGTGTCCGTATTTGTTAAACCTATAATCTCCTATCGTGCTTCCGAAGAAGGCAGTATCCAAAGAGGATTTATCCATATTGCCATACGTAACTTTCATCTGCTGCGTTTTAATAATACCACATTTTTTTTATCTGACTTAGGCCACAAAGCCTTTGAGACCCTGTGAGCCTTCTATATCGGACCATCTTTGGTCGGCGCTATTTCTAATTTTCTCGAAAATAATTCTCGATGTCGTCGAAGTCAAGAGCACCCAAACTTTGATCCGCTTTATCTTCAGGGATGTTAGAGAACATTTCCTGTGTCCTACCTGTCCGGTTTTTAAGAACCCTGCTTTAGTTAGCCGAAGAGATCTATAACCTGCTTGTAGTTTTATTTAAAGGTCCAGTGGTAAAAGATACATGAACCCCTCAAGTGCAGCTGTGGGTGTAGTGCGTAAGCTTCCAAAGAAACTCACATTCATTATTGTTGGGCCTGTGCGAAACTGGGACTAGACAGCGAGCTTTATGAAAACCTTTCTTCGGCTATCTTGAGACCGTCTCGAAGAATAATATTAAAGATCTAATAACGTTCCTCAATTCCATATGTTAGATCTAGACTTTACTCTTCAATAACCAAGTCAAATGAGCTATGTAGTAAAAAAATGGCACACCTTGTTTTATAACTAGTATGGCTACTGTCGACTAAGACAGTTCTTTGCTTATTTCTGATAAATACCTTGAGTACCTATTATTCGTTAATGACATGCAGACAAATCGGACATAGGATGTAGGAAGAGGAACATTTTGCAAATCTTTGGAGTAAAGATCCCTAAGCTGCCTTCGTACTTTCTGTGAGAGTTGGAATGATATAACATTCCCGAACGCAATATGGTATATTAACTGAAGGGCACATCTTGATGCTAAACAAGGAGGTTTCTACTATGGACCGTCATCCGTCGAAGAAATCAACACCTTATTGGCGACTTTGTGGGTATCAGAGTATGCGGTGTTCACCACGAGTTATATATGAATACCTCTTGTAGAGGCATTTTTTTCAATACTAGTTGTACCTGTAACTTGGTTTCTTTGACGTTTTTTATCCAGTAGTTTTCACGCCAATTGTAGGTAACAGACACAAAACCCCTAGGATCGATTTGGGGCGTGAAAATTAAAAATTCGCGCGAACTTTGTTACCGGGGGTGGGATTCTGTAAAAAACGAAACGAAAACCGCTTTCGTTTTCACTAAACCTGTCTCTATCATATCTGTGGCAATAGACACTGCTATGGTCGAAACGAAAGCGTTCGATCGTGTTCGTCTTACATAATCTGGCCCCTGGTATGGCAGCCTTTTGAGAGTTTAGAACGTTTCTTATATCTTGTCTCGACCGATATGGTAGGTCCGTCGGAGAGGGACATTATCTACTGCACGAATCGACAAATCTAACGCAATGACCTAGAAACCACAAGGGGTAACACGAACACAACGTACGAAAGTAAATAAGCCGTTTGCTTTTTACATACTATAACAGGTTAGAACTACATCCTGGTCACCAATATCTATTACAGGTGATAATTTACATCCTATAAACTAAAATGTCATTATCAACACATTAAAATCGCCATTAAAGACCAAGATCTTGAAATTTAATGACATTAGACTGCTGACTGCATGTTATTACCTATTTTATCAGAATAAAGTTTCTACATTTACCACCATCACTGTCCTTGGCAACCATCATTAAACTGTTTCCATTTTTTGTCCTCCCGATCCAATGAAATAACCTCCCTGTTAAGGAATTTGTTATTGATACCAATCAGTGGCTAAAAACAGGAAGTCTTTGCGGTTGCCAATTGTCATTAAAAGCAAAATCCCACTAACACAATGAAATACAATATTGTCTTAAGAATTTTGTTATCCTGGTATGGCAAGCGAATAATTGCGGATATCTCATTAAATGTGGACGTTAAATTCTTTGAATTGCCTGATTGGGTATATCATTAACGAATTCATTGGAATTTTAACATTTTCACATTCCGTGGGTATATAAATGAAGTATCTGGCTACTAGAGGTTTTGGTGGAATCTATCCAGTTTAGAGAATAGCTCGGTATGTTGGTTATGATGAGGAATATTCCCAAACAGTGATTGTGCCAACAATTTGTATCGCCTATTGAGAGCTTTGATTTTTTGGCCTGCTGCGGCTGGTTCCAGGACTGATGTCTGTAACCAAAGCCAAAGTTATCTCCACTCCACCCGGGCTCTGCGTTCTATGTATGCCATCATATATTATATATACAATTAATCTGGTCCCACATCAGGCCCTTGAGGAACTTCTCTCGTCATTTTCTACATCTTTGGTTCCTATCATAGGTACGCGTCTTATTAGCTGCGCATAACTCCCATAGTAGATTGTGGAGTAATTTTAGGTCGATCAGCGCTCTTACAAATCAATTGCATTTGGCTTAATTGAACGCCTTTTAACTTTAATTTTTACTATGTCAGAATGTCACTGTGCCCGCCATCAACCATGGTTTTCTTAAACCATTCATTCATTCATTCATTGCATGGATGATGATTCGATTCTTCCTGAAACCGATTTCAGGGCCCCGGTATGTGATCTTGTGGAGCACTTTTCCTAACGTGTCAATTATGCACGACGGCCTGTATGACGATGGTTGCTGTGGTGTTTTGTCTATTTTTTATTTCACTGTGACGAGTGGCATGCTATATATAGCCTGTTGTTGGTCTGTTTTTGATCGCATCCTGGGATTCCATCGATTCCCTACTACTTCCTAGTTCCTGCTCCTGATTGCTACCGAAACTTCCGCAGACCTTTCTCTGTGACTGACACGGGAATCGTTTCAGTTTCCTTTGTTGTTTCTCGAGGTGGTGTCAAGGGGCTTATTGTGCCTTCCCGGTGAGGTCCTAGAGGCATCTTTTCACTCAGGAGACAGTCAGGAAGACAATGATCTTCTCTGGGGGTATGTCAGCAAGATTTGCTGGAGTAACGATTTCCTCGCTGGACATTCCTTGAGCATGTGAAGAGAGGATTCGTCACTTTCTCGACATAGTCTACATGTAAGGTCCGGTACGCCTCCAATTCGGTAAAGATGTTTTTTCATGACGCCATGCCCACTAAATATACCAGTCATGATCCTCAGGTTATTTTTGTCCAGATTAATGAGATAGGGAGATATTCTGGAGGAGAATTTTGGAAAGAATCGTCTGGTGCGGTTCTGCCCAGGTGTTTTAAGCCAGACTTCACTGGATTTGATTTCAGCTATGATTAGGTATGCTTCTATCTTTTATCCAAACCTTAGCCAAGTGGCTATAGATATATGTCCTTTCTATATTAATCCACTTCAAGAGAAATGCTTACCTTTAGAATTATATAGTAAATGTCCTTATTTGACTTCATGTCGTTGTCTTTATGAATTCCAAACAAACTATAGACAGAAGGACTTACCTACAATATACTAGTACCGCATGCGGTAGTTCATAGTTGACTCCCTCACATCCTTCAAAAGTTTCACTCTCAGTTAATTACTGTTCCCGCATATACTTGTACCTACTGTAGAACTATACAGTAAAAGAATTCAATGATGCAGTTACCCATTACCATGGTCGTTGAAGGTTATTGCTTATTTTTCATTAATGAAGTAATCCAACCGACAAACATGGCCGGTTCTCTATTCCCACAAGAAGACTAATCATCGACTATATGGATGAAAGGCGACCCTGTATACCTACCGTTTGTGAGCTTCCCCATAGGCCCACTCAAGTTTCCGTCGGGCAAACAAAGTCTGAGTCTAAGTGGATTCAGCCCTCATTATGGGACCTCTTCAATGCGGCTAACTGCAGAAAACTCATTGTACCATCAACATCACCATCACCATCCCCAGCATCATCATCCAGCATCGTCCTGGGCGGTTCAACGCAAATAGAGTGCAGCATTCCGGTCGACCAAAAGCCAAACTGGGCATATGTAGTAATCAAATACAATGGTCCCGGACCCAGAAGAAATGGAGAAAAAAAGGAATATACCACCATCGTCCTGAAGAAGAAATTGACAGGATTCTTTCGTTTCACTTCTTCGGCAACGGGAGTTTTTTTTTCTCTCCTTTTTACCATATTACATCCAGAACAAACGGCTACCACAACCAGTGTGTCTGGACGTTGCGCCATTCAATGTCTTTTGTAAATGGAGCAGAGGCAGAAAGATCCTTTATTTCTCTTCTTCTTCTTTTTTCCCGTTTTTCTCTGGCATTTTTCCTCCATTTTGCATCAGTCACTAACGAGCTATCGTTACGGGACATAATTACATGCCAAGCTTTTGTAGCATAAAAGACAAAAAAAAAAAAAAAAATGAGAACTGTAAAGGAAGACGGAACATCTGAAAGGAGTATCGGCCCGTTCTGCACTCTCCTACCTGCAGGAAGCTTTTAAAAAGTGAAATTGCATACGAAAAAATGAGATTTATTTTCCAGGTCCTCATTTCGCTCCAAAGACAGGCAACAACTAACAAAAAAAAAATCTAGTCAGGATGTAACCGCAGGTCCTTTGAGCTATAGAGAACTCGTCCTCAATAACCGAGCTGAACCGAGATACTAGTTTAGCTATAGTTGGAGTGAGAGCCAAGCCGAGGCAAAGAATCCCAAAACGAATGAATCGAGAATCGAGATGGATGGGTGCGGAGGAAGGTTGTGAATAATTTCCTTCTGCACCATCATTCAGCGTTTTGTTGCCAGCATTTTCTTTGAAAATTTCTTTTCAATTACGTGGCCTTTGCATGCGAAGCTGCGGAGTACGGTATTATGGTATTGTGGATTTTTTTGTTTTCATAGGAATCAGGTGATTTAAGTTAGAATCGGTTAAAACTGCACATGCATTGAGTGAGTAATGTTGGCAGTATGCAGCTTCCCAGAGATTGGTATAATTTTTCAAGCAGCTTGGATACCAGGTGCTGAGTTTGATCTAGGTACCCACTATCCATATGGCGCAGCGAAACAGATTTATATGAAGTCCTCTGAGGTTATTTTTTCTCAAAGCAAGCCCGTATATGCATTTCCGTATGCTCCCCTTTACTTACTTTAAAAAATGCAACCCCAGGTGACGATATAAAATTTGTAAGGTTTTAAATATTGACCAGAATAGCACGATTCTAAATTTAACAATTTTTATCATTGGCCTGAATTTGTCTGGTAGTTTTCGTGAAAACTATAGTTAAAAACGTTCGTTCTTGAAAATTGTTGGTGATGAAACGGAATGAATGCTCGACATCGGTATCTTTCGCAAATCGGCCAATGGAACTTGAAACACACGTATCTTTAAAGGTTCGACAGAGATTTTCGTTGTTGGGTTTGATATGGTTTTGCCAAGGTTTTCCCTTTTCCGTTTTGACAAGTAAAAGTTAAGTGATAAACAGGTTAGAGTTTTGTAATATACGCAATTTTTACCCAGAAGCCATTGAGGCCCGTTGTGGTTGCCTGTTTATATAGTAGATACGTGGTGGGACTTACAACAAGCAAAACCATTTCGATCTGTTGATGAATCTTCTTAAAGCTGGTATAGAGGTATATCGTTGCTAGATCTTCCAAGCCGGCAAAGAACCGTACTTCCATACAAGAGTAGCGGCATTTTTGGCAGAAGTCATTTGTACCCAGTCCATATAATGCTGTGTTCGGTTATTACGAGAAGCACTAGGATTTAGTTTCTATTAAAAGATGTTAGGATCCTTGTCCTTTTAGTGTCAATTGCCGGCCACAAGCTGTGAGATATGATACTACCGGAAGTATTGTTCCATCGTTCTTGAGCCAATTTGATTGTGACATTATCAATGACGCTCTTAGCTGCATTAAAAGCTGGTAATTTTTGTCTTGTATGTCAATTTCAGAACCGCATCTGGCCAGTTTATATGTTGCCTCGTTCCCTTCTACACCAACTACCATCCAGACGCCTCCTTCACCGGTGCTATGCAATAACTCTCGCAACAATGAAGCCCATGGGCAGCAATTTTTTCCACCAAAAAAGGGAGAAGTCCGCACCACAGGGGCTATAGGGCCCATAACAAAAAAGCATTAACTATGTCAGTATGATAGCTATTCAGACTTGCCATTAAGACCAAGACTAGAGATTAGGTGACATGAAATAACCCTCTAAGAAGAAAGGTCGGATTTGTAAGTCAACAATACATAAACAGTGGAAAAAATATAGGGAGGGGCTTACTGAAACCCCCGTGCTTGGGGGTCGAGGTTTATTTCACAAAGTTCGGGTGTTATTTCCCTTTTCATGTTAAAATAAGACCCACGGGCTTTATTTTAGCGGGAGTTATTGCACTGCACCTTGTTGGCATTGTTGAACTAAAGACAGATCTTGATTGGCGCATATTCTATGGTTTATTCTGCGTGATCTGACAGCGCTTTGTTAGTTTTCGTCACCGACTGGCGACTACGCCACTTCTTTCGTCCCAAAGAATAAAATCCCACCCAAAAGAATGGTTGTGAGAAACTAGGCCTAGAGTACTTATACGCATCTGTTACACCAGCTATATATATATTTTTTTTTTTAAACTTCCGTACATTGTTCCCTCAATATGTTCGATCATGGCGCTTCATAGAAGCCGACGTTCTTCCCGTCTCCTTTGAGATTACTCGCCGCAGCGATCAATAAACAATAAGCCTAAGTGCGTTTTCAAAAGTGGTGTCGTGAAGGGTATAGGTACCTGCCAATCGTCCTACCAAAAATGTCTTCATTTCCTCTTTTGACGTTAAAATCACCCAATAACTTCTTTAACGTCATATTTAGAAGGACATTGCTCGGAAGTTTTGCCGAGGAGCTCCGTTGAAACATTCTTTGGTGTCGTCGCGTCCTTCTCCTCAGTTGGGGCATGTGCTCATATAAGGCTTATGTTGGCGAATTTAGCCTCCATGCGGATTGCTATAAATGACGCTCGTCTACGTGTAGAAAGATTAAGACTTAAGACTCCTTGTCAAATCAGATTCTTGAACCATGAACCCTGTCCAGCATTACGAAATACATTTTTACGGAATATATACTGTAGCTGTAGATGAGGGGCTATTTAGGAACTATAGATGGGTGATATCCTCTGAGATGGTTCTCATATCATTACTGACATTTTTTGTACGAGTTCCTACCCATGAAATAAATTCAATTTTAACGTTAGAATAATAACAAAAATTAAATATCCAGGATTACTGTATGTATATTGTATATTTTTTTTACATTTCCAGACAAAATGCAATAAGAGTCTCATTTACTGCACCTCGATAAAGTAAGGACCTGATGCAGCGCATTATACAACTATAATTAAATAAACCACAAAAACGACTTCATTAATCCGAGGTTGCTTGTACTGCACACTCTGACAAATTCCTTTAGGAAATTCAGACCTCTCTTCATCGAGGACACCCTTTAAACTGTTCTTTTCCCTCAAATATACGATGAACCAATCCCGCCAATCAGAAATATTCAACCATTCCCTATCCCTATAGCTTCATTGGCAAGAGAGATTCTTTTCTTTTGCGTCTTCTGTGTGATAAACTCTCATTAGTGCAGCATTTCGTTTATTAATTTTTTACTCCTTCGGGGGGAATTTCGTGCTAAAAATAAAGTATTTAAAAAGAATCCTTACAAATCCCCTACCATGTTGGTGCTGTTGACGCGGCGTCGACCTTGCCGCAGCCAACTGCAAATAATTACTATTATTCCATAATTTACTGTACCATGGGACAAAGTAGCACCAGGTCTGCCATATCCTTATGGAAAACCTCTGCTTTGGCTGTTGGCTGCATCTGTGCGCCAAGCTCAACTACGTTTCTACCCGACGACCGACGATGGCCTTTCTGTAGAATAAAAAGAACGCTGAATTATTTTTTTTTTTGTCCTGTTTTTAAGTTTTTTTTTTAATTACTATTATTATGCTCTCTCGCGAGAGAAAACAAAAAACGGGAAAATACCGCGGAATTAAATGAAAAAAAATTCAAAAGGGAAAAAAACTATATAGAATTCGAAATACCTGAGGCCATGCCACAATGTGCCACCCTCTCGTCTCCAACTCAGAGAATATGGATGCTGTTTGGTACGGTTCACATGCACATAGTGAGTCGAATCGGAATGCATCCACAGGGAAAACAACTAATTGCAGGATGCTATGGGATGTGGAATGCTTCAAATTTGGTTAATTCAAGTAATTTCTCTTGGGCGCTTCTATCCGTGTGGTATGGTTTCTAGAAAAATTGTATTTATTCGGGATACCTATACGCCTTGCAATTTTTGGCATAAAATTCATTTTCAAACATGTAATTGTAACGAGTAGGTATGTCCAGAAATGAAATGTTTCCCTTTGCAAGTGCAACCTGGAAATTTTTGTAGAAAATTCCTCTTAGCTGATGAATTTTCTTTGTTTGAGACAATTTTCCATTGTTTACGGAATTAGTTCATTACAATGGTATTAGATGTCATGTCACAGGGAAGTCTAACATGCAATCCTATGACACATTTGAGCACTTGCAAGGCTTCGTCAGCAAGATATTGAATTTCGTGCGTTTAAGGCTCAATTAAGTTCGCTGCACTTTGATGTAAACCTTAAAAGGTAAGCTAAATGTATTATGGCCACTAATCATACGGATTACAAAATACTATTAGACTATTAGTCAGCTTTAGAGAAATATCTTCGGATTAGGGGTATGTATGGTTGGTTAGGTATTTGGGTGACAGGTATACAGATGTTAAAATTTAAGTGCCAATGAGAGCGTCACATTAAGCGGTACTAAAATTCAAGTAAACAAAATTGTATTTGAGGTACTTATACATATAATAATGGACCCTAATACAATAATTATTTTTAACCTTGAACTTAAATATTTCAACGGTCCCAATAGATAATTTTATATGGAAATGTTCGCTATTGTGACTTCGTAACAGTTGTTAGCCTGGACACTAAAAATAATTAGATATATTATTTGTACAACGCACTGTATATTCCGTTGTCAAGTTAAAGAGCATTCGATACCATAAAATATTAAAATTAGTATCGATCATAATAGCCTACACAGTTTTGTCAAATTTTGGATGACTTTTGGGCACATAAGTTTGCCTCATCTCGCGAACAAACGTTGCCGGCACTTATAGCTCGTTTGTTAACTAGAGACTTTTAGAGATTTAACGTAACCCCAAAGAAAAAAGTCCTATATGGAGGCCTATTAATGTCGTGAGATTAAGCAATCTGGAAACTTCGGGCTGAATATCTCCAGTGTTTCGGTTGATGTGTGGTACCACATGTCGCCAATACCCAAGCTCTCCATTTCTGGTCAAACAAGCTCCCATTGGCAGTCAGCGGTCGCCCACGCTCAACTTAGGAAAAAATCAGGTCCGATTATTATGCTTACCAATAACGCAAAATCTGCACCAAATCAGTAACTTTTTGTGGATGTATTTGCCAGCTGGGGAACCTCACGTGGGTTGGTATCGTTCCGTATACCATATACGGCAATGTTGCTTGTTTAAAATAGCCATTCATCTAAAAGTGTGCCTCCTCTCTAAAGATAAGTTTTTGGCCAAAATTACCTCGAGTTAGCGAACAATCGGTGATCATCATTATATTTATACTGACTCTAATAACGCTCCTTACTTTTCTTATTTTTCTTATTTTAAATAAAAGTAGGCGGTGGGTATTTGAGTAAATTTTAAAAAATTTTCAAAATTTGAGTTTTCTCATTTCTCAAATACGCACGCCTACTTTTCATACACATATTTAAAATTTCTTCATGGTTCAAACTCAATGAAACTGATGCTCGGCAAGTGTTTTCAAAAGGAAATTGGCAAAAAAACCAACCCTTTGCCCTAGAAACCTGAAGTTTTGCACAGAGGTTTCCTCTAAAGTGAATACAAGCAAGGATATTTCGAAATTCAAACCTTAAGGCGGCTCTCAGATTGAGGCAACAAGCAATAAGCAACTATAGTTGCTATAGCAACTGCCAATAAGCAATCAGCAACATTTTTCGTTCGAACGATATTTATAGTAGCTTTGATGTGAGACCTCTAATTTAATTCAAAGTAAAATAATTGTGAGCGATAATTTTGCGTGTTTCCTATTGCCAGTTGCTTATTGATTGTTGCCTCAATGTGAGAGCCGACTAAAGGGGTAAAATGGGGAGTCACAGTTTGTGTGGGAACAATTTTATTTTTCATCCGATCGACTTCAAACTGGGTTTGTGTAGTCTATATAAGAAGTAGGTGTTGTGCTTTGGGCCCGAGTTCTTGGAAATGATCCCAATGCGGCCTTTTCTAATTCACGAACCGTTCGCCGTATCAATTTTGAAACTTTGTACATTGTTAAAGAAGTAAAGTATGTATATATACTATATAGTCATAAATCTAAATACAAAAAAAAAAATTGAAACCATTTTAAGGCAGAACTTCGCTACGAATTTTAAGAGCACTGATCTACTAACTGCTCCTCAGGTACTTTCATAGGACGGCTTCTTTCGCGATATTTAAATATGAAAGAGGAATCTAACTGATTGTAAAGGAATCTTTGTGGATAAAATCCTGAGGGCTGCGCGAGCGAAGCTGCGGGAAGAAACTAATGTCTATATAGGCTACATGAAATTTGGCCCCAATGAAAAATGGCCCCAAACTGAAAATGAGAAATCACTCCAAAAATGTACATGAAAGGCAACAACAACAGAAAATTGCGTAAAATTCTGCGAATTGGGGTGACAATTCATATTTTGGGGCCTTTTTCAGTTTGGGGTAAAATTTCATTATGAAATAAGGCCCCAAAAGAAGAAATGAAATAAGACCCCAAACGAAAAACGAGTATGTATGCTGCAACCCCCCTGCTTGGGTTAACTGTCAGATGCATTATTTCATATTTGAAATTGGGGTATTATTTCATTATGAAAAACAGCCCCAATTTTGGGGTGATTTTTCATTGTTAGTTTGGGGGCATTTTTCATTGGGACCAAATTTCATGTAGCCGTCTATATATGCTCTAAATGGTCATTAACTTTGAGCTCCTGGATCAGTTTGATATTGTACTGGTATAGGCCTAGGTCCCTCGAAAAAAAATACCTTGAATTTACAATATAATCCCTCGATTAAAAAGGGTAGCTTATCCACAAAAATTCGGACGCCCAAGTTAAAACAACAAACACTATTAAGTTGAGGTATTTTAAGATAAGTGATTTTAATACAAGATATTAGAGTTTGGCAATTTAGTTCATTTGAGTGATCGATCAATTTAGTTCAAATCACGCTACTGGCCTAGTTCGCTCATTTTAGTTCAATTTAGTTCATTTTGGTAAAATTCACAGAAAATACAAAAAAACTTTGCCTGGGAAAATATAAAAAAAGATACACTCCCATGCACATGAATGGGGACAAGATTTTTTAATCATTTCATGTTGTATTTCTCTTTATAATTTCTAAATATGGGTATTTACCTTATGCATTTATTTAGTACCTACATAGTCATAGCAACTTTCAGGAGCGAAAAGAAATTCTCATAATTTTACAGGTATGTAGGTATATGTTATTTTGGTTTTTCTTTGACCATGCAAAAAAAAGTGAACTTTTTTTTTTGCATCACTTGAATGGGGACAGAGGAAATTGCTTTGCGGTGGATCAATTTATTGAAGCTTAAGGTATTTTTGATTTTAGCGATATTGCCAAACAAACTTGAATTAAGTAAGACAGTGGTTTCGAATTTTCTTAAAAAGCATCAAATGCTCATTGGTCTGCCTCTCAGATCGGATCAAATTTGGGAATCATTGGTAGAGTAAACACCGTAAGACGTAATACGGATAGCTGGATATCTAAAAAAAATTCAAATTAAAAAAAAACACCGCCTCTTACCACTCGTAAGGAGTCTCGCATGGTTTTTGCTCGGAATTGCATGACATGGAATAGCTGGTGGCATCAAATAGTTTTTTTCGGACGAAAACCGATTAAATTTAGATGGCCCTGATGGTTAAATTACTAATTTCATGTCATACGCAAAATAAAACACTATCTGTCTCGTCACCATAGCCGTGAAAGGAGGGTAATGGTATGTTGTGCGATCTCTTATTATGGCCAATGTTAATTACAGTTTCCGTTATCAAGAATGAACGCGAATAACTACAAAGGCGTACTGCAGAAGGCTCTTCCTTACTACGACAATGTATTTGGACCCGTGCAATGGACTTTCCAGCATTCATACCGCTAAAAAAAAAGAGTGTATCCGTACCCAAAACGTGCCTAGACTTGAGTGACCACCTTATTCCCCTAATCTCAATATAATTGACGCTGTTTGGGGTCTGGGATGTCATGGGAAGTATACGTGTCCGGTAAACAAATTTTAGGTGTTAAATCATTAACAGCAGCCATCAGTTCCGAATGGAGCGACATTTCCTAGAGCTACCTAGAATCTCTGTTTAACTCACTTCCAAACGGTATTTATGAAGTTATTTCCAACAAATGCGGCTAGACCCATTATTAACTAAGCTTCACAAGATAAAAAGAAATGAATTTGCAACGTTTTGTTATTGATCCTTGTGTCCAGTTACTGTCCCTATTCAAGTGCATGGGAGGTGGGAGGTACATAAGTGAGTGAGCTGAGCTGTTCTCTCATGAGATGATTGGCTTCTGTATCTGCATCCGCAGTCTGTTTAGTAAGGAGACAAATATGTAATAAAGAATAAATCATGGATTGTTTTCTTTAGTTTATTCCGTTTGTATGAAAATCATTGAAAATAATAACCATGAACTAAATGAACTAGTGAACTAAGTGTGTGAACTTAGTTCACTAGTTCACTAAAGTAAACTAGTTCATTGAACTAGTTCGTTCGTGAACTACACAAGCCTACAAGATATTATACGTAGGAGATACATATTTTTCTGTAAGAGATTTCAGGAGAAGATATTTTAATGGAAACGATTTTGAATCGAGGGATTTTGATACAAGAAGTTAAAAAAAGGGATTTCGTTTTAAGGGATTTCAATACCAATCCAATTTTTTGCAGTTGCCCCGAACTCACAATACGAAATTCTACACTTATATTGCAGGAGCAGACATAGTGTAATCCCCTATACTTTCCATTGGCATCACAATGTTCTTATTCTTGCTTACACCTCATCGAGGACACTTAAAACCAAGCATGGTCATGGCATTTCCCTACTACCTAAAAAAAACTTGTAGTAGTCTTTCATTAGTCTCGGTGAAAATCGAGCAAACAGTCTAGATCAGATGTGGTGGTCGTCTACTGATGAGCCCAGCCACCACATTGGGGCGAAACGCATTACTGGAGTCGAGGCCAAATCAAATTTAAAAATTTGTCGTTACTAAATTAGTTAGGTACGAACCTTTTAAAGTATACATATATATACATATACCTACATACATAGTACTAATAAATTTCAACAGTTGCCCCAAATGCTGAAACTAAGACCAAAAATCGCTAAATTGAAATTAGTTTGTTATTGGACTCGATGCGCAAATGAACAACAATTTACAAATTGGGTGAAGCCGCTTAATAATGTCAGCGAGAAAATAAGTTACTTTTCCCTTCCCGCATTCAAGTCTATTATGCTCAGCAAGAAGATTTGTTTGGAATCTTTGAAAACAATCTATATATATAAAAATGAGTTCTAAAATGTGTTCGGATACGTATAACTTGAAAACCACCGACTCTATTAAGCCCATATTTACAGATAATCTTAGGTATTAGCCCAGGAGTGCACTGAAGGAGATTGGTCAAAATTGGACAAAGGGGCGTGGCACCTCCCAAACAAAAAATCACTCAAAATCGTATATCTCGAAAATCACCGAATCGATTGAGTTGAAACTTATAGACAATGCTAGGTATTGGCCCAGGAGTGTTGCTGTGAAGATTGGTTAAAATTGGACAAAGGGCGTGGCACCGCCCATACAAAAAAAAAAAACTAAATCTTATATAAATCGAAAACCGCCGAATCGATTGAGTTGAAACTTACAGACAATCATAGGTATTGGCCCAGGAGTGTTGCTGTGAAGATTGGACAAAGGGCGTGGCACCGCCCATACAAAAAAAAACATTCAAAATCTTATATCTCGAAAACTGCCAAATCGATTAAGCTCAAATTTACAGACAATCAAAGGTATTGGCCCAGGAGTGGTCATTGACCAAAATTGGACAAAGGGGCATGGCGCGACCAAATAGGATACTTTCTTCTACGGGTTTGTTCGAAAAAAAAACGTAAAAGTAATCAAATTGATTTGTTTCTCAAATTGATTTCCAAATTTCAATTGTATCTTTTTCGTTCGTTAACTTTCTTCACTGGCTATTTCAAAGGTAAATTATTGATAGCGAAAAATGTATGTGCGATTTAAACAAAGTGATGATCATTTACAGTTACAGTTATGTTACGATGCCAAGAAGAGGCAATGGTAACAGTAGCCGGCGTTCTCAGAATGGCCGCTGAACCAGTGAGAAGCTATCCGCCTTCATTGAAAAAAAAATTGAACAAAAAATATCAACATAGATCCTGAAATATTTAAAATAACTAATTTAAGCAGAACAACGTTTGCTGGGTCAGCTAGTTTAATAATATAATATAGTATAATATAATAAAGTATAGGGTACCATTGGAAAGTTTCTACTTAACGCAATTATTCCTCGACATGGGATGGGACATATTATTAGACAACTAATGCATTCCACCTAAAACCAAGTAAAGCACAAAAAACACAAGCAAACTTTGTAACTTGCTTCCTGAAAACATATTTCCAAAGGACTACCGCTAACAACAAATTAAGCGCAAAACTAATGTTTATTAGATTCTGTTAACCTTTATCGGGTGACGTATTTAAAAAAATGCCCATAATTTTTGCATTTGGTTTTTTTCAGAATCCGGAAGGAAGTTGTTCCTACGCCAATTGTAATTTATTAGTTTTTAGTTAGTTAGTTAGTTTTTTTAATTTTTCTTGTCATGTTTTTTCGGTTTGTTGTTTTATAGTTCGTGGGCGCAGGGCTCAGTGGTTAGTGTGCTGAACTACTGTGCGAGGGCGTGACGGGTCCCATCAGGTTCGATCTCCGGAACAGTACAAATTACATCTTAAAGTTATGTGCGCGCATTCATATTGAAAAGTGAGTGTTTCATTGTTTGCGACTAAGAAGTCGCGTGATTGAAAACGCTTGTGTGTACCTAGCCTTATGGTTTTTTCCACTGGGGCACCTCTCGCGAACGTCTGACAAACATGCGAGAGTATAAATGTCCTGAAAAAGATTCTCAATTCAGTCATTCGGACTCAGCATAAAATTGTGGTCTCTATTTATTTAATTTATTTTTGTTTTATTTTTCATTCAATAAAAAATATTGAGAAAATTGGAGCTGTTTAGGTTTATTTAATTTTATTTAAAACAGCAAGTCTGACTGCATAATGCATGAAGAAACACAAACGCGCTTCGAATGCAATGTGGACTTGGATTTTGCTTCGACCTCGTTCTTGGCATTCGTAAACAGAACGTACCTACTGCTACGTGTGTTGAAGTTTTCCTTTGTTCGCAAAATGTCGAAACGAAAAATGTGGTCATCGAAAGAAGCTTTTCCAATTTTTAGCATATTTCGTGACATTTCGCATATCTTGAGAGGTAAATGGAACGTTTATATGGTACAGCATTTCAAAAATAGGTAAGTCGGTTCTTCTGTGTTTGAAATCCTTGAAAATTTTAGTGACTGTCAAAAATTCTAAATGAAACGGCCGAAAATATTATTAAGAATTTTGAAATAAATTGGGAGCTATTGTTTGTTCGCGCGACTTCAGAGCTGCAATTTGAGAAAATAATAGTTCAAAACTAATACGATTTTCCAACTATTATTTTCTCAAATTGCAGCTCTGAAGTCGCGCGAATTTTAAACTGTTATTTTTCAATATATGTATATTTATTTATTTATTCAATATTTATATTTGGTTCAAATTTGCGCGGCAAAAGACAAATTACACTTAAAAGTGCATTATTCAGCTACTCCACCTCTTGCGAGCGTTTGCGACAAAATATATGTTTTTCTCACCACTCATCCTCCAAGAAAAAAAAAAAAAAATCCACGACATCCTTTTTGACCTTTCAATACCTGAAAACTGGGTTGCGTGCTTATTTCAAAGCAATCGATCAAAAATGAATTGATGCAGTCAAAACATCAACGATCGACAATGAATACAAAAGATCAATACACGTTCACACATCGGTTATGAGGCCAATATATAAAACTTACAAAGGATCAATATTACTGAATGATTCCATTCGTGGTTGTAATCGGATTTTTTTTTGTGGTTATAGTTTTGGGTACCCTAACGAGGGTAGTCGTTTTTTTTCGTGTTCCTCTATTAGGGGTGACTGGGATGATGTCAGGATTAACTGAAGAGCCTCTTTTTTTGTTGTCTTCATTGTCACGTTGCATAGTATAATGTTGCTGCCAATTTACTGACACAGAGACTTATTGATGTTTGATTGTTGCTCATGCACTCATCCCGACAAAAAAGTCATTCAGTGTCAATAGTTCATGAGAGAGTTGACTAAGGGTTTTGTGGTTTGCAAAAAAAAAAAAAACAACTCATATAAAAAAAATCCCTCACTTAGGGTAAGAGTTTTGTATCCTCGTGCAAAGAATTTTTTATTCATTGCGCACGCTTTCTTTTTTGCGCTCATAGGGCCTTCAGGGACGGTTAATGTAATGTCAAGCGTTTTATTGAGATTAAGCGACTTTTAGACAAGCAACATGCTGAAGTCATTATTACTCCTGATTAATTGAGTACATGGAAATGCTTTCACATTTCACAGATTTTTTTTGTGGACTCTTCCCTGTTAAATTTTGTCGGAGGCGTGTGTCAAGGGTAGTAGAGAAAACACAGCGAGTGTAGTTATACTAATTTAGTTTTGATTCAATATCAATTCAATCAATTATATGCCAATTTTTATGTTAGGTATAGGTAGGTAAATGGATGCTCTTGTGACATATTCTAACAGCTTCATTTAGACGATGAGTTGGGTCCATTGTGGGGGAGTCGTCTCAGGTTCGATCCCCGGAGAAACACAAGTTACATTTGAAGGTTTCTTCCACTGCGCCACCTCTTGGGAAGATTTGGAAAAACACCGAAGAGTATAACTGTCCTGAGAAAGCTTCATAATTTAGACGTTTGGACTCGCCATAGTCACTTCCTATTCGTAACAAAAGTGGTAGCATTATTACTGGCATTACCCAACCCACTCCTGTTTCCTGTCACTTTTCCGTTTCATCGGAATTCAAAATTAATGCCAAATGAGCCATACGAAGCATTCGCTTCAAAAACTCATACAAACAAATGGTTGTGAGAAACTTGGCCTAGGGTCTTGATAGGCGGACCTGTTGCGCCCACAACTTATCAATTTATTGTTTTGGTAGCTGCAGCTTTTAGAGATAGTTTAAGAGCTAATCTTCCTTAACCGGTGATACAGTTCGGGGTGAATAAGGCCTTTAACTAACAACCTTCTCCAGTTAGCCCCATCCTTAGCTAAGAAGGTCGTCTAATTCGAGGTAAACGTTAAATTAACTCCAAGAATGAAGAATAACATACGTAACCGCTTCGAGCTAAAAATGGTAACCGAAAAGGTTCACTTAAACAACTTCTCAAATTTTAATTGAAAATTAATAAGTTAGCCTGACGGCTTTTGAGTATTTTAAACTAATTATATATGTAGGTAGGTACGCATTTCTGGTCGATCCATTTCAATTATTACGTATCCTTTTATTTTATGAATATTAACTCAATTTGTCGACATAGCCTGCGAAAGAGCGTAAAAATATCTTCGACTTGGGGACACTGTTGGGTAATTTCATGGTTCAAAAGACAAACCCTTTGATCTGTATGTCCTTTATCGATTTTTGTTAGGTTTTGTTTTTGGCGTACTCCAAGGTTTTTCAGGTTTTCCATTTTTATTTCTTTCTCTATAGTCGATAAGGTCTGGTAAGGATTTTTAACCATTAGCTCTCATGCCAAAGTGTAACAAGGACCAACAAATTAAAAGAGGATTCATGTCTCTTGATGCGAGACATTTGTGTGTCCTTTGTCCTTCAGGTTCAGAGTTAATCAATATTTTGTTTGTTGTTTTTTAATAGACGGGAGATTATTTTAAATTGGTTGAAGATGTATATAGTATACCTGTCTGCAAGGGGCAGAGATGGAGATGGATGGATGGCAGAGAGTGTGGGATGAATTGGTATGTTTTTTGGATTAAAAAAAAAACTTGGTCTTATCAAACTCGCTGGGTGTGAAGAACATGGTGGTACTTTCGGATAAACTCCTTTTTAGTGACAAATTTGTTTATAACTAATACCAGATCGCCAGAGCACCTTCTATCACCCTAAAGTTGATAGGTTTACCCATTTTAAAAACCAAATTGAAATAGAAAAAAAAAATTAACTACCATATGCCTTAACATTTTTTTTAGCATTTTGTAACCATATCCGAATTAACTTTATCTGTCATAAAATCAGACATGAACCAAAAAAAAAACTGTAACAAAAAGCAGTTTTTAACAATAAATTTCAGTAGAAAAAAAGGTAATAAAAAAAAAAATAGTCCAGGGGTGGTGCAACATAATAAGCATACAAGGAGGTTACCACCCCTCGACGGTGTCCTGTCAGAATTCAATTGAACATCAGCCAAGGAGAACAAAAAAAAAAAAAATGGTGACGACGGGTAGATGAGTTTTTTTTTAAATTTTTTTTATAAATCTCCTTTTTTTGACGCGCTCTTAATTTCCGTGACGTTGTTATATGTTTTTGTAAGGTTTTTTTTGTTGGTCCACTATACAACTGTGGGATAGGGTAGGCATCTTTCGCGCATTGAATTTATTGTTGTTTTATTAACGCGAGAACATTTTAATTTTTTTTTTTCACAGATTTTTTTTTATCAATTATATTTTTTCCAACTGTTACAGTTTTTTTTTAGTTCCATTGGAATCTGGATATCCCATTGTGCGTTTGTTACATTTGACATATGAAAATTATCCGCAGGATTTATGTGGAAATTCAGTAGCTTTTTAACGGATTTCAATGTGTGAGGATGTAGCTATTCATTTTTTTTTTGTCTATTTTTTGAAGAAAAAAATATTTTAACTCTAGTTGTAGTTGAAGTGTTAAACAAAGGGATTCAACTCGACACAGGACGATTGCGCATTTGGTGATGTAAAGGGTGCTCAGCTCATCTCTATTGGGTATTTAGGCTTTGTGGAACATTTCAATTATTTAAACGAGTTTTTTTTTACTTGATTTTGATTTCTATTTCTTTATATTAAGGTACGTAGTTAGTTTTTTTTTGTTGTTTATTAGGTATGCTGCACAATATTGAATATAGAGGTTGCTAAATTATAATATTGTATATAGTTTCAGATAGACCAACGGTTGTGTATTGGACTGCTGCCGTTGCGTCAGTAAGCTTTTGCAAGCATAGCAGAAAATATAGCTTTAAGAAGATGGCGCCTGCAGACTGGGGATTGAAGACATAAAGAAATCATCATTATCCTTGAGACATAAAAAAAGGCTTTTAAAGATATTCTTTTGGGGAGTGTACTTAGCTGGAGCCCCGCGGGTCCGCCCGTCATTGTTAAAGCTACATTCCTATACAGACGGACCGGGCAACGAATTAATGGAAGTTCTTATTACAGTAGTCCCCGGATTGTTGCGTCAGGGAAAATGTACAATTTTCAACGCATTTATCCGAGGAACGCACTCACGAGAATCCCGCTTAAGTGCGTTGTCGACGCAATAAGGAAACTCCCGCTTTATTGCCTTGAAAACGCAATAACACGTTTTTATTAGCATGTTCAAACTAAAAATTGAAGAACAAAAACAATGTTCGTTTGTGTACGCTTCAAAAACTCGAAAAGTTTTGCTCCGATTCAGCTCAAACCTTTGATATTGGACCGACATGTTTATTGTGAAGTTTGGTAAAAGTTAGACAAAGGGGGGTGGCACCGTCTTTACAAAAAAAAATACATTAAACATATTATATCTCGAAAACCACCGAATCATGATTAATAGAAGCTCATTGCCTGATCAGAGGATTTAATCAAATGTGGGCGAGATCGGACAAGGAGATTGGCACTGAGATACACATCAACTTCTACTATGCTTAACAATCTCTGATTTGAGTTTAAGGGCCCTATTGTGAGTGTCGAAAAATTTTAGTATTGTGATTGTCGATTGCGATTGATATTTGTCGATTTTACAGTCGATTACAAATGTCGATAAAAAATGTTGTGCGTATACGAATAGCTAAAATCAATCGACGCATTCGACAATTGTCGTGACGATCGCTGATCGACAAACACAATAAGGGCCTAAGTTCCAAAGATTTTTTTATGAGATAGATAGAATAAACTTGTGACAATTCGCACCAAGGGTGTTTTCCTTCGAGGCTACCATTTTTAGTTCGAATTTCGAAATTTCGTTAAGTAAACTCTTTTCAAACTTGATTTTCTCATATTTTGATGGATTATTTTTTATTCTAGGTACTCTTGCAATAGTAAAATGAGCAATTTTTTGTTTATATAAATGCATCAAAATTGGTTTGTTCGCTTATTATCAATTCGTTCGTTCATTCTTATGTGAATATTTCTTTACATCGCCAATTTTAATTGATATGAACAGTTTGAACAATTTAAGATTCCCTAAAACTAAACTGTGGTGTGAACGAAGTGTAACTGAAAGAGAAAAAGCCTAAACACAGTCCCACACTGGGCCTACGATCATTCAAGTAAGCGTGCGTTAATGGCGCTCCTTTGATTTTGTACAGCTCCAATACATGGAAATTCCTGGGCCCTCAGGCAGCTTGTAGGCAAAGTGTCCGTTATGTGGGAGGAGTCGACGGTCTGTTCTATGTGGTTTGTGATGATGACTATGTAATGTACAGATTATTATTTTGTCTAATGTGGTTTTCCATTGGGATAAAAAATCAATCTTTTTTTATCTAGATCACTTTTCATAATCCATTGGGCAAAAAAATTATTTTTTTTTTATCCGGATCACTTTTTGCAGATCTCGATATTTTTCGAGATTTACACATTTTATCACTAATACCAATCTACTTTGCACATCTGTTTCACGTCATTCAGAATTTGTTTCCAAAACGAGAGAATTTGTTTACGAAAAGCCTTCTGAAAAGCAATTATTCCGAGCAAAAACATAAATTATGGACATGGACTTAATTTTGGAGCAATTGCATACCCAAAATAAATTTGTTTCAAGCATAATGTAAGAACCAAATTCTTAAAATAATCACGAAACAGGATTGAGTAAGATTTTTAAGCTAAAAAGAAGATTTTTTGGTCTTGAAGAAACCAGCTCAAAATAAGATTTTTGTACTTGGAATATAATTTTCCGAGTTTACAATACTTTAGTCAACGAATATGCTTTTAAAGACACTGATATTCTTGATTTTAGCTCGTTTTTTTTTTGAGTGTACATTTACAAAATCAGATCAATCTGCTTTCATATTCCATTTGCCACGAAAAATCTAAGATCTGAAATAAAAATCTGATGTGCCCATGTCCAATGGAAAATCACATAAGAAATGGGATATTGAAAATTATGAAATATAAATAAGCAGTAAAATGCAATAACATCAAAAATATTCTGATTTTTTACTTTTGACGTATGCGTGTAATTGAAGTTGGGGAAAAAAAGACAAACATTTAGGTACTACATATTTCCAATAGATATCATTATGAGTATTCTGTGTCTCATTGTCTGATTGTGCGTACCTCCATAGAGGTAGGAAATTACTTTTTTCTATGTAATTTTGGTTTCTCGACTGACGCTAAATGGATTGCATTTTACATAAATCAAAGTTCATATTCATGACACCTGCACCCTTTTTATAGGTAATATTTTTATTAGTAAACTTATCTTATTTGGGTTTGTAATGTTGCGAGAGTTACGAGTGTCACAGTTTAAAGATCTTACAACCCGAATTACCTAAAAGTTGGTCCTGGCCATTTTTGCGCCCTCCTGGGCCTACGCCCTGTGCCTGGGCACCGCTGACACCGCCCTATTTACGGCACTGCTTATATATCAGCTGTACGCTGTGATTCGTTGCAACGTACGACTGATGTGAAAGCGTGAACCATTAGATGAGGTGGGAGTCAACCCTAAAGATCGTCTGCTGATTCGACTCATAACGATTTGGGTTCATTAGAGACTAACATCTTGGTCGTCACTAGTCTGCAGAAGTAGTACTCCCTTCCTTCTCAGCAACGACTCCGACATTGCAACAATGTGCATTTGTTCGTCTTTGTAGGTTTTCGTCTAAGCTTCGTAGCATTGACATGTGTTAACCTTACAGGGGGAGAGTACGATAACTACGGCGCCAAAAATTAATAACGGTATTTTGTAGAGGGGTTAAATACAAGCACTTTTTACTATGGGAGGGGGGGGTCTATCTTACTCCGTTTAGGCGGGAGGGGTAATTTAAAGAAAATTATACTTTAAATGGAAAAAAATACATTAAAAAACAATGGCAACACTTTTAAAAAAAAGACTATAACATTTTAGAAAGCCCAGAATATGTTCTTTCATATTCTTTTTAAATTAAGTTATTCCCTTAAATAGATTTTGAAAAAAATAATTTCAAACTTGAAATTTTAGGACCAAAATTGAGGTGAGTAAAATAATTTTGGCGATGAAAACTAATGACGGATTTATGTAGAGGAGTTAAATACAAACATTTTTTACTATGGGAGGGAGGGTCTATCTCGCTCCGGTTAGGCGGGAGGGGTAATTAAAAAAAAAAATTATAAATAAAATTCAAATAAAATATTAAAAAACAATGGCAACACTTACCACAAAGAACTATAGTATTTTTCAAAGCCAGAAAACCGTTCTAAATTGTCTAAAATGCAAATCAGCAAAATTTTGTCTACCAATGGGAAATTTCTGGCCAGAGACTGTATCTGAAGAATGTTGTTGATATTGGGTAAACTAATATAATTAAAAGAAAGTTTGCATATACTCAGCCTTGCACCCATCCCAAAATCCAACAGTGACCCCAAGCAGGGGGGTTGCAGGGGGGCAGCATGCCCCCCCATACGCATTTCAAGGCGCAAGGGTAGTAATTTGTTCTCTAAGCGGAGCGACATATAAAAGTAATTTTCAATTTTCTCAAAAATTAGAAGACATAAATCAATCTGGTTTTGAGTGTTCGATTAAGAATTGATTTAGGCAGTAAAAACTACAAACAAGTTAAGTATCTATTTGCTCAATATTAAAAAAATCTGCATAAAAGTTTTATTTTTTAATTTTTTTCCTTAAATTTCAAGTTTGAAAGTATTTTTTTCAAAAACTATTAACAGCTTTAACTTGATTTAAAAATAATATCAAAGAAGAGATTCCTGGCTTACAAAATTCATAAAGTCCTTTATTGTAAGTGTTGCCATTGTTTCTCAATTTATTTTTTTACATTTTAAGTATTATTTTTTTTAAATTGCCCCTCCCGCCTAAACGAAGCCAGATAGACCCCCCCCTTCCATAGCAAAAAATGCTTGTATTTAACCCCTCTACAAAATACCGTTATCAATTTTTGGCGCCGTAGTTATCGTACTCGTGCCCCTTACAGTGTGCAAGTGTTCCGTCGGTCGCAATATGATCAATCTGGGTTCTGGGTTGATGGTAGAAGGTTTTTAGGCGTCAAATATCTCAGTTAGTTATTCGTGGCCGCAAATAAAAGCACATTTAGCTCTCAACGTAATCACGTTAATTATAACTCTTTACTAAATAAGGCGACTCTGTCTGTATTAGACCCGCCCAACGTTCTAGGACAAAGATGTTCAAATTTTATCGGAGGCTGACTGGAAATCAATAAATTATTTTTAATTTTTTTCAGAAAATAAAATGGCTTACCTTTGCTTTCAAGAAACTTCCGTCTTATCACAAAAATGTTAGTTGAACTCGGTCCACTGGTAGTGCAGAAAGGAGCCTATTATAGATAAATGCTTTGGAACAGGAGTTAATTCAAGGCCTTATAGATGAAGGCATCCTTTCACTTAAAAAGGAGAGGAGAAAGGAATACTCGCGGCAATCCTATAGTCTTATGCGACTGAATGCATCTTAAACCGAGTTATTCATTCCACTTTTGGCCCTGCTTTTATTTCTCTACCCTGTAATAATTATCCGAGTTCAGTTCAAAGCCGTTCAACTATGAGTCATTTTCCGTCCATTGAATTGCATATATGACTAATCCGACTCTGAATTACCAACCATTCCGACTTATACATTTTAACAAACTATGAAACACAGACCACCCACTTGTTGTTAAGAAACTTTAAAAAAATTATTTGTCGGTCTGCTAAGCAATTACTAAATCAAAGGCCAAGGCTGAAAGGACTCAACCTTTCTAAACTAAAACTACACATCAAACTTTATGAACCGTGATTTCTGATGACGTGTCCAAACTTCCGTATGCTGCCATACCCCTATACCTTGGTAATTTCCAAATCTCGATTTGTTGGGCATGGACGCTTAAAATGCGGAAAATTCTTATAATATGACACATTTACGCCTCGCACTCCACAAACACACCAAATAGTCATTACGAGAAAATGACACTCCTCCTTGAGTCTAATGGGGATGTCTGCAATAACACTTATCATCTCCTTTAAGTACCACGATCCACACAGCGATAAAACGGTTTACTCTGTCGAAAATACTCATTTCAGCGCCCAGCTCTCCCCCTATACCGGTTGTCATCCAGGAGTATATTTCTGAAGAAAAACACCACATCCTTCGGACGGCGACGACGACGACGACGACGATGACGATGACGATAGCGATGGCGACGTCGACAATTCAAAGGCCTACCATGAGTATAACAAGCAGCATATATACCAGCGCTAAGGGGACGACATTAAATGCCATCCCAAGGAGAGATTCATAAATTTTTCATTTCCTGTTGACGTCCAGCGTCAAACCCAGCTCCTCCGACCAAGAAGAAGTAAATGGGCATGAAATTTATAATTCATTTTCAGTCTTGCAATTATAATTTAGTGGACTCCCATGCTCAACGCTCTAGCTTTTGGGTGGTTTGTGCGATGGCCAAATCAGGATCAGCAGCTGCTAAAAGGAGGCTTGCACCCATCTCCCAGTATTTGCTGTGCGAGTGTGGTCTGTGTGCACATTTTAGTTTTTCCTTTAATTAAAAATTAATATGTAGGTATATGCACGTAGGGAGCAGCGGGGGCGGGCGAAAAGCCATTTCATGATGGATTCGAGCGGAAATTTTCAGAGTTGCAGCCGCTTTTTTCTTTTTGCTTTTTTTTTTTTCTCCTGCTTTAGGTACAGTGATTTTTTGTTTGCAGCCATTTTGGGGGGCGAAAAATACATATTTTAGCACAGAAAAGAAGAAATAATTACCTCATAGCCGGTGGGCGTGAAGGTGGGCGGCGGCGACGGCGGCAACGGCGGCGGGCTGTTGCTGGCTGTGTCGAATCAAAGTTTTATTTTTGTACTAAGCCGTAGAGCGGTAGCAACCTTGCCATACCACACTCGCGCGGCGTGGAAAATCCTTTTATACCTCATTACAATGAAAGCGAGTGAAAAAGGAAAACACAAAAAAGTAGATGGGAAAAAAATTAAAATCAAACCGAAAAGCGGATAGGTGGATGGAAAAAAATGCAGAAAAGCCGACGAAAGCCAAACTTTTATGCGATTTTCTACGCTGAGAGGTTCCTTTCATTATTGCCCCGACCAGAAATGTGGTTGAGGTGGAGTTTTTTGGTTTCTCTCTCTGGCATAGAGGTTGTGCAAATTTTATTTTTTTTTAGTTTTGAAACTAAAATAAATGAGCTTTCCGCCTAACATCACATGCAAGTAAAATTTATAAAAAAAAAAAAAAAACATGACCAGATTGTAGAGAGATGATGCAGGACCGTGAGAGGAGAAAAGAAAGAACAGGGCATCAACGTTTTTTTTCCGGGTCCTAATCAGAAATCATAAGTCTAAACAGTGTTGTGCGTACGATAGAACATTTCCGATCGGCTAACTTTGGTTTACAGGTTATTCTTGCGCCTTTGTGTCATTTGCTTATTTGTATATTTTAGACTTTGGTTCGGGTTTACCACGATATCTCGAAAAGAAAAATCTCGAAAGCAAAAATATCGAATGTAAAAATCTCGAAAAAAAAAATCTCGAATTTAAAAAAATCTGGAAAAAAAAATCTAGAAAGCATAATCTCGAATAACAAAAATCTCGAATTAATATTAAAAAGGGTGTTAAAAAGTGAGATGCGTATGGGGGGAGGGGGGGGGCACTGTTTGCCTATGGGGTTTACTGTTTGCTTATGGGATGGTTGCAAAAAAAAAATCTCGAATTTACTTTTTATTTTCGAGATTTTTTCGAGATATGTCTTTCGAGATTTTTGTATACATTCGAGATTTTTGCTTTCGAGATTAAAAAAAAACTTTTCGAGATTTTTAGCCTTCGAGATTTTTGTCATTCGAGATTACGTCATGATCCCCTTTTGTTCATTTCTGAGGCTTGATGCTTGCCTGCAATATTCTCCTCACACGACATTAGACAACCTGAGCTGAACTATGCTGATATTCGTTTTTAGCTCACGATTATCGTGGGAATACGCGTCGTCTTGTTATTGATGGTCAAGAGGCCTTTTGTTTGACCCATTTTCCCATTTTCATCTCCTTCCATATATCCTGTAAATCCAAACATCACATTTTCCTTTTCACAGTCTGAAATATAGTTGGGGTTAATAAAATCATTATTTTCTCTTAGCGCGGTTTGTGGGTTTTAGTTGCTCACTCCAATTTAGATGAGGTCTCCATCCATTTGTGTGTGCCATACTTAAGGTTCCTTCCTCTACTGCGTTGTCCTTTCGGTTTGATATGAAATATTCTCTGGGACGAAGCGTCGATGTCCTGCACAACTTAGATGCATGAGACACACATTGACAAGGCGAAAGTAGTTGTACATTTGTACAGCTCTTGGAGTTCGTGTTAAGATCGCACCTTCAAAGCCTGTCAATGCAAACGGGACAGAAAATCTATCGAAGAATTTTGCATTGAAAACAATCAAGGACCTCTTCGTTTTCGTTTACTTAGATCCATGCTATAGTACGACGATAGATCAGGACTAGTATAATAAGTTTTTTCTTAATATTCCTTGATTACGCCCTCGACTGTACAAAAAAGCAAATGGTTCAAAAAATATTTTTATATGCAAAAAAAGCTTCAACCATCGAAAGCAGCATCCATAGACCTAAGATATCTTTATAAGTACTTCGGACTGGCTGAAACAACCCTACCATCGCTACAAAGCATAGCTTAGACCAAGGTTTAAGCATTTTCGCCATTTTTGGCTCAGAGAGACGATACAGAGACGACCAATTGGGTTTCTAACTAACATTGAAGCTTTTCCCGCCGGCTAACGTATGACTAATCTGCATCTACAGCGTAGATGAGAGAAACTTAACGAGATTAAGTTCCTTAAAATGCATGCATCCACAGCTAATGCCGCTCATCTTTTTATAGCAGATAAAACTATAATTTTTGAGCTCCCTTCGTAGAGAGGAGGACTCTAAGAAATCTTGGCAGAAATAACACGAACGACTTATATTGGCCTAAAAAAGTATTTCAAATAAAATCTGATATTCCATGTTTCTGTTTTCCGTCTATAATCCTAAAATGATGTTTCCACATTTACAAGTATAGAAAACTTTTTCAACTTTTCCTCGGTAGATTGGAGTCTGAGTTTGACATCATTGTTGTGAGTTTTCGAACGTCATCATAGCATCCGTCACGAGCTCTTTCGAAAGACTTATTGGTAGGTAATCGGTTAGTCAGCACAGCACATGCTCGGCCCTTGCATTGGACGATAATATTGACATGAGCTGTTGTCACTGTTCCGTTTGGATTTAGCGGCTAACAAAGGTAAAGTCAGATGATATGAGAATTTCTTAAAACATATCACTATCCACCGACGACGGCGACACCCGTTGAATGCAAGCCGATTTTCTATAAATCTTTGTGGTTCGAAACAGAGTTTTTTTTGGAGATTCACTCTGCTAAAACAAGTATTTACTCGACCAGACTAAATACCTCATTTTGTGGAAAACTTCTGTGGAGAAATCTTCGAAAGATTGCTATGGGTAAGACTAAAGCCCGTTTAACGCAAGAATTAGACCTGCTCAATAGGGTGTGTCATATTTTTAAACTTTAGAATTTTAATGTCTAATAGTTTTCAAAAGTTGCATTGCTGAGTTAAATGAAAAACTGCATTTATAGTTTTTATTTTGGTTAGTACTTTTGGCTCCCTCAAAGACCTTGAAATTTCGAAAAAAATTGTTAGGCAACATGCTATTGGTGCGCTATTTTTCTTTTAAATCTATATCCAAAATTAAAGTTAAGCCATGCTCAAATAATGTAAATGCATAAATGTTATACTGTTTGTCAAATACCGACACATTTAAAGATGAATATATTTTACAACAACAACGTTCTGTAGTTTTATTAGTGTTTTCATTTGTGATTGAGTTGAGTTAGAGTCTGCTACATCTAATTTTTAATAATTCTCTTTGTAACAAGTAAAATGCGGTTAAAAAATAGCGTACAAACCAGAAGTGAAACCAAAATGCTCATTATCGACAAATTTCCGGAAAAAATTAAAAGTAATATGTTACCAACTTATGAAGACGTGTTAAGACACTTTGAATGGGTGCGTCATGAAATGAAGCAGCTAAATAAACTAGAACCAAAGGCAAAAATTATAGCATCAGTAATAGTTCAAGCTGTTATCGAAGTGTGGAAAGTTTTATCTATTCCCACCGTTACTGAGGCAAGGGTGAGTCAACTGATTTTGTCCTATTGTGGTCAGTACAGAACATTGTTCAGAAATTATAGCAGAGAACCAAAAAGTCAGTCATATTCGGAAAAAATACAAAATTTTATAAGCAAATCTAAACTTCTCTTTGACATTGCTGCGTGCAAATGTAAAGATTTTGATAAATGCAAATGTGGGAAGCTCAAGGCGATTCCGCTCAATGAACGCTGTTTTCTGGAAGACCAAAGAACACTAAGAGGCATGATGATCGGACCAGTTGATGTAAAGGCCACTAAAAATCTTGAAAAGAAAATAATACGATCACAAAAACAACAACAATCCAGTGAACCACAACCATCGACTTCGGGTACTGCTTCTGTTTTGATATCGGATTATGAGAGTGATAAGTCGTTAGGAAATGAAGAATGCTATGGAACAAACTCAGCAATAATGTCAAGGACAAGGACAAGAAAACTTCCTCGGAAGTCCTTCAAAAAACTAGCTGAAATGTGTGATCGTTATGGAATATCTTATAGAGCCGGTGCTGCGATCGCATCCGCAACTCTATAAGTGATGCCAGAGAGGAAGCTACCATTTCTCCTCCTTTAATAATTGACCATAGCAAATTGAAGCGAGAAAGAGCTAAACGAAGGCAGACACTACTACAAAATCAAGAAATAGGTTTTTTAGAAGCTATATTTTTTGATGGAAGAAAAGATCAAACACTTTATTACATTAAAGATGGAAGTAAGATGTATCGGCGGGTAAGAGTCGCATATAACTATTATAAAAGAGCCGGGATCGGTGTATATTGGACACGTGACACCATCTTCTGGAACATCTAAAGCTATCGAACAAGCTATGTCCTCATATCTGTCAAACAAAAACATAAGCTTAAATTCGTTGGTTGCGGTTGGATGTGATGGAACAAATGTTAACACTGGGCTAAAAAATGGAGTCATAGTAGCATTGGAAAAACGGCTTTCGAGACCCCTACAGTGGCTTGTTTGTCAACTACACGCAAACGAATTACCATTGCGTCATTTGGTTCAACATTTGGATGGACAAACGACCGGACCAAAGTCTTTTTCAGGGCCGATTGGTAAAATGCTGGCAACTTGTGAAAACAAGCATATTGTCTCATTCGAGCCTATTTCTGTACAGCTGCCTACGCTTTCAAATATAAAATTGAGTACAGATCAAAAGTATTTGTATGATATTTGTCTTACTGTGTCCACTGGAGTCGTAAGTCATGATTTGGCAAAACGAAATCCTGGCAAAATGTCACACGCCCGATGGCTTACGACTGCCAATAGAATACTTCGGCATTACGTTTCAACAGAAAAGCCAACAAATGAACTGGTTTTACTAGCGAATTATGCTTGTAAGACTTATAGCGCCTCCTGGTTTCAAATTAAAATCAACAGCTCTTGCAAAGATGGCGCCAGGAATTTGTGGTTTCTCATTGAGAACTCGAGATACCTCCCTGAAAATATTAAGGCTATAATAGATCCGGTGATACGGCGCAACGCATATTTCGCTCACCCTGAAAACCTGCTACTATCTATGTTGACAGATGACAACATTCAAATAAGAAAACTTGGTTGTAGAAGAGTTCTAGAAGCCCGAGCTTTGTGTTTAAAGCAAGCCAACAAGATAAGATCTTATATTATACCAAAAATTAACTTTGAGAGCCATAACTATTATAATATGATTGACTAGCAGGACAAACAACTTGTGTTAACAGAACCACCACTACTACAATTTTTGAAAAATACAGAGCTTAACAGAATAGCCAACGACGGAAATGCAAAGATGGTTGATTTTACCAAGTTTCCATGTCACACGCAATCAGTTGAAAGAGGAGTGAAACTGACAACTGAAGCAGCTTTCTCTGTAGCAGGACACAAGTCTCGAGAAGGTTTTATTGCTGCTAAACTGAATTCTAGGCAAATCATGCCCAAATTTAATTCAAAAAAAGACTTTAAATAAGTTTCTGCTTTAATGAACTGGTATGTGCATTGTGCAGATGTAGTTGAGAGCATACTATCCGTCAAATCTAAAGCCGTAGGTCTTGATGAAATCCATCCATTTATAAATGGTTTTGTGGAACTCTCGAACGCAAGGTTAGGTTAGGTTATTTCGTTTTACTTTTCGGGGTTCTTCCTTGCACTACCTTAATTCTATTTATTCGAATATCGACTATAATTAGTCTATTATTGGAAAAATTGAAAATAGTCTCGTTTACTCCAAAAGCTCACACAATTTTTGGGCAGTTCCTTTGTTCCGTCTCCCAAATGGCCAAATCAGAGCACCAATGCACCAGTTACGGTCATTCTCATTATGAACCAATATATAGAATGTTACGTAGCGCTATCAAAAATGTAGATTTTTTTTATCCCTAATGATACCAAATCCACAGACCTTCTTCACCCGCCACCATCTTTATATAGAGTGGTACAATCTAGGTCCACCACAAATCTTTCCATAGAAATGAAAATGACTGCAGGCAGCTGCCCTAAGAGGCTTCGCCTCAGTACAATTTTTTTGCTCCGGTTTTGGTCGAAGAACAACCTTAGACTTTCTCCATGTTAAGCCTTTTAGTAGCCACGTAATGTATTTTCCACTTAGTTTGAGTACAGTTCTATCTGAGGATATAGAGCATGATGCATGAAGTATACGTATACATCCAGTCCGGCGATTTTGAAAGCAGCAACCGTACCCTTCACTACTTAAAAAGTCTTCACCCTCCACTCTACCTTCGTTTGCTTGAAGACCAAGGGAGGGACTTTGTAAAAAATCCGAAACGAAAACCACTTTTGTTTTGCTAAAATTTGCTTTATGTAACTCCTTTCGTTTTCCTCCTCTTGGATTTATTTTTAATTCTGCAGTAGCTGTGAGCAGCATATTGAAGACACACAGCTTTTATGCAGTGCAACCAGGAATCATTGGGTATAAAAGAAAATGAAAAACGTCAATGAAAAAGCTGATTATGTTTACCTTTCGCACGAAACGAAAATGTCTTTCGTTTACGGGGGTACATGAAGCAAACGTTAGTGCAAGCGAAAACGGAATCCTACCCCATCACGACTGACCTGACTTTGCGGAAACTTCCGGATCTCGTTTGCCTTGTTTCCACGTTCGATCAAGTTTGATTTTTGTATAGATTAAGCTTGGAGGAGAAGAATCTGGTCTGAAACATGGGGCTACTCTAACCTCTATTTTATCTGCTATATAATTCCAACCAAAGCGTTTGTTTTGAAATGATTGTTCTTCTAATAAACTTTCCTTGTATAGTCTCCTGTCAAATTCAATTGTTATACCGTTTTACTACCTATTTCCGCATTTGTGTTCTTTAATCGTATATACAAACACTCGTATCTTTTGTTTTATTATGCATCGGAACGTTGAACAATGAATCACAAACACAATCCACTCATGTTTCACATCGCACACAATTTCCTAGAATAACTCGGTAGCCATGTTGCCATGTAGCACACCATCAGAAGCAAGAACGAAGAAAGAAGCACCTTCCAGACACAGTGGAGTCATCGTCACCGTCACCGTCACACATTCTACCGCTGATTCACATAGTGTCGGTCAAATAAACATAAATATTCTCATCATCCTTATGGTCGGCGACGGCGATGTTGCGATTTCTCTAGCACAACTACCTTGACAAGCTGTCACCTGAGTCGGTTCTCGGACAGTTTGGTTCAGTTGGTTGGTCATTCTGCGAAATGCCGCCACAGCTAGGTCGTATGTCCAATCGACAGGAAAATCTTCTTTGTTTTCTTGTTTGCCAACCTCCACCCTCCCTCAGTGAACAAAGCGATTATCCACCCGTTGAAAAGTGATTCATACACACTTTCCTCCTGATGGACACGGGAGCGGGAGGTCAAGAACACAAGAAGAAAACGGAAAAGCCACTACCAGCAGGTGGGCGACGAATGGTTGTTTTTGTTCCCACCAATATGAGGAACAAACTTTTGTCGGTTTAATGTGTGTATGTGTGTGCGGCATGGTGTACCAGTACCACTGCTGCGACACGTCACTCTGCGAAAGAGCTTATTCCATAATTAATATGGCTTCGGAATTTTTCTATGAAAGAGCAGAGACAGACCGACAGTATAGGCAGCAGGTGCTCTGCGGCACGTATCAGTAGCAGGTGCTCCACACGCGCGCCCAGTGGCCACTATCCACTGTCCTCTGTGTTCTTTTTGTCTTTGCTCAGATGTCGCGCACAAGGTGACTAGAGTAATAGCGAGTTTTTCTACATCCGGTTCTGATGGCCATATACACTCTCGGACGCGGACCTACTTCAATCGAAGTCGAAGGGGTGCAATTGGAAACCTGGCCAACAATTGATATTGCCGGACTGTCAACAGTATCGTTTACGTTCTTTGCTGATGGCGGAGTGGATCCTTTGATCTTTGTGTGAAATCAAAGAGAACCGCCCGAGAGGGCGATATTATTATAAGTTTGATGGTAGCTTAAAATGTCTTAGTTTCGTTTGACTGGAAGGTTGCAAACGATACGCTTGGCATAGGGGGACCTATTGTTCTTATTGTGTATATAGTTTAGAAGCGGTTGATGGTGGATTCGATTTCCAACTATATATTTCTTTGGGTTTCTGTTACTTATGTAAGGTTGGGTACGGAAGAAGAAGGGTTGGTTAGTCAGTGTAAATAATATGACGCACTGATATAGGAGAACCACAAGTGTAGGTTCCTAGGGTTTCACGACAATATTTTTGGGGTATATCGAGAACAATTATATCTCACCTGATCAAGTAGTAAGCAAACGGTTCTTTGTAGAGGTATTCACTTTTAACCAACCTCACAATAGAACGGTTTCTCCGAAACGCACAAAATCTGCATGCCTTCCGGACCACAGTCACTGGTGTCTTCCGAACAGAATGAAAACAGTCGGACATGAAACAATTCCAGGCAATAAGAAAGCCGAAGAATAATGTTCAACAATTTATAAGATCAAGCTGGTGATTATCCCGCTTTACACTACCAAGTTGGCGGCAGGCAAAAAAGCCAGATGGATCTCCATGGAGTCTTGTGCTACTACAAGAAAGCTATGTGTATTTTCCTACGAGGGCAGGAGTTCACAGAATTATACAGAAAGATGGAAGATTCATTTAACTCCACACCACTCTGCGATACCACATGAGAAAAATGCTTTAAACGGAGGAAGAACTTTGCGAAGTGTGCGATGACGAGGGATATCTTTTTCGTTTAACCAAATCTTTGAAGTCACCAGTTCATTCTTGACTAACTTGCTAAGTCTGCTTAGGCAAGCATAGACCCAATGACATGTGCGCCAAGTGCCTTAATGGATGCTGGGGGTCTACATTTTGCTGATTTATTATTTTCAGCCTGAAGTTTAGTTATAATTGTTAACTAGCTGTACCCGCCCAGCTTTGCCCGTGCACAGGAATTGTATTGCTTAGGTCTTAGATAATAATGTTCTTTTGTAAAATGCGAAAAATGAGAATAAATCTATTTTCTCGAATTTTCTTTCTGCCTAAACCTGAAATATACAGCAATACGAAAAAAAATAATCATGAAAGTCATATAAGATGTTTTTTGTATGGGAGGCGTCACCCCCGTTTGGCCAATTTTGGCGTTGCGATATCGATAATGGAAGTAATGTATTGGATATATAATGTACACCCCCTTCATCGCCCTCCCTCTCCTTGATCATGCTACTTGTATGTAATGCTGTATTTCCTTTCCTTTGTTTCCCTCTTCCTATGGAATCCGAAAAACTACCTAATACTATACACCCCATGCCATACTGCCGCACGCACCCCATCCCATACATACCTATATATACAACTGAGTGTTGTTTTGTTTGTCCTGTCGCATCGCACGATCGTAAAAGTACAAACATCCATTTGTAGCAAGGTATATGTGTAAGTATGTATATATTTTCACTTCAGAATATACATTTTGGCTAAAAACTGTTCCTAAGGACGTGGCTATAAACGACATAGCCTATAGCAGTCTTACAGTCTTAAGGAACATTTTAAAAAAAGTTTCATGGAAATCTGTCCAGTAGTTTTTGAGTTTTTAGCTGACAAAGAAAAGTCCTACAGTTTTATTATATGTATAGAAGATGAAATGTTTAAGAAAATGTTTGCATGCTTTTAGATCCACTACCTAGGGCCTAAGCCTGTTTTGCTGTCAAGTTGTAATCTATGCAAACAAGAGACTAAAGATTTTGAATTTGTTCATTGAGTAAAAATAATCCCAACCCCAACCCGTATTTTTGTCAACCAAAAACAATGCAAAAGTTTTAGTTCTGTTGCTAGCTGCAAAGTGTTAATTAATATTTGTGAAATTTAGGCCAATACTAGCAACTTTTTTTTAACTTTTCGAAAATGTTGCATGAAAGTTGAAATCACTTCCATAATTTTGGAGCGGGTGCGAAATATTGTGAAACAACTTCTAATCAAATTTGTATGATTTGGTTGGGCAAATAAAGGTTTTTTTTTTAGAGGTTTGGTTTTAAACTGGCAACACTGTTTCTGCAGATTGTCAATTTGACAGTTTGAAGTTAATTTATATGGTTAGTACGTTTTGCCTTTACGATTAATAGATTAACGCCAGAACAAGCCGTGCAAATTGACGATTATACGCCTCGTATAGGTTCGGTGAATGGGCCGAAAACATTGTTCTCCGATGAAGCCCATTTTTGGTTAAATGGATATGTAAACAAGCAAACTTGCCGAATTTAGAGTATAGAAAACCCAAAAGGTTTTAAGGCCGATGCCGGCCAGAATGTTACCCAATGGAGAGCGCTATAGAAACATGATTTCTGTCAACATTCGCCGTTTTATTGCTGATATATGGCCCCAGTTGCTCGATAAAGTTTTCGAAAATTGGACTTCACGATTGCGGTTCATTCGAGCTGGCTGTGGCGCTCATATGCCCAAAATCATTTTTAAACAGAAATGACATACAATCATCTATTATATAAAGGAAATATCGTAGACATTAACATTAGCTTCAAGTGTTTTATTACATATTGAATAAAAAACAACCATTATTACGTCAACGGCAGATCCATAGATAGCGCGCAGTATAATTGGAGAACAGTTAGGTCAACAAACGTGCTCAGGAATAGCAACACAAACCGACACTATCTTGGTAGGAGTATGATAAAATTATGATACCGTCAATATAATCATAAGTCTTGGGAGAACAAACCCTAAAAATATCTCAACTAAATGTCAATTTAACTTTGTGTTGTCAGAAGCCATATTTAAAGTGTTTGATGTGACTTATCTCAATTCATAGACATAAAATTCGAACTGGTGGGCCCATAAGTAGGCGTTTAAGGGTATCTTACAAAAATGAGAACAGACTGCAACCATGTCCAAGTCATATACATTATACATATAATTATGATCAATTAGTATCCCTCTCCAGTAGTTTCCTACTGAAAGTTGGTTTGGGCAATTCTTAAAGTGGGAATAGCTGAATTATCAAAATTCGAGTTCAGCTAAATTTAAATGTGAGATTACGGAATTAAAAACTAAAATACAGTTTGTAGCTCAACTCTGTTCTTAGAGGAAATTACTGTCACTCCATCGAAATATAAGTATCTGCCTCAAATATCGTAAAATGACCGCTCATTTAAAAAATCAGTAAAATAGTTTGACGCTCTTTTATAAATGAGTCTAACAACGCAAAGTATATTAAACGACCTGCAAGGGGTCCATTTTTTTAAAGTTAACAAATTCGACCGTAGGTATCCATGGCAAGTTTGGCTCGACAAAATAAGTAACGTATTTCAGAATTTTCAATTTTGTAGATGACCTATGATTTATGCGGCATATAAAGCAGAAAAATTCAAACCGACGAAACATTTTTTTGTTGAAATGTCCTCTAAAAACAAAAGAGTTAAGGTGCAAACTGTGTTTTCGGAAAATTAAGAAATGCTGATTTGACTAGAATACATCATCCAACTCTAAGAATTGTTTCAATAGGTCATCCATAAAATGTATTACTCACCCAAAAATCAAAATGACAGATGAAAACTGAACTATTAATATGTACATAATTATTTTTACAATATTCGATAGAATTCGAATGTGGACAATCTATAATTTTTTTAAAGCCACAAGGGAAATGTCGAGGTTTTTGGAAATGATTTTGAAACTACCGTGGCCTACCTGAAATTAAAGTAAATAAATAAATTGTTGACGCAACAGGACCGCTAGGCACCCTAGGCTTAGCTTTTCACAACCAATCGTCTTGTGTGAGTTTTCATTTTTGAGACGAATGGAAGGGACCGACAATTTTATGGCGAGTCCGAACGGCTGTGTTGAGAAGCTTTTTCAGGAGAGTTATACTTTCGGATGTTTGTCAGACGTTCGCGAGAGTTGGCACAGTGGCAAAAAAACTTTAAGATTTAATTTGTGTTTTTCCGGGGATCGAACCTGGAACACCTCGCACAGTAGTCCAGTACAGTAACCACTGCGCCCACCCGACCCGAAATTATTGAATTATGGTGCTGAAAATGTAACTATAATATACGTTTCCAATCACTATAGATATGAACCGTGAAAGGATATGTATACGCAGAGGAAAGCATTTTACATCTCTTTCAAATTCATTTACATTTCAGACTCAATCCCATTGAAATAATTGCTTTCAAAGAAAGTCCGTATAGTGATTTGAAACACACTATAATTTGTAGGTACTACACATACTGGCTCTGGGGCCTAATAGTCTTTATAAACGACTAGCTGACCCGGCAAACGTTGTTCTGCCTAAAATAGTTATTTTAAATATTTCAAGATCTAGTTTGATATTTTTTGTTCAATTATTTTTTTGAATAGAAAATGAAGGCGAATAGATTCACTGGTTCAGCGGTCATTCTGAGAACGCCGGCTACTGTTACCATTGTCTCTTCTTGGCATCGTAACAAATATCGAACTGAAAGTGATCATCACTTTGTATATAAATAGTGAAGAGAGTTAAAGAACGAAAAAGATACTATTGAAATTTGGAAATCAATTTGAGAAACAAAACAAATCGATTACTTTTACGTTTTTTTTTCCTAAACCTTGGGGTAGCAATTGCGAACAAACCCGTAGAAAAAAGTATCCAATTTGGTCGCGCCATGCCCCTTCGTCCAATTTTGACCAATCTCCAGAGCCAATACCTAAGATTATCTGTAAATTTGAGCTCAATCGATTCGGCAGTTTTCGAGATATAAGATTTTGAATATTTTTTTAATATGGGCGCTGCCAGGCCCTTTGTCCAATTTTGACCAATCTCCAGAGGAGCACTCCTGGGCCAATACCTAATATTATCTGTAAATATGGGCGCAATAGAGTTGGTGGTTTTTAAGTTATACGTATCCGAACACATTTTAGAACTCATTTTTATATATATAGATTTTCGTAGGCATACATTCTTAATTTTTCTCACTTGAATGACCAAATCCTTTTTTACGCTGTTTTCAAGAAAGTTATAGCACGATTTTTGGTCACCTTGGAAATAGCCACGTCCTCAGATGATGCATAGTTTGGTTAACTTCTAACCAGATAAAGAGCAAGTAAAATAAAGAAAATATCAAAAAAAACGAAGCTCAATATTCCCAATATTCTATGAAGTAAATACGCTCAAAAATACCTGACTAAAATTGGTACTTTGCAAATTTCCACAGTCGAAGAGAAGGTACCTACGTAGCTATAGCCCTTTTTTGTTAGTTCGACTTTATACTGAAGGAAGTACCTTCGAAATAACATTCCTTTCGTAAATTGCATGTTAGTGTCTTCCCTGTTTTGCACCTCAACATTTTAAAAGGCTTCCCCAATCCGCCTCACCATCCTTCTTACAATTTGTGCACATTATCAGCTGAAAAAAAAAACGAACTTTAAAATACAGAACATATCCGCGTAAAGTGACTCACAATTTACTATTCAATTTTAATTAAAAAAAAAAATATTCTGTAAGGAAACAGCCCCAAATTACATTGAGACTCCACTCCCACCCTGTATACTCGTAAATTTCTTTCATTATTGATCCTAATCAGAATAAATTTACATTTTTCTAATTTAACCTCATTATGGTCTTCCCTCAATGCATTTAATGCTTTGATACATAAAACGCACATCCTTGGCAACGAGAAAAGCGCTAAAAAAAAACTGTCAAATTAAAATTAACGAAACGCGACTAACATACACAAAATGTCCGCTTCTCGGCAGGGGTCACATTTAGGAATATATTTTTTTTTTTCATATTGCCATTTTACTTCGAGATGTCGTCGTTAGAGTCACGCGCAATATCCTTAATATAAGTACATCTCTATAGCTAGATACCTCAGATGCTTTTATTCAGTAAAGATTGAAGATGAAAATCACTATGGCCGTTCTTGGTGGTTATAAAATATCAGAAAAAAAAAAGAAGAGAAAACCATCCTCCCCAAGTTGAATTTACCACCCTCTACCCTGCTGTTGATGGTGATTCATGTGGAAAATAAAAACAAACGCCATTTTCCTTACATTTCTTTTATTTTAAATGAACTATTCGGTGGCGTCCTTCCCACAGCGCGCACGCTTTCGCCATCATCAGGATAATCATCACCTTATAACTTAGTTGAAGGGGATATCTTACAAATACATAGGTACAATTTATCTGGCGGCTTCTAAGGAAAGATACATAAAAAGCAAATTGAATTGCTAAGATCATTCTTTCCGTCCGCAGGACGTTCAACAAAAAAAAAAATTTACCATAACATCCTTGCATTTCTTTTGATTTTTATTTATTATAATTCCTGTAGCCCCTTTTGACAACCTCTGGGGCCTAACAAAAGCCGATGAAATGTTTCCCTTTTGCACATTTTAATAATTTATTTTCCATTTGATTCAACAGTTTTTTATTTCGTTGGAAAGATTCTCTGGCCCATCACCACGGACGCCATTGCATCTCCTTGGAAAATTTCTTTTCATGTTGTCTATTTGATAATTTTTTTTTCTCTTCTATTGAAAGGACGACAAAGTCCTTGGCTTGTGGGGTTGACAGTTGGATTCTATTTTCCTTTATTTCTTTAAAAAATGTTATTTAATTTTAATGAGAGGTAGATGCAGGATGTTTTTTTTTTTCCTTGTATTTTTTAAGTGCGCGAGTGTTTTCTTTTATACATCAGGACAGGATGCCCTATGTGTAGCACTAATCTACGCGAGTATATAAAGAAAATTACGTACATGGGTATTTTTTTTTTTTTTAAATTGAAGCAGATGACTAAAAAAGAAGAAAAATCAACATCCCTATTCGATGAACGACGTGCTTTAGGAAAACAAAAGCCGCGAGAATAAAATTGCATGCACTGTAAGGGAACCAGTCCCAATCATTGAGTGAGGGTGTGCTAATAACACCCTTTCCCAGATTCAACCCTTTTATTACCCTATTGTACTGTGATCTATATATCGCGGATTGAATGGGTGGATTTATTCTCAAATGGGACATGTGTACATAGCCTACATCTATATAAGACGAACGAAGTATATATTGTATATAAAGGAAGCGGTTACAGTGCATTTATCGATTTTTGCAAGTACCTAAAGGAGGTAGGTTTTGTATTTGTAACTCGAAGATTGAAATTGAGTGTATGCAATTTTAAATAATGTACCTACGTATGTATTTTTATATCAATCCCGCTTGGCCGATGGATAGACTGATATAATAAGTACGAACGAGGCTGTCATCGTTTTTCGATTAAAACAATTCTCTTTTTGTTAATGCATTTTCGATATATCAACCCGTTTTCTAGATATGTCCATCCGCCACTGCAATGAGCATACAAGTTCGCAAGTTCAACTCATGAATCATGGGAATCAATGATTCAAATCAAGAGTCTGTTCTTTATCCTAAACAGAGCCCGTTTTCATGAAATCTAGTAAGGATTGGAAAGTGCCTGCCAGCTGCGAAACGCCAACACACTTAGACCAACATTGTGATACCATGAAAAACGGATCATATAAGCTCTCCCTACCACTTAAAAAAAGTTAAACCACTTTGAGAAACAAAGAAGGTGAGGAATAGTTTCCTCCTCTTCTTTATCCATACAGCTTCTGCAAAAATCGTTTGCAAAAAAGGCTTAGCCTTACGGCATGCTTTCCTGTCAGGCAGTGCCCAGTATAATGACACCTATTTTGGTGCCGATATGCAATCTGTTGAGAGAAATTAATTTCTTAGAGCGTTTCAAGTCTAGCTTAGGCCAAATTTGTTTTGTCGCTAGACAGGAAGTGCTACTTGTCCACCTAAGATTTGCACTCTCGATATCATTCAGCTTTAATTTTTGTTTGCCCGGCACGATGGGTATTATGTAGTTGTCCCAATTCTAGCGAGTTCATGGGCTTTACAATTCCCTGGAATGTCTCTACTCTACGCCAAAAAAGGTGAATGTTGAACTAATCGGCCACCTCAGTAAGAGATGATCGGCAGTGGAAAGCTACTAGATAAGTTATAGAAATCGAATCCAAGGATTTGCTAGCTGCTTGGCTGTCCGAAAATATGCATATATCTTTAACGGATATCACGTTTTTCTTGAGCCAAGATAAGACTTCCTTTATCGGCATAATTTCCGCCTGGAAAACGCTACAATAGTTTGTTAAACTCTCGACTACAGCAGCCACATTCTCGTCTGTGCGCGTACCGTACGACCGACGCGATGGGGACCATGAGTGTTGTCCACTAGCATACCAGTCTCATTAACTTTTTGAACAAACTTGCGTACAGCAGGCGCGGTGGGTGCTTCATTTCGGCCAAAACTTCTTACCAATAAAAACGCACTATTTGGGCTACACAGCACTCACTTTGGAAATAAGTTTTCAATATTTCCCAACGTTGTTCAAGCATAAAGCGACTCATTTCAGGCTCTACCTAGTATATGTATAAACAACTAGCATTTATCCTAAGCTTTGCTTCCGTTACAGAAGAAGCTAGCGTGCTTTGCTACGCGCTCTATATAGGATGAAATCTTCCAAATCTTACGAGGAATTCTTTAAAGAAAAAACTATATTTGTATGTATATTCCAATTCATTGATTTTTATTAGTTTTTAAATGTATGGAATGTACTTAAACGAACATACTAAAATACATTTTTTACACACATTTTTTCAAAGAAGAAAACGTCTTGATTTTTTTTTGTGTTGACCTATGAGATCAATCACCTTATCTGGATCCACATTAATATCCGAATGAACAGATATCACAGCAAGTGAGCTTAATCTTGCATTCTCCATAACGCTTCGGGACACAGTTTTAATCCTTTTCATAGTTGAAAAGGTCCTTTCAAAACTAGCTGTAGTCACTGGAAGCGTGGCCAAAACCAATCCAATCTAAAATGGAAATAAAGTCGATCGACCTTATTTCCTTCGACTTTATTTCACGGCACCACGTACTAATCCTCAGCCCACGTTCAGTATTACTTCGCGGAACTGGTTAGCAACTCATTTTAAGTCCTCTGATGGGTATGTCACTTCGGATCTTTTTAGTCTTTAAAGTTATCTTAGCTCTTCGTGTACGCTCGTTATAAAGGAACATACCACCAACCATACATATTCTGATCTCAACAAATGGCAAATGGCAGACATAGAGGGCTTGGTAAATCTGCTCTTCCCCCCGGCAAAGTGCCTACAGGAAACATTGTGTTCTCCGTCTTCTTCTTCTTCTTCGTCTGGGCATTCGGGATAGAAAGACGAACTATCGTGGCCAAATCTGTGAAGGTATTTTCGATAGCCGCAGTGCCCCGGTGGGAACTGCGTAAGGTAGTAGGTGCAGTCCCGTGTGTATTTTTTGTCCAGACTTCACTGGTAGGGATCAGTTTTTGGGTACTTTTGCAGTATTATCCCACCTGGCTTGCAATTGCAACAGTGCAATAGATGTCTCCCTTTCATCTTCTTTTACACAAGGGACCTTAGAATGATTTAAGTGTATCGTCCTTTGTCGACAGCCACTTCAACATATCCTAACCTAATCAAAGCTTCAATATTCTTATAAACGTTTCCAAAATTATTTATTCAAGTAAAAAGGTATTTAAGTTTAAAATGCACGTGTTATTTTTGGCCCAGCGTTTCTCCAAGTTAAAAATTCACTTGTTATATATTTCTGGCCCACCGTGTATAGTATAGTGTCTCGAAAATAGGCAAAGTGTACTAAAGCGAAATTCAGGGTATTTAAAAGGTAAATGCAAATGATTCCACTCGACCCTTTTCGAGTGATGGCGTCTTTGGTCCGTTTTAATGACATTTTATTATTTTTGGTCCAACTTTAGCAAATGTGCAGTCGTTTTAATAAAAAGGTTCTAAGCCATTTTGAAACCGTGAGTATAATATGTATATCCTTTTTCCATACTTTGAATTGCGACTTTAGTTCTCGCGCATTAAGGTCTAATGCCATGTGGAGACATCGAGTCAATTATAAAGAGGTTCACGAAGGCCTAATATTGAAATTTTTATAAACAACGACGATCGTCAAATAAAAGCATATATGTACCTACATTTGGTCACAGAAATTAAAAAAAATGCGTAGGACCCTTTTTCTTCGGGACTTTTATTATTCTAGAAACCAGTTCTTCAATCACATGAATTACCTTATCAATTAATAAATTATAATAACCAGCATGCAATCCAAATGGAATCACATGTCCTACCAGTTTTACCTGATTCGTCCGCGCTTTTTCTTAACGACCATTGTTCCCATAAACAATTCAAGTTTATTAAAATCAATTTCCCGCAACAATACCTTATTCAACTAATAAGGAAGCAAACGATTCTGTTCCGCTGCAGTGCCCCACTTAAATGCAAACGATTGTAACAATTATTACAAAAGAGGACGACTTCCTCAAACAATACACGTACTCTCACTTAGAAACCGATTTGAGAAACCTGTTCCGACCTTATCAAGGACCTTCGATGGCATACACAAAACAAGAAAGAAACCCAAACCGACAAATAAGTTGGTAATTTGCATTTGAATTATTCGGTCCAGAAGGACCAATTTCAATTTCTCTAAAGAGGTGACAACCTTAACGCACCAAAAAAAACAAAACACACACAACACAGAAGGAAGGATAATAAGCCATCGTGAGAAAACTATTTAAGTTCGCTTATGTCTTGTGTTTTATGTTTCCCTTCGCTTTGTTTGTCGCTGTTGTTGAAAGGATGAATTAAAAGAAAAGGATAAGAAGGAGAAAAAGTTAAGTAACTTGTGTTTGGTGTGCAGCACCCCATCTGTAGTGTTATCCTTCCGGGATCGGCGGGCATATCCGCGATCGTCTTTTTTTTAATTCGTGACCTTTCGACAAAACTACTTGTGTGACCGTGGAAGTCCTTATCCTTTGGGATGCTGTACAAACTACTTTGCATATTAAGTAGAAAGGAAAATTTGGTTTCTTCCACGGTGGGTCGTTGCTTTTTAGCCTGACATCATAGTGTGACCTGGAATGAGATATGGGAAGGGATATCATTTGAGTTTACAGGAAGAGCCGGTTTTATTGGATATTTTACCTTTTTTTATAGAGTTGCTGAAAATTAAAATAAAAAAATCATTTCAAACTTTCGGAAGTAGAAACGAGGTATAGGTATCCAGCACCCAGTTGCCTTCCGGTAGCTTGGCATTAAGATTTGAATTTTATGATTGACATGGGACCAGTCGAAATGTCTTGTGACTGAGAAGTGTCTCTTGTTTGGTGAGAATTTCATTAGATTTGCCTGCTATAGGAAGTGGGCACTTGAAACGGTTGACAATATATGATTTTTTGTTCTTTTTTAGGGAACAATGGGAACATTTGTTAATTTGGTTTCTTCCAATTTAAATTGTATTTCCCCTGTCGATTAGTTAATGGAGACAAGGAGGTATTTAGAAATTCAACTGCTTAGATTTAAACTTAATACAGTTTGTGAGTTGCTACATTGTTTTTGATACATTGTTTTTGAACCTAGCGGCGCAGGTTAGAGCTCCGGCAGGAGACAGCATTACTTTAACACCGGTCATGAAGAGAAATCAGACTATCTCAGAGGCTCTCTACTACTACACCATCAAGAGAGATGAAAAGGGTGATCTGTTTCGAATATCTCTATATGAATATTTGGAGACAAATCTGTCCATTTTCAGGGGATCCTCAATGGTAATGCGCCTGTCAATAGTCCATTCCCTCTGGGGGGGACACCGGTCGTCGCGAGATGGTGCTCGGTATTATTTTTCTAGTAATATATCTCGAAATTATAGTCTCTGAATTATTGTTTGAGAGAATTACATTAACAACAACTCGTAGACACAGTCACTTTGGTAGGAATGATAGCTATTTCGAACTACACCACTAATTCATCATCAGACTCCTTTAAGTGATTGTTTGAATAGTTTTGAATTTTGACAGTCAATTCTCCGTATATATCCACTTGGGAGGACATTTCTGTTTTCCCCTGTCAGGAAGTGAACTTGCACCTCGATTTTCTCAATTGACCAAGTGACTACCACTTGCGCTAATTGAGCGACGAATACAAGCCCGCCAACTGGTGATTAGAACGGAGGAGAAGACCAACCTCTGTGCGTTGTTGTTGCTACGAGGTGTTTTTGTTTATTGTCGTTCTCTCGGTTTTCTTCACCTCTTCCTCTCTTTTTTTCCCGCAAGCTGTGAGATTTTCAACAGATTCATACGAGTAGAGAGGTATTATTGGGAATTATATATATCTCGAAATCGTTAGACATGAGGGTGACCAGATAAGAATCAGATTTGGTAAGAATCTTTCCAACGGCATAATAAAACTCGCCCTTTAGTTATACGTCTTGACCCAAAGGCCAACGACTTTCAGATCCCCACTTAGAGAGCACTTCGATATCGTAGCTAGAGTAATTATTTTCAGTGCTTGAGGTTCTTCCTTGATCATTCCAGTGACATGCTTTATGGCGCTGAAGCTTGGACTCTATCTAAAGTGGATGAAGATATCCTCGGTCGCTTTGAGAGAAATAATATTCTTCGTAAAATTTTCCGTTTGCGTTGACGGTCTTTTAAGAAGGAGATTCAACGACGAACTATATATACGAGTACAGTAACATCGACCTGGTCAAAAAACTGCGAGTAAGTCGTTTAAGATGGCTAGGACATGTAGAGCGGATGGAAACAAGTGCTCCGGCCTGTAGAGTCTTCGATTCAAATCCGGAGGGACAACGCAGTAGAGGAAGACCTCGCCTTCAGTGGCGCGCGAAAGTCAAAGGCGACCTCAACCGACTAGGAGTGCGCAACTAGAGGCAGTTAGCTAAGGACCGGGCTAACTGCACAGGCTTGTTAGCTGAGGCCTCGGTTCACCCCGAACTGCAGACCCGCCTAAGTAAGTCAGTAAGCATGAGGTTCTGTTCTGAAGCTTAGGAAAAATACTACCGTAATTGTGTTTTTGCATGACCAAGTATTTTTCGTTGTTGTAGAGGCATGAAGCTGAGCGGGGAGATGTTATATACAAAGTCAAAATTTGGCTTCTCGGTTTCGATCATGAAGAAATCAAAGTTTTGTTGCGCTATGTTATTTGATTTATTTAATTCCTCTTCCTCTTTCTCCTTATGTATTTTGTTTTTTTTTTTTTTTTTCTTTTATTTCATTGAAAAGTTTATATATAAAGGGTCCGCCAAATAACTTTTTTGAAAATGCTATAAAAAAAAAACTACTGAATATTTTCTCAAATTTCTTTTTTTATTTGAAAGTACAATCCTTCCGGTTAATAATGGAAAATAATTTCATTCAAATGGCTGCCTCGGCTGGCCATGCAGTAGCCTACACGATCGGTCCAATTTTTAAGCACATTATCGATTGTGTGCAGCTGTATTTCACCAATGGCTTCACGAATATTGTCCTTTAAAGCGTCATTTGTCTCTGGCATGTCGGCGTAACACTTATCTTTTACGGCACCCCACAAATAATGGTCCAACGGTGTCAAATCGCAGCTCCGCGGTGGCCAAACGACATCAGCTCTGCGGCTGATAATGCGATCTTCAAAAACAGGGCGCAAAACATCGAGTGTAGCTTCGGCTGTGTGGCACGTAGCGCCGAAACCAAATGTTGCCAATATCCTCCTCTTCAATTTTTGTGAACAAAAATTCGTTCAACATGGCCCGATAACGATCGCCATTGAACTGTAACGGCCACTCCTTGCTCATTTTCGAAGAAAAATGGCCCAATTATACCTCTGGACCAAAATCCGCACCAAACAGTGTCTCGTTTTGGGTATATCGGCTTTTCAATGTATGCGTGCGGGTTTTCTGTGCCCCAAATGCGACAATTTTGCTTGTTTACATACCCGCCAAGATCAAAATGAGCTTCATCTGAAAAGATGATTTTTTTGGCAAAATCGGCATCTTCTCTAAGTCGATCGCAGGCCCACTTAGCGAAGCGAAAACGCATTGGATGGATGGTCAATTGGCTTCAACTCCTGAACCAATTGGACTTTGTATGGCGTCATATCAAGGTCTTTATGCAAAATTCGTCTCAATGATGTCTCCGAAATGTTCAATTGTTGAGAACGACGGTGAATTGATGTTGATGGCGCTTCACGCACACTTTCTGCCACAGCAGCAATTTTCTCGGGTGTACGCACTGTTTTTGGCTTTTCACGCTTTGGTTTATCGATGACGATGCCAGTTTCTTTCACTTTTTTCACAAGATAACGAACATACGGAGCTGACGGTGCTTCTCTTCTTCCAAAATCCGTACGCAATTTTCGCACACATTCTGCAACATTACCATGATTTTCAAAGTAATGTCGCAATATTTCCCAGCGTTGTTCAAGCGTATACACAACCATATTCGTTCAGCGGAAGGATAAAACTAATTATCTGTCAAATCAGACCATTCGCGAAATAAGCACTAGTTGAAAAAAAAAAACGTTAGATGGCGGACCCTTTATTTGTGAAGTATATTTGAATTTAATACTGTTCACCCCACTTCTAAACGATATTTTTCAAGATGTGACATTATCACTATTTTTATTTTCAAATAAAAATGTCACTACCTATTTTTAATTATAACTTTGTTAGATTAAGAATTTATACAACAATTGTTAACTTAAAAATATGGAAATAAATAATAATAATAATAATAATAATAATGTGGGTTGCTGGTAAATACAGACTCACGGCATAACAGGCTCAATCAGCTTCTTCTTAACAAGTTCCCCGTATGAGCTTTGCTCTCGTTTTTTTGGGTGGTACATAGGTCAAAACTTTTTCTCGGTATCCTGAAAAGTTATGTTGACATACCTCTGAAAAATGGCGGGATTGCTAGTTATGAACAAGACAAATACGGGACCTTGTTGAATTCAAAGTAGCTTTCCGGGGTCACAGATTTCATGTGGTTTCTTCTATGCTATAATTATATACTATAACTATGCTATGCTATGCTATGCTATGGTACACGACAGACAATTTCTTGGCATTGTACATTTTATCGAATACTTCCTATATAAATCGGATAACGACATCCGACATGGTTCCAGTATCGTATAGACCGCACTTTCGAACAACGTATACATGACATGACCATCTCATCCACCTTAATACTCGATATGGGTGGCTAGCTTCGCTCCCGGCAAACGTTATACATTATAGTACATAATGCCATTTTTGGATATTATCCTGCACTATTAGGACACAACATTTCTCTTGAAAACCTGTCCATATATTCAATAATTAAAATTGGATTAAATTTCTATCGATGAGTTGTCCTAAGGTTCAGTTGTCTCATAGATGGACTGCGATGACCACTCAGACGTGTCAGCGAGCCATCTTTTGAGCTCGCCAGTAGTACTATGGGACTGACAAATCAGAGACTTGTAGCAAGCGTCTTTGAAAAATGAAATAGCTTGACACAACACGACGATTGAAGACTGTAGGGTCTAGGGGAAGCTTTATACAACTATTTATTTGTGTGAATTACAATTTTAAGCCCAAATAATTGAGAAGGAAAATGACAAATAAAATATAACACTCGCGTGATATGTCTATGTTGCTGACTGCCAAATACAATTGTGACATTTGCCAGCTAACTAAGACGACGTCTTCCTTTACTGCGTTGTATCTCTGGTTTGCAGTCGAAGACTCTTCGGACTGGAATAATGTTAATTCGCTTTACATCTCCTATCCATCTTAGACAACTCATATTCATATTTTTCTGACCGTATGTACTCTTATCTACGGCTCGTAGAGTAGAGCCTTTGCTGTTTTTCTCTAAATTCAGTGAACGCAACCGGACTGAAAATTATTCGAGGAATTTTGCGTTCGAATTCAAAACGAAAAAATGTAACTTTATATTCGCCTGCGCTAATGTCCGTGCTTGTACGTCGATATAGCAGCCCTGGGATAATGAAGGTATTTTACAGACTCTCTTTAGTATTTCTTGACAGAAGCCTTTCTAATTTAGAATGCCAGGTTTAGCTAAATTAAACATGGCTAGTAGCTATCATATGAGGCCTTCAAATTGAAACAGTCGCAGGGTATCAATTTAAACTTTTTGAGCTTTCCCCGGGATCTACCGTTGAGTTGTTTTGTGGACTTACAGTTCATTGACAAATTTGAGATGTTTAATTGTCTCCGGCTGTTACGGCGTCTGGTCTGGTACCTAGTCTTGTTGGGCTTGAGTTTAGAGATTGCTATTTTCACTTCGCTTTGGTTGGGTGCACGGAAATCTGGCTTCCATCGTGCAAATTGACGTTGGACGACGATAGGCTCATTCTGCATGTCCGCCGAATTTTGGTCGTCTTCGCCCCTTCACAGTGTGCAGAAGTGGTTTCCATCTGCAACCACCATTGCTTTATTTCAAGGTTTTCCGTGCTCATCTCTATAGGTGTCTCTTCGGGTCTTGTTACCATTTGGTAAAAGTTCCAAACATTGTTCCTGGAGTAGCACTTCTCTATTTCCTCGATCGCGATTTTCGCGTTCTCTTTCATTCTTCTCCTGAGAAGCCGGGATTCTTTCCTCCAACTTTCCTTGATGGCGACATGAAATTTGGCCGCAATGAAAAATGGCCCCAAACTAAAAATGAAAAATCACCAAAAAAAAATTTATCTACATGAAAGGCAACAACAACAGAAAATTGCGTAAAATTGGGGTGACAATTCATATTTTGGGGCCTTTTTTCATTTTTCAGTTTGGAGTAAAATTTCATTATGAAATAATACCCCAAAAGAAGAAATGAAATAAGACCCCAAACGAAAAACGAAAACGTATGCAACCCCCCTGTTTAGGTTTACTGTCAGACTTGGGGCCTTATTTCATCGCAGTGGGGCCTAATTTCATATTTGAAATTGGGGTATTATTTCATTAGGAAAAACAGCCCCAATTTTTCCTTGATTGGCTATTGTACTTCTCTACAGCACCGCGTTGGAGGCGAGTTTTTTTTTGCTGCGTGTGCGTGTATGTGAGCACCGGCAAACTCTTCATCGAACCAAGGGTTTTAAACACATCAGTTGATGTCATTTTGGCATCGATACAACTAGTCCTCTTCACTTGATGCTTGCTGTATAGGGCTTATCGATAGATTGATGAATATCTACTCGATCGGCAAAGGTTTAGCAGGTTTTGGCGATTGCACTCATTGATATATCCGCATTTGTAATTTGGCTACAGCATGGTAATGTCTGAGTAAAATTGTAAAATTGACGGAGTTCCTAACGTCGATCGCAACAGTTTTGTTTTTTTTTTTTATAATTGACACGCGCTAAAGAGTTTATGAGTACTCTTATGGTGTAGTGTAACATGACCATTTCGGCTGTAGGTTCCATGATTTGGTGACAAGCACGTCTCTATATCACAGGGTCAAGTAGTCTAAATCCGTTTCCAGAAGTGGTGTCATATAGGCTGGGTATAGCTTTCTTATTTTCCAATTGGGTCAAAGATGTCCTCCTTGGCTTTTGTGGTGTTGAAATGTATTTGGCCGTCATCTTTTTCCATTCTTGTCGGGATTCTTAGAAAAAACTGCTCAAGAAATCTTTCAGAGCCATTCGAAATACGTACGATGGATTTCGTCCTGACGTCTTTTAGAAAATGCAGTATTAAATCGCATTTTATTGGAAGTTGCTCTCTCAAGAGATGATTCCACGTGCATCGTTAAAGGTATTAGGTACCCAAAGACACGGCTGTTTATTTCTCGGATCTCCATGCCAGCATCACGAAGCAAATACAATCGCTTCAAAAACTAAACTGAAAAAGTTAACCATAATCATAAGAAACGACACTTCCAGACACCATTCCCATTATCAAACTTGATTTTTTTTATTTTAAATTCAATTAAAAATTAACTTCTCATATTCGCACGTCCACACGAAGGAGAGGAGAAACTTCTTGCAGCCAAAGACTCCCGTGATAACAACATCATAATCGTTGCCATCACTGCGAACTTTCTCGGTGAGAGTTTGTCGTGGACAAACAGCCAAAACGAAGACTATTCCCAAAAGTCCAAGTCCCATTTCTCATTTGTTTTCCACACTCACACACAGTGGCTATGTCTCCGGAACGGGGTCCTGTCCGCATCTTTTCCTTGCCCTTTGGCTTTCCACTTTTTCTGTTTTTTTTTTTTTTAACATTGTGGAGCGAATTTAATTGGCGCTAGTTTGGTCACGACTCGTGACAGCCACCAGAAGGTGGTGGTTTGGGGCCTGACTATATAGGTGGCTGGCGTTACACATTTTAACAAATGACGTTGGCTTTTATTGCAATTTGTAATTACATTGTCCTCAGAGGACGACGACGATGGCTGCGATGACGATGAGGACGAAAACGACAGGACGGGCAAAAAAAAAAAAAAACTCTTTCGCACGCCGTCGGGGAATATGATCTTTTTAAATAGTGCATCCGTGACGCGCGCAGGAGTCCTTCCTTGTTCTGCGGTATCCAGCAGAGAGGACAGTGCATCACAAATGAGGCATGCCATATGACATCGGTTGTTGTTTTTTCCATAGTTTTCTTTTGTTAACCATCCAGGAAGATGGCAAGAAATTAAATGTGAAGAATGCAAAAAAAAAAACAAAAATGGACGTCCACCATACCCGCACTGAAAGTTTTTCTTTTAAATGAATTTTCCTTTGGACAGTGGGGGGCTATACTTGTTCGAACTTTCTTTCGCTTCGTCCTCTTTCGATTGAATGAAATGGCATATATCATTAAATGAGCAGAGGGAAAATGAAAATTGTCCCCCTGATTAATGAATGGGACTAATTTCGTGTCAAATTAGAAGAAAGATTGCTTCGCTATGCCGTTGTGCTGGTCGCTTTGGTTCGAAGGAAACTTATTGAATGGCATTCGAACGGGAGGTGGATGTGGAATGTCCTGACGGCAGAGTCCGACATCGTCAGGTGAATTGAAAATGAGTGAAAAGTTTTCTACAGCGCATATATGTACGGGTACGAGTCGAGTATGTCTATCTGTATAGATACCTTGAGGAGGCGGCAATGATTGTATTTTTCTCAGTATACAGGACTGTGAATGGAATAAATTCCTGCTAATTGGCCAAGTTGTAGCTGTAGGTGCAGTGTGGGTGTATGTGCAATTTCAGTAAAAAAAAACGACACAGAAAAGCAAATAAAAAGAGCAACGTCAATGGACATTCAATAGTGATCCTGGCGGAGCGAAGGAAGCCAACGAGTCAGCATACAATAAAGTTAGTATTATGCTTGTGGGGGTATAAAAGGGTACAGCGCAGCATTCTTTTCTCAATATGGCCAGAAGTTACCATAAATCCTTTTGGTTCTATTGTGGTCTTTGAATAGATGTGTGCATATAGGGTATCCAAAGTTTTGTAATTAGGATTACTGAATGTTTGAGATAGTACCTATTATTTTTTTATATTTTTTTATTTTGTATTTAAAATAAGCTGTGGTGGTGTAAGGTATTCTTTCGATATATGTATGTGATAAAAAACTGCAAATGCTATCCAAGTTCTTGGACATGAGAGTTCAAATGTAGTGATCCGATTATTATATAAGAACACAAGCCTCTTATTATTAACTCCAGCAGCCGCGTGCCTATGATACCTTGACTATAGTTATGTATGGAGACTATGGGAGACGCACTTCTTTGCGGGGTAATTAGTTCGGCAGACTAGAGGGGAAAAAAGAATGACCCTTAAATATACGGCCATTTAATTCAGAGCGAACTTCTTAGCCGGCTAAGGGGTAACGGGTCGCAGTTATTTGGTCTTTCTTGCAATTTCTTGCAAGAAATTAATTAGGACTCAAGGACAAGCCTTGGACTCGGATATGGTTAGGTATGATATTTTTATACGATTTCAACAAACGAAATAAGGGCAATGAGGACTCGGATCCGTATGTTATGTCTGTCTTTTCTATAGACCTTAATAGACTACGTAAAGCCGAAGAACTAGGGATTAGGATATCCGGCAGGATACAACGCTTGCATAGTGTATAGCATAGTGTGTAGTACAACGGGAAAATAGATGAATAACTGGGACTTCTACTACGCCAAGTGCAAGGAGGGAAAGTTAACATTTACTTGGATGCGAATTTGTATAATTAGAAGTTAACTTCGACAAGAAACCCATGGTGCACACATTTAAAAACGTAACACTGTTTTGTATGCTCATGTTTCCACCAGCGAAGAATGACCGCAAGTACCTAATCAAGGAAGTATTCTACGAACTTCTAGAGAAGATAAGTGCCACATTTACGTCGTGAAGATTGGTCTTGACGGCTTTAGCACCAAAATCAGACATGGCTGCAGTAATTTGGAAGTCCGAGCTTAATATATGTGTGACCAACGTACATAGACTCGGATAACTGCTGATGCTTGGTAGTATCTATTCAGAGTGTCTATATCTACGAATGTTAATATCCATCGCTCCACAACGGAATCTGTAAGAGTATTTGACGCTGCAAGGGACTGCCAAAACTTTTGCCGACTTTACGTCTCAGAAAAAACTGGTCGATCATAACGACACCCCTCGTTTAATAAGAGGTGCCGGGCCGGCCGACAAATGTAGCCTATGGAAGTCTATCAATCAATTTTGCAAACCAGAACAAGACCTGCTACGCCATCAGCGGCCCCGGGGAATACTGTAGTAAATTCAAAATTGGTATGCTGAGAATTTAGAAAGATACACTTGTCCAGATAAAAATCCACTGTCAGTCAGTTCGATCTCTTCAATCCGGACGATGATAGTAAAAATGTCAGTCTACTCCACCAACACCAAGTGAGGATAGCGATATCCTGCCGGCCGAACTTTTCGAAACAGCAAAAGATGATTCGCATCATGCCTTCATGGACTTTGTCGAAAGCGGATGAAATCGGGACATTTTGAGAGCAAGATTTTTCGCGTGATATTCAACGAAATACTTTACAAGCCATAGGTACACCGAAGTTGACCTGAGTAACGCAGCAACAATCCGATAACTTCTTTGAGTCCTCACTATAGATACCAATGCAGCAGAGACAGACACTAAACCTTGGGTGGCACGCACTAGCTTCTTCGACTCAGTCGAATGTTGGGTACTTCTTTGCTTGGCTATTGGTAAATACAATATATAGCCTGAGAAACAGAAAATTCCCCACGATACTTGTCGCCGCTTGGGAAGAACTTTATCTTTATTCACAAAAAGTTAGATTTGAGCATTATTGATGAAATTTGGTGAACGAATCTCCTGAGTCCTGACTCCTGAGCATTTTTGTAAGCCCTTGCTTAATAGATGGCCCTCGCTGCCGCATGAGATGTATAGTATATCCTGTTTGCTAAAGGTAAACTCCAACAGATGGCGGTGTTTGTAAAAAGACAGTTATATGAACGATTAAGAACCTACTTTCAGTTTGTTTTCTATCATATCTATTCATAAAGTTATTCAACAAGAAAATAATCGAGAATATTCCAAATTTGTGTGTCGCATCGTCATGAGCTTTGTTTTTCAATATTTGAATGTACAGGATTGGAGAGCAATCTTGTAAAGGACCCTCTGCATCCTGTCATGGTATCATTGATTATATAGGTCGCCAACATGAGACTCGGGTTAATAATGTATATTTGGGTAGCCCTTCTTTTTTATACATAGGTATTATTATTCTGATCCATTTGGAGTCAGTCTTTCTTGCTTTTGCTTATAAGACCCCATTTTCCGACGGCAGTGTTGGTAGGTAAGTAGGTACCTATAGGACGCGGTGTACCTACCTACAAAGATTCAGTAGACATGCTTCAGATTACCAGCGGCATGTCAAACTGCACCGAAAACAAACTCACATTTCACCAATTACACTAGAGCTCTAGCACTTATTGTAAAATTTATCCTTTTCAGGGAATTTTTCAATCTAGCGTAAAACTACCCGATGGATTGGGGATAATGGAGCAGAAAAATTAGCGTTCAGTGCCATAAATTTGGAAGAACAAACAAAATCGGAGGTTAATAAAATTTGGATTGAAATGAGTTATTTTTTTATGAAAAATAAAAGTATTATTGGATTGAAAAGAGGAAACATAAAGAAAACCAAAAAAATGCCAATTCTATTCAGCGGGCGCTAGAGTTCTAGCTAGTCCACAAGCGAATCTAACAAAATGTCAGTTGTGAAAGCCAAACATATACTTACTCTCAAGTCTTATGCGACAGGATAACGACAGTTAGATAACTGCTTATATTATTTGCATAAATATTGATAAACAAGGTAGGATAGTTGTTTTCTGTATAATTATCTTACAGATTCCAATTACACAATACACATATGTATCTAGCTACATTCCTATCTATATATTTTTCCTCCGCCTGATAAAAAATTGTGAATAGTGTCAGAATTAATACAACGTTGTCGCCTTCTCCCCCATGCCCGATGCACAGGAAATAAAAATTTCCCATTTGTTTACCACCTCTGACTTCCTATTCCTACCACTTCCTACCATCCTTCTATGAGTGAGGTGTATTTGGTAACTGTTAACACTCATCTCACCCTCCTATTCTATGTTTTCTCCACTCTCGTTGTCTCTATTTCTCCTGAAAAATTTATTTTCACTCGTTTTCGCTCTCACCTCAAAGGAGAAACTGATATCAAGTAGATGTACTAAATGTTTCTTGCTAAAAATGGTAACAGATATTCAATTCGATGTTATCAACCTTCTATTGCACACTAGATGGCGCGTAGGAAATGTGTCATTGCTGCGCTAATGCCGGCTGCAAGATGTCGCTGTGAGTACTATTTTGAGATTGATATTCATCTCATAATCATTGACTCTGGGTATCTTCATGAAAGCGATTTCCTTTTATTTTTTGTGGTCACCCCAATTTTCCTTTTCACTCATTTGTTCGTCCATTTGATTGTAAGTTCATTCAACTTTCTATCCGTATGTTCCCCCATTTTATCATCCAGCCTGTTGTTTTGTGTTTTGTGCTTTGTGTCCAAGGGTAACTGACCTACTCTCCAACAAAACGATTTCTAAGAGCAATTTGCAATCCTTAATCCTCCCCTATGGCGTTATTAATCGGGGACGCACGTACAGAGTGGCACAGCTCACGGCAACGGCATGGAATATGCGCCGGCCTCCCATCATCATCGTGTCCTGTATCTGTGACTGCGTGGTATCTGCAATACTTAGCACTTCCGTTTGTCGTTCAAGAGTCGACGGATGGGTGTAGGTATAGGCAGGCAATTGCCCTCTTGTATTCCTACTATTGTGCAATTGTTGCAAACAAAGACAATTTATGTAGATATGTATAATGTATGTATATGAAAAAGGGTTGAAAATGTGTCGTTGAATGCACATAATATTCTGTATCTGTATCTAAAGTCTGAGTGTGTGCTTCCTACCGTCGCGACGGAAGGTTCACCTGTCCGATTTGTATGGAGAAAGAAACGCGCGGTTTGCCAGATAGAATATCTATGTAGGTGAAGCGGGGGATAAATTTATCTAGGCCTGTTTTCGGAGGCATATGCTATAGTCAAGGTGTCCTTTTTTTTATTTATTTTGCATATGAATAGAAACGCTCACTGGAATACGTATTCGACTGTGAATGGAATATAATTTATTGAACAGACAAATGTATGGAGATGTAGGTACAACAGATGTACCGAGGTCAACGGATATCGTGTAAAGGTGACCAAAAAGGAATAGATAGTTAAAATAGCAAAATCAAATTGCTCTATATAAGCTTATCTTTCCACCTACTGGACAGGGACACTCATCAGATAACTTCCGCCTTACCCTCTGAAACAAGCCTTTGAGTCTGATGGAGAATCTCGTAAATTGGGGGAATAAGCTATCAAAATTCCTAGAAGTGTGGTAATTCCTGCGCGACTACGCACTACGCACATGCTGGGTAGAATTTTTGACGCTCCTGACCGGAAGGTGTCTTTGTCGATGTCACTTTCGACAATGCAAATGTAACTTTTAACAATATACAGCTCTCTGATAAACACTTCACAAAAGGCTTGTTCTCTGAATCTAGGATAGATATATTATATACTCCAACGGTGGCCACTGTTTTAATATGCGTAGAGTGTTTCCTTGGGAACCTATTGGCGTTCGTTCGAGACCCACCACTACATTGAAGAAGGGATTTCTATATCCTTTAAGCAAATTCGACATGAATTGAAGTCGAAGCGCTCCCACATTAAAAACAAACAAAAAATAGATACTAAGCTCCTAAACGGCTCTGCTGTCAGCATGAAGTTCAGGGAACGCTGGTACTCTGGATCTGAAATATATATACCACGCACAAGTCTGGAAAATCTTTGAGAAAAAATAAATTGTGCGCACAATTGTTGAAGAGCGACATCAATCAACTTGGCGGAGATACCTATCTAGGGACCGAGCTATCTGGAGGTCTTGTTGCACTCCGAAAGCAACCTATAAAGTAAAGTAAACCGGACAATGTTCGCGAAGATATGGACTAATACGTCATATATTTCAAGATAGTGAGTCAAGATACCTAGTTGCTATCAGAGGCTGCCCGCAAGACTGTGTTTAGTATTCCCTAAAATGCATGACAGTCCACATTCAAAGCTACTAATAACTGATTTGATCGCTCAAATTTTTGCGAATGATCCTACAGTGGTCTACATTGCGTTGGTTCATATATACGACCGTTTAAGCAAAAGCGCGCGGTGGCTTTGAATTTAACGACGATTTTTGTATTAGGAAATACACAGACGAAAGTTGGCAGCTTGACAATATGCTGTTTACTATGACACCACCAATCGTAAAGAGACCGCCTTTGCCTCTCCACGATAAGAAAGCAAATTGTTGGAGACTACTTCTTCGATCAAATTGCAGATAATTCCAATACGACTATCAGCAAAATCCGAAGATTCTTCAAAAATAAAGAAAATTATTCCATTAGTATCGGATTTGGTGAACTTTGTGTGGTAATAAATAAAATGCCACTCTAAGAATTTAAATAAGTTGAGAGCGATTCTTTCATTAAAATAACTCCAAACAGCTTTTAATAATATTCTTTATTAATATTTATCGGTATACGGTGTACTTTCTTCAGCTATGTCACTCCACAGTACACATATTAAATGTAATATATTGCGCATCTCCAATATGGCGGCCTATGTGACCCTGACAATAAACGTATAGAAATAATATGGGCGCGCATAAATTTGCATGGTTGACAATATGACCCCATTCGGATCTCTATGGAAAAGCATGCCTTTTTGACAGATGCGCAGAACGAAACGAAAATGAGTGCTCGGAAGATATTACCTTTATGTCGTTTTCCATTGGGCAAAAAGAAGCGTCCGGGAGCGTCCGGAATCAAGAATCACTTCTGAAACCGTTCCATTGGCGCAAAAAATACTCATCTGTCGATTCTGAGGAGAGAATTTCGCTTCTCGATTTCAAGTCAGAATCCACTCGAGGAGCACTTAAACAAGTGCATTTTATGCATTTTATACAAGCCAGATGATGGCAGCAGCCATACAGTAATTTTTGACGTTTCACCAATACGTGAGTGTAGTCAGCCGGAAGCAGTTTTCTTGTTCCATTGGATTTCGGAATGAGTGAATCCCCGAGTGAAACCAATGGAAAACGACATTAATATGTGTACTGTGATGTCACTCATCAACGGATGGTCTGTTCGTCAACGCGGTCACTCTTCAACTGTACCACATCTGCCGCAGGCATTCTAGTCGAATCATAGGGAAAACATGTTTTTGTTTGTGCTATTACTACTATCTACACTCTAAAAAATGCGTGTAAAATTACTATGAAAATGTATGTAATTTTTAATGTAAAAATAGGCAAGTTGCGTTTTTATACACACGACAATAGGTAAAAAAAATATTTAAACACATAATGTTAGATGTTACAAACATTTGTTGTAAATATACACATTTTGTGTACCTTTCAACAACTATTGTTCAATAGTAATCTATTATTGTTTAAACATTACTCTCAAAATGTTTATAAATAAACAAATTTTGTTTAAATATAAGCACCTTATGAAATTTACACACACAGTGTTTGAAGACCAACAACCAGTGCTTATATTTATAACCCATCTGATAAAAGTTACACATTTTATGTGTGAAAATTTGCAATTCGATTATGACGTTTCATTTGCGAGTTCATGGATGATCAGACCTTTGACTGAAGCAGTTGAACCTCTTGCGCTCCCAAGTTCCATCGCATCGTTTTGTGCGTGTACGGTTTCTGAAGTATTTTTGGCGTTTTTAATATAAATAATAAATATTATAAATATTTTTAATAAATATCTTAAACATTTTTGGATTGTTTTATTTCGTTTCGACAGGTTCACTGCAGTGGAGGGTATCATAGAATCGGCAAAGAATGATAACTCTTTTACTTGTTTTGAATTGATGCGCCACGGCAACTTGCTTTAACGGAATTGAGCGGAGTTCGTACAAGTAAATAAAACTACAAATGTTGTTTACTACGTTATAATATTTAATTATTTAAGACAACTGTTAATTAAAGGTTGTTCCGCTGCGTCTTCGGTTAAAAGTGGACTGTGCTGCTATGTTTCTGCGTCCGCCCTTTTATACAGCTTCTCCTTATCACCAGTCACCACCAGTCCCATACGTTGTATAGTTTAATGGTATTAAGCACCTTATACCATGTCAGCGCCTTCCATATTTCATTCACTATGAATGCGCCGCCGCCAATAGCGCCGACGATAGCAATTATTGAGTACAAACTTGCCATCTGGTATCTAACTTCTTCTGTCGCCTGCCTTCTATGTTTGGCCCTTATAAATGAAACAATTGTGTCAAGTGGGCGACAAATTGATTATTTAATTGTTTGTTTGGGCGCTGCATATGGTTCCCAAAGTGATGGCAGTGGGCCACGATGCAACTCGATCCGTTGTTCTGATTATGACATGCGCTCGTAGTGATCGGTTTCGGTCTGCAACTTAGTGTCATATTGAATTTGGGTTAGTGGCAGTGGGTCGGAACTGCAACTTAATATTGTGTTGATTTGGGTTAATGGCAATGGGTCGGAACTGCAGCTTTGCTTTTGGGTTGATGGGTCAAAGCTACAACATAATATTGTGTTCTTTATTGTTGACATGAGACGGTGTCTGGTGGCATCGTATGACGATGACTTTGTTGTTTGATGTGGTCTTTCATGTTGCTATTCGCAACATCCTGCCCCCCGCGGCGCGAGGGTGATGATGATCATGAAAAGATAAAAAATGCAAGTGCGTTGGATTGTGTTGGAACATATTTTGTAGGAAAGACTTATGTGTATATACTAACTTAAAATCTCTAAATAGTATAGGAGTACTGTGATATTTCATGGTTCGATTGGTAGTTTGCATACCTTGGCGATTGGTCGGACATAGGTCCCCTTGGCTGTTTTCACTGTAACTACGCGTATTAGTCCATCCGCTCCAGGTTTTGTTTCGGTGATTCGTCCCAAAGGCCATAATGTTGGAGGCGATTGATCGTCCTTAATTAATACCAATTCGCCGATTTTTAGATTCGTTGAGGGGTTCAGCCACTTCGGTCGTTGCTGTAGTCGTGCTAGATATTCAGTTTTCCATATTTTCCAGAAATCTTGCATTATTTTCTGCATTAACTGCCACCGCGTCAATGAGTTTTCCTTAAACTCAGTGAAATCCTTCTCTGGCGTTGTGTTTAGAGCCGATCCGATAAGGAAATGTCCGGGAGTTAGAACCTGCAAGTCCTCGCAGTCCTCTGATAGTGGACATAATGGTCGTGAATTGAGACACGCTTCAATTTGTGTCAACGTCGTGCACATTTCTTCAAATGTCAACGTATAATTCCCCATGATCCGATGCAAGTGGAACTTTATTGATTTTACCCCTGCTTCCCACAATCCTCCAAAGTGTGGTGCTGACGGCGGGTTAAAATGCCAGGTGGTGCCATTCGCAATTAATTGATCGTTAATTTCGGTATTCCATTGCTTGGTCAATTGCTTCAGTTCGGCGGTCATCATATTCTTAGCTCCTACGAAGTTGGTTCCGCAATCGCTATACATATTTGCACAGATTCCTCTTCGTGCTACAAATCGTTTGAATGCTGCTAGAAATGCAGCTGCGCTATAGTCACTTACCAGTTCAATGTGAATAGCCTTGGTACACAAACAGATAAATATTGAGATGTATGCTTTCAGTAGTTTGTTACATCGTCCCTTCCATGCCTTGACCTGTATCGGCCCCGCGAAGTCCACACCGGAGTTGTAAAATGGCCGAGCCAATTGCACTCGCGCACTGGGTAATTGGCCCATTTGTTGCTGCTCAATGGTTGGTTTGTTTCTGAAGCACGTAATACAAGCGTGAATGCATTTCTTCACTCCAGTCTTCATTCTTTGAATCCAAAATCTTGTCCGAAGATAGGCCATCATTTGTTGTTGTCCTCCATGCATGGTTCGCATGTGTGCATCTCTGATTAGTAGTGTGGTAAGCGGATTTGTTGCGGGTAACAAAATTGGATGCCGTTGATCATATGGTAAGTCTGCATTATCTAACCGGCCACCTACTCGCAACACCCCATTCTCGTCGAGAAAAGGACTTAGTCGTTTTAACGTGCTCTTCTTATTCAGGGTGTTCTGGTCCGTTAAGTGTTTCACTTCTTCCTCAAAATGTTCCCTTTGCACGATTTTGATGATTCGAAGCATTGCCCCTTCCAGTTCCTTAATTGTCAGCTTGCCGGAGAGTTTCGGGATCCCCTTTTTGCAATTGTTGTTGAATCGAAAGCAATATGCGGTTACCCTAAGTAAACGTTGGAGTGATGAAAATCTATCCATTAACGCTATATCTTTTGTCCCTTGGATGTACATGCAGACTGAAAATATATTTCGGTTAGCATTGCATTTGTTAAGATGACTCACATATGAAGTTTCGGTTCTCTGTTTTAATAATGTCTTTTTGGTGCCCAGATCAGTGTCTCTAATTTCTTGGTCGATGTGCGTTTGAGCACTGAAATTTTCCAGGAATGATGGTCCATCCCACCACTGCCGGCATTCCATTAGTTGACTCGGAAAAACTCCCCTGGATGCGATGTCAGCTGGGTTTTCCTTTGATGGAACATACTTCCAATTCTGTACGTTCGTAAGACGTTGAATCTCTGCTACTCTATTTGCGACAAATGTCTCACGCTTATGAGGTGCATGTGTTATCCATGCCAATACAATCTGTGAGTCCGTCCAGGTAAATATTTGCAATTGTTCCAACTGAATCATCTTTACCACATGACTCATTAGTTTTGCTAGAAGTAGTGCGCCACATAATTCCAGCCGTGGCAAAGTTTCCCTTTTAACTGGTGCCACCTTCGTTTTTGAGATTATGAGGCTTGTTGTTACTATGCCGTGGGTCTTTGTGCGTAAATAGATTGCTGCGGCGTAGCCCTTTTCGGAGGCGTCACTGAATCCATGTAGTTGTACCTCTGATTGTTTAATTGTGTGGATCCATCGTGGAATTTGTAAGTTCTCTAGCTCCCGAAGTTCCGTACTAAACCTTTCCCATTTCGCTTTAATCTCTGCATCGACTTCGTCATCCCAATCGACTTGCTGTTTCCACATTTCTTGCATGAGCATTTTTGCTTTTATGATGCAAGGTGAAATCCAACCCATTGGATCATATATGCGTGCTATGTCTGACAAAATTGTACGTTTTGTACATGATTTGTGTTCAATCCGATTTAATTTGAACGTGAAAATATCCCGTGCTGGGTGCCACTGGATCCCTAGAGTTTTAATGCAGTCCTTTTCGTTGAAAGATAATGGCAACTCTAATTCACGGAACTCAGCTGGAATGGCTTCTAAGAATTCGTTGGAATTGCTGGCCCATTTGCGTAGAGGAAAACCTCCTAGCGACATCATTCTCATCAATTCTTCTCTCATACGATTTGCTTCGGGGATGGAATCTGCTCCGTGTATAACGTCATCCACATAGAAATTATTTTCGGCAATGGTTGCTGCCAATGGAAAATCGTTCCCTTCGTCTGCTGCCAGTTGACGTAGTGTTCTTATTGCCAAGAACGGCGCGGCTGCAGTGCCAAAAGTCACTGTCTTTAGACGAAATGTTTTTACTTCTTGATCTTCTCTTCTTCTCCATAAGATTAATTGGTACATAGCGTCTTGGTTAGCTATCCAAATCTGTCTATACATTTTATTGATGTCAGCCACAAACGCAACTCGATGCTTGCGAAAACGTAGTATGTGATCAATGATGTTGTCTTGCTGCTTCGGACCAGTCAGCAAATGATCGTTGAGCGATGATCCGTCCGATGTAGGACAGGATGCATCGAAAACAATGCGCAGTTTTGTCGTTGTACTTGATTCCTTCATCACAGCATGGTGTGGTAAATAGTAATGTTGATGCGCGTTAATCAATTGGACGTTAGGGACTTCTTCGATCTGGTCCAATTCAAAATACTCTTCCATACCCTGTTTATATTTGTGGGCGAAATCTGGATTTGTTTTGAAACGTTTTTCAAGTTGCAAAAATCTGGCTAAGGCTGAGTTGTATGATCTCCCCATTTGTGGACGACGTCCTTCCTTGAATGGCAGTGAGACCTTATATCTTCCGTCTAGCAAGCGTTCATGTGTTTCGCAGAAATGGGACTCACAGTCTTCTTCCTCGCGGGTAAACACCAAATTTTGTGGGTCCTGTTCAATTTCCCAAAATCCTTGCAGGATCCCTTCCACGTTTTCTGTCTGTGTACAGAATGCATTCGTAACACGGTTGCCTTCAAAAACTGGGCCGATCAGTACCCATCCAAATACCGTTTGTTGTGCCATGGGTGTACCACATTTTCCTTTAATTAAACCTTGGAGCGAAATTTCTGGGTATACATCACTTCCTAACAATATGTCAATTTTGTTTGGTTGATTAAACTGGGGGTCAGCTAGTGCAAGTCCGGATATATGTGGCCACTCTGACTTATCCATTTTCTTGCTTGGAAGCCATGCTGTTAATCTAGGCAATACTAAAACCTGAATAGTAATGTCAAAATCATGGTTCATTAACGAATGTAGACTAACCAAAGCGCTCGCCTTTGAGCAACAACTATTCACTCCGCCGATTCCTCCAATCTCGGTTATTTGTTTTGTCTTCCTTAATTTCAACAATTGAATTGCAGATTCGGTTATGTACGACGCTTCAGATCCAGGATCCAGTAACGCGCGCAGTGTGATTAATTTACCTGACTGATCCATCGCGTTTACCAGCATCGTTGCCAAGAGAACTGTTGGTTGTTTCTTCTCCGGTCTTCCTCCTGTGGTCATTTGAATTTCTTCCATCACGTATGCGTTGCAGTTCTGTGATGTCGAAGGTTGAGGATCCCTTGGTCTCTGCATTTGTTGGCCATTCCTATTAGGCTGGTATGACGTATTGGACCCTCTGGCATTGTTTGCTTGGATGTGTAATAAAGTATGATGCTGTCCTTGGCATTCAGCACATTTGAAATGACTGGGACAACTATTTCTATCATGCCCTCTTGCCAGGCAATTAAAACACAAATGATGTTGACGTGTAATTTCTTGTCGTTTTTTTGGATCGGCTGCCAAGAATTTGCTGCATCGACGCATCGAGTGGGACCCGTTACACAGGGCACACGAATAGTAATCATTTTCCCTTGTATGCAAGGAAATTTTCTTTGCGCTTGGTCCTTGCCCAGTTTTGGCAATCTGACCAATGGCTTCCAGAGTTCTGTATCTGTTTGTAAGAAACTCTGTGAAATCCGCGAAATCAGGTAGTGCTTTGGAAGATCCAAGATGCTCTTCCCAAAGACCCTGAGTTTGCGACGGTAGTTTCTGTATCATTAGATGTATAATTATAGCATCCCATTGATGCACGGGTACTTCTAAATTCCTTAACGATTGGACGCATTCATTAGTGGTGTCCAATAACGCCTTAATACCCTTCACATCTTCGTTGTGTAACTTCGCTTGGTTGCAGAAGAGTCTCAGTTGACAATTGACTAGCAAGCGTTTGTGCTCGTATCGCGTAGTCAGAATTGTCCAAGCAGAATCATAATTCTTCTCATTGATGACCAAATGCTGCAGCAGCCGTGCGGCTTCGTCGCTGACATTTGCCTTTAAGTAGTGCAGTTTTTGCACCTTCGATAATGTGTTATTATCATGTACGATGCTCTTAAATAAATTGCTGAATTCTGGCCAGCTCTCATAATTGCCACCAAAACATGGTATTTTGATAGCTGGAAGCTTGAAATCGCTAGAAATGGTGGGACCCGCTGTTTCCTTGGACACATTGAGGGTATCAAGGGCCTCCTTTAATGTAGCCATATACTGAAAATACAATTCTTTCAGTGTCCCGAAGATTTCTTGTTCCAAATAGGAAGTCTTAACTTCACTTGACTCAGTGGATGCAACAATGAGCATATGGTGCCGTTTGGCACTGGCAAATATGTCCTCCAGCTCCTCCAATCGTGCTTGAAGAGCGAACCTTGATTGAGGAGTGACCTTAGTCTCGACATATTTGTCATATTCACCTTTCACTTCCCTTAAGAAATTTGTGACCGTTCCGCAGGCCGTAGTCAATTTTGTTTTACTCATTTTCCTATTCTACCTGATTTAGAGACCTTAATAGTTTTCTACTTTGCTTTCTAATATAATAAAGAAAATAAAAGTTCCAACGCACCTGATTTTCTCTTTGGTTTCACAGTATCTGCCGGTGGTCAAAATAGCTGCTTCCTCTTCAGTGGTTGTCAAATGGCTGCTTCTGATGTTCAGGTCTCACTTTGATTAAATTGTTCACAGGGATTGTCTTTCCCGATGTTGGATCACAACACCTTTTATTTCACGATACACAAACACAATCCTTGACGCAGGAGATCCGATTTTGGATCACAACACTGTTAACTTATAGTTCACGATACACAATCCTTGCCGAAAGGATCCGGCTCGAAGGACCAAATGATGCGCCACGGCAACTTGCTTTAACGGAATTGAGCGGAGTTCGTACAAGTAAATAAAACTACAAATGTTGTTTACTACGTTATAATATTTAATTATTTAAGACAACTGTTAATTAAAGGTTGTTCCGCTGCGTCTTCGGTTAAAAGTGGACTGTGCTGCTATGTTTCTGCGTCCGCCCTTTTATACAGCTTCTCCTTATCACCAGTCACCACCAGTCCCATACGTTGTATAGTTTAATGGTATTAAGCACCTTATACCATGTCAGCGCCTTCCATATTTCATTCACTATGAATGCGCCGCCGCCAATAGCGCCGACGATAGCAATTATTGAGTACAAACTTGCCATCTGGTATCTAACTTCTTCTGTCGCCTGCCTTCTATGTTTGGCCCTTATAAATGAAACAATTGTGTCAAGTGGGCGACAAATTGATTATTTAATTGTTTGTTTGGGCGCTGCATATGGTTCCCAAAGTGATGGCAGTGGGCCACGATGCAACTCGATCCGTTGTTCTGATTATGACATGCGCTCGTAGTGATCGGTTTCGGTCTGCAACTTAGTGTCATATTGAATTTGGGTTAGTGGCAGTGGGTCGGAACTGCAACTTAATATTGTGTTGATTTGGGTTAATGGCAATGGGTCGGAACTGCAGCTTTGCTTTTGGGTTGATGGGTCAAAGCTACAACATAATATTGTGTTCTTTATTGTTGACATGAGACGGTGTCTGGTGGCATCGTATGACGATGACTTTGTTGTTTGATGTGGTCTTTCATGTTGCTATTCGCAACATGAATAGTCTTTCTGATCCATGTACAATTTTGTGTATTTGTACACATTGAATCTCTATACCATTTTTAAGCTTTTGAAAGCAAAATTACACAAAAAAAATCTAATTTTAAGCGTTTTCATACACAATTTTGTTGGAGTTTACACATTATATGTCGAATTTTGCTACAAATTTGAACATAAAAGATTTGAATTTACACATTTTATGTTGATTTATAAACATTTCTTTCTGAAATTCTGTTGAATTTTAAACACTAAAAAATTATGTAAATGTACATTTAATTTAAACATCTTAAGTGTAGAAATACACATTTGTATTTAAAATCTATGTTTGAATTTACACAACAAAGGTTTAAGATTTACGCATTAAAAATTTAAAATTGATACGTGCGTAAAAATACTGCAATTATGGTAGGCAAGTAGATTCCTCGCTTAATGATAGTAAAATTACACGATTTTTTCTTAGAGTGTATACTACACACACTCCTCATAAACTTGGGCATCTTAGAATTTGCACAGCTACACCACCTTATACCTAACCAAAGCCTTGAGAGCAAGATGCATGTCCTGGACGGTACTGTTCCCACTGACCATCTGCTGCGGATGCCGGTAGATATGCTTGCTGAAAGTTTAATGGAGATGCGGTTGCCTATAGTCCTGGGTCCTGGCTGTCCCTAACAACAGTAGGTAGTCCTGCGGTGTTAAATCTTTTTACAGTATCTTTTCGGTGTTGTGGCGTTATCGATGGCTAATTCGTATGTCCGAGTTCTGTCGAAGGAACGTTTGGACATCCAAGATTCAGGAGGCGCATATGTCTGGCGTCGATCTTGATCAATTTAGTTGGCGGTGTATTGGCACCGCGACGGCCTCTTACTTACCGAATATTACCGGTACTTACTGCGAAGTTTAAGAACTCAGGCTAACGTTCCTCCAGAGCCAACCAAGTCGAAGTCTATGTCAAAGGGCAATGCATGGAAGTGAACAATGACTAGGTTCTTATACTTTAATTGGTAAAGGATCTCTCAGCTATCGAAGGCATTAATATATAAAGTCGCTATGTGAGTACCTCTTAATTGCGTGAGCACTATAAGGTATCTACATAAACCAACTATAAGCACCTTGCAGTCGCCAAGTGTAGCTCTGTACAATTATTTGTTCACACCCATTCATGAGACGTCATCTGGAAAGCTGTTAGGCCATCTGCTGCCACTTTATACTCAACTGCAGGCATCTTATCGGTTCACACTTCATAACTTGATATCCCGCATCGCTCTGTCTAGACTAAAAATACATAGAATAACTTTCCAGTCGCAAACTATGATTGATAGCCAGCCGCACTTGGCAGGCACCTACACCTACATAACACACCCAGCGTCCAAAAGTCCATATTATTCCTTGGCGTATCTAAATCAGAATCTAAAGAAATTATGTTAATAGTGATTTCAATTAAACTTTGCATTTAAATGCGCTTCAATTACTCATACCTGAATGGAATTGTCAGTGCAGAAAATCCGCCAAACACCCTCGACTGGCAATTACCGGACAGCTCATTATACCATGCCACCAATAAGTAGGATAGATAGGTAGGTACCACTGGGAGTGAAAGAGACTGCATTTCCAGTGGGTATAATGTATAATGTATAATTTAGCCGCCTGTAAACCAGTCGGAACCAACTTAACTCACCGAATGACATTAATATGGACATTAATATGGAAAAGTTGCAAGTAGCAGCCGCCTTCCATATACGAGTGGAGTGGCACCTCCTCAGCAGTGGCGGTGGCGGTGGCGGTAGCGGCGGCGCTGGCCACAGCCCACTTGTCAGGTACACCCTTTACAGCCGGTTCCGTCCCGTGTCGTCCCGTCGCATAAATTAACCGCAGACAAACTAATTAAAATTGCATTCCAACTATTAATTTTCGTTCCGACATATATCATAAATAAATATTCATTAAGAATTTCTTTTGTTTTCGTTTGTGCCTTTATTTTATTTAATTTCTTATAAGTTTCTTATTTTTGTTTGAAAATTATATTTCAATTTAATTGAAACGGGGGGTTGTGCACTGGTTGTGCCGCGCGCAAAATTGTTTCTTGTTTCTTGTCTTTTTGTGTATGTTATGCGATGCCCTATATCAAGTGTCGGCGAGTCTCAATCCTCTGGGGGCTATAAATTATTTATAATCCGCGTTCGGTTTCGTTGTAATATATATTGATGAATATGTATTCGCGCACAAAAGTGATTGCAGGAATTCCGGACGCGAAAAAACGTTAATTAAATAACGACAGCAATGGTCAAGGTAGTAAGCGAACATGTTCCTTTCGATAGAGTGTTTCGGAAACTCCTAATGGGGGTGAGCTGCAGGTTCGTGCTCACAAAATGGTCGTCAGTGGAAACGTCTTACATATTTTTTTTTTCACTGTTTGCTCACCAACACAAATTGCCGTCAGCGGCAGGCAGGTCCTTTTCTTTGTTTGGTGTTAACAGACACGCATGCAGTTCTTAAGTTTGAATTTGAGCAAAAAGGATGGAACGTTGAAACCAACCCCTCATGTGTGGAGTGAATGCCATATTCAGGTATACAGATACACTTATATGTGGTGCGAACGAGAAGTGTTTCTTCAGACAAATTGCAGGTTCCTTTGGGGAAGTTTTAAATGGTTTTCGTGTGTGGTGTGGATGTAGCATTAAAAGTGCATTTTTGTAGGTAGGTCCTTTTAGGTCTTGGAAGATTGATGACGGGAATGGGAAGTAAAATGCATGTTATAGCCCCTTAAAGGATACCCACTGTTGGTAGATATAATTGCAGGAAAAGAGGGAGGTCCCATGGCAAAGGTGTGGGATTTGCAACCGTTCGTTTTAATATGATTTGAATTTGTAAACGTTCGACATTTTCTTTTGCATGCAAGGGGTCTGTTGTTGGAACTGCTTCTGCAGAATCTTTCATTTGGGAGAGGGTGTTTTTTTGCACTATGTATTATGCCGAATTCGACCCTCGAATTTTTGTCAAAAGTTCGTGAGAAATGGCCAGGTGAAAAAAAAAACATTAAATAAAACTTGGGGAGTTGCCAAACAAACTTATTGGGTGGGCCATCTGTTGGTTTCTTATTAAAATAGGCTATAAAAAACAATGTTCGATACATTTTTTCAGCGATTTCATGATTGGCTTGGAAATAAGCCATCCTGACAACTTAATTGCCCAATAAATTCTCGACATATTCGACTCTTATTTCACGAAAACCTTGACCAATGCTGATCTAGATTGCCTACCTGAGCCGTCTCTGAACTGCTCGCATGAGCATGGATTTTCTAATGGCTCCACATAAAAAAAAGTCCAAAGACTTCAAATTATAAAGCTTGCGTACCTACACAACCGCAGTTGGTACTTTTTCGATCGAAATTTCTGTTCAAATTCATACTGTTTCGAAACGCAGTAAGTAACTTTGCAATATTTTCAATGTTATTTAAGCGTATAAATTCCGAGTGGCTTTTAGGACGATTTAAAACACTGTAATTTGAATTTACAATTACGAGTGGGGTTTTGTGGTCCTTGAACGCCAGTTGTCGTTAAACGCATTGTGAATCCCATTAGTGTACGATGAACGTCATGTGAGTAATTTCGCAGACATTCTTTAAGGCGTTGAACGCCATAAAAATACAAGAAAAACGACGATTTTTGTCGTTAACAAATAAGTGATCGCCAAGTACCTAATGAAAACTCGTTGGCAAAAATATTTTAAAAGGGGAGTCTTAAATGTTGACAAGATAGAATGAGCGTATATCGCTACAACCCAGCCTAGACCACCATCAAAAGATGCAAATGATTGGCAGACAGTTTTTTTTTGTTCCACTTTAAAGATTTTCGTGAGCGTGTCCTTAAAAAAAAAAAATGTTTTTGCTTCATCTTTCTGGTAGATCTTCATCCAAGAATTGCACAGCAAATCATACTTTGTGTACTTTCCACGAGCTTATATTTTATTTCGTCCAGTTCGCGAATTTCAGTTATCAGTTTCTACCCGCAATGTCTCGTTAAGGTTAAAGGTTTCGTCAAACAGAACGCGTTATTAACGCCGCGGTAAGATTATTTTACGCAGCGGTAAGATTATTTTGATGCGACGTTCTCAACGCCGCGTTAGACGACGTCAAACAGATGACGAATTATTTATTTTATTTGCTTGATACGAAATTTTCGAAAAAGAAAAACAATTTGGTTACACGACATAAATAAAAAGAGAGAATAATTAGGAGAATACAGTTAATTCCTTTCGAACAATTTTTGTATACAATTTCATCACCCATCAGACATTGGTAATTTCTTACAAATTCGATTAATTTTTCTATGTGACACTGCAAAAATGACTCTCACCGCTCAGCGTCAGAGAAATAATCTGTAATTTTTCACAAGAGCGCGTTTCACCGCAGTGTTTGAACGCCGCTGTGACTTCAACGCGGCGTTGAAAACGCGCTCTGTGTGACAGGGGATATGTATTGCAGTATATTACAACGCGGCGATGGAACGCAGCGGTGAAACGCGGCGTTAAAACGCGCTCTGTTTGACGGAGCCTTAAGTTCGAACGAACTTTGCCGGGGAAAATATAAAAAGATACACTCCCATGCACATGAATGAGGACAAGATTTTTTAGTCATTTCATGTTGTGTTTCTCTTCTTTAACACTTCTTCAACGTCTTGGACCACCATATTTGTTATCAGGATGGCTAGTTCTATAGGAGAAGAAAAATAGTGTTATCACAATTATTTAAAAAATCGATTTTTAGGTTACTTTAAGACTACTACAGAAGGCCGCCTGCAAAACGTCTTGGACCACCATATTGGTAATAAACCATATTGGCACTTAACTCTACATTTTGAAATGTTATTAAAGTTGTTATAGGGTAACTTCGGGCATTATGGCGCAGGGGGCATTACGGCGAACCTTGTAAATACAACGCATCCGATTCGCTAATAATAAATTAAATGATGAGAAAACTTTAGCCTTCGTCAATCTCGCGCCGGGTCAGGTTGCTGGGTTTACCCGATTTTTTTTGTGCAAGTGAAAAAAACAAAATTGAAAAAAGTTTCTATTTTGTCACCCGTTATATTTTTGCCTATTTCTCAATTGTGTGGTGCTTGGTAAGTATACATCGCAGGTGTTTCGTGTGTATAGTGAAGTGAAGAGAAATGTATCAATTTTCGTTTGGTGGCATTAATAAGTAACGGGAAATGAACACCTGTCGTTTTTTTTATGTGTTGTACAAACGCGTATTTTTTGTTATATGGCGCACTTGCTGCAGGGGCATTATGGCAAGAATGCGCCATAATGCCCTTATGAAGTTTACATGTATAGTGTCCGCCATATTGCCCCAATTGAAAATCATTTAAGTACAGCAATATTTTACAGTGAAATACCAATATTATGTCTTATTCCCATAGAAATGCCTTAACTCTTCGACTTCTGAAGATGACAACATTGAAATCCAGTTAGCCGAAGAAGAAAATATTTGTGTAGGTTCTGGGGAAGACTACAATATATAAAAAAGATGAATGGATGCAGTGTATTATATGTAGTTTTTGGTCCCACGACTTCTGCACTCATTTTAAAATCACTTGTGATAGATAGTTGTGGCAAATCCAACCGCAAGTAAGTCATCACGCCATATTGCCCACTAGGGTACACCATATTGCCACATGCATAGGGCATTATGGTTTTTTATAAAACATTTTTAACTTAATTTTTATACCCGGTACCACACTGTGGTGAGGGTATATTCACTTTGTCATTCCATTTGTAACGCCCATAAGGAGGCGTTGTAGGTATGACAAACTATATATATTATTGATCAGCATCACTTTCTTAGTCGATCTAGCGATGTCCGTCTGTCTGTCCGTCTGTCTGTCCGTCTGTCTGTCTGTCCGCACGATTACGGCCGTAATTTAAGAGCTATCGACTTGAAATTTGGTACGTAAGCTTTTATCCACCAGACTAAGGCTAAGTTCGAAGATGAGCAAGATCGGATGAAAACTACTACTACCTCCCATACAAAAGTATCCGATTTATATAGCTTTTTATGTTAAAAATTAAATTTAAATAGCTACAGTAAAGATAGCAAGTTTAAACTTTGCACGTATTGTTTTAATAATATTTAAAATTTTTTCACAAAAAAGGAGCTTGATCGAATAAAAACTACCCATACCTCCCATACAAATATATAATTTTTTAATACTAAAATATTTTTATACCCGGTACCACACTGTGGTGAGGGTATATTCACTTTGTCATTCCATTTGTAACGCCCATAAGGAGGCGTTGTAGATATGACAAACTATATATATTATTGATCAGCATCACTTTCTTAGTCGATCTAACGATGTCCGTCTGTCTGTCCGTCTGTCCGTCTGTCCGTCTGTCTGTCCGTCTGTCCGTCTGTCTGTCCGCACGATTACGGCCGTAATTTAAGAGCTATCGACTTGAAATTTGGTATGTAAGCTTTTATCCACCAAACTGAGGCTAAGTTCGAAGATGAGCAAGATCGGATGAAAACTACTACTACCTCCCATACAAAAATATCAGATTTATATAGCTTTTTATGTTAAAAATTAAATTTAAATAGCTACAGTAAAGATAGCAAGTTTAAACTTTGCACATATTGTTTTAATAATATTTAAAAAATTTTGACAAAAAATGAGCTTGGTCGAATAAAAAGTACCCACACCTCCCATACAAATATATAATTTTTTAATACTAAAATATTTTTTTATTTTACAATAATATAGTACCGGGTATTTGAGCTTCGACATAGTCGAAGATAATTGTCTTACTGGTTTTATTTTACAATAATAGGCATATTTTTTGGAAATCTATAGCTAGTTCACTTTTACTTTTACATGCAAAACGGTTATACTCACTTTTGATTTTGTTATACCCACTTTTGGTTTTACATGCAAAACGGTTATACTCACTTTTGATTTTGTTATACTCACTTCCCAAAAAATACGCCTAATATAGTACCGGGTATTTGAGCTTCGGCATAGTCGAAGATAATTGTCTTACTGGTTTTAATTCTTATATTCTTGAATTTGTATTTTTATTTAATTTGTTTTGATTCTATGTTTCCTATATTTAATAAATCTTTTTGTTTTTTGATAAAAATATTATTCGTTTTAAAGTTATTTGGGAAAGAAAAAAAGTGCGCCATAATGCCCGAAGTTACCCTACCAATTATTTGTAATTCAGAAAAAAATGCATTTTTGACATGGTATTACTCACAATTGCCCCCACTACAGCATGCAAGACGGTAACATTTAGGAACAACTACTATTTGGTGTTATCAATCACACCCAAAAATTACTGTGGGCTCTCTTCAAAAATAAAACATTTGTGGTGCAAATTGCGGTACGAGGTCCCATTAGGATTAATGCAATTTTTTTTTCAAGAGCAATTAATTAAAAATAAAGTAACTACCTACAATGAACCTTCTCCAATAGACGTATACAAAAGCCTCTAATCTAAGGAAAAAAAAAGTTCCAATCAATTCACAAGAAGATACCTACAATTGCACACATAAAACCTATTAACGCTTATTATTTGCACACGCTGACGTAGATTTTGAAGAGACCAATTCTAAACGTCAGCTTATGACAGCATCAACGTTGAAATCATGTTTTAATGTCAAAATTACGCCAGGTCTGGCCGCCCTTCACACCATCGAATCTCCCCCATCCGCAAAAGAGTAGGCAAAACGACAGGTGCCTGCACTTGTTCAACACGCTCTAGTCTGGTCAGTAAGAATGCACTACCGCCCAACCACGACAAGACACCAACACCAGTCAGTGTATCTTACTAGGTATGGCAACAAAGTTTTACTAAAAAATAAACTCATTACAGGCGGACGGATAGTTAAAGTTCGTGCTCTGTAATAATACTGCCACTGTTACCATTACCACCCATCCGGGTCTAGAGCGGATGGGGGGGACATTGCGCCTCTTAAATGGTTTTTTAATTGCTTTCGTGACAGGTGGGGAGGATCTCACCGTGCGTCGCTTCGCAACTTGATTGTACACACATTGAAAACAAATTGCTGAGCAAATACTACGAGTAGGTAAGGTATACCCGCATGCAAGATCGGGTTCGGGGGTATATACCTAATATGGAAACAATGGTGGTGCTCCAGGTAAGTGCAGAACTTTGGCATTTCGAGTGAAGAAAGTGTATGTGTGTGTGTTTTTTTTTTCTTACTTTCTCACAATTCAATTATTTCTCGATCAAGATGCGGAGATAGGAACGATTTTTGTTGTTTACTTCCACTGATTCAGCTCCTGTGTTGAGCGTTTCATAGTAATCAATGCTCAGGAGCTTCCTTGGGGCTCTTCCGTTTATTTATTTTTAATTTGCGTCCTACGGTTCATGGGTATTATCCCACTGGTGATTAATTACTGTGGCGAATATACGAATGAAACGATGAACAGATATCTGGATACGGCCGCAGGCCATTGCTACTGATGGTTGCTGTGTAGTAGCCAGTGACTGAGGCTCGTGCACATCTACCCACTTCTCTGAAGGAATTCACTATACTATAACAAACAAATGGTATAGTCTTGGCATGGTTAGTATATGAGGAATGTGGCGCCTAGACAGTTCGACGGTTTTTAAGTATTCTTTGGGAAGTTGCAACTTTTCAACTTTGAGAAGAGTTTTGTTTTGCGGTTCGGAATGAGAATGATACATGCGAAGGTTCTTGCGCTTTTACACTTTCGCAGAATACATGAACTTTGTTGAGATGGTTAACTTATTGCCGACGAAGAACTGTTTTGATCCTCTGAAGTTAATGGGTATGCGTATGACGTATGCGTGCCGCGTGGTGTAGATACTTTGAAATCTAATAAAGGGTGATTCATTAAGAGTTTTTTTTTTTTAATTACAAATAAAACACAAAAAATGGAATTGGATGGTGGAATCTTTATTATGGGCTGGAAGAACTATCTCTGACATTTACTTTTTAAAGATAATTTCATTCAAATATTGACCCGGACTACGCCGTAAATGGTCCATTCGGATGGTCCAATTTTGGATCACATAATGGTCTGCTGGAATCATCGGTCCATGATAAATGACTTTTTGTTACCTGAAGTTGAAGCCCTTGATGTCGGCGACATTTGGTTTCAGCAAGACGGGGCTACGGCACACACAGCGCCGGATCCAAATTTGCTCGAATTCGACACTAGCATAGAATGTAGATTAGATGGAGTTGAATTTATTTTAAAAACCCATATTTCCGGCAGGGTCTGCATGGGCAGTCTGAAAGCGAAAGAATGTTTTATTTTGTTTACGTATATCTCTATCGCCGACAAAGCCCGTAATGCTTGAAGACAGTTGTAAGTTCTGCACTTAAAGTTGTAGCCTTCTGAAAATATATATCGGGTAAGCAAGTTAATTTCTTTTCCTTGGAAATAAGGATAATACAATATACATATAACAAACCAAACCGCACCGCAATATTTTTAAAGTTCGCTTCTAAAAATAAATTATGTGGGTACCAGCTCAATGGACATTTTTAGAATATATATACCAATTTTCATATAAAAAAAAACACTTTATTGTCAAATACAGTCGCTCAATAAAAAAAAGGACCTCACACCCTTAAGTAAAGCATACACTTTCCCCACGCCAAATCGCGCAACAATGAGTTTTTTTGTATTCCTCTTGCCGGGCATCGCTAAACTTTCCCTCGAATCCATCAATTACGGCGAATTTCTGCATTTGACAGTTCATATCCCTGATCCTTCAATTTTCCTTGGGTCCGCGCTTAGTTTTCCTCCTTCAAGGAAACGAAAATAATAATAACCCCAGACGACAACGAAGACGACGACGATGAAGCATCACCTAAGTATACGTAAAAGGAATAATAATTCATTTCTCATCCTTGAACACCGCGGATCCTGTCTTCTTTTCTTTGTAAGAATATAGAGCCGAAACCCGTTTCTTTTTCTTGGGTCGTATATGTACATTGTGTTTCCCCCGAAAACATCTCCGTTGAGGGTATAAAAAGGTATTGCTCTTCACCATCGAATATACCACCCTCAATGTATACAAATCGACTGCAACTTTGAATACTTCGACATGAGCGGTAGGTGGGATAGGTAAGAAGAGTATTAAATTTAATCATGCACCCCACTTGGATCCGGATGTGCATATATACAAAAAGGACTCCCTATTTACTGCCACCGACGGACTGTACGCGTACCTACTATACTGGTGAGAGCGATGATGGATTACAATAAGGAGTGCGCGGATTTTCTTCGGGGGTTGTGCGGATTCCTATTTTTTCTATTTTTTGCTCTGCCAAAAATCCTCAATCCAATTTTTTGTTTGCTCTTCTATTCTTTTGTTCACTTTTTTTTGGGGCCAAACAACAAACGGTCTTCGAAGTAAAGCCTCACCACTATGATGCGCGTTTCTGTCAAGACTCCCAGTCACTTTAGCATATTATCCCGGGCATTGTGCCGAATCAAGTCGTGCATGCGAAACCCGTGCATTTGTACTTTTATTTTGCGCAACTTCTCGCTCTATGCAACGAAGGATTATTCACATCCTCATTGAGTTGGCAAGGAAAAGCAAACAAAAAAAAAAATTCTGTGAAAACAAACGAAAAGGACCTTAAAATGGAGTCCTCTTGAAATTCTTTATATGCACAACTTGGAGCAAGCACATAAGACCAGCTTCTGAAAGGCAAAATATGCCGGAGCACACATATGGAATATAGAGAATCCTTTTCATGTTGCCAAGCAAATGGTGAAATTGGTTTGGGTCGTTGTATCGTACGAGTGCAGCACTCGTCCGAAGGATAAACATGAAGTGTGGGGTGAAACTCTCCGCTGTTGGTTGGATTGATATGTGACTGTGGAGAAAAAGTCAGATTTCTTTCAAGTCTGGTGATGCATTTATACTATTCGTAGGGCTATGCGGATCAGTGTGAGGAGATATTGGGAGTCACCGTATAGTCAATCATTTCAAAGGGGATTTGGCGCAGGACTAACGAAGAGCTATCGAAAATTGGTGATTAATCATATCGAACAAAGGTTTTTCAGTAACAACGTACATTCTGGAACTAGACAAGGAAATTCCTTACGCTCAAAGCGAGATGTCACCTTGGTAAAGGTGAAGACAATTTTGAAGGTGCAATTACAAAGCTGAATTAATTCACTGTCGAAGGAGTCGAATATGTTGGATCAGAATAGCGTTTTCCTATTTCGTATCCCTTTTTCACTGCTCAGCTCAATAGTGATGTAAAGACATCGCCAAATCAAACCCTCAATAGGTTAGGTTAGGTTAGTGGGTTGGCAGGACAGGAGAAACCTGTACGTGCCACACTTAGATCAATGTAGATCCGTTGTGATACCCTAGGGGTTTATGACCCACTCTGGAAACCTATGAAGGGGGAATCATTACTGTGGTGTCAGCCTGGTTTAGTACAAGAGAGGACCCTTTTCTTGGCAGCTCATCTGCTTTTTCATTTCCAGACACACCTGTGTGCCCGGCAACCCAGCATAGTCTTACGTTGTGCTGCGCGCCAAGAACCCGTAGCTCTTCGCGACAGCGACTTACAGTCTTTGAATTTAACTCAACGGCAGAGATAGTTGCCGCTTGACTGTCAAATGAGAAAGGTAATATCCGCATGAGGTATTGCCATCATTGCAAGGATGCAGGTACCTTCAACCTTTATGATGTAAAATATTGGTAGAAACACCAAATTCCTCGAGCGATTTTTGGTCCTGTTTGCTTTGATGATATTTGGAGGAGGAGGTTTATTAGTGTACCTACTATACTCTACAAGATGTATCGTCAAAACATTATACAGCGACATCGACATGGCGTAAATAGTGCGAATCAGTGGTTTAATATGGATGAGAGATTTAGAGCGAATTGACACCAAACCCCTGGCAAGAAGAGTCTTTGATTGGAAAAATATTTAGAGTTCCTCTTATAATTACTAAACTTGAAAACACCTCATTCGTCCTTCTCGCAGCGAATACGTAATTATCCTCAAGCTTGTCTTTTCGTTACTGTGACAGTGTTTGCATTATTTAATGAGCCATTCGGGACGCTTGTCTAGTTTAGGAACGAAATATATATTACAGTAGAAATCGGTTATAACAATACCTGATATAGCGATGAACCGGATATAACGATACATTTTCAAAGTCCCGGCAAAACTCTGTTTAATTCAAAATAATTTGCAATCGGTTACAACGATGCCGGATATAACGATGAAATCGGTTGTAGCGATGAAAATGTACCAGATTTAAGTCTAAAAACTGTTTATAACGATAGTAAAAACTGTTTTTACAGTCTACGGATTGTTATTTTCATCCTTTTTCTAAAGCCGTGTATCAATTGCGCTAAATAATTATCCTCGGATAATTTTCTGACACTATCGTGGTGAAAAATGAATTTTCAGATGTTCACTTCAAAAATGATCCTGCTCGGGGAGCAAGATGATATGATGATGAAGATCCTATAATCTAAATTTTTTAAGTTTACTTGAGTTTTGCTAGAACGTTGAAGAGAAAATAAAATGCCGAGGATAAATTTAGTGCAATTTCGCAGTCACCGGTCCAAGGATGTTTTCACGGGTCGACAGCGTTAAAGATAATTGAATTTTCGATTTCAATATATGATAACTAAATAGTTTGGTAAATGTTGTTTTTTGTTTGCAACAAGTATAGTGCGTGGAGGAGAGGTCGTTCTCAAGATGGTATAAGGCCGCTTCAAATTAAAATCCAAATATTGGTCAACTCTCTTAGAAAAATGTTTTACACAACCAAATGTCAAAAGATTAAAAAAATTGTGATTTTGTACCTCGACACCTTTCTTAAACTTAGAGCACTTTTTTCAATAAAGTACATAATTTTGTTTGTATTTTTTTATTGTACCGGATATAACGATGAACCGGTTATAACGATGAAATTCTAAGGTCCCTTCGACATCGTTATAAACGATTTCTACTGTACTTACAAAAATTCGCTAGAACTAGATGAACTAATTCAAAATCTCTCATTTTTGTAGTTTTATTGTTCACAAGTTCATTTTTTTTGGAGAGGTTTTTTCCCATATCAGCGGTACATCGATGATTTTAAATCAAAATCCTAGTACCAACTGTCTCGTAATTTTTGTTACGATTGGAATTTGAAACTTAGTTGTTATAATATTACAAGCTTGAGTATCACTCAATTCTGTCTCCGCATAAATGTACCTATAGGTAAGAAGAACAACTATCATCCAGAAGCTTCTTCTGAGGGGCAACCTATCCGAACAAACTAAATATGCAGCTCAAATTAATGTAAAACTATACCTACTCGAATATTAGGTACCGTTGATGTAGATCTACAGACAGGGGGTTGATTGACTAAATTCAAGACATCCTTGACCACCTACTAGCTCACTAAATATTGAACTAAATGAACTGCATGAAACTTGTAGTAGTTTAGTAAGTAAATTTGAACTGAATCGATTTATGTTTTAAAAAAATCAAATAAAATGAACAAGAATGTCGTAAATTGTTTTTGAGTTGAACAATATTATACTAAGCATAAAAACTATATTTTCTACTTCCAACGTTTTCGACCGATCTGCTGTTAAATTTTTTTGAAACTTCAATCAAAACTAATGTTCCTTAGAACATTATTTTCGATTTATCGATAGATTTGGGTCTCAACGCAGTATACGGAACTGTTGCGACAACTTTTTTTTTACATATTCATATTTTCTCTTGAATGCACAAAGCATCCTACACCCATGTACAGGCACAGTTCTGCTTTGTTTAGAGGCACGCCGACCGATTTCGTCTACCGTCTACATCTACACTGACACCGAGATCCTTGTTCCCCATTAGGCTCGATATTAGACCCACGATCGTTGTATAGGGCCCAATGTCTGCTCCCCAGATACTTGGCCGCTATATTGCCTGATTTCTGCTCCATGAGACCCACGTTCGTCGTTAGAGTTAGACTGAGGTCAACACGGGACCCACGTTTGCCGTATACGTATACCTCTATTTCTGCTCCACGAATCGATTTTAAAAAGGAGGGTCGGCATCGGTGAATTTGGCGACTGAAATCCTTAAAATTTAGCGAGTTTAGATTCGATTTTAAGAAGGACGGTTGGCATTTATAATTTGAGGTTAAATTCGAAGGAATTCCCTAGTTCGCGGCTTATTAATGTGGAATACGAACTTTAACAATTCGCGGCAAACGTGTGTTGGGGCAAAGATGAGGATAATTAATTATCCTATAAAAATGTATTAAGAAAATAAGTTTATAAACAGTTTAAATAACGAAATTTCGAATTCCAAACTTTTTGCCGCTAACGAAAACACCCGCGCGAATTGTCAAAGTTTATTCGCAATCCACATCATTTAATATGCGTTCCACAAACTAGCGAATTAAACATTCGTTCGAACTTAACCTCAAACTAGACATTGTGGGTAGAAACTGATGGCTGAAATTCGCGAACTGCCGCGACCTCTAAAAGTGTTCATGTCAAAGCTTGCGAATAGTCGTTCGATCGTAGGTCGTTGGTCGCTCTTATGTAAACGGTCCTTTAGGTATTAGCCCAGGGGTGTTACTGTTAAGATTGGTCAAAATTGGACAAAGGGGCGTGGCGCCTCCCATACAAAAAATATCTTCTATGGAGTGAAACTCGTTGACGTTAGATATAACTCGATAACCACTGGGCCGATTTTTATGATTTCTATACAGTCGGCAAGTTCCTGAAATAAGTCGGCATTTCAATGAAAGTCACCCCCCCCACGGGTCAAACCCTCGCTACGCCCCTGGATATATTATGTTTATATTGTAGAAAAAAAAATGGGATTAAGTTGATAAATGCTATGGAAAAAACCACAAAGGAAGAGTCAGCAAAGCAATTACATGTCAGGAGAGGCGGGCGATACTGAGAGCTGCTTCAAGTTCAAGGCTCTCAAGGTTAAAATTAAGGCAGAAACTGGAGTTACAGCTAGCAGATCGACTGTTCATCGCGTGATACAGAAGGCCAGCCATATTGCCCATGAAAAAATGAAGAGGAAACCACCATTGAATGCGCCACGTAAGATCCAGCGGCTTGATTTTGCAACAAGTGTGACAGGTGGATTCGAGAGTCATGCGACAGCTGTTAAGTTGGACGGACCAGATGGATACAGCTGTTTAACAGCTCCCTAACATTTAATTTTGAACAATTTAATTTGGACGGACCTGATGGATACAGCTGTTTAAACAGCTGTTAATTTGGACGGACCAGATGGATACAGCTGTTTAACAGCTCCCTAACAGCTGTTAAATAGCTTCCTAACAGCTGTTAAATAGCTGTATCCATCAGGTCCGTCCAAATTACATTTTTTTTTCATCAGAAAAGACGAAGGTATGCGACTCTCGATTCCGTTTTGGGAAAAGCATCATAAAAGTTGCATTTATCAACTTAATCCCATTATTTTTTCTACAATTTAAACATAATAATATCCTTCATTCCTTGCGCATTTGGGTTTTCCCGGATTAGCGAAGGATTTGAAAAATATCGTAAAATTGAAACAATAAAATACCTGCTCATAATCAAGTGACACGGAGTGTAAGAACGTTAATTTGGCTAAAACTCTATTGGTTTTGAGTTTATATGACATAGGTACTTATTTTTTGAGGGTTTCTATAATTCCAATGGGAAATTTCGGACATTAAGAATATATTTATCGAAAATAAGGCTTTCGTGCATTTTTAAAAATACTAGTATTGTAAATTAAGCAAGATAGGTATATAAGGCGCATATTTGAGTCTACTCTTGGATATCCTAGAATATTCGGAAAAAACTTGCATAGACCCTTAAAGCATGCTTCTTATTCTGGCATACAACTGAACATGTTTGTGTGTACGTTCACTGTTCTACTGGACGCTGTCAGAATGTCGGTACCACCATCATTGTGACTTCAGAAAACAATAGAATTTCAACGCAATGACAATGTTTTGCCAGTCCACGGTCCTCGTCTGGTAACTACTTTCCTAACTACTACCATAGAGTAAAGTTTAATAAAAAAATGAATTCAAAAACACAAGCTGAGCGAATGAATTTATCGGCTGCACTCTTTAAGACCACTCCACTCCATCATCATCCATACCAAAGTGAAATTATTCCTCCTCGTCATTAATCCCATTTAGGAAGAAAACCCCGGCAACGACATGGAAAAAAATAAAACAAAGCTATCGTCATTCCACCCAAAAGCCCACAGCAACAGAACGAAAAAAAATTGCAACAAATCCCAAATCAACAGACCGGCCCACAGGGCCCTCTGCAACTGCAATTATAATCATCATCATCAACATCGTAAAGTGGATCCCTGTAATTAAACTTAAAACCTGGAACGAAACTTCGCCCATTTCATTCGGTCTCGGTTACTGCCATCACCACCACCACCACTGCCGCCGCTCTTCCACACCACAACTATGGGTGCACCACACCGTTTTTTGATGTCGTTCAGTCTTGCAGTAACTGTTTGTAAACGGAAATGCACCAGACTTCCGCCTACATTAAGGACTCTCACCCGCTTCTTCTATGTGCGAGCAGAGTGAGTGGGCTCTCGGCCGCAAATGAGTTTCGGGAATGTGCTGTCGGAATGCACAGGCACACTAAAGCCTCGGCACTCTGATGGTGGAAGCCCATATGGGACTGTTCTCTGTCGTGGATGCAGTTTTTTTTTTGCTTTTTGTCGCTGCTTTTCTTTTTATCATTTTTCCTGTTTATTTCACTTCTCTGCTCAAATTAAAATGTGAAACATGGAGTTGAAGGGAATGATGGAGTTTGGGTTTAATAATTTTAATTTTTTTTTTTTGCCGTTCCTCCTCGATGACGGCTACAAGCGATTGCACTCGAGAGCAGCCCTGGTGGGGTGGTGGCAACCACGAACACTTGAATATGTTTTTCCCTCATTTCGCGTCATATTTTCGTGAATTATTCATAAAAAATGAAAGCAGAGCCGCTGGCGAACCTTGAGTACTGTTGTACCCATATACGCCCTGTCCTCCACCCACCGACTTCGTGGTGGTGCATCAATAGGCAGAATCGCGCATTTGAAGAGCACTGTTGTCGAATACGTGTGCTGTACGGTGCGCGGTTCGTTGTCGTCGTCGGTCGTCGTGATTCGCGGTGCGAATAGGAACATTTTTTTGTTTTTTGTTAAACTCTGCACGAGGACGGCTAACATCAACCGCAACATCCACCGAGAGTGTCGACTGAAGGGCGCCTCTGACGAGCATGCGATGAGTGGAATATCCGCACAAAGTACCTACTCCACCCGGCAACAGCAGCAGCAAAATGAAAAAAGAGGAAATCCGCGCGCCCAATACTTGCAGTTGCAGCCTCCTGGATAAGTGCTGCTGTTTGGTTTGCTGGTTCGCTGCTACGCGTACTCGTCTGTGCATAATGACACTTGTTCTCCTGTATGTTCCATGCTCGCCCTTCCCTCATGCATTTAGGGCGACGCATGCAATTTCAATGCCATGCCAGCTCGCGCGAAGCTGCTGCTGCATACTTCAGGGATCTGTATGTATGTCTGCTGGTTAGAGAGGGCGCCCGCGAAGGGCTCTACCGGCATAGCCGCCCTAGGACTCCATGAGTAATTTGGTGGAAATATAAAATTGCTCTGCGGATGCCATTGTTTTAAGAACCGCGTGTGCTTTCCCGCGTTCCCATCATATGCAAATGTGATTGCATTCAAATTTCGGCACCGTCAGTAGTCGGTCGTCGACGAACAGTAGCGTGCTGGCGTTTTCTGCTCATCGCACTAAAACAAAAGGCCCGGCACAAGTTTGATGAACAAAAAAAAAAAAAAAAAAACACGGTGCGGAGGGAGCGGTTAAATTTGCTGTAATGATGGCAAATTATTGCTGAATACTAAAGTCGGGTGCAGCATCATCAGTGCGCAGTCCATACATGAAGGGGCCGAATTAATTCAGTAGCCAGGGTCTGTTTATAGCTCAATTATACTCTTAATAGGCCGTATCTGAGAGAGTTGGACAGTCAATTTGGGTAAGCATTTTTTCGAGAAAGCTCCTTTGGACATGCGGTTTTACGATGTAATTGGTCAATTGTGACACCACTTCCAGAGAGCAAATTAAAGTCGATATAGGGTACATCCTTTATGGCGAAAATTCAGCTTTAGTTAGAAATTGAATTTCTACAACGAACGGTCCAGCGAAAAAATTATGACGCTGAGAAGGTTATTTTTTCGACCCAATAATATGGATAAGGTTGGCCGCACATTTGTTACTCTTCCCTGGTCAAATAGGCCCAATAAGTATTCGAGAAATCATTGTCGTCTACGGGTGGTCCAAGGTTAGAAACATGTAAATGACTGGTTGTGGTTGCATCCGCATGACAATCTGGAAGAAATCGCACCATTCATTTAAATCAAAACTTCAAACTGGACCTGTTTTTTAACAACATTTCAATTTTGGCAGACGGTTAAGTGCCACAAACCACATAGAATAGACCGTCGACTCCTCCCCACATAACGGATTTGCCTACAAGCTGCCTGCGGGCCCAGGATTTTTCATGTATTGCTGCCGTTCAAAATCAAAGGTGCGCCATTATCGCACGCATACTTGAATAATCCTAGGTCCATGGTATATCATGGAATAATCATTGCAACAATTGATTTTGACATTTCAGACGCCTTCACAGACAGGAGAATTAATTACTGGGAGAATCGGGTAGGTGCACGGAAGTTGGTGGTCTAGTTCTATGTAGTTTGTGGTTAAGTGCGATGGGATCAGGTTCTCTACATTTCACCACACTAATGCCGAGACAGATCTATGTGACTTGGGAGCATTCACTTAAAAATTACCCTAACCTGAGATGGGACTTGAAGTTGAGGAATTTTTCAACAGTTCTATTCTCGGATATTGGTGAAAAGTTGGCCTTTCGTTCCTTAAGGTTGTTTCCATTGCGCCAACTACTGAGAAGCCGCCCAATACAAAGTCGACGATCAGAGATAGAGGACAGAATACATATAGCAAAATAGTAAATAGCGTCAATACTGCACGATTTTAACATAAAGGGTCTGTATACAGACGATCGAATGAAATCTTTGTTGAAATGTTTCAACACCCTTCAAACATACAACGTCAGTAATAAAAAAAATGTATGGCGGGCATCAATCTGGTCTTGACAGAATTGGAAGGAAACGAAAAAACCGATGAACTGAGTTAAAGAAATTCATAAATAGAGTCTAAACTTTTGTGCTGTTCTACAAAAAGTGGCTGCAAATTTAGCTATAAAAAGTTGGGAACAAATGAAATGTATATCTTATGTTGGAAGACCATCCCAGGTCTAAGACAGTCTAACAAGCTGTTTCTCCTAAGTGCCGCCTGTGTCTTGAAGACAACGGATCTGCAAGGTCAAAGTGACTTTCATCGGTTACGCAGTCAGACCTTAAGCATAGCCTAACTCATGCTCACTCCTTCCATCTATTTCCTAACATTTTATTCGATAGCATAGATCTCCCCTTGAAAAAACAGAGGAAAGCTTGCTTAATGAGTAGTGAAGTGAAACCAAAGTATTGTTGGTTTCCCAGAAGACATATAAGCACCATACCCTTGACTAATTTTGGATCAATACGTGAATATTCGAGCACATCTCCATCCACGTTCAAACTCTGGCTGAATCCAACCAAGGAAAGTTTTCTATGAAAGTTATCAAAAGCCACCCAGTTTAAGGGTATATTGCTTTGTAGTTGAGCCCATTATAGATAAAGATCTCAAGGGAGTTAAATCAAGCAGAGCATCTATTATAGCAGAGCCAGGCATACTCGGGAAAGCGTCCGTGCAGCCGTGCAGGTTAGAAAAGTTTTTATCATTGCCTCATAGATCCAAAGGAACTTTTTCGAATATAAGCCCATCTTTTTACCAAAAGCAACCCTTACACTGTCAGAAAACTAAGAGCACCTTGGATGTCTTGAGTTGACATGCTTCGTATAAAGAAAGATAACTTAGAATAACTTTTCCAGATATTTCAGGTCATCGAGGACGCTTTTTAGCACTGGCTGAGGCAGACTGGTAAAAAATCCTTCGTCGAGAAAACAACCTGAGTTTTGAAAGGATTGACTGAAAATCCATTCCTTCCATAGTGCATCATTCATCAACCCTTAAGGAACTACAAAATTTCAGTGAATTTCCAAACAGACAAATGTTGACGCTAACAGCGCCTATTTTAAATTTTCGTTAATCAGACAAAATTCAGATCTAAAAACTTGAGCAAAATGTGTACTTGAAAGCAGTTTATACAAGGAGCTAAAAAATTCCAAGGTTGCAAGAAACGAAGCTATATTTTTTCAATATTGTTGTTCCCTCTTGAAACGAAGTGTCTCATTTCATATACCGTCCTTCCATCAATGACATGAATCAGATTGGTCGCTGATTGATCCCACTGTTCAATTGTTTTTTTTTTTTTGAAGATGTGATACATTGTATACGGTGACCATAAAGATCCCCGCTGCTAATGTCATTCTTTAGATGAGGCTTCAAATTTGGGATGGACCACGTTACACACACCAAATTGGTTAGGGTTCCTTCTCAATTGTGCGCTCAACGTTATGTGGGGACTCATGCACGGTATCTGTGATATATCCTAAAAAACAAAATCCAAAACAAACCAGTATAAATTCAGACAAACACAATTCGCCCATCCTTTAAGTAAGATTACTCAGATTTCTCCTCAACCTGTATAGCAACATTCTTTTGTGCTGAAAAACAAAAACAACTTCAAGATTAATTAAAACCGACAATCACAATAAATTACTTATTCTACTTGCTCGTCTGTTGAAAATTGCCTCAATCCCTGTATGCCCACGCAAATATCTCTCCTAATCGCTGTCCTGCCCCCTCATTATTCAAATCAATAGCCCAAATCAATTATTAACATGTCAGCATTCCACAGTCGAACCTATCAAGTTCATCATTTTCCAGTCGCATCTCGCTAACCCCTAGTCTCGCATAGCCGCAGTGCAATTCATTCCAAATGCCAAATGCAAAGATACAGACCCGTTTGTCGGTCTCCATTACCGCAGCGCTTCATATTATAAGTCCAGCATTCAATTGCAACCTCCTGAAAGCCCACTCGGCCTAAGTAGAAATCCCCATCAATATCTACAAAAGTCATAAACATCGAAGACGGTTCCTAATGCAGACGTCAGGCGCTGTCCAAATCCACCCGAATGCAATGAATCGGCGAAAAGATTTTCCAATTACCCACCAAAAACATTTCGCGATGCGGTGTCATCTTCGCAAGGATAGAACAGGAAACAGCGCATATCGTTTCACCCAAACTCCGCACAGTCCGAATGGCAACATTCTGTTGGCTATGGGATCAAATTAAAAAGGAATATTTCATGTTGCATCGGGACGACGCACACTCGCCAGACAGCCGATTGTAATGGGCAATTTATTAGGCAATGTCTAGGCGACCTTTCCGCACGGTCCAGTGAGTGTATATCTTCGGATGCATCTGTGCATCTATGATGACACTAAATAAATTCCAGTCATCTCTATGACATCGTCCCGTTTCGTGCAGATATTGCAAGGTGCAATAGAACCCGTTTCATCATATACCATGCAGTTGAAACGGAATTTTGCTGCGCCTGGGAAATTGGACACTGGGCGACAGTGTGCTGAATGCCGGATGACCAGGAGGCATATTATTTTATCATCTTCACCTTTGAACGGTGAATGGTGTGATGATTATGGTATATATGCCTGGCCCGAAGGATCAGACTGTATCTGCGCATGGATATACGTTACAGATTACAAGTTAATTGTGGCTACTCTTGGCAGGCTTTGGTTGGTATTGGTATATGAAAAGGAGCCAATTATATGCGACTGAGGTGATAAAATTGAAAATTTCAAAAAAAGAAAACAACCGAATCTTTGCAACAGGTGTCACGTGCCCCAATGGATAAAGTGGCAACGTGTCGTGCTTGTAATGTGTCGCCTTAATGGGACCCATGTTTCGGTTCGGATGACGCCACAACAATATCTACCGGCAGTAATATTATGGATAATGAGCAGAGGTTTGGTCTCTCCTTCTGTGATTCAGATGATAGGCTGATGTTGGTGCGGATTCTATCTGATGATTGAATGTATGCGCATGATTGCATTTTCCCAAGTGATGCTTTGCAAGCGGCTGAGGAATTTATGAGCAATCGGGACATGATTCAGCGCGGCAAGTTAACGGAGTTTCTTAATGGGAAAGTTGTGTTCAAATCGATGGCTACATAGTAGGTTGCTTTTAGCTGTCTTTGGTGTCACTATATAGTTGGTCATTATATTTCCTGTTTTAACTTTTCAAATGCATATCTATGAGCTGTGTTGTAATTTTTTGCAAAACAAGTTCAGCCATAAACAGGACTCTTTGTATATCAGAACTGATTCGTTGGTTCAGGAAGTGCAATACCACTGAAGGAGCTAAGATAGGGGGCGTGCTCTTCCCGATGATATCTTTAGGCAGATGAAGCGAGTCACACGCGAACTTGCCACTGAGCATGGCAGTTCCATTGCTTTGAAGAGATAATTGGCAATGAAATCTCTATAAGTTGGCAATTCGCTCAGAAATCCTCAATGTTCTGGCTGAAGTGGGAGTAGGAGCTCTGTCGTATCGTGAAAATTCTTGAAAATGCACCTTAAGCTCCGCTCATATAACTACTACCTTGCCACATTTGGGCTTTCTATAAGCCACCATGCTAATAGGTTAAATCTTTCTTACTTCAATGACCTCTATAGGAGCTGCAGGGATACTGAGGTGGATGTGATTATTCTCCACTATCTCAATAAGAATAATCCTCCGCTTCAGAGTCTTCAGCCACAAGCGCAGATTGCCTCCATGACTCTATTAATAGCTCCGTCTGGTCTTGAAAACTATTCACAGGCATCTTTTGCACAGCAAAAAAGATCTCAGTGTGAGCCTAGCTGTGGTTGGAACGCCTTTACCAGATTAATTCAAAACGTCAAAATACACACAGCACGATGCTTATACCTTCCACTGGAAAACAGGTGTAGACGGACAGCACAAATATTTCTCATAAAATGATAAAGTGCACATGTAGGCTGATGTGATGTTAAGAGACCGCTTGTCACAGAAAAGATTCAAAAGCGATTATACAAGCCCAGAAGCGGTGTGTCGAAAAAAATTACCGACTGCCAAATTGATTTCCAAAGATCTATCCCCCGTTCCTGTTGGAACAAGATAGAAGTCTGAAATTTTCTTTTACCAATCGCTAACACACTTTGCGTCAAATTAATCTTCACGTAACCACCCCTCCGCCATTGCATTATTTTGTAGAAAAAAAAGTAGGTATATCCATCTTAAGAATGATGAAGCACTGAGCGCGGCAATTATCAGTAACCTCATCCTTCAAGCCATATACGTGGCCAACTGTAACCTAACTCTGGTCCGGTAAACACCATGACAAACGAGTGAGCTCAGCTGGAATTAAAACAGGCGAAACAAAAAATCGAAAATAATTAGCCGGTCATAAATCAAAATTCCGTTGCCGCAGTTGCTAATGTTGGCAATGTGCTTGCTGGGCTGACTCTGGTGTGCGAGTATACTCGTACCTCTGCCCAATTTACCATCCAGCCCCATGCAATGTTAGTGGTCAGCAGCACGGATGCGGATGATGCATGATGATGTAACCGCGACAACGACCGCGAGGCGCGGATTACCTCTCGCTTCTCTGTTTGCCACAAAGAAAATAAAAAAATCATGCAATGGACACACAAAAAAAAAAATCAGGGCGTAAAGCAACGCGCAAGGATATCTCTGCTGTTGATGGAATGATAAATCAGCGCCTTAAGAGGATGCGGTCTGCGGTGATTTTTCTTCGTCTCTCGCGATTGCGATTGGACTCGAAATGATTAATTGTAATTATTTACTGCCCTTAATTTTATTAGCTAAGCGGGAGCGTGAGCGTGAGCGCGAGCAACGCGAGCAATACCAAGACTGAGCGAGCCTGCAAGTGAAGATTATTTATTGAACTGGTGATTGGACATGATAACGAGCATTTAAAGGACTTAATTGTTAATTAAATCGAAATGAGTCGACAATTTGTGACGAGGAATTCGCGTAGCGTATGCAAAGCAGTTGGGTGCGGGATGGGAGTTAATTTATGTGCGAGTTGTTGTGCCACGGTCCAGTTTGGATGATTTGCATTCGCGCATACTGGAGGACGGTTAACTGTCATCGTGCTATATATAGAGAAGGATCGATGGGGATGTTTTCTTTTTTTTTGGGAGAAGTGTGCGACTGCACTTGATGGATGATGAGATGCGGTAATTGGAGGATGGTTGAAATTTTAATATTTTAATTAAACTGCGCTCCTAAATCAATGAGGTCTTTCCGAAATAGAGTCCTGGGGGCTTAAGTGTTGGAGTTTTTTTTGTGAAGTTCATTTAAATATTCGAAGAAATTGGAAAGTAATTCATCGAAGGGAGACATTCAAGTATAAGGGAAGGTATGCTATACTCCCAATGAGTTTGAAGTTCTCAGAAGAAATTCCTGGAGTGGAGGGGTTCATTGATCTTTTAGATGCATACTACTGGTATGAGATGGAAACAATGAAAAATGCATCTATGGTATATGATGTGCACTTAAGTGACAACTTTTGGAAGCATGGATACCTCCAAGGCTGACATCACAGACATCCAAGAAGGGTGGTGGGCTATATAACAAAAAGAGCGTCATCCTATAGTTGATTGACAGACTTAAGAAAAACGTCTATACCCTCAGATGTATGTGAACGAATGCTTAGCGACAATCCACATCAAGGCTAAAGTTTGCCAATATCAGCCGGATAGTGACGATGATGAAGCCAGCGTCAAAGAATGTTTTTACGAACGTATAGATAGAGAGCCTATGTTGAGAATGCTGGGGTGGGATTCTGTAAAAAACGAAACGAAAAACGCTTTCGTTTTTACTAAACCTGTCTCTATCATACCTGTGGCAATAGACAGAGACTGCTATTGTCGAAACGAAAACATTCGATCGTTTTCGTTTTACATAATCTGGCCCCTGAGTTAAGTAAGAAATTAAATAAAGGACCCTATAGGCCTAACACTAATGACATTAAACTCGTAAATGGCGATGTCAATGCCAAAAACACCGTCGGTTTGCACATCGGGAACAAGACAAAGGCTAATTGGCTTCTTGACAAGGCGTCACTTGGTATTTTACCACACAAAATGCAAAGTGACAGCTCTGTGATCAACACACAAAGAACCAGATTGAAGAGTGATCACAAAGTCATCAGTGGAAGCCCTGATACATTCGATGTTCTAGAAACTTCAGGTTGTCCTGCGAATTTCTCAAACCAGTCCAGTGGCGAAAGCTTCGGTGTGGAATGGCTCCGATTCGCAGAACCCTTTCAGGTCAAATGCCAGGCGAAAAGCTTCTTATGACCAGCTGCGGGCAGAAGAGAACAAACAGAGAAGAACTGAATTTTTGCCGACTCGATAGAAAACTGCCTTTATATGAGGTTCGAAAATTGTGTACCAAAATGTTGAAAGAACTTATCAAGGATACAAAAAATCGTACAGCAGTCTTTAAAGATAACTAAAGGAACTTTATAGAAGTGTCGCAGTTAGTACTGAATAATTGGAAGGACAACTTAACGTTCATGATGAGCAAGACTCCGCTTTCAGCCAGTAGGCAGAAATAGGCGAAAGCTACAGACAGCATGTGAATATTGTCACAGTTTCATTTCACAGAATAGCTAAGTTTACAGTGACACATACTGATGCTTAAGTTGGGTATGCTCACGAAATTCTTCATTAGCATTCCAAGCAGTGTTGTGCCATGTAGACTAAAAATGTAGACTACACAATTGTCTACGTGTAAACAACTCAACGTAAACAATTCCCAATTGTCGACATGTCCATGTTAACAACGTAGACAATGTAGATAATTAGAACAAAGTTTTACTTAATTTTTCCTGTAAAATTTCCTAATAAATCATTAAAACAGAAGCAAGTTTTGTATATAAACTTTTAATTCAATATCGTATATATTTATTTAAAAACAAAACAAAGCAAGTTTATGATGTTTAACAAAAAAAAAAATGTTTCAGCTCTAAACATATTCAATTCAAACTAAAATGTATTATACAAGAAAATAAGTTTGTGTTGGTCATTCATTTTTTGGTAAATCAATGGAAATTAAAATACATTTCAGAAGTATTTTGAAGATTTTTCCTGCAAACTGTGCAATGTGCTGAGTATTTGTTGTTTGTTTTCACTAAAACAAATCCTAGATCCTCAAAAGCCTTGTTTTTTGGTCGACCAGACATATTTAAAGTTTTATATTTATGATACACAGGATTTTAATTTTTAAGAAAGGAAATTCTTAATTAATTCTTAAAAGTGTACTTTCTCGATTGAATTTTACAGATGAATGACAGATTGACAGATCTGAAAGGTATTGATGACATTGTCGACATTGTTGACGCAATTGTCTACGTTGAAAAGTCGACAATTAAAGTCGACATGTAGATTAACAACACTGATTCCAAGTCGAAATTGTCGACGTGTACCTTTATAAATGGAGATAGTTTAAGCGAGCATTAATCCCATCATAAGTCTTATATCTTATGTCCTAACCACAATAACAACAACAACAACATTAAAATCAACAAGATGCAGCTCCAAATGAACCCATGCTTCAGAGATCCAAACAGTTTGTGAATGAAGTGGTACCGTAAAGTTCCGCTGCAACAGTACCAACAACAACAACAACAACAACAACAACAACAACAACAACAACAACAGCCGTATAGTCCCGCTGCAACCTGCTTCAGTCTACAGGTGCTTCTTCTTCTGGATTTTTCATCAAGGATGGGGTAATGTAGGTAGTTGAGAGCAGTCGTTTAATGCGGATAAGTGTGTTACTACAGTTCGAAGTTTTGGTGGGCGACGTCGACGTTCAATTTTTAAGAATCAGTCTTAATTACACGAACGCTTTCTTGATTTCTGAGCAGGTATAACGGATAGACCTAGATCTTCGCTCTTCTCCATTGGAATAACGCGTTAGGTCTTAGATCTTAGGTAAGAGTTCAGTTCAGTTAAAAGACTACTTCAAACGACTTGGTGTACTTATAGTCGGAGAAATAGAGCAACAACTGGCAATGGCTCCAATGATCCGAAAAATTCAACACAACCAAATTTTCGTGCAAAAAATGCCCCTGATGTTGTGTTTCTGTTGAGGGAGGTTGGACGTACTACACCGTCATATAAAATGGGGTATTAAATGCTTTAAATGTCAAAACTCTTGTATATGTAGCTGATTGCGATAGTATTTGCCAAAAACGAGCTCATAATAAACTTTTATAAATAGGTATATCCACAACTAGTTCCTGATTGCACCAGTAGTTCTAAGTAAGCTTACAATTGAATTGAAACAATACTGGACCAATACCGAAAAAGTAAATCTAATTTAATTTTCTAATCAAAAGTGTTTCCCCTTAATTTTGTTGAAAAATATACACAAAAACCTTGAAACCACTCGACCTAATTTAATTCGCCGACACCAAACTTTTCAACTCACGACCTGACCTTGACACCAATTCCAAAACATAACATCACCCACCAAAAAAAGAAAAACGAGAATCCTAATTAGTCTGGTAAAAGATCCTTTTTCTTCACCTAATTCCATCACGTTATCCAAGATGAAAATAAAAAAAAAAGTCCATTAACCCTGAAACAACAAGATTGAGTCATAAAAATCGATGCTCTCTTTCTGCTGTGCCTTTCTCATTTTCATTAACTTTTCCCAACCTTTTCAGGTCTGAGTTGCCCATTCCACTTGAATCTGATGCGATGACGACAAAAAAGGGAGAAAGGCGACGACGTACCCGGAAAAGTTCACGATACGAAACTCATTTACATTTTAGCATTGACCCCGATTCTAAAATTAGGGTTTCATTTCAGGTCCCTTTCTCTTTGCAACATTATCCGTTTTAATATGCTCCATTTTTGTTATCCTTTCTCTGGAAAACTTTTACCCCCAGACAAACCGAGATATCCCAACGTCGAAGCAAGGACATCAAAATTAAACGGACACGTCCATTACACGGAGAAGCTGTTAAACTATCGTCCCACAGCAATGATGAAACTAATTCATTAAATTGTATCGTTATCCTTCTCTTGGTGGTGTGAAAAGTGAAACTTTTGCTTTCTTCTCGAGAGAACGGAAGCAGGAAGCTATCCTCTGGGTCGCGTTGGTCGTCTACGTTTTCGTCTTCATCGGTGTAATTAACTTTCTCTAACATTTACACTTCCCGCAATGCCTGTCCCTATATTTATCTTCTGACTTTAAGATTTTCTTCTAATACCAACCCCGCACAGAAAGAAAAGCGAAAGGACCACACCGACCAAGCAGAGGCAACCGCCTGGGCTTTAAATATTTTAATGAATCCTCGAGGCAATGAATTAATGACCCGCCTGCAGAGCGAAAACGAAAGTTATCTGAAGAGGAACGACCTAACTCAAGGACTCTTGGTCCTCCGACATCAAGTGGAAGTTTCAAAAGGTTAAGGACATTCGTGCGATTTAATGCGCGCACACACAGCTTTTATCAGCCTTTTGTATTGTGTTTTGTTTAAATGGACAATGGCGCTGTAAAGGTGATACTTATCCGCTTTACTTCGCATTCTAATGTCAGAGGATTCTACGGTTCGTTGCAGTGAAACACAAGAAAATCGTTGGAAAGTTTTCTCAGACATAAAACTTCTTCCACCACCGACCGTCAGTAATAGTTGTACGAAATGAACCCCTTTCCCGCAATATCCTGTGGAAGCTGTAGATAAAGTTTAAGCCGCAAGAAAAAGAAAAACTTTTCTTTCGTGTTTCCCCAGAAGCATATTACGGTTTAAGGGTTGCATTCTAGCTCGTTTTTGTTTGTGAAATAAGCTATGCTTTCTCTCTCTCTCTCTCTCCTGCGGAAGATTACATATATTCGTTGATTAAAATTAAATAATTTTTTGTGGGCTCTTCTCCTTTGTATACGGACCCCGAAGTTTTCCCATTTTAGCTTTGATTGTTGTTTGTTGTCTTGGCCTAGGGATGCCCTTGCGTGACGGGGCGGCGGGGGAATGTGGAAATTTTCATTTGGGCTATTGAGCGCGAGAGATGATTTGTTTTTAAATATTTTTTCATTGCAAACGATTTGTTTTGTTATAATGGAAGAGCGAAACGAAAACTTGTGTTGCTTTGTAGTGTTTTCGTGAAAATGAGACGGAGGGGATGGAAAAGTTTCTGAGAAATGAAAACTTTGCACACAGCCTCTGTGTGTGTGTGTGTACTTTAATGAAATTTTTATTATAGTTGCAAAAGAAATTGTAGCTGAAGCTTGAGCTGCTGTCTAAAGGTGGAAAGGAAGGAAGTTTGTGCTGTATATGAGTCGTGTTGATAATATGGCTTTTTAGTGTCTGAAAGTTTCTATATCGTTTACGAGTTGTAATTTTATTACTATTTGTCACTTGCATTCGACGGAATGAGTCGGTTCTGGAACTATCAGGCGAATTGTGTGTCATTGGATAATTTCATTTAATTTGAGATCAAATTGTAAACGCAACTCTATTTGGCAGCAAAAGATCTAAAAATCTATTTGAAGGGCGCCATCTCTGGGACACACACGAGACACGCACACGAGTCTCACTAGAATAGCTCGTTTATTGTCTTATTTCTCTTTCGATCTACAAATGGCATGATCCTCCGTTTTTCTCACAATAGGCGTTTTTCTTTTTTAGCTCAGAGACATCAGAGGTCAGAGCTCAGATTTTGTGTTTCTTTTTTCGCTCAGAGAATGTTCAGAGCACGTTCAGAGCGCGATCTACGAGCTCAGAATAAATTGACTGAGTACACTGAGTAAAAAGGTGAATACGCACACAGTCACATTTGCAGAAAAAAAATAACAGGATAAACAAAATAGTTGAAGTGGTGGACGAGAGTTGTTGTTCTGGCACAGAAGGTAAAACAAATTTAATAAACGTAACATGCAGCATGAGCATGCAGATAACTTACCCTTCAGCCTCTTTTGGTGGATAAAATTTTGTAATATTCCATTTCAGCTGAAGAAAAAGATCAATTTGAAGTGGCTATAACCATGCCTTACGTGTCAATCTTACTGGTCCACGACGCGACGTGTTAGTTTCAAGGTGACAAGATTCCGGAAAAAGTGTATACTGAAAAAGAAGACGACATTAGTAATGTAGTAACCCAAATAAAAGAAGAGTTTTAATAACTTCAGAAAAACTATTAGTATGTATATGTATATTTAATTAGGTTATGAAATGTTATCTTTTCCAAACGTGTACAACTTACTGACGTCTGCTTGCCGTCGCTGTCCAGAAGGAAGAGAGAGAAAGTAGGTCTAAGTGACATTTTTCAACTGGAAACAAGATGGTTACGTGGTGGAGAACTTGTCACTTGTTGTGACTGTGTCCACGGAGAATGTTTCCTGTTGATAAAATATTTTGTTGTTCGCCACAAAGCTCCCCCCTTAAGAGTTATGCCCCATTCACAATGTGGGCGTGATGACTAGACGAGAGCGAGGCGAGAATCGCTCTCGCCTCGTTCTCGCTTTAACCTCGTCCGGCAATTCACAATGAAACGTGGTACGTCGGCGAGTTTTTCTGACAACGAATAGAGGGACCACTGAAACTACAAAACCATATTGCCACTTCGATTTTTTTTACAAAACAGAGCTGCACTTTTATTGCTTTTTAGCACTATTGCATGCAGTTTGAATATTCTAAAAACAACCAATTCGCAGTTTTCAGGCGTCGCTATCATCAGTCGCTATAACTATCAGTAAAATGCTACCGAAAAAAATTCTGTTGCTTTTTTTGAACACTTAAACTTAATGACTGAACTCAATCTTGGTCTTAAAATGTTGCTTATGAATTATAAAGTTAGTTAAAAAAATTAAGCAATTGTTGTCTAAGGTTGAAAACTCACCGGATAAAGCAAAACGTGTTTTTTTTGTTTCGTGAAACAAGAGCACATTGTTTCTTATGAGGCAAAATACACGAAAGCAAATTTTCGGTGGTGGTTGTCGAAAATACATGCCATTGTATATCTACAAGCATAACACACACCGAATGCAACAAAACTGTTTTGAAAACAGAAAAACATGTTTCGTTGCCGATAGTTAATCTGTTGTTTTTACGAAACAAAATTTACATGTCGTTGTTTTTAAAATGTAAATAAGATTTGCACAACTTCATTGTCTGAGTCCGACCAACACTAAAAGCAAGTCGTAAATTCCACACCAAACGAAACACGAAAACAAAACGTTTTGTTTTGATACATTCTGTTTCGCTTGGTGTGTGTTCAAATAAAAAAAGATTTTTTTCGATGTTTAATCTAGTCTACATTTTCTAGAAAATTAATTTATTAATTTTTTCGTACGTACGTAGTTTTCTGTTGAACTTCTTAGTCAATTCCAGAACAGGTTCAAATGAATCCCTATAAAAAGCTTACAGTCTTACATCCTAATAAAATTTGCTCAAGAAAATTACCCCCAATAACCAAGAAATCAAAAAGAAACACAATCAAAACGTATATATTTTCGCGGCAATGTTTGTTTAAAGAAATACGAAATTCCCCTTTTCACCGTCATTCATTATTATGGGAAAATAAGTTCTAACATTGTCGCTGACTTATTTAAAAATTTCTCAGAATAATCGAACCGTATCAAAATAATAACAAAAAAAACGATAAAAGTGCCGCCCTGTTTGCTTGAGAAAATACAAGTGGCAACATTAAGTACATTTCTATGAAAATGGCGTCGCTTCCCACTCAGAGAGTAAATGTCATCGGTGTCTCGGGCGAGATTTTTCCAAATTTTCGAAATGGTCGCGAGACGAGGCAACGAGTCTCGCGCCATTGTGTATTGGTGCATGCATTTCCTTTGATTGGAAATTATTTGACAACTCGCGCTAGACTCGATCTCGCTCTCGTCTCGCTCTCTCGCTGTATTGTGAATCGGCCATTAGTGTAGCAAACAGGAACTCTGATGATTCGCCCGGAAGGCTTAGTAATAACTGGGGCATCCCAGTCTGACCTACTTGTCTGTTTTTTTCTATTTGGGTTTAGAAAATTATTTCATAAGGATATTTGGTACAGTTTCTAGACCACTTTCCAGAACTCTAATCAGAACTCTTCGGAACTAAAAAAAAAAAAAATAATTAAATCTTGCAACTTTTGCTTCTAACTTTTTTGGATTTGGATTTAGACGATTTTGTTATAATGAGAGTATTGTAGAGTTTTTGGAGCAGTTTTCGGAACTTTAACCAGAACTCACTGCAACTAGGTACATTGAGTTTCAAACGTTCTTTCCAGAACTCTAATCAGAACTCTTCGGACTTCCGTAAAAATATTTTCGCAATTTTTGACAATTTTGACATAACTCACTTAAACTTTTTGTTGTTCAAAAAAAAAAAAAAAAAAATAAATTCTTATTTAGGGAACTCCAGAACTGGTGTAGTACATGCATTTTGTAAAAAAATGTACTTTTATGAAAATGGGGTTTATTTTTTGGGGTTTATTTTGAAAAAAAAAATTGTTTTTGCTCTAATTTGGCTTTTTCTTAAAACTATCAGAAACTCCACAATTATATTGAAAAAAAAAAGAAGAAAAATCCAAAAAATTTGCAAATGGGGTGCATCGTGAACTTAGCACCCCACATTCAAAAAAATATAAAAAAAAAACTTAATGAACAGAACTTTTCAAAATTTTCATCAGGACCTCTAGAACTCTTGTCCAGCTATTCAGAACTCTAAAAAAATATATACTTTTTAGACTTTGGGGTGCTAAGTTCACGCACCCCCCAAATTCAGCAAATTTTTATACCAAACACATTAACAAAGAACCTCCCTTAATAAGATGAGTTCCCTTAAACCTTAAACGCTTAACATCGACGACCTCGCTCGGAAAATCCATCACTGTGTTAATGTAATCAAAACAAATACTCATTAACATTTTTCGCCAAACAACAACATAATATTGAGTGCGAAAGGACTCTGCAGGCAACAAAAGGTTTTTCACAATAAAAATTTGCACACAAAATTTATTGATTGACTGACAATAATTTACAATATTTCATTGCCAGCAAAATAAGGTAAGGCGCCCAATAACAATTGACTTGGTTACATCGCAGAACAAAGGGATGCGCGACGCGACACAAAAGTTAAATCGCTGAGGCGTATCGAATATCACTGCGCCATCAGATATAGGGATGGTACCTACCTCTGTGTAATTCAGTGAGCGCATCTTCAGGTGATTTGCATAATTTCAAGGATCGCATTATTATACGAAAGGGGTAAGACGAATATTTTCCAAAGAGGAAAAAAATTCCCACAGATGATGCATCAGTCATTGTCATACTGAGAGTCTATAGGCAAATAAGGATATTTGGGATCCCTTTTCAATTGTATTATTGTCACTATGCAAATTTAGTATTATGATGCGTGTCCAAGGGTGAGTATGTGCATTTTGTAAAGGTACAGGACCGAATATAGGAATTTCTTTTTAGTTCCGGGTTATCAGTGATTTTTCCCAGCGCATCCTGATTATTTGAATAATTTGCATAGAAGAAAGGTTAAATGTCGATGGGTGTGCATTGTTATGTAGATTTTGGGAAGAGTTAAATATTTTCTCAGGGTGCAAATGCGGAAGGATTTATTTTTCTTTATAACTACCTGCGGAAGTAGGTATGCGCAGTCAGATCATCTGGCGAGAAAGTTGGTGTTGTTGTAAATGGAAGGGAACTTTTCAAATTTTTGAAGGAATGTATTTTAGTAGGCAGTTTTGGGCGGTTAGGGGAAATCGATTTTCAACACAGTAAATTAGACGAATTATCATTAGGAACAGGAATTACTTAATGATTTACCTACACATTAACTTGAAGTGGTTGTAAACAATTTGACAATTTATTCGGAACTTTTTCTCCCCAAAAGGGGTACGAACAACAAAGTATGTACCGACATAGATATTTTGTAAAACATTTAATACGAGCGAATGTTATCGTATTTGCCATGCAAGTTCAACTTCTCAACATCTTCTAAGCTCCTAAAGGTCATTTTCGCAATAAAACTCAAACCAAGTCGGTCTAAAACTTGACTGCCAAATCCATGAAATGTTTAGTGCATTCTATCGACTGAAGGTACATAGATATATGTATATGAGTATTACGCTATTCCCTGCCAATTTGCTTATCCCCTTCGTCTCACATTAAAGGAAATTCAAAAACTGACAGAGCATCTTATCTGGGCAACAAATATGCAAACGAGACGTAACTGCAAATCCATTCTTACGTCTATTGCTGCGGCCAAAGTTTCCTTGTTGTTTGCTTACAGCACAGTGTAGTCCCTTCCATTGAACAACCAGCTCAGTCCAACTAAATCTCTCTAACCACACCTGCAGACAATTGTCCTCCATTTAACTTTGAAAACAACGCGCCGCACATTCATGAGTCCATAAGAAGAGCCAGACCAAAAGAAACCGAGGAGAGAAAAGTGACAACAAAATTGTTATTTATTCACCAAGTCCTGACGAAGTCTGCAAAATGAATCCCGATTATTATTCCATTTGAATAAATTGAAATATTTTCTTTCAAAAGCCCCTCGGGTCACACACCCCCAGAGCATATACCCACGACCCACCCGCTATACCAGAGCGAGCATACATGTTGAATCCGCCCGGAAGATCCACCAGAGAAAATATCCATTCCCTCATGTATACAGCAAAGTGATGGAAAAAGGACTTAACAAAAAAATAAAAACCCATCACCTCCAACCCCTAACGGAGTTCATTGCGACCCATGCCCCCCATGGCAACTAACCAAAGAAATAAGTCTGCAATTTTTTAATGCGACTTAGCAAACATGTTTAGACGCGTACCTCATGCGAACCGCCCGAGCGCACATGTGAGTGCGAGTATGTGCAATACATAGACTATAGGCAACCTTAACCACAAGTATATCATTGCAAGGATGCGGCAGTGGCAGCTTAGTTCGCGGTAAAGTACGAGTATCCTGGGACTATTTACAACGAAGATTTTACCGGGACGATGACGACGACGACTATGTGTCTAGGAGTTTGCGCTGTTAGCCAAAAGAACACCGACCTACACACACGCACGAAATCCAAAATGGCATAACGCAACAGTACATCACGGCAACTGCCGCTGAAAAAAGGACGAACTAAGAAGCACACTGTTGAAAAAAGAACGAGAACCCAGAGGCAAGTGTATTGTATCGATTACTAATAAACTCCACGAGAATGTGCGGTTACTATAATGGGAGCAGCAGAGTCCCGATTCCGATCCCGACTATGGTATGGATATGTGTTGTGTATGGTGTGGTGTGGTGTATCATTCCGGTCATGAGTTGCCTGGAGAAGTTCAAGTGTAAGCGAGGGGACTTTCTCCTCCTTGAGGTTGTGTATAAGGAGAAATGGCCAAGCATCATGAGAATTGTGGTGAAGTCAAGCATTTTGGATAAACGGAGTAACAGACACATGTTCAAATTCGGGATATATGCGCGCAAGGGGAAGCGACAACGCCGGGACGGCATATGCTTTTCATATGAGAGTACACCACTCTGGGTCTGGCAGTGATGATGGTACAATTCGTGCCCAATTCTCTCGGTGCGGATTGGAAGATACAATTTTATCTCCCTGTAGGCAGTTTACATTTTTTATACGTATCCTTACACTATTTTTCGATTTTTTTTTTGCTTAACTCTCCCCCACATTGCTGGCAGGATGAATCTTATTATTTCACCCACGGATAAAGTTAACGAAACGAGGTACACACTGGTGTCCCGTGCGATGATATGAATAGTACATGAGATGGGCAGGAGGGTTAGGTTGACTGCCATGTTATTGATTTTTTTTTTCTTGCTTGCGAAATGAAATTTCCCATTTTGTCCACGTATTGCTCGGGGATATGGATGTCAATAGAATATCAAGTGGTGGCGTTTTCCGAAACTCATCACAGGAAAAAATTATTTCGTCATGAATTTATCTGGAAAATTAGATGACGATATTTGGATTTTTACACAAAGGATATGCAGAGGACACGTGCTAGCCTAGGAGCTGCGAGGGATTTGGTTTGTTCACCTTTTAAGGAGCTACAAAGGTATTCTATAGTCGATACAAGAACGAAATTTGGAAAACATTTTACATCCCAAAAAATGCATTAAAAATTGTGTACCAAAGTTAATAACCAGGGTGCTTTTCATTGGCCTCAGAATAGATAGTTTTGCAAGTTTTTGGTGGTCCGTTCGACATGTAACGCCTGAGAGTCCCCCATTAACTGTCTCGCAAACTAATGTGGGAATTCTAGAATGGGTGGGCTACAGAAAAATAGGGGCATAAGTGGACTTGGAGATTCCCGATAATGACAGCGACTTAGGAAAGGCAGTTTCAAAAACAAAAAAAAAAAATTCATCGAACTTGTTGAGGAGGTTGGTAAATATGGACTAGATAAAGTTGGTGTCTTCTCAACAATGCGCAGAAGTTCTTGAACTGTAGACCTTGCCGATGGGTGGAATGAAAACTCTTAATGTCGGGAGTAGCACCTTCGATGTCTTCTTAGGCGGGAGTGGGGATAGTGACAAGTTCCCTCCCAAGCTAGCAGACAAAGTGATGGGATGGATAGCATTAGAATGGAGAGTTGAAAGGTCGAATCTAGCCCTGGTGTTGATCTAATTATTGAACCTGAAGTCGAAGTAGGCAGCTTTCTTATTGATGAAGTTCATGCGCTTCCCTTTAAAACGTTGCATATGGATTCCTATAGTGATAGGTGATTTCAAAAGACATAATAAGATGGAGCAACATGATTGTGATGAGTGGAGACCCAGATTGAGAACGCGAATGAAGAGAAGAAGGGGGACTTTTGGAGTAACTTTTATTCCTACAAATACAACCAAGTTCAAAGTCTTCACTAGAATTCGCGTGTAGATTTTTTTTTGTTCTACCGCCTTTTAATTAAAGGATGGTTTGTGATGTTCGGGTATTGAGGAGAGTTGAACTGTCATCTGATCACCTCCTGTAACTCGACGAACAAAATACCCATTCAAAGCCAAAGCCTATACGGTGGGATTGGTTACCGAACTTGTCGCAACAGGTCCACATTGGATCTTAGACCTATCTTCTCAAAATCATTTGTTCGTGCGAGCATTTATTTTTTTGGCAGTGTGGAGGCTGGTATATGGTTACAAATAATAATAAGAGCCAGAATTCAAGAAGCCATCAGGGAGAGAAGGGGCTCTGCTTCTCGAAACTGGCGAAGAATTTGCAAATTCGTTCTTAAATCAGCCAAAGAATAATCTTAGAAGGAGTCTCGGCGCAAAATTAGACCAGCCGTTGTCTTTGAGCATAAAAAATAAATACCTAAATAAACAGTTGGCCAAATGGGTCCGTATAGGCACCTTAGGCCCACAGTACACATATTAAAGGTATAATGTGTAATGTCAAAAAGGCATGCTTTTCCATAGAGGTACGAATGAGGTCACATTGTCAGCCATGAAAATTCAGGCGCACGCATATAATTGAGAAGCTTCTCCATGACATTTCTACTCTCGGATGTTTGTCAGGGAAAACCCTTTAAGATATAATTTGTGTTTTTCTTAGGATCGAACTTGGGAACCCTCGCATAGTAGTCCAGCACACCAACCACTGAGCCACTGCACCCACTGTGTCTTTGAGTGTGGAAATAGAATGGTGCACTCTTTTCCAATGAGAAGGATATCTACGCAGATGGAGCAAGTACTTCTCTGAGTTCCTCAATATTAAACAGGTCCCTATAAAGATGACAGAGTCACTATGGCTAATGGGAGAAAATAAGTCCCACGATAGAAATCGCAAGTCAAATCTTTCGGAGTGAATGAAATTCGTAATGAATGCTTGGGCCTCTAGCTGAATGGCAGTTTAATAGTTCTCTCTTGTCATTGCGTAACAACTGGGGGGATATCCCCATTTTCTGGAAAGGAGACTTAAGCGGGAATTGCTCCAATTATAGGGGATATCACTTTAAGGTGCTGGACTGAGCACTCAGTTCGGTTTACGCTCACACAACAGATATACTTTTAGGATTGTAGGTATGTTAGATAAGGCTTTTAGGTTTGGAACTCCGAGTTTTGACATCTTTATAAATACTGTTCAAGCTGTGTTCGAATAATGTTGATACTTCTCATAATGGACGTTGGATTTCGTCAGGGGTGCGTTTCATCTATATATATGTATATGGACAATACTATACAGCTCAGCCGTGGTAGAGAGCGTCTTAAATTGTTGTAGGAAGGCAAAATCATTTGCTGTTCACTAATAACTTGGTCATAATAGGCTAGACTTCAGTACGCAGTAGACACGTTTGCAGTCATCTGTGAGCAAACCTGATGTGATGGACGTCCACAAAATCCCCACCACCAGCAACGGCTCTTGAAAAAATATTCCAATTCTACTAGCCCGAAAACGATCGTCCTTGTGCCGCACATACATAACGTATATCTATGGAATCAATAAAATTTCAACGCCTTATTTAATCTGATGTGTTTGCTCATCACAGTACAAACAGGTGTTCTACACCGAAACCGCGTGGATTTATACAGATCTTCATTCTTCTTCGTGCAATCATTTGTCATCAACTCAACCGCACCTACCGCAGCCACAGTGCACTTTGTATGTCAATTTTGGATGCGTGTACGCAAACCATCGAGTTGCGTTATTTATTTTAACTTAATGCCCAAGACCGACCTCTTACATGGGCCATATAATCTGGATTGCCTTCTCGACAGGTTGGCGCACACCTGTGGCAATTTGCTTTCACCATACTCTTATCACGGCATGAACGCTTGCCTCCAATGATGATGGTATGATGCGTTCTGTATACTTATGCACGAACCTATCTCGAAGTAATGATCTTTTTGTTTTTTCGTGAGCCGATCAAAGTACACCATTAACGAGTACTTAAGGCGATTTATCGTTGACATCCTTCGTGTATGGATGGGCAGCCAAACTGCATACTCCTTATACGAAATTGTAATTATTTGTGCAACAATGTTGCAGTATCGGAGATTCACATGCAATTTCCGAATAAAATTGCTTAATAACATGTCACATGGGTTTAGATATGAAGATGCAATTAGATAAGCGACTTAATTAAGCATACTTTGTCACTAGGAGTGCATATATAGGTGACCCATCTGTCAGTGCTTGTCACAAGCACATGCCACTGAGGTGTTCGTTTAAATAAAGCTTCGCAATGTTGAAGGCGACTGGCGGTCCGTTTTCGTTTGATCCCACTCTATACGAAGGAGTTATATAGAGCAATGAGATATAGGCCCAGGCCCAGGTAAATTGCTCAATGGTGACCGAGTCAAGTCAAATGAGAATTTATTGCCAAGGTCTATAGACACATTATGTGCGTGCATATATGCCAAAGTGCTTTTGTATAGCAATTAGCGACGCAACAGTGTTGCGTTATGGACTCTTCTCATGCGATGTCCGAGTAAAATTTTACAAAAAACATGACAGAAGGATATCGCATTGTCATCTATAAGAGAATAGAGCCGCAGATCGCGCAGGATAGGACAATTTATAGAGCTTTGTCGTGTGGGTGCTGCTGATTGAAGCGCAAGTGAATCGCTCCAGGCCAGTGCACTCAAGCAAGAACGTCTGGTGGTCATAGTTAACCTCTACCTGTCTTTCTACATGTCTCTGCTGAAGTGCTTTCAGCAAATTGTGCGTATATAAATTGCGCAATAAATAACTCTGTGCATGAAATTTACTGCGTGAAAATTCATGCGCTCTGCACAGTTGAGAGTTTAAAATGCATTTTAGATGAGTGATTTACATTCGAGTCGAAAATAAGCGCGGGAATAACTGCGCGCTCACCTAAGCACGTATAGTTAAGTCTTTAAAATCGTTAATGCACGCAGCGGGCCCAGCAGTGTATAACACTTCTTTTTTAATTACATCGCACGTTAATTAAGAAACGAGACAAAAGGTGGTCCCAGTTAAGTACTAGATGCTCATGCCATCGAGAGCGGGAAGAAAAATAGTTTTATGACTGTTGAGTTCCATGTCATTTAATTACCTACACAGGTAATGCCATTCTAGAACACTAATCCCCCGCAGAGTGGAAATATGGGGAAATAATATCTAAATTCTCGTCGAAATTGCCAACACAATCGACAAAAAATATTTTGCTTTTTTGGAGCACTTAAATTTAAGATTGAACTCAATCTTGGTCTTAAAATATTGCTTATTGTAAAGTTAGATCATCAAAAAAATTAAGCATCAGATCTCTAAATTTACTAGAACACCAAATCATTAGGGGTATTCACGATTCGGTGTATCACTATCATTGTGAAAGTGTAAAAGGGTCTTACACTATAACAACATCAAAATATACTTGCTACACTTTTACACTTTTACTATACCCCAGACCTATAGTAGGTAACAAAAAAATACAACAGTGTAAAATGTATTAGTTCGCAAATGTCAGTTCGATTTCAAATGTTTTTTGTTATTTTCTAGTGGTCAACCATGAATTTATGTGACTACACTCGGGTCTACAGTTTTCGGACACGAGATGGAGTGTCATAAGTAGAGTTGGGCAATTTAGTTCATTTGAGTGATCGATCAATTTAGTTCAAATCACGCTACTGAACTAGTTCGCTCATTTTAGTTCATGGGTTTGTTGGATGCGCAGAATATAAACTACCTACCCAAAGAAGTCATGTAGTAAGAGGTCGCCGTCGCCGTCGAGATTCACATTCAGAAGCCACCTCATCGTTTCGACGATCCAACATTTACTTCTTGTAGCTCAGTAATCGACAGAACAATATCGTCCAATCGATAGCGTTTGCACGATAGCTAATTAAATTAGGTATCGTCTTGCATTGATTTGTTTATTTTGTAAACAATTTTAAGCTTTTTACAGGAATTTTAAAGCGAGCAATTGAATTCAGATTTTTTTACGATTTAAATTACATAATACCACATCCGACATTATAAATCATCAATCAGAAACAAAATAAATTAGCAAGATTTTGTGGGTGACTGTAATTTAAATATTCCGTAAGCACAAAGTAGGCCACTGTAATTTGTCAAATGTCATTTATGACAATAACGATGACGTCTAGACCTTATTTCAACTACAGTTTGTGAGCTCCTGAAAGGTACCAAAAGTTCTCAAACTTTTTGCGAAATAAACGATGAACGACACGATGGTGGTAGAGTTACGTGAAGCAAATAAAAGACGATCTCGTGCACTACTATCGCTTGGACGATATTCGTCTTAAATTTTACGGAATGAGTACCCTGGATGCTCGCGCATACTGGCATCTTGATGTGTGGAGTCACCAAAGCTAGAATTCCAACGAATTGTGTTGGGTCCATTGGCGATAAAGTTTCGTCTCGTCAGTTTGGAATTTGGAGTAGAATCCTTCCTGCTGACAACGGGCCACCCGCACTCCTTCGTCCAAACACTACGTCGTTTTTGTGTCAATTCATCATCCTCGCAGTCTTCTAACACGTAGAGTTAAAATATAATTATATCTAATAATTTAAAGGTTAAAAATGATTATTGGTAAGGCCAATTGAAAATAATAACCGTGAACTAAATGAACTAGTGAACTAAGTGTGTTCGTTCGTGAACTACACAAGCCTACCAGTCATGATACACCTACCGCATAATGTGCCCTGTTTTTGAGCATAGGTATAGCCTTAATTCGGAGAAGAAGAGCTCGATAGTATAGACCTACAAATACTGTCCAAGATATCATTGTCGACAGCACCCTCTATGCCGATGAAGATACCGAAGGGGTCATTTTGGTCCAAGATGGACCTGTCCCCAATACGCCCATTCAGTTAGCACTGTCTTTGACCAATTGCCTATAAAAAAGCAATTGTGCACTTCAAATTGATTAATAGAGTTGGGCAATTTAGTTCATTTGAGTGATCGATCAATTTAGTTCAAATCACGCTACTGAACTAGTTCGCTCATTTTAGTTCAGTTTAGTTCATGGGGTTGTTGGATGCCCAGAGTATAAACTACCCAAAGAAGTCCGGTGGTAAGAGGTGACAACTGACAACGGGCCACCCGCACTCCTTCATCCAAACACTACGTTCTTTTTGTGCCAATTCATCATCTTCGCAGTCTTCTAACACCTGGAGTTAAAATGGTCGCAAGTGCAGTATTTTGTTCCATTATCCTACTGCAAAAACCAAGGAACATATATTTTAATTTGTCTGACAATGTCTGACAACCTGACAACATTGTCAGACCATGTCTCACTTTCATCTGGGACCTAATCTTACAACCGTGTGAACGGACAATTATGTATTGCAAGATAGTTGGCTATTGTAAGCTTATTGTCAGTCATTTTCAGAGGATTGACAGATCTGACAATCGTGTGTGCTTAGCTTTAGTTTAATCCGTTTGTATGAAAAGCATAGCGCGGTAGGTACTAATAATAATCATTTTTAGTGTTCAAGCTAAATTTTACGAAGTCAAGAAAATTTCCATATAAAATTACCAAATTGTGACCGTCAAAATATATTTTTAATATAATAATTTAAAGGTTAAAAATGATTATTGGTAAGGCCAATTGAAAATAATAACCGTGAACTAAATGAACTAGTGAACTAAGTGTGTGTGTGAACTTAGTTCACTAGTTCACTGCCAATAGTGAACTAGTTCAATGAACTAGTTCGTTCATGAACTACACAAGCCTAGTCATAAGTATCCCAAACATTCATTGTGCACTCACTTACCGTTACCGCACCTCTTATGCTCATGGCTCATTCCGTCTGAGTTAGAGTCTGTGGTCATTTCGTTTCTTTTCCATGTCTCATTCTGCCAGAGATGCTTTAACACGCGTTCCATTTCCTAACCCTTTTTTGTTTCATTTGAGTTCGGAATTCTACTGCCCGACGAGCCAAAAATAAGTTTCAATTCAATCCTGTCGATTTTTCGTTTCATTTGAGTTCATAATAACTGTTATACCAGCCAAAAGAAGTTTCTTACTTCAAAAACACTGCCAAACGATATGTTTTTCACATTCACTCCATTTTCTAAGTACAGACAGACAGTAATTTACCAAATGTGGGTGTGTTTGGAAAACGGGGCATATAGTACCTACCTCTCATATAAAGAAAAATATTGCAAACTATATTTCTCAACACTCATGCTATAGATAAAGTTGTGAAATTTGGAACAATGACGTGCATTCTCCTGATAGACAAGAACATACATATTTAAGCAATCAAATTCCTGACCCAATTTGTACACCTGATCTTGATATATATCCTTTAAGTAGGTATACAGACTGCCGTTTCTCCGGAATATGACTTTGCTAGTTTTAAACGGATTCAAATCCAACAATTGCAACATCACTTTCGGTAAGGCGAGCAAATTCCTGCAACTAACGATCAGTCGCATCTATGGAATATGAACTTTTGCCTGTTTAGATTTCAGTCGTTCAACTAATCATACAGATGGTTTGGTAATAGTAGCCTCTTGACTATTCCAACATTGCGCCTCTGCATTCTGATGTCAACAATGGGAACTTGAAAAGCATTTCCAAATGCACTGGCTATATTTTGAATTCTGGAACAATAAGTACCTAACTTTTTCCACGACCCAACGACATTATAGGTAGTCACTATTCTTGACTTATTGGCTTCCTCGGATTCCATAAAAATGCTTAAATTATTCGCACACTCATCACCTCCCAGTTTCTCGCGCTGGTCACTGACTGCCATTCCACTAAACTGCTCACCACCATACATTTCAAGCTAACCATCATGACATGGCTTTTCTTCATAACTTACGCCGGCGCGTCTGTTTTCGCCTTCACCACCTTTACTGGAAGCATTGAATTAAATTGAGTTTATCCGCCTCCTTCAAAGTAATAAATCGTGTAACTGCGTACAGCGCAGCTTAACCCACTGCCACAGCACAGCATACCTCATAACCGCGATTCACCTGCCAACAGAGGGTAATTGCAAAATAATGTAGTTACGTGCGGTGCCGTGCTCTGCTACTAACCCAATGCAGCGCACTCGTCGTCATCAATCATTTCGTCAAGTACGTACAACGTGACGGACGTTGCACCGAATGCAAGACGACACTTCTAACTTCAGGGCACTGGCTGTCGATGCCGTTGTCGATTGTGTGCATCTTGAGTCACATATACCCGCAGCAGCTGTCTTCTGGTGGTGCACTATCAAATTCCATCAATATGCCGGGAGACACCTTCCGCACTTAAGAAAAAAAAATTACAAATTACTTGAAACCGAAACAACACCCTGCAGGACAATTTCTCCATTCCACAGCGCTGCGGCGGCGGAGACGCACGGCGTAAGATGAACACCACCCGAGTGTGTTGTGTACTGTTCCAAGACAACTCACACTGACTTTAATTAACAATTAAGGACAGGAGGACTCTCCACAGTTAATCCTTCAAGGAGTATCCACTATCCATACATATTTATGCGTGTCCCTGAAGTATTTTATATGAACTGGTATGGTGGTGGCGGCGGCGACAGGACACAACTCAATAACATTTTACAAGGACGTCAAAATTTGGTATCTGTCAGCGCAGTTCGCCGCTGTCACGCGGGTTACGTCGAAACCAGCCACCGACGCCACAACTGCTGGGAACATACCAGCTAAGCAACCTGAAACATCAGCAATACGTGCTGGGAACATACCAGCTAAGCAACCTGAAACATCAGCAATACGTGCTGGGAACATACCGGCGAAAACATCTGCAACGTCAGCAACACGAGCAGAGGCAAATGTACCTCTGTTCAACGTCTCGTGGGAAAGACAAAATTAGCATCCACAACGAAGCCAACATGGAAAATCGGAATCATTATGACAATTAGAATTAATCGGGCTCCCCTGTAGTAAGGTTGTAATTATAAATGTTCTTGTAATCCAAAAATAAATAAAGTTTGTGTTTTTTTTTAACGCTCCACGGTAACGGTTGTTTATAATTGGCGCAGTCGAACGGTCTAAAGTCTAAAGACATTAGTCGAACCAACACCTAAGTGTATAATCTAAAAGTGAAAAAGTGAAGTGAAATTGCAAGGCAAAAAGCCGAGAGAAATTTATTTTTGTTCAAACAATACAAATCCAAATAAATTCAGTGCAACGTCTAAAGACAATTTATCTTCAAAATAAAATAAAAACACAGTCAATATGGCAAACGAAAACCAAGCTCAAGCTGCAGTGCAACAAATAAATTTATCTATGGACGAAATCCTAAAGGAATCCAACAAGATAAAAGAATTTTGGGGAAACCAGGACGATTATTCTCTGTCATCATTTATAAGGGAAGTAGAAATATTCCTACCGTGCTATCAAAATGGACCTCTGGAAATGTATTTTCTCCAACGACACGTTTTAAATAAAATACAAGGACCAGCTTTAAAGACGATAAGGACTCTAGGACCCAACCCTTCATGGACACAAATAAAAACCGAGCTGATAAAGAACTATGGAATTCGGGAAAGTTACTACTCACTCTACCACAAAGCCATCGCAGCGAAAAACTTTAATGTAAGTGATTATTTCCATATTCTTAAGAATATCTTAGATAAATTAAATTGTAAATTTGAATTCGATTCAGAAAAACCAATTGAGTTCTGTCATAGTAGTAATGAGAAGATGATTCTTAAAACTTTTCTAAGCGGAATCGACGCAAATTTAGCAAGTATCGTTATTAGTAGGGATATCAGTAATCTTAGAGAGGCCTACCATATTCTAGAAGAATCAAATTTAATTAACAAATCGAGACAAGGCAACTCAGAACTTAACAATAACCCAGGACAATTTAGAAACGTTAATAGGCAAGCCCAGGAACAACCTAGAAACAATAACCGACCCGACCAAGGACAATTCAGGGAATTTAATAGGCAAAACCAAGGACAATTCAGGGAATTTAATAGACAAAATCAAGCACAATTTAGGGATTTTAACAGAGCAACTTCTGGACAAATGAGACAAAACAACAATAATTCAGGACAGTATAGACAGCAAAGATACAACTTTAACAATTCTGCTCAAATGAGATACAACAATAATAACAGGTATAATAATAACGATGTACCCATGGAGGTTGACCATATAGATGAAAACGAAGAAGTAAATTTTCAATTAGCACCAAGAGACAGGATTTACCGATAGTAGAACTTAATATCAACAATGATAAACTCCTGTGCCTCATAGACACCGGATCTTCCACAACACTTCTCGATCAAACAAAACTAAAATCTTACAAGAGAATGCCATTACAAAAATCTATTTCATTTAACACTCTCTCTGGACAAACCTTTTCCGATACGGAAATTATAACAAAACTTCCTAACGAATTTAACGAAAATTCATATATGGCATGGAAATTAACTGCTTTTAAAAACAAAAACTTCGACGCTATTATAGGTCAAAACATACTAAAACCCTTACATGCAGTAATAAATTTAGGCGAAGAATTCTTAGAAATTAACGGTAACAAAATAAAATTTATCAATTCGTGCCCATACGAATATAACGAAATAAATATTCTCGAAAATTCAAATCAACCATTGAATGTGCTTTTAAAAGACAATCTAAACGACGAAGAAAAAATAAAGTTAGAAACCCTTCTTGGTAGAAATAGTGACTTATTCTATAGGGATGGACAACAACTAACACATACAGATAAAATAAATCATGAAATCGTTACAACAACTGATAAGCCAATATATTCCAAGATTTATCGGTACCCTCAAGTACACGAGGAAGAAATTAATAAACAGATAAAAGAAATGTTAGAGCAACAGATCATTACTGAAAGTAATTCACCCTACAATAGTCCTCTTTGGATCGTACCAAAGAAAATGGACAATTCGGGAATCAAAAAATTCCGCATCGTTGTGGATTACAGAAAATTAAATGAAGTCACAACTGATGATAAATTTCCTATTCCCAATATCGACAGTATACTGGAGAAATTAGGAAGATCACAGTACTTCACAACTTTGGACCTTGCAAAAGGATTCCATCAAATACTTGTCAAACCTGAAGACAGAAAAAAAACTGCGTTTTCAACACCTTTCGGGCATTTTGAGTACATAAGAATGCCTTTTGGGCTCAAGAATGCCCCAGCCACTTTTCAAAGGCTTATCAATACAATCCTAAGAGAATATATCAACAAGATATGCGTTGTATATCTTGACGATATTTTAATCTTCAGCACCACACTAGAAGAACATCTAGAAAATCTTCAAAAAATTATGAATGTCCTTAGAGAACATCGCCTAAAAATTCAGTTAGATAAATGTAATTTTCTCGCTAGAGAAACAGAATACTTAGGTCATATCCTAACAACAGAAGGCGTAAAACCCAATATGAATAAAATCAAAACAATATTACAACTTAAATTGCCACAAACTCCTAGGCAAATCAAATCCTTTTTAGGAATAACCGGCTTTTACCGAAAGTTTATCAAAGATTACGCAAAGATTGCGCAACCACTTATAAAATACCTCAAAAAGAATGCAAAAGTTAATATAAAAGACCCTTTATACATAAATGCCTTCGAAAAACTTAAACTAATTCTCACAGACCCACCCGTTCTTAAATATCCAGACTTTCAAAAAAAATTCAAACTAGTAACCAACGCTAGTTTAGCCAATACAATTCATTCTCAAGAAGAGGAACATGATGATCATTTTCCAATTCTCGACACAGTTGTAAACCGATTCTACACACAAATAATACTTTCTAACAATAAATCTAGAGAAATAGAAGTTATTAACAACAAAAGGAAAATATATGTAAACTCTGACGATATAGAACAAAATAGGTTAGCAGATATTTTCAGAAGATTAATAAGAAGAAAAGGAAAAGTAGGTATATATTCTGAATTAAGCGAACATGAATACAACCTAGTTCAACAAAAGCTAATTGACCTATTTATCCCAAATGAAGGCATTAAATTTTATAAATGTGCGTATCAAGCAAGGGACATGCGAAATGAAGACGAAGCATTAAAACAAATAGCAAGATATCATAAAAAGGAAACCGGACACTCAGGCATATCAGAAAATTATGAGGGACTTAAGAAATTCATATACTTTAAAAACCTTAAAGAACTTATCCAAAAATATATAAATAACTGTGACACTTGCAATAGAGCAAAATACGATAGAAATCCCATTAAACCCAAGTTCAAGTCCACAGATACACCCACAGATACGAACCAAATAATACACGTAGATATATACACAAACAGCCAAAACAATTTTATTACATTCATTGATAAGTTTTCTAAACATGCTACCATTTTCCATTTAGAAGACAAAAGCAGTCTTACAATCAAAGAAAAAATTAGACTATACTTTTCTATAAAAGGGAGACCAAATAAAATAGTCTTAGATAATGAATTCAGTAATGTTAATATAAAGGACTTCTTAAGAGAAGAACAAATCGAGGCACACTTCACAAAACCAAACAGCCACACGGGCAATTCTGACATAGAAAGACTCCATAGCTCAATCGGAGAAAAGATGAGAGTTCTTTCGGCAGAAAATTCAAGACTAACAGTACAGGAAAAAATATTCCAAAGTGTTGAATGGTACAACAAATCAGTACATTCTACAACAAAATGTAAACCACTACAAATAGAAGAGGATAGAGTAAACAAGGAGGTAATTAGAAGTAATATTCAAACAAAAAAGGATAGGGTTATTCTAAAAAGAAATCAGAGCAGAGAAGAATACGAAGAAGAAAGAAATGAAGGATATATAAAAAATTATAGGGCACTTAGACATAAAGCTCAACCAAAATTTAGGAAACAACAGCTTTCCAACATACACCCCATCAATATTAAAAGACCTTATAAATTTGCAGATCAAATGGATACTGATAATATTGCTTATGACACTAACAACGACCGAAACGACCCTGACAATTGAAAAAATTGACGCATACAACGGGTTTACAGAAGTTAAATTAGGAAATATTCAGATTGTTAAATCATACGACATAATCCTACACATAATTAAACCAACAGAAATTTTAGAAATAGTTAAACGTTTAGAGGACAACTTATCTAACATACGACTTAAAAAAGGAAAAGACATTTTAATTAATGAACTAGAATCACTAAAATATAAGGTACATACAATCATACCACACAGACATAAAAGAGGACTAATCAACATCATTGGTACCGGCATGAAATGGCTATATGGTACTATGGACGATGACGACAGACAAAATATTGAGGACCACCTACGAACGACGGACGAAAACAATCATAATATTATTACGCAGAGTAACAATCAAATTATAGTTAACAATCATTTTAATCAAACATTTTTAACACTTAAGCGAATTATCGAAGAAGATAGGGTTCATATTTTAAACAAATTTAACGCTGTAGAAAAACAAAGTTACACATTATCCAGCAAACTGATATACCTAGAAACATTAATAAAAATTAGAATTATCAAAGACAAAATTGAACATATACAATCAAATATAGCCTCCAGTAGAATAGGAATAATGACTAGTAATATACTCAACAAAGAAGAAATAAACAAATACAACATCGACTTCGAGAAACTAAGGTTATTAAAAATAGGGACAGCTAGCTACAGTAATGATACTATTATTTTTGCAATTAAAATACCAACAAAATTCATTGAAACAGCTAAATATTTCGTTACCGCAATGACAGATAGTAAATCACAAGAGTTATTTATAGAAAACGAAGACATAATCAAAATAAACAATACAATTTATAATTATAAAGAAGATGTAGAATTCAAAAATCTCAAACTTTCAAACTCATGTATCTATACGAATAATTGTAAGAAAATAAAGAACAATCAAAGTAAACTGTTAGAAATCGAAAAGGGATTAATATTGTTAAAAAATTATAAAAACATTAATTTATCAAGTACATGCGATGAACGAGTAATCAAAATAAACGGAAACTACTTAATTAATTTCAACAATTGTAAAATCCATATTGGCAATGAATCATTTAACAATAAAAAAGAGGTATTTGTAGAAAAATTTGTCATGCCTTATGAGATTACATTAAATACCACTAGAAACCAGATAACTTTTGATGAAATTGTAATTAATCAATTAGAAAACATTGAAGAAATTAAAGAACTAAAGTTTTTCAAAAATAACCATGTAACATATAACCTTTGTATTGCAATAATTATATCTATCATAATAATTTTAATCCTTATTTACCTATATATCAAATATTATAAGTTTCGAAATATGTTATTCATAACTCAGGGGAGTTCTAGTTTAAAGGGGGGAGAGGTTACGTCGAAACCAGCCACCGACGCCACAACTGCTGGGAACATACCAGCTAAGCAACCTGAAACATCAGCAATACGTGCTGGGAACATACCAGCTAAGCAACCTGAAACATCAGCAATACGTGCTGGGAACATACCGGCGAAAACATCTGCAACGTCAGCAACACGAGCAGAGGCAAATGTACCTCTGTTCAACGTCTCGTGGGAAAGACAAAATTAGCATCCACAACGAAGCCAACATGGAAAATCGGAATCATTATGACAATTAGAATTAATCGGGCTCCCCTGTAGTAAGGTTGTAATTATAAATGTTCTTGTAATCCAAAAATAAATAAAGTTTGTGTTTTTTTTTAACGCTCCACGGTAACGGTTGTTTATAATTCGCGTATTGACTGTGTGGACAGGTGAAGTGCTGCAGCTCACGGGAATCATTTTACCCCGAATGTCGATGTTTTTGCCACAATCCATGGCATGATTTGTGATCATGCGTGCGACACAGCAGAAAGTTGACGATTATCGCGGGTATATGCCGTATAAGCCGCGGTTGATCTCATGGTGATGGTACCAACCTCCAGCAGGTTGTCATAATTCAGTTGGGAATACCTTGCGTATCGATGGGTTGATCTCATTTGCACGTCCTAATTTTAATGTGTCTTGTTCTTGTTATAAAAGTTGGTAATGGGGCCTTTCGAAGAATTTTGTTTGCGATTCGCGTGTCAATCGAAAAAGAGAGTTTGTCAGGTGACTATGCGAGCATAAGGCGGAAGTTGAGAATTTCTTAAACGGTTTTGTTGGATTTTGGAATGAAGCACGATGTGTAGATGTTTTGATGTTTAGCTCAACGGACGCGGCAAATGCAAAGGAAAGACCATTTTTTTCATTAAGTTGCTTGATGGGAGAGGGTTTGGGGATACCATCTCCTGGTAAGTTACGCTACAATAAGTGTTCCCATATTGCTTCTGGAAAAGCGTGCTGATACATGAACTGTCATTTAGGCTTCATTGGCTGAAGAACGCAAACGGTGGCCATAAATGTTGTCCACTATTCTATCAGGCTATAGATCACCAATCACCTACCAATTGCAATTGATGGGCCTAAACTAACAAATTTCAAGGCTGTTTCAAATGAGTGTCCATCTTTTCAAATCCCTTTTCATATGGGAAGTGCGATTAGTTTTGGAGTTAGGCTAAAAATGACGTCGAGGTGTAATCTCACAAAAACCAGATACAAAGTTTGAAACAAGTCCACCAAAACGTTTCATCTGAAGATGAATGTATGTACTTACACAGGATATATCTAGACTCAGTTTTTGTAATTTTTTTTCTGACTCAAACCTTGTAACAGACATTTTTCTTGAAAACAATACTTGCCCTTAAGATGGTAGGTACTCACCGGCGGCGCGGCGATGCCACTGTTATCACGCTCACTCCGTATATATTCATAGCAAATCTGCAGCTTAATCCCTCCAACAAATAAAGAAGCAATGCCCATCATCCAGCATTAGGAAAATCTTCCGCAAGACAATGCCAAACACCTCTCATTGTCCAATTAACATTTAACACAAATCCTCCTTAAAAAAGACAACCCCTCCATTTGTAATTGTCCCCAACAGCTTCTTATTCTCACCTAATCTTGCATTAAAAACAAGAAGAAAAAAAAATTAAGACCCAAGTTTACACAATGAAACAAACATTACAAAAACAGGACATTCCAGTCTCCCATTATACAATTTGTCCGCACCCTCTATCAGAAACAGCCATCAACGCAATGTTGCTTAATGAGGGGATGTTCTCTTTAAATTGCTCAATTAAAAATCATACTATATACAGATACACCGACACTCCAGTCGAGTGTAAAATTTTGCTTTCTCCCAATGCAGAAAAAAAGAATAGCCCGCAAAGGACATCCCCAAATACTTGGAGATTCTTTGAAATTCGCAACCCTGCGACAACGAGAAATACAAATTTCGATTCCCGCTTTGACTTGTACAAAAAATTTGAGGCAACAAAAAATTAAAGAATTAGAGTGGTCTAAGGACTCGACTTTGATTTCGTTTATTGTTTGTTTTAGCGCACATTTTATTGTCAATTTATTGTCTACCGAGGTTGATTTTTGTTTTAAATTGGGTAGGGAGCGGCAGGCTGGACCATTATTATCTCCATGGACGAGCTTGTAATGAGTGGTGCGGAGATGCGTGACAGTGCGTCCATAAAATAGTCGTTATCCTCGTTTTTAACGGCAATTACAAGATTGTAAATGTAATTGACTGTAAGGAAAGTTTTGTTCTTCCGTTGTCATGTTTTTCGGCCTCTTTACTTTTTTTTTTGCAAATTATTTGCTTAGTGGAAGAGGGTGGACCTGGACTTACAGGCTAATTGAGGAAAAATGGAGTATCTATATTTATTATGGAGTATCTATTATAGGAGTTTTGTGGGGGGACTTACAAACAATCTAAACAATATTTTCTTTGACATCAAGTGGATAGGAGGAGCCTGGTGTTTGTAAAAGGAGCTAGGTATGGGCCTATTATTAGGATTGACAATCTCTTCTGAATTTATATAGAGTGTTGTCAAATAACTCAATGTTTAGTTTTCGATAAATCAGATTATAACAAATTCAAGAGAATTCACGCATTAAATTCGAAATGGCCAAAACTAAAGCAACTCAAACACTCTCTTGCTTTGCAAAAATAGTTTACTATTATGAGCAGCAAAAACCAGTTACTCCGAACTTCACTACACCTACGTAGGCGAAATATTTCCAAAACGTAAAAGTAGAAAAGCTAACTCATTCGCTTTTCTCACTTTGTCTCAAAACGACCAAAATTTGGTAGGTGGATATTTAACGCTTTAATATTTTTTTTGTTTTTATAAAATAACCAGAAACAATTAGCCCTATTGCGAAGATCAACTAGCTATCAATTGATAGTTAATACTTATCAACCAATTTTTTGAAATTGTATTGCGACGATCATTATTGTCAATGAAGTGTTGATCGATTGTGAACGTGCATCAATTGTTAGTCGGTTGACAAAATGGTATTGTGATTGTCAATCGTGAACAATTTTATTGGTAGCTGTCAATTTTTCAATCAATCGGAATTTCGGTGTTGATAAAGACGACTGTTAAAGAGAAATGTAAGTAGCGTAACGACTACAATTATTGGCACCCCTAAGGAAATTTCAACTTTGATCAACTATAACATTTTCGTTTATAGAGTTATTTGAATCTGTTGTATACAGAAGTATAAATTATTAAATTCCTCGTTGATTAAGTTTAATAAATAACGGTTTAGTTATTGAAAATATATTTAAAATGCCAATTTAGTAAAAGCTTACAAAAAACCACAATTATTGGCACTCTTTAAAACCGAAAAACATCATGTTTTCCAAAGGAAAATAAACAAAAAAACTATTTTCTTCGTTGGAAATTTAATTAATTTAAATAAGTATTATAACATTAATATTTTTTAAAGGAAACAAACAAAAATTTGTTTTTAATATTATTTAAATCATTGTAGAATTTAAGAAGAAAGTAAAAGTAAAATAGTATGTATTTTTCAAAAAACGCAACCTAAATTTACCGTTAAGCAATATGTACCTATGGATATCATATAAGATGTTAGATCTTTTTGCTCTGAACAAACCGGAAATTGGTGCAGAAAAACGCATTTACCACAAAAATCAATCAATAACGGTTGCATGATACAACTATTGGCACTCACAAAAGTACAACTATTGGCAGTGCCAATAATTCTAGCTACATGGGATGTAATTATTGGCAGGGCCCCAGTTTTTTTTAACCCAATTATTGGCACCCCTTTTATTAATAAAACAATAAATTTTTTAACAAGATATATTTACAAACGACTTATTTAATGCATTCTTATAGTAAATAAAGAAAGTTTTCATTAAAAAATATAAAAGAAAGTAGTGAAAAAAAGCTAACAAAATTATAGGTCCTTAACCAAAACAAATTTTGAAGTTTTGTTTTTTTGTCGCAATTGATTTTACTTTCACTTATAAAACAGAAACGGAAAGGAATGTCTCCAAACTAAAGACACAGAAATATGAGAAAAATGTGCAAATTCAAAATAAAAAATAAATTGACTTATTCGAACAAAGGGTTATTGAGAAAATCACTGTTAAATGATGGGGTGCCAATAGTTGGGTCAAAAATTGGGGGTGACAATAATTGTAGTCGTTACGCTATTTTTAAAATTGTTGAAGATCAACGTTTTTAATTGTTATTTTTTAAGAGCTAAAATAGTTAGTAATAAAAGGCAACTTAATAGATGGGTTGATTTGATGGAGCAGAATCTTGATATCGCGAAAGGGTTTTTTTCCTAAACTGGTGCGAACTGGGAACAATTTGCGAGATTGGCAGAAATGGCAAAGGGGACCTTGTACAACATAACTCCAATAACTTTATGACCAATTTAAATTTCTATACATTTGTTTAGGTATGGATCGACCTGAAATGCAAAAAAAAAAAAGAAAAATGTTGAAAATAAAGTCGAAATATCTGCGACTGGTGGTGGCTCAAACCAATGTTAGCAGATTAATGATATGGGAGAGGCTGTGATTCATATCCTTGAATTGAATACTTGCGTAATGAATTCGGGTTGAACGAGCCAGATGCAGCGCTAATACCGAGCTCCAGTCAGCGAAGATCCCCAAATTATGTCATCCAAAGAGCAGAACAAACAACACCTCAAACAAAAGCAAAAGCAACACCTTGAAGCATTGCAATAGAATCGCATGACACTCTTAGAAGATCTTACTCCAAATTTCATTCCTTGGAAATTTCATTCCTACCTTCGGTTTTCCAGTTCCAAAAGATTAGATGCATCTCGCAAACTCCTTGGTATAGAAGCCAATTCCGCGTAATTCGCCTTCATCATCATCAAAAAGTAATTCCACTGATGACATGTTTTTCAATAAATTGCACAATCGCAGATTTGTAACACTGGTAATTATGTATTGTTGTTTAAATAATTTGTTTGAAAGTCATAACAATCTTCTTCAAATTAAAAATATTTTAGACCTGTCAAAATTGAGTTTTCATTCACAATAACTTTATTTTTATATTTTTATCAATCGTATTTCGCAATACCAATATCAATCATAATTGATAAATTTTGTCAATCGTCAACCGATTGATAGAGTTGATCTTCGCAATAGGGGTTAATTATTCCAACGAGAATTACAAATAATGGCGTTATCAAAAAAATATAGTGATTCCAAATCACTGATTGCCGTTTGATTAAATTGTAGATATAACTCGCACAATCCCTTCAAAAGAATTCACCGAGATTGAATGCCAAGAGAGTCATTCATGGTGTGGTGATTAAGTTACACCCTGGACATTGTAGAACACAGGTTGTGCAACATCTGCATGCTATACTCTACAGCGAATGGAATTTTAATCTTACCATACTATAGACTGTTCAAAATGCATTTCTATTTAAACGCGAGCGCGCGTCTAAAAGTCATAAATTTGTTCTCCCCCACAGTGCAACAGACATAACTTCACATATGTGTACCTATATAAGTTACAAGTCCAATAAAAAAAAAACAAGAACCTCTGCGATTAAATTGAAAATTAATTGCAAAAATACTAACATGTCACATTAACATAAGACAACAATTTGCTGAACAGAAAAAATATGCGAAAAAAAGAAAAAAACAAACGAGAATGAGCTTCCAACCAAAGTAGGTACTTATATGAATATCCATCGAGAGCTCCTTCTAAGGGATCACCCCATGTCTGCGCGCCCAATTGTTTTGCTTCCGAACTCAGTGTCTAACCGCATACTCGAGTCACTGCAGATGAACTCGAAGAGATGATATCTGCGCCTCCTGGAATTAATTGGACGACATAATTGCATAGTGTTGTGGACAGTAATTACAGGTTGCAAATAATTGAGTAAAAACATGTTACCCTAGTGTGCGTCTGTAAAAGCGACTATACACTGATACTATAGGTACATCAGCCAGCGCCCCCTACTGCTTTGCGCGGTTATAAAGTTCGCGCAGCGCTTCGAATTAATTACACATTTTGTGCATAAAATGATAATGTATTAAAAATGTGTTGGAATAAAATTGAATGCAATAAAAAATGGCTTCCAATGGAGACGAGATCCACGAAAATTCCACCAAAGACCTGAATTTATGGTGATAGTGGGTCATCTTCATCGTCATCGTCATAGTGGTGCGTTCGGTGACTCCTAATGGGACGATCCGTGGTCGCACGATAATCATCTTTAATTATGCGCCTATTGCGTTTATTATGCGCATTATTATTCTCTTTTTTCTCCAGAATTGCTGTGCAAAGACTCCCGAAAAAGGGTCACAGGGACTACCGAAAAAGTGCGGTGAAAATGGTTATACTTCTCGGGGTGGGACTTAACGATCAAGTGCGCGGCTTATTTATGACAGTTTAATGTCCGTCTTGTCACATTGGGGATGGTCTGCTTGGACAGTTTGGGTTTTTTGTTGGTCAAGAAAAGAATGGAATATGTAGTTTATCGTCCAATGACAGCACCGTTTAGTTTGATGTTTAAATAAACACTTTGTAAGTGTATTGTTACTCAAGAACGCGTGAGTTTGGAAAAGAAGGCGTACGCGTACCAAATTCATGAACAGGGGCATTTTATAAAAAGAAGAGTAGTTAAGTTGACGCTGATAAAATAACTGAATTTGTTCAGTACCAATTGATTTTCAAAATTCAATGAGATAGGTAGCTAACCTGTCATCATGCAATACGAACTACATATATTTTCTCCCATGTCCCAAATCTAAAATTAGCTTGAAAAGGGACCCAACCTATGCACCGAGGGTATTGTTTTTGACATGTATCTAAAGTATGGAAAACTGCGGTGCTGCAGTTAGAAAATGTACAACTTCTCTTTCATGTACGGGTGGGCCATCTAGTGGTTTCTTTTTAAATCATAGGTTATTTTGACACTGACAGCTGTTTGCCCCTCGAAATCTTGACAGAAAGTCAGTATCATACCTCCGCGGTACGAAATGAGTAATCGCCTTCTTCAAATGACATTCGAAAAAAAAAAGAACTAGCTATCATCATAAACTCTTTGGAATGTGCGCTCGCATCGTGCGTAAGCTCAAGATTATACCTTGGAGTGGCATGACCCGAGGACGGGTCCACCTCATTAGCGACAGCTTTATGTAATACAGGCAACGAATCAGCGGACTAACTAGCTAGGGCAGGATCAGAATCCACGTTCTTTGGACCAGAACCTTACTGCAAAGTTAATTAGGCTACTGAATTAGGGCTTATTAACAATTGGGAACAACAACAACTCCGCCTAAGCGACTTGGAAAATGTTCCGGGCTTAAGACAATCCAAGAGATTAGCTAATCCTTACTCCTACAATGAAATCCTCAATCTAAATAAGGAAAGTATTAGAAAGCTAGGAGGCTTCTTCACAGGCCACTGTGACTATCATCTAAACAAAATGAACCTCTGTCCGGAGACAGAGTGTAGATTTTTTAAACTTGTTCAAGCCATCGTTTTCGGTATGAGCTTATAGCTCCATCTGTTTTGCCAAATGGTTTAAGGGCAGGTTCTTCCTGGTTGTTCAGTGGGTCACCTTGTGCAAATCCGTCCGTTTCGAAGGCTCCTCTGTAACGATGCGCATTGCCTGTCCGAACGGCTTTGTTATAGAGGAGACCGACTGACTTTACGTACTGCCACTACTGCTGGTGATGTCATGTGTCATCTACCGTGTTTACTATAATTCTATAATGGTCGGAAAAATCACATTTCTTCTCTGCTATCGCTGGGTGTCTCTCGTGTATAATGCGCTTCAGGATTTTCCCCAATATTGGTCGGTAGAGTAGGCATAGTTTTCAAGACTCTGCAAAGACTGCTTCTTCCAGATCCATCGGATCAGGGAGCTTTTTGTGATCTCTGATGTTAATATTTGTATCTTCTCTTATTATGTTGTATGCACAGAAAGATGTTCACTTTGTCGCATAATAAAACTCCCTATCCTGACAGCGAACACCCCGGTGTAGAAATTGTCTTTCATTAATTGAACTATTGAACATTACAGTATTTACCTACTACAGAAACAAGTGATTGCAACACAAACAAACACAAGATTCTACTTGTGCGTGCATATTGTCAATATTATCCTTGGATTTAACAATCTTTGAAGACGAATTCTATTTACAACTTCGGGTAAATGTAAATCTACACCCAGGTGTATACACTAGTCAATGTGGTCGAAAATATATACTAAAAGTTTCGAAATTTCTGTAAAATATAATATCAAAAAATTTTCATTATTATCTCTTTTCCGGGAGTACAGATCAATTCAGTCACTGAGCTAAAACGATTTAAGAATTGACAAAAAAATAACTGAGATATTGAAAGGTGAAAACTGGGATCTACACCCGGGTGTATACCGTCAAGGTGAAGGTTAATGGCTTCGAAAGCTCCAGCTTTCTCATTGGCAATTCGCATGCGGCACCACACAGGTTTACGTTTACGTCGTCTTCTTTACATAAATCATCAACTATCGTCATCCTTTCTTTGATCGAACATTTTAGTTTCCGTCTTTGGTCATGCTCATGCCAATCTAAGGACCTCTATTCTATACATGCTTCGAAGTCCTTTTTTATTAAGTTTTGTATCTGGCTTTTAAAAACTTCACTCTTCTTAGCGTTCTTACATCCTACCTCGGTGTACCAGAAGTAGAGTTGCATTTTGCACCTCTGTCTCTGTTTCTGCTGATGGTGAGCGGACATAAAAAACATTTAAAATCAAACGGTATTATGTTGTTTTTTCAGTTATTGGAGCGGAACGAGAAAAAAAATGCAATGTGCGTGCAAACGAAATGCGTAGATAGGTGATGTGAGGATACATTAATTTGCCTTTCGTTTTCATATCACAATGAGAGTTACTGAACTACTTTAAACAGAAGGGGACACACCACACCAGGGGTCCAACTCCAATTCCGCAAGCGTGCATTTTTCACCAGTTAGCAAAACTCACTCTCATGTCCCGTTTACACAATTTCCAATTCACGCAATTCCGCAAGATGCTGCGAGTTTTTAGGCACTGAACGAATGCTGTTTTTTCAGCTTTTGCGAGTTATTGCCAGCCATGCCTTTTAAACTCACACTCTGGAACAGAGTGAATAAATTTATTTAGTTATGTACATATACTACATACATTCTGACAAAACAAATTCACTCTTGCGGATTCGGATCAAGCTATAATATAGTGAAAACAATATTTGGTGAACACAGTAATCGGCCCTAGCGAGGTATCCGTCGGAACGGAAAATTCTCCGATTTTATACGAATCGGAGGATTTTTGCAGCGAGGTATACGTCGGAACAGCTTTTCGGAACTTCGTTCCGACAAATATGTAACGCACACTGGCGTTTTGCGTTTCAGTGCGATGAAGTGCGTTTTTACTCATATTTTTGACAGCTTCATACGAATTTTCTTCCGATATGCTCCGACAGGAATTGGTTGCGGAATTTGTTTACGATTTGCAGTGAAGTGTTGATAAATGAAAGCAATAAAGAAAAAACATTTTAGCAAAGTAATTGGTTGTATTTGTTGCTTAAATGTGTGTTTGCAGGCAAAAAAAAAACGAAAAAACAAGCACTAAATAGGAAAATCCCGATGTATCACGAAACAACATCATATCAAATCAATGCATTGTCGCATTTTAATTATTCTTTCCGAAAGCGGATACCTCGAATGTAATTTGAGTCTCCGAGGGAGTATGCGTTGCGGAGAATTTTCCGTTCCGACGGATACCTCGCTAAGGCCGAATAATCACTCTTGCGGAATTGGGGCCCCAGACATCCTTGCTTCACTTTAGAATTTGACGGAGAAAAAATGATAAAACTTTTCCATTCCATACCACTGAGGTGTGTAGTGTATACAGTCATCAACTACTTTTGTATCGCTCTTAGAACTTTTGTCGAAACTTCTAGGTTGCTCATCAGAATGGAGCTTTGCATACTATTAAAGAAGCCTTGCAATCCACGAAGAAGGCATAGTTTTTTTTATCCTTGTCCAAAAGCGTTAGGGCGATCCTTGTTAGACAGAAACTGTGGTTGACTGTAGAATAATTTTAGAGGAAACCAACTTGAATTTCTCCGAGAAGATCGTTCTCTTTTACCCAATTTGTAAATTGTAAGATAATTCCTGTAAAGATTTTGGTGGTCGCATTTGGCAAGGGATCTTTTTCTACTGCGCCACCTCTCGCCACTGTCGTGAAAATGCTTCTCAATTCAGCCGTTTGGACTCGGCATAAAATTGTAGGTCCCTTCCATTCGTCCACAATGGTTGTGAGAAGCTAGGCCTAGTGTGTATACATCACGCCTATTGCGCCAACTATTTATTTATTTATTTGGCAATGATATAGTTCTGCAATTGTGTTACTCAGGGTCCCTTCTTGAATAGCGGGAATATTTCATGATAATGGCACCTCGCCAGCCCTAAAAATAAACTCATACGTTTTTGTGTGCGTCTGCAGTAAGGCATCAGTGGTATTTATGAATATGAATTCTTAAGGACACCTCTTGAGTGCTGTAACTTTTGTTAATCTAATGCCATAATATTTGTGTAGGTATTAATTTTTGCGAAAGAAGGATCACCCTGTACTTAATTTTTTACTTCTCCACGTCTTTCTTAGTTTTATTTTTACTGCGTTTATGATTACAAAATAAATATAATAAAATTTGTTGATTTTCCGAAATATTCGCAATGCTGTCAGGCCTTCCTTATCTATCCACGATATCGACTTCCTGTGGAATACACAAACAAAAAATATGAAAAATCATCGTCAACACAAAATTTATGAACGATAAAAATGCTAAATAAACCTGTCCAACAATATATTATCCACTCGCTATATAATCAAAAATGATGAAAAATACTTTTCCACCTAATTCTTGTATCCATATATACATGTAGCAATATAGCAAGAGCCTGTAATCTATGGCTGTGCTTAAGGGAACTCTACGTTCTGTCCCTAATCGGTTTTTGCACTATTCATCCCTCGTCTCAGGGGATATTCGTACCTCGTCGTCGACGACTCTATGTGCATCTATGTGTATGGCCTTTCAATTTCTTCCTAAAAATCGCCTTCACTTACCACTAGCTGAGATGGGATGCGCGAATCATTGGGGCGAAGCAGCTCCACGCCAAGGTAGCCAAGTGAAACGACGCACACAACAGAACGAACCGAGCATCTCCTCGTCCTCAGTCACCATTCCACCTATCGCCTGATGCGATGAGAAACTCTCGATCTCGTGTGTCCTGTGTATATTTGCAAGTGCCAAAGATGGATATTTTATGATGGCTGGAACGGAGCGAGCGCCTTTTCTCGCTGTTATTACTTTAAAATTTTTTGCGCTGCTTAATGGCGACCAACGTTGCTTATTCGCGCCCCGCATGGTGGCCATAATATAATAGCACGTAATCGGGGGATGGGGATGAAAAATTTGTTTTGTTTCACTAGTTATGGTTGGAGCTGTGGATAGGTATGCAAGGGGAAACAGAAAATATGAATTATGAATACTTTTAGCGCCGCGCACTTGTTTGTGTTTATCTTATTCGTTTCGATATTTTTATCTAAGAAATTACACTACGGTCGGTGGATGGATATTTATGCACACTTGGCCGTACAACTGCTTCGTCGGTGGTTCACAACTTAACTCAATTGAATTGCGGGCCAGATGGAATTGGTCACTAAAGTGAGTTGTATCTTGTATTTGTATGCAATTTATGTTGAGAAATGAAGAGATACGCGTATCTTGAGGTCAGGATTGACAAAGCCATAAGTTATCTCGTTTGTGATGAAGCAGAATGGAGTTGGAGCATCAGACAAAACATCTGCGATTTAGAGGCATTATTGCCCAAGGCATACACTACACATACGTCATGTCAGTGGAAAATGCTGTACAAATGTTAATGATAATGATTGACGAAAGTGGAAGTCGTTGCGCATTCACATTATTGGGTAAGTTAAGTTGCCCTGCGAAGGCCGCAATTGGATAAGGAATTATGTGAGTGTTTTGATATCATGCGAATGCAATTTAAGTACATACAAAGTTATTTAGGGAGCATAGCTATACCCTCAATCCAGCTGAAGCCAGAGACAGACGGATAGACTGACAGACGGACAGACGGACAGACGGACAGACAGACGGGCAGACAGACAGACGGACAGACTATCTAACTACTATCTATCATAAAAAGTTTTTTTTAAACATAATCCGAAAAAGAGTAGGTAGATACAAAAGTTCATAAGTATTAACAACAAAAGCAATATTAAAAATATTAACAATATTAAAAAAAATAACAATTAACAATTAACAATATTATTAATGCAAAAACAAAACCTTTTTTCTTCGTATGCTGCGAATCCAAAACATCAATTTAAATTTGAAGATCTCCATGAAAAAATGAAGTTCTGTAAATTAGGTAAAATTGGTAAATATTCTTTATGGTTTCTTAATAATTACTTACCATTGGGCGGACCATCCTGTTCAGCATGCGAAGAACTACAGATGAAACATTATTGTTCCCCCTCATAGATATGTACCTACATATGTATGAGTATGGGCGAATGCTTTAATCGCTTCTTGCCAAGATGTTAGGAATTGGCCACCAAAATAACTACTTGCAAGACAGCCAACTACGGCACCACTTATTATGGTACCTTTACCTGGCAAGTATTTTCCGCAAATCGCATTGCCCGTAGTCGTACCTGAAAAATATTGGTTAAAGAGATGGTTAATATATTTTAATATCCATACTGCCCAAGTTGAAACTATTTTATTCAGACAGTAGGTATTGGAGATTGGTATTAAGTCCAAAGCCTTCGTAGCGGTCTATATACACTGAACCAAATCGCGAAAATATTTTTTCAATCTTTGAAGAATTTATTATTCGAATCGACAATTTTTCATCAAACTTTTCGTTTTATTCAAAATTTAATATTCAAAATGAATAAAATTTCTTCAACAGCTGTCCGATTTAGTATTTTATTCAAACGAATGAAATTTCGACATATTGACAAACTGAAGTCGTTGACTGAACTAAATCCCGTAGGTGATATTGAAGAAAATATTTTATTAATTTTTGAAGAATCAGTTCTTCAAATCAACAATTTTTCATAACAAATTTTTAGATTTTTCATCGTTTTTTTCTTCAAATTGAAGAAATTCGTCAATTTAAAGAAGTTTCATTTTTATTGTGCAATATTGAACTCGAAGTGATAACTTTTATTCATGAAAGTGTGACAAAGTGAAGTCGTGTCAAGGAAATTATAAATTAAAGTGAGGCAACTGAGCAAACTTCACAAACAGACTTGTATAAGAAAAACGTAAGTAAAATAAATATTTTTCATCACTTCCTTTCTAGAAAAAAATATAATCGCAGTTAATGAGTTTAAAAAAAACATTCACTTTTTATTATAATTTTTTCCCCAAAGCCAACATGCTTTTCAAGGCTATCTTTCTCCTAGTTCGATAAACCGAGGGAAATTTGCGGAATAGATGCATCAAGGCAAATAATCAGCCAATGATCATCATAACTGGGCGGTAAGTAAGTCGTTGTATTTCTAAATGACATAACTAAATAAACTTTAATCGATTTGTTTAATTTTTCCAAATTTAGCTAGGACCTTTACTCAAACCTGCTTTCATCAAGTCAAGTCCAATAAAGAAAAAAAAAAACATATATAAGTTAAATCACTTATAAAAATGTAAGTTAAAATAAGGGCCAGTTTCAAAGGTTCTGGATAAAGTTTCGGATAGTTAGCCGACACATAACGCTTTCCACCAGATAAAAGCTACTGATATTTTTTTTCTGTTTCATCGTCAAAGTCTCTGATAAACTAACTCCCGGAAAAATTTATCAGACACTAAAGTTTGTTTCGATACACATGTCATTTGTTTGTTTCGTGTTTTCTAATATTTTTTGTTTTTTTAGGTCTAAAAAAAACCCTTGATAAATTATCGACAGCAAAAATTGAAGCAGCAAAAATCCAAAAGAAAAATTCTCACAGAGGAACTGGGGCAGGCATCCAGATACTCCGTTTGCGGCTGAGCTATTCCTTAAACTGGGCTCCCAACCAGGCTGACTATCGGCACGGGTCGTATGACACCTACGTCCAACCCATCAGGGAAAAGGGGGTATAGGATAAGAAATAGTGAGAAGAGTGATTTGCGGATAGGAGTAGGAAAAGAAGGGGGAAGTAGATTAGCTCTCCAGGGCCGGGCTTATCGACCACTTTAATTAATAGTTTTTGGGTAGTTCTTAGTTCGTTATTCATCAAAACAGCCTGTCTGTCATGGGTGACCCTACTGGCGACTAAAGCCGCCGACAGCATAGCCTATTGAATTATTACAACTTAAACCTCCACACCACCAACGTCCAAAAAAGGACGCAACGGCAAGGTGACAGCCCCTTCGTTGTAGGAATGTTTAGGAAAAAAGTGAATAAAATTTAACTTCCACAGGCGTTTTCTGCCGTTTCAGTAAGCCGGAATCGAAATCTGAAATATTCATGGTCGAGGGTTTCAAAATAATTTGGCCTTGGGCGAAATACTCTGCGCCTACGGGGCCGTGTAGTATGATCGTAATATTCTTTAAATTCTCCTTCTAAAAACTCAAAGAAATCCATGTTAGTCTGGATTGCTGTATACGCCGGTTAACGAAAGAATGCTCTAAAAGTATATTTTTTCCAGCCACTTCAAATAAATATTTTGTTTATCTACCGGATACAGACTTTAACAGCCACTTGAACTGGCTGATAAACTATCCGAGACTTTATCTGTCAGCTATCACTATCCGAAGCCTTTGAAACCGAAAGTTGAAGTTTATCTGACATATAAATTCCGGATAGGCTATCCGAAACTTTATCAGCTAGTCTTGAAACTGGCCCTAAAACTTTCAATTGTATTATATACCTAATGATAATAAAAGAAAAAAAAAATGTTTTTGACCTTAAAAAAATGTTTTTTTTGTTGTTGTTTTGTTTATCATCATTTTTGAGAAATAGATGTGTCACAATGATGAATAAATAAGTTATTTTGAAGAAAATCGATGATTCAAATTGAAGAATATTTATTTAATATGAATAAAGTGAATTGTTGAAATGAAGAATTGATTTTCAATTTAAAGAAGAGAATACGTAAAAATGAAGAAAATTTCGTTGAACACTAGTTTTGACGAAACTTTCTTCAAAGTGACAATATTTTTTAAATAAAATAAAATATTTGTCAAAACAACGGACAGGAGGTGTTGACCTTTTATTGATCACCATTTCTTCAAGTCTACGTACTTTTTTGTCAATATCACTACCAAATTTGGTTCAGTGAAGGCTCTGGCCAATTTGAATGCATACTATATGTATGTCAATATATTGATAATTAAACCGGCATAGCCACCGAATTTGGTCACCTAAAAAGTTAATTATTTTGGTTGGTACATAAATGTATCTACTAGATATCTACTATAAAAAGAGTATTTTAATTACTTACCAATGCATCTTTCGTTTCCATCATTGCGCCCAGAGAAGTTTGGTTGCTCACATATTTTTTTTCTTTTCTTTGTTTTCTCTTTTGAGTCTTGGTTGCTTTCTTGTTTGTTTATCCATCTCTTTTCTTTTTCTTGTTTTTTTTATACCCTCCACAGGAAGGTATATTCACTTTGTCATTACATTTGTAACGCCAAGAAGGAGTCACCGGAGACCCTATAAAGTATATATATCTATTCTGAATCAGGATCACATTCTGAAACGATTTAGCCATGTCCGTCTGTCTGTCCGTCTGTCTGTCTGTCTGTTGAAAACACGATAGCGTCCAAACGAATTGACCTAGGTGTATGCAATTTTGTGGGAGGACTTCTTTTTACCATCGTCAGGTTGGTATTGAAAATGGGCTATGTCGGTCAAGAAGTTCTGGTACCCCCCATACAAAATCACTATTAGACCCATGTGTCTCTCTGTCTGTTGAAATCACGATAGCGTCTAAACGAATCGACCTAGGTAAATGAAATTTTGTGAAACGACTTCTTTTTACCGTTCTCAGGTTGGTATTGAAAATGGTCTATGTCGGTCAAGTAGTTCTGGTACCTCCCATACAAAAACAATCTTTGGCCCATGTGTCTCTCTCTCTTGAAAACACGATAGCGTCCAAACAAATCGACCTAGGATAATGAAATTTTCTGAGGGTGCTTCTTTTTATGGTCGTCAGGTTGGTATTGAAAATTGTCTATGTCGGTAAAGTAGTTCTGGCACCTCCCATACAAAACCGCACTATTAGACCCATGCGTGTACAGTACATACTATAGCTCGCATGGCGAACATTTTGCTTGATTTTTATGCAGTGGAGGGTATTAAAGCATCGGCCAGGCCGATGATAACACTTTTACTTGTTTTTATTTTTTCTTGGTTTTTTGTTTTCTGTTTTTTCCTTTTTTCTTGTTTTGATTGTTTGATTGTTTTTTTTTATTTGACAGCAAAAATCAAGGTCTGTTTTTTTAATATTTTAACTCCTTTTATTAAGAGTAGCAGAGCCTTAGAGTAGATTTTTAGGTGTAAGCTAGAGCAGTCAAATAATAATTTATTTATAGGCATGGGGGTTATCATCACAGTCTTCTTCTTCTTCTTTTTATCTATGTATTCGCAGTCAGGGATGGACCAACATGCCATGGCTGCCATATTAGTGGATATATTATGCCAGTGTCATGGACATGTGTGAGCAATTTAACAGATCTTTGAAGGTTTACATCTGATGTTGTCTGAGAAGTTTCGTATAATTTTGCTCAGCCCCAAGAACTTATACAATAAAAACAAAGTTTCGTGCAGTGTTTGCGGCGTGTGTTGCAAAATTCAGGCAAAGAATTACATTTTCTAATCATTGCTCTTCGGGCTAAGACGGTATCTAAGAAGTAAAGCTCTATTTCACAGAAAAAGAGGAAATATTGAACAATACCTTAATCATTCCGGTCATGCTGTATGGTGCAAAAGCGGGTGAAAACGTCTTGGTACGCTTTGGGAGAACGATTTTATTGGGTGTAATAGTCGGTCTAACTTGTGTCGTCGGATTTTGAAAAAGCAGACTCAACGACTAACTTTACCGGCTATAGCGACGTTGATCGGGTCAAAAGCTCAAAATACCTACAGCGACTGAGGTGGCTAGGTCACGTATGGACAACAACACACCAGTCCGATGAGTCCTTGAGTCCACCCCTGGGGGAAAACGAAGCAGAGAAAAACTAGTTAAGGACCGAGCTGGCTGGACTCTGAGTGCCGTCTGATGTAAAATAAGACTGCAGTGTCAGGTACGTTCAAGGAAGTAAGTGAAAGTAAAAGTGATACCCTCCACTGCATACAAGTCCTGCAAAATGTTAGGCATGTGAATTAGTAATAGTTATTATATTGCGGTTCTGTATATGCCAGGTAGACCAGAACTACTTGACCGATGTAGCATTTTCAATACCAACCTGACGACGACGACGGTAACAAGAAGTCCTTTATCACAAAATGTTATGGATTCGTTTGGACGCTGTTGCGTTTTTAACAGACAGACTGACTGACAGATGGACAGAAGTACAGATGGACATAAGGACAGTACGACCTAAAAATCGCATTATGGACTATCTACTATAGAAAGAGTATTTGAATGGATATGCAATGCATGCAGTTTTTCAATAACTTACCAATGCATCGGTCGTTTCCTTCACAGAGTTCACAAAAGTACGAGTATAGCGTTGCTTGACATTTTTGTCGTTTTGGTTTGTTTTTCTCTGTTTGTTTGATTTTTCTTGGTTTGTTTTTTCATGATTGTTTGTTTGGATTTTGTTTTTTTCTTGTTTTCAGTTTTTTTCTTGTTTTCAGTTTTTTTCTTGTTTTCAGTTTTTTTCTTCCTGATCGTTTGATTTTTTTTTCTTTTCTGAAAGCAAAGGTCAAGGCCTGTTGTTTTAATATACATATTAGAAAGTTAGAGTAGCTAGCAGAGCCTTAAAATAAATTATTAGGTGAAAGAAAAAGCACATCGCTTTGTAGTAAGAAAGAGAGAAAGGTGATGCTGGGCTATCCTTTGTTTCCATTTAATCTGTGTTTTTTTCAACTATACATGTTAATGCTCATAAATTATACCACGATTTCTTCTGCAACATTAAAGGTTGTATAATCAACTTAAACAACGAATTGCAATAAACGTCGAAGAAGAAAATCTCCTGCCGCACGTATTGGACTTGGAGATTGTGAAATTGAAAATTCCTGGAAGCTCTTTATTCTCTATTCTATCTGGCATTTCACAGAATTCAGTTTTGTACAAATAAAGCGAGCAAATCGCAACAAAAGAAAACTAACTTTCAACTGACTGACAACAGTGCAACTGACAAACTGAAAAATACATCTCGTCGTTTTGCCCACACCATTCGCATCGGAGAAGAGATTTGAAGAAAATCCTTCTTCGGCTACAAAAAAAGGAGCAAATCGTAACAACGTTCTGTATCTTCATCATTCCAGTCGATAATTTCATTTGGGAGACCGTCCTGCCCCTGTCCACAATTTCATTTCCACCTATTATTCTCTTTATCCTTTCTCAAGGATTTGCAGTTGAGCATTTCAGTAAATACGATACACATGTACATTTGAAAGAATTCGTGTCTTCTACAGCAGTTATTCGTGCAACTGAAAGCTCATCTCAAGTCGAAGCAAACATTTTCAATTACTTTTTCTCGGTCCCTGCTCCCTATCCCCCAGGATCGCCTATACCACGTGCGGCTCCATGGTAATGCGCTCCATGGTATGCTGTGGAGTTTGTATTGTAGGTCCGATGTTATTCGCCAGCATGCAGTCAACTGCAAATAATGATGTATCCCTGTGCCTGTCGCCGCTGGAGGATTCAACCATTTTTTTTTCTTCCACTTTTTCTCTATAATATTGACAAGAAGGGAGTCTCTGTGGGTGAAGAAGGGAAAAAATAGGAAAAGTGAGTTCGCCATAACCTATTTGCGAATTGATTGTGCTCTATCCATGTTTGCTTGGAATCTCGCAACCTCGCCCATACACTCACACACATACACACTCATGCATAGTTGGTATAGGTAGGTATAGTCATCCTTCTCAGCAAACGAATGTCCTTTGTTCGTGCCCTTGCCATGTCTCACATTTGACTTGTATAAACCGCGCGCTTCGCAAAATGGTTGCAGATTTTTTGCCTTCGAAGGCAAGTTCAAGCCCCCTCGTATGTCGTGTATGTGCAAATCCCGTGGAGGTTTATTCCATCCCCATCCTTCGTGGTCGATTTATTGGGGTGACATGTGGCACTGCCATTATGGATGATTGTACAGCGCAGAGCAATGACAACGACTACGACGACGACGACTACGGTAGTGGTGGCGGCATTGCGTCGGCAGCAGGAGTTCACTCTCGGTCTCATGCGATAAGTTAACCCCTGCCAGTATGACACAAATTGCCAGTGGGTGAGATGGAGTTGGGTTGTTTTTTGCTGACGCTGAGCTATACCAGCTCTATTATGGGTATAGACTCACAGCGTGAGACAGGAAAATCAATAAAAAGTCTGAGCCGAAGATTTTGCATTGTGAAGCATTTATTTCCATGCGTGCGAGGCTCTGTGTGCCAACCCAACCCAAAGTGGTTGGATACGATTGAAAGATGGATGGCTTGCTAAGACTTTGAATTAATTCTTCGGGGTTAATTCACTGAATGCAGCGATATTTTTTACTAAAGTATGGATGCTGTTTAGCTATTTGGCAATTGCGTTCTAGTTCTAGAAGCGAAACTAAATATTTTTTGTTTTTACTATCTATATGTATCTGGTTTCCTCTGGAAGAGATATCTCCTATTTCCTTTCAGGATAAGTTCCTTTATGTATTTTTTATTGAAATATGTATGTGAAATGCACAGCTAAGTGCTGTTCATATGTATGTATGTCTGTAAGATCCGTCTAAATTGTGAGGTTTTGGCCGTTGTTAAGTGGGCTTGAGCATAGTCCCCATTGTCTAAGATTAGATATCTTTTCGCTTAGTTTATCTCCATATAGATAAACATATACAAATAAGGATATTATCCAATTTTGTTCAATATGGTCCAAAGCACAAACCAGTAAGAATAGACCGTCGACTCCTCCCACATAACGGACTTTGCCTACAAGCTGCCGGCGGGCCCAGGATTTTTCATGTATTGGTGCTGTACAAAATTAAAGGAGCGCCATTAACGCACGCATACTTGAAAAATCCTAGGCCCATGGTATAGCATGTAAAATCATTGCCGCCATTAATTTTGACATTTACACGTATTCACAGACAGGGTAATTTTTTCCGGGGGGAATCGGGTAGGTGCACGGGAAGTCGGCGGTCTATTCTTACTGGTTTGTGGTCCAAAGTATATCACTGATCGATAGATTCTGCAGAAAAAAAATTATACTAGCCCTACAAATGGTGTCGTACGCTGTGAGTAAGTAGACAAGATATAATGGTTGTTTGAAACAGTCCTTCCAACCGGCTTACCAGTGAAGTTACATCGCGGCTTTTATATGGAACCGGTTAGTATAAAAATTATCTTCTATACATACATATAATAAAACTGTAGGCATTTTCTTTGTCAGCTAAAAACTCGAAAACTACTGGACAGATTTCGATGAAACTTTTTCTAAATGTTCCTTAAGACTGTGAGACTGCTATAGGCTATCGCTATGTCGTTTATAGCCACGTCCTTAGGAACAGTTTTTAGCTAAAATGTATTTTCTGAAGTGAAAATATATACAAACACATATACCTTGGATGTTTATACTTTTGCGATCGTCAAACAAAAACAATACGTATATAGGTACTACCCATTCGAAAAGGGTTGATTTGTTTTCGCAGTGAGTGCTATGGTCAGTTGTATATGTAGGTATGTATATTATGATCGTATGTCCGATGCATGCAGGATGGGGATGGGGTGCGTCGTGCGTGCTGCAGTATGCCATGGGATATATTAATAGTCTTCATAAGAGAAGAGACGTGTAATAGAAAACAGGTTTCATTTCAGAATTTCATTCGATATGTGGTATGGTAACAGTGTAGGGTTGGGGTAGGTTGTTGTTTGGATTCCATGGGAAGAAGAAAACAAAGGTAAGGAAAGGAAATGCAATATACATATAAACAAGTGGAAAGATCATGGAGGGGGAGGGCATTGCAGAGGGTGCACGTGCACATTATATATCCAATACATTACATCCATCCATTATCGATATCGCCACGCCAAAATTGGACAAACGGGGGTGACGCCTCCCATACAAAAAACTTCTTCTATGATTTTCATAATTCTTTTTTTGTTTTTTTTTTTTCGTATTGCTTATATTTCAGGTTTAGAAAGAAAATTCCAGAAAATAGATTTATTCTCATTTTTCGCATTTTACGAAAGAACATTATTATCTAAGACCTAAGCTATACAATTCCTGTGCACGGGCAAAACTGGGCGGGTACAGCTAGTCCTCAATAACAGCGAGCTGTCACTGGTGCGTTTGCGAGTATTAGCAAAGAAGCGGCAAGAATTGGTTTAGTGGTGAATGAACGTGAAACAAAATACATGCTGTCAACAAGAAGGGACACACAACATCGACGAATCGGACAGAACGTCACGGTAGACAGCTATAACTTTGAGGTGGGTAGGGACTTGTCTACCTCGGCTACACTATAAAGCACAAACCAGGGAGAATAGACCACCAGCTTCGGGCAAAAAAGAGAATTCCATAGAGCCAGTTTTGAAATGAGTGGCGCCGCCTCTTTTTCTATCTGTGAATACGTGTTGTACCACAGAAATAACTGTAAATGTTATTAGGTGCCAGTGTATGCGTGACCAATTCGCCCTCCATTTACTTTAACATGGCACACATACGTAACCACCTCATAACTTTTTGAAACTGGCTCTATGGATCTCTCATTTTTGGCCGAAGCTGGTGGTCTGAAAACTCTGATAATGACACTACAGCCGAAATCAAACGAAGAGTTACACTTGCCAACCGCGTTTTCTTTGGCCTAAGAAGACAACTGACTATATCTAGTAAGGCCTCTTCAAGAACACTACGGAGACTCTATATAAGACCCTCATCGCATCCCAGTCCTCAAGTCCTGCTCTATGGCGCAGAAGCATGGACATTAACAATGGCGGATGAAGATATTCTTGATCGTTTCGAACGCAATATTCTTCGAGTGATTTTCGGTCCCGTTTGCATTGACGGTCTTTGGAGGAGGAGTGGGAGACCTCGACTTAGGTGTCGCGCACAAGTGGAAGGGTATACCTCAAGCATTGGTGTTCATTCCACTTTTGACGCTCACTGTGCCTTTGTGTGTTCTGTTGCATCATTTACAGAGTTCTGAAGTATTTATTTCGATTGTTTTACTATAGTGGCGTTCTTCTTGCTAAGTCGGTTCCTTCTTCTTTCGGTAAGCCATACGTAGAAGATACAGAAGCGGGCCAAGCATGTTTCCTTGCAGCACATCAACTAAATTTTTAGATAGTGCGTGGTTTGAACTATAGGCCATCATGCCAAGATGGCTTCCTTCCACTGTATGACACAGTATCTATCTCCTTAAGCCAACTATAAAAGTGTTTCCTGCAATCTAATGAAAAACTCAAGCGAATTTTCAACAAATGAAATGGTAAGAAGCGTTCTACAGTAATGCCGCATCGACGTCACATTTCCACCCAAAAAAAATTAAACGAAAACAAAATGGATTGCTTTGGAAAATGAAATATAGAAATAATGCCAAAAGATACGGACATGAATTACAATGCATTAGCTCAACTGGAAAAGAAAAATTGCACACATTTGGGTTTCGCATAAGGCGTACATTTCTACCCAGCCACCCTTGTCGCTGATGCTCAAGCCCGCATAACCACCCATCATTCGTACAACTGGGACTGTCATCTCCCTGCTCTCACTTACTCACTTATGAGAATGTACAAGAAATACACACTAAATGTGTTTTATTAAAATAAGCGCCATGGGGTTAGGGGGATGAAAGTGTTTTCTTATTCCCAACCGTACGCCCGTGCGTCCTCTTCGGACAGTGTATATTCAGGCCACCACCACCGCCACTCCAGGCCCAAACCCAAATACCCATTATGTATATCGCATGATGGATAACACGAAGGGTGTTATCATGAGATACGTGCATAATCCTAACCATCGCAGAACCACCCCTAAGTATGCAGACAGCGAAGAAACAAAATTTATATGTATATCCTTGAAAAGCATTTTCCATTTTCCGCGCGGACACAAAAAAAAAAAACGAGAAAAGGAAGAAAAATTGATCAGTACAGCTCAACTTAGCTCCTTATACGCTTCCTTGCGTCCATATCCCCGAAACGTAATACCCGCGAAGAAGCACAAGTATTATCCATAACCCAGTTTTATGCTGCTACTGCTGCTTGCCCATTGTGTATATGTCGTCATCCTGCCACATACACACCCCTACACATCGTAAGCGCTTTTTTTTTTTGGTTCTTTAACTTTTTTTTTCGATTTACTTTTATTTTCTATTTGCCTTATGCCGAAGAAAGAAGAAAAGAAATAATTGCGCGCGAGGGTGGTGCTCTGGTGGCTCCTGGATAAGGAACTTTTCTTACAGAAAACATTTCGCAAGAAAAGGACAGAAGGTTATGAACGCTTCGCTAAACGGAGAATTTATGGCTTTTCAGCAAAGCCCCATTCCGGGTCGGACCAGTGGTTCACTGTTGGAAGATTTCCTTCGACAGGAGACAGTGGATATTTATTTTCCTTGTTTTTTTTTTTTCTGTTCACTTAAAAATGTTGCACGGAACGTTGGCGGTGGCACGTATAAGTACAAATGTATGGGAGGTGTAGCGCAGGTCCTTGGAGAAATATTCGAAACGAGAAAAATTGTCTATTTCTCGACGAGTTTATTGATAACATTTTTTTTTCCGTTATCTCTGGGGCACATTTATGTGTAAACTTTGCAGTTATTAATTTTGTTGATTTTTTTTCTTTCGCTATATACCAACTCGTCCTTCGATACAAGAGAGTTGTGCTTGTATAATGTTTGGACAAATTGATTTATAGTGTTTGCTAAGGGTATTGTGTAATGGGAGGTACAAAAAAAAAAAATAAAAATAAGAAAATTGAGCAACAGCGCTTTGAAATGCTAAGTCTTTTGCACATTCAAGGCTTCTTTAATTCGGTAAGAGTTGAAATAAAAGGTAGATATATACACTACACTGAATAATTTTCTTCGAATTAAGTCTGTAACTGTAGCTCTTCTATGAAGCTTAGACTCATCTCGTGAGGTGCACAAGCACAGCATTAACAACTTCTGTTGCAGCTGAAAGTAAAAGTGGGTTGCGGCCATGTGGACCCTTCATTTTCCGCAATCGACTCTAAATCATCAAGGGCAATCCCCGTACGGGTAGAGGAGAGATTATGAACTTGATGATCTAGCCATCTCACCCTAAGTCTACCTAGAGGACGCTTGCCTGATACGGATTTATATAACACGTCTGGGGATCCAAACGCACACCTGGCGAAGTCCAACGCCCACGGTGAAAGGTATTGATTTAACGCCGTTTACCCGAACACATCTTTTACAGTTTGTCTAAGGAGATTGATTATAGCTCTCAAGAGAGAACCGTCAATTCCATACTTTTGTATTCGGGGTGACTTAAAAGTGATGATGAAAAAGGGCACAATCACCCCAATATGCCAATTGCTGGGAGTTTCGCTCTATTCCCATGCCACTTTAATGTCACGAGAGTTACCACTTCACCTAAGGCCTTGAGCATTTCTTGCTGGATTTCATCCACTCCGGCAGACTTGTCAGATTTTAGCGATTTGATCGCAAAAATGACTTCCTCTACCGTGGGACTACATTCCGCCTTGCTTTAAGGCGAAGGATCTGTCATATTCAATGCCCTGGAATGGATTGAGCATCTCGCTCCATCTGCGCAAGATGTCCTCGTCATTAGAAAGAAGTGTGCCATCTTTGTATTTGACTCCTTCAATAATGTTCCACTTCCTTCCTCTAAGACAGCGGATAGTCTACCAGAGTACCTTGCTTGCAGATCTGTGATAACGGTCTAATTTCTAGCCAAACTCCTTCCAAGATTGTTCTTTGGCTGCTTTAACAGCCAATTTGCAAGTTCTTCGGGACTCAGTGTACTGGTTTCGAGAAGGTAAGTCCCCCAAGTGAATCCACACCTTAAAAGCCTTTTTCTTCTCTCTGATGGCTTCTTGAACTCCAGCCGCCACATCGAGCCGCTTCACTTCGCAAACATGTCCTATACAGAGGCTGTGACTGATGCAACTGCCATTTCTCCTCTACATTCACTGGAACATTTGGAATTTTTTCAAACCTTCCAGATACCTGCCGTGCAAATTCCTCCCGTATCTCCATCGTTCTGTAGCCCCTCCCACCGTATGTGCGTAATGATCCTTGGGTTACGATTTGGCAGGGTAGGTACTTGATCGTTGAGATACAATTTGCACAACAGCAGGTGGTGATCAGTTCACAGTCAGCTCGACTCGAACAGGCCAAGTGGATGAGGATACGTCGCATTCTCGCCTTTATACAAACAAATCAAAACAGCTACTAAATTATAGTATTGGAAGTAGAAGCGTGGAATAGATGGTTGCAATTTGGTGACTTCAATATCATGTTTTATATACTAGAGACTATACTTAGTCCTCTTCCCCATTTGGGTTAAAAATTCGTCCGATGACATCCTATCCAACTGGCCAAAAACCACAGCGCACAAACCTACTAACAACAGCGATATATCAGTTCTGAAAAAGGATTTGATTTAGGGAAGTCCATTTAAAAATGCACAATCCCATAACATGGTACACAATTCCAACACTGCCAACCCGATGAACTACTACTTTGAGTAAACAAATACAAATATTATTACCAACAATGGGAGTCCTTGACAAACCTTGCAATTTCGCTTTCTTTTTCCCAGAAAGTTAAACAGAATTCAAAAAACTAAAAGCAAATTCATAACTCTAACAAAAATGAATAATTACCTCACTCAAGGATAACTTTTCCCTGCTGCATGACTACTACTTTCTTCACATAAAACTGACCATCCACCCACCATAATGGTTTCGCTTTCATTAATAAAAAAAAGTAGATACAAAGAAAAAAGAAAACTAAATAAGAAAAAAAAAAATACTATTTAATGCAAGCATCAGAGACCAACCCAACAAGGACATTGCTTTGCTTGTTGTGATTTTATTACCAAGCTTAAGAGTAAAAAAAAAATAAATTCCCTTGAAATAAGACGATGGTGGGCATCTCGTTTTACACCCTGGTCTTTAGCGTAAAAGGACATAATGAACTTTCTGTGTCTGCTGTGTTTTGTATATACCAACAAAATAGGTGACCCTATTCAAGTTGGTGAACGTGCCGCCAAACCGAGTGGATGCGAGGGCAGACATCTTGACCTAGGTCAGGATCATTTTTACTACGATGCTAATTGCTTTACGTTCATTCACTCCGACCGACGACGAGGAGAGCCAAGGACGTTCCATTTGGTTGGAATTTGAAAGCCAGCGGAATGAGTTTGTTTTCTTCTCTGCTAGAAAGTTTTAAGTTTTCATTTCATTTTCTTAGAAGAAGAGAATGTGCTAGGAAGCAAAGAATGGGTATAGTAGGTAGATACTTAAAGTTCAGCGCGATTTTCTCTTTCTTAATGAATGCAAAATAGGAGTATATCTATGGAGCAATGAAGTACGAAGAGGTAGATAATTTAGTGGGAAGAAAGTTTGTTAAAGTTTTTCATTAATCGAGTATTGCTGGCAAGAACTGCGGAATGATGCCAGTAAGCTATAGAGACGTGGGCTTACAAAATCCAAGCTTGCCACGAATTCATACCAATATCAAGCAATTTAGTGGGGATACACACCCTAAATACTATACAGCCAACCACATATCTATATTCGATCATATCTTATAAGTTTGTTGCACGCTCTTGCAAATTTTGTCTTGAATTTTGTCTTTTCTGTATTTTTTAATCAATCTTCAATTGCGACGAAATACTAATTTAGAGACGTACTGTGACATCGCATTAGTGAAATGCAAAAATCAAAATAAATACTAGTATAATCTATACTTCGATTATGTAAAAAACGAAACGAAAATCGCTTTTCAAAAAACGAAAGAAATCATGCAAAAGCGAAAATTTGTTTAATGTTACTCATTTCCCCTAATTTTTCCTCTTCGCAAACATTTAAGAAACAGCGTTGTAGAAATCACGTACTTTTGTAATTGTGAGTTCGACAAACTTTTATGTTTGGAGAAAACGAAAATTAATTTCGCTTAAAAAACTACGTGAAGCAAAACGTTCCTGAAAATGTAAACGACGTAACGTTTTCCTCTAAACGATAGCAGGAACGATCGAACGATAAATGAGACGAAGTAAGCCAATCAATATTGATCCTGACCTGAGCTGAGCTAATATTACTTAGGGCCAGTTTCAAGGGTTCCGGATAAAGTTTCTTATAGTTAGCCGACACATAACGCTTTCCACCAGATAAAAGCTACTGATATTTTTTTCTGTTTCATCGTCAAAGTCTCTGATAAACTAACTTGCGGAAAAATTTATCAGACACTAAAGTTTGTTTCGATACACATGTCATTTGTTTTGTATTTTTTTGTTTCGAGTTTTCTAATATTTTTTGTTGTTTTAGGTCTAAAAAACCTTTGATAAATTAACTAAAGAAAAAATTGAAGCAGCAAAAATCCAAAAAAGTATTCTAACAGAGGAACTGGAGCAGGCATCCCGATACTTTGTTTGCGGCTGAGCTATCCTTTAAACTCCCCCAACAGGCTGACTATCAGCACGGGGCGTATGCAACCTTCGTCCAACGCATCAGGGGAAAGGGGTTTAGGATAAGAAATAGTGAGAAGTGATTTGCGGATAGGAGTAGGAAAAGAATGGGGAAGTAGATACCTAAGCTCTCCAGGCTTATCGATCACTAAAAAAATAAATAGGTGGCGCAACAGGCGGTAGACACCCTAGGCCTAGCTTCTCGCAACCATTCGTTTGTGTGAGTTTCTATTTTTGGGACGAATGGAAGGGACCTACAATTTTATGCCGAGTCCGAACGGCTGAATTGAGAAGCTTTTTCATGACAGTTATACTCTCGGATGTTTGTCAGACGTTCGCGAGAGGTGGCGCAGTAGAAAAAAACCTTAAGATGTAATTTGGGTTTTTCCGGGGATCGAACCTTGGATAGTGGGATCCCCCGCACAGTAGTCCAGCACACTAACCACTGCGCTACTGCGCACACATTTATCGATCACTATAATTAAAATTTTAGTTAGTTCGTTGTTCATCAAAACAGCATGTCTGTCATGGGTGACCCTATACTGGCGACTAAAGCCACCGACAGCATAGCCTGTTGAATCATTACAACTTAAGCCTCCACATCACCAACGTCCAGAAAAGGACGCAACGGCGAGGTGACAGGCCCTTCGTGGTAGGAATGTTTAGGAAAAAAGCGAATAAAATTTTCCTTCCACTGGCGTTATCTGCCGTGTCCGTAAGCCGGAATCAAATTCTGAAATCTTCATGGTCGAGCGGGTTTCAAAATAATTTGGCCTTGGGCGAGATACTCTGCTCCTACGGGGCCGTGTAGTATGATCGTAATAAATCCATGTTAGTCCGGATTGCCGTCTACGCCCGTTAACGAAAGAATGCTCTGAAAGTATATTTTTTTTCAGCCACTTCAAATAAATATTTCGATTATCTTCCGGATAGAGACTTTAACAGCCACTTGAACCGGCTGATAAACTATCCGAGACTTTATCTGTCAGCTATAACTATCCGAAACCTTTGAAACCGAAAGTTGAAGTTTATCTGACATATAAATTCCGGATAGGCTATTCGAGACTTTATCAGCTAGTCTTGAAACTGGCCCTTAGTCTTTGCTTAACCGGTATTGTAGTATTGCCTGTAACAGCAATACAAATGTTAGTCTTTGGACCAAAGGCTTTCACAGCTTAGTCTAACCAAAAACGTCGTTACTTTGAATCGCTTTATTGTACTTTTATCCAAGAAGATAGACTCGATCAAACCTTGGAGGACATAGCTGGCAGAACTAACATATATCTGCAAGCATCTCGGGGCGCTGTTGAAGCATTATAGGTTCGCCTTTCCCGGGAGAAGTATTTACAAAAAAAATATTTTACGAACCCACAATGGCAATACTTTCCAAACGAAATCTACAACAAATTTAAGGTGAAAACATAAAAAAAAATAGTAGATTTTAAGGCTCTTTGAACATATTGTGTTGTGGTTGCGAGTAGCCTAGGTGCCTACTATTTGTATATTGATATTCCAGTCGTATTAACAACATTGAATAGATTAATCCAAGCTTTACAGTTGTTGATTTGACGGCCTCCATTGATTAGTTAACGTTTTTTGTAAACTTGAATCCTCGTATATATCAAACTAGAGTTCACTTCCCAACACTTTTAAATAAGGACATTATTCAAAACAAGTCTTTAAAAAATTTAATCAACGAAATCAAACATCAAAAACGAACGTCTATCATTTAGAAAAGAGTAAACATTTCGCACCGCTCTTCACCAACACCGGACTGACACTGACCTCAGCATCTCGACCTCGGTTTACCCCTTTTCATGATGAAACCGTAGAATAGCCCACCTATTTTTATACGAACATGAGTGTGTCTATTTGTTCTGTGATTTGGTTTGGTTTCCTCGATGATCCATATACTCTATCATCGCATCCTGCGGATTCCAATTCAGTTGAATATTTAAATTGCAAAAATAAAAAGACAAGAAAAAAAATGAATTCCATTCCGAGACATCATGGCAGCCGGGTGCCATGAGCAATATTGTTTCGCCTGGACGTGACCGGTTGTTAACCGTTCCTTTCAGTTCATCCTGTTTTTTTTTTAGAGCGATTTATTTGAGCACATTTTTTCCCAACCCTTTTATGCCGGCAGAAACTGGATTTTCTCGCCAGACAGCCAGCAAATACAAACAAAACTCCATCCACTCTGTACAGGAAGGGATTGGTATAGAAAAAAAAAAAAAAAAAAAAAAAACAGGTCACGCGGTACTTTCGCGAAAGGATTCCCGATAGTAATTTGCATACCGTCATATTCAGGAATTTCAAATTGGAAGGGGGTACCCAGCGAGAGAGGAAAATATGAAAAATTAAAAAAAAAAGAAAAAAGAAAACAAAACCTGGATGGTGCCTGGATGGTATGCACACACATTTAAACGGTATTTTAGAAGCATAGCATATTTGCATATAAGCGCGTTAGTTATGTTTGACTGCAATTTGTGCTATAGGACAGTAATTTGCAGCTTACCTTTGGATTCTGTTCGTAGCATCATCCTTCGAAAGTCTGTTTGCAGTAGTATCCATTTTTTTAATGTTAAAAGGGAACGTCTGGAACGAATTGGAATATAGAAAAGTTGACAGTAGGTAAAAAAAAAAACGCATGCAGCTGACAGTTTAGATGGTGTTTTTTTTTTTCAATACAAGAAAATGGGTTTAGATTGGTTAAGCTAAACTATTTACTAGGATTTTGGAATTGAATTTATGAAAATATTTGATGGTTGTACATGTACAATGTACATTGAGGGATATTTTTGATTTAGGTAAAATGTGGGGAAGAAATGTTCAATTAGAAATTTGGCGCAAACTGAGTGTAGGCCGTTCGAAATCACTTCCTGTCAGATTTCATAAAGTACAAATTAATTTTCTTCATATAGCTTGGCTTAAATTATTTAGGACGGACCATACTTAACTCCTTTAATCTCGAAGATTAGAACCCATTAATTTGATATAGATGTTATACGAATACATAGTCGCTGTGTAATGATTTGAAAACTTTTATATATATCTAAACTAGCTGACCCGGCAAACGTTGTTCTGCCTAAAATAGTTATTTTAAATATTTCAAGATCTAGTTTGATATTTTTTGTTCAATTATTGTTTTTTTAATAGAAAATGAAGGCGAATAGCTTCACTGGTTCAGCGGCCATTCTGAGAACGCCGGCTACTGTTACCATTATCTCTTCTTGGCATCGTAACAAATATCGAACTGTAAATGATCATCACTTTGTTATAAATCGCACATAAATTTTTCACTATCAATAATTTACCTTTGAAATAGCCAGTGAAGAAAGTCAACGAACGAAAAAGATACAATTGAAATTGGAAATCAATTTGAGAAACAAAACAAATCGATTACTTTTACGTTTTTTTTTTTTCTAAACCTTCGGGTAGCAATTACGAACAAACTCGTAGAAGAAAGTATCCAATTTGATCGCGCCATGCCCCTTTGGTATTTCCAATTTTGACCTATCTTCACAGCAATCTACCATCTTCAGAGGAGCACTCCTGTGCCAATACCTAGGATTGTCTGTAAGTTTCAACTCAATCGATTCGGTGGTTTTCGAGATATAAGATTTTGAATGTTTTTTTTGTATGGGCGGTGCCACGCCCTTTGTCCAATTTTGACCAATCTTCACAGCAACACTCCTGGGCCAATAACTAAGATTATCTGTAAGTTTGAGCTTAATCGATTTGGCAGTTTTCGAGATATACGATTTTGAGTTTTTTTTTTGTATGGGAGGTGCCACTCCCCTTTGTCCAATTTTGACCAATCTCCTTCAGTGCACTCCTGCGCTAATACCTAAGATTATCTGTAAATTTGAGCGCAATAGAGTCGGTGGTTTTCAAGTTATACGTATCCGAACACATTTTAAAACTCATTTTTATATATATAGATATGTATTTTTGAATAGTTTAGATTTGAATTTAATTTTTTAAATTGCTTCAATAGCGTGTCTCAAGGTACCCAAGAAAAATTGTGCCTCAGCGGAATTCGTTATAGAGACAGACATACCTAATTATAAAAAAATCCATGAGCCTGAGTTATTGTCGTTGCCATTGCCAATGCAGATATTTGTGAGGACTGACTTCACAGTAACAATGGAAATCTGGCTTCAGCCATAAAGCTATTGAGTATTAACACCGGAAATCTCTGTCCTTGTTAGATAGGTTAGATACAAACTTTTAAGCGCAGTAGTTCAGTGAATACTCGTAGTGGTGGACTGCTGAACATTAGGTTGCAAAATTCGTCCTAGAAAATAAAACTCAACCAAACCAATTAACGATTGTTTGTGAGAAGCCAATGTATCTGTAGGTATGCGGTCTCATAAAAACTTACCATTTACATAAATTTGTATTCGCTGTGTGTTCATTTGAACCAGTGCCTTTGCCGATAGATGGTATAACCTCAGCAAACGATCCTATATTGATTGGCTATACCTAACGTGACCAACTCTTTGACAGGTCAGCGCTGTAAAACCGAGACCGAAAAACTGTATAAAAACTGTACCATTTTAACAGCGAATTATATGTTTTTTTTAACTATTCCAATAACATTTTTCTAATATTTCTAAGACAAGGCGCGCACCGAAGTGGTGTGGCAGTGTCGTGGTGACCAAGTGGCAGGTGATATATAGGAGTGGTTTGCCGATGAAATGGCGGCGAAGTGGTATGAAAGTGATTGAATGCACACTGAAGAGGCAAACAACGTAGGTATGGTGCTACCGATTCATCAGTTCTTAAAAAATGTCGTCAAAATGTCGCCTCTACAACTGCCACTTGGACACCACGCCACTGACACACCACTTCGATGCTCACTTTGTCTTATAATACTCGCCGAAACCAAAACACAAAATACAAATTAAAAAAAAAAGAAAAAGATTGTTATATGAAAACAGTGGATCCTGTTCACTAATGAAAGTATATTTTCAGAATAGTGAAGAAGTAAAGGAAACTAATTTATTTGTAGATGTATGTATGTATGTGTTTTCGGCGATTTTATTATGGAAAATTCGCAACGTTTTTTAATTAAAGTTGCCTAATATTTTTTCATGTGGGAAAACTGTATAAATGCTGTATTCTCATGTTTTCGCTGTATATGGTTTTCTGACAATTTCGCGCTGTATCGACTGACTGAAAAACTGTAGTATACAGCGAAAAACTGTACAGTTGGTCACTTTAGCTATACCTATAACTTTTGAAATTGCGACACGATTCTTGCTCCTTTCCACGTACATATTTTAACTACATGACGCCTTCCATTTCGCGAATAGGTATTGAACCAATACGTTCCTTAGCATTCCCGCGTGGATCGTCTTCGCTGTTGTTCACCAAAAGTTTTGCAGCCAAAGTATCAATTTTCCACAATAAATTTCCGACATTTTCAGATTCACATAGGAAAAATGTTGTATTAGGTAGCTATTGAAAAAATAAAATAAAAAAATATTTTTATAGAAGTGCCTACTATAATACTAGCTACCCAAATGACAGTAAATCATATTTGTATCTCATGTCACGCGCGCCGGCCGGTTTATAGGCAAGGAGCCCATTGAAGTGTTCAGGAAGTGGAGTAGTAGTGGCATGCATGGTGGAAGTGGAATCGCTAGAGCCCCTAAAGCTAAAGCCTATGTAAATAAATGAAGACGTAGGGGTGATGTGTTATTTTGGAGGTGGCGTAATGCTAGTCTAGAGAAGTTTAATTTTCGAATGGCAAGCGACTGGTGGATTTTTCATTTCAACTGCGTGTTTTTGTTTGTATTCTTTCTTGGAGCATAGGTCCTAGTTTTGTTAGTACATATCTAACTTGCAAAAATGTCAGTTTTTTCATTCGATATAAAAATTTAAATTTGTGGGTCCAAATCCTTTTTACAAACGTTAAAAAATCAAAATTTTTTATTTTTTGATTAGAGAAGATGTGAGTCAAATAGTGTTCTTTCTTCTACTCCTAATTTTTAGCATTTAGGTCAGCAAGTTGTACTAATAAAAGAACATCTTTTTCCTCTGAGGACGACATTTTAAGAACTGATGATTGCCACTGCAGTGCGCGTTAAATCACTTTCATACCGCTTTACCGCTATTCCATCGCTACGCCAAATGTTCACCAATCATTATTAGGTATGCCATGCACAAGCACACTATACTTTAGTGCGTGCCTTGCCTAAGGCGGCTCTCAAATTGAGGCAACAAGCAATAAGCAACTAAGCAACTATCAACTGCCAATAAGCAATAACCCAATTTTATTTTAACCTATTCTTACATCGAAGCAACAGATTGCCTGAAATTTCGAGCTATTAGGGATATTTTTCAAAGAACTTCAACGTATTTTGTGTTGAAAACAGGATCGGCCGACATATTTTCCAAAACTTTATAGAACGTAGTATGCGAAAATATGTCCATAATCACAAATGTTGATACTAGGAAGCAATATTGGTTGCTTTTCAACATGCGCTGTGTATCGCTAGCGATAATTATTGCTGCAATCAGCAATATTTTTCTTTCGAGCGATATTGAGTTACATTGATGTGAGACCTCTAATTTAATTGAATGTAAAATAACTTTGAGCGATAATATTGGGTGCTTCCTATTGCCAGTTGCTTATTAATTGTTGTCTCAACTAATTGAGAGCCGACTAATGTAGTTTTCGGTTGGTCGTCCAGAACCGTCAGGCAGGGCTGACTTCGAAGATTTTGAAAAAGTCGCAAAAAAAAGGGGATTAGAATAAAAAAAGGGGCAATACTAATCTGCCCACAAAAAATGGCACAAAAAAAAAACGCAAAACTAGTTAAATTCACTAAAGTTAAAATGGCTTACGCTTACGCATATTCTCCTCTCGTTCTACCTTATTGTGCCTTGAACATGGAAATTATGGCTATATGGCTAAACTTATAACAATAGGACAATAGCTGATAGAAAAAGGATGCATTCAGATCCCAATTATTTGTGAACTAGTTTCGTAAAGTAGGTATATTAAAGTTAAGGAAAGTTTTGTATCATTCAAACGGAACTTTAATGACCTTTCCATTGATGGCAAAATTTACATGAAGTAAGTTCAAATTATGAGCAGAATTAACTTTAGTTTTGTCAAATTACTTATGCCGGCCACTGTATTTTTTCAAAATACAGAAAAGGGGCAAATACGGAAAAAGTGGTCTCATTGGGGATAGAAAGAAAAAAAGGGGCAAAATGCAACTTTAGTCGCATAAAGTCAGCCCTGCGGCGTCAGGAAGAACTCTCCGCGATTCTGAATTCAAATCCAGAAGCAAATTTCTCTTCTTTTTAGGAGAAGAACTGTCAGTTGAGTGCCAATCGAACGCTTTCAGAAGCGTTCGGATTGCTTCCGGACGGCTCTGGACGACCAATCGAAAACGACATAAATCAACCTGTACATGTACAAGGTCGACATATCAAAGATCAATATGACACTGTTATGCGCAAATGTTGTCTACCATATTCAGATGCCAACATTATGACAAAAAAAATATTTTTAAATGTCACCATTGGTATATGAAGATGAGATGACAATATGACAACTTTGTGATGGAATCAGTTTAATAAATGTTACATAAAACGCACTTCAATTTGCACCGAGAAAAATATTGAAAAAATATATACCATCCAAATGACAGGATGTGATATGCAGCGCCCTCACAAACCGGTTTATATTGTCGCCATATGACATGCCGCTAGTGTGGCATATCAACTAGTGTGGCAAATTTTTGCTATTACTTTCGAATGCCGACAAATAGCAACAAAATATAATAACAGCCACGATTGGCATTTGAATATGACATGAAAACTTGCTAACAGAATTGGCATGCCGTGTAGTTGGCACATGACACTATCATGTGCGGCGCATGCCGACGCCACATGAACTGTCTCTCCTTAAAGTATTATGTAAAGTGAGAGTGTAATGATATTTTGGGCTTACCATGAGACAAAAACAAATCCCTTGTGAGCAGAGTAGATACTATTTTCCTAATTTGTTCTTCTGTCATTATTAGCAGAGCCAATAGCCATTAGTACAGCAAAAGTCATCGCTCAATTTTGGGGTTATTGAGACAAGCTCGTAGCTGGAGTAACTTGGTCCATAGGGCCTTAGTGGCCTTATCACCTCATATGTAAATTCCGGGTTGGTGAGGAAATCTGCTTTTCCAAAATCCCATTTCCAAAATTCCCTGTGCTGAAATCCCTTACTCCAAAAGACCCTAAGAGAAAATCCCCAAGGAAAAAATCCCCCATTTTTAGATTTGGTGTTATTAATTCTGTCGCCACGATACCTAAAAATGGTGTTAAAAAGTGAGATACGTATATGGGGGCATGCTGCCCCCCTGCAACCCCCCTGCTTGTGGCCAAATATAGGATTTGGAGTAGGTGCAAGGTTGGGTATATATATGCAAAGTTTATTTTGCTTGTCAGAGATTTTGGCATAAATGATTTCGTTCCGGAAGATTTTGGGAAAAGAGAAGAAAAAAATAAGAGATTATGTCCAATAAGGGATTTTGAATTTCCTTCCTGCTACTTGTTAAAAAAAAAAAACAATTTTTGTTGCTTGACCGATGTTTGCTTTCGGGTCGTTGCTGACATGCAAGTGCCCTTTCTTAGCTCGTCGGCGGGTGTGGGACTTGACCCTTTTTTTCCGATTACTCGCCACCTTTTACTTCCTACTCCGCACCATTTTTCCCTATCCTATCCTATATGTGATTGACAATGTACGAGTAGTGGGGCTTTTTTACGTGCATTTTTTACGAACGACCAAAACTGTTTACAACCATTTTGACAATGGAGCACATATTTCGTAAAGAACTTTGGTACAATGAGATGGATGTGTCTCCAGCCTTTTCAGATGGAGTACGAAACCGATTCCGCAAAACAGGCGAAGATTAGTAAAAAAAATTAAGAGTACCTGATAAACCGACAGCTCGGGTGAAAAAGTGAAGACGCGGAGCATCCTCTGGATCCATTTACGAATAATATATTTTAAGAAGAAAGTCATCTAGTAGAAACAGTAAGGAACAAAATTGCATAGAGAAGTATTATCATAACCTACACTCGAAGACTTTCTGTTCATCACTGTTTTTTAAGCATATTTAACATTTTCGACATTTCACAAAATTTGAAAAAGGTTTTCTTAAACAATTTATGATTTCTGGTGACAACAACGACAATAAATAGAACACGTTCTTAGCATCACTATAAGAACATCACTTTTATTTAAAACGATCCAATATAAAATACAGTCCATTCTAAAAAACAATAATTTAAGTTGTCAAAATGTCAAATATCACACCTTGAATAACACTTTTAAACGGCTCAATTCCTTAACAGTTGGACAAAAATTCACACCGCACTATTCCCATCCAAAATGTACTTCACAACTGATCTGTAAATCCCGATTAACCACTGCGATTACCTCTGTTCGACCTACCTAACCGACGGAGATCTTCCGCACAGACAAAAATCCAACAAAAAAATCTCATTATACCGATAGAACTCGTTACGTGACGTAGCTAATAATACAACAAAAGGACGACGCTCTCTCACACCAGCAATAATCGTACCATCAACGGAAACTCCAATTGAATCCTTGAATTGAAATTCTAAATTACCTTTACATCTAATTAAAATAACAAAAGGACCTACCATACGTCGCACAAAGCAGCCCCTTTCAAAAATGAAGCATAAACATGACACGTTCAACAAAAGGTGCAAAATAATGAATATCTCACAACCAGAAATCCTAAAGGCATAAAAAGGACTATACCTAGACAGAGACCTTCTTAAATGTACCTACTCGCTCTTGGGAACCGAAAATGTGGAATGCATTTGTCGCTTTTGCATAAATTAAGAACACTTTTGAGAACAAAAAAAAAAAAAATAGAAAATTATTTCTGAAGTGGTTATGTTCGATTAGAATCGATTTAATCGAATATCCTATCGATATAGACACATCCCAAAGCAGACCATACACCAGCCAGCGTCGTAATTAAATTGTTCAACAACCCAAGGTATAACGATATGCAATTGCATTCAACCGCACCGTATACACACACACCCGCAGCCATCAGCCATAGCCGTAACCGATAATCACTTAAATATTTTACGGTTATTAGCCAAATGCAGGACGTTTTAATGAGTGTCCTTTGGTGAAATTCAGCTCAACAGGAGACACTACGGAAATAAATTTCGTGAATTAAATGCTTGATATACATCGAGAAACATGCACACCACGGATGCATACAACAGACAGGACATGGCACATACAAAAGGACGCACAGGTTTATCGCATTTGGGAGTAGGTAATAATCGATAAATAATTGCGTTGAATCGAGGAAATGGGACAGAAACGACATAAATTTAAATGAAATTGTTTTCACACACAGGACATTCATAGATATTCATATTCATTTGCCAAAGGGAAGGACAACAACTTGATTGTCCTTTCGCTGATGGTATACGTTACGTACTCCACTCATTTTTTGTTTTTTTCTGGGGTATTAAAAACAAATTTAATTTTGTTTTGTCAGAAAGATGAGAGAAGGACACATGTCGCACATGTTGTATCTGTCGACACTTAAAAAGGATGTTTGTCGTTTTGTCAACCCTTTTTTTTGTTGTTGTTTGGGTTCTGATGTATTATTGTTTTTTGTCGGAATGTTTTCTAGGAAAACTATATATACGAAATGGATATTCAATTAATTTGTCAGGACTTCTGGCATAGTGAGTGGGAAGAGGAATGTCACCAGTCACCGCATGCATTTGTGGTTGGGTATTATGGCAGGATGTTTTATCATTAAGCAGATGGTGTGCGTCGGTTTTTGCTTCGAAATAGCTGTTTCTGAGAAGAGATTTTGTCCGTCTTTAAGGAAATTCATTATTTTGCATTTGCATATCGTCGACACAGTCGACGGAAATTTAAATCACAATAAGGACTTCTCTGTTGAATGCAAAAATTCCCACAGTGATCGGAATTATATGTTTACGTCTGTTACCAGGTACTTAACTTCCAAACAACAGAGGGAAGATACAAAAGGGATTCCATTAAGTTATGCAGAATTTTTGCAAATCTCACCATACACATGAAGAGGGATCAAGGCGCCCCTAATCGCATTGGCAACAGTTGAACATCCCATCAGTTGGCACCTTACATACAAACAACAATTTCGTATGCGGAAGCCGAATAACATCACCTTTTCCAATCACTTTGCCATTTATCTACCCAGGGGTTAACTGCTGTGCAAATCCCGAAAAAGTTAAGGGTGCGGCACACACAAAACCCGGAAATTACTATTCGCAGGGAATTTATTCATACGAGGTGTTAAATTTGCATTGTTGCAGTTTTTGTTGTTTTGTTTGTCTATATTATTGTTGTTAATAGTTTAATGCGTTTCGACCTTTTGGCTATGTTGAGGTTTTGAGGCTCCTGTGGTTAGAGAGTACTTGCACTTTCAATAATGGAAATGGAAATATCTTGCGCGCAGAGGAAATGGAAGTTGTGTTGGTTGATTGAATAGTTGAGGACCCAACCGCATTGTTTTGGTGAATTCGTTTGTTTTTTGTTGATACTTTTTTTTTCAAAGAGGGAAATATATAAAGTGAGTTGACAGTTCAGAAGAAAAATATGTTCTTAACTTGAAGCCCATTGAATACTTTTGCTACACACTGGTAATGGAAATATATAAAGCTCAGCAGATCTGCGCAGTAGCGCAGTGGTTAGTGTGCTGGACTACTGTGCGGGGGATCCCAGGATCGATCCCCGGAAAAACACAAATTACATCTTAAGGTTTTTTCTACTGCGCCACCTCTCGCGAACGTCTGACAAACATCCGGAGAGTATGACTGTCATGAAAAAGCTTCTCAATTCAGCCGTTCGGACTCGGCATAAAATTGTAGGTCCCTTCCATTCGTTCCAAAATAGAAACTCACACAAAACGAATGGTTGCGAGAAGCTAGGCCTTGGGTGTCTAACGCCTGTTGCACCGCCTATTAATTTTTTTTAGATCAAAGCTACGAATGGCAATAGGGTTAGGGATACTCTCCGGGCACTGTATCTTCTAAGGAAGCATATTTGATATAGATATGTATTTGATTATATTAGAAAATTTCCATTTCGAGATCCAAAATATTAATGTTATGAAATATTGACCCACAGAGCCTTTAGAATATCGACAGTGACTAAAAATTAAAACCAAATACATATTTCTTTATTTCATATTTTAAAGTGTTGCGTAATTATTAATTTGTTTGAAAATAATCAACAAAAAGGAAAGAAAAAATAAATTTTGCAATTCTATACGAGATAATCTTTCATTCAATGTTTATATCTAGCAGATCCGTTGAGTAGAGTATTAACGGAGAAAAACGTACGACATGTTTATTCTAAGCGTGTAAATATAGAATAACTAGCAAATGCCCGCGGCTCCGCCCGCCGGTTTCTTTTCTTTTAAATAAAACTAAGCGCTATTTTAAGCTTACAAACTATTGTATCGCAATACCTTTTGTTAACTATACACGTTATTACTTTAGTGGGCGCAAGTATAGGTATAAACAACTGCAGACTGCAGTTCACACGAGAACATGCAACACATAGCTCTCCATGTGAAAAACATGGCTTCCCCCATTCTCTCCCAAGTAACCTATACTGATCCGGAGGATGTAGCCAATACAATGTTGAAAGAATTTTTAAAATCTGCCAAATAGTTCCAGAGTTAGTCCCTACGACTAAGTCTGCCAAGTCAATGGACATAATAGCTATTTCACATAACAACTCGTCACAGGTATGATTTGATTATTTATACTAAGCGATCATATCGTTAGACTTTCCATAGCTGCAGATCTCAAATATAGGTATTTAATTTACCATTGTGCAAACTTATTCACGCACTTATATGTACGTACATATGTAAATAGTTTGTTTTATGCATATCTATTCCCTACATCAAATTCAACTACGTCATACATACGCATATGTGCATTCTGAATGCTTGTCGTGCGAGGTGCGAGTAATCGTTCTATTTTTAGTATGCAATGTAAAACTACCCCTGAGCACAACTGCAATCGATAAAGCAAATTTTTCGCACTTGGCCAAATAAGATCCATTTTCAATTTTTTGTATCTCAGCCTCTGGATGAACCAGAAAGATGAATGTTAGCTCAAAATACTCGGTGAAGTATTGCCTAAGAATTAAAAGCATATCCTGAATTGGCATACATAGATTTATGAGTATAATGGCAAGTTAAGTGTAGTAAGGTCGAAAAAGAAAAGTTTGTTTGAAAAGTTTTTCAACCCTTATAGGACGAATTTTGAAAAATGATGAATGAGGCATGTAATAATGTTTGCTTCTCTATCAACATACAAACTTTTAAGTTCATACGGCTATCGGTTCGTGAGTCCCCCCTTTCTCCCCGCGACTCCTTTACTCCTGAGCATTTCTCACCCACCCTACGGACTAAGTTGGCCATACATCTATAAATCAGAAAAATCATGAAAATCGGACGAATCGAGTTATGGAGAAACGAACAGACGGACGTTGCATTTTATAAGTAGGTATAGTATGGATGGATGTGCGTTATGAATTTTTTTTTTTTTTTTTTTTCAAATCATTTTTGTTAGGTAAATGTTCTAAATACATATTTTAACTTAAAATTTCAACAAAAAGTAAGATAATTGACGAGAAAGTGATGCCATCTTGTGATTTTGTATACATTGGTGTATAGTTTTTTTTTGTAAACAATTTTTTTAAGAAGAACGAATGATTTATTTAATATTTGCAGATTAATTTATTTGAACTGCCTTTGGCTTCAAAGTGAGAATACAGAATAGAAGTAAAATCAGTTTTGACATTTGTAGTTTGATTGGAGGAAAGACAATTGTAAAGTTGTATACATACTTGAAATTACTATTGACTAACATGTCAATAAGATTTTATTTCCATTGGCATATAAGATAACTTTAAATTGTTTTCTAAATCATTTGCAATTAAGTTTTTAAAGTAGATACAAGTCAAAGCCAAAATATAATTTTTCATTAAGTGTTTGGTCCTTTTTGGACATACATAAAAAAATGTCTACTGCGTTTGCCGTAGAGCCCAGACGAGCCAATAGATTCGTATTGCTTAACACATTCTTCCGAAGTCAAGGCATCATCAGCAGGACCTAAAGCGATTCCTAAAGCAAGTCCATTTGCCATAACATCGTCATCTTGAATAGGCTTGTCAACTTCTTTAAGTCTTCTATGCTTGTTTTGGACTAATATTCATCAAGGTTAATCAACAAAAAAGTAGATTTATTGGCACTTAACCTTAAACTTAAAGGAGAAAATATCTCATTGAAGACGACTGCATCTTGAGCCTTCTTATAGTTTATTATTCTCCTGGGGGTGAACTCATTAAAACCTTCTCTTCTGAGTTTATAATTTCTTATATTATAGCCATTTGTATCTTGCAATATTAGCGGTCTGTAAGTCCTGTCTGTCTGTATAGGCACCAGCTGCCAATGTAGTGCCAAGACGAATGTACATACCTCGCAACAAATGATGCTTGTGATATACTGTCCGTCTACTTCACTGGTCAGGACAATTTTCACCAATCTTAAGATAATAACCAGATCACCATTTATGACGGGCTAGAACTAGAGTAGTTTGCAACCCGGTGCTGTATATGCTGCATGGATACGGGGTCAACATTTCCAACGATAGTGGCGTCAACTTGCCCCCGCCTTAGCCTAGTTAACGCAATAGTGGCTTTCGCGGCAGCTGTTTGTAATTGAGTTTGATGGACATTCTTTGAAGTTCCGACAAAGGTATACCCGTAAAGCTGTAACATTCGCACCAATAATATCTCAATTAGTGGGTGCAGGCATGTTGTTGTGGTATTACTGGCGAAAATTACATAATTTATTCTAAAAGAACTGACTGATGTTCAAATGTCCCATACGGTCTTGTTTATACTAAGGCACCCGTTTGCTCCAATTTAGGCTGACCCAATTTTCTGATGAACAAATGATGGGCGAGGTAAGTTGTATTGTTGACATATCCCGGTTAGTCAGCTCACACTTTGAAAATAATGAAATGAAATGAAATAATGAAAGTACATGTTTTTGAAATAGGAAAAACGTCATCTTGCAACAGTAGCTGAACCCAATTGTCTTAAATATTTGACTAACTATATAAAAAGCAGAAATGCCCAATTCACTGTGGCTATCAACGGGTTTTAAGCTCATGAATTAGGAATCGTTCACAATTTACCAACAACATCATCGTCTCCATTTACTACCTATAGGTGGCCCCGCTCTTAAATCATTTCAAAATAAGTCACTTATCCTTCAAAAATAATTAAGAATATACATTTTTCAATTTCTCAAGTCTTGTACCAATAGCAATGTAAAAGTCTTCAAGCGACATATTTCCACACCCCCTAAAACCTTAAAACAATAACAAGTCATTATCGCCTAGCAAGTTCCAAAAAAAAATAAAAAAATCATTAAACAATATTATACTAATATCCGAAATAAATCTCCAAAAGAAAGTCTTAACAACATCAAAACCACCATGAAACCTACCCCAATCGTTGAACGTAATGAAACATAAGGGTCAACTTCAAATCGCCCCCGCTCACGGTTCAAGGCCCACTCAATCTCCTCGTAATTATCATCCCACAATTAAATTACCAATTTATGGCGTGTGAGAGAACTCGAAAGAAAAACACTCGCTAAAACACGCGCGCGTATATACAAAACAAAAGAAAAAAAAAAAGGAACACCAAATTAACTTTGCCGCTTTAACACCAATTACAATATCCGTTACATCTAATTATCCCCGATGAGTGGTAGCTGAAAATGGAAATGAAAATTAAATCCATCCCCCAATTCTCACCCAAGTAGATTTCTCCGCGTTAGACAATTTCTCTCTTAAAGGGCGAACATCCTTAATGGACGCCGCCAGGTCCTTACAAGACAATCATTGTTGAGTGCTGCTCTGTTCTAAAAAAAAATTATCCATCCTTGCTGCGTAACAGTATTAATTAATTTCCTATCCTCACTTTGCCGCGGGAACTAAAACTGTGCGCGTTGTTGAGTCGGGTGGGGTTCGTTGGGTGGATAATGTTTACCTTGGGGCTATTCACCTTTTTTGTGCGTCCTCGTGCTCTATTCGCACGCACATCTCTTTAAAAAGAAAAATAAAAGTAATTAGACAATCGCTCAAGGGTATTTGCTCAAAGAAAACAGATTTATTGTCCTTCCACTGTCTGATAGGATTCCAATTAGAACAATCAATGACGTCATCGATTTGAGGGTGAATCCGCCATTGAAACGTCCAGCCATCTGGCGATGAATAGCTGAACTATTTCCATCACATTTCCCCTTCTACCCCGGCATTGGAATGGAAACTCACAAACAATAGCTAACCTGTGGGGTAGAAGTAGAAAAAAAAACCTTTCATCCCCTGTGGACACACTGGCATCTTAGGGGTGGATTTTTTCTATATCCCAAGAATTATATTAGATTTTTTTTCCTTCCACCCGTCAGAGATGTTTGCTGTTGATTTTGTATACATGTAGGTACGTATACATAATGTGCGTGTGCGGGGATATTCGTCCTCTGCTTCTGATTCTGACAGTCGATTTGTGGGGTCGAACGCAGGGCTCGGGGGTGATATTAGGCCACACCTTTTCGGTTTTTCCCATCATCTATTTTATGTTCAAACAATTTTGTGTGTGTGCCGTTTACCCTCGAATGCGTACGGACATTTTTTTTTTTTCGAAATTGTGAGTTTTTTTTTGTATATTTGGTGCGTATGGTCCGTTATCCTGCTTATTGAAGAAGGAAACGCAAATGATTTTGAACTTCAAAGAAACACAATTTTTTGTACGTTTCACTTGAGTGCGTATTTTAGTGGCATTTAAATTTGTTTGCATAGAAACATAACACACGAATGGATGCCATAGCCGCATAGCAACCCCTGACGTTCGTTTTAATACAAAAAAAAGGAACACGAGAAAGAAAAAGCCCCAGAAATCGTTCATCCATTAGGTGGAAGGAAATTGAAGGTGGATATACATTATACACCCTTATACACAAAAGACGTTTACCAAGATCGTAAATAAGTCGTTTCTGTTCGGTTATCGGGGTATGCCTCCCAACCATCATCAGGAGTCAGAGGGAAGAAGGCAAGAGATTTTTCATCCTGCAGATGAAAATCGTTGAAGAAAAACCATTTTTCATTGTATATTGCTTTAGTTGAAACTGGGAGCACAGGGTTTCTGAGCAGTAAGCAGTGTGCAGATATACAGATAGTTAATCGTAATAGCTGATGTTGCTGACGTCGTCATCAGCTACCTACGTTACATCCTACGTCGCTCGTCTGAGCGAATATATAAAATTAAGGAAATTCGATTTATATGAAAATCAACAGAAAAGACCAGATGATGGTGGTTGGAAAATCGCTCTTTTGCTATCCTCACATAGATATGGACACAAAAATGTGAATATAGAGCTTCATATCCACGTATACCCTGAGTGAGTATGCTGTATGCTGTATGCATATGAAGGTAGGACAACTGATGATTATTACGGCCCTTGTTTACGGGTTTTTAAGTTCCGTTCAAAAATTATAAAGTCCTTGTTACAATAGGTATTTATCTTTTGGAACTAGAAATTATCACTTTTAGCTAATGTTCGATTTATGATTCCCTTCGTCGAATTGAATCTGATATTCCTTTCTTATTTTCAGTAGATATTCAGTCATATGGAAAGGAGACACTAAATTTCGGAGAAAAAACGCTTGATTACCAAATTAACAGAATGGTACACGAAATCTACATAGCTACAATTGAAAATATGCAAAATGTTTCAATTATTGAAAACAGGACAGCATTAAATTTCTCTGAAAAGGAGAACATGTTGTCGCTGAAGTAGATTTTTTAAATAACAAACACAATTAGGGCTTCAAGTTCGCATATCGTGTATTTAGTTTGGAAACAACACAATCGGATTATTCTTCTAGTCCGAGCCCGAAGCTGTTCAATTAGATTTAGAAACAGTTACCAATTACCGCTCCTGCGAGCGAGCAATAAGTCACGAAAAGATGCGAATTTTACATGGAGCACTGGAGCAGAGAAACAAATTTCATCATCGTATCCATCAGTAGTTCGTTCCCAGCATTCCTAATTTTTTTAAATATACGTACCAATTTATGTGTATAAAATGTAGGATAGACAGGAAAAAATGTTTTCACATTAAGAAAATTACATTTTTAAATTCATTCATACATTTTCGATGGCCCGCTTATCCATTAAGTGGGTCGCGGGTGTAGGTTGCTCAAGTGGACCCTCTGCATAGATGTAGATTCTCCGTCATTTACTCTAAAAGTCTAAATCATCAAGGGCAATCCCCACACCGGTAGAGGAGATATTATGCACTTGATCTAACCATCTCATCCTGGGTCTACCTAAAGGACGCCTGCCTGATTGGGGACATGCGTTTAACATGACCAAACCATCGAAGCAAGGACCGCTCGATGCGGCCCAGCCAAAGTACCTACTCGACGCTTTTGGCCTTTTGGACAAAATGTACTTTTTATACATCTCATAAGTTTGTGGCTGTATATTCCTCTTCATTCGCCCTCATCGCACAAAGATTTTCCAGGAATCGTATTGCCTATAGATACTATACTTGTGGGATCCCTACGTTATTTCCTTTTCCAAAATCCCTCTCATTTGTTTTTATCTCTTTTTCCAAAATCTTCTGGGACGAAATCCCCTATGCCAAAATCTCCCATTTATGTACATACTTATTAAATCCCTCGTTAAAATCCCCTCTTCCACAGTTTAGAATCTATCCGTTTTTTAGGCGCGTCGTTTTGGAAGTAAAATTAAGCAAACAACATAATATAAACTCTGCATATACCCAATTTCGCACATATACCGCAAGTCTGACAGTAAACCCAAGCAGGGGGGTTGCAGGGGGGTTGCAGGGGGGCAGCATGTCCCCCAATACGCATCTCACTCTGTCGCGCGATTTCGTCCCGTGGGGATTTTCTCTCAGGGTCTTTTGGAGTAAGGGATTCCAGCACAGCGGATTATGGAATAGGTGATTTTGGAAAGGGGATTTTGGAAAAGGAGATATCATCACCAACCCTATACTTGTCTATCAGGACAAATGCTTATCAATATTACATATTTTACAAACATTTGCTCCCATGACTGTCGAATTATAGCGTTTTACATGTTTTTTTTTTCTATGGGAGGTGCCACGCCCCTTAGTCCAATTTTTCCGAAATTGTCTAAAAATTAGAGCCCAATCGGTCAGATTTGGTAAGATCGCTCAGATCGGTAAGATTTGGAATGTTTTTTTTGCATGGGAGGTGCCACGTCCCTTTACCTAGTTTTGACCAATCTTCACAGGAGCACTTCCAATACCTAACTTCATCTGTAAATTAGTATGGGAGGTGCCACGCCCCTTTGTCCAATTTTGACCAATCTTTGCAGAAATCATATATGGACCAATACGAAAGATGTGTGAAAGTTTGGTTAAAATTGGTAAATGCGTTAAGGCGTGAATCGACGACAAACGCGTCGTCCATGAAAATGTGATGAGTCACAACTTGGAATCGTTGACGTTTTTCAGGATTTCTTTAAGACCAAATTTGGTCTATACATTTGATCCGCTAGGCCCAAGGGACATAATATAGATGAGACAGCTGATAGTCTACTCGTCGTACACGTTTTTCTTCTACCATACTTGGTTTATGATTTAATGGAAGCGGCCTACCAATGCATCACCTCCGTATTTGAAAAGCTCCTATGGTCAAGCGTTCGGAACTGACAGACTTCTTGTTCTTAATCGTTCTTTTCTCTTGTATATTGTGTAGCAGAAGCAGGTGCTCGAAATGCTTCTTAAACACTTCCCATATCCCATGTGCTGCAATGACCTTCGTTACCTGTTTCTAAGAGCTTAAGTTTCAGTCTGAAAGCCAGAAGAATTGTTTAATTTAATAAAACATTTAAGGAAAAAAAAACTGTTTTATTGACTGCGACTAAACTAGGTCTAACTTCACTGTTAAACACTAAACAGTGCAACCTTTTCTAACGGACATCAACAGACATCTCCCTTGTACGGACTTCAAATTTATATATGGCAGACAATTCCAGTACTAATATGTATGCGGAGTCCTTATTTGCTCGAATAGGCAACTGTCTTAATCGGACGAGAGTCCTACGTTACAGATTAAACCCAAAAACAGTTTTCCCTTAAACGGACACAGCTATGGAACGCACTTTAAATGCATGATGTTAAATGTACAGTCATCGGCGAGCGGGAACGCTTTGCTATTATTTTTGTACCTACTTTAACTTGTCAAATTGTGTGAAACTCATAATAACGAAAGCAGTGTATCAAATTACAAAACGTACTTAAGCTATTTGAAACAACGCCATATTGAAAAATAATAAAGAATCACCCCTATAGCCACACTCCCACCCCGTAAGTAAACTTAAAAATAAAAAAATGGCAGCCCTCCTATCTAACAAACAATGACATCGCTCTAAATTATTTTTCCATTAGGGTACATCCTATATAGTCCTTGTTAATTTCCATCAAACAACAAAAAAGTTAATCCCGTGAAAGGATGTTACCCAGACACGACTTAAACTATATCCCACCCATCCCGGCTTCATAAAATTCAGTCAATTCATCACATCGTTTGAAATTCGAATAATTTTTTTAAAGGAATTAACTATTTTTTAATAAAAAATTTCATTTCATAAGGACTCGGCGTTTTATGATTAACACGACATAAGAAACAACTGTCATTGTCACTGATGAGTTATTGTCCAAAATAAGTATAGAGAATGTAGCATCATCACTTAAGGGGATTTACAGGACATTTTTATCCCTAAGCGATTTTACTGCATCAAAAAAATAAAAAAAAATCCCCACACACTCACTGGGATAAATGAAATAAAAAAGGATATTCGCGTGGTTTTTGATTAATGATGTGAATTTCATGTTCCGTCGCTTTGTTAAATTTTTATCGCCGGACCACAAAGCCTCTGCAACTTTACGAGAAAGTCGTCGCCATGCTTATACAACTCCCATTCCACCACGCATCTAATGAACTCTGTACATTACTCCCAGAATGAGTAATGAAAAACTGGCGTTAAAATCTTCTTAATTTGATTACAATGAACACGAAGCAACACAACACAGCAAATGAAAATGGGACGACTGGTCGAGCGCATATAACACTTCGTTAAATGTCGGCAAGGACGATATAAAGTTGACGTCAAAAGAATATTAAACACATTTCTGTGGAATTGGAATCCAGAGCCAGATCCAGTCCTTGTTGTCAGGCTATACTCTTACCACGACTGTAATTGAATGGTAAGTAATTACAGTTGTTGATCGCCTGTGTAAGAAGTCCTACATCGTGTTGGCGCTAATTTTTCGACTGGACCAACCCTTTTTCGATTTTCTTTTGAGACTGTAATCGATTGATATGCAAATTCGTATAACGACCGAAGGTAGGTAGGTAGTTATAGTATTTTTTGAGACTTCCCTTGATGAGGAATTATCACATCGGCATAGGTACATGTGGCAGAAGGTAGCTCTTCCAGGGGCTCTCTACAAGACGTTTTGATACTGGGGGTAATTTGTGATGTGGCGGATGCATAGGCATTTGAAATTGCCCAACAAAAGATTTGTATGCTGTCCTTTATTATGGCGCGCAGTGAAATAAACGGATACATTGTCATTACGCTAATTCGAGTCTGCGTCATTTCAATTACAGACTTTTTATTATGCTACCGGGTTAAATAAACGAACTAATTGCGGGGCTTGCAGAAAGGTCCCGCTGCGATATACAGAAGTGTAAATCTGCCCGCAAGGATGCCAGAGCAGGTGATGTGCTACAGAGCACGTAATTTGTTGTGCAATTGTTAAACACGACATTGCAATGATGTGAGAATGGATACCAAAAATGTTGGCGCTGCGTTTTATTGGCGCCGCCACCGACTAAATTATTGCCGATGAACAAGCCGTGGAGGCAGGTGGAAGGCGTCAACTTCGATTAGGCGGTATGGTAGCAAAAGTTATCGCAGCGGTTATGCCTCCAATGGTACTAATTTTAAATGTAATTGCTGGCGTATACACAAGTTAACCCAGTTTCAGATGTGATCCTTGAATTGTTTTCGCTTTCGCTACTGAGGAATGCACAATTTATTAATCACAGGACGTCTACGTTATACGTTTCGTTGCTGCTTATATTTTTAATCATGATCCTTCAAGGCGTTCTTCTCAATTGATCGCGTTAAAATGTATATCAAGATATAATGTGATCTCTTTGATTTTTAAATTGTTCGTCGGTCCACAACCAGACAAAGCCGTCCTCGTCCAACATAAAAATAACCTGTTGCCATATGGTTCAAATATTTTCGTCTGAAAAGAAATTATTTTCATCTGCTAGTTTTTGTCAGATTTTTTTAAATATTCGATCTGAAATCTGAATAAATCGTCAGCATTATTTTTGTCTCTATGAATGTTCCTCAATTGTTTTTTTTTTTATATTTTTAGATTATTTTTAATTTTTCAGACGATTTTTAAATTTTTCAGATGATTAATATTTGTTTTCAAACGTTTCCAATATCTGATGACTTCTATTTATTTTTAGACTATTTCAATTAAATTTCAGACGTTTTTTCGATTTTTGCCGACGTTTCAATTTTTTTTGTTTTTTTTTTAAATACTATTTATTTGTAGACGAAAAAATGTTAGCCGTTGCCATATTTGACAGACGAAGAAACTATATTCTTGATCTTGTGCTGAAGAAAAATAGTATCTACAAATGTGACAGTGACCACTGACCTGACACCTGACGCAAAAAAAATCAGCATTTTTTCATATGAAACGCTTTGAAAGAGAGCCAAAGAAAAAATAACAGTACTTTTTGAATTGTTCTTTCTGTTTCCTTTTCTCAACATCATAAGCAAAGCAAACAGTAATCATCATCAAATGTGGGCGCAGTAGCGCAGTGGTTAGTGTGCTGAACTACTGTGCGAGGGATCCCAGGTTCGATCCCCGGAAAAACACAAATTACATCTTAAGGTTTTTTCTTCTGCGCCACCTAACTGTCCTGAAAAAGCTTCTCAATTCAGCCGTTCGGACTCGGCATAAAATTGTAGGTCCCTTCCATTCGTCCCAAACATAGAAACTCACACAAAACGAATGGTTGCGAGAAGCTAGGCCTAGGGTATCTACCTGCCTGTTGCGCCACCTATTTATTTATTTTTATCATCATCAAATGATACATTTACGAACAATGTTTGGAAATAATGCACAATGTACCTTAGAAAATGTTTGTGCTTATTCAGTTGACGCGAAGTGTATAACAATTTTATCATAATCTATCAGGCATTCCTTTAACAGATGCTCATTTGTGTGACATAAGAACAGCTATCTATCATAAATGTAGAGTCCATACAACGATAAAAGTCTTTATACAAATTTTACGGAGCTTCAACGCGTACATATATTTACATATTCTTCCAGCGAGGTCGCATAGCCCATACACACGTAAATGTGCATATCGTTCCCCAGTAAGTTTGCATAATCTGTATCAAGTATATTCTTCGTCTATATTATGTTTTCGCGAATCTATAGCGTCTCTATAACCGTCTGGGCACCCCAGCATCGCATTCTACAGACGATCCCCCTGCCCACTATTACCGATTATCTGCCGACGAAAATAAACTTCGAAAAATGCTTTACCCATAAAATACCGGACAGAAACCAATGGGATTCACAAAATGTCTTACAAAAATCACTGTCAATATTCATAGACGGTTCTAAGACACTAGAGGGAGTGGGCCGGAGTCTTTCAGAAGAATTGAATCTGGGCCTCTCCTTCTGTCTTCCGAAACACTGCAGTGTCTTTCAAGCCGAAATCATAAGCAAATTATTCACGCGGGCGCAGCAAGTAGAGCAAGGTTCAGAATTCAGATGGAAATATCTAGGATACTGCTAGGCTCACCTGGCCAGCTCTGGACACAAAACGATCCAAGGAGCTTCGACTTAAAAGAATCAGTATCTCGAAGGTTGTTAATGTGATCTCCGGGCACTGCTTATTAGGCAGACACGCGCAAAGGCTAGGTCTACCATACATTGAGTTCTGCAGAAGCTGTAGAGATGAAGGGGAGGACGAGTCCGTCACTCACTTTCTCTGATGCATTTGCCCTTTCTTGGCCAATCTAAGAATGGCCCACTTAGGAAACTATTTTCTCAATCATCTCAGTGATAGAGGTAATACAAGCGCCGCCCTTAGCTTTATAACCGGCACCAAATGCTTTACATGAGTAGCCAGCAAATAAATAGCTAACCAAATCCCAGTGGCATGCACAATGGGCCGAATAACGGCCTAAGTTTTCTCTCATCGAGAGCCACTTTAACCAAACCTAACCTAGGTATAGTTGGTTATATCCGCTTCGTTGGGTATTTTAATATGCAATTACACTTCCTTAAAGCACTGAGAGATATTAATATCTTATAAACTCTGTCTATCTCTATCTGTTTGAACTCTGAACTTAACCTTTTGTATGTATACGTGGTGAGTGCCGAACATCTAAGCTCTTCATCACTGAAGCTCCTTCTTATCTTTCTTCGAAAGACGGGAAAACTAAGTACAGCAATGTAAGGTGTCTGTTTGGCAGTACAATGGACCAGTAGTTGTGTCTGAGTCCTCCATCGGATAGTAACAACCTCCGACAAAAAAAAAAAAAAAAAAAAACCTTTTGTATTCAGCATGACTTCAAGCCCGGCAGATTAACCAGAGACAACATTTTTAAACTGATGTAAATCTTGAATAAGATTAACTTAACGCCGATTCGGGATCACCGTAAAACTGTTTCACATTTATGGCGCGCGACAAAAATAAAAAAAAAAAATGTTATAAAAGCAATTAAAGGATTTCCAACTTGTTCTGTCGTTCTGGAACAGAATTGTGACAGTCAATTCAAAACTATTCAATTAGGGGAGACTGGGTACGGTTGAAACAATTTCGCTTATATCATCCATAACATTGCCTTTTATAAGCTGAGCGATAATGAAGTTATGTGAAATGTAAGAGCATGTTTTCATCTATAAGTGGACACTGTTTTTTGAGTACCCTGTGTCTTATATTACGTCGTACATCAAATTTAAAAAAAAATTCCAATTTGTTTCAACCGTACCCATACCAGGGGCGATTGAAACAGCATGGGGGGTCAGTTGAAACACGTGCAAATAATACAAAATCTTACATTGTTGCATATATAATTAATTTTTTATTTCAAATAATGGCTCTGTTTAACAATGTTTATCACATGAATGTTCTATATTAATTTAAAAAAAAACGAAAACTACAAAAAAAATAATATTATTCTTAAACAAAAAAAAAAAAAATTATCAAAAATAAATAAAAAGCGAAAAACCGTAGGTAGGTACTTCATTAAATAATTTAAAAATAATAACAATAATAATAATACATAATAATAATTTAATAATAAAAATAAAAAATAATAGAAGCGAGCAATTTATTCCATGCTTCTTCGCGCCCTGCGCAATAAATATCCTGCCTTCACCTACTCATAAGCATCGTTAAATGTTGACAATTCCACATTTCCTCTAGAAGTCTTCCTCACACGTTCTCGGGGCACGAAAGATAAGTAAACACATTGTTTCAACCGTCCCCCGAAAAATTGTTTCAACCGTCCCCAACCCCTCCTTCAAGTAAAAAAAATTATAAAGTAAAAGAAACAAGACTGCTACATTTAAAATAGTCACCATGTTGTATTCTACACTCTTTACTGCGTACAAAATAAAACACACAACAATCTCACATGAATAGAAACCACAGTAAAAAGAAAAATAACCGAACAAAAATACTTACTTTGGCCTGTCTAAAAACAAAACAACATCCTATTCCCAACTGGACTGCGCGACGAACGAAGGAAGACTGAAATTCGTCTAAGGACTTGTTTCTGCTTCATCCACCCCTAATACTCAAACACGCTGCGCATATGGCTCGCGAGATATTTGCGTTGTTTCAACCGTCCTGTGTTTCAAACCGTACCCAGTCTACCCTACAAAAGATAGCTTCAAATCAGTCCGACGATGGTGTTATTTGAAGTAGCTTTAATTTCTGTCAAAGTAACTGTGTCTGAGTTATTATTGTGGTCCTGGTCACCCTTAACGATAATTCCTAGACGTAATTTTTTTCAATAACAATTTTCCAACAAAGATTGTTAAAATCAAATCGAAAATTGTTGTTCTTCGTCGCTTTCCATTCTATGTAGTAGTCAACATGGAAGGCACTTTCCTCAACGCATCCATTTAAATGCTGAGTTAAGCAAACGACATCAATGGCCGTATTAGAGGCTCTCAGGGCTATTGGTTGGTCTTGGAGGAAATAGACAGACAAACAAACAGACATCTGTTCACAATTTGGGACGAAACATCCCTATTCATCAGTCGAGGTAATTATTAAGCAGTTCAGGTACATCGGGGATCGAGGTAAACATCATGTCCACGATTGGGAATGACAACCTAGGGGGGATCCGGTCAAGAATAACCTTATTAAACGGCATCTTCCTCGGTCTACCAAAATCAATATGTTTAAATCTCCTAAATCGATGGACACAATTTAGAGTCCATAGAACCCTTATTTTGAACTTCCACTTGCGTTCTGGAACAGAGTGCAATCACCAGCCCCTTGCCTATGAATAAGTTATTATTTCAACGTCTTTTACTTTCACCTAATAAAAACAGGCCTTGTCTTTTTCTATCAAATAAAAAGAAGAAAACTAAACGATCAGGAAGAAAAACGAAGTGGCTATTCGCCCGTACATTTTGACAGATTTTGTACTGAACTGACGTTTACCGATTTTCGAGACACGGGTACGTAATCAACGTAACGTAATCCTATTTTCATTAAAAACTCTTCATAAATATAAAAGTTTGATCCTAAACGTACGGCCTTATGTCCGAAAATGATTATACTGGAGTTTAGAGTCCTTGCCGCGAGCGTAGCGAGCCACATACCCCAACTTGACGCAATATAAACTTTGACATTTCGTTACGTACCCGTGTCTCGAACAACGGGCGAATAGCAACAGCCGAAGAAAAAAGCTAAAAATAAAACACAAAAAACCCCAAGAAAATCCGAGAAACAGGAAAAAACCAACGAACAAGAAAAACCAACGAAAAAAAAAAAACCAAGAAAAAGCAAACAAAAAACAAGATAAAACAGAAAGCCATATGAGATTTATGATTGGCTTCATAGGTAAGTACTTACGTTGGTGAAGTTGGTTGCGGCCACCATACTCTTATGAATTCTGTCCGTCGGTCTGTTTGTTTTCTTTTGCTTTTCGTCATTCACTTACAATCAAATTACATAAATAAAATAAACACTGAGATCGGTTCCTAGGCAAAATAGGTATTTTGAGATAAATTCTTCTGGAAATATGTCACAAGGAATCAAGTTCCACTTGTGATCTGACCGATTGCCGCATTCTCTCGTTCCTGATTTTACGGAGTTCAGTCAAGTGGTGGAAGTCGAAGTGCTCCACAAAAGTTTAGTCAAGGAAAGTTTTTTTCTTCTCGCCGACCATTAATTTATAAATGAGGCTGTCCCTAAGCCTTAACCTTATAAACTGTTGGGATGTATGTTTTTTCTTTAATCTTCTTTAGGTATGGGATTTGCTCCAGAGAAATACGTTATGAAATTAAGCATACAAAATAAATTAGCTAAATTAGATTTTTTAAGAACGGACACATCACACTGTGTTGAATTTTAGTCTCCGAATATTGCTGAAGTCTGTTGTTTGTTCACTTTCACCAGTACCTAGGTAGGTAGGTAGGTAGCAGTGGCGGTTCACATTGAACCCAATTAGCACTAAGATGTGCCGTTTTGTTACCACGACTCGTGTGACCTATTTTTGGTGATTGTTTAGGATGTGGTCCGGTCGGTGCCTATAGCCAACCTGTGCAATTGAGAAAACGGATAAGATCCTGTTTCCCTTTGCCCGAGATGTCGCTAAGGTAGTCAAAGAATGGTTGGTTTAGTGCGCGCAGTCTGGCTCTCGCTAGAGCTGGACATTTGCAGAGGAAATGAGAGAGAGTTTCTTTTTCATTTGTATTACCGCAACTGCGGCAATGCGGGTTGTATGGGATACCTAGCTTGGCCGCATGGTCTCCAATTGGCCAATGCTCCGTGATTACTGCCGTGATTCTGGCAATATCTGGGCGGGTTCTGCTTAGTAGGTTATTTGTTCTGTTTTGGTTGTAGGTAGGCCATATCTTCCTTGATAAGACGCAGTTTGTCAACCCCGACCATCGGGAATTGGCTATCTGCAGAAAATGCGAATGTATCTGTCCCTTTACCGCTCCTAGCGGAATGTGGACCCTCGTTGAGAGCGAGGCGTGTAGTGCTGAGCCCTTCCTGGCCAGCTCATCCGCGCGCTCATTGCCTGTTATGTCACTATGCCATGGAACCCAGAGAAGTGTGACCTTGCAACGCTCGCTCAGACAGGAAAGTTCGTTCCGGCACTCCTGCACCAGTTTAGAGGATATGGTAGCCGAGTCGATGGCTTTGATAGCGGCTTGGCTATCTATAAGGTTAGCAATGCTTTGTTTAAGCGTTGTGTCACGCCCTAGTTGCGTACAAGCTTCTCGGATGGCCAGTAATTCCGCCTGGAAAACGCTGGCAAAGTCCGGTAAGCGTGCTGAAATTGATATTTGAGGTGATTCCGAGTAGACACCGGCCCCTACACCACAGCTCATCTTAGATCCGTCGGTGTATATGACCGTGTTAAAGCCCTTCACTACTTCCTCCCTCTTCCACTGATTCCTTGTTGGGAAACCAACGTGGAAGCCTTTCGTGAAGTTTAATTTGGGTGTTATGTAGTCGGTTGGAGATGTGACCATGCCGTTTGGTAGCGAATCCAGGATGTTGCTATGGCCATACGGCCTTGCAGTCCAGCATCCCGACTCCTTGATTCTTATAGCACTGCATAATACGGTATATTTTGTGGGTAGGTCAAGAGGTAGAAGATGCAAGAGCACAGTAAGCAGTAAGGGCATCTGTTGGGGCCGACCTCATTGCCCCCGTGGTACCTATACTTGCTGTTCTTTGCAATCTTTTCAATTTCGTGAGGTTGTAGACTTTGCTCAACGCAGGCATACTAGTGATCCATACCAGTATGTACCTACTTAGGGTTTTTTTTTTTTTTTTTTTTGGAAATTGAACTTAAGATTGTCCCATCTGGAGGTTCATCATCTGGGACTAGCGTTGCCGCAAAAAAAATGTTCTTAGGTGCCATTGACGGTAACCAAAGGTGCCAACTGGGTGCCACCAGCCCTTCAACGGCAGAGAGATATTTAAAAACACAAGAAACATATAATTTCGGGAGTCGGACAGAATCTCGAAAAATGTAATCCCGAAAGCCCAAAATCCCGAAAATCCAAAATCCCGAAAGCCCAAAATCCCGAAAATTCAAAATCCCGAAAACCCACAATCCCGAAAAACCAAAATCCCGAAAAGCCACAATCCCGAAAATCCACAATCCGGAAAATCCAAAATTCCGAAAGGCCAAAATCCCGAAAGTGAAACTAAAAATTTTATTGTAGCAACAAAAATAGCGTAACGACTACAATTATTGGCACCCCTAAGGGAATTTCAACTTTGAACAACTATAACATTTTTGTTTATAGAGTTATTTGAATCTGTTGTATACAGAAGTATAAATTATTTAATTCCTAGTTGATAAAGTTTTATAAATAACGGTTTAGTTATTGAAAATATATTTAAAATGCAAATTTAGTAAAAGCTTACAAAAAACCACAATTATTGGCACCCTGACATAATTATTGGCACCCCAAAAACTACAATTATTGGCACTCTTTAAAACAGAAAAACATCATGTTTTCCAAGGGCAAATAAACAAAAAATATTATTTTCTTCGTTGAAAATTTAATTAATTTAAATAAGTATTATAAAATTAATATTTTTTAAAGGAAACAAACAAAAATTTGTTTTTAATATTATTTAAATCATTGTAGAATTCAATAAATTCAAGAAAGTAGAATAGTAGGTATGTATTTTTCAAAAAAGGCAACCTAAATTTACCGTTAAGCAATATGTACCTATGGATATCATATAAGATGTTAGATCTTTTTGCTCTGAACAAACCGGAAATTGGTGCAGAAAAACGCATTTACCACAAAAATCAATGAATAACGGTTGAATGATACAACTATTGGCACTCACAAAAGTACAACTATTGGCAGTGTCAATAATTGTAGCTACATAGGATGTAATTATTGGCATCCCCCTGCCAATAATTGAACCCCAGTTTTTTTTTAACCCAATTACTGGCACCCCTTTTATTAATAAAACAATAACTTTTTTAACAAAATATATTTACAAACGACTTATTTAATGCATTCTTATAGTAAATAAAGAAAGTTTTCATTAAAAAATATAAAAGAAAGTAGTGAAAAAAAGTTTACAAAATTATAGGTCCTTAACCAAAACATTGAAAATTTTGAAGTTTTGTTTTTTTTGTCGCACGTGATTTTACTTTCACTTATAAAACAGAAACGGAAAGGAATGTCTCCAAACTAAAGACACAGAAATATGAGAAAAATGTGCAAATTCAAAATAAAAAATAAATTGACTTATTCGAACAAAGGGTTATTGAGAAAATCACTGTTGAATGATGCTGTAATTGTAGTCGTTACGCTATAAGTCAAATTTACTTAACAAAATAAACAAAATAACAAACTTCAAATAAATAAAACATAACAAAAACAGTTTAATTCTTATTAACAAAAACGTATAAAAAACGATCCATGGCAAAACAATATCTATTACAAGTTCATATTGTACGCAATTCCTGTTAGAAAACTTATTTCAGAACGCTCGTTACGTTACGCGTAAAATTTTGTAAATTTTTTTCCTTCGTCACGTAACGTTTTCTTAGTTGTTGCATCTCACCGGCAATTATTTTAGCCAAACATGTTTTCACACGGATTTGCTCTTCACATAAAATAGCAATCAGTGAATATACACCAATGTGTGAATGCCCTGCGGCGGAGCCACGCCTCTACGTTGTTCTGTGTCCTCGGCAGATTTTGTTTCAAAAGGTTACAAACCTACCAAAAATTAGGGGAGTATGCAGGACTACCTGCAAGTCCGTAACGTTTTCTTTTTCTACTCACTTTGTATTACGATGTTCACTGGCTAAAATCTAGTCGGTCAGCTATCACACTAACGCACATTGCGAATTGCAGCGCAACATTACAAAACATTATTACGGTAAATGGAATGGACAAACACTTGTCTATTTTACATTCAAAACAAAGTAAAGAATCTCGAAAATTTGCGCAAATTTTTCATTTTATATAATTTTTCGGGATCTCGTTTTCGGGATTCTTTTTTCAGGATTTTGGCTTTTCGGGATTGTGGGTTTTCGGGATTTTGGTTTTCGGGATTTAGGTTTTTCGGGATTTTGGATTTTCGGGATTTTGGATTTGCGGGATTTTGGATTTTCGGGATTTTGGTTTTCGGGATCGTGTCCCCGATCCTATAATTTCGCATTAGTATCATTACGATTATTTGTGTATGAATTCGTACACACACACACGATATGTATGTTTCACTTAATGACTTTATTAAGTTTTTTTCATTAACCAATAAAGCAACGTAATGACTTGCACTCTCAATCAATTTTAAACATTTTAAGAAATGTTTTTTTTTTTAATATTATGTATTAAAATGTCTCAATCTCATAAGGTACCAAATGAGAACTGAAGGTGCCAAGGTGCCAATCGGACTGTAGGGTGCCAAAATGGCACAATTGTGCCACTTCGGCAACGCTATACTGGGAGTCTAAACCGCAAAATTCGTTATCTCGGAAAGTCTTCTCTCGACTTTTGTCTATGAAGTGGTAGTATTTCGAGATGGTTCCCCAAAAAATCGCTCCTGCCAACACAATCTCGCAAATAGTAAGGTATCAAGAGCCCCACTTAAATTGCAATAATTTCTGAGTCAATAAAATAAATTAAAACATATACCTAGATATTTCAATAAAATCAGCAAAACCGCATATTTACTGAAATGCTTTAAATTAATCATAATTGCCGGTCCATCCACATAATGAAGTTGCTAATTAAAATCACAGTACAGTGAGTTTATTCCAAAACCCGTCACTGTGTGCTCCTCATTCATTATCTCATCATTAAGTGTGGAACAATTTTTTCGCAACCCCTCGCACGTTCACGTTCGACTAATTAAATGATTATCCTTCATCGTTTTGATCATCGCGCACATAAAGGACACACCACAATAATGAATGCCAATCTGATGCTATACACCGAAATTAATTAGCATTACAAGCGCCCCGAAAACACTTCCGCAACAACATCACTTGTTCCGCAAAACACAGAATTTCCGCACACTCTCTGGTAAAATCAACAAGTCGGATATATCCAGGATTGCCGCAGCCACAATGGCATAATGAGTGCATTAAGGGGGATGAATCACCTCTCTATAATATGATTGCAACTGTTGTATAGCGCAAACAAAAATTTGCACAATAAAACGCTAATAATGCGATGCGATTGTCAATGGTTCGTCCTCCAATGATGATGTGGATAATGATGATTATACTGCAATTGAATGTGAATCCTGCAGCCCTCCTAAATGGATTCGAGCTCGCGAATAGAGTGCAAAAATATTCATCTGAAGGGTGCTTTGTCCTGCTTTCATCCCCTAGTTTATTGATACGTAATCCCGATAATTGGGTATTGGTAGAAGTCAATTATTTGCAAGCCAAGATAATGCCGATACTGGCGGTGATGTTGATGTCCTCTCGTTCGAGGTAAAATGGTTGAATTGTCAACCCCTAGCAATAAATCCCCTTGACAACAAATTTCTCCATCAATATTTGTCTAGGATTTGTTTTCTTCTCTTTTGCATTTATTTTCTGCACAATGATATTGTTTACGGCAAATGTAAATTTGCTGTTTGGTTCGTGTCCTTTGCCAATTATCACCGGCACGACGAAAAGGGGTGTTGATTTTACAGGCGAGTGTGGTGTCAATTATTTGCCAAATGTAAGATGATTTTTTTTTGGTGATGCACGCGTTCAAGGTGACAAAAGGATATGTTGCACAATCAATTGAGTAGCGATAGGGTAAAGAGATGCACTCTTAATTGGAAATGTTGTACGTCAATTTTTTATATTCAGACGACTGAGTAGTGAGTAGAGTAGTGGGGATTAGCCAATTATCAGCAATTCCAATGCAACCGTGTTGCCAATTTGATTTTTAATTGCTCCTGAAATTGTAAGTGTTGTTCTTGCGAAAAATATCGGTTGTTCTTCAGCCCGTGTGAACACTTAACTGCAGCCTAATTGCAGCCTAATTACATCAAATTTCGTTTTTGATTATGCATTAGGTACTTGTGATTCATACAAGCTCTTCCTCTTAAATTAACAATTCTATCTTATAGGAGCAAGTTATATGTGCCACCCAGTCATGCACTTTTTGCTTTGGAACTTCTTCTCGGAAAAGGCGAAGCTATAGCTCTTCGAGATGTCTGAGAGGTGCTATTTATGCACTTAAATTGTTGTGAGTTTTAGTACTCTGGAAATAGCATCAACACTGACTTGCCATGATGTAGCTTAGGGAGTTGTTGTATTTCTAAAGGGAATACTACTCTGATCCTGCACCTCTGTACAGCTCTCTATTGCTCTCTGTAGATACCTAATATATTCACCACTATAGTACATTTTAATGACACTTTGTGTTATGGACATCTGCTACCCAAAGAAAATGTCCTGATTTTCTATATCTAGCGGACGGTATTTAAATATAAATTATACATGTAGTTGCGATAAAAAATAAAATATCTCTTTTCTATGAGAACACATTTTTCTTCCTTAATAAACAGTGGCGAACGCCCCTTTTCTCTGACGTGAAACTATACACAAAGCCCGGCTCACAATGACGAAAGGCTTCTTGCAATGTACTCATTTGCATTCCGGGATACAATTCACTTCCTGCATACACATGCTAGGCAGCACAATATGTTTCGATTTCTTTAAGGTGCGTGCAGAACCCCTTTCAAGATCCGCACCCCTTTTGTGTAGAATGAAGAAAACTTTCAGGCCAGTGATGATTTTTAATTTGAGTTTTTTTTTTGTGCGTGCCATCAGACAATAGCGTCTCGAGGTGTATTTTTTTTTTTTTTTTTTTATTTTAGGGGACATCGTGAGAAGATCGTTTTGGAAACCACTGTGGATAATATTAAATTAATTCAATGCCGTGGTCGAGGCATTAGCCAGGTAAAATGTGATTGCAATTGATGCTGGTTTGGGATGATGCGTGGATGACCCGAAATGGGATATTAGTTGCATGATTAAAAATTCGATGGGAAAAGAGAACGAAATTGTATGCATGATGAACGGAAGCAAATGTGTATTGACGACACACGTGACTATCTTGAGATGAAGTTCTTATGTCGTTCCCAATTCATTATGCAGATGACATGTGTGACAGACAGTTGGGTGACAGAGATAATTTCGTTTTGAAGTGATGTCATTTATATAAGCGGGAAGGAAGTAAAATGCGTAGTGCTTTGACATAACAAGATCTTTGAGGCCCTTAAGAGTGAAATACATTTTGGGCGCAATATATCCCCTCGCAATAATTTTTCTGAGCGCGTTAACTTCTTGTTGAATTAACCTTTGAATGCTGGTCAGACGTTCGAGAAAATAATGTCGGAACGGCGGGGAAAAGGTTTGAATCTAATTTTTTATAAAATGTTGGTTCTAGAGATCGATTGGCCCACCAATTTAACCACTTCGTACCTGCGTTTCTTTTGCTTTTCATATATAGATATCCTTCTCTTTGTCACTCTGTTGTAGAGTACCTACATTGAACACTCCATCGACAAAAAATAAAATCGCCAACCGAAGTCGATTTGGCACCAGCAGGAAGCGAAAGTAAAGTCAAATCCGGAAGAAAAGAAATGAGCAAATCAGCAGAAAAAAAGAGAAATAAAAATCAAAACGTAAGAAAATTGAAACTAAATTTCCCGAGTTCTGCATGATTTGAATAAATCAACTTACAATTTTCCGTGATTCGATTTCGGTTTCTCATCTGTGTATCTCTGCCGTGGTCGTTTGCACACACAGCGCCTCAAGTAGAGAAATTATGAAGAACAAGCAGAATGTCCTTCTGCAACACCGTAAATTGTCCTCCACAGCCAACATTACGTATATAGCTTCCTCTGTGCGACAATACCATCATGATGATGTCGCTCAAAATCAAAATCACTGATTTCGGGATTATTATTATTTTCCAAAGGACGAACAAAAAAAAAAAAATTTGGTAAATGTACGACGCAGCTACAGTCGTCCGGTCTTTATTTGCAATTTCTTTCGAGAGGAGTTGGCGTGTTTTTTTTTTTTTTTTTGGTCTTATCAACATTTTACTCAACTCTGCGCGTTTTGCTGGCTGCTTGTGGCAGATTCCATCTTAATCTGTTGTAAATCGAATTTTCCATCTTCCATCTTTCTTGTGAGGGGTTTCTGTTATTTTTTTTTTCGTTTCTTCAATTTGATTTTCATCAAAGCGCGTAGAATGCGAAATGCGGTATATAGTAACGACTTCTTCTGCGATGATTTGGAAAATCAGAGCATTTTAGCGGAAGGATGAACGCCATCGGTGTTTGTCTTGAAAACTGAATTTTTAGGCGGACTGATTGATAGATGCTTTATTCAATCGGAGTCCAAGTGATATATGATGGCGGTGCGTTTTCTTTTTGTTTTAAATACAAAAGGACAGTTGAATGTCAAATGTTGGATCCTTCTATCACATGTCCACGACACTGACACTGGCATACATCCACTAAAATAGCAGCCATGACATGTTGATCCAATCCGGAGTGTGAAAGTGAATATATAATTAAAAACAAGGAGAAGACTGTGGTAACTATCCCTTGGCCTTGATAACTATCCCTTGGCCTATAAATAAATAATTACATACTACATATTTCACTACATACATCTAAGGCTCTGCTACTCTAACGTTGCTTATAATTTAATAATAACATGCCTTGAATATTCAAAAATATTTATATGATGATGATGAAGTTCTTGTAGATAGGTACTATTAAATTTAAAATATTATCTATATGTTTAGAAGCATCAATTTTTATTAAGTTTGTTATAAATTAATTTTCATATTAAACTAGCGGACCCGGCAAACGTTGTTTTGCCTGCTTGAACATTTTCATTTCATTTTTATTTAACAGATGTGTCCAGACTGATTCTGTACTCCTTGTGCTTCGACCGATATTTCCTCGGACGCGACGTGTGCCCACGAATTGTATTGTCTAGACAAATTTTTCCCATGACTGTCGAAGAATAACGTTTGAAATGTATTTTTTTGTTATGAGAGGTGTCACGCCCTTTTGTCCAGTCCCGCCAGGTTTTATAAAATGCTTCAATCAGGCTTCAGGCAATGTTCAGATGTCGTGATTTAATAATAACTTTGTTGTAAGGGTGGTGCCATGGCCCGTTTTCCAATCCCACCCACTTTAGCTCGGGTGTCGAGAAATTGCATTTAAAATGTATATTTTTTTATACGGTAGGTAGCAACCACGCTTCTTTGTCCAATTTTGATCAAACTTTCACAGAAACACCTTTGGACCAATAACAAATATTTTCTTAAAATTTGATTTCAATCAGTTCGGTAGTTTTCTAGATATAAAATTTTTTTGTTTTTTTCGTATGGGAGGTCCCATGCCCTTTTGTCCAATGTTCCCCAAATGGATGGTTTAGATTCATCCTTGGACCCACTCGAACACACACACAAAATTTCATTAAAATTGGTCCAGCCGTTTAGGAGGAGTTCGATTACAACACACGTACAGAAAAATTAAATAAGATAGCTGTACCCGCCCGGCAGCAATACGAACAAAACAAAAATAGAATCATGAAAATCGGCTCAGCGGTTATCGAGTTATAACGTGATCGAGTTTCACCCCATAGAAGATGTTTTTTGTATGGGCGGTGCCACGCCCTTTTGTCCAATTTTGACCAATCTTACAGCAACACTCCTAAGCCAATACCTAAAATTGTCTGTACATAAGTTTCAACTCAATCGATTCGGCGGTTTTCAAGATGTTTTTTGTATGGGCGGTGCCACGCCCCTTTGTCCAATTTTTACCAATCTTCACAGCAACACTCCTGGGCCAATACCTAAGATTGTCTGTAAATTTTAACTCAATCGATTCGGCGGAGATATATGATTTTGAATGTTTTTTTTTTGTATGGGAGGTGCCACGCCCCTTTGTCCAATTTTGACCAATCTTCACAGGAATACTCCTGGGCCGATACCTAAGATTGTATGCAAATTTGAACGCAATCGATTCAGTGGTTTTCGAGATATAAGATTTTGAATGTTATGGGAGGTGCCACGCCTCTTTGTCCAATTTCTCACCTTTTAAACCTTCCCTGGACTTCCACAAATAATTCAAGACCAAAATTAGCCAAATCGGTCCAGCCGTTCTCGAATTTTAGTGAGACTAACGAACAGCAATTCATTTTTATAGATATATTTATATAGAAGATTATTTATTATATTTTAATTTTTTATTAAGATATTTATTTAAATAATGGATGAAGTCCTCCAACATGCTATATATACATATCATAGACAGTTGGGGCAAATTCGTATGCATAATACCTTTATGATCAACATAATTTTCATTAAAGCTTTATAGCCACCGAATTTGGCCACTAAAAAGTTCATTATATTGGTTGGTACTATCTACTATAGAAAGAGTAATTGAATGTAGTTTTTTAATTACTTACCATTGCATCTTTCGTTTCATTAATTGCCTCCAGAAAAGTTTGGTTCCTCACTATTTTTCTTTCTTTTCTTTTGTTTTTTCTCTCTTGTTTCTTGTATTTATGTTGATTTCTTGATTTTTGTGCCATTTTTTGTTTGGTTTATGTTCTTAGTTGTTTTTCTTGTTTTTTTTTTTCTTGTATTTTGTTTTTTTCCTGTTTTGATTGTTTGTTTTGTTTGACAACAAAAGTCAAGGCCTGTTTTTTAATATTTTAGGAGTAACGTTAGAGTAGCAGAGCCTTAGAGTAGATCATTAGTTGAAAGTAAGAGCAGTCAAATAATAATTTATTTATAGGCCAGGGGGTAGTCATCACTATCTTCTCCTTCCTTATATCTATCTTTACGAATTCACAGTCCGGACGGATCTGGCCCTTAATTAAAGTGCCTTTCGAGCAAGCTCGATTCAGCTAGCGGTCTGTATTTACGCATGCAATTTGTGCAACATCTTAGGTGAGGGATTTTTATACTTACTTACTTATCGGGCTCCCGACCCGTGAAGAGTCTCTGCCTGAGACACTACAGCCTTCCATCCTCTACGATCCCGGGCACGCTGCTTCCAGTTGTCCAGACCAAGCGCTCTGGCATCCGCGATGGCTTGGTCTTTGAACCGGAGGTTCGGTCTTCCTTGTCTTCTCGAACCTGGGGGCTGGGATTCGAAGATCCTCTTAGCTGGAGCATTATTGTCCATTCGCTCGATGTGGCCGAGCCAATGTAGTCGACGTGTTTTGGCTTTTTGAACTACATCCACATCTTGGTACAGCTCATAGAGTTCGCGGTTATATCTTCTTCTCCATTCGCCCTCCTCGCACACAGGACCAAAAATCCGCCGAAGTATTTTTCTTTCGAAGGAGCCCAGTATTAGCTCTCCCTTCCTGCTTATCGTCCAGCACTCGGCTGGAGGAGGGATTTTTTTACCAAATTGTATCTATGCAATATAGCAGTACCGGAGCATTGTTGTTCATTAGCTGCACTTGGCCACCATCTTAGTGGATCAGGATATATGCCAGTGTCATGGATATGTGCGAGGCCAATACCGTAAAACCTAAGACCGTACCGAAAAAAGACCGATCAAGTTGTGGCCGATGACTTAGGCGTTTACGGGCAATCTTGTTCTTGTATACAAAGTTGAGGGAACTATGCCTCTGTAGTTAAAGTATTGCCAGTTTTTTTTATCTTAGGTTAGATACGACTACTCTTACATGCCAGACGGATGGTCTGAGTGGCAGTATAAACAGAATCCGGTTACGTAGCCCTTTGGACAGAAGGGAAACTCGTAATCGTCGATAAACAACAAAATAAAATTGGATTATGAGACTCCAACCGACAAATACCAAGTGTCCACACCTACAGGCGGTGTCCAACGTGGGATGAAAGGGTGTGGCAGACAGCCAACACAAAACACTCCAACGAACGTCACTTACACGTATCAAGTTGACGCAAAAAGTCATGTTCGATGGGTAAGGGGACGACGATCTCTTTTCGCAAATCACCCCGCCGCCCGCTGGAGCAACGGAGGAGCAGCAGATTAGTGTAGGCAGGCGGCCGAGTAAATAGACACTCTTCAAAATAATAAAACCGGCGTTAGTACTACCACTACCACGGTAGGGAGTTTTATTCGATGGGCATAGGGAAGACGATCCCTAATCCATGCCCCGACGATGGAAAGAAGAACTGGGGAGTGTGGGTGGACGGCCAAGTAATAACGCATCATCACAAAACAATCCGCACGGAAGAGTGCGTGATAATGACCACGAACCACCCACCACAAATCACCCACACCAAAAGGGTCGTGAGAACACTGAGGACGAGCACAACATAACAAAAATATATCGTCGACGATCGCAGCATCATCCAAAAGGGGTGCAAAACCAAGTTTATAAGCGAGAACGAAAACTATTCGCACCAAAATCACTACAAAATGATGCGATCATTTTTCATGGCCGAGAGCCCACCCTAAGCACATCAAATTTGTAAGGAATGGCCTGCTATCTGCAAGTCTCAGAGGTAGATTAAAGTATTCGCGAAAGAATGTAAACAAAAAAAAATACCTGATGGTTCCTTGTCCTTTTTAGGGGGGTTATTTGGAAATTGCGTCCACTTGCATCCTTTTTTCTTTTTGTTAATTGTTTTTCATTAGCTTTCAGTTTATTAATTTTATTAATCGTGGAGAAAAATGCCGATCGCAAATTTCCTCCCCGAGCTATTTACTTTTGTTCATTTTGGCCAAATGCCAAAGACATCATATAAAAAGAAGCGAGACTCGGAAAGAGAGTCCACTGTGTACCTACATAGATAATTTGTTCGAAGTCGGCTGGCTATTCCCAAATATACTGGAAGGATCCCCCACAAGGCGAATTCCAGTATATAGAGAGGAAAGTGCGACTGGAAATTTTGAGAGGCCTAGCGGGTTACGGCAGCGCATATAACGACCGTTTAGCCCGCTAGAGTGTATGAATGTGGTGGCTAAGGGCCGTGGGAGGCATTGCTGAATGCCAAGCTTAGTCCCACAGGGTCACAGTTGAGGTCTAATACCGGCGAATGTATGAGAGTTTGTGCGACTTTGAACAAAGAAAAAAACTTGGAAGTCACTTCTTGGCTGACCAGCTTGTGATGTGAGAAGTTGTTTTTGAGAAGTTTTTGAAATTAGTACCTATTGCGAAAGAGCAATTTTTGGGAAAAGTAGTTCGTGTTCGCTCCATATGCCCCATCTACAAAAAAGGCGATCCTATGTCTTGCAAGAACTATCGAGGCATATCCTTGCTTAATGTTGCATACAAGATCCTATCCAACGTACTGTGTGAACGTCTTAAACCGTTCTGCAACACACTAATCGGCACGTACCAGTGTGGCTTCCGGCCCGGCAGATCGACTATAGACCAAATTTTCACACTGAGGCAAATCCTGGAAAAGACCAACGAATTTCAAGTCGAAACTCACCACCTATTCATCGACTTCAAAGCCGCGTATGATAGCATACATCGTCAGGAGCTCTATGTGGCGATGGCCGAATTCGGAATCCCGGCAAAACTGATTCAGCTGTGTCGCGTGACGCTGGAAAACACGCGCTGCAATGTGCAGTTTGGAAGCAGCTCCTCCGATCTATTTCAAACTTGCACCGGATTTCGGCAAGGAGACGCGCTGTCATGCGACTTCTTCAATCTCGTACTGGAGCAGATAGTGCGCAGGGCAGGTATCAACACGGAAGGTACTATCTTCAACAGATCCGTACAGCTACTGGGCTATGCGGACGATATTGACATCATCGGTCGCTCCCAGCGTGCCGTGGTAGAAGCGTTCACGGCGATTGAAGAACAGGCGAAGTCCGTTGGCCTTCAAGTAAATGAGGACAAGACTAAGTACATGCTATCAACAAACAAACAAGCATCTGTCCACCGCCTAGGACAAAACGTCACTATTGATAGCAACAACTTCGAGGTAGTTAAGGAGTTCACCTACCTCGGAGTAAACATGAACTCCACGAATGACACCCTAGTGGAGATCCGGCGAAGAATTGCCCTAGGAAACCGTTGCTACTTCGATTTGGCAAAACAACTGGTTTCAAAACTCCTAACTCGAAGGACGAAATGTGTGCTCTACAAAACCCTCATCCTGCCAGTTCTGCTTTATGGCGCCGAGTGCTGGACGATAAGCAAGAAGGGAGAGCTGATACTGGGCTCCTTCGAAAGAAAAATACTTCGGCGGATTTTTGGTCCTGTGTGCGAGGAGGAGAAGATACAACCGCGAACTCTATGAGCTGTACCAAGATGTGGATGTAGTCCAAAAAGCCAAAACACGTCGACTACATTGGCTCGGCCACATCGAGCGAATGGACAATAATGCTCCAGCTAAGAGGATCTTCGAATCCCAGCCCCCAGGTTCGAGAAGACAAGGAAGACCGAACCTCCGTTTCAAAGACCAAGCCATCGCGGATGCCAGAGCGCTTGGTCTCGACAACTGGAAGCAGCGTGCCCGGGATCGTAGAGGATGGAAGGCTGCAGTGTCTCAGGCAGATACTCTTCACGGGTCGGGAGCCCGATAAGTAAGTAAGTAAGTTCGTGGAGTAGAAATAGTAGAGTAGAGAGTAGAAGAAAGTGTGAAGTGAAAAATAAAAAGGAAGAAAGGATAAAGGAGGTCAAAAGTGTCAAAAGGACACACGTCACAAAAAAAGCAAGAAACCAAGAATCGAGGGTTGTCAGATGGACACTACTCAATACAAAAAGGGACAAGGAATCCAACAGGTTTTGGTTCAAAGAACAAATATACATAAGTAGAGTTAATATACAGTGCGGTTCACTTGTTTAGACGCACAAGAGCTACGTTTTATTTCTTGGTTTTTTTTCGTATTACGTGGGACAAAGAGAAAAAAAACTTATTTGGCAGAAAGGTACATTCATACACTATAAAACAAACATAATTTCAAACTTGGTGATGGACCCATAACGGTAGTTTTACAAATGTTTTCCTATAACATGCAAAAACGTATGCATTTTTTTGGTTCACTTGATTAGACGCACCTGCAAATTGTTGGAAAAAATCAAACATAAACATAATTTTTTATTTTTTTTTGTTTTTATTGTTATTTTAGGTTATTTCTAGTATTTTCAATATTTTGTACAACCTCCACGATTTAGAATTACATCAAAAATTCTATTTTTTATAGCATTATACAAATTTTCAAGGTAAGCCAAGGGAATCTTCGTCCAGGCTGCTTTGATTGCAGCGATTAGTTCCTCACAGCTTTCATATTGCTTGCCTCCTTCATAAATTTGACGGGTGAGCTAACCCCAAACATTTTCAATAATGTTGAGATCGGGTGAATATGGGGGCCATGGCAATAATTCCACATTTTCACCAGCAAGAAAAGTTTTACAACCCGGGCGTTGTGAATCGGCGCGTTATCTTGTTGGAAAACCCACTGGAGAGGTCCAAACAGCTCGTTTATTGCAGGAAAAGTGGATTGCAAAAGAGCTTTATATGAAACTGCAGTCATTTTACTTGAAACAAAAACCAATTCAAAAGCACCATAGAACGAAATGGCCCCCCACACCATTACTCCTCCTTGCCTCGAATGATGACGGATTAAAAAGCATTTCTCTTTTCGGAGATCGTGGAAATAATAGTTATACCCATGACCCATCAGGGCCATCCAAATTAAACCATTTTTTCGTCCGAAAATACAACTTTTCGCCAATTTAAAACACTTCCAACTTCCGTATCCCATGACATGTGAGCACGTGCGAAATCCAAGCGAAGTTGCTTTCTTGCGTTGTTGAGAGGCGGTTTTTTTTTGTAATTTTTTTAGCTTTAAGTGTTGAGCACTTAAAATTACTCGACGAACAGTTGATTTACTGGCATTAATCGCGGCTAATTCTTTGATTTTTCTCGTGGAGTGAGCAGAATTTGATGCAAATCTGATTATTTTTCGCCTCTCCCGCGGTGACAAAACTGTCTTTGTCCTTCCTCTATGGTTTTTTCCGTAAAACACAGTATCTTTTAAATAATTTCGAACTGCATGATCACTCCGTCCAATTTTTCTCGCAATACTCCGAATTGAAAGACCTTCCGATTGATAAGCGTGAATTTTTCCTCTTTCTTCAACTGTTAATAATTTTTTTTTACACATTTTCGCTTAAAACGAAAGCCACACACTTGTTAAAACTTAAAATTTATAACTGAATCAAATTCGCGTGACAGATAATTACCAACTAACTGAATTCAGCAATGCGTTTAATGAAGTGAACCAAAAATATGGTGTTGTTTTTACATGGCTGAGAAGAAAGAGAGCAAAATAACTGTAAACATTCTCTTACCAAGCATAAATTTATGTTTTTCCAATTGACAACTAAATAATCTTTCTAATAAATGCAATTGTTTGGTAATTAATCCAAACATAAAAGAAAAAATTCAAATTTACAAAAAAAAATGTTGCTGCGTCTAAACAAGTGAACCGCACTGATATACGTAAAATTCGTTCGTGTAGGGTTTTGGTAATTAAAATCTCGGTAGGCTTTTGTTCCGATAAAATCCCGGTGAAAGCGGGACACGCGACCCATTAATTAAAATTGTACACTCGAGACATCGCGTTAGCGGACCATTTCAACGGTCAAAATGCCATTTTAAAATTTGTGTCGCAAACAAAAAAAAAATCGTCATTCCTTTACTTTGGGTTTTCACTACCCAACTCAATAAAGACCGAGCTCCAACGGAGCCATTATAACGTGGTGAAAAATCATTGTTTTATTTGGAATACTTTTTTCAGAATTTAGGTACATCCGAAGATTTTGTAATGCACCAGAAAATTACGTGGCGCCCACTAAGTGTGAAGAAAGATATATGTATGTACAAAGAATAGGTAAAATACATTATCATTTTGATTTAGGTGAATCGATAAAAAGACATACTATGTGCACTCACATTCTTTGCTCACGTTTCAAGATTGCAATTGAAATGAAAATATTATTAGCTTTAAGAAATAAACTCCCGATTATTTATGCAAATAAATTAAATTCTTTTGAACTTTACTTTGAAGGATGATGCAAATCTGCAAAAAGAGGATTCATCTGAAATTTCGCTTATCAAACCACAGCATAAAGGCGACCTTATATCGTTCTTAATAATATATACCACTCCTCCAGCTCCAAGTTCCGTTCATTTAAAAGGTGGGCTACCCACGCAGAGAATAAATGTGGTACTAGTAGGTAGATATATGCATCACAAAAAAAAAATAAAAAATAGAAAGTAAGAAAGAAAAAAAAAAAACACGAATCCAACTAAGGTAAATCAAATCCACCTTTATTCGTTTATATTAAAAAGTAGAAGGAACTCCTTGTTGTCCCGTTATCCCGGCATGCCGCATCCCCATATAAACACACATACACACAAAATCGTCAGCAACAAAAACAGCCCGAAGAAAACAAAATCGAAAAAATTAACATAAAAGGACACAGAGGCATCAGAGGCAAAACCAAAACGTATATATAAAACGAAAAAGAAGGTTGAAAGGACGATCTAAGGAATAACCAAAAAATAAAAAAAAAACCTCAAAATCTTACGGATAAAACTTTGAAAATGGCATTTTCTTGTTTACTCCTGAAAGCATTCAAATGGCCCTCAAACAATTTCTTTTATGGCTTTGCTCGGCGACAACAACACAACACAAATAACAACAGCAAGTAGAAGCGATATCAGCGCAGCATAAGCAGGATTCTACTTGAACGCAGGATAAGAATTCAAGTTTATATTATTTTCCTTTCATTTTTTTTGTACTGAATATTCCCTTACCACATCCCAATTATTTTTCTTCTTCTTTTGTGGAATGATGGAAAAAAGCTGCCGGGAAGAAGATGGAGGATTGATGTGGATCCTGGCGTGCATGTGGCAGCATGGATTTAAATCAAACGAATGATATCAATTCATCTTGGTTGGAAATTGTTTATGTCGACGTCGAGTGTATAATATAGAAAGTGAACGGTCGTTCGAAGTAATTATCCCCACAAACAACTTTTTTTTTAGCATCAGGAGACTTTCTTCAGGAATAGTAGATAACCTGTGTGTGTGGGCTGTAAAAAAAATACCTTAAAGTTCGGTCTGGGAAAGGAGACTTTAAGAAATGTCCAAAACACATATCTATCTTCTGGTACAATCGGAACCAAAAGTATTTATGAATAAGAGGAACTCCTGGACTTGGACATTTTAGCACACATAAAGTAGCCCTAGCCTTTAGAGAGAGTGCCTGAGTTCGATCAGAGAAAGAACCCGGCGCGTGGTATCCATGTACCAACAAAACTTAGCTAAAGGCGAAGATCCTTGAACAAACAAGCAGGTGTACTCACCGCATCGAACATTCAGAGGTTTTATACTACCTAATTCTCAGAAACCTGCAATCTGTAATGCAGATACATCAAATCAACCAATGTCTGAGTCACAGGGAATAGTAAATGTATTTAATTTTGGTGGGAGCAATACCCCCATTTCTTTGGCTAAAACTAACATTTATACTTTAAGTAAAAACTTAAGACTAAGGCATGAGAAATTGAGAAGACATAAGACTAAGACTAAGGAGAATGGTGAAGGAGATGGAGATTAGGGCGGGAGGTCCTGAGGTCGAAAACTGAAAGGTTTGAGTTAACCTTTCGTAGATTACGGGAGATTGGTTCGTTGGAGCCATATGAGGCACGATGGGTCGGTGGGTAAAAGAGACGATGGCAGCGTAAATTATGGGAATTTGTGTTAAACAAAATAGAGCTGTGAAGAGACGTGCAATCGACGGAGCCTAATAGAGCTGGATAGATGAAAAAAATGTTGGCATGCATCCATGTGGTCCTCAAAAGTATTCAGGTTAATGAGATTGATGCCGTCTGGTGTACGGAGGCAAGATAAAGAGATCGTCCAAAGGCAGACATCGAAGAGGGGATACCCACATAAAACCCATACGGCCATACCGCAAGATCCTAAAGCCTAAAATCCCCACTGTTTGAAAAATCCTCAAATTCATTATCACCAAGTACAAAAACTCCAAATTCAAAATCAACCAAATCAAAAATCCCCAAAAATTTGGGGTTAGGGTACCCAACCCTTCGAAGTGCAAATCGAAGAAAGCGACATTGGACGTTCTCAATTCCGAGCACATGCAGTTGATTAATGGAAGACAAGGAGGGGACGAACAAACGTGATATAGATGGATCTGGTCACATAAGGGTTGGAGAATTCTGTAGACAATGTATTATGTATATTAATTAAGCCATTGATGAGTTAGCCAGCTCTTATGCGGCAGATGCTAAATGGACATAGGTTCATGTATAGGGACTGTGACGACTGCCATTCCACCACCCGCATTCATGCTGTATTAGGTATAGTCTTCTTAGTTGGCTTGCGGCTATTAAAATGCTTAAAAAAACAACAAGGCCACTGATTCTGATTGTTAAACAATTCAGATGTGATCTTTATGTGCGGACAGAACCATGCCATACATCAGCGCATAATTGAGGTAAATTCTTACATTATGCTGGGATGCGAGACCCTATATCCAACTTTACTCCATGAACATCTCAAATCCTTCTGCAACACACTGTTCGCAAGAACCAGTATGTGACTTTAGGCTTGCCATTGATCGACCCTAGACTAAATTTGTACATTGAGAAGAGTTCTGGATTATATGCTGATACCGGTCCTCGATAACACATTTATGCACGTCTAAAAAACGCATACTTCATCAATCCTTAAACAGCTTCAAATTAGGATTGCCAGCGCAAGACTTTAGCATCTCCCGACTCGACGTTGAATGCCATCAGCATCTTATTATTTTTATGATATATGACGTACCTGAAACGCCATAAAACCCGGTAGTAGTTGTAAAATATTAATACAAAGCCAGCCGTAAAATACCATAAAAGAAAGCATTTTTAATAATCGAAATTTATTTCGCAAAACATCCTCCGCATACGAATTCTGTCTGTATAGAGACTTGGGGAAATAAGAGCAAATGGCGCAGGATAACACTGCAATCAAATTTTATTTTATCCTCAGCAAGTATCATAAATCCACAAGGAAGCCATCTTTGTTTTCATCACGTACTTCGACGACACAAACACAACACACAAACAACACAAAACAAGTGAGAGCAGTATCCGCACCACATTCAAGAGAAAACTGACAGAACAGGACCTCTGAACGTTGAACGATGGGCGCTGTTATAGCTGTATAGTAGGACGAGAAGACGATTAAGTATTACTTAATGTTTCCCTCCCAGGATACCATGTTGGTTGTTGTAGTTGTAGGTATATTTGTTTTTCCATTCACCACCCTCTGTAATATTTTTGGGTGAACTGAAAAAAAAAAATCAGAAAAAAACTCTGCGAACAAAAAATCTATAAAGGTATTATAACGATAAAGCCACCATTACCATTATCTCTGCCACCCCTCGAAAAACCACCACCATCGCCTTACCGATTCACAACAGTGAGGGCAGGAAAAAAAATTCAAATTTTGCAATCCCTGTGCGAGGGTGAACGTGTGTGTGCGCTATGGTGCCCCTGCCACCCTCAAATCTGTATACCGTAAAAAAAAAAAATACATTCGCCTGCTGTTGCTACCGTGGCACATCGAATATAATTTCAATACTCCCACCCCGCGAATGTCCTTAGAGTCGTAATTTTTTCTTTTACTATATACCAACACCACAATAGAGCTGCTCGCTGCTCTAACTGTGCAAACACCCCTAGTGCTATGTGTGCTCGGTGCTGTGTATCCCTCCTGATGGATTCGCTTGAAGAAACTTTAAAATTTTGAATATAAACAAAAAAAAGAAAAATTCCAAACTTCCATTAGAATGCGGTTATTGGAGGAGGAATTAAAAGGTGGATAGGACAGTCGATAAAATAAGGGTGTGTTCCCTGTACACTGTACCTACACACGGTTGGATTAGTAATGACGTTCGTCGCGGTGTCAATGTGCGTTGTATAAGTTATTTTAACCGTTGACATCAAGGATATCGGCACCAACCCACTAATGCTAATGAAACGACAGCCATTGAAAGTTTAGTATGCCATTTGCAGGATTTCCATTTCATCGTCTCGAAGACACGCGCCGCGGCTGTCAATAAGACCGCCAATACATATGCAAGATGTCGTCGATTGTATGTTTTTTTTTTTAATTGTGTTTTCAATGTTGGAAAACCGTCCTCTGTCATTGCAACGATTAAGGTGAGTGCGGATTTGCAGACAAATTTATGTTTGAGGTTTCGCTTTGGTTAATCTGGACCGCTTTGTGGAGCAACAATTAATTTGTAATTAGGTAGAACGATTTATAGGATTTCGTACGCCGGTTGTATACACAATACTGAATTTTGATATTTAGTTACAAGGGCATTTTATATGAAGGTATTCCAAGATGGTTGCCTCATTACAGCTAGTTTTTTACACTGTGATGGTGTTCTCCAAAAGGCTGAGGTAAGCTGCTCGTCGGATAGAGGCTTATCCAGAAAGAAACATCGAACTTTGGTACAACTTTTGTTTGTCGTAGATACATAATGAAAAAACGACAGATCACCTCTGTCGGAAAAATGTTGGCCCACTTCGAAGAGCGCAGTAGAGGAGCAAACATCAGAGCATAGAGTCCGAAAAAATGTTGCACCACCTCAAAGCGAATCAGCCGAAAAGGTCGAGGGCCACATCAGCGAGTAGCAGCAGTCGGAAAAACGTTGGCAAACGCCGGAACGTACTTGCCCTAAAAACGTCTAACCGCACGTAAACTGATATGGGAGCCGGGTCGGGCGCCACATAAATGAGTAGTAGCCTGAAAGCTTTTGGCCTACTATACGAAGCTTTCGGCATATTAGCCGAATATTATTGTGGGACTACATGAAAGCGTATAGCAGTCGTAACGTTGAACCACTTTGAACCAGGTATAGCATAGGAGACGGAAAAACTTCGGAGCACGTCAAACCGAAGCAGCCGGAAAAGGTCGCCTAGAAGCTCTATAAACAACGGACTTATGTAAAATCATAATAGTCGGAAAAACATTTGGATCACGCCAAGAGGCATAGTAGCCCGAAAATCGTTAGTCCACATCAGAGCCCATTAGTCGGAAAAGCGTTGGCAAACGCCGGAACGTGTACTGACCCGAAAAATGTCTAACCACGTAAGCTTATATAGGAGCCGGAAAAACTGTTGGACCACTTCAAAGCGAATCAGTTGAAGAAGTCGGGCGCCACACCAACGAGTAGTAGCTTCAAAACTGTTGGACTACTATATAAACCATAGTACCCTGATAAACATCGGACTTCGCCAAAGCGTATAGTAGCTCAAAAATCGTTAGACTACACCAAAACCCAGTAGGCGGATAAACCTCCAGGGACTCCACATCTTCACATTCAAGCTGCGTAACACAGTGAGTCCGTATGAATAAAAACTAGCATTTACTTTAAGTAACGATTTTTGGGGAAAAAAGAGAACAAAAGCTAACGTAATTTAATAAAAACAAATTCATACATAAATACAAAAAAAAAAAGATTTACCTACCTATGTAAATGTATCTACCTCAGGAAAGATTTAATTTTCTGGACATTCCAAAGAGCTCCACCCCGTATCTCCAGATTTTCTTCTAAAAAGGTATTAGCCAAAATAGTCCACATTTCGACGCGTGAAACGATACAGTTGCTTAAAGTTTTTGTCGTAACCAATTCTTCTTTGCTTATACAATTTATAATGTCCAAATAATCGCATCCATCTTTATTTTTTTGGTTTCTTTCACTCCCAAAAAAAAATTTAATTTTGTATTTATAAAAAAAAACTCACGAGGATAGTTGCCAATTTTGATCGCAAAAACTGCCCATTACACGATTATGAAATGACTCACTGAAGACTGAAGATGATCAACGAACTCTCTTCGCGCTGCATGGTCAGTTCAGTAGTCTTCAGTTTTTGAGTCAATTGAACTTTTTAAGCATGAAGTTTCAAGTCTTTCGTGAGAATTTCCCGTAGAGAGAGCTTCTCGAAATGCCCAATTCTTGACTACGGTGCTGAATTCATGTTCCTAGACTGTCAGCAATAATCTCGCTACTTCGATGTTTTCGATTGAACGACTTGTGACAGAACACCGAGAGTGTTTAAGATCACTAATTGATCGAGTCTCCCTGGATTATTCTCTTCACATAGTTGATGGTTTTAAATCATTATGATTATGGCGGCCATATTTTGTTTGAAAATTGCGTTCTGTAGCTGACAGACCTTCATTATTTTTAAAACATTGCTCAACAATGAAAATGCGTTGTTCTTTCGTACAGCGCTCCATTTTTAATAACCCCGAACTGTCAGCTGTCACATTGTAAACTATTTTTCCGTTGGCATCACTGTACCTACTCTTAAATGGCGCAAAATTAAATTTTTATAAGAATTATGGGACACGCTTTACATTTACATGTGCCCTTATATTGCATAAATTTTGTGGCCAGTTAAAGTGTGCATTTTGAAGATTGTATTATCGTAGAACTGATGCTCCATATTTTTAAAACACTTTGACCAGAAGTATGTACTCTTTCGCCATTATGCTGAAACCACATCTCTCCCAAATTGGTCGTCAAGGCAAGTTAGAAATCAAGTACCTAATAGCTGCTCATCGTTCTGCAGAGGGCGGACGTACTGTTCTCAAGCATTTTTAATAAAGGGGTCTCCATAACCATAATTGAATGAATTGAGTGCGAAACTTACCAGTACAACGAATTAAGCCTTCACTTGGCCGAATCTTTGAACAATAAATCGGAAGAAATGCGTAAACAAACTATTGGAACAAATTAATCCCCGCAGCCCGCTCTTTAACTCGACGCCATTGACAACAGAAGATATATTATGTACTCGTAGGTACCTATACCAAGCGTCGGTCGCATCGGGAAGTTTATAGGGAACTTCAGCCAACTCTGCTAAAGCCGATTTGGAAAGATATCACAAAAATAAATGCAAATTTGAAATGTCACTTAATTTTTCGATAATTAATTCCGAAATCATTTGTTTCCTTATTTGCAAAAATTCTCGAAAATAAAAAGTTTTAACCTTCCCAATTGGGAAAGGTATAGTATATTGAATTGAATTGAATTGAATTGAATGTTTTATTTTTTACAACTGTTTTTACAATTAACAATATTTTTTCTGCAAAGCCTAAGTGGCTTGTCTGCAGAAGATTGGATATTTTGTTGTTTGAGTTCTATTTGCATTTATTAATTTTACTTCATTAAATTAAAGAAAAAATATTAAATTAACAAAAATTAAAACTAAAAGTATTGAAAAATTTATATAAATTACAAGGCATTGTCATTAAGATACATTTTTTTAATTTTTTTCAAAAATACTGATTTAGGTAGATCAAGAAAGTGTGTTGGCAATTCATTGAATGTAGCTGGGACAGTTACTGCGTAGCGTCTACGACCATACTCGTTCCAATACATCGGGACCATATATTTGTTTTGTTGTCGTCGTCTTGTATTTACTGTTTGTTGGGTTTGTGTTTTATACGTGCTGTCATCTTTGAATGTTGAGAATATCTCCAGTTTATGCAGTTGGTTGATTGATAGATACGTTTTAATGCTGTCACCTTGTTGTCGTTGCGTTCTCATCATCATCTTCTGAATGCTCCTGTGCAGCATATTGAGTTTTTGGAGCTGCGGCGCATTTCCCCAAGCCATAATGCCATATCTCAAGTGCGACTCCACCAGGCCGAAGTAGCACTGCCGAAGAACTTCTGGTGGGCATCTACTGCTTAGATGAAATAGAGCGTAGGCGGATTGCCTAAGTTTTTTTGTCAACGTGGTTATGTGATAGCTCCATTTAAAGTTATAGTCAACCAAAACTCCCAAGTATCTGTACGTTGATACGTTTTCAAGTACGGTCGAGCATTCGTCATCGTCTTGAAGTAGTCCGTAGTTTTGAACCTTGTGCAGACATTCCAAGTTGTGTATTTTTATTTCTATTTTCTGCTTAAGAATATGTGGTGGACGTATGTGCATGACTTTGATTTTTTTGGCGTTAATGATGAGTCCATTGTCATGACACCATGACGAGACTGCATTGAATTCTTTTTGCATAATTTTCTCCGCAGCTTCAAAGGATTTGTGATTAACCACAATTGCCGTATCGTCTGCATAAGCATACACAGTGCTTTGCCTGAGAGCTAGTAGTAAGTCATTCATATAAATGATGAAAAGTAGAGGGCCCAGCTTTGACCCTTGCGGCACTCCATAGTTTGAAAACTTTTCTACGCTTACGCTATTTTTGATTTTTACTCGGAATCTTCTATCTTTTAAATAACTTTTGAACCATGAAAGTAACGATCCTCTTACGCCTACTTTTTCCAGCTGATTTAAAATATTTTCATGGGATAAGGTATCGAAAGCTTTCTTAAAATCAATGAAAAGTACAATTGTGTGATGATTTTTCTCTTGATTTGTGTTTATTTTATTTGCGAAGTCTCCCAATAGTCGATTTATACTTTTATTTGGCCTAAAACCAAATTGATTGCTTGCCAGAATATTATATTTCTCAAGATATTGGTATAGTCTTTTGGCAACAATATCTTCTATTACTTTGTCCGTTACCGAAAGTATTGATATCGGCCGATAGTTTCCGATATCGTTTTTTATTCCATCTTTATATATAGGACGGACAATTGATGTTTTAAGACCTTCAGGGACGGTTGATTGCTCAAAGCTCATATTAACAAGTTTTGCTACTACTGGAGCCAAAACGTTCGCATTATATTTCAGGTCTTTCGGCCGTATGGCATCTTCACCAGCTGATTTATTCTCTTTCAGTGAGAGGATAATCTTAAAGATTTCGTCCGTACTGACTTCACAGAAAAACATTGAACGCTGGACATTGCCTGACGGACCGGAATAGGACTTGTTGTTACATACATGTACTGTGTTTGTGATCTCATTAACTAATTTTTCAGCAAACTGATTAGCTAAACCATCAAAATTGTCGGTTTTAAAGTTTTTTGCTAGGACATTATCCAAATTTACCACCTTTTTGCCAAGTATATTGTTTACAATTTTCCAGGTTTCCCTTGGATTGTTCTTTACTTTTAAAAATTGTTCCATGAAATATCTTGATTTTTCGTTGTTTATTTGTTTATTTAGATTATTTCGATACCGTTTATATTCGTTTTTGTATTCTTCGTTCCTGCGGTTGTTCTTATATCTGCGGTAGGTATAGTCGATCTCTCTCTAAACATGCATTTCGTAACTCGTTGGTAATCCAACTGTGCTCATTTGACCTTCTTTTTCTCGTTCTTATTTTAGTTGAGGATTTGACAATTTGATTGAAGTGAGATTTGAAATTTTCATAATATTCATTTACCTCAGTAAACTCATTTAATACTTCCCAATTGAATAGGTTGACTTTTCTCGATAGATCGTAACTGCTGATATATTCCTCATTTTGGTTTCCCTCAACTTCACTCTTTTCGTTTGTATTAATAGCGCAATATATTGCGTAATGGTCCGAAAAGTTGAACTCGACTACTGCTGATTTTACTTCGGTGTATTTTGTTCGAACCAGACAGTGATCTATAAGTGTTTCTGTATCTCTCGATGCATCAACACGCGTTACTGACTTGATCGTATTAACAAGTCCTCTCGATGCTATCATTGATAAGTAATTATTTGCTGTTGGATTGTACATATCCTCAGTATTTATATTAATATCGCCAATAATTATTAGTGCTCGTTTTATATTAATTTTATCTATATTTTGACTTAATTCATTAATAAAATCGTTTGCATTCAATCTTGGCGGTCGGTATACTGCGAAAATGGTGGCATCAAATTCCCTTCTGTTGATATTTAATGTAATACATTCGTAAGTTTCATAAATGTCATTCGTTCTTCCATACCCGATATCGTTTTTTAAATAAACCATTATACCTCCTCTTCCCCTTTTTATTCTATTGAAAGGTTCAGGCTGAAAACCATCAATAGTGTAATACTTATTCTCCGCCTCCTTAATATTTATTTCGGACAATACAATAACATCGATGTTATGTATAACTTGATTAATACTTAACATAAAATTATTCCAGTTTGTTCTTAAAGAACGAATGTTTAAAAACAGAAACGAAAATCCATTCAGTTTTTCTATATAATTTTCAATTTTTCCTTGGGTTTTTAAATTTTCAAAGTTTATTTGCAATATTTCATTTTCTTCTTCGTCTATTTTTTCAATCATGTGCGTACGTTATTTTTTGTTCGCTAGTGTGTACGTATAGAAATTGAGATTAAACTATTTTTTCTATGTCGAGAGCCGAATCGATTTCCACTACTGCATCTCCATCGTTCTTTCTCGCGAGAATTTTGTTGTTCCTCATCCAAACGTATTTCCAATTGACAGTTTTCGCCTTTGTTTTGGTTAACCAGAGCAGCTTCTTGAAATGAGCAGTTAACTGGTTGTTTATGTATATATGCTGTTTTCCATAACAGCCGCTCATTTCCTTGTTTTCATTTTTAGCGATTTCTTCATACGTGAGTGTTCTTTTTATTTTTGCTTTTTCCATTACTGCGATTTTCATTTGTTTGCGTGTAAAGCAGACGGAAAGATTTTTAAGCTCTCTGTTTTTTCTATCAATGTATGTGACGATTTCATCAATGTCGCATTCGTTTATTTGAAGGCCAAGTGTTTCCCCGATTGCACTGACGATATCAAATGCATTGTCACTTGCTTTCATCGGGATGGCTTTAATCTCTATGTTTTTATCCAATTGTTTTTGTTCAAGCGTGTTGATTTTTGTTTGCAAACTATTTATGATCGTGTCTTTAAGTTCATTTTGTTTTTTGTATTCAGTGATTTCGTTTGTTAGTGTTTGTATTAGCTGTGTATTTTTAACGAGAGTGTTGTTTAGCTCATCATATTTTGAGCTTGTAAATTCCACCGTCTTCGCATATTCCTTCAACATTTCTTTTATTTCTTTTATTTCCCTGTGGGTTTGTAGTGGAAGATCATTGTCAGCAAATTCGGACGATTCAGGAGTATTTCTGGGAGAATCCGCCGATCTGGATCGCTTTGCTTGTTGGGTCTCTGCTTGTGGTGCAGGGAGCGTTTTTTCTTTTCCCCTGCATATATTGCACTCCCATGATTTTTTTGTTGCTGCAGACCATTTTCTCCATGTATTGTATGCGACGGTAGTGCATTCGTGGTGGTAACACCCCTTGCACTTCATACAGGCTATGAATTCACCGTCCCCGGGCAACGGGTCGTGACACCGAGAGCAATTTGTCATTGTAAAAAAGACGTATTCTTACCAGAAAAATGCAAAGAAACAGCTTGGAATATGTATTTACGGAACTACTGCTTTAAAATTTTGTAAAGAATATAAAAACGTTTGATTTAAATCGAAATATTTATTTTGAATAAAGCCTATAATGTCTTTTATTGTTGATTTATTTTGGAATACAGTATTATACGGTTATAAGAAAATACAAAAACCCCGATAAAAATTTTCTTATATCCGTTTTTTTCTTATATGAGAAAAACGGATATAAGAAAAAAAATGTCTTATATAAAAACAACGGATATAAGAAACGAAAAATTCTTATAACCGATCTAAAAATTGGAGAAAAATAAAAGACTGTAAATTCCATGAACTTATTTAATAAAACCAAAAAAAAATAAATAGGAAAAACAAACAGCAATTCACAGCATGAGTAGGTATAAACGTATGTATAAAAAAGAAAAACAGTCTTAAAATGTGTACATAAGTACATATTAAGTTGTTGAAGAAAAATATTCATCGATTTTCTTTTGAACAATGGATTCTTCTCGCCTTTTAAAAAGAATTTCTTCAACAGCGTGTAAACAGTACTCATCATTTTCCAAATATTGCTTTAATAGAAAGAACGCATTTATTGCTTCCTCTCTATTAATTCTTTGTTCTGTTTCGGTTATCTCATTGTCTTCCTCTTCGTCGTCCTCTTTCTCGTCAGCTAGCATATTATTCACAAGTTCTGTTTCGTCTATTTCCCCAAAACATTCTTGATTTTCTTCTTCATGCAATCTCCCATCGGCTTCATATTCGTCAAACTCATTATAGATTATATCCATATCTTCCACTGCTTCGTTACTTTTAAAAACTCCTGCCTTTCGAAAACAATTTTGAATAGTTTGTGGAGTCACCAACCACCAAGATCGTTTTATGATGTTTAAGGCGCAAAGCATATTAATTTCACGAAGAAAGCTCGACATACGGTTGCCTTCTATTGCCAGAATTTGTTTGCGGACCAAACATTTCCTATAATGAGCCTTAAACGAATGAATGATGCCTGCAAAGACAAAAAAAAGGGAAATATGTAATTAACTACTGTGCATTTACTAAATTAGCTTCCTACCCTGATCCAAGGGTTGTATGATGCTTGTAGTGTTTGCAGGAAAAAAGCATATTTCAATGTTAGTAGGTTTGAAATCTATTTTGTGGCACGATGCATTATCAATAAAGAGTAATATTTTTTTCTTTCTTTTCCTCATTTCATCATCAAGTTGCTTTATTATTTCTGCCCACAGTGAAATCGTCATCCATCCTTTTTTATTGTACTTGTAGGGAATAGGAATGCTTTCCCCTGGAAACACCTTGGTTTTTTAAATTTTCCAATGGAAAACACATATTTATCCGAGCCAGTAGAATTACAAATGAACAGAAGTGTTATTCTGTCTTTCTGTTTTTTTTGGCCACTTATTTCTTTATTTTTCGGGGCATATGTTCCACTAGGAAGAGCCTTGTAGAGTAATCCAGTTTCGTCGGCGTTATATATGTCTTCACTACCATACTTTTCCAAAAATCCTGGGAGAACGTACTCTTTGAAATTTTCTGCAGCTTCGTTATCGGCGGAGCAAGCCTCTCCATGCACTCTTCGAAAGATGATGTTTTGGTTTTTTTTCCAACGTTGGAGCCATCCTAAATTGGCTTGAAAGTCCGGGATATCCAACTGCACGGCGAACTGTTGCGCTTTCTCGAGAAGAATCGGACCAGTGATTTTCGCATCTTTTTCAACCATTTGTTCGAACCATTTGGCCATCGTTTGGTTAAGTATTTCATATTTTCCTTTTCTGTCTCTTTTTCTATCCAAATTTTTGCACGAATATTTGAGTTTTTCAATACTCTCAGAATTTTTAATAATTTTGGACAAAGTGCTTTGAGAAATTTTAAATTTACTGGAAATTTCTTTTCGGGGTTTTCCACACTTTACTTCTTCTAAAATTTCTATTTTTGTTTTAACAGAGACTGCGTTTCTCGACTGGTTTTTCGACATTTTCACGGAAAAATTCAATATTTAAATATGAAAACCAAAACACTACCGCGGCAAATGAAACTATATGTTTTATATGTCATAGCTTGTCATTTTAATTTTAATTGTCAATTTCCTTAAGGTCAGCACACATTTAAAATTATTACATGGAGCTTTTTATGAAGTGCTGTACAGTTTGAAAAGAAATTATTTACGCGAGAACGAATTTCTTTTAACCGTGTTTTTTTTGTATAGGTTTAAAGATTTTGGTATTAGAAAAAAATTTCTTATATCAGTTTTTTTCTTATAAGCGTTTTTCTTATAAGGATTTAATTTTGTATAGGTTAATATTGGAAGGAGCACGGTAATTTCGTATGCGTTTCTTATAAGCGTTTTTTTCTTATATGAAGTTTTCTTATATCCGTTAAATACTGTACTTTAAAAGCACGTCTAATCACTTCAGAACTCACTGTCACATTAATTAATAAGTAAACGCCCGAATGATTTTCTTTTAGCAGCTGACAAACTTTAGCTTTTCATCGAAATATTATCAAATACAACTTGCGCCTGAACTGTTTCAATGATATTCAATTTTGTATTTCATCTTTTCTCTCATTTTAATTCCTGAAATTCAATTCAACTGCACAAAATGAAAAATACACTCAAGTGTCCTGCCAACCATGCATATTTTAATCATCTACTTATGAGTACCTACCTATACCTATGACTGCGCTTACTCGTTCGAAGGACCAACATTAATAAAATAAAAAACACACTTTTGTAATACAGTTATACGACGAGTGTACTTACTCATATTCGCCCACAAAAATTAACCTCTTGTTTAAATTTTAATTGAAGGATTTATTTTTTTTTTAGCTGTAAAAATGTTTCTGGCTGTATATCACATTCTTACCTACACAGCCAACAACTATCTGGGGAATTGAGATTCCTCAACGGAATTTCGTGGAAATCCTTATTACTTATGGTTTAAAATTAAAATTCCATTTGTGGAAGGATTTCTTTATTTTTTTTTTCGGCTATTGCCCACGGAAGAGGATTACAATTTATTTAATTCCAATTCGCCCTTTATTCCTCCCACGCAGGCGAAGAAAAAATGAAATAAAATCTGGCGCATTGTTCAATTACAGATTTATTTTTCTTTCTCATGTAGGACGCTGTGTCCTTATTTCCGGATGTTGTGTTTTTTCTCAGAAGAACCAAAAATCAAAGTTTTCTGTTACCATCATCACATCGCTGGAAAGTATATTTCGAAGAATGGATGAAGAAAATCCCAGAAGCCATTTTGCATTTCATTACAAAACACATCTCCTTACTGAAGCGGACCGGCCGCTGCTTGTGCGGGTGCTGCCGCCAGCCAGTGTTGGCGGTTAAGTTGGGTGGTTGGCAGGTTATTGCCAACATGGAACTGTCTGATCTTTTTGAATAATCAAACGAAGTTGATGCACACAATACACTGAGGAACGACGAAAAATATATATTATGTATATAAAAAAAAAACAAAATCCCCAGGATAAGGAAGATATCCAAGTGGGGGAAGGATGAATGTTGTTGGCAACAAAAACCATTCGAGGATAAAAGAAATTAATTTCGAAAATATTTACCCAATTATGTTTTTTGTTGCTTAGAGTGGAATTGTGTATACCTACCTTTGCCTGGCAGGATGCGTTTCTTTTTCCATTTTTTTTTTTCTTGAGGGATGATAAGTACTATACGCATGGAGTTCTCTTTATCTCATACCTATATGTCCTCTAGGACATTTACTGGGTATGACAGTATAAATTGTAAATTGTTTGTTGAAAAAATGCTATTAATAGCCGAGTAGGGCCGCAGGCTCAGTTCCAATGGGTTCTCCCTTGAACCGAACATTTGTAGTATTTGTATATCGAATTTTCTGTATTCTTACAGAATCCTTCAGTTATCATCATCTATAGTAGCAATCATTGCGAAGCCTCATTATGACTGTCAACAGTGGAACGAAAGAAAATATTATACTCATAGAGTCCTTCAATATCTTCTCATTCGCAAAAAAGCTGCGGGAGAGGACATTCCCCCCCGCCTTGTGGCAGCCCTTAAGCCATTTAATGATGGGAAGGTGTGGTGTTTGCCTGTAATCATCAATATCATCAACGTTGTCAGCATCATCATGTCAGTCAGGCGAGCGCACAGAAAAAAAAAACAGAAAAGTCGACTGTATCCTGTTCAAGTGAAATCCAATTTTGAGTATCTACTTGATTTTTAATTTTTTTTCTGCCTTTCGTCTAGGTCCTATTGAGTCACTCCTAACTCGAACCATACGGCAAACCAAATTATTTGAACGTGAATAGGATTCACTGATTTCTGAAGACTTGGAGCTCGTTATTCGCGTAGCTTTTGATTGCGATGCGATTGGGATTGGGAAAACCTGAAAATAACTCGATTCAGAGTTTATTTTTTTTTACTCATCGGCGATGATTGGAGGGGAATTTTGCTTTTATCAGTGACTGATTGGATAGTAGAATTATTTTTATTTTTATTTCGAGAAAATCAAAATCATCCTTGTTATGGGTAATTGCAGATGAATGGGGGACATTAATGCGTGACAAGGGTCGTTTAAAGCTTGTGGTATTTATCTAATGGAAAGGGGTCGCAAATTAGTGGACATATCTATCACCTCTTGACGGAGCACAAATGATGCGACGACCAAAGTGCTGTTCTTGATATTTGCTAAATGGTCAACTTGCCTTTAGGCTAAATTATGCCAATACCTAACTAATCAAAGAATACATCGTCAGGGGTGTGTTAGAAGACTGCTATTGTCTGCTTCATCTTTATTCTATATTTACCAGATTTTGACGCATTGTATCGAGTGGACCAAACCGAAATTGTGGCTTCACTCCACAATCTAAACTTAATGTGCCACAGTTGGGCGTCAGGCACAGGCAGTAAACATTCGAAACGAACCGAAGACATACCTACTGATGCAGGTTTCAGGTAACACGGTTCCCTTCGATTTGTGAGCACTAAATAAAAGAGTCTTAACCGTATATTGCGTTATTTTCCGGGTTAGTCCTCAATAGGTGGGTTACACTGTCCACTCCTAAAATCAATTACCTACTTTTATTTATGAAGTAGAAAATCTTGGCAATGCTAGCATTGTTAAGAACATTGATATCGTCAAAAAGTTTGTGATCTACTGAAGAATTTCGGGTGGCGAGTGCATTGTAAGTGCACAAAAAGTACATTTGGATCCTCATCTTACGCGACTCCAGCCAAAAGTCGTTCTTGGAGATACCAAGCCAAATGCCTATACCAAACGCACGATAGTGCGGCAACCTTTATCTAAATGACACAAAAGACAACAAGTTTATAACAGCTGTAGAGTTAAGAATATCTTTAGCAGTTAACACACTCTTTTGAGCCACAAAAGAAAGCAGTATAATTATAATCTCCATATCTCTTTCAGGGCCAAAAACCAGAACCTGCAATCTTAATATAACCAACATTCTACATACCAAGTTTATCATGGGTTTCATCGAATTAAAAATGGCGTGTCATATGCGTTTGAAGGCCAAGCAAAATTAACTTAGTTTCACATCCTGGAATGGATTTTGTTTTTTAAGCGTCATCATACCATAACCGTATGCCTCTATACTGAGCGAAAGAGACTTCTAAGTTAATATTTTTTAAAGCCTACCTCTACCTCCGAACGCACTCCTTGCTTAAGCATTACATTACCGAAAGAATTCCGCAATTTAATTACGCTAACATACGAGTAGATATGTATATTGAAAACGGCTCTTTGTCTGAATACATTCGAATGTCCAAAGCACAGCCATTCCATTTTCGAAAATAAATTTATATTGAATTAATCCATTCAACCGATTTTATAAAATGTCCAGTTTTTGATGTACGTACACGCAAATCTTTCAGTCGCAAGCCACAACCATCCAGATCCATCATGAGGTCGAATCCTTTCAAATGTTCGCCGTTAAATCCCATCAGACGTATTCCAGTGTCTATCGGCTAGACATTCGATTTTCCTTTTTCGTAGAAAAAAAAATTAACAAACGTATACACATCCTTTTTGCGAGGATTAAGTTTAGAGAGCATTTAAATAAAATTTCCAACGAACGAGCCGAACATCCCAAACGAAATCTCAATAAGCATCATCCTCAACCATGGGTAACTTAAAATAGATGAAGGATCCAAATCCAATGCTCTGCAGCACAATAACATCCAAAGACCGGTATAGTCGAAGAAAAAATTTGTTTAAACTGACAAACTTTAGACAGTCCATGGCCATTGTATTCGTAGGGATATTCGCGGCGAAAGTTGAACAAGGCAATTGCCTAATGGAATATGGTTGAACTCTTCGTGGTAGCTCCGGCATAATATGTGGTCTACCCGGGAGATGGGTAGCCGCAAATGTTTCTTCTAATTAAGTCATAGTGCGGTGAAAACTTCTCAGTTAAAGTTAGATTGCAGACAAATCTGTGATGGGTGTGTTGGATGTTTTCAAGTGCCAACTTTTCCCATCACATGTGCCACAACAGCCGATACCCATATAAAAATATGAAGACAAAAAACGTCCAGGCATAAAAAATATGAAAGATGATATCAATTACAACGGATGCTACAGGACGATTTTTATCAGCTACCTATATTCACCCATTGTTATAACAGTCGTCGCCCTATTGTTCGGTTGGCTTCTCCTAGATGCCTATAGATACCAAACATGTTTTGTAGACGATGATAAAAATTTGCATAAAAAACAATCACTCTCTCATCGAAACAACACGAAGGAGTGGAGAGAAAAAAAAAACATTTTTTTCACCGAGGAATGAAACCCTTTCGACTCTCGGTCTAAACAAAACATGACGACACAAAAAATAATATAAATAGTTTTTTATCCTGCGAACACAAAAAAAAAAATTGAGCAAAGCAGCAAAGGATATTCTCTACTCGCACAGCATTAATTGAGAAAAGGATTTGATTAATCAGGGAAAAAACAAATTTACATGCGGTAGCATAGCAGGGACCCAGGTCAAAGGACAAAATGATCTGAGCAAGCAAAAAAATGGTTATTCCTTTTTTGTTTTACATTTTTTTCATTGTTTTTTTTTTCGAAGATAGTGGTGGATGAAATTCTAGAAAAAATGCCAGGCTTGATAGGAAAAAAAAATTTTAGGACCTAGAAATTTTATGAAATTGAAATTATATGCAAATTAACATCCGTTGGCATTGGTTTTGGGGTAGATTGAAAGAAACTATTACGTATGTCCTTTTTTTTAATCACTAACTGGCATTCGTTCTCATATTTCATTTGGAAAGCGATAGGGTGATCTTTGGAGGATGGGATTTATTTCGTCTACTTAAATTGTGATTTATTCAGGTAGTAGCTTAGCGTTTTAATTTGCTGCTTAAAAAGGGTGAACGTTTATTGTATTGGGTTTGTTCAAAAAATGTTGGTACATACTTATTTTGAATTAAATTTCGAAAAGTGAAAATAACTCAAAAATGTTTCTGAAAAATTCATATTAGAATTTGGCACAAAAGATATTTTAGGTGCAACTAAAGTACTAACTTGGTAGGCGCTGTACAGCACCCATCTTCTGTAAGTTCGGTCTTTGGTTAACTTTTGAACAGTGCCGCAAAAATTAAGGACCATTGATTTTGGACTAACGTCTCATACAATTTGGGTGAATATGAGTGATGCAAGAATAAAAGTAAAAAATTCTCCGTTAGCATTGGATAGACCATGGTGAAATGGCAACAACGTTTGCATTTTATTACCAAAAATCGTGCTCAGTAAAAAAAAGTGTTTAGAGCACTTCGTACATTTTATGGTCGCCATAGTCGTCCTACTGAGCATGCTATTCAAGCCCACAAACCAGAGAGAATAGACCACCAGCTTCGGGCAAAAAAGATAATTCCATAGAGCCAGTTTTGAAAAGAGTAGCGCCGCCTCTTTTTCTATCTGTGAAAGTGTGAATACGTGTTGTACCACAGAAATAACTGTAAATGTTATTAGGTGCCAGTGTATGCGTGACCAATTCGCCCTCCATTTACTTTAGCATGGCACACATACTTAACCACCTAATAATTTTTTGAAACTGGCTCTATGGATCTCTCATTTTTGGGCGGAGCTGGTGGCCTATTCTCTCTGGTTTGTGTTCAAGCCATTGTGACCAAATTTCGCACGAAATTCACATTATTGGACATTAAAACACAGACTCGTTTGCGTAGAGTAAAAATGTACCTTTTGGTGTGGTTTATAGGCCGATGGCATCATTGGGCCGTATTTCTTCAAAGATGATGATGGCAACAACGTTACGTCCAATGGTGCTCGCTATCATTCGATGATTTCGGATTTTTTTCTGCCCAAAATGGAAGAGCTGGTTTTGGTCGACATGTGGTTTCAACAGGCGCGACATGCCATACAACACGCGAATCCATGGACATATTGCGAGGCGAATTTGGTGAGCAATTTATCTCACGTTCTGGGCCTGTGAATTGGCCGCCTAGATCGTGCGATTTGACGCCGCGCTGGACTATTTTTTGTGGAGATATGTGAGGTCTCTTGTCTATACGGATAAGCCAGCAACTACTGCCGCCTTGGAAGACAACATAACTCATGTTATTGGTGACATACCAGTCGATATGTTGGAAAAAGTAGGTATGCCAAAATTGGACATTCTGGGTGGACCACTTGAAGCGTAGTCGCGGTCCACATTTACACGAAATAATATTCAAAAATTAAATGGAAAGAATTGATTTATTGACCCTAATAAAAATTTCACTCAATTTTGCAAATTTTCGTTGTTTTTTTTTTTATTTTAATTTTAAAAACCAAACGCTGAAAAAATCACCCTTTACATAAATTGCATCAAATAGTCTCTGGCTATAATTTTTTATCTGGGTGACTGGATTACCGATAAATTGGGCCGAAGATTGTAGCGTGGCTACATCAGCCTCTGTAATAGAGATCATCAAGTCGTCAGAGGGTGGCGTATAGCAGATAAAAGCTGCGTGCTTATATCAGCCTCAGGAATGAAGATCAGCAACTCGTCACGTAACGATTTATTAGCAGAGGGATCTTTTATGGATGGAGGCTTAGATGAGACAAGCTTCAGTTCTTCAGCGACCATGTTAATGGATTATGTTGCTGATGTCGACTCGTCGCTATAAGTTAACTAAGATCGCTCAAGACAACCTGCTGTATCTTAATAGAGTCCAAGTCCAAGGAAGTAAAAAGAGCAGATATACTTTGCTTCATTTCGATGAAGTCTTCCTTATAAGCAGATTGGGTAGGCTGGGTTGGGAATTTGTCATTCATGTCTAAGATGGAAGCTATGATAGTAAAAATTACAAATCCATCCACAACGCGTGACTGTTTGGTGCGGATTTTGCGCTGGGGGCATTATCGGACCATTCTTTTTCGAAAATGCTGCTGGTCAGGTCAGGCAGTATCAATTAATGGTGTTCGTTATCGTGACATGATAACCCAGTTATCGGTGCCACATGCAATACAGCCAAAGAAACAATTCAATTACTGCATGAGTCATTTCCTGATCGTGTAATAGGCCATTTTTGCGATCAGAATTGGCCATCCAGATTTTGCGTTTTTACGCCATCGGACTTATGTCTTATTTTTTTTTATTGGAGCTTCTCTTCTTCTTTTTGTGATCAGAGTACAGAGTGTCTTCATTATTTCCTAAAAGGCGCATTTACGACTTTGATAAAGAAAATTTGTTTCCACATAGAAAATAGCCTCCTTAACAATACCCTCGTATACAAGTTCCGACACTTTCACATATCCCCCATTCGGCCATTCTTTTAATGAAAGACAAACCAACAAATTAAAACGAAATCACTTTTATTTTCCTGCACGACTCACAAGTTGCTTTCGCCCCTCTGAGTAAATCCGCACATAAAGCAAACAAAACACGAAATTCATTAAAAATCACTCACATCCCTCATAATTCTGTAGCTTTAGTGACATAAAATATCATCATCACAGTCACCATCCTGACAGCCCCCACACACACATGTCATCGTCATGCATCTGAAAATAAAAGGAACACGAAAAATTCCCAACATCTACCTACCGGAGGAGGCGAGATGAAATCAAAGAAAACGAATGTGAATGAAAGGATGATTCTCACCTGATCCTAGGGACATTATTCAAACGAACGGAAGAGTTTGCCATCGCGCACCATCACAACAACAGCTTGAGAAATCATTAGAGCATAAAAGTAAAAACGAATTTTTATCCAGGATGCTCGTTAAATAGGCATATCATTGATCACATATTTACATACGTGTCTAGGATCCTTGTCAGTTGTTTGGATGCCTGTACGCTCCTGTGCCCGGGAGCAGTTTAAGTGTTCATCGCATATGCACAAACAAAAAATAAATAAAAAGGAAAAGGATTTACATATACACTCGCTCGTTCTGCCAGTAAAACGGATCATTAAAACCATGAATAACATACCCACTATGCGATTGAAAAAGCAAGTAAAAGAGAAAAAAAAAGTGAAAAGAGGGATTCATTAAAAGGAAGCATGTGCATTGCGAGGATAAAAAAAATACAAACCCGAATCCTGAGTATAGAGAAATCCAGTTTAAAGTTTTTTTTTTATGTCGTTTTTAATGTCAACTTCCTAGACCGCGAGGAAGTTCCATGTTTGCATATGGAAAAAAGGATAATATAAAAAAAAAATGAATCCTTTTTGAGTATCTATCAACTGATATCTATCTGAGAGGTGAAATTAGCTCGAAAGGATTTCTTCATGGCTTTATACACATGTTCTTTTTTTCCCAGTAGATAGAAAACCCATTACCAGGGTAAAACATGTGTTGAGCCCCCTTAAAAGGATTCTGCGATTGCATGTCCTGGCATTCAATTGAATTGCGAAATATTTTATGGCTGATGTAGTAAAAATAGAGGAGTAACAACTGCCACATTGTTGATTTGCAAATGAATGGATTCGGTCTTCTGTCTTCGGTCTTCGGTCATCTGGACAATTGATCTTTTTACCAATGCATGTAATGGAACGAACAGAGTCCTTTCCCGACATCCGGACTTTGTTGATTTTACTGATGATGATTGTTCTGGGGATAATGGATGGTTATGTGGTAAGTGCAGCTATATTTGTTTAGTTGAATGATTGATGGGTAAGGTGGACACGCAAATTAAAATATGAAAAAAGGATTACTTTAATTGACTGACGTTAAAAGGTTTTTTTGTTGGTTTTAGATTATTCGACTCTATTACCCGTTTCTGTGTGATTTGGAAAAAGAGCTGCGACTAATCCATATATATGACAATTTTAATTGCAGGGATAGGGATCTGTCAAAGTTTAAATACGTTTGCCGATTAAGACATTTAGTATAGGGATGATCGCAATAAGTGTTATAGTCTTTCGCAGGAAAGGCTACTCCTGCATAAGTAATCACTGTGAAAAATCCCAAAAGGAATAATTTGAAGGGAACTCTAATATTCCCAAAACCATTGCAATGAAAATAGCTTGACAAATGTTAGCAAAATTTTTCTCAACTGGACAATGGGAGTTTATACCCACTCTGATTCCTTCTTAGGGCTCATGGCAAACGAGATCTTAATTAAACTAAAATTGGTGTGGTCAAAGCAGTTACATATATAATACATAATCATAGCTGTATGTGTGAAGAATTCCAGATTTCCCAGCAGTTCTAATCACCGAACTTTTTAGCCACAATCGTCAGGGCTGTGCAGGGTTTTCTGTATCTATGGGTGGGAAACAGAAGAGAGAAGGGGTTTCCAGTACCAGAAGTACGAAAGAAAAAAAAAACTCGAAATATCAACTTTGATAACCAACAGACTTTTATTTCCAAATGTCTCGTTAAGACTAAAAACTAATTCCTCTAAAAACATTACATTAACCACTTGTGTGGAAAAGCTATTAAGCTTTTACTGATGTAAACATGAATCAAAAATACTCGCTATGATAATTCAGTGATTTTATTCTTCTCCTTTTTTTGTTTTCTTAATATTTATGTATCCAAAAAGTATGCAACGAATTATTTTAAATATAGTTTTAAAACAAAGTAAACTTTAAACTCTTGCGAATTTCCGTGCGTTGCACCTTATTATTGAAGTGAACAATAGCTCTCTCAGCGACGAGTAAACTCCTATCTGACCCAAGAATTAAGAATTTCCGGTTAAACCACAAGAAACAAAACTAGTAATTTTCGCCAATTAACACAGGTGATATCTGACTGCGCTAAATGTCTATTTAGCATAAATGAAAAAGTATCAAATGTGAATGAAAGGATGAAGCAATGACAGCTTTTTTTAGCCATCAAAACGATATTCGGCAAAAATTTCGGTCTTAGTCGTAATAATATGATGTAGCTCAGCTCTAATCGGCGTTTTAAAGACCGATACTGACAGTGGTTGTATGTAATCTACAAAGCTACCAACCTTAAGACTTTGACTAAAATTCAATTAATGCCATTCAAACACTGAGCAGTGAGCCACAGCCCTACAGGATATACGAAAAATGGAATCCCTTTACAATTTTAAACAAGAATCTGCCCTAAGCTTGCCAATGTCAAACTAGCAGCTAAAAACGCAAACTAACAACCCGTGACACTGATTGATTCTATCTATGCTAGTCCGTGCATACATGCATGATTTTCTTGCCAAATCGGCTCTTTTAATTTACCTAGCCCAAGCTAAAGGCTGGAAAGGCTGCAACGAAATTATAGGCCTTTAAAACAAAGTGTCTTTTAATGTAGAATGGGTTTTTCTACACTCATATGGTATACGGATTGAGTTGCAAAATTTAAGGATAAGAGATGATTGGATAACTCGATATAATGTTTCCTCCAAGAGGATCTTCAAATCCAGCCTTCAGAATCGAGACGACTAGGACTAATAACAATTTCAAGGACCAAGAAATTGAGGATGGAAATAAGGGAAAGGCAGTCTTAAGTTATTCGATGGTTGACTTTCTTGGCCGCACTGAAACGGGTTGATGCCTTGATGGGTATCCACTACTTAGCGACCTATTACTCTGTAGTGGGAGTAGTTCACATCATATACCCTTTCTTTTCTACTGAATGAATGCTGAGATTCTATTAATCGGGACTGTGCCCATAAATAATTTCATTCGACAAAAGTTTTAGCATAGGTACCTACCTCAAATCAAACCAATTAACTTTAACAGTATATAACACAACATAATTACGGTTAAAACATTTTCGTCTGAAAAGAATTTATTTTCATCTTCTAATTTGTTCATATTCATCTGCTAGTTTTGTCAGCTTTTTTTAAATATTCGACTGAAAAACTTGAAATTTCGTCTGAAAATCTGAATAAATCGTCAGCATTATTTTTGTCTGAAAAAAATATAATCTTGCTAGAAAACAATTTTAAATTGGCAGCTATATTTTTTTTTTAATTTCGACAATTACAACTAAGATGTTCGATATTCGCCACATGTCAATACCCCGCGATACCCCTTCAACTAAACTATATTATATTTTAAAGAATTAAAGACCGCAACGCCGATTCTCAAAATTCATCTATGAAAATTCCCTTTTACTCAAACTTATAGTAATGTTTTCAATATATAGAGTCGAAGATCACATCCCCTACTAATATTCCAGCCAGGCGTTTGCTGAGCTGATAACAACACATATTTAATTGTCAATAATATTTGTTATAGAAATAGATACCAGATGATTTTATTTTTTACCGACGATATTATAATTTTTTCAGATATAGCTACATAATTATATTATAATATATTTTTTCTTGTTTATTTTGGTTTTTTTTTCAGACAATTGTTTTTTTTTATATTTTCAGTCGGGTTTTTTATTTTTCACACGATTTTTATATTTTTCCGACGATTACTATTTGTTTTCAGACGTTTTAAAAATTGTTTCAGACGTTTCCAATATCTGATTTTCTGATGATTTCTATTTTCGTTTTTTTTTTTCGATTTTTGCCGACGTGTCCAATTTTTTTCCTGAAAAATACTATTTATTTGTAAACGAAAAAAAGTTAGCCATATAATTACACTTGCACTAATCGATATATTCTGGTTCCGAGAAATACAAAGTTTCAAATAGGAAATTATAAAGTATGTTTAATGACATACAAAAAATTACAGAGTAGCACAAATTAAAAAAAAATACGTTAGAACAATTTAGCACAGAAAAGTTGGTATAACTTTCCGTTTCCTGAGAGAAACCACAATTTTTTGGCTGGAAAACCAAAATAGCAGTCCGCTTAAATTTTGACATTTTTCACGAGCCGAGCCTGCTCCATCTTCAGAAGTAGGTTTAGAAAATCGGGATCCCTTTTAGAAAATCCATAATCTCTTTTTTTTTCTCTTTTTTTTCCAAAATCTAACGCGACGAAATCCCCTATTAACTTGAATCCCCTATATACATATGTATTATTAAATTCCTCGTTAAAATCCCTTGATCGCACAATTTAGAATTTATCCATTTTTAGGGCTCTGCGAAATAAGGCCTCATTGAAATAAGGCCCCAAAAATAAAATGAAATAAGGCCCCAAAAAATTATACAGGAAACAACAACAACGATTTTTAATAAAATTTGGGGTGTTATTTCTTTTTTTGCGCCTTATTTCCTAATAAAAATTGGGGTCTTATTTCATTATGAACGCTGCAACGCCCCTGCTTGGGTTTACTGTCAGATTTGGAGCCTTATTTAATTTTTTCTTGGGGCCTTATTTCATCGCAATGGGGCCTTATTTCATATTTTAAATTGTGGTATTATTTCATTATGAAATAACACCCCAAATTTGGGGCCTTATTTCATTTTCGCTTTTGGGGCTTTATTTTATTGGGGCCTTATTTCCTGCAGCCCATTGTTATACCCTCCACAGGAAGGTATATTCACTTTGCCATTACATTTGTAACGCCAAGAATCATTACATTTGTATATTCTGAATCAGGATCACATTCTGAATCGATTTAGCCATGTCCGTCTGTCCGTCTGTTGAAAACACGATAGCGATAGCAAACGATTCGACCTAGGTGAATGAAATTTTGTGAGAGGACTTCTTTTTACCATTGTCAGGTTGGTATTAAAAATTGTCTATGTCGGTCAAGTAGTTCTGGGTACCTCCCATACAAAACCAATATTAGACACATGCGTGTACGTGTACACTTGTACAGTACTACTAACTCGCATGGCAAACATTTTGCATGACTTTTATGTAGTGGAGGGTATCAAAGCATCAACCAGGCCGATACTTTTACTTGTTTCTTCTTGTAACTTGAATTTAACGGATTTTGATTCTGGAAATTTCTCAAGAAAGGTGACGTTAACGGTTAACACCATGCGTTATAAGTGTATACGGTCTTTTTAGGTGTATTGGTTCAAGAGTTATAGGGGCGTGGCACCTCCCATACAAAAAATGCATTCAAAATCTTATATCTCGAAAACCACCGAATCGATTGAGTTTAAATTTATTGCCCTAGGAGTATTGGGCAAAGGGGCGTGGCACCGCCCCATACAAAACAAAAATCATTAAAAATCTTATATTTCGAAAACCACAGAATCGATTGCGTTAAAATTTACAAATAATCTTAAGTATTGGCCCAGAAGCATTTCTATGAAGATTGGTCAAAATTGGACAAAGGGGCGTGGCACCGAACATACAAATAAGAAAACATTAAAAATTTAATATTTTGAAAACCACCGAATCTATTTTCTATTTTGCACTACGAAGTGTGCAGAGGGTTCGCTAGTATAATATAAGCTTTGCATATACCCAACATTGCACCTATACTCCAAATCCTCTGACCACAAGCAGGGAGGTTGCCCCATACGTATCTCACTTTTTAACACTTTTCTGTGCAAGTGCAATTGAGAGTCACTAAAGAGTTTTCTTCATCATTCGGTCTAATGTCTTTTTGTGTGATCAATGAAACTCGAATGAGTTCTCATTGGCCAATAAAACTCGGATCCAGAGTATCAGATTATTTTGCGAATTTAAGCAATTTTTCTTTGTCCCTAACGGTACTTTTCTGATGACAATTTGTTCGAAAATTACATTTACGAATACCAAAAAGCAGCTACCTAATTTTTATTTGGTATGTCCCACTGCCTTCAAACGTCTAGCAAACATCTAATGGTAAGTGTGTAGTGTATATGCTTAAGGATCGTGCACCTACTACAGCATCATTTTATGAAACACTCGAGGAGCTAAACAAGACCCATAATAATTGTAATTGCAGCCACGTAACGCATTAATATTTGCAAAACCGGACTATCTTCCATGTTAGTCTGGTATACATTATAACCATTTCATAATGACTACATTTACCGCAGCATATTCGTTTCTACTAAGCGCAAGAAGACAACAACTTTCATGTGCACTTAAAACACTACCTACATATGTATTGTATGTATTGTATACCTACTCTGATTATGGACTAATTAAATGTCCTGACCTTATAACTGGATGGCCAACTCGTCTCATAAAACTTAATTGAAATGTTAAGACCGCATGAGTTAATCAATAAGCGCGAGAAAATAATGACACAGCGATAAAATTTAACGACAAACTATTATAAGCCTAACGTCAACTTGGCAGGATCAAATTTCAGCGCATTACACAGGTACCTACGCTGCGTGAAACCCCATAGTTGATCGTTAAGCGTAGGATCGTTTAGTAGGTAGTATTTGGTAACCGACTTGAAAGTAAAATGCTGGTCATTAATTGACGCGCAGATATAACATATAAGTTGGGATAAAATTACCGCTAAAAGCGTAGCAATTTGCTGAAAATGTTAAGTGTGGTCATTTAGAAGAATTGATAAGGTGTCGCGCCATGTTAACACGCAGCGATTGCTGAAATTTGCATAAATTTATGAATATGGAAGCTGATATTATTTTTATTGACCGTGAGCGTTATTAAAATATTTGCATGGTAATTGTCGATTTGTATTAAAATAAAAGGAATCTGTATAAGTAGGCAGACATATACCTACTTAGCGAGATGGCTTTTCCAAAGCGACTTTAATGAGCTAAGTAGATTAACTCGAAGGTAGGTAAGTAGATAAGCAGATACTTATGTATGTTAATGTAGGTATAGACGACCTCCATGCTAAATCAGCTCATTAAATTAATTCACGATATAGCCCGAGGGTCGTGCAGCCGGTTTCCGGTTTGTCCCATAACAAGTGTTGCCATTCATAACCAAAAGATACTGTTCCATCCAGTAGCCACTGCTCTTGTAACCATGGTTACCCACATCATCACTCTCACTCTCACTGGATCAGGTTTTACCACGAACTCACAGCAACAATTTTTCAGCAATTCAAGTTTGACCAATTTTATAACGATATAGCTGAAAGCTCTTACTGGAAAGTCGCTGATGTAACGCTAACTAATGTCTGCCTATATACACTAGGTTTTGACAAAACCTTTTTGTGACTATTGAACCTATGTAGCTATGCTTAGTATTGTATTGTTAAATAACGGTGCGAAAATGATGCGCAAAACAAAGAATCTATTTTTAGCTCTATGCATGCAAAATTTTTTATTGTTTACCTTTTGCGTTCTCTTTCTGCTGATAAGAATGCATGCAGACAACGATTTTTTGCGTGACATACCTAAGTATTTTGACGAAATCTTTGTGTAAATGCTTTTCACTTTTGAGCACGTGAAAACCAAGTAACTCTTGTATTTAACTATAATTGATTTTAAACGTTGATAAAAAAATAAAATTAATTAAAAGTTATTAAAAACCATGGTTAAAACGGTTGAGTTGAGTTTGGTTATCAGATCTGCAAAGGTAGAAAAGTTTAACGCGGGAACGGCAGTAAAAGTCATTGAATATGAGTTTAATGTGTCGCGTGAAGCTGTACACTATCAAATTAATAAGTTTAAAAAGCATAATGACATAAGAAACTTAACGGGATCAGGTGCTAAGAGCCACTGAAGACCGAGTCCTTCTATGAAAATTAAAAAAAAATATTTTTGTGAAGCCTCAATCCGCTGCAGGTCAATGGAATTCGACGGCCAAGAATCCAATCAGTGAGCGCACTGTCCGACGACGTTAAAAGGAAGGAGATTTTAGGAGAATTAAAGCTAAGGACGCGTATGTGCCGTACATATCAAAGCAAACAAAGTTAAAAGACTGACCTTCGCAAAGGAACATCTGCACAAGCCGAAGGAGTTCTGGAGAAGCGTTCTATGGACAGATGAAAGCTCATTTGAGTAAGTAAGATTGCCAGAGGTAGTATGGCAAAAAAGACGGCCCGTTTGTCAAAAGTGAGCTGGGTGACTTGGTTCCTATCACCACCGGCTCGATGAACCAAAGTCAATATTGTAGTATCCTAAATGATAATGTCTCTCATTCCGTAGGCTTATTGGGGAATTATTTATCCTGCAACAGGATAATGCCCCATGCCACAAAGCCCGGATGATAACTAACTTTTTGAAGGATGTTTGTGTTACTACTTTGGAATGGCCACCTCAATATCCAGATTGAAATATTATAGAAAACGTCTGGTCTCTTTTGAAAAGCAAGACAGTTTCGTTAAATAAAACCAGGGAGGAGACAATTTCTGAGCTCAATTTAATTTGGAAAGAGATATCTCTAGAGATTCTCCAAATTTAGTGGATTCAGTACCTAGACGCCTTCAAAAAGTTATTGTAGCCAAATTCATACATTTCACTAAATTCTTCTTTATTTCTTTACTTTTTTTAAGTTTAAACTTTGTTTTCTTAGTATTACATACTTGTCAAAATACTTATGCCAACACATGAAATTAATAATTAATTTATATCTTTTTAATTTTATATTTGTTTGCTTATTTTTAAATTTGTATTAGTTATTACATAAAACGGAAAAAATAAACAAGAATTCTGTATAAAGCTATTTAAAAGTTAAATTCAAAAATTGAATTGACTAGTATTGACATTATTGTGTGAAAATGGGGCAATATTGATGAGCTCAATTTAGTTCCCAAGCTTTGATAGTAGATTTTAAAAACTTAATTTTTTTTTCGTTTTTTAGAGCTATTCTGTTTTATTTTAATTAACAGATCAAGGTCCGATCAAAAAGATAATTTATTCATTATGAGATCCCTCATAACAATTTATTTTTTTTTTTGCTTTCATCTATTCCCCCCTAGATGTCACTGATTCGGAGTCATAATCTTATCAGAAATTCACTGGAAAGTAACACGGTAGTCAGACAGGCAAACATGTCTGCCTCTGTCATATAAATATACGGATTCGAGCTCCGCCCATGACATATTCCTTGTTTACTGACATCTGCCTGCCTGAACCCTCATTATCCTGACAGCCAACACAACATCTCTTTTCTACATAATAATTTCCCTAATTTAAGTTGAATAATTTCTTGCTTTCGTACATGTTACACACCTTTTCGCCGCATGAGCAGCGAGCACTGTCTTACCATTGTATATAGACACTAGTCTTACGAATGCGTGACGCTTGACTTTTGTATGACGGCGCGGCGGCGGCGCGCGGCATCGTACCTCTCGAAGACATTGTTGCAGAGACTTTAATAGTTATTCAAACAGGATCACGAAACATTTCGATAAATCAAAAACATTTTCATCTAAAAGATTAAATTTCAATTTAAGAATTCGGGATGCAAATCGTGCAGATGGTAAACAATGTAAAAAGATATCGGTCGCGCGGAACAAAGCTCGTGACTTTCATATAAATAAATGCTTAAACCGTCATATTTCATGGCGTCAATGAGTGACAAGTGGATGATAATCCGGGGTGATTATGAAAAGGAAAGGACGACAGCGAGGCGTTGCTATACGCGTGTGGAGTAGCTATAAAATGCAAATTTTAAGTTGCAGAATGCAGATAGGTGCGAGTGCAAGTAATATAAATAATTTTAGGTAATTGGAGGTGGCGATGGCAAATTTATTCGTTTGGCATTTAGACATTTTAAAGTGGATATAGTCATGAGCCTATCCGTGATAAGGTGACAATGTTGCATGCAAATGAGGAGATGTGGTTTGGAGTTGGAATATTATATTCTGATCCAGAGAAAAACAAAAAGAGTGTGAATCGTAGGGGTACATAGTTTCCACCGCACCTGACAAAAAAACATTCGGGGGTATGCCTAATAATTCTGATGAGGCAGCTTGTAAATTTAGCCTGAAGGAAACATGGTATTTGCTGTGATTCTGTGCTTGATTGTTTTACAAAATGTCACGAAATCTTACGAAATTTTACCAAAGACAAACTAACGGCTAAAAATGAATCCCGCCTCACTAGAGCATAAACAACATTTGCACGGACTAAATTTCTCTTAGTTAGATAAGATAGTCTGTAGTAGTCTGTCATAATAAAACGGTAAGTTTCAAAAAAAGATGACTCATTTGTCTACGGAGCCTAGGTCCAGAGAGAACACTAATGAATTTGGTATCAACTGAAAGCTGAAATTAAGCTCGCGAAGTAGGTAAATACGAAATGAAATATTTCCAAAATCGTACGTGGGTTTTTTGAGATATTTGAGCTTGAAATTTTGGCAATTGCAATTCAGTTCTTTTTTGAAATAACAGTTCATATTATTATAGCATATAGATATAGAAAAATGGTATTAGTACTAAATGGAAGGTACTGGCTCTTATCTTTGAAATATTTCATAGTAAAATTAAATAATACAATATAAGAAAGGATTCGGCTGTTAAAATGTTGCCATTTTGAAAAATAAAAAAAAAAATCTTAAAAAAAAAACAGTTCCTATCTTTAGGAATGAAATTTGAGTTGTAGCAGAAATTGCAACTAAATATTAGGTTTGGTGGCTCTCCTCAAGTAGGTTCATGGTGATACTTACCACACGCTGGGCCGTTTGGAAGGATATACTGGACGAACGACTATGGAACGAGCCCTACTTATACTTTATTTGAGAAGCGGGTGAATAATGCTAAATGAGAGTCTAGAAGAGCGGCTAATTTAATCAGCTCAGTTAAGCCTGTATACTTTATCTCGGACCTCTGAGTATCGATTCATTTAGAGATCTAGACCAAAAATTAAGTTGATTGTCCAACTAACATTTCAACTTCCTTAAGGCACAAATGTTTCAGATTCGACTGGTTAAGGTTTCTTTATAGCGTCTGTAAAGCTTCTAGCAGAAGTAAACTCTTTACCGAAGTCTTGACTTTACAACTTCATTAGGTAAATAAGATGAAGAGCTTTAAAGAGCAATTAAATTCATAGCTTCGTTAGGTGTAGTTATCGAACAAACAGTAAGTTGCAGTTTCTATAAAGCTTCGATTAAATATTTTTATACAATACAAACTTCTATAAACTATAAGTAAACTTGTATAAAACTTCCAAGAGTCATTAATCGAAACTTTATGGAAGACTTGTTTGTAGCTTGCATTATTTTACAAACGAAGCTTTATAGATTAATATGAAGGGAGAAAGAATAAAACATTGTAGACGATCATGCTAATGGAACTCTTAACGAAGTTTGTTGTTGATATACAGAGAAAAGTTTCAACTGGTTAAGTTTTAACTTTGCAACATGCATATTAGAGATAGCGGAGATGATAGAGTACCTTACTATACTCCAGATAAAGATGGTGTGCCGGTATTTTGTACCACAGCCACCGCGGCGCGAGGGAAAAGCGGCTCATCCACGACTGGTACGGCCGCCAATTCTCAGGAGGTCCTCCGTTTTAATACCGCAATTGCGGATAGGGACACTGTCGATACCTTAAAGCCGAATTTTGATGGCTTGAGGAAGAGGTGAGAACAGACACGTTCTCCCGAGTCAGTGCGTTATCCTCCTTAGTTTTAAGGTAGTTTGTAAGTTAGTTGGGCGTATTTTAGGGAATCTTTGGGAGGGAATCTTTGGCCGGGCTCGCCAACATGAATGAGTACTACAGAGACTTGCCCGACGCTTATGGCCTCGCTCGAGTCCCGGCCGCCGGCGGAGGCGCGTGTGCACCATGTTGGCAACTGCAAGGCGCCCATCGACGCAATCGGGATAATATAATGGATAGACCCAGCTTAGAATGTCTTTAGCTTGGATATTGATATTCTAACTTCGTTTTGATCAGGGGTTGCATTGAGTTGTCAACGTGCAATACGTATACAGACTTTGCATTTGTTTCATTAAATCTTAAACTTGGGTATGTATATAGATCCTTCAAAAATGGGGATACGGTTTTTTTTTGTAATTTGTTTTCAGGTTTCTATGTGGGATCTTAAACTTTCAAAAGTCTTCACTGATAATGGTTTTGCTGAATCGTCAACGGTGTCTATTTTAGCTTCGAAGAGGCCGCATTCATTGGGGAGTTTCTACAAGTGCTTTATGCATAAGAAGTCGCAGAATACCTCTCTATTTGACCAATTTAGACTTCTTGTACTTCACACGCTTGCAGTTCTACTTGGAACTCAATTTCGTTTTATCAATCGTAGTTGTCCCTCAAAAATAATTCAAATCGTTATTATCGTTTCCAATCAATTGAAAAATCCAAAAACTTTTTTAGGAAATATCTTGAAAACCCTCACGAACCTCTACCTATTATTGGTTGGTCTATGGTCTCGTATATAAAAGTCCAACTTTGAAATAGAGCTACTCCTCGGTTTTGAATTCAAAAGATCCCATCCAAGATTCTGGTATTCGGGTTTTTGGACTCATATATGTAGTCCTAGTCAAGATGATTTAAATAAATCGACTATGAGATAACTGGAGCAGATCTATAGAGCCTGTGAAAGAAGAATTATGTATCAAATGTATACCAGAAACCAGAGTAACAACGCGTCCATTTGAAAAAGGATCTCAGCCAAACTGGAGGTAGGTAGCTGTAGCCATGGATCGAACTGGCTGAAGGATTATGGGTTGAGTCGAACTACCTTAGTTTCAGAGGTAAAATAAGTATGTAAACAGTATATAATAGACAATTAGACAATAATATTTTTTATCCAACATACAGGAAAATTATCCCTTATTGTATTGCAATTCAGAATTTAATCAAGGCAAGACTCAATCTGACCAAATTTGGCAGATAAGCAAATACTATCAAAGCATCTGTGGCTATGCAGCAGTAGGCTTGCCACCCGTCCTCCTTTGAGGAGGACAGTCCTCCTTTGTAAGTTTATGTCCTCCGTCCTCCACAAAAAGAAAAATGTCCTCCACAAACATAATTAGGTATCTACCATATCAAAAAAAAAAAACAAATTCCTTTCACTTCTCAAAGAGTAGATACGATTTAATTTTACATATATGTTCAGTTACAACAGATACATTAGATTAGAGTCAAGTTATATTATAAATTGTAGCACTTGCAGAAGAGCAAGAATGCTTAATGATTCTCATCTCTTCAGGGGCTTCAGGTACTATTGACTTCTGCATCTGCAGTAAACGTTAAGGCCGCCGCTGCGGAACGAAAATTCGCATACATACCTGTATCATGAACGAAAAATGTCGCTCTACTTTCCGTTTTACAGTAGGTACTGCGAAATGATTCCGAAAAGTGTTTCTACAAAAGTAATTGTAGTAGATTGGGCTAGATTTTACTTTACTGCCCATTCGAAAAAAATACTTTTTTTAATCCGATTGAATTTAATGCGCTAAGCTCAAATCTGGAAAAAAAAATTTGGCGCTATATTACCGTCAAATTTCCAAAATTATTTTTTTTATATTAACTATTTAGTTAACTAATAAAAATAGTTTCATCAAAATCGGATCATAAAAACCAAAGATGTGGCAATACTAATCTGCCCACAAATGGCACACAAAAAAAAAACGAAAAACTAGTTAAATTCACTAAAGTTAAAATGGCTTACGCATATTCTCCTCTCGTTCTATCTTATTGTGCCTTGAACATGGAAGTTATGGCTATATGGCTAAACTTATGACAATAGGACAATAGCTGATAGAAAAAGGATGCATTCAGATCCCAATTATTTGTGAACTAGTTTCCTAAAGTAGGTATATTAAAGTTAAGGAAAGTTTGCTGCTAGGTTCCACATTTCACTTTCACTCGAAATGAAATCAGAAATGATTTTTTGTGTTCTGTACATACCTATTCGATTTCGATATCAAAATTTTCGGAATTGAGAAAAAGTGAAATTGTGATTTCGAAAAAATTTCGGAGTTTCCGAATCGGTCAAAATCCATAACACTGCAAACGAATTCACTCGATTTGCAATTTCGCTTTCACTCGATTTCTGGAACCTAGCTCTAGCTGATAAGGTAATTAAAACAAGTAAAAGTGTTATCATCGGCCTGGCCGATGCTTTGATACCCTCCACTGTATAAAAGTCATGCAAAATGTTCGCCATGCCATATTGGCTTGGTATAGGAGGTACCAGAACTACTTGACCGACATAGACAATTTTCAATACCAACCTGACGACGGTAAAAAGAAGTTCTCTCACAAAATTTCAGTCGCCTAAGTCGATTCGTTTGGACGCTATTGTGATTTCAACAGATGTAGAGACACATGGGTCTAATAGTGGTTTTGTATGGGAGGGACCAGAACTACCTGACCGACATAGCCCATTTTCAATACCAACCTGAGGACCGTAAAAATAAGATCTCTCACAAAATTGCATTCCCCTAGGTCAATTCGTTTGGACGCTATCGTGCTTTCAACAGACGGACAGACAGACAGACAGACAGACAGACAGACAGACAGACGGACAGACAGACAGACGGACATGGCTAAATCGATTTAGAATGTGATCCTGATTCAGAATATATATACTTTATAGGGTCTCCGGTGAATCCTTCTTGGCGTTACAAATGTAATGACAAAGTGAATATACCTTCCTGTGGAGGGTATAAAAACGCCTATTTTTTGGCAAAATGTCAGTACAAAAAAGGAAAAATTCAGTGGTTAAAATGTAACTTTTTTAATTAGGTACCTCATATTTTCGGTCTTTATGTTTTAAAAAAAGTTGAATTTTTTAAGTCCCCCACGAGATTTTCTAAAAGGTGGCAAGCCTATGCAGCAGTCTTGTTGGAAATTGGATATCATCATACATTGTTGGACGTATGAATTTTTTGACACTATCATCGTGTAAACTTTAATGGATTAAAGACAGCAGATTGTTGGTCCAGACTCTAAATATATGGACTACTCTCCAGAATTCTATTCCCGGTTCTTTTTATTAGCTTTATCAGTTGATATTATTTTTAACATTTAACCTTTTTATTCAGATTCCAACGTAAAGAAAAATTCAGATCCCACGTCTGAGTCTGACCCAAAGAGCGGGCACTTTCCCAAATTAGTGCTTGCGGTCCGATTTACCTACAACACCACGATCCACAATTACCCCAAAATCATCAAGCTTCGAGACGAAAGTGCCACTCGGCCCCTTTACAAAGTAAAGGATGGACGCTCAGGCAGGGCGCTGTAGTGCATTGCATCTCCTTTATTTTCTGCAACGGATCACCATGTAATTTACGCAATGAGGAAGGTGTTCCTCCTGAGAAACAACATGTCCGGTCTTCGGCCGTTCGACTTCGTCATCCACTGACATTGGATCTCTGCATATAGTGGGTCAATTATTTTACTTCTTAATTTACATGTGGGTAGGTTCAATTACGTGCCCTGAATGGTGTGCGCTTCGTCCAGAGCGCGTTGGAACCAAACCAACTCGATGCTATATACCCAGTATCCCTTTCCCCCCACCGAAAATGATCTGTTAATAAACACCTTGATGCAGTTTTAATGACATGGAATTGTGATGGTGTTGCGACGTCGAAGACGGAGGAGGAAGAAAAGAACCTCAACTTCTCCATGCCATATAAGCATCCAGAGTCCAGACGCCGCAAAGTGCTGTTGTTAATTGCCAAAGTAAGTGCATGCACTTAGTGCGTAGTTGATTGCCGAATGCAAATTGGCTGCAGAGGAACAGAGTACCGCGGCGCATTCAAAAATTCATAACTTAAATTGTTTAACCGAGTGAGCTTCGGCTGTGATGGCTGCTGCCTCGAGTGGGTTACTGCCTCCTTGGGGGGCACGACTTGGCTTCTGGCAACCTCACAGCAACTGGTTGGCATCAGCGTGCATATTGTTGGCCGAACTGGTCGGTTCAGTTGGCAAGGGACACCCCTCAGGGTGTTTTGTTTCGTGCCGATGACGGAGGAGATGAGTTTGGTATGTTTATTGGCTGGAATAACTCAGTCGCTGGCCATCTACGCGAGTTAGCCAGGTGTGCCAAGAGGTAGCATTGTCCATACCATATAGCGAATGCGTGTTCGGATAAGAGGAACAAGTTAACTAGGATCGCTTCCTAGGCGAGTTATTAAAAAGTAATTTTGCGTGGTAATGTTTGGCAATAAAAATGTTGCCAACATTTTGTAGTCTTGCGGGAATTACATATTCCCGAGATGGAGGTGATTGTGTGTGCTGGAAACAAAGAGGGTTAATGACGGGGCAATTAGAGGCAACACGAAAGATGGACGGCACGCATTTGCCTTTTGCCGTAGCCAACTGTTCGACGTTCCCTACAGCCTTAAAGAAAATCTGCGCTGTAGAGTCAAAATTTAAACGGCAAAATGAATGTAACAAAGTCATCCCTAATCCTGTTCAAATGAGCATGTTCTTAAGTCTATACCATCGGTCAAGCATCACTGGAAACGCACCGAAAACCGAACCACCTCTAATTACAGATAATTTGTGTATTTTCTTGATTGCAGGTTATCGCACTGTTCATTCGTTAACCAGATCAACGCCAAAATGTTCATCTCCAACCGCATGCGGCTCGAAAAAAATACCAACAAAAACACGGCAATAAGCTAATCGATCGTTTGGGTGGATTTTCTCAGACATGTTTAACCTGGCGAGGATAATCGATTGCCGAACATAATTTGGGCATTTGGATTTCACAGGTTGTAGGTAGGTATAGGTATTCAGTGTGCCTTCCATTATCTGTGGCACACTTTTTCTTGGCCGACAGAGACGATTGGGTGCGCATGCAACGGGGACCGATACTATCGGTGACTGGGCGCAATTAAAATGTTTGGGGTTTCTTGTAATATTCCAGCGAAATTGTTCGGATGTGATCATGTGGAATTTCGAACGCGTGATTATAGAGGTATTAACAGGCAAAAGGAGAATTGCTGTTATTTTTCCTGTTTGCGATTGGAATTTTTGGACATGGCACATGCAGCAATTCGAAAAACCGCTTGGAGACAAATTGGATTCGAGTTTTTGTTGTTGCGGTATTCACCATCAGGGAAAATTGGTAATTATAGGAATCGCAGGTTTTTTCGATTAGTATAGGTAGCAAGGGCTGGGCAAAATCCTCATACTTATGTCCTTCTCGTGGGCGCCCGCCTGAAAATGGCTAATCAGCTTGCCTGGTTAGTGTCAGCCAAGGGTCTCACTTACATATCAGCCGTACGCTGCGATTCGTTGCAAAGTACGACTGATGTGAAAGCGTGAACCATTAGATGAGGTGGGAGTCAACCTTAAAGGTCGTTTGCTGATGCGACTCACAACGATTTGGGTTCTACTTAGCTTCTTATGGACTGCTTTCCTGTAAGGCACTGTAGGAGTCTGTGTAGAGCTTAAGTCTTTGTGTGCCGTATCGGCAAATGGCCCTAAATCGCGGCCGGACCAAGGTGTCATACGACCCGTGCCGAGGGTCAGCCTGGCTGGGGGCCATAGCTCAGTCGCTAACGGAGTATCCGGATACCTGGCGACCTCCGGATTAGCCAGCCTTGTCTGTATATGCGAATCTCTGTACAGATGGACCTCCTTTCTTCGCTACTCGTGGGTTCAAAATTTAAATGGAAACTAAAGATACAAAAAACAAAAACAAAAATGAGACCGGTTCTCCTTTAAAACCGGGCGGTAGTACGGCGACATCGTTGTCTACTGGTTCGGCTCCTGCATCGGTGAGCAGTGGAAAGATTGTGACTATTCATGGTACATCCACTGTAAGCAGTTGCAGCGGGCCAAGTAAAGGTACACCTTCTAGCGGTGGTAGGATTGTGAGCAAACATGGCCCTTCCACTGCTACAAATACTAAGGAGCACAAAACTCAAGCGACTCCTAATGCGCCAGCGCGCCGTCGCACTCCTTCCAAAGGCATGTACAAAAAACGTCGCTACGCCTTCCACATCCTAAAGGTCTCTGGAGAAACTTTGGAGGCTGATAGGACTGCGGAACAAAAGAGCAAAATCGCATGGGCGAAAAAACTGCTTGGGAACGATCCACTAAAGACCAGCAAGGACTCCACGTCTAAGCGCCAGAGATCGTTGGAGGAGGCCTCGCCGGCCCCCAAAAGACCTAAGGTGAGTAATACCACCAACTCCCAAAAGTCTTCCAACGTCACATCTCAAAAGTCTTTTAGTGACGTTCTCAAAGACAAGATTGTGGTCGCTGTTATTGACCGTAGTGACGATGATGGCACGATCTCCCCTGAACGGTGGAAGGTAGTCAAACTGAAGCTTTCTGGAACTTTCCTAAGCATCATGAGGGACTACCCGGGACCACCTCCTATCACTTGCGATGGTGGATGGCATCAAGGCCACGTGAAACTGATCGCCTGCGACGACAAGAGGTCTTGTGATCTCTATAGGATCGCTGTAAGCAGACTGGGTGAAGTCTGGCCTGGTGCAAAGCTCGAGGTCGTTGATAGGGAAGAAATCCCTAACAGACCCCGAACTCGTACCTGGATCCCGGCTGAACCCTCATCTACTGAGGAAATTCTGGAGATCATCAGACTGAGTAATCCGTCACTCCCAACTCACAACTGGAAAGTCGTAAAGTTGGAGGAGCAAAGGGGTCTTTATAGATGCGCGCTAATTGTGATCAATAAAGAGTCCCTTGTTCCTCTGGCCGAGACTCAGGGTGTGATACGATTCGGCTTCGAGCCAATCACGTTGCGAGTCTACAAAAAAGACGAAGTAAATTCAGGCAAACTGCCTCCTTTCCCTGCTGGTTCTGAACCCGAACCTGCTACTTCTGACCCTGGAGCATCAGTCTCATTTCCATCGTTAGATGATGATGACTCCAATACAGCCACGCCTACCATGGATGACACCTTGTCAGACATGGACACGGAGGACTGTATGAACAAGATTCTTCTTGACGAAGACGCACTTCTTGGTTCATCCTCGGAATCGGAGGACCTAAGCAACACTGTGGTGGAGGTTCAACCTCCTGTCTGTAGCAAAAATGCTTCAAATACTACAGATTAACCTTCACCACTCTAAAGAGGCTTCGGCCGCCCTCATTCTCCGCCTTTCAAATGGCAGAGAAGACATTGTCTTGATACAGGAACCATGGATTGACAACAGTGTGGTTCGTGGACTCAAGACTCCTCAATACGAATCCCTATATGTAACTGACAAAGGTAAACCCAGAACTTGCATATTAGCGAAACGTAGCCTTAACCTACTAATACTCCCTAATTTCAGCGATCCAGATATAACAGCAGCTAGATTGGTCACTGCTAAAGGCACGTACTGGCTTGCATCGGCATATCTGGCCTACGACTACGTGGGCCCTCTCCCCGGAAACAAAATGGGGAGAATGATCGCGGAAGCAGAGAGGACCAAAATCAACCTCATTATCGGATGTGATGCTAATGCCCATCACTCGGTATGGGGAAGTACAGACATTAACGATAGAGGTGAGTCACTTTTTGATTATATCTTAAGCACTAACCTTATTGTATGTAATGTGGGAAATGAACCTACCTTCATAACAAAAAACCGACAGGAAGTATTAGACATTACTCTTGTCTCCGACACCGTTAGTCAGATGATCACCAACTGGAAAGTATCACCTGAACACTCCTTTTCAGATCACCGGTATATCCAATTCAACTTAGCCGATGACCCTCCCCGCCAACTTCCATTTAGAAACCCTAGGAAAACAGATTGGCTCAAATATAGGGATATACTGAAACAATCAGTTACACCTGACCTTTTAAATCCCCCCTGCAGTACCAATGAGCTTGATCGCAAAGTCAAAAATCTCACCCTGGCTTTCAACAAAGCTATGTCTTCTTCTTGTCCTCTCATTCTACCTAGGGGTAAGAAGAAACCGCACTGGTGGAACTCAGATTTGGGACTACTTAAAACTAAGTGCAGAAAGCTTTTTAATCGTGCTAAAGACACAAGAGAAGCGACACACTGGGACTCCTACAAGGTATCCCTAAAAATATATAAAAAGGAGCTAAGGAAAGCTAAGCGTACATCTTGGATGCTCTTCTGCGGTAAAATAGAAGAGTCATCTGAGGCATCAAGACTTAGGAAAATACTCTCCACAAATCCAACAATGCCTAGCTGCTTGAAAAAGACGGATGGCTCTTGGACGACTTCTAGCGAGGAATCGCTCAATCTGCTGCTCGACATCCATTTCCCAGGCAGCTCCAGCAGTATAAGTCACTCAGATCCAATTAGATCAAATGTGCAATTTACCAATTTTCAAGGTCTGATCACTAGAGACAAATTGCTTTGGGCGCTTCGTAGCTTCAAACCATACAAATCCCCAGGACCAGACGGCATAATACCAGCCGAGCTACAAAACACCTCAGATATCATCCTGCCAGTGTTGGAGATAATCCTAAATAGCTGTTTAAATCTGGTGTATATTCCCTTGTTATGGAGAGAAGTAAAAGTGGTTTTTATACCCAAAGCAGGCAAATGCTCTCACGTTAGTCCAAAGGACCTCAGGCCTATTAGTCTTTCGTCATTCCTCCTAAAAACTCTAGAACGACTGATCGAAATCCATCTACGCAAAAGCATTGATACGAAACTTCTATCCACTGCTCAACATGCTTACTCTAAAGGTAAATCCGTGGAAACAGCTCTGCATACACTGACATGTTCCATCGAGGATTCCCTCCGTCACAAGGAGTATACTATGGTTGCATTCCTTGACATTGAAGGCGCTTTTAACAACGTTGATGCATCTGCAATCGCGCGAGCACTGTCAGCTCTGAACGTGGACACCTCGCTCAGGGAGTTGATTAATCTGATGCTCAATAGCCGGATCATCAACTCTAGTCTGAGTGGGGCATCTGCAAGAAGATCTGTCAGTAGAGGAACCCCACAAGGTGGTGTCCTGTCTCCCCTTCTCTGGAACTTAGTGGTCAATCAACTGCTGACTTGCCTGGAAGCGGAGGGCTACAAAGTGATTGCATATGCGGATGATGTTGCTATTGCCGTGTCAGGAAAGTATCCAAACACTTTAAAAGAACTCCTACAACACGCTCTCCACACGCTAGTAAAATGGGCGAATCAATGTGGGCTGGGCGTCAACCCTCACAAGACCGAACTTGTTCTCTTTTCTAGGAAATACAAAATTCCGCATATTGACCCTCCATCTATAAATGGCATAAGACTGACTTTCTCCAATGAAGCCAAGTACTTGGGTCTTATTCTGGACAGAAAGCTTAGCTGGAAGTCTAACATACAAGAAAGAGTTAAAAAAGCAACCATAGCTCTCTTCTCTTGCAAAAAAGCAATAGGAAATAAATGGGGCCTGCAACCTCGCATCACCCACTGGCTATACATCTCGGTCATAAGGCCGATACTTACGTACGGTGTGGCTGTCTGGTGGACTGCCTTAGATAAAGCGACAAATCGGAATAAACTAGGCAAAGTCCAAAGAACAGCTTGCTTGTGTATCAGTGGAGCGCTTCGCACCACACCTTCTGCTGCACTTGACATCCTGTTTCACCTGACTCCCATCGATATCTTCAGCAAACAAACGGCAGCATCTTCAGCAGTTCGTTTGAAAGCGATTTCACAGTGGACCAGCAAACCAACTGGCCATGCTGCTATCTTAAATACATTTAAGACTCTCCCGAAAAACATCGACTACACCATACCACAACTACAGTTTGATAAAAACTTCCAAGTCTCCATCCCCAATAGGTCATTCTGGGAGGAGGGGACGTTCTTTGATGATGAGGCGGTTCAATTCTTCACAGATGGATCGAAAACGTCCGATGGTGTAGGAGGTGGTGTTTTCTCTGATAGACTAAACCTCAGTCTCTCCTTCCGTCTCCCAGATCACTGTAGCGTTTTTCAGGCGGAAATAATGGCAATAAAGGAAGTCTTATCCTGGCTAAAAGAAAACGTGATATCCGCTAAAGATATCCGCATCTTCTCGGATAGTCAGGCTGCAATTAAGTGCCTGGAATCAGCCTCTATAAACTCTAATACAGCCCTAGACTGTCGCACGTCTCTCAGAGAGATGTCGGAGCAGTTCAACATTCACCTCTGCTGGGTGCCGGGGCATAGAGACATTCCGGGTAACTGTAAGGCGGACGAACTTGCCAAGCTGGGAACTACACTACCTATAGTACCAAACAAAAGTAGTTTAGGTATCCCAATCGCTACGTGTAAACTTATAATCAAGCAGGATGCCATCCAAAGAACAAACCTTAGGTGGACATGTGGCACGACATGTCTAGCGACAAAACAGATCTGGCCAAAGCTAGATCTCAAACGTTCTAAGAATTTGATTTCTCTTGACAGGAGGCATATCGGCGCTACAATAGGTGTCATTACGGGACACTGCCTTATAGGTAGGCATGCAATAAGGCTTGGCGTACTCTCAAACGATTTTTGTAGAAGCTGCTTGGACGAAGAGGAGGAGGAAACCATTCAGCACTTCCTTTGCACTTGTCCGGCACTCTCCCGAAAACGGAAACTCCATTTGGGAGCCTCCTACTACAATGATCTAAACGATCTAACAAACATAGACATTCGTAGTCTCCTTTGCTTCATCAGAAGCTCAAACTGGTTCAACGAGTAGGATGAAATTTAATAGATTCATGTGGTATCACAAGGGACCTAATTGGTCTAAGTGTGTCGGCCTTTTGTCGGCAGCCACTTCAACCTAACCTAACCTAGGTAGCAATACCTACAGTGAGAGTGGCAACGAGCTATTACCGTTCGACCTTCGCATCTTTTTGATAAAGGTACATATTTATTTGATGAAAACCACCACCTGCTCAACTATTTGGCAGAAAGAAGCACACTTAAGCTACTATTACATTTTTTCACATGCTGTTGTTAAAGTGACACAAATTTGTCTACACATAACTTTAGGACAAAATCTGATGTCATATCGACACGTTAGCATGTCCTTCACTTCGTTTATACTTATGTACTTAAATAAATAAAAATTAATAATTGGCGCAAGACAACCATTGGATTGTGTGAGTTTTAGTTTTTTTGTGTTTGGTCCCTTCTAGACCTACAATTAGTCCGAACGATTGAATTGAGAAGCTTTTTCAGGACAATTATACTCTTAGACGCAGTGGAAAAAACCAAGATGTAAATTGTGTGTTTTCCGGGGATCGAACCTGACAGCTCTTGCACAGTAGTCCAACACACTAACCAAAGAGCCACTGGGTAAGTTTATACTTACTTATCCAAAAGCAATCTCTTGTAGAACATAAATTGTTATAGCAGTATCTAAATGGAAAAATAATGAAAGGTGAACCAAAACCATCAATCTCTAGGTATTGTATAATATCTGCACACACAGGCCACATCACAACTTTGTTCCTCGATCGTTCCGGACGGTTGTTGCGGAGAATCACACGAACACAACACAATACCACAAATACCGCACTAAGCATTGAGCTTTTTTTTACCTATAAAAACCAAGAAAAACAACTAAGAACATAAACCAAACAAAAAATGGCACAAAAATCAAGAAATCAACATAAATACAAGAAACAAGAGAGAAAAAACAAAAGAAAAGAAAGAAAAATAGTGAGGAAGCAAACTTTTCTGGAGGAAATTACAGAAAAGACTGATGCACTGGTAAGTAATTAAAAAACTACATTCCATATTTAACTCTTTTTATAGTACTAGATAGTAGATACAGTGCCGGCAAAAACATTCCGGATTTTTTCTTGATATATGTAATATTTTTCTTAACATCAAGGAGAAATCCTTCAACTTAATACAATTAATAATTTGAAGAATTCCATTAGAAACCTTTATAGTTACCTTTAAAATATAATACATTTACAATACACCTAATATAAGGAAAATATTATAGAAAAAATCCGGAATGTTTTTGCCGTCACTGTATATGTATGTACCAACCAACATAATTAATTTAAGGTGACGAAATTCGGTGGCTATGCCGGTTTAATGAGTATGATATGATCAATATATTGACATACATATTATATTATGCATCCAAATCTTGCAAGTAGTTATTTTGATGGCCAATTCCTAAAATCTTGGCAAGAAGAGATTAAAGCATTCGCCGATATTCATATAATGGGTCGTATGAATAAAACGTAGCAATTGCTTTTACTCAGACTAAATGTCAAAATCGAAGCAATTGCTAAGCTTCGTATGAATAAAAACTGATTTGAGTTAACTCCAACTTTTGACATCTTCGAAAAGCGGCGCCACCGACCTTTTACTCAGATTGGTATGAATAAAACGTGGAAGACAAAGCAATTGCTACGAAAATTCCGAGTCTGCTATTTTGTTGACTCAGAGCATTTGCTAAATATTTTGCGCGCACATTTTTTTTGCAAAAACAGTCTAGCCTTGTGAGTTGCAGTGTTTTTTTATAAATACATAAGTTAAAATAATTTTTGCTTGTGAAAGAAACAAAAATGGATGCGATAAGTTGCACATTTTAGCTGTTTTCCCTACTGTTGCTAACGTTCGTGAAAAAAAAACAGTATAAGCTAAGAAGAATTGGTTACGATAACAACTTTAAGCAACTGTATCGTTTCACGCGTCGAAATGTAGATTACTTTTAGAAGAAAATCTGGAGACGCGGGGTGGTGTTCCTTCAAATATCCAGAAAATTAAATCATTCCTACTGCTTCTGACGTTTGCACGAATACCACTATTTGATCACTATTGGAGATAGAAGTAGATGGAAATTCCTCATCGTCAGCTGCAGAGCAATTAATTTGTAATCGAATATAGGTTATGCACTTATGCGTACCAGTAAGCTCTTCCAAATACTCTTCTTCATCATAGATTTAACTTTTTTTTTTCGTATTTATGTGAATTTTTTTTATTAAATTAGTTTATCATTTGTTTATTTTTCCTCAAAAATTGTTTTTTTTATTCTAAAATTCAAATTCAATTTTTGACAGAAACTGCAAGGGAAGGACACATGCAGTGAAGTAAATGCTTTGTTCCAATTTTCGAACTTACTTTAGCAGAGTATGTTTTTATTCATACTGTTGTAATCCACACAACATTACCCAGACCATGACCTACCTTCGATCTTCCAACCAAATCATAAATCATACGAAACATGACCCACATATGTATCTTCTAATATCATTCCCAAACGCTACAGCTATTAATCGGTCACTCGCTTTGTTTTCGTTCTCCGAATGCACACGGGTATCACGGGTACACATATAATACAAATCCGATTCCTCAGCGGTACGCCAACATATGGCAAAACTGCAACGAGTGCATATCGGAGGAATATTACGATGTGCAACCACTTAAATTGTTTTACGATTTATGAATGGGTGATACTTGATACCAGTGCAGAGGCAATTGACACCAAGATGTCGATTGGGCATTTCTTAAATGGGAACGAAAAACAATTAAGCAATACCTAGAATTGCTATGTACGCACATATGGGAACTATTAAGGAAAAGTATGGTATATGGAGGGGAAAGTCTGGAATCGGGTCATTCCTAAAATATTGTATAAAAAGGGCATGGTTCTGGAAGGAAAGGACAGAGAAATATCAATAGCCAAACATACCAGATCGCAGCCAAGCATTAAGACAGCGGATCTATTCAGCTTAATTAAATAAAAAACCTAAATATATATATTATTGGTCGCAGCCCTGCTTAAGACAGCGGGCCAATAATAGTAAACAAACGAGAAAAGTCTTTTATTTCTTTTTATTTCTCTCCGATTTTCACTCTTCCCTTGGAAACAAGGAAGCACGGTGAAAAATCGTATATTACATTGGTGGCAGCGGTGGGATCCACGTAAAAGGGATCCACTCTACCAAAAAGCGTGAAAGGGGCTAAAACACCTTCAAAGTAGTGATTGTGTGATAATAAGCAAAAAAGCGTGAAAGGGGCTAAAACACCTTCAAAGTAGTGATTGTGTGATAATAAGCAAAAAGCGTGAAAGGGGCTAAAACACCTTCAAAGCGGCTAAAAGTGATTTTGTGACAAAGAAAAAGCGTACCTGGGGCTCTAAAAACACCAGGAACAGTGAACAGTGAACAGTGAAAAAAAAAGGTGCAAGCAAAGGAGCCAACAACCAACAACAACAAGCAGCAGTTAACAGTGCAAAGAAAAAAAAAAGGAGTCAACAACATCCAACAACAACAACAAGCAGCAGTTTTAAGGTATTTTATAACTATTATAAATATATTGTATTATATTACATACATACGCCAACAATTTTGACAACATAAAAACTTTAAATTTTTAACACACATACCTTTGCCCTATAAATCTTTAAAATTTTTACGCGAAAACAAAAATTGACCGTAGAGCTCTTTGAAGCCCTACCCTTTTCTGACCATTCAATCCAACCAGACCCCACAACACCCAAAACCATGAGCGTCACACTTTCGTTGAACGATGTCAATAACATCATTCCCACGTTCGACGGTAAACCCGACGAACTGTGTAAGTTTATTTCATGTGGCAACACACTGTTCTGCTTCATAACTGACGAGGCACAACACAAATTATTCCTCAGTATAGTGAAGACTCGACTACAAGGTCCCGCCTTTGAGTTAATCCAACACAAGGAGCTGACTAAATGGCCAGACCTTGTAAGAGAACTAGAAACCCAGTTCAAAGAACACAGATCTCGCACTTCGGCGCAGAATCAACTTCTGGCAGCCAAACAAGACCATAAAGAAACTATGGCAGAATACGGAGACAGACTGTCACATTTGCTTCTTGCACTTGATTCCGCGACCTATGATAGTTCAAATGAAAAAGCTATACAAGAATTTTTAATTCTTGAAAATCATAAACTGGCTATCCAAATCTTCGAGGATGGGATAAGAAATCCCAATCTAAGAATATTGGTTAAAGCACACAATGCGGGCCAACTAAAAGAGGCTATTTCCTATGCTGTAGATCAATCTCTTCGCATAGACAATAACAACCCCCATTCCACATCTTCAGCGAGGAACAACACACCTCGATCCATCTGCCAGACCTGCAATAAAGTAGGTCACACTTCACAAACGTGTTATCGAAACACAAATCTACCTAATTTCGCCCCCCATCCCATTAAACGTGAAGCGCAGTGTAATCTGCAAATTGTAAGATGCAGTTATTGCAACAAGCGTTTTCACACAGAAGACGAGTGCCGGCTCAAGATATTTCACTTAAGGCAAAATCAACAAACCACTCAGAATCGAAATAACTACCAGCCCCCAGATCGAAATCGGAATAATCAAAACCCAAACCAAGGCCGACAAGTAAATTTGCACCATGTGCAGCAGAGTCCAAGCCCACAACACAACAATTTGGGAAACGACATTCGTCGGGAGGAAACAGACGGCAACTCCCCCCGACTGACGATTCAAGCCGATGTACACCGTCAGTAACCTACTCAATAAAGATACCTCTACTTCCCAATAATAATTTGTCAATGATACAAATTCCTTTCTCAGATGGAAGACACAGGGATTTAGTCGTAGATACTGGAGCCGAAATCAGTATCTTGCGAGGTTCCACCAATTCGCCACTGCTAAACAGGGATATGATAATATCCACTATAAGCGGCGAAAAGGTAACAAGTACCAATATGACTACTGAATTCCTGCTTTTCCAAATGGGAGAAGATTCTATCAAGATATCACACCCGTTCCATATCTTGGACCTTCAGGTTCAACAAAATTTCGACGGTATTATTGGGAACGACTTCTTAAAAAAATATGAATGCAATATCGACTATTGTAATAATCTTCTGATTATAAACCCCTTTGTGAATGACTCCACAGCCATTGTATACGGCTTCGGAGAAGTATTTAACAAATTTCCTCCTCCCCAAAATATAAAAAAACAGGAACTACTAACGAAACCCTCTGATAACATAACAATTATTCAACTAGAAAAACTTCAAGAAGCTACACCTTCCGGGGTGTTACCTACGGGTATTGCTGAGAATGGTAATAGTGTTAAACAGTACGACTCAAGTCGACCTAACACTAACTCAATTACCGGTGAACTCAAACCTGCAATCAACGGGTACAAACAGTTTGACTCTTGTTCTTTTACTACCAAGAAGGTGTGCCATACGGACACTGGGGTAGAAAAACAATCAAACTGGGAACCAACATCTGGCTCCGCATCTCAAAACGGACCAGTAGTTCCACAAAGTTACCCTAAGCAAACTAAGAGTAAATCGACTTCCAGTAAGCTTCAACATCTGAAGGAAAATTTAGACGAGATAATTCTGATATCATCAGAGGATATAGAAATAAATCCAGCAAAGCGTAAGCCTGAGGAGAAAAGTGCCTCTGCAGAAAGTAAGACTGCGATAGAAATAAATCCGGCAGACAAAAAGACTAAGAAGACAAAACCCTTAGCAGAGCATAAGACCGAGATCAGAGGAAGTTCATTCATTTTACTAAAACCACGAAGTCAACAGATAGTGGAAATACCCTTTAATCAAGTAACCCCTACAGAAATAATAACAAAGAAAAAACAAATTATCCCAGGGGTTTACTTAGGCGAAACGTTGGTTAAACATAACAACGAAAAAATTAAAATACTTCTAATGAACACATTAGAAAAAGAACAGGAAATCAACATACAAAAAATAAATTTAGAGTGGGACGAGATTAATAATTTTAATATAGTCACAGGGGAGAACTTCAAAAATCCAGTAAGGAAACGATTAAACAAACTTAATACACTAATTGACCTGGACCACTGTAATCTCGAAGAGAAAGAATCCATTCTTAATATTTGTCGTGAATACAACGACCTTTTCTATATTGAAGGAGATCACCTTACACATACAGACTCCATAAGACATAGGGTAATAACTGAAGAAAGCAAGCCCCCGTTATTCACAAGACCCTATCGCCTCCCTGAAAGTCAAAGAGAGGAAATTCATAAACAAATTAAAGAAATGTTGGAAGATGATATAGTGCAGCCAAGCTATAGCCCTTGGAATTCGCCTTTGCTTTTAGTTCCTAAAAAATCCGCTAAGGATGGAACAAAACGTTGGAGAGTAGTGGTAGACTTCAGGAAACTGAACGAGCTGACCATTGGAGACGCTTACCCACTACCAAACATAACTGACATCCTCGACCAGCTCGGTAAGTCGAAGTACTTTAGTACACTCGACCTGGCCAAAGGTTTCCACCAAATCCTCATGGACGAAGAAGACAAAAGCAAAACGGCCTTCAGCACTCCGTTCGGACATTACGAATACAATCGTATGCCATTCGGATTAAAAAATGCACCCGCAACATTTCAGAGGTTGATGAATAACGTATTAATGGGACTACAAGGCATCGAATGCTTTGTCTACGTTGATGACATAGTCATTTATGGTTACGATCTACACGATCACAACAAACGGTTAATCCAGATTCTCAAACGTCTTCGAGAACACAATCTCAAATTGCAACCCGACAAGTGTCACTTTGTCCGCAAAGAGCTTACCTACCTTGGACACGTTATTTCTGAAGAAGGAATAAAACCAGATCCAGAAAAAATCAAGGCAGTAAAAACCTTCCCGGTACCAAAAAAACCAAAGGATATTAAATCATTCCTTGGTTTTGTAGGATACTACAGGAAATTTATTCCTAATTTCGCGGATCTGGCCAAACCCTTAACCAAACTATTAAAGAAAAACGCCATTTTTAGGTGGGACGCCTTTTGTGACGAGTCATTTAGAAAATTAAAAGAAAAAATTATAAAACCCCCTATTCTTGTCTACCCCGACTTCAACCAGGAATTTATTGTCACCACTGATGCAAGTGACATAGCTTTAGGAGCAGTACTTTCTCAAGGTCCAATAGGAGAAGATAAACCAATATCTTTCTCTAGTCGAACTCTTAACGACGCCGAGACAAGGTATACAACTTCTGAAAAGGAGTTACTCGCCATCACTTACGCCCTGCAACAATTTCGACCGTACATCTTCGGAAGAAAATTTACGATCTGCACCGACCACAATAATTTATTATGGTTAATTGGACAAAAGAATCCAACCTCGAGACTTTTACGCTGGCGTATCTTAATGGAGGAATATGAGTTCAAAATTGTACACAAGTCCGGCAAAAGTAATGTCATCGCTGACGCTCTCAGTCGAGTTCGCTTAAATAATGAAGAGGACACTAAAGTACTGGTAACCACAAGAAGTCAACAACAAGCTCTTAACCAAGACATCGAAACAAATAGGGAAGAACAAAACCCAACAAACTCTCAACCAAATTCAAGCTTAACGCTTATTGAAAAAATGGATTCAATATTTTCAAACAACTTGGTCTCATTGAAAGCTGTACTCCTCCCTCTAATAAAATCTCCTGACGAAGAACTACTACAAAAACATTTCAACAATTTCGTAAAACCTGAAATAGGGCAAATCCTAAACCTTCCACAAACAAAACCCAAATGCCATTTCTGTATTGTCACATTACCGATTCCTTTGAGAAGTACCACTGATCAACAAACCTTAACTAATTGTTTACAAAACATCCATAAAGAGTGCAAAGAACGAAAATTAAAAGCGATAGCAATTTCCTTGCCACTCAGCGGCAACAACCAAGATAAACTCAAGATGACAATACACGACCTTTTCAAACAAGAAGACTTGACCATTTACATACACAGCAACAGAAGAATAATACTAGATAACACAGACGACATAATACGAATACTGCACGAAAATCATGAGTCCCCTTTTGGAGGACATCAGGGAATAACTCGCACTATCAAACGAATAAAACAGAGTTACTACTGGCCAACCATAACTAAGGACACAACGGAATACATCCGCAAATGCGAATCATGCCAAAAGAACAAACCATCGAAAGATCCGAAAATACCCTTAAAAATAACAACCACGAGTAAGACTCCCTTCGAACGAGTAGCATTGGACATTGTGGGTCCCTTACCTGTTAGTCACGACAACAACAGATACATACTGACTTTCCAGGATGACCTGACAAAATTTAGCGAAGCAATCGCAATCCCCAATGCAGAAGCCAACACAATAGCCCGAATGCTAATAGAGCGAATAGTCTGTCGATTCGGAATTCCGGATGCAATATTAACAGATCAAGGCACAAACTTCCTCAGTGTCCTCTTTAAAGAAGTCTGTAAAACACTAAAAACAAAAAAATTGCAAACTACCCCGTATCATCCGCAGACTAACGGCGCATTAGAACGCAGCCACAAAACATTAGCAGAATACTTGAGACACTATGTAAACCAAGACCCACTAACTTGGGATACATGGCTCCCATACTCCATGTTCGTCTATAACACAACTCCACACACCAGTACGACTTTTAGTCCACATGAATTATTATACGGTTATCCCCCTAAAATACCAAGCTCACTAAATAGAAACCCACAGATCTCCTACAACTACGACAATTACGCCAACGAACTGAAAGCTCGACTACAACATGGCTACAAAATCGCCAGGGAACAGTTGTACGAAAGAAAACAAAAAACAAAACTAAATTACGACAAAAGGAGCAAGACAAAACAATTTAACATAGGAGACAAGGTCCTAATAAAGAACCAGACAAGACAAAACAAACTTGCTACCCTATGGGAAGGACCATACGAGGTAATCAAAATCCATTCAGAAGAAAACACAGTAATACAAGTTGGCAGAAAATCCAAACTCATACATAATAATAATTTACGGTTGTACCTCGAATAACACACTATATTTCCACACTATACAAGAATATACCTTGCCGAAATATCTCATTTTTCCTATTTTCTTTAAAAAAAAAAAAGGGAATGGAGTCTATATACTACGGACCTGATTCAAAATGGACATTGGTAAATACAATAACACGAACCGAAATCTACTTGCGCCGCGGATCCATCAGAATAGGCAATGGCTACCCGAATGACTTAGACCTGGATACTCCCCTTGTATCACCCAGGCAAGCATTAATATACATTCAGCCCGATGATAAGAGATTATATATAGGAGAACACTGCTATTCCCGGGGGACCTACATAAACGGAGAACGGTATCCCCTGAAATAATAAAAGAACTCTACTTCGGGGATACAGTAAGCTTCGGGATACAAGAAGAAGATTTCGACTTACATTTCTGTCCCACCTACGTCCTAAAAGGTCCCTTGCCACAACGTTGGAATCCGGCTGTACATACTCCGCCACGACAAAGCATGTACGATGATGAACTGTATGACGGATACGAATCCACCGATACAGTAGTATGGGAACCTTTGAGCACATCGGTTGCACATACCCCACCACGACAAAACATGTACGATGATGAACTATATGACGGATACGAATCCACTGATACAGTAGTTTGGGAACCTTTATACAGTTAATAAAAATATATATATGAGATGGAATTAGAAAAACATTTTTTATTCTCACCGAACCCAAACCAACACAGACATACACACACATATACACATATTCAAGATTTTGGCCAAAAGATAATCACAATCACGTGTAACCAATTTTCAGATGATGCTACGTATTTTAATATTAACACTACTCACGACAATCACGCAAGGTGGCCTAAAAATCGAAACCATAGAACCTAATCCAGGAATATATTTTGAAGAAATAGGAAACGCTGAAATCTACTATCACGAATGGAAGCTCATTGTATACTATGACTTAGAACAGCTTACCAAAGCCTTAGCACACGCCACAGGTTACGTAAGTGAAATCAACACTCTATGCAAACAGCTAAAAGGTCACGCAGATTTTGGGATAATATGTGATGGAGCAGTCGCCGAAATGAATCATCTGATGACAGACATACAAACCAGGTACAAACTACTAAATCCGAATTACAGAAGTAAAAGAGCCTTACTCAATGTGATAGGCACAATAAGCAAATCTCTATTCGGGACACTTAACGAGGACGACGCCAGATTTTACGACAAACAAATCGAACTATCCAAAAATAATGAGAACCACTTACTATCTCTTGTACAGAAACAAACCATACTATTGGAAACCACTAAAAACGTCTTTAGCAAGTCCGAGCAAGCTATAGAAAATCAAATGGTAGCGATCAATTCAAAAATAGAAGATGCGAAAAAAATAGTAGACATTTTGGTTAACTCAACACATGATCAGGAGGTATTTCTCGAAATAGAATCATTAACCTCTCTAGTTACGCTAATCATCATAAGATACCAAAACACTCTTAGTGACATACTGGATCTGGTAAGCGACGTTAAACACGGTAAACCCCATTTAGCAGTCATATCCCCAGACCAAATAAAACCCGCTTTGGCTCAGATCAAACAAGAAATCCCAAACGGAATGAGGCTACCATTCATTACTACAGACAAAAACATACTCCACTTATATCAAATCTGTACTACCAGCGTGGCTATTCGAACAGGAAAAATCATTTATGAAATGAAAATACCTCTCCCATTAATAGATAACTTCCGTATTTATAAGGTTATACCCCTTCCAACCCATTATAACAAACAATTCGTATTCATACAACCCTCAACTCAATATTTAACTATCAATTACAGAAAAGACAGTTTTTCAAACTGGAATAAGGAAGACTTATTAAATTGCAAATCCTTGGACGAAAAATTTCTTTGCCCCTTATCTCATCCATTATTTAATACAGATATTAATAACCTACAATGCGAAGCCCAACTGATAAAAGGAAATACCATCCTCCCGAACACTTGTGAAATAAAACAATCAAAACCCACGACTGTTTGGATCCAACTTTCACAGCCAAATAAATGGTTATTCTCATCCTTAAATGAATACATGGTCGACGTGATATGTGGGGAAAACACAACTGCATATACACTGATAAATACCTTAAAAATCGAACTACAGAGTAATTGCTATTTAAAATCAAAAGACCTTACAATACAAGCAATTAGCGAGATTTCTTCAACTCTTACCAACTCCTACATTCCTCCCTTAAACATTTCACATATTATCCATAACAACTTACCCAACCATACATCCAATATGGTTGTCGTGAAGTTTTCCAGCCAAGATAGGCTAAAACTAATTTCACAAGACATAAATTCCCTAAAAATTGAAGAATCAAAACCTATGCTTACACTGGACAACCATAATCTTCACCACTACACACTAATTTATCTGATAGTAGCACTAACACTAGTTCTATTTTGCTATAAACACTATCGAACTTACATGGTTAATAAAGACAAAGCCCCTGACAACAACAGAGACGACAAAGACACGACAAATACTAAATTAACCTCACAAATACCAAACCCCGAATTTAGATTGAGCATTTCGACAGACGGCTAGGTGTGTGTGTAAAAAAAAAAAAAAAAAAAAAAAAAAAAAAAAAAAAAAAAAAAAAAAAAAAAAAAAAAAAAAAAACATTGCAAATTTATCAAATAAGACAACAAATTACTGTACTAATTGTTTAAAGTTAATTGAAGAGTTTTATACTACTCTTAGAATAAGAATATTTTACCTTCATATAAAAATATTTGTTCTCTTTTACACTATAATAATCATTTAAACATTGTACTTAGTCTAAGCATTTTTTGTAAACAATTTATTATTCATGATAACCTATTTCAATCGTACACTATAATAATCATTCAAACATTGTACTTAGTTTAAGCATTTTTTGTAAACAATTTATTATTCATGATAACCTATTTCAATAGTACACTATAATAATCATTCAAACATTGTACTTAGTTTAAGCATTTTTTGTAAACAATTTATTATTCATGATAACCTATTTCAATAGTACACTATAATAATCATTCAAACATTGTACTTAGTTTAAGCATTTTTTGTAAACAATTTATTATTCATGATAACCTATTTCAATCGTACACTATAATAATCATTCAAACATTGTACTTAGTTTAAGCATTTTTTGTAAACAATTTATCAGTCATAATAACTTATTCCTTCCACAACCAACCCGCATACAGAAAATTCTAACCCTTCAGGTAAGAATTTTCTTTTTCCAAGGGGGGTGGGATGTTGTAATCCACACAACATTACCCAGACCATGACCTACCTTCGATCTTCCAACCAAATCATAAATCATACGAAACATGACCCACATATGTATCTTCTAATATCATTCCCAAACGCTACAGCTATTAATCGGTCACTCGCTTTGTTTTCGTTCTCCGAATGCACACGGGTATCACGGGTACACATATAATACAAATCCGATTCCTCAGCGGTACGCCAACATATGGCAAAACTGCAACGAGTGCATATCGGAGGAATATTACGATGTGCAACCACTTAAATTGTTTTACGATTTATGAATGGGTGATACTTGATACCAGTGCAGAGGCAATTGACACCAAGATGTCGATTGGGCATTTCTTAAATGGGAACGAAAAACAATTAAGCAATACCTAGAATTGCTATGTACGCACATATGGGAACTATTAAGGAAAAGTATGGTATATGGAGGGGAAAGTCTGGAATCGGGTCATTCCTAAAATATTGTATAAAAAGGGCATGGTTCTGGAAGGAAAGGACAGAGAAATATCAATAGCCAAACATACCAGATCGCAGCCAAGCATTAAGACAGCGGATCTATTCAGCTTAATTAAATAAAAAACCTAAATATATATATTATTGGTCGCAGCCCTGCTTAAGACAGCGGGCCAATAATAGTAAACAAACGAGAAAAGTCTTTTATTTCTTTTTATTTCTCTCCGATTTTCACTCTTCCCTTGGAAACAAGGAAGCACGGTGAAAAATCGTATATTACAATACCGATTTAAAGCATTTGCTAAGTGCTTTTACTTTGCTACCACCTTTTACTCAAAGCAAATGCTAGTTTTTATTCATACGACCCAATATATGTAGATACATATCTATGAGAGGGAACAATAATGTTTCAGAATGCGAAGCTGAACCAGGATGGTTCCCCGCCCAATGGTAAGTAATTATTAAGAAACCATAAAGAATATTTACCAATTTTACCTAATTTGCAGAACTTCAAATATTTTTTTCATGGCGATCTGCGAATTTAAATTGATGTTTTGGGTTCAGCTTCAGCATGCGAAGAAGTAAGGTTTCTATGCATTAATACTATTGTTAATATGGTTAATATTGCTAATTGTTAATTTTGTCCTTTAACCAATAAAAGGTAGCTTACATTTTTGTGGAAATGCAAACATGTAATGAGAAACAAAGTGACCCTCTGTTGGATACCTATCCATGTTGGGATAGAGGGTAATGTAATGGCCTATACTATACTTTCTAACAAAAAAGGGAGCAATTGTGCCCATTATTGAGCCACATGTATAGTGACTGTGGAGCTCAGGTCTAGTCTGGTGTAGTAGATATAGTTTTTTTTTATAAGCCTGCATGCATTGAGACTGATCCATGCGTAGGTTTCTAGTATTCTAGTAAATTTTTGGGCAAAGATAAGTGGATTTTTGATCCACTTTTTGACTTGAATACGACTGATTCCATAGATTTCATGGCTTCATATTTGGCAGAATAGCGTTTTCGCAGCTTGAGTTAGGTATACGTATAGAAGCTATCTCTGCAATTTATTGAGTAAGCCTAAAAATGTTTGACAATTCTTTATCATTTTGGGAACAAAGGGAAATATCCAAACTGCTCTAGGGAAAATTATCCAATATGGTCATAGTAACACTGCACTTGAAGATGGACAGGTAATTCTGCGGCATAGTGCAAGTTTGAAGGAGATTTATTTTGAAAATTCGCTACTATTTCGAATTATCGGTTAGTATACACTGAACCAAAAAGGTACGTCATATTAACAACAAAGTTCGTCATATTGAAGAAAAAGTTGCTATTTTTGAGCCAACAACCGTAGTTGTCAATTAAAATTGAATCAATTAAATGTTCATGTTGACAATCGCCGTTGTTGATTTGATGAAAGCAGTATTCAAATTGGAGGAATTGATTTTCATAATGAAAATCGTAATTTTCAATCTAATGAACGAAGTAATTGAATTAAAGAATTCGATTTTCAAAATAAAAACGTCATGATTTAAAAGGCGCAGGGACATAAGTCCCCGGGACATAAGTCCCAAATTTTTCTTTTGGGACTTATGTCCCACTCAACCTATTTCTTTAGATAAGCTTAGATAATTCACAAAGAGCATCACGTAATAAATAAATATAACCAGTATAAAATAGGTGTTTGGCTCTATTGTCTTGGTATAGTTTTAAGCATCACTTATATTTACAACTAAAATACAGTTAGTACCAGAAGTTTGCGAAAAGTGACGCAAACCAATACCGCCACGAAGTCTTTTGGATATAAATGAATCATTTGCAAACGAAAATGTTTTGTTAAACTACGGCATGAATAAGCAAAAATCTTTTTACAAAAACACGATTTTAGAAGCCCAATTTGGATGGATCATATTCCGGGCATCTAAAATCGTTGAGTAAATTGAAACATTGCCTTAATCAGAACGACATTTTTTAATTGATAGCATATTTAATGTTTATCCATCCTGTGGATGCAGGCAATTATTAACTGTGTATATAGATTTTGTGTAAGCTGTAAGGTATATAGATTTTAATTGAAGAAAGATTTTCTGAAGTTTCTGACTCATCATCGACTATTGTAGGTGGTAATTTCTAGCACACACCACCCCACCATATTATGAGGGATAAACTTTTGCGTGGGAAGAATCTAAAGGCGTAGCCGAAAAAAATTTTGAGCGAATTCGCCCGAATTTTTAATTTTCACACCCCAAATCGATCCTCCCTTGCTCAAAATTTTTTTCGGCTACGCATTTATGTTCATTGAAAATCGATCATCCCCTTCGCATCGTTTCTTGGCTACGCCTTTGGTTTATTTACATGCCCAACTTGATCGCTCCTATTGTGCACTGTGCCAGGACCTACCATTTGAAATAGTCTGCTTGCCTTGCAGATATTCAAAACTGGACAAGAAGTGCATTTAAAACATGAAAGGAAACCCACACCGAAGTGGGACTAAGCTAAGATGAGTTACGTGTAGTACATATCTGTTTTGCAAAGATAAACGAAGAAGCAATGGTAAATAAAATTTAATTTATATGTCCATTTTGCCGGTAGATATTTAAAAACAAATCTTTTGATTACTTGTGAAGTTTGTTTGTTGGATGCCCAATGGAAATCCGCAATATTATGCTAAATATTATCTCTCCGAAAATTTGGGAGTTATGTCCCATTTTCGACAAAAATGTCCCACTTAGTTGGGACATAAGTCCCAAAAATAAAATTTGGGACTTATGTCCCTGCGCCGATTTAAAACACCTTCTAGCTAGATTAAGGAATTTATACTTACGGTGGAGTGTCAACATATTATATTGATAATCCACATTATACACACTCCTGAATGCGTTTCGCCCCGATGACCCACCACATCGGGCAAAGACGCAAAGACGCAAAATTTACCCGATGTTTACCGAGACTATCATGTGTTTCACAGTCAAAAGTGACTGTGAACTATAAACCTAAACGTGTTTCTTCAGTATTCATATTGACAACTGCGAACTTTTTTCATAATGTTTGGTAGGTACTAAGAATTGACAACCGCCCGTTCTTCATATTGACTATCCGATTGTTAAATGTATTTGATATTTTAAAAAAATGTTCATCATATCGACAATTTTGTTCGTCAATTTGACAATTTCCAGTTAACAACCACCGATTGTCAATATGACAACCAATATTTTTTTCAGTGTATTAGTATATAATTATTCGTCCACTATAAACAAGGCCAATTCCTTGAGTAATGTGACCATACCTCACAGCATCGATGACATATGTTCATAATTGGACAAAATTAATCTGAACCTTCATTCGAAACCGCTATTCGTTATATGATTAATAATTTAACTCCAAATCCAGCTAATTTAACATTTATTAACATTAAAACCAAAAGTCAAACGTGCTCATGAAGATCCATTAAGATGTATATGCCAAAGAGCAGATGCGGGTCATCATGAGAGATGCACATTAGTCCTTCACTTCTTTCCTTACCCAGCATTGGACATGAACAGGGTCTATTTTTTACGATCTGTAAATGCATTTAATTCACGCTCTGCAACGTTGTCGTACAATGTACCCCGGTGTGAATACTAATTAATATTTTCGTAACAGCAGCGTACAATGTTTATGGTCCCTGTAAAAGTCGGGGAATTGAAGTGCTTTAATGATAAAGCAATATAAATGATGTAGTAATTATTAATTGCAATTGCACATTGCGTTAAACATGTGTAAGCATACACGAAGTGTCTTAACGAGAACAAGCTACCAAAAATGAGTTTTGAAAGTTGTTCTGTACAAAAATAAAATAGCTGTATAAACACTCGAACCATAAATGCATATATACGATCCAATTTAATAGCTACATATATACTTATCATGGCTAAATGAAAGTCGGATTTAATTTAGCGGGATTTTAGTCTTGTCAACGCAGTCTAATTGCATAATTGTGTCTTATGGCTTTGGAATAATATCCGTATGTCTTTTCGTTTGGCTTATACTGGAGATAAAATTATAGACACTCCTGCGATTCAATGATGCAGCTATTCCTAGATTTTGTTTTTGGAAGAAATTAGTAAAAGGAATCATCGATGTAGCGTTTTGCATGGTATTTATACCCAAAGTACTCTGAGTTCCAAGTCTAAGGTGTTAAGAATCTTGACCGAAAGTTGGAAAATCACTGTATTCCGCAAACCGCAAGTGGGAAAATGTGTGACAAAATAACGATAAAAATACTAATATGAACACACAAATGGATAGTAGTGAGACGTACAGATGACAACAGAGGTGAGGACGTAACACATTAAAAAGATATATTTTCCAGAAGATAATGCCTGCAGACTAGCTTGAAGACGTGAAACTTGCCGAAATCTCATAATGTCCAGCGCACTTAGCAGCGAAAGTTTAAGACTATTGGGTTATTTATCAGGTATAGAAGAACCTAACTAAGAGGAGACTCGACTCTTCGAGACATGAAAAAGGAGCCAATAAGGTGGTCGGTGGTTTGGGTATATAAATATAGAGTGTTCTTTTTAAAGAGCTGTATGAATTGAATTTAAAATAAAACACATACAAAGGGACTGACTTTATTTTCCATTACATGACATTAACGAAGACAAATATATCTGGCTGCATATTGGAGCTCTCACTTTTTGGAACATTCTAGGAAGTCAGTCACAAATGGTGTGCTTGGTTTAGGTTTCAGAGGCGGAAATCGTTGTTATTTCATCCGAACTGAATAGACCAATGACTTTAAGTTTCCTCACAGAAAGTAGTCTGACAGTGTGTATGATCTTGATGGTGGAGAGACCATATGTTCATAATATTGTCATCGAAAATTTGTTCAATAACTGGACAGTTTCACCGGCCATATGGCATACGGATACGGTCTTATTGCTATTAAGTCCGGATCTCCTGTAGACTATGTGGACACTGTATTTATGTCCACCGTTCATGGGGACATTTATATTTTCTGATTGTATTATAATTTCTGAAAAAGTATGCCGCGATGATGCCGCCAGCTTATAGACCACACTAAAAAGTACATTTCTAGGGGTTTGCGACAATTTTGTATACCTAAACAAAGTTTGTTGCAGTTTCTATTTGAGGATGAAAAAGTGTATCTACTACCGCAACACTTCAATCGTCAGGTGAATTGCCAAAACAACAGAATAGAAATATGTAATGTGTTAATGTAGGTATATATTAACACATGGGGAACAACTCATCAGGGTACTGGTCGGTGTATTGTCTTGGTATGTTTCTTATAAAACATGCCAAGAGGCTGAGACTGGCAGATTCGGACACTTGCATCTTCTGCAACGACCTGCTAGCCGAGGAAGAATATAACACATATACTGATGTATGAATGCGGAAATATCTAGATAGGTACTCTACCAAGGGGTGGTAGACTAGTATACATACTACAAAGGGCTACTTGATTTTCGCAGGGAAATAGGATGTTTTCTAATGGCAAGTGTTTAGGTATTTTCCCATTGCGGTTTACTAAATACAATTGGTTGCCTATAGGGATCGCAAAGGGCCTTTGATGGTGCCAAGTGCCGCATGAGACCTCTTTTATACACCTTTTTAACCCAATCTAACCTACCTTAGTGTTGGATGTAGATACCTACTGCTATAGCTTTTTAAAAGAACATAGTATGCATATGCTCTTCTACTTGTCACCATATTATGAAACTTTCAGGAAGGGTGCAGTGAGTAGATAGGTACCGAATTTTTAAACAGTTTTCCCAGAACAAGTAGAAGTACATACTGCAAAATCCTTTCGCATTCCCTTGCTATCGCTATGCATTTTGATTTGTTATGTTTCACGCATCACCTAACTTTTACTTCCAATTAAAAATTCAATGAGGCTTTAAGACGCCCCAAAACATTAACAACTATCACCGGCAATGTATCATTCACAACCACACCATCAGTCACATGCATAAAAAAGGAAAAAATAAAAATTCCAAACTTTTAATTGCATCGACCAAAAAAGAGTCACTTTCTTGTTCTTACCAAATTTAATCGTATAATTTCCAATTGACACACTAAAGACACTGAAACACTGACACTGAAACGCTGAAAAGGGTCGATGAAACTCCTCCGCCTCCAGGCTGGGAGGCTCCTCCAAATCTTCTCAGATACATCTCTCTCTTTCGGGGTTCTCTGCAATTTTATATTAAGTACCATTGCCAGCCAACTGAAGATGGTGTGTTTTTTGTTGCAGCTTGTTTAACGGCTGCATCCAGCAATTGCACAATTCACTGATATAATTGTGACTGCGCCCCAGCGTCCACCAGATGCCTAGCTGTTGTGACAACGACTCACTGGAGGAGTCAAAAAAAAAAAAAAGTATCCAAAAGATACACCGAAGGCGTTTGTGTTGCTCGGACAGGTCCTATAATTTATGACCGACACCATTCATTAGCTGTTTGCTCTGAAATTGAAAATGCTACCTTAGCCAATGCATCATGCAGACAAAAAAAAAAAAAAAAAGCAGATACAACTCTCATTGTCGATGAATTTACAATCACATGGTCTGGCATGGCCAATCGAATGGGCTAACAATGCGCGCACGCGAATTTGCATATTAATTACAAGAATTTATTACCACTAAATAAATTACTGTCAGCAGCGGTACGGTGTTGCAAAATAATTGGAATTACTAAGATGCTGTTAGTTGTTGGTCCAATTGGAATAATAGAAACATGCTAGATACAATATCTATTCGATTTCTGATTGGAGTGCAGTACCTTGCTGGGACTTTTTTTTTTAATTCAAATTTGAATTTCCTTCGCATAGAATTTATTTTCCCTTTTCTATGAACTACGTTATCGACGAATACTCAACGTACCTATCCTTTTTGTGTCGGTGCCATTGTGGATTTATTACATAGTTTAACTATTTGCCGAAAGATGTCGCCAGCAAAAAAAAGTTAAAAATTAAAACTTCCGATGACGAAACAATGAGGGTTGATGTGGGGAGTCAGTGGTTATTTAAAATTTACTTCGAATAGAATGTAAGCACGAGTATGTAGCATTTATAAGAATAATGTGCGATTGAAGAGTAGAATGTCGCCTTTTTGATTTTAACCAATTTTGATGGTACATACTTATTGGCAGTGAATAAAATAGGCTATAATAAGTTCTAAGGTATGATTATGACTGCAGTATAAATGTCTACATTATGGTCATAAGTGTGTTAATAGGGATTTTGTTTTCATTGCAATTTATAACCTTCGACAGAGACAAGACGAGTGATTTCAAATTGTGGAAATTTAATTAAAAAATTTGTGTTATGTGCCCCGCACTCCTCCTTAAATTTCTACAAAAATTGTTTGAAGGTTTAGCAAGGCCTTAAACGAAGCCCGACTGTCGCTACAGACGCATATACTCCGACCCCGCCATCTATTCCTAGCAATTCGGCTGCCATGAAGATAGTAGATCTCCGCTTGAAAAACAGAGACATCCTTACCTAACGAGTAGTTAAGTCTAATTTTATTTTATTTTTTTTTTTATACTTCTCCCGGGAAAGGCGAACCTATAACGCTTCAACAGCGCCCGAGATGCTTGCAGATGTATGAAAGTTCTGCACTTAAATTGCTGTGAATTGTATACTTCTGGAAATATATCCCCAGGAAGCGAGTTCCAAAGTTTGCTTGTGCTGTAACAGAAGGAGTTTTGGAAAGTTGATGTCCTCGCGGTTGTCAAGTGTACTGTATGGTCATGAGCATTAGCGGCTTGTCTTGTGGGGCGCCCAAAAGTTGCATTTCGAGGGATAATGTCTTTGAGTTCCTCGGAACATCTACCATGGAAGTACCTATAGAACAAGCACAGGTCAGCGACTTGTCTTCTGAGCTCCAACGGTTGTATATTTGATGTGAGTGAAGGGTCTCCAATAAGTCGAATTGTTCGTCTCTGTATGCTGTCAAGTAGGTTAAGTGAATGTTTTGGGGCCGAGCTCCATATATGGGAACAATATTCCAGGCCTGGTCTAACCTGAGCTTTGCAGATAAAGAGAAGTTGCTTGGGGCTAAAGTACCTCTTTGCTCTAAATAGGTAGCTCAACTAAGCGGACGCCGATCTTGCGATATAGGAAATGTGGTCCTGCCATGTGATTCCTGAATTGACAGTGCCGTCTAGAAGGTGCATTGAGTTCTTGGGATGGATTGGATGGTCATCCATTTGGATTTGAGGAACTGTTTATGCATTTTTCCTAGAAAATTTTGTGAGCTGTGTTTTGTTTGCATTAAATACAACCAAGTTGTTTTTTCCCCACTTCAAGATTTTGTCCAGATCATCATTAGAGAACTAATTTGTTCACATCTCTGACTATGTGATGTAGCCGCATTCACAGGCCCACTATTTGAGATGGAGGATATAAGAGTGCTGTAATCAGCAAAGCTGTAGATATTATTATTTGTCGATCCAAGCAAATCTTTGATGTGGAGAAGAAATAGATCCTTGGGGCACTCCTGCATTTATAGCAAACGAATTAGATGATACACCATCTAACAACTTGGATCGATCTTCCCAGAAGAAAATTTTGCATCCATCCGCAGAGTTGTTGTGGTAATCCATAATGTTGTCGATTTCCACGAAGAGACCAGCGCCAGAGGCTTGACTAGTTTTGGAGCCATCCGGTGTCATTGCAACGAACGACATATCCATGGAAATAGGGTAGATATCGGAAGTACCTTCCTTGGTCACAATAGCTCGCCTTTCTGTCCCGAATGCCCAGACGAAGAAGAAGATACGGAGCACGTAATGTTCCATTGTAGGCGCTTTGCAGGGGGAAGAGCGAACTTACCAAACCCCCAAAGTCTAATAAGCCATATGTTGAGGTCAGAAGATGACTGGCTATAGGTATGCTCCTTTATAACGAGTATACACGAAGAATTAAGGAGACTTAATCGACTTAGAAGAGTCGAAATGGCGGACCTAGAGGATTTAGCATGAGTTGCTAACCAGCCCCGCGAAGTAATAACTAACGGGAGAGTGGTTTAAAGAAATAGGGAGTGGATTAGTACGTTTAGGCGCACTCTTGGCATCGATTATTTGGGTTCGTAAATTGTGTTAATACCACGGGCTACCGCATCTTTGAAGATTACCACATCCACATCGCAATCAAAAAAAAAAAACAAAACTGGTCGTAGGATGTATCGCGCAAGGTTATCGAAACTCCAATGTGGACAATACCAAAAACTACCCCGCCTGAGATGGTAGACTGCTTTGATAGTAGAGCCCATGATAAAGGTATGAAGGGGAGGAAAATCAAGAAGAGCATCTAGAGCAGAGCCCGGAGTACTCGGAAAATCACCCGTGCCGCCAAGTCAGACCGTTCTTTGGAGATTTGTGCAGAAGGCAGTCACATACTTTCGTGAATACCCTCTTCACGGCATAGGCCACAAAAGGCCTTATCATAGTCGTACTTTTTTATGCCTTTTTAGGCGATAAGCCCCACGTCTATACGAAATACGAGTTCCTTAAAAGTCTTCGACTTGACATGACATGCTTTGCTCAAAGAAGTTTCTTATCCAGCATCACTCGCAGATATTTCATTTCATTTTTAGCCTTCAAGTTAAATAATTTTTAGGTCAATTTGTGAGTTCGTTAAATTTAGCCTGGATACTAAAAAAGATTATTAGTACCGCGCGATGTTTCAATGTAACTCAGGTTTATCAAGTGGATATGTACTTTCAGTACTTGGAGTTAAATTATTTTATATCAAATTCAAAGTTGTTATTATTGCTAAACTTAAAGCAGGACGAAGTATGCTTCAAATAGCAGCGTTCTTTTTTTTAACACATTTTGCAAACAATTTTAATACCTACCATACTTAAAAAGGTTTTTTTTTTTGTGTTGAATAATTTCAATTTAACAAATTTCAACCTTACAAAAATGCATTCAATTTCCAATGTCAAAAATAATGGTAAAATCGAACACAAATTTGTTTGGCTATATAAAATTTCCCTCTTCCCTTAACTATTACCCGTAACGTGAGAAACATTCACAGATCAACATGTTAATAATAAATTTTTCTTCTCCAAAAGAACCCTAGCTGATCTTTTTATAGCAACCCCATTAGATTTGATTTTCTTTTCGCAAACAAATTCTTGATTGAACGAAAGGGTTTCTTAGCCCATAACCTCTAATTGAATAACAAAAGGACTCGTATGCAAAACTGGGTGAAATTCAAATCTTCCCCTAAATGCCCAGAGTCAATGAACTGTATTGCAATGTATTTCTTCCATTGTAGCGAGTTTTCTTTTTTGTGAATGTTGCTTTCAAAGGACATTACTTTTACAATATGTAAATTAGGATGAAATTGAAATCCTTTCACTATTTTGCATATGAAACATGTTCCCTTGGCAAACGGATATTTCGCAATGATTTATGGAAAACTTTCATTCAAAATCAATAGACGATCGAATATCCTTTGAAAGATCGGGATGCGTTGGTAGGTATTCTGTTCATCACTGATGAATGGCGAGGGTTACTCTCGACTGTGAGCTGTGTGCGAAAATTTAGTATTTGTGTCACCGACTTCAGGTATGGAATTAACCCTCCAGGTATGTCAAATTTGCCCTCAATGTAGTTTTTTTTTTATTAATTGAATTATGCAAATTCGGGTGAAAGGCTTGAAGAACACGCCATGTCGCCGCCGCCATGTATGTCGGTGCAGTGCCTCATGTTACGCATTATGATACTGGGACATAAATGTAGCTATGGGAAATGATTTATGCGTGGCATTCAAATTTTACAGCGCAATAAAAAAGTATATTTGCAACTGTCGGTGGATGTAATGCGTGCGTTGCGCATTCAGGGGAGCAGAAGGAGTAGACAATAAAAAGGCATCAGACAAGTCCATTGCGAAGGCATACAGCTAGCGTAATCAAGTAGTGCACCTGTGAGTTGTAATTCGGCGGAATACCTTGGACGGGATTATAAATTCTCAATGAGAAATTCGTTTGATAGATATACAGATCTGGAGAGTTAGGTACCGATAAAACTGGATCACCGTCAGTATGCATTTGGCGACTAATTTATTGCCTGACGTTAGTATTTGGTTCCGGATTTGATTGCAGTTAAAATTGTGGAATGTTTTCTGAGTCGGAATGTTGAGCATGTAAGTATAAAGAGAATGGTTGATGGATGTGGAATTCCAACATGACATATCAATTGAAGTCGGTGTTAATTAAATTTTGGCTTGGGCACGCTTAGGGCTATTTGAGACTTAGAAGTATGAAATTCGCAAATAATATCTAGCTACATAATTACATATGCAGACGATGTAGTCTTGTTTGCAAAAGGGAAATTCTTACCAACCAAAAGCGACCTATTAGGAAACTCACTAAATGTACTCAATACGTGGACAAAACAATGCGACCTTGGGGTTATCCCCCAGAATCCTGAGCTGGTTCTGTTCATAAACAGAAGGATAATACCATCAGCCACCAACTCTTGACGGAATACCTCTAAAGGTGACGGATACGGCGAAATATCTAGGAATAATTAGATAGAAAACTGAATTGGAAGCCGATCAATTGTGCGGCCTATACTCACACATGGCAGCGTAGTCTGCTGGCAATCCGCGGGCAAGGCGACCAATCTTAAATCAATGACAAAAATACAAAGACTAGCATGTATATTGACAACCAGTGCGATGAAATATGAAAACCATACACCTACAGCTGGACTGGAGGCAATTCTCAATCTGACCCCTCTAGACCTATCATGGAAAAATCTGCTACCAAAAGTGCCTTAAGAATTAGCCAAATCAGTACTTGGAACCCGTGCAATTTTGGTCACGCACAGAATGTAGGGAAATACGTTGTGAACGTTGTCACCTCTGACTATATGATTCCCCATCTAAACTTTGATAGACCATTCTCCTGCTCGTTTCCGAGTAAAGATGAATGGAACACAAATGAACCCACGAAAACGAAATCGATATCCATCTACACATATGGATCGAAGATGGACTGTGGAACCGGTGCCGGTATATTCTCGGGGGAATTAAATATACAATGCTCAATCAGGCTTCCTGATAGCAGCAGTGTCTTCCAAGCCGAGGTTCCGGCAATCGTGGAGGCCAATCATTTTTGGCAATACCAAGAAATGATATTACCATTTTCATTCACAGCCAGGCGTCTATTAAAGCAGTTTCGGCTACTGAAATAAAATTCAGGTTAGTTCATTGCTGCCGCGAAGAGCTTAAGGTTCTTTGCTCGCAGCACACCACAGTCCTCTGCTGGGTCCCTGGACACAGTGACAAAGCCAGCAATGTGAGGGCCAAAGAACTGGCGAGAAATGGGTCCGCAATGGATCATGATCGAGCACTACAGTCGATCAAGCCACCAGTCTGTAGTCTTAGAGAGCGAGTGGAGAATAAGATTCGCATGAAAACCAGCAACAGGTGGAAGGGACTAACTACCTGCGAAGTATCACGGATGCTTTGGCCAAAATGCGACAGTGGCTGGACCATCAAGTTTGCCAGGTCGTCGCTGTCTAAATTGGTAGGGGCACTGCCCGAGTCTCTTTCACTTAAGGAACAGAACACTTGGAAGTCATTACTTCCATGACCTATGAGAACTTTCTGATGTCTCACTTTCTGAACAGCCTGATAAAAAGGCTTCTCAATTTAGCCAGGGCTTTTTTTAGGGCTTTCATTTTTGATAATGATACCTACACTTAATACAGACACACAATTCGATGAGTTGCTGTAGGCAGGCCAAATGAGTTCGTCCGCGATATCCGTTTGAAGTTCAGGGCATCCTTGCAATACAATCGGCAGGCGACTAATGGGTGTAATGACGGGACGACATTCTTTTGTGCGGAGTGGGCGATGATAACGCAGAGCATTTCCTCTGTCGTGCTTATCCTCTTGTTCTTATGCGTTAAACTTTTCATTAACGAAGTGCCTGCTTGACTTTCTTAAAAAAGTCGGAATCTTATCTGTCTGGCCGTACAATGGACCGGAAGTTTTTTAATCCAATAGATTCAGAAAGTTATCGACAGAAAAATGAATGCATGTGCCGTGTAGTATGTATTTTAAATTCATTGTTCTTTAGACAATTTCAACACACCTACTAAGATTGTCCGATGAAACATTACTTCTTAAACCCTTTTTACCTATATCGCTGTCTATTTAAATATTAGGAACTATAAATTGAATGCAATCCTTCGCTGAAAATCCTGATTTCGTCTAAATGCTCATTGTTAGCAGTTACCGTCAAGTAGTCAATTTGGAGCTTTGGTTGTCATTTTGACATTCGCATCGTATCCCATTGAACACTCGCTAATAGGTATATTGCCGCTCTCTATAGGACAACACGATTGGCCCTGCATACCAGCTTTAAACGCATGACTATTATGTGACTCGGCGTCCTTTCAGTCAAACTTACCACCGACAAAGAATATAGTGGCTCTTATACTCCGTCCACCCTGTCATTGACTCCATAATGCGGGCATCATCAATATCAATTTAACAGTTGATTTCTTAAATATCTGCGCTGGGTAAGATGCGTTCTTATCATGCGAAATTATCACGCGATAAATGTGCATTCACATGTCGTGAATAAAACTGAAAAGTCAATCGTACACCTAAATAAGACAACAACAACAATTTTGGTTGCAAAAACGATTTTATTCCACGCAAAATTTACTGCAAACAGGTTGCGGTATATACTTACCATAGGACCAGGAATCTTCATCACTTAGGTATTCGTATTATGAACGTCCTTTCAACGACATTTTTACTTGCGTATAAAGTTCTATCTGTGCAAAGTAAACCGGAAAGATCCCCAGGGTTTATCTGGAAACGCAACTCGGATGATCGATCATGCATAAGTCGACAATTTCCTGATTTTAACCTGAAAACATACTCAACATCTTATACCGATACGATGCCATCCGATGGAGAAGATCCAGTCCACCTGCAATAATTAGGTAACATCATCTCCTGTGGGCTGCCATGCCGTCCATTCCGTCATGCCATCGTCTGTAGTACTGTTTGGCAGAAAATACCGCGCATTGACGAAAAATATGTCATTAATTTTATTTTAACGCGTCATTATGTACAGAGGTATGCAATAGTGAATAATTCTTTTTTAGTTTGATTTTGACGGCTCGGAGAAAAACACGGCGCACAAAAGTTTTGTGCACACGCACACGTCAAGCAGATGCGAGGATTCCTGTGGTTTTCAGCTGATGATCATCTTCTGGAAAGGAAAATGTGGATAAGAGAAAGTAAGCGTTAAATAGGACTTTCTTGTCGGGGAAATTTTATTTCTTAGTTGCAATTTCAAATACCTATATGTAGATACATATATTGTTGTGGGTTCGAAAAAGAGTTCAAAAATGTCATTATGAGTTTAACTTATGTAACTTTTTGGAGAAGAATTAATCGAATTTTGCCGAAAAATATCACTAAATAATATTATAACTAGATAGAAGCAAAACAGGGCACAAGTCCTTCATAACAACAAGGCTTTAATCCATTTGACATCCAACGAAAGAGTGTCCTGGAAAAGCTATTTTCTCCAATTAATGCAGCTTTTAACCACAAACTCTCTGGAAGACAACTCAAAAAAATACAGATTTTCTATTTACTTATTCAAATCAACGATTTGCTCAAGAAGTTGGTAGGAACATCACGATGTAAGTTGACTCCGTTTCAATAACTTCCGCGGAAATAAAGTCCGTAAGCGTTTGCCAAAAAAAAACCAAACACAAAAAAAGTCACACATATTATATACGGATATCACGATAAGAGGCATAGGTACGACCGACCTCACGACGCCAGTCTGTGTCATAAAACGGAACCTATCATTGGACCGAACGGAACGGGGGAACTGACCAGGACCACAGCTTTCTAAATAAAATAATGGGCAGATGTATACTGAACAGAAGAAACCCAACAACGTCTTGAAAATTTAAGCTTGTTAACGCTAATAAAATGTCGTCACTTATATAAATTCACTAGCTGAACCCCCGCCGACTTCGCCAGGCCTTTTTTTGGTTTTTAAATTTTTTTTTTCAATTTTTTTGGCCTAAAAAAAATCAACTAAATTGGTTGAAAATTACGGGCGACAGAGGGAACATACACTTTTTGTCACTTTGTTTTATATATACATACTATAGCCATGCTCGCAGCGGTTTTTGTTACTTTTAAAATATTTAAGTATGTATTTAAGTATTGCCTAACAATAAAAAGCATATATCTGGAATTGACATACCTACATAGATTTATAAATATAAGTAAGTTGAGCGTATCTAGTAAGGTCGAAAAAGAAATGTTTTCACCCCCCCTTTTTTTCAACCCCTATAGGACGAATTTTGGAAAACGATGAATGAGGCATGTAATAATTTTGACTTGTCTATCAACATACAAACTTTCAAGTTCATACGGTTAATGGTTGGTGAAACCCCCTTTACTCCCCACGACTACTTTACTCCACAACAGTTCTCACCCGTCCTACGGCCTAATTTGGACACACATCTATAAATAATAAAATAAATCATAAAAATCGGACGAATGGTTCTTGTTCTCGAGTTATGGAGGGGCGGACGTTGCATTTTATATGAATATGATGGATATAGAGATTCGCAGGTTAGACTTTCATTACAAAGGTCACGGGTATCGGACACCTAAGTGGAGAAAAAATAATTCTCGATCTTCAAGTGCAATGCCCATACCTATAGGTACCCGCATAGACTTTAGATTTGTCCAGTTTTTTTAGGAGTGTCCATAAAATATGTTTAAATCGTTTAAAAGTGGAATGAAAAACTTGTGTTGATTTCGTGTAAACTATTTTGTTTTTTGTAGTAGCTAGACCCTTTTTTAACTGTTTAAAGTTCTTTAAATTATTGCTAATAGCTATAGCTATTCCATTTATTGTGAAGCATTATCCCAAAATGCAGAATATTTTAGCGGCATAAAACGCTCCATTCGCGAAGGGAAAGTGTTCGTCAACGAACAGTGATGCAACTGGTCTGGTCATAAATTCATCCTCGATGACTTTAAACTATACACGACATGAAACTAAGAATTTTGTTCATGGTTTTACCATTTTGTCGATATGAGTTGAATTGGGTATATGTACCACAATGATTTGCTTGATCCAACACTTTTTCTTCAGTTTCCATTAGTGTAAACTAGTTAGGATTTTTTTATGTTTTTACTTAAAAAATGTAAATATTTTTCACAATATTTAATTATTTAATGTCGCATAGCTTCTTTTCCGTATATTTTTTCGCTGATCTGTCAAATTTGTATGTCTATTAGGGTTCAAATAATAGCCGCTAGGGTTCATTCATTTCTCAATTGCACACTAAGTTCAATAATCGTTTTGTCATTTTGGCGATGTTGATTGGGCTCCACTGAGCTACGATTTGACGCCGTTGGACTTTTTTTTTGTGTAGTGACATTAAACATCGAAGCTACGCGAACAATCCAGAAACGATTCAGGCACTCAAAAACAATATTCGTATCTGTATCTGTAATTACATAGGCCCAACTTCACTATACCACTTAAGACAATATTAATAACCATAAAGTGATCGCCAATGTCTCTTTAAAATGCATACGCATCTGTTTATAATAATTTGCATTCCGCATGCCTCAAGATACTCATACCAGATACATTACACCACAGGTAAACTTTAATAATCCTTAATAATGCTGGTATCCCGCGTTGTATTTCTAGTACAATTAACCATAATTACACTATTAGAAGTGGATTCCATTTGCTAGAAGATGCGCGGCTATCGTTAAAATAAAATATTTCGCATTGCTTTCTTGCGGAGAATCAATTAAAACGCCCGAACGTTGCAATTAATAATTGCATTTGACTGGCGGAACGAGCTATCGCACACAGTGTTGGGGTATGGTAACCTTGCCTTTGCTGTAACTAATTGATCATAAATCCAAAGATTGCCGCTGTGTCTTTGGTCTCAATGAATTTTCAACAAACTCAAGATGATGATGATGATGCCATGGCTGGGAGAGAGATCTCAGATCTTGAAGGAGAATTACCTTTTAGATTAACTATATAGGCGGCTCAAAGAGGAGGCGCTCAGTAGCTATTTTATTGTTATCGCAGAAGAATTAAAAGGAATTTAATAGAAAAAGACTCCAAATGGAGAGGAATATAGTCGTAAATTGAGCCTCATCGCTGATAGATATGTGGAGAGTTTGTATTGGTAAAGACAAATGCACCATAACTGTCAACTTTGTCAGAACACATATTGAGTGGATTTTTGCTCCTGCTGGGAATATTGTGGTTTCCACTCATGACAGAGGTAATAAGTGGTATATTCATTTATATACTGCAATTTATCACTAAAGCTGGAACAGGTGCTGACGCTTTTCAAACGGCCCGCAAGAGCGGTGATGGTTTGATCTTTAAATCGGTATAGGCCTTTGCACTGTCGGTATGAGGAAGTTAGTCAAAAAAAAGTAGCTGCACTTATGGCAAGTGGTATGCGTCATATAGTAAATACGAATATTCTATCGCAAAACTTGGCAGCAATAGGTACGAGTATGTCAGGCTGCAAGTTAACGAAGCACACATCAAAATATGTAAAGACAAAATAAAAAAGCAACAGATATTGCCCCGTCTTTCGTGTTAAAGCGCCCCTCTAAGTTAGGCCTTTTTTGCCTCTCTGCAAGATATGTATACATTATGGTGCAGGGAAATAAGTCTCCGGGAACTAAGTCCACTGGGGGACCAAGTTCCCACCTAGTGGGAAATAAAACCACTTTCGTGAAGTGGACTTAGTTCCCATGTAAGGTGGGAAATAAATTCCGAAAACTCTGAGTGGTTTTATTTCCCTTTCAATACACCCAATTTCGCACATATACTGCAAGTCTGACGGTAAACCCAAGCAGGGGGGTTGCAGGGGGGCAGCATGCCCCCCATACGTATTTAACTGTTGAATGTGTACTAAGTTCCCATAAGAAAGTGGGCTTAGTTCCCACATCACATGGGAACTAAGTCCACTTCACAAAAATGGTTTTATTTCCCACTAGGTGGGAACTGAGTCCCTCAGTGGACTTAGTTCCCGTGGACTTATTTCCCTGCGCCTACATTATACCGAGTGAAGCGGTTCGGTGCGCCGTTTTCGACACACTTCTTTCAGATGAAAATGACATATATTACGCAGATGAAGTGAGCAATTCTCTGACTTTCTCAATAACAAATAGGTCACTGAAGATGTCAGATCCATCATTTTAGTCCCACGTTATTGGAAGTCACTTTGGACACTAAATCACTGAGAATTGCATCAAATCTGCCGAGGTGAATCAAATTCAGCCTCAAATACTTAAGCGTCCTAGATGAAGTACGAACATTCGCTTTTCACTGATGACTTCGTCATTCCAGACTAAACTTTGTAGCTGCATGTGTTGAGGCTGGGATGGAGGTAAACCTGAAGTGATTGTTCAATGCAATTAGAACATAGGTGCAGAAGTTTAAGGTATCTCGTTGTCTTATTCATGAGCGAAAGAAAGACCAGGATTGAGCTGGGGTCAATCTATTATCAGAAGGATTGAAATATGTGTGAAGGCTAAGGTATCCGTCTTTATTTCGATGCTTTCCTCAACTATCATCTATGGTCATGAATGGATTCGTGGGTAAAAGCTGCCGGAATGCAATTTCTTTATGTCATTGCTGTGGTGACTCGCAGAGATTGTATATAAGGAAGCCCGAATATTTGAAGTAGGTACTCAATATAACAGCTAATTTGGACATAGACACCCTAGGCCTAGCTTCTCACAACCATTCGTTTGTGTGAGTTTTTTTTTTAGCTTTTACAGGACAGTTATACTTTCCGATGTGGCGCAGTGGAAAAAAACCTTAAGATGTAATTTATATTTTTTTCGGGGATCGAACCTGGGACTCCTCGCACAGTAGTCCTGCACACTAAGCACTGAGCCACTGATGCGCCTGGACTTAAGATGTGCTATGGAATTCTTGCCATCGGACAATCTTGCTCTATATATAGACCAAAGTTAGGTTAGACCAAGTCCAACATATCTCCTCTTTTCACTCGTGTTTGAATTGACCCTTTTGATTTAGAATCGGTGGTGGAAGATAGTGAATGGTGGATCCTACTTAAGGGAACTTTGTAATAGATAGATCTACCATTTGCTAATGAATAAAGAGTTTAGAAAACTGAAGAAACCTAGACTAATCTGTACCAGAAAAGGACTATATGAATAAATAGACTGCTAACGATTTCAGTGATGCGTTAAGGACAGTTGGCTTTTGTGCCAAATTCAAATGAGAGCTCGTCGAGCAATTTTGACTCATAAACCCCCTTTAGTCTCGTTATTTCTTCAGATCGCTGTTATACTTCCTGCTATCAGTTACAAAAGGCCTTCGAGTAATACAAACGGTCATGACATATAGTGCTAAATCTAATCAAGTGAATCGAAATAAAGGTACCTGCTCTTAGTTCACCAAATGGATTAGGTATTTTTCTTCGAATTCGAGTTCGAGTCGAGAGTAGGTACAACTATAAATAACCCTTCACTAAAACACTATCTCAAACACTAGCTAGAACACATGTAATCCACATAAAACAGTGTCAGTGACTGTGTGTCTGTGTCTACCTTTAGGTGACAATTATTTTTCATATCCACTCCACTAAAAACGCCGCAGCAGCAGCAGCACCAGCGCCCAACATCCATCAATATCGTTCGTTTCATTTTATCTCACCGAGGCTCCTTGAATAAGTAATTTGCACTCACTTCGAACTGAAGGAGCTTCTAATAAATTCTATATTCGCCGATATTTTAACCGCATCCAGACACCTTCTACCAGCACCGCTTCACTCGGCTCTGTCGTTTATCAAACCCAATCGCAAACACACTAGAGTGTGTTAGTGTGTTGTATGGCACAATATCTGTGAGAAAGAAAATTTCAATTTCATATTTTATCAAATTACATTGATACACAATCCTTCTTCGTCGTCGTCGTCATCGAACGACAACGACTTCGATGCAGCAGTGTATATAGCGCTCATCCAAAGGAGTCATTCCGCGCTGCCTTCATCCGCAATATAATATATTGTCTTTCAATTTTCATTTGAATATATTTCTCGGCAAAGTGTTTGAATGTTGTACGTATACTCGTCCTTCCTCAGACCCCATATAGCCTAACTTGAAATCCTGAAATCCATCAATCATTCAATATCGATCGAAATTGTGGGGTGGGTGGCCAGGCCAGTTTCAGTGGGAGGGTGTGGGCGGCAAGTTCTCTTGTTTGTTGTCCTTGTTGTCGCGCTGCTGCTCTCATTTTTCATTTTATTTATTTTCTGTTTTATTGTTATTATTTTGCAAAAATAAAAATTCCAATTGAAAATTTTGTATATGGCTGGTGGATATGGGTGTGCGTAATTTTTTTTTTATTCGCCTGGGAACGACCGAAGATATTTTAGAAAAAAAAAGGATGCAGAGTAGAGTATGAAGTGTAGTGAAGTGAACGCGTGGGATAGTCACAGTATGTATCCTACATTCCTTGCTGTTGGTTCTCCGTCTTGCATAAAGAGATGGAGAAACAAAATGTAAAGAAGAACCTTTTGGAAAAACAAGAAAAAAAAAATTGTCGCAAATATCCTTTTGACTGTCTTATACTGCTGCTGCTGCTCCTTCGTGTTGTACATTCCACTAGATACATATATAGTTCTCAATCTCAATTCCTTCGCCACATCAAATACACACAAAACACATATACAATATTGGATTTGGTATTCACTTTGGCTATGCGACTGTGTGTAAAGAGATTTGCATACATGACGATGTGTATTCTTCTCTGTGTGTATATGCCAGCATAGCCAAGGATACACATTATAATCTGCATATATTTATCCATCAAATTGATGGATGCTTGCTTGTTATTTCTTTTCTTACTTCATTTTTGCCGTTGCCGTATTGCCTATGGAAAATTACATTTTCACAGAAACACACAAAATGGCAGCCAGTATAGATGATGTAACATGTAATATCCTTCATGTCGTTCGTTATCCCTTCTTGTGAAACTAATCTGCTTTTCGAAATTCGAAATAAAAAACTTCCCACATCACTTCACTATATGAAACACATTTTAGACTTGGAAACAAATTCGCAGAAAGTTCCATTATTACAAAGTACTGGATATCCTTTAATAATAATTGCCTTAACAAAACATTAACCACTTATGCAACTCTTTAAAGGAGCAAAACTATAAAAAATCCGACACTCACCAAAAGCAAATTGCAAATGAATGAAAATGAAAATGAACTGCTGGCGGGTGCTGCGCTCCTCTCCTGTTGGAATACAAAATTACCAGGATGTTGGTATTTAGCAGAGAGAATCACTGCAATTAACACTACATAACGAAGGAAGAAAAAAAAAACGAGAAAAAAAAAAAACGAGGAAAAAAAATTCGCCCTACAATCCACGTTGATGATGATTTTCATTCATTTGCGTAGAACCCCTCTCTCGGTGTTGTTTTTGCATGGTATCCTTGTGATTGCCTTTTGTGGGCGGAAGAAGGATAGAAATACATTTTCCTTCAAGGACATGCGCAGCGTTGTTATTTGGCCATTTCCCCATCAACCATGCCTGTGTATGAAATGAATGATAAAAATTGTAATGGCTGAATGTGAACTACGCGAGCTTGTGCAGGGGTGGGAGGAAGCGTATCCTTTTTGTAAAGGGATTCCATTGCCTTTGTTTTATATCGAAATTGTTGGCATATTTTCGCGAGTGTTCGATGTGATTCATCTTTGTTTTGAATATGAGCAGTCACTGGCTCATGTGTTTGTGTGTCTGTGTGTGTGTGTCGGGTGCGGGTGAGTGATTCAGATATTTTAATAAGCTTTTTTACAGTGGTGGCTAATTTTAATGAACATTGCTGTGATTTTACACATTATGACTACTACTACGTGTGTTCTATATTCGGAGGGGTTTGAATTCGTCATTAGGTATATCTTTTTTGTATAATGATAACCGCAGGCGAAACACTACAAGTTTTTAATACCTAAGTAGGTTGAATATAGGGCAACATTACATCATACCTTCCTATTTGTGATATACCTTTTCTGCAGCCGACAATTTGTTACAACTTCAACGTTTTACATATATAGCCCAAAAACGTTTAAAAGGCGCATTACCTAAATTAACTCAACTTATGAGAACTTCTCCGAAAAACGTTAATAATTTTTGATTCGTGCCTAACTTCTGGAGATTAAATTTGCGAAGTTTTGTTCGTAAAAAAAATATTTTTTTAGTTCCTAGAGCACTAAGGCACTCCTCCAGTATTCTAGATGTCCGAACTTTTCGAGCGGCAAACATAGACTCGGATCACTACCTTGTTGTAGCCAAGGTACGTATGCGGATATCCCAGACACCACAACAACGATGAAATACTGTGAGGAGATTCAACGTTGAACGGCTACAAACGCAACAAACCGCCAGAACTTTTGCCGATCGCGTCTCCCTCAACCTCTCGAGAAGTCCTGTGCAGCCTGCATCAAGGGCTGAAGACCATTGGCATCGATGCCAAGAAGCCGTCAGAAAAGCCGCAACTGATGTGCTAGGTTTCACCCGACCACCACCGCGAAACCCTTGGTTTGATGAAGAGTGGAGGCAAGCACATGCAGTGAAGCAACTGGCCTACAAAGCGGCGCAGCAGAGAAGGACGAGAGCAGCTCGTGAGCTCTACGAGCAAAATAAAGAGGGAAGAACACCGGCTTCTTCGGAGGAAAAAGAAAGAGCATGAGAAGCGCGCGGTCGAGGAAATAGAGAGGTGTTGGTTGAAAGTGGCTGTCAGCTAAAAACGCCAACACACTTAGACCAGTATAGGTCCATTGTGATATAGAGAGGTGTTACTCCAGGATCAATGTTCGGAAGTTTCACCAAAAGGTAAAAAGAACGTGTCACGGGAACAAGACCCGAACAGAGACCTGTAGCGACGAACAAGGAGACCTTGTAGTGGAGTCACAGTCGGTGCTGAGGACATGGAAAACCATTTTTGCAGACTGTTAAACGGCGAAGACGACACATTCAACCATTCAACATGGGCATCACTGCCAAACTTGTCAGATTGTGCAGAATGAAGATGGAGAACGCTCGCTGCTCCGTAAAGGTCGGAAACAAACTCACCGAGACCTTTGATGTCAAAAAAGGATTTAGACAAGGTGATGCGCTGTCATGTGTGACTTTTTCAACATCATTCTTGAGAAAATTGTGCGAAACTCGCAAGCCAACACCAGGGGCACAATTTTCCAAAAGTCTGTGCAACTACTTGCATACGCTCGAAATCATTGGCAGAACACAGCGAGCTGTCGCTGGTGCGTTTGCAAGTATGTGATTTAGTGGTGAATGAGGGCAAAACAAAATATATGCTGTCAACAAGAAGGGACACAACATCGACGAATCGGACAGAACGTCACGATAGACAGCTATACCTAACTACGAGCTATGAGGTGGTTAGGAACTTTGTCCTACCTTGGTTCCTCTATTACCTACCTCTGCAAATTACATCACATCAGAAATCAAGCGAAGAATTATACTTGCCAAACGCTGTTACTTCGGCCTAAGAAGGTAATTTATTAGTAAGGCCTTGTCGAGAACCACCAATGAGACTCATATAAGACCCTCACCATCCCAGTCCTGTTTTATGGCGCAGAATCATGGACGTTATCAAAGGCGGATGAAGGTCTACTTGGTTGCTTCGAATGCAATATTCTTCGGTCCCGATTGCGTTGACGGGCTTTGAATGAGGAGATCTAACAGGAAAATCTACGAGGTGTACAGCGACATCGACCTGGTCAGAAAAGTACGCATCAGTCGACTAGGATGGCTAGGATGGTGCCATTAAATAAAATCTTATGCAAAAAGGTCCATAACGCAATTTTTGACTTTTTCGGACTTTATCGCACTTATGTAATGACAAACAAAGTCCAAAACGCGTTTTCGTTCATGGCACCGGCTAGGACATGTAGAGCGAAAGGACACCAAAGCTCCGGCCCGACTTTTTTGGACTTTAGCGCACTTTTGATATTGCAAACAAAGTCCAAAACGCGTTTTCGTTCATGGCACCGGGTAGGACATGTAGATCGAATGGACACCAATACTCCGTCCCGAACAGTCTTTGATTCCAATCCGGAGGGACAACGCAGTAGAAGAAGACCTCGCCTTAGGTGGTGCGCCCAAGTGGAAGGGGACCTCAACAAACTTGGAGTGCGCAACTGGAGGCAGTTAGCCAAATATCGGGCTAACTGGAGAGGCGTGTTGGTTGAGGCCCAGGTCCACCCCGGACTGTAGCGCACCTAAGTAAATATAAGTATATCTGGAATCTTAACTATAACTTACTACAGCGTTTCAGAGGATTTTTTTATGTCTAACTTCTTTGGAAAGCCTTCAGAGATTTTTGTCATTTTGTGATAAGACTTTTCGTACTGCATAGTTGATTCGGTTCTTAGATTATTTTTTTAACCTTAATTTTCAATTTGGTAGTCGTCTTCAATTTGGTATCGAAAACTTATTGTTGACCTGGTGCCCTTTTGTTTCATGTAATAAGTAGGGTAGGGTCCATAAGGCTCAAAATCTAGCATATAGGCTCCAGGTTATTAACAAACTTTGAAAATCTATCTTTATACATATAGATAGGTATATAAAAATGGCCTGAAAAATGTATAGTACAGTAAAACCTGCGTAAGTTGGCCAACTGTGGTGCAGAAATGTTTGGCCAACTTAGAGAGGTGGCCAACTTATAAGGGTAGGTACCTATTTATTTTTTAATACCTATAAATAATAAATGGCGCTTTTATCCATTTTATTAGTTTATAAAAACAAAAAAAAAATCCCCAAAAGAAACAGTTTTAAAAAAAAGGGAAAGCACGAAAAGTATTACATAATTTATAAAAATTTAGCTGTTTCCTGATTTTCCACGAAAGGCAGAGGAATACAGAAGTTATTCACAAACTGCAGAAATTTAGTCAAATCTATCCCAACAAGATTTAACACGAACGAATCTTTCATTACATTGGCCGCGTTCAATGTTCTTTGGCGCCTAAATATTCAGGTGACAGTTTATTATAGAACATAGGCAGAAAATCTTGCCTTATACACGAAACTTGCCTAGATTTGCAGGCAAATCGACCAATCACAAACTCCCAGACGAAAAAGTTCGAACGCCAGGCCAACTTTTGCAGGTTATTTAGTACGAAAGTTGAACTGAAATATATAAATTTGTGGCCAAGTTCCAAGATAGACAGGTGGCCAACATTCGGAGGTATTTGGTCGAATATTTGTATGAAATTTTCTTGGTGATACTATATACTGGCCAACTTCGCCAGGTGGCCAACTTACAAGGGTGACCAACTTGACAGGTTTTACTGTATGTAATTCATCAATTGAGAACGACTGTGCCGATTTGGCTCAAATTTTTCAAAATAGCAAATATGTCAAACTTTTTATTTTGTTTCTTTTCTTTGTTGGAGTTTCTTTGTTTGTAGTTTATTTATTTATGAGTTTTTGTTAAACGATGTCTTGAAAAAATAAAAACATAAAGAAATGGAGGGAAAATCACGAGAATATTTCAAAACGCATGTATTCCAGAACATTCATTTTCAAAACAACTCTATTCCGAAATGCATTGCTAATATTTCCAAGACCTTTTGAGGTTTCACAATAAATTGCATTTAGTAAAGTTTCAAAACTTATGATAAGATATAATATAAATGAAATAAAGTTGTTATTATTTTGAAGGCTATACTTAGGTCTTAAGAAACGTTTTTTTCGAATATCTCAAAACTAGATTCTGAAACACTTGTGAGGATGTTATGTCGAGAGGAAGATACAAAAAGACTATGAGCTCTTTCAAGCTATCGCTTCTTGAAATCTTATTTGCATCCAGGCGGCTTCAATTTAAAATACATGAATATGAGATCATCTCGAGACTTTCACCTTTCCTTGAAGAAGTAAGTATTTTCCTTCCAAAATATAACGTAGTGCCAACCAAAATGTGTGTTTTACAAAAAACAGTCCCTCAAAAAAAATATAAGAAAACTACTCCCAAAATTTACATGTCTGATTGGGCACTTATGCTCAGTCCAACATTCTTACCCAGTGAGATATTTAAAATGATTTAACATCAGTGTGCCCAAATAAACCCTTCGCTTTGAGCCCCCTCCTTCCACTCAATTTGCTCCTTGCCACCAGTGCAATTTCTTTTAGACTCCCGCACTCGAAAAAAATTGCGTACCAGTAAACCCTTCAACATCAGTCAACGTCTGTGATAAGAATCTGCAATTTATTGCTCATTTTTATCATGCTGCGTGTGCAATCGCAAATTGTTGTTGGTTTTTTGATTCTTTGACTTTTAAGTCAAGCAAATATACGACAAAAAAAAGAGGAAGGAGAAGAAAAACCCAACCAAATTTGCAATTCGATTCTGCCGTTCGTGAAGAATAAAGGACGTGATCTGACTTTGGGTTCACCAAACGGGTATATGTGGGAGTGTGTTTTTTTTTCCACATCCACCTTCGATTGTATATACTCTGTGTGACATTTCCTCAGCATGGGTTAAGGTTGTTATACAGTAGGTATACACATCTATCAAAAAAAAAAAACCTACCCACCCAGCCATCCAATACCCCCATCCACTTTTTTTTTGTATTAGGAAACGTAAAGGAAAAAAAAAACAAACCCTGTGTGACACCAACTGTGTGGCGAATATCCTTTTTATGAAAAATGTCAGTCAAAAGCGAAACAATTTCCTCTACGAATCCGTCCAACACCCGCTCAAACACATCACTGGTATACATACACCATATCACATGACATGGAAAATTCAAAGAGTTTTTACGGAAATGGAAATGGTACACACCAGAGTGTGGGTATCCTTGTACCCGCACTCACCCCATGTTTAGTTGTTGTCACATTTGGGGTGTGAGGGCACAAAAAAAAAAAAAAAACATGGCTGAAGAAACTGCGACACTTCAGAGAAAACAACGAAAAATAAAATTCGCGAACGTGCGTATGTCACTTCAACCATTTTGAAAAATTTGACATACGATGGGATCAGGAGCATGTGTGCATCAATCACACATCATGGTGATTGGGGGGTAGCTATGCCATTAACTTTCAAAAAACTCCACCTTCTGATGTTTTTCTGAATTTAATATTTTTATTATCGCAAAAATCGATGAATCCACCAACAGAATATCCCAAGCAATAACCTCAATCAATTAATCTGTCGACTCTCGCTTATCCTTTTCATAATCCTCCTTGATAACAGAAACAATAAACGAGACTAAGACGACGACGACGACGAGGACGAGGGAGGGAGTTGCTTTCACCTTGACCTTGAAACACACATTTCTCGTTAGCGCTATTATCTCATCATCATCAACGTCATTATCATTATCCTTGCCATCGTTCTATACCAGCAAGTGAAAGTGGGGTTGAAAGATATAAAGTAATGAAAATGAGGAAAGAGAAAAAAGGCACAGCATAGCATACCTACACCATAAAGAGCGTCGTCGCCGCTTAATCCTTATTTAAACATTCAACAGACAAAATGAAGCAGCAGCAGCATCCTGCACAGTCACATTTTTTTGCCTTTGCTTTTTTTTTTTTATTTTGTTTTTATTCAGGGAATAGAGAGATTGCAGTGAAGAAAAGAGCATAGAGACGGCAGCGTTGGCGTTGGTGGATACTATTACCACGTGGAAAATGAACTTTCGCCTCCGAAATGAGGAAAATGAGTGAGACGATAAAAGCAACTGTAATGTATGTGCAAAAGATAATGAGAAAGAAAAGAAATTGGTCCATATATAAAACAAGAAGTTGTGTATAAGAAGCGCAACAGGATGTGGAGCACGCCTTATGTCTTCATTTGGTTCCTTGGAAGTAAGCAAGAGCAATTGGTGCGGGTGTGTTTTTTTTTTATAGCCTACATCTTTTAGGAAGGACAAACCTAGACCGCTTCAACAGCGCCTCGAGATGCTTGTAGAAAAGTGTTAGTCCTCTGGCAGTGTGTCCCCAGGAAGCGAGTTCCAAACTTTAGTTTGCAATCTCAAAAAGTCGAAGGTTAAAAATGGTGCTAAGTTGGTGTCAATTTTTTTTTTTTTTGGTTTTATTAGTACTGAGAAGAAGCAGAGAAACAACTTTTGATTGATTGATTTTCTTTTCAATCGGATTTGGAATTTTGGCTTCGATGTATAGTACAGAAATTCGCTCAAGGACTCTTCACAAGCATGCCGGCTAACTGTTGAAAGCGAATTCTGATGCAGGCTGGGAGAGGAGGACGATCTTAAATTTCTACGCCAGCAATAAATTGGAGGGACGTCTGGTCTACCTAGTTCAGGCTAAGAATAAGAAGGCGCGATGACCGAAATAGGTGCCTACACGATAGGAACGAGAATATTGTTGGAAGTAAATCTGATCGTAGCTTTGACTACTCACAACCATTCCTCTGTGTTAGTAGAATTTTTTGACAGGATTGGACGTAACCAGCAATTTTATGGCGTATCATAAAATGTGAATTAATCTTGACACTTATCGCGGTGATTTCTTAGCCAAAAAAAAAAAAAGAAAATCTCAAGCCTCGGACTCATTTTTGACAACCCAAGGACAACGGCTTTCAAATCTACAAATCTATATGTTCGTATACACTGAACAGACAACGCGGTGCTCTGCTGATCAATTAGACTGCTATAAAGCAGACATGAATGCCGGTTCACGAAGTTCGAATGTCAACTGTAGGTATTAAGTTAATACAATAAAAAGTAAAAGCTGGGCTAATATTTATGTACTTATTTTAGTCAAATTTTCGTCAGCAGGCAGACATCTATCGAAGGACGACGAACAAACTACGACGACGACAAAAGAATCAGAGATGCTAGGTATACCTACCATACTGCCCTGGTTAAATCGACTAAGGCACAATTAGGGCTGATGTGCCGCCATTTTCAACCACAACCACAGCGTGACCTAGGCTGTTGTCATATGAAACTCGTTGAGATGACGACGAAAACCTTACAGTAGTCGCTGAAAATGTGGAAAAACAATTTCTGCAGACAATTTAATGACTACGAAGACTAACATCCAGATGATAACCGAAACTTCGGTCGACCCTGATAAAAACTATAAGTGAGGAGAATAATATTGAAGCTGAAGACCAAAAATGCTGCACAACCTAACGTCGAGCTTTTTAAGGCAGCTGGAGATGATTTGTTTGAAATCATACATCAACTCATCTCTAAGATTTGGTCATCGTAATATCTATAGGTTTATGAATGGTTGATATGAAGATAATTTGAGCAACGAAACCCGATGTCAACTACAGAGGAATCAGTATCCTTAACATCAAGTGCAATTCCTTGTCTGCTAAAGCTAAATTGTGCGAAAGGCGAACAGCTTTCAAAAACTATTTAACGCCTATCAGTATTGTATTAGGGAAGGAGAGTTCGCCATCAACATTTTTAAAATTAGACAGATTCTGTAAAAATCCCAAGAAGTCCAAATTAATACCCATCATCTTTCATCGGTTTTTCAGAAGAACTGCAGAAGTTTATAGACGACAAAAGGTTCCAAAAAGTCGGTTAGTATGTTATATAGCAACATTCTCTGTGTATGATTCTCTTTTTCATACAGAAGTTGGACTGAAAGAAGCCAAAATATGTTAATTTTCTCTGTGTGGCACAGTGTTTTTTTTTTTGTAACCAAGTTAACTTAAAAATATTATTTTATCTACTATTTTACAAATATTATTTTAAAATTACTTTTCGACACATCTATGAATGGTAAGCTTCAATTTGGTAAACAAAAGTATAGAATTAATTATCATTAAGTAGGGTAAATATGTACCACAAGAAATATCGTCGGCAATTTATGTATCACTTTATACAATTTAAAAACACTGTGGAAATAAGTTGATCGTATTTATTAAAAATGTTAATCCCTATACATAGATACTAACTACGGTACTGTAGACGACAAAAAGATGTAAGAATGAAAATGGTCCAATATAAAATTTTGACGTTTATTCTCTTCGTTTGAGCTCTAAAATTAACTTCATAAATTTGTATATTGCTTGCATTCGCCTTGTCTTCCACTAGGCCTAGATGTTCGCATTTTGCTCTTCCACGTGGGTTTCGGCGAATGGTAGTCGATTTTTCCATTGAAATTATTTGTGGTGTTAACAATTTCATTGAATGTTTTATATAGCCAGTCTCTAACTCCTGTTGGTAGACCTAAGTTTGTCGCCTGGAAATACAACATAAATACCCAAATGTAGCTCGAAAGAAAAATGTTGCCAGTAGTATAGGGGAATAATTATGCAGCACGTTTACCCAAAACCATGTTTTAATATTGAATAGATCCAAATCTAACCCAGATCGAGCTAAATCAACTCATCCTCCCTGAGGATGTATAGCTAGCTATGTTGGGTCTCTGATTCCGCAGAAGTTGGGCAGTCGCTATTGAATCCGTTTCGACGTATTGCACAATGAAAAAGTGTCTTCAAGTTCTCGGCGAACAATCTTGGAATGACTTTGTCATAAGTTGAGTTCCAGCTCACATTTCGTCGTCCACCCTACATTATAAAATCTAGGATACTACCTACTCGTAGATTTCAAGCCAAATAAATTCAAATGATCTTTGAACAAGCCTTCTATTGAACCGTAATGACTTAGCTTTATATGAGCTCAAATATATTATGTACGGAACAAAATTTACAAATCACTTTTTACCTTCATTATGACAGAGAAATTTTGGCTCAAAGGATTGCTGCGAGAATCTCCGGACAAATTAAAATAGGCGGGTTCACCGAATTTATATGCACAACAGAAATCGCTTAGGCCCGCAATATCCTTCACGATGATGAATACATTCCAAGGTATACTGCCTATACCCCTGGCAGCAGAACCTTTCAACGGATTGGAATTCTGCCATATATCTACTCGTATCCAGGAAAACACCATTAGAATATAGGAAAGAAGCAAAACTACTCTATAGGGTAGCTGTATTTTTTGTTCCTGTTCTTTGTTAGTTTGGTTCCTTGTCTCGTCCTTCAAAATTGCCACCCCCGGCCCCGTTTGCTTGTGTCCAAACCCATTCTCCAATTTGGTTCGCTTTTCTTCGTCCTCCTTACAATTTCTGCTTCTTTGTGTGCACTCATCCAAATAAATAATACGAAAAACTAAATTTATTTCCTTCACTTATGTGCACATAAGTGTCTATCTATGTGCTTCTGGATGGATGTGCACGAGTCAGCACTTGAATGAGATTTCGTCCAATTTTCTTCTCAAAGTTTATTATCCTTTCGATGTGATGTCGCTGCCGTTGCTGGTGTTGTTGCTGCTATGCCATTTCCCGATTTTCTTTGCGCTGTTCCCGCTTTTGTGTTGAATTCCGTAGAAATATAGAGAGAGAGTGAGTGAGAACGAGAAGGGAGTTCAATCCTTTTTTTCCCTACTATACCCGTTGTCGTTGCTGACGATAACAAAAAGGAAGCCAAACCCAAGCAACGCAACGCAGCAAAGCTTTCATTTCTTGTTATGGAAAACTTTAGAGTTTCCTTTTCTCTTCGTTTTTGGCATTTTTTTTTCATTCGTTCAGAGAGCATGGGGGTGTATATCAGTCGAAAAAGGAAAAAAAAAAACTTCAAATAACGCTGTATTCAGTCGTGGATCGTAGGTCTCCCAAAGACAGACACTTTGGCGTCAGCTTGCACCTCCTCAAAGGATACCTACTCTATACCCACAGCGTCGCTACACCGCATGGCGACGAGCCTCGATTGTGCAAAGGTGTGCCCCTGCCCATCTCAGTACAAAGGACATTGTGGGTGCGTGTTCGATTTCGGTGGAAACTTTTCCATTGTTCGCGAACGCAGGCAGCAGGAAAAGTTTTACTGCTTCTTCTGAAGACTTTCCATTCCACATGTGTGCCACCAAAGTAGCCTCATATATAGCACAGCTCTCTGATGGCGGGATCAAAGTGAGTCGAGTCAAGTGCGACTCGGGTGTTCGTAAACAAAATCAGAGTGCCACTGGAGAGCAGATTCGAGTTTCACTCTGCATCTGCACGGTAATGGTAATGGTAAGTTAAATTTATTTTACAAGAAATGATAGCAATATTAAATTTCTTAATTGCCTCCATTAATAACGGTATATGGAAGTTGGCATTGCCATAGTGGTGGAAGGGAGCGATTTAATTTAATTTAATTTGTCCGGCGATATTCTTAATCTGATAAAATATCCGCCCGTTGGAGTTTATTGCCTGCGCGTTGTCGATGTCGCAGTGTCGCCCGATGTCGGTATGTGTCGCCGCAAGATCCTATATATATTATGTACAAGGTGGCGCGGCGCACGGCAGAATTAATTTGTTTTTGTTAGTCGCTTGTATTGGCAATTGCGATCGTTAATAATTGTGATTAAATGCGAAAAACACCGGAATCTACGTATAATCCAGTTCGGGCGAGTCTGTTGCCTGTTGCAGCACTCTTTTTGAATAATGTCATGTCAAATGGTTTAATTAACAAGCGCTGATGGCGTAACGAGTTCTGTTACATCAAATAAACTGCTTCGTGTCTGGCAGCCGTTAAGAGCATTGTACACTTGTAGTTCTATGTTGTGTGGTTGGCGATTTTTATAGTTCCTTTGCGTGTCTGATCATTTTGCTATCTATTTTGGCTTTCACTTAGATACAGAAGGAAACTCGTTAGAAACTATGAAAAAAAAACTCAAGACTGCGTGTGTGGTGTGAATGGATATCAGCAATTTAGATTTTAGACTACCTACTACTTGATTGTTCTTCATAATGCAATTGATAGAGAGGCAGAGAGTTTTCAGTTAACCATTAACACTTTCTGCAATCGTATCTTCACCTCTACAACTGAATCGCCGGAAGTTTTCTGTGAGAAAGGTCAAAGCCGTTGGAAATGCTGTGATTCGATATTTTAAGCGCTACTTGCACGAAAATGCTCTCAGAGGAAACTAATCTAGTCTTAGAGGTCACAAAGGAGGAGCAATTTTTACTTTTAAGAGAGCTTTATGTGGGAACGCGCGAACTTTTGAATGGGACATTCATCGGAAATATCAAAATACTTCATCATTTCATCGGTCGAATTGTTTTTAGCAACACTCTGAACTAAACTGAACAGAAGAATTTGTGGACATTAATCCATCTTAGTCAGCTCCTCCAGTATGTTTTGCTCTGGGTTTATTATGTCATCTACAATCTACTCGACCAGTAAGCCCTACACTCTAATAGAATAGAACAGTTTAGAGCTGCCTTATAAAGTAGTCGCACTTTCTCCAGATTTACGCAGATGAGCTGGGCGATTATATTTAGTGGAATGCAAAATATGTCCATCGCTAGCGTCCTATACAAAAAGCTTAAGTAAGAATTTCAGAGTTTATTAAAATCGGGGCGCAGTAGATCAGTAGTTAGTATGCTGGGCACGAGTACGATAACTTAGGCGCCAAAAATTGATAACGGTTTTTTGTAGAGGGGTTAAATATAAGCATTTTTTTTTATGGGAGGGGTGGGTCTATCTGGCTTCGTTTAGGCGGGAGGAGTAATTTAAATAAAAATGAAACATAAAATGAAAATAAAATATTAAAAAACAATGACAACACTTACAATAAAGAACTTTAGGATTTTTGAAAGCCAAGAGCCTGTTCTTTCATTTTTTTTTAAATCAAGTTATTTTTATTAACAGTTTTTGAAAAAAATGCTTTCAACTTGAAATTTAAGGAAAAAATTAAAAAAAAAATGTTGTATGCTGATTTGTTCAATATTGAGAATATAGATACTTAATTTGTTTGTAGTTTTTACTGCCTAAATCAATTCTTAATCGAACACTGAAAACTAGATTGAATTATGTCTTCTAATTTTTGAGAAAATGGAAAATTACTTGTATGTGTCACAACGCTTAGAGTACAAATTGTTACCCTTGCACATTAAAATGAGTATGGGGGGGAATGCTGCCCCCCTGCAACCCCCCTGCTTGGGGTCACTGTTAAATTTTGGGACGAGTGCAAGGCTGAGTATATGCAAACTTTCTTTAAATTATCTTAGTTTACCCAATGTCAACAAGATTCTTCAGTAACAGTCTCTGGCCTAAAAGTTCACATTACAGAGAACATTTTGCTGATTTGCACTATAGACAATTTAGAAGATATTCCTAGCTATGAAAAATGCTATAGTACTTTGTTGTTAGTGTTGCCATTGATTTTTAATATTTTATTTGCATTTTGAGTTTTATTTTATTTTAAATTACCCCTCCCTCGTAAACGGAGCGAGATAGCAAAAAATGCTTGTATTATTTTTATATATCTACCCGGACAAAACCGATTTTGTTCCTTTTAGAACAAGAATACTAATTAATTTCGAAACTATTACCACTAAAGGCACAAATTTAATATACAACAGTATGGTTAAATATAGATACGTCATGACATGACATAATTTTAGCTCACACGTCAAGTTCGCCTTCGAGGGTGGTTATAAATCTAAAGTTATAAATTGAACATCGTCTGATGGCCAACGATTTCTTGAGCTGCAGCAATAGAAGCTGATTACATATTAGGTTCTCCTCAAACAAATCTTACTTCGGAAGTGGAATACAAATTAGGTGTATCTTGGGCGAGTCATCTTAAAATATTCGACTCAAAAAAAGTGCATTACTGTTTGAACTATCTTACTCAAAAGGAAATAATTGGCGCAATCATTCGTTTATGTTATCTTTTTAGCACTACACTCTACAACTTATTTTCAGTTATTAATGTTGCCGCCAGTACAATCTTTATACGTAAATATTTACAAACCAGCCTGCATTTAACTGACACGACGCAACGTCTCTTATATCATTTTTTCTTATCCACACATTTATGCACTTAATTTCGTAATCCATAGCACTCTTAACTCTTAACACTTAATTTCGAATCCACACATTTATGCACTTAATTTCGTAATCCATAGCACTAACATTGGTCCTTCGAGCCGGATATAATAAGAAGCGGAAAGTCACAAATAGTAGCAGATTCCAAACAAATAACTGTCACCAAACCTCTCAGATCCTGTCATTAAGCTTTCGATCCAAAAAGTGACAAGGATCCGATCATTTTTTGCTTTATAGAAAGTCAATGTTGAATCAATAACTGCCTTGAAAAAAGCGCAAATCTGGAAGCCTAAATTTCGACCAACTGTAAGGCTATACTAAGGGTGAAAAGATAAAACAAAACAAGGACAAATCAATTGTCAACTACTGTTGACTATTCGAAAAGCAAACCTTTAAAAAATTTGATATATGGTTTATAATCAACTAGTTTTTGGAGCAGCTTCGGCCGTGTATCGCAAGAATACTCACGGCGAAATGAGTCAGCTAACCAGCTATTAAATTGGTTGTTGCTGGAAAATGTGTTGCCAATTCGAAAGGCTAACATCTAAAAAGAAAAACCTTTAGATGCAATTCAGGAACATTTTGAAAGTACCTGAAAAAAAAAACATACATCTTCTCATAGAAGTCCATGCGTCTAGTGTTCGGCAAGGTATAAAATTAACATTTTCGGCAAGTTTCAAACTGACGATAATTCAAAAAGAGGTTAGATGAATCTGTAGATCAATATTGTCTTTCAGGCGGTCATAAACAGTAAAAGGCCAACTTTAGTTGGTCCAAGCATAATCAGTCAGTATACTCGGACTCCGAGCTGCTATCGTCAAAATTGTTGACTAAGATATCAGCTTGTTTGATAACAAGATCGCATCTTACATTAATTATTGAGAGTTTCTTACAAAGACTCAAGGTAAAAACGTCTCCGTTTTCAACAAAAATTGAAAAAATAGGTCCTGAGTATACTAGCAGGGTGGATAAGGGTGAACTTGAAATAAACCTATCTTTGTGCGACGAAAGCTTCATAAAATTATACATAAAATTATTTATACATAAAATTATACATAAAATTATTTGATTTAAATTGACACAGTCCGTACTTAAAAATTACGCACTATTTTCACACTTTATATAAATTTCAATTGACACAAGTTCCTTTTTTCACTTATTCTCGAAGTTGAATTCCAACTCAATCCCGAATTTTGCAATTTCGCTGCCAATGATACTCGTATACTTATCAAAATTCTGTTTACACTTTCTCCGACAAAAAAAAAAAAACGCGAGTTCCTTAAATATTATTAACCATCTGTTGTGAAACAAGGACTATTAACGTCTGGCAAAAATAAAATTTGATCTGATCCTGACTACCCTTTCGTCTAATGCAAAGTGAAAAATTGCGCTTCACATTTATCCCTTGGAGAAGATCACTGTGCAGCCCTTGATCCTTTTCACATACACCTCGCCATACCCTCGGCTGACATAGAAAGTGAATAATATCCTTTCTGATTGCGTCCCAAATGTGAAAGGATGCGTTAAACAAAAAGGGGTTCCTCTCACCACACAGGTAACCATCAGACAGTCGGAATCTAAATAATAATAAATAGGCAGCATCTTCCGGGCGCATAAATTAAAATTAAAAAAACATTCCCAATTCTTTTGTTTGCTACCGTCAAGCACCCAGTTGGCATTATGATCTGGTGATATGATATACCCATCGCGTTTATTTATCCTTTAAGCGATGAACAATTTTTTTCCTCTCATACAAAGATAAATAATATTCAAAACTCGATAAACGTATGTTGAACTGGGAGGCGAACAGAATAAAACAAAATTCGTTAAAAAGGAGTAAAGGATGTAAATTTGAAAGATTGATTTGCGCGCCACATGCAGTGTAGTTGGGCGCATGATTACTGTGCGTACTTTCAATTTATGGAGGTGTGTTCGATGGGATTTGCATTTTGCACTGCGTGAGCTAATAAATTAGCGTGGAAAAATAAAATGGGCGGATTGTTGCTATTGATGGAGTGTTGCAGAGACAGTAACAGAAAATTGTCAAAGGAAAAAGGGGCAATAATTTAGTTGATATTCGATTTTCCTTTAAATACAATTTCAGAAAAGAGTTCAGTTCTGCATCGTGCTGGAAAATTGTTAATATTGGTTAAGGGTCGCTCTAAGACCACTACAACATCTAAATAAAGATAAATCAAGTGTAGTTGAAAAATTATGGTTTGAGGATGACAATGATGTCATTGCCTAGCCTATCCTTCCCGAATAAAATGCCTATTCTAGCTCAGGAAAAAATCCTGAACACATTGAGTGCAACGATGGAATCGGCGCTGATTAGGATTTCTCTGTTTCATCCGTAAAATACAGAACTGGTACTTTTTAGTATAAACAAATGATTATCATACCACCACTCAAGGAGTTCATTAACCTTTTACCACTGGACCTGCAAATAAAGTTATAAGCAGGTGCAATAGGCTTCGGCTCACTAAACCCAGGGCTCTTCAAAATAGACTAGATATGTTAGACATAACTTTCATACTCAAGGAATCATTCTTCAACATTCTACAACAAGCTTTTGGTACTTATCTACTCAACTTTCACATACCGTACAAAGTAATATACCCTGATAGAGAAGATTGGAAAAGGTTTATGTTTATACGGATGGTTCAAAAGTTTTTATGGGTAAAACAGAATCAGGTATACAAGTGACAATCCGCGGTAGGTAGGTAGGTAGGTAGTTGGGTGCTCTAGTGGCGGCTGCCACAGCTTCACGTAGACCATCAGTTGGGTCCATTGTGTCCAGTCACGGGAACCTTCCATTACATACCTGTTGGAGACAAAGAATATACCGCTTTTATTGAGTCACCTAGATTTGGTATCAATCACAGGTATTCACAAGCTCTTGTATCCAGATTTCCAGCTTGTCCTAGGAGCAACCGAAGTTATGTGGAGTTTGTCGAACTACTGGAACCACCCCGATTTGAGTATGAATCTCAGGAGTTCCTTTAGATCGACATCCACCAGGTCCTCTAGTTCATCGAAGAACAAGCTGTTGAGAATCCTCTGTCTACTGTTTTTAAGGGCTGGGCATTCGCAAAGCAGATGACGAACAGATTCTATTTCTTCAACGTCTCTGCAGCTTCTGCAAAAGTCATTATGCAGTATGCCCAGCCTTTCCGCGTGTACCCCTATCGCACAGTGTCCAGTAATGACCCCCGTGAGTATGCGGATATCTTTGCGGCTAAGTCCGATCATGAATTTGGATCTCTTTTTGCTCACTTCTGGCCATAATTCTTTTGCATGCCTGCAGGTATTGAGATTGGTCCAGCGTAGATTTGTTCTACTCAAGGATTCAATGTCAATCTTCCTAGCAAGTGTGCTTAGCGGAGTTTTTACAGATTTTAGGGCCATTGATGCATGCATCCTCGACCCGTTCCTTGCAGTTTCGTCCGCCTCTTCATTTCCCGGAATGTCCATATGCCCCGGTACCCAGCATAGGGTCACCGTGTTGGCTTGCGACAGTTCGTCCAGGTATTTCTTGCAATGACTTACTGCCCTCGACTTCACCACGACTGACTCCATGGCTTTTATGGCCGCTTGGCTGTCAGAGTATATAGTGACTTGTTTGTCGGCGATGTGTCTTCTCATTAGGTCCTTTGCCGCTAGGGTTATAGCAGCAATTTCCGCTTGAAACACACTACAGTCATCGCTGATTCGGAATGATTCTCGCAGGTTTAGTGGTTCGCTGAAGATGCCCGCGCCCGTACCAACATCCATCTTAGAACCATCGGTATAGAGGGCTATCTCCCCTTCTTCTGTAACTGCATTATGCTCCCATTCACTTCTGTCCGGAATTCTGGTTGTGAATCTCCTTTCAAAATCTAGTGTGGGTGGTAGATAGTCTGTAGTTATCTTCTCCTTCGCCGCGCTCCACTGTGCTTCGATGGACGCATGCCCATAGGATTTGGATACCCATATTCCAGACTCTCTTAGTCTGATTGCGGTTTTAACCGCTCTACTGCTACAGTAAATATCCAGAGGGGTGAGGTTTAGCATCACCTCCATTGCTGCGGTGGGTGTTGTTCGTAGTGAACCCGTTATCCCAATGCATGCCGCCCTTTGGACTTTAGTGAGGCTTGCGAGATGGTATTTTTTCTCTGTGGCCTTCCACCACACGATTGTACCATATGTTAGGATGGGCCGCACTATTGCGGTATACAGCCAGTGTACCACGTGCGGCCTGAAACCCCATGTGTTGCCGAATGCTCTTCTACAGGCATATAGTGCCACGTATGCTTTTTTGATGCGATCCTCTATGTTTTCCTTCCAGCTGAGCTTGGAATCCAGGATTATGCCCAGGTATCTTGCTGTTTTTGATATAGTTAGGTTCACCCCACCCATCCTTGGTGGATTAAATGGGGGAATTACTCTCCTTCTCGTAAACAGCATGATCTCTGTCTTTGATGGGTTTACACCCAGTCCTCGCCCTTCGACCCAGTTGTTAACTAATAGGAGTGCGTAACTGAGTCGTTCGCTGAGAACTGGAGTGAACTTACCTGGGACTAGAATTACTACATCGTCTGCGTATGCGCTCACAATGAAGCCTTCCTTTTCCAGTATTTTCAGCAGTTCGTCTACTACGAGGAGCCAGATGAGCGGTGAGAGAACCCCACCTTGTGGTGTTCCCCTACTCACCTTACGTTCAATGCTCACGTCCCCTAGCTGTGACTTTATCCGTCGTGTGCCTAGCATGAGTCCAATCCAGTTGCATAGGCTGCTATTTAGGTGGGCTTTCCTCAAGCTACGCAGTATTACGTCAGCTTCTATGTTATTGAATGCCCCCTCGATGTCTAGGAACGCGCTCAGCGTATAATCCTTATGTTGTAAGGATTCTTCCACTACTGATACTACCTTGTGTATCGCCGTGTCTACAGATCTGCTCTTCATGTACGCATGTTGTGATTTTGATAGATAGCTATCGCCGATCACTTGCCTTACATATAGATCGATTAGTCGTTCCAGTGTTTTCAACATGAAGGATGACAGACTTATTGGTCTATAGTCCTTGGATGTGGTGTGACTAGCCTTCCCTGCTTTTGGGATGAATATCACTCTCACCTCTCGCCATGCTTTTGGAACATAACATAGCCTCAGACAGCACGTGTAGATGCGACTTAGCCATGGAATTATAGCTTCCTCTGACTTCTGCAGCATTATGGGTCGAATATTATCTATTCCGGGTGCTTTCAGCGGGGCAAATGTGTTTATTGCCCAGGCTATTTTTTTGTCATTTATTATCTCTTGGATTGTTACTAACTCCATTCCCTCCTTTGTGCCTGGTGTTGTTACGCCGTAGCCGTCCGACACCTCGGTGCATCCCGGGAAGTGGGTTTCCGTTAGTATTTCCAGCGTCTCTTTGTGTGATTCAGTCCAGCTGCCGTCTGCTCTTCTTAGCGAAGACATCGGTGTCGGGGCCTTTGAGAGGACTTTTCTTAACCTAGACGCTTCCGTTGTAGATTCAATTGACTCGCAGAAGGTTCTCCATGAGTTCTTCTTTGCGAATCTGATCTCTTTTTTCAGGATTTTAACGCTCTCCCTGTAGGTTGACCATTCAATATGTCCCTCGCGGTACTAATAATCATGTACTAATAATCATTTTTAGTGTCCGAGGTAACTTTTATGAAGTCACAATGGCAAAAATTTCCATATAAAATTATCTATTGTGACTGTCAAAATATTTAAGTGGCCAATGAGACTTCCGGACACATGCAGTAGTGTGTTAGAGGCAAGGGTTCTGGCCGTACTCAAAGCTGCGGAACTTTTTGAAATGGGATCAATATCCACCAAAAATAATGTCATCAACATTGCCAGTCAGACTGCCCAAAAAGAGTCTTACATCTTTAAATCTGAAGAATTACGTAGTTAGTAGCTGCCGCATTGTTGGGTAACTCGACCACTTTGATATTGAAGGCAACGAAAGAACCGACACGTTCTGAAGCAAAGAAGCAAAGTTTCTACAAAATTAAATAATTGAGGGCATAAGACCTCACCAATGGCAGTATTCAAGAGAATTCTCCGTCTGTCAATAGGGCAGACCTAAAACGGACAGGTGTAGAAGGGCACAGAGTTTCAGTCTTGAGCTAGATCGTACTATATCTGGGCATTGCCTTCTATGAATATTGATGCGTATATAGGTATTGTGAGGACCCTTAAGTCGCAGAACTCATCTTAACTGTGAATGTCAAGAAACTGCTGGGAATATAACGATAAACCTCAGAAGGTACATATATCTTCGACAATTAAGTGAAGTTGGGTATCTCAAAGAAAATTAAAACCATTTTTATACGTTCTGTGGGGAAATTAAGTTTTTGGTAGAATTGGTTTATGTTCTGACCGCGAAAGAATGGTGATTTCGGATGGGCCCGATATGGTGCCTAGGCCTTTGTGATTGTAACGAACTCACAACCCTATATACACAACCTGACATTGGGCGATGTCAAGTTTCGCTAGGTGCTTGCATATATTCACCAATGACCCATAGGTACTTAGAGCCACCAGTCTAATGATATCTGTAGTGTGTAGGGGTAGGTAACTATAAATATGTTGTTTTCAAAAAAACGTATTTTATAAAATTCGTGGTAGGTGCCAACTATGTCACCCGGAAAGAAGAAGAACTTGCACTCAGACAAAGAGGACCTTCCTATGGCCTCGTTATGTGTGACTACAAAAACAAATAGAGCTGCATAACTGCCTAAGTATACACACTCTTTGGGCCACTTTTACTTTCTATTCCCTCAACCATCAGCACACACATATGCTGCACGCGAAAATTTTCAAAATCGAAATAAATCGACCGGAAATTATTTTGCATATAAATTTAATTTCACAAAAACATCCAACGAGCATTTGAATATCACATGCACTAAACTAAAAAAAAAAACTCGTTGGCCCATTAAATTCGCAGCATATCCTTTTCGATAGGGGTTCGCACAACACCACTTCTGGGCTAAACCGATTTTGGTAAACATCAAAAGCACCTATACCCTCGCACTTACTCGTAGATAAAACAAATCCAAACCACAAAAGCCATACACTGAGTGTCCCACCGATAGATACCTTTGATGCTCTACCTTATATGTCGGGGATGTACGTACAACACATTCATCCTCAAACACAATCAAATCAAATAAAAAAAAATCGCACACAAAAGATCTACACAGGAGCGTGAAAGGGTGCTCTCGATTTAATGCATATTTTTCAAAAATTTTATGCATGTCGCAGGATAATAATCGAAAGTAGCACATAAATTACCCAAATCGATTGTTGTTTCAAGGCGTCGTCCTGCATCCAATAACACGGGTTTTCGCCATTCAAAGTCGAGTGGTATTGCATTATACCTACCAGTATGCAAACAACCAGTCGCGCACAACCCTTTTTTCCAATACCGTGTACAGACAGACACACATACACACGATTGTTACGCTTTGCTGCGTTTATGGATTTGCGCATAAATTATTATCCGGCCATAGGATCAATGGTTTTTAAAACTAGAAAAAAGGATTTTCAATCGCAAATCAAACAGCTACTATTTAAAAGCGTAATACCGTGGTATCCTTTAAGTGCTTCGCGTATTATACACTGTTATCGTTGAATTTAGATTGACATCAAACAGTAGTGGTTTAGAGTATAGTGTTTTTATTGTGGCACACGTTTGTGATTTGCTGATATTTGAGCAAAAGGTGATGAATGGGAATTTAAGCGTCACTATTTATACTCGTAATCATTTTAAACCTTCAACTTAAATATTTTGTAGGTCACAATAGATAAAATTAAAATTGATCGTAAAATTTAACCTGTACTGCCCAATGTGGTGTCTCAAAGGGCACCTTATTCGTGTAAGTGCGACTGCATCACATTCTCAACACTCATCACATCACAAGAAACATCATAGACCTCCTTGGGCTAATGCTGAACCGCCACTTCTACCTAGGTACCTATCTTGTGTAAGTTTTATCGAAAGTGCCAGTGACACCAAAGGAAACGCACACTTCACAGCCTTCTGATATTATCCTTTTTCAGGTTTAGGCATTTTATTGATTAATTGTGAAGAGGCTTTTTAGCCATTTTAGCGTGGGAACTTTGGGATGTTATGGATTCTTTGTTTTGACTGTTGAATTTCGCTGCTCTCATACCCTGCTACCATCATATAACAGAGGTTTACTTTATTTGTACATCACTTCTTTGTTTACATTGTCCCACTTACTTACTTACTTAAGGTGGCGCTACAGTCCGGGGTGGACCTGGACCTCAACCAACAAGCGTCTCCAGCCAGCACGATCTGTGGCCAGCTGTCTCCAGTTTCGCACGCTAAGTTCGTTGAGGTCCCCTTCGTGCGCTACCCGAGTTGCGGTCTTTTTCTACTGCGCCTTCCTTCGGGTGTAGATTTGAACACCACCTCAGTCGTTTGACCTTCACTCTTCTGGCTAGGTTGATGTCGCTTTACAGCCCGTACAATTCGTCGTTGTATCTCCTCCTCCATTCACAGTCTATATGCAGACGGGACCGAAAATTACTCGAAGAATTTTCGTTTCGAAACAACCAATGATGAGCAACCTCATCCGCTTTTGATAGAGTCCATGCCTCTGCACATAGAGAAGGACTGGGATAATTAGAGTCTTATAAAAGGTCACTTTAGTTGTTCGAGAGATGGCTACTCAGTTGCTTTCTTAGCCCAAGGAAACAGCGATTGGCAAGAGCCAAGTTCATAGCGGAACCTAGGTAGACAAAGTCCTTAACCACCTCCAAGTTATATCTGTCTATAGTGACATTCTGTCCGAGACGTTATCGCGTCGGTCGGTGTTGGGTGCCCTTTCTTGATGACAGCATATACTTTGTCTTGCACTCATTGACCGCCAAGCCCATCTTCGCCGCCTGCATTCTGCCGATTGTGTCGATGTCGTCGGCCGGCGTATGCGAGTAGCTGGACGGACTTTTTGGAGATAGTGCCTATGTGTTAGCGTTTCAGTTTTGCACTATTTTTTCAAGAAAATTTTTTTTAAGAAGAAGTCACATGACATCGAAGGTCTCGATGAGTTCTTTACCGACCTTGATGTTGATAGAGCAGCGTGCATTCTCGATTGTCATCCTGCACAAACGGACCAGTTTGGCAGGGATACCGAAACTAGACATTGCTCTGTATAGCTTGTCTCTATAAATTCTGTCATAAGCGGCCTTAAAATAGATGAAAAGGTGGTGGATATCGAGTTGGACTCCTGGGTTTTTTCCAAGATCTGGCGCAGTGTGAATATTTGATCGATGGTGGACTTTCCCTGCCAATCAGGCTGTTGACAAAAGGCTTCAGGCGTTCACCCAACACGGCAGATAATCTTGTAGGCGATGTTAAGAAAACTATAATACCTCTGTAGTTGGCGCAGTTCAGAGGGTCCCCTCTCTTGAGGTTCTTTGTCGCACTAGATCGCTTTAGTTTTTGATCGCCTACAACTTTTAAACCCAAAGGTGACAAAACTTTAATCACCCTCAATTGATTTTGAAGCTTAGAAATATTTTTTAATAAATTTTAAGCAGTCAGGAAGGGTCAAACGCTGCATGATGAAACTGCAAATTATTCTCAATATTTGTACAGTACCTATATTCATGACATTTGCGGTCCTTAATGTAGTACCTAAAGGCTACAATTTTGTGCATTTGTCCATCTTGTGTTTTGTGTATTCTTCATCCCATCTCACTCTTGTTGAGCTGAAATGTCAATTTTGTAACTATGTATCTGTATCTAGGGTCGCAAAAATTATTGTCGCTCTGCAAAATAAAAAAAACAATACTAACAAACTTATTAAGAGCTTTGGAATGAAGCTAAGCAGGTATAGCAAAATCGAATAACATTTAAGTCAAGACGATCCTTAAACAAGCAATCCTGTCTTTAATTGTAAAACATATTTATATTAAAACCCAATGAAAAAAGGATTGAGTGAAACACTCAAACTAAACCCTCAAAGATAAGACACTCCTAACATATTTTCCAACTCCCATCATTCTATTAGCATTTCACAAAAAAGAGACAGGCAATACCCACCAAATCATGTTTCCTAATTAGTCATCATCATCATCATCACCATGTTGCCCAAATTTCTCTCACTTAGCAAAAATTCCACCCTTCAAGTTATAATCAAATCCCTTCCGCATAACCTTGTCCCGGTTTTTCCACAAATCAATTAAGTTCGTCTACGAGAGATAATTCCACTTAGCGACAAGGATATACACTTCCACCCACCGTCATCATGATCATCAGACGAAAAGACTGTCCTGGTTAATATTCCTTATTAGTAGCTCCCAAAGACACAGCCGAGGAAAAGTTCAATAACTCCGTCTGCTTCTACTCCATACCTACGTAAGCAAATTAATTTATCCACCCACCCAATGGAAAAAAAAAATAAAAATAAACCCACAAAACCCGACAGACATAACACTGACACGGATTTTTCATCCCTAACCAGCCCTAACAAAATTTTAATTAATTGCAAATAAACGAACCACCAACGCCAGCGCCCCACCACCCGCATCGCCATTAACTTTGGCCCAACAAAAATAAGAAAATGAGAAACAAAAGGAAAACAAACAAAAAAAATGGTTTACTTTCATTTTCTCTTCGACTTCGTCATGTAGTTTTTGTTGGCCCGGTTTTCCTGGTACAACATTACTCGACACTGGCATTACTTTGTCCTGGGTTTCCTGCCTGCCCCTAACCACCCACCCTGTAGTACTCATTATTTCATTTACGATGGTGTCGGGGTTGTCGGTACGGTATTACGGAACGGCAAGGGAGATAGACAATTTCATGAATGAAAATTGTATTTAATGAAAATGATTGTGAGAGAGGAGAGGAAATATCTCGCAGAGCAAAGCGAAATGGAAAATTAAATTTCCTCTCTGGCGCGCCGCCGGGGGAAGATGGAAGAATGAAGATGACGAATTTTTCGTAATGAAAATGAGAAGTGAAAGTGAGTGCAGGTTCTATGGGAAAAATCTCACCAAACTAAAAAAAAAATTTTTTTGTTGCCAACTTTTGCTTCCTAATTTCCTGATGATGACATGAAGGCGAATAAAATCGTTAGGATTTGAGGCATTCTACAGTAGATACCGCGCACCGCCCGACTCCTTTTTCTTATAGGTGGCACGTGATTGTATCAACATCCTTTCAATTCCGAAGAAGCACACCGTGATGAGGTTCTGGATCTTTGGTTTGATGGTAATTTAACGCAAATAAGCATACACGTTGTGTCGATGAGGGAATGAAGTGAAGTCCATGCTATCAGTGTGTATTCGCTGCACAGACATTTATACAGAAGCGCACAATTTCGAGGCAGCGAAGGATGCTCGAAAGCGATGCGATGGAAGATGGAAGCTATTGAGTTAAGGAAATTGATGTTCCAGCTTAAGGAAGTCGATAGATTGATGATAATAAACTTAATTTGAGCTAATCCTTCGGTATTAAGTCACATCATCGTGCTGTGTGTATGTATACACAATGAGTCACTTGAGTTATGTGGAGCGTGAGTGGGTGACATGTAGTGGAATTATTATGCAGTAGCTGTGGGAAATGAATGAAATGATTTCAACGCGAAACGATTTAGTATGCCTGCATCATTTCGATTGTTTGTGCTTCGAATGAATTTTTGAAGTTATACGTGCTATGGAAAATCAGTCAAGAATGAGCCGAATATGTATATCGAACTAGGAATAGTAATAGAGCAAAACCATTTCTCGGCAAAGGGTTTATGCTCTTAGAATATAATTTTCCGTATTATGCAGTAGGTTTTGCGTTTTGGAAAAAATCTGCTTTAATTCGGTCGGTCATTACAACGCGCGGACAAAACATTTCTTCATACGGCTACATGCAATTTTAAATAAATTTAAAACGGCTTATAAAATCATTCTCGGGCTATTTTCAAGCGGCCTAAATTCTATCCATTTTCGCGCCATTGTTCAAGCCTAAAAATTGAGGTGTAATTTAAATGGCTTTGGATTCCTAAGTAAAAATTAGGTATTCAATATTCATTGAATAAATTGACTAACGAGCGACAGTTTGGTTCGGTTTTTGGCCTTGCCGTATCATTCATCATTGGGCTATATTTCTGAACATTTCTGAAAATAATTTTGTTTCGACCATTTCAGTGAATGAATTTCGTTATCGAGCGATGTTAATTGACTGCGTACTGTAGTACGCACTGAACTTGATGGCATGAACGGGATGTGGACGTCATTTATTTTCAGCAGGACAGCGCCCAGTGCCACAGAACTGTAAATCGCATAAATATGCGAAAATGTGATCAAAAATTTCATCAAATCACTATTTTGAAGATAGTGTATTGCATTACTAACCTCAGAGTTTGTCTTAAAAATATTGTCCCTTTTTACAACTGAAATATATTGATTTTAAATGAAACCATGGAGGACCCTAGCGTATTGTCCTTTGAATAATCGTCGCAGATGTCGTCAAGTTGGCAATAGGTTTGTTTACCCCATTTGTCACTTCTGAGAATCACACATTGAGTACGTATTTATCCCAAGTAGGAGTCAGTTGGGAGCGAAATAGGGTTCGGCACAGCACAAGCTAAGGTCAACTACCAATTCACACTAGAAATACTAACTATAGTAGTGAAACCTGTCTAAAGGAAAAAAATCTTTGAAGGAAAACCGAAGAATCAGTTTCTATGAAAAAAGGTAACCAATTCCTACGAGAAAGTAGAAGTCAGGAAAATTGTACATTAAAGCCGCGGATGTATGTCGTAGACTATGTACTACGTAGCTGTCAGCTTACCAAAGGAGTAAGTTGTCTTTTTAACAAACTTCGGCATAATGGACAAACTGTAACTTAAAGATAAAGCAAGGACTTTGGGTTGAAACCTCTAAGATACTTTTCTTGTATAGAACAATGCATTCCTTTCAATCGAAAGCCGTCTTAAAATCGACAAAAAATCTCATTTATTTTTTATTTCTCAGTTATTTTTTTACCAATTCTTAAATCGTTTTAGCTCAGTGACTGAATTGATCAGTACTGTACTCTCCAAAAAGGAGATCATTTTAAAAATTTTGTGATATTTTATTTTGCCGAAATTTCGAAATTTTTAGTATATTTTCGACCACATCGACTGTATACACCTGGGTGTAGATTTACATTTACCCGAAGTTGTCTGTAGAATTCGTCTTCAAAGATTGTTAAATCCAAGCATAATATTGACTATATGCACGCACAAGTAGAATCTTGTGTTTGTTTGCATTGCAATCACTTGTTTCTGTAATAGGTAAATAGTGTAGGATGTGTGTGTTCAATGGTTCAATTAATGAAAGACAATTTCTACACCGAACACCCCGCTATCAGGATAAGGAATTTGTATACCCGGTACCACACTGTGGTGAGTGTAAATTCACTTTGTCATTCCATTTGTAACGCCCATAAGGAGGCGTTGTAGGTATGACAAACTATATATATTATTGATCAGCATCACTTTCTTAGTCGATCTAGCGATGTCCGTCTGTCTGTCCGTCTGTCCGCACGATTACGGCCGTAATTTAAGAGCTATCGACTTGAAAGCTCTTGGTACGTAAGCTTTTATCCACTAAACTGAGGCTAAGTTCGAAGATGAGCAAGATCGGATGAAAACTACTACTACCTCCCATACAAAAATATCAGATTTATATAGCTTTTTATGTTAAAAATTAAATTTAAATAGCTACAGTAAAGATAGCAAGTTTAAACTTTGAACATATTGTTTTAATAATATATTTGAAATTTTTTGACAAAAAATGAGCTTGGTCGAATAAAAACTACCCATACCTCCAATACAAATATATATAATTTTTAATACTAAAATATTTTTATTTTTATTTTACAATAATATAGTACCGGGTATTTGAGCTTCGGCATAGTCGAAGATAATTGTCTTACTGGTTTATCTTCGTTTTGTGAAGGTTAAGCTGTAGATCTCCTAAAACAAAATTGTTTAACAGCTATTTAGTCATTGTACTCCCCGAGCTTAAGATCCGGACTTTAGCAATTCATTTATTTATATTGTATCCTTTGAGAATAATTGTTAAAAAAAACCTATGTAGCTACTGAACTTAAAAGGGATATTCCAATTTGCTGAGAAAATTATTGCCGATCTAAATTCTATTCAAGTATGTTATTTAAAAAAAAATTAATAGAAAATATTATATTCATAAAGCTAGTTAGCCATCAGAGTTTGCAACCTTCTCCTGTGAAATTTTCTTGTCATATTCGCACTTTTTGCTTTGCGGGACCAAATTAGTGTACCTAATATGGGTTCAAATATAAAACTATTATATTTGAACCCATACCTCGACTTGAGGTTTTAAAAGTTATCGGTACTTTAAAAATTAATTATTAATGTTGTGCTCTAATATATTTCACAAAAAAGTTGCTTCTTTTGTAACGAATCAATAATAATGGTCATACATTTTTTATCGTTGCATATTTTAGGGTGGTTTTTCAGAAGAGGTCAAGAATGGTAGAAATGTCTAATTTTAGGCCCATCTGCATTCTCCAAATAATAAGCAAAGTCTTTGATAAAAGTATAAAAAAGTATCGGTGAGTTAGGAGGTATCAGACAAAAGTAAACATTTTTAACGCAGAGCAATTTAGCTTTCAAAAGTACAATCCCCTCAAAGGGATTTTTGTGGCACAGAAATTCAATCCCCGACAGGAATTTATTGATATCATCAAATCTTTAGATATGGCCGATCATTTACATTTCTCTATAAAGATTTGCAAGCAAGAATGAGTAGTCAAACTGAATTACAGCAATAGATATTTCCTGACAGAGAACTTCAGTGAATTAAAATACCTTTCCTTTAAAACCTTATAAGAAAATTTGTAGCCAATATTTTTAATCTTTTTTTTAAACCTAAATTTAAATGTCTAAAATCTATACCTACAGTATAAAGCCCTTTAGCTCTGTTTTTATTAAAAGATACTATAAAAATGCAGAATGTTAAATGAATTTTTTATATTAATATTTAATTGTTGACTTTTGTTAATTATGTTAACTAATTTTTATATACATTATATGTGTATAAGATATTCACAAGTTTCTTTGAAGATTGCCTATACACTCGACGCTCCAGACATCGCAAATTTATTCTCAAGTTATGTAGATGCACATCACATTAACTTGTTCCATGTCATGCTCCTTAGACAATTGCCTTCTATGCCGGAATATGAATTAAAACCAACCACTTCAGCATGACGTATGTAATCATGATGCCACGAATAATGAAGCTAATATGTATTATATGCATATCTGCATCTGCATTGTGCATACGCCCCATCACTCGACAAAATCATACAAATCAGATTTGAATGCAAATTCAAGTTGCACACACGTGTAAGATACGATGCTTTAATATGCACTGCACTCCCATTATGCGTCCTATACGAACAATGATGCATTCCAGACACCTGGGACTCAACACATTTCATAATTACTTGTAAACACTCGTACCGCCACATGTCACAGCGTTTCCCTTTCATATATCCTTGAAGAGTGTGTTGTTTTTATGTGATCCTTTAGATTTCCCTGGAATAAAGAAAAGAAAATGTGTACTTTCTACCCCGCATCGCGCCTGAAACTCTTATTAACATAACAAAAACATGGCAAGTAAAAAAAATAGAATAAATAAAAAGGATGCTATAACAAAAGGAAAGGATTCAAAAAGATGACAAAAATAAAATACCGTCGAGAAGAAAACACTCAACGGGTTCCCTCTGGCAAGGTATCCTAAGACGACACGTTCCCCCTGTCATATACACAATACTCGAACTCGAGGAGAAAGGACTATACCTATACTATAGACAGAGACACTACAGCTCATTGCAGAGGAAATGTCACGCCATTGTCACATAATCACCCAGAAGATGTACTTTCAATTTCAGGACCTCAATGGAAAACAAATAAACTCTCGCGCCCACCTCCCACCTCAAACACATCCTGATGTATGCCGGTATTCGCTTATTATTTGTATGATTATGCCTTGGTAGGTATATTGTTGTTGCTGTTGTTGTTTTGCTTGAGTGTGTTTGTTTTGTTATGATTATACCTATACGCATTAATTTTTTTGTTTACATATTTTATGTCTCCTTGCAATAATTCCTTTTGTGCCATTGAATCCTTTTGAGAGCAGCAGCGAATATTTTTGTGGAACGAATAAGTAGGATACGATCTCGATGTGTAGTCCTTCTCCTTCCAACCAACAAAAATTGTGTAATACGTAGCACCGATTCCGCGTCACCATTTATACACGCGGAAGGAGGGCGAGTGAATATTCAGTGATATCCTTGAACCAGTATAATGTTATCCATAAGGAACAACAATACGATTTTGAATTAATTTGAATTGAAGCGAATAATTTGGATATCGTTAGGCGGCGAGTGTGTAATTTTGCTTTATTGTTCGCACAGCTGAAATTATTATTGTTGAAGACGATCTCTGTACACATATGAATTTTATATGGCAACGATAAGACTCTACCAGTTCTCTCTAAAGCACACACACCCCCTACACTTCTACCTCTACCTATACATATTTATTGTATATTATGTTAATGATGTGTTGTTGGAATTTATTTTTATCGTTCTGGATGATGATTTGCATTCAAATCCACTCATGCAAGGATGAATACATAAATTGTATGAAATTGGAAAATATTTGTAAAGAACGCTGTGTACCGGATCCTTCGACACATGTTATAGCCTCAATTTGATTGGGAATTTATCATGACAAAGAATAGTTTATGGAGCAATGTCACCTGAAAAATTCCACCGCCCACGTTTCGGACGAGCTCATATTGTGGAGAAAATTTGGCCGGGACGGTTTTTCAAGAATGCCTATAAAGTATGACTATCGCCACTGTGGAACCCGTCTACCTACCAACCACTTTTTCAGTCAAGCTTAACACCTGTGTATAGGTCATAGAGTCCGAGGGCAAAAGACAAACCTGTGAATGCAATTCCTCGGATTCCAAGACTGATGACACATAGTTCGTGTCATCCGACAGGTGTCCTTTGGTGGTCCCTGCGCCCTGGACAAGTTAAGATTAAGATTAAGTCTGACATTGCTCATCTGCACTTATGGGATGTAGCCCTTGATGATGTAGAACCGTTGAAGATCGATAGTTATGGAGGATTCATTTGAGCATTTCCGACTCTTGTCTGAAATCGAACTAGGTAAGGTATACCTACCTAGTATCTATAATCAGCTAAGATCCTTCGAGCTGCATTATTGACAATATTATAAGAAAGACCCATACCACACGGTCATTCACGGGCCTCAGTTAATTAAATAGTTAATAATATATTGAGCAAAGAGCAGGATTCGTCACTCCAATCATATTTGCAAAAATGTGGACACAAGACTCTAACCAGATTGTACTAACAATGCTTTGGAAATATTATGTTGTCCGGTTTCTTTCACTTTGCAATAGATAGCTATAGATTTGAGCAATCAGTATAGCTCTGGGGTAACATGGAAAATGAAGGCTAAGGAGCTTATAGGTACCTGTACATCCATCAAGCACAACGGGACAACTATTATGCGAAATGCACATATACAAATTAGTTTTTAGAGAGGTTAGGTTAAGTTAGGTAGCTGTCTTGAAATTCATAATTAGACAATGGTCATAGGTCCACTGGTAATCTAAGAAATAAAACAAGAGCTTTCCAATGAAGTTATAAAATTCCAAACAGTAATTTCAAAAATGGTTTGAAGCCAGGAGCTTACTTAATAGCTCAGGTGGTGCTAGAATCCGGGTTAGACCACGGCCTTAACCAATACGCATCCAGCTGCGTAGGGGGAGATGGGGCACATTGATACATGGGGCACATAGATACAGTCGACATTATTTGAAAATTGACCGCAGCAGGCCGCTCAACCACGAACACAACGCAACTTGTCTATCAACGCATACATCTGTCTGACATCTCTGTTCAGTCATCGTATTTCGCCCAACGAGAACAAATCTGTTTTCCCAGTCTGTAAGTAATTTTTTTACTTTCTTTCGAGTGAGTTTTTGTAACGAATATTTTGTGTTATCAATTTCATATTAAGTTAGATTTTGACAATATGTCACTAATAATGTGGTATTTACCTAAAAAGTCGTTTTTAAACGTTGTTTTAATTGCAATTAATATTTCTATTGTGTGAGGACAGTTGGGGCACATTGATACACCCCACTTCGGGGTAGTTTGATACGTATTTATGTAATGTAATGTAGGTTTTGTTAATGTTTGTCAATAATAAAAAAAAGCATTAAAAATGCTAATCAATCAAAGTTATTTGAAGACTTATTGTAACAATCTGAAAACTGTTTATTTTATACATAAAATTCCTTATTTATATTTTATTTAAAGCCTAAGAAAGCATTTAATTTATTAAAACTTATTTTAACATGAATTACAAAACATTTAAATACTGGTTGTATTAATAAATGTTATAAAACTATTTAAAACTTGTTTTAGTAACTAAAAGTTTTCATAAATACTAATTTTTGGCTATGAATCAAAGTGCCCCTGATATGTATCAATGTACCCCGTGAGTGGGGCAGTTTGATACAAATTTCATTTTTTAGTAAATAGTTCTTAATTTTTTTTGTAGATGAATTTAAGAGTACATTCGTCTAAAAAAAGATAGTTAGAACGACATTGAACACAATTAATACTTTACTTTGTTATTATTGTCAATACGATGCCTTTTTTTTGAGTTCAAATGAAAATCGTATCAATGTGCCCCATCTCCCCCTACTTCGATTTGGTTGAGGTCTCCTTCTATACTTGTGGGAGCCACCTAAGGCGAGGTATTCCTCTTTACTGCCTTGACCCTTTGGGTCTGGGTCGGAATTGAAGACTCTTAACGCCGGAGGGCTTGTGTCCATATTCGTTCTAAATGTTTAACCATCTTAGACGACTGTTTCGCAAGTAGAGTTCGCTGTTAAATCTCCCCCTCCAAAACCCGTCAATGCAAACAGGATTAAAAATCGCTCACTCAAAAAATGCTTCTTCGCCATATATACCGGGACTGGAATTATGAGGGTCTAGAGATTCTATAGTTTTTGTTAACAACGCTTTCTTTAGCCAAAGAAACAGCAATTGGCAACCGTATAATTACAATGTGAATTACAATGTGATGTCATTTTCAGAGTTTATAAAGCGTAATAGCCGAGGTTTACAGATAAAGTCCTTAACTACGTACCTCAAAGTTATAGCTGTTTCATAATATGTCCTTCTGCGCGATTTGTTGATGTTTTGTTTTCCTTCTTGTTGACAGCACTTGCTTTTGCCGTCTAATAATATTCCCAATATTTGCAAGCACGTCAGTGACAGCTTGCTGAAATCTGCCAATAGTGTCAATGTTTTCCGCGTAGGTATGCAAGCTTAGCTCTGAAATTTCTGATGCTTGAAATTCTCTAAGGAAAACCAAGTATGACAAACTATTTCATCAACTCTTACAGTTTTGGGTGAATGTATGTAATTTTTAATTTATTGATGGATACTAAGGCGACTGCCAACAATTTCGTCATTTCTATGATAACCAAGGATTCAATGGAGGTACCATGTGAATGAGCTATCATTCCTCACTCAGTCCTCTTGCTGATGGGTCCTCCTTGGAACGACCTCAGGTCGTTAGAAAGTTTTACTTTATCCAATAATACCATCATGTAAGCATAATGCCACATCCTTGCTAATACACCATGTCTTATCAGTGAGCATACAAAAACACCCACGGATAACAATAAACAGAAAAGGATCTAAAGGCAAAACCAAAAAAAAAAATCTAAAAATCTCTTATAGAAAGCCACTTCCATTGCAACCAACAGCAGCCATCGGAAACACCATCAGATGAACTTTTTGGCGGAAGTCAACCCTTTTCGCGCTGCTATGGCATCGCCTTCAAGCAAGCGAGTCCTTTCCCACATCATCACAAACGACATCCGAAATCACAATGCTCTCCACATACGCGGGAGTGGAAAACATCAGCGAAAACTTCTCGGTGTTCGTTTTTTTTTATGCTGCTACCGAACATCCTGTGGGTGATGGGGGTTTCTTGAGCTTTGTAAGGTTTTTCTTTTTTTTTTTTGTTAAATTCATCTGCCAAAGGTATACATTGTACTTGAACATGTCGAAAAAGTACTCGCATCCTGAAAGGATTCTTCTTGGCTTCTTGTATTATGAATTTAAATTTTTTCCACTTTTATTTTGTGTTTGAATTTGAATATTTTTGGGGGAGCGACGTAGAAGGATTCAATGACACAATACACATGAGTATATGATATACGTCAGTGTGCATGTGGATAGAGATTTTTTTTTTTTATTTTTCAAGACGAAAGATGTACCGAATGAAGAAGAAAGAAAACGAATCCTTTCATCCCTTTAGGCCGCACCCACCCTGCTTGTACTTGTGTTGCCACTACAAATGTTTGCCATCAGGACACATATTTGCTTTAGCGACATGTAGTCTCACATTGTTGCCTGCGAGGGTCCTGCTGTGGTGCACACACATGCGTTTCAACGCCACACACCGCACAACTACAACACTATAAAATGGCAAAAGAATTTCATTTTCCATTTCCATTTCTCGGATTCGGCTTAGAGACGGATTTCATAATGTGGCTATATAGCGACAGCGTGTGTGTGTGTGTTGTTTTCTTTTTCAACCCTAAATATTTGGGCTCTACTTTCTTGTACGTTATGGAGGGGTTTGGGTTGGTTGCTTGTGATCATCACACATGAAATATTATGCGAACATGATTGATTGGGATTTGGTGCGTGTATATATACGTAATTATACATAGAGAGAATTTTTTCCTTTCGGAGTGAGCTGCCAGATAAGGGTTGTATTTTCGGAGTTAGTTGTTAGAAAGGGGAGGGGGTAGTTTTCATTTCTTTTAATAAGTAGGTAGGAATTTTTCTTTCATCGATAGTTTGTGAAACTTATTGAGGATAAAAACAAATTTATTATAGGGCGGTGCAGGATGTGGATGGTATTCATCGCCTTGTAGCTGAGTTTAGGAAAATTCAATTTAGATTTGGAAATAATTTGATTACGAAATTAGATAGTAAAGAGAATATCTATGGATACGCTAAGTGTAAAAATTGGAACGTGGATCGATAACAATTTCATGGCGGGGTGTCTCCTGTTATAATGTATATAGGGAAACATCTTCTATTGCAATGTTATTTGTATATGTATCTAAGTGCAACATCTTGGCATCCGGATTGACAGATTATTGATTGACATACAAAGAAAAGCATCAAGCACGATGACGCACAACCACAAACACAAAAAAAGGCGACTTACAGAACCAAACTAACGCAACTAACTTCTGCAACTAGGATGTTAATTTCAGCTGCGTTGGTAGGTCCCCTACACTACACCAGAAAGAAAAAACGTCTTAACCGAGACACACATAAATTCATTAACTGACATATCTTCGCTGTGCCGAATACGAACTGCATCCACGTTTTCGAACCAGAGAATGACTTTGCCTATTTGACCGAGAAGATCTAAGCTTGAGGATGACAGAAAAGAGTAGATGGAGCCTAAAGATCTCGCTATTATATGGCTTAAGATCGGCCTTCATGGTTCTACTTAGTTTTTGTGCTGCCTATAGTTTATACTGTTCGATAACGAGCGATACCCAAACAATAACGATCCGGTCAAATTATTTCAACATTTACCCGATAGCGTTGACTGGATACAGATAGACCATCCAATTATTTTTCTCGGCAAACTAATATATCAGCGAAGGCAGGAAAAGATTCTGTGGAGAGTTCACAGTTTGCTTCAATCATAGTCAGTTGTAGATGATCTCACGCGAATTGCAGACAATCCAACAAATTCTATAGGGAAACTCGATTTATTCAATTTTACCAACACCAATAAGAGAAAGCCAGGATCGCAATTGTCTAATTTGGAATTTTACCTATATTACCGTATGATAAAATATGGATGAGCTGCGTTATTTTTGCCTCGTTACCATGGGCTGGTAGGTATGTGCTTTCATGAGACTAACGTTTATACGAGTACCTACAGGTGCACAAAATAATTTAATTCTATATTGATCTTTATATACCTAACCTACCTACCTTATTCTAACCAAGTTCATAATCTCTCCTCTATCCGTATGGGGATTGCTCTTGATGATTTAGAGTAGATGGCGGAGAATTGAGAGAATGAATGAATGAATGAATGAATTCTAACGAAACAAAAGTTTTCAGCAAACCCTGGTTCAAATAAGAATGTAAGCAAGCATCGTGTAGAAGAAGGCATTCAACGAATGACAGTCACAATCCTCGGTACATTAAAGATCTAAATATTTAAATCTCCGAAATAGGTGCAATCATCAGGCTTAAGAGTAAAGACTACAGATAAGGAGAGAATCGCTTACAAATCTACTGCATTTCCAAATAGTTCGCGTTCCTTCTGGTCTATGTCAAAGTTCTCCCTTCGCATACTTTTACTGAAATAAGACGGATCGCTAGCATCATTGAAGAACAATTGAAGAATTATACTCTAGGTTTTACTCAACTGGAACCACCATCTGAGAGTCGAATGGAGGATGTAAAATTTCGACAATGAGCAATTCAGCGCATCAGAGCTGAAGTCCAGACATAGGTACACCTACTCGAAAACTGTGCACCAGAGCTTGTACCTATAGGTATAAACCCATTCAAGATTTCGTATTCCCAAAAACCTTCCCTTTCTTACTGGGATCTAGAAGGCTACCGACTAATAAACGTAGGGCAATATGGATGCGGAAGCCGTCGTTCTACCGGAGACCTATTGACCTACATATGAAACCCACTTATGGACGTATAGGTATAGTCAAATAATAAATGGAATTCAGATTCCTAGCCGTGAACATTTCAAAGGCTTTAGATCGGGTATGGTATAAGGCCCTACTAAACAAAATATAGATTAACACAAATAACTCTGCAGATGGATGCAAATGTCTTCTGATCAGATCAATGGTGGGGTGTCATGGGAATTCTTTGCAATAAACGAAGGAGTATCCCATCAGGGATTTATACTTTTTTTCCAACTCTATTTCTGATCCATATCAACGGGCTTATAGCTGTGCTAATGACACACATCTATATATCTCCTTTTTGAAAGATGTGAACAAATTGTAGTTAACTCAATGGAGACCTTGGTAAAATTTTGAAGCTGGAAAAAGATAATTTGCTTTGGCTGTACTACAAATTATTTCAATGGGCGTCTAAGCCACATATTCCAAGGAATTCATGAACCTTCTTGGAGCTACTGTCAATCAGCATCCTCAAAAAACAAAGTTTTTCAGCCCGAAACAACACCTTATTCTCTATAAAGCTCAGTTTAGAGAAAGCTTGGAAGATTGCTCTCATGTCTTTGGAGCTCGGTTCCAAAATATTCACTTAACCTGCTTGATAATGATAACATACAAAGACTTGCGGTTCGTTTATAATAGATGATCCTCCACTAACATCAAATCTACAATCTCTGGCGCAATGAAGACCAGTCGATGATCTAGGCTTATTTTATCCCACTATACCATGGCAACTATTCATTCCCCGAAACGATCCACATATGAGCCAATCACCCAGCAGTATAGGTACACTTAACAACCGCGAGGACATAACTTTTTCAAAACTTCAAAACTACGTTCCTGGGAACATATTTCCAGGGGACAACAGCTTAGAATAGCACAATTAAAGTGCAGAACTAACAAGCATCTCGGCCGGGCTGTTGAAGCGTTATAGGTTCTCGCCTTTCCTAAAAGTAGTACATACATATTTGAAAAAAAAAAAACTTTTACTCTATTTTTGGCGTTTATTTAAAAATGTCTTTCATGGGGCCTGTCTTTTAATTTTTAATCTTTTTTTCACCTTTCCACCAAGTCTAAACGTAACTTTCGATATCCGTTACGCCATATCTGTCAGAAGTAACATCAATCATGAATACTTGATTTACTTTTACGGTGGCTTGTTAGCGAGATAAGGCCTATAACGTTGTATTATATAGGTCTTAGTCTGACAAGTCTGTGATGTCTTTGAATTTGGCTACAGCACTTAATAACCTCAGTGTTGAACTGTATTTCTGGCGTATTACAGAAATGCATTAAGTTCTGGTCAAACCAACGTTAAAATGCGAAAGCGGGAGCGAATTTCGGGAAGGAGATGGTGGGATATACCTTTTACACTTGTCGAAATTTACTTTTCTGTCACGTTGTGTCTTAGGCCCCCGTTGGTTTCAGATACCAACTCTAGTTGGACATATGTCTGAATCGCGGTTGAAATTTTGTGAGCCCAAACCTTAATGTAGCCCCGTTACAATACACCACCATAATGGGAAGAAACATTGCTTCATATTGTACGACATTACACTATATTGAGTGTGTTTCTGTCATAGAATGTTATAAACTCATTTTTGAACGCAACCAGATATTCGACAGTAGTAATAATGACTGTAAGCGCCACCAAAAGTAAGTAATAATGATTTTTCTATAAATGTCATGTCCTGGTCGCATATCAATTTTTGCTAAAAACTTCCATAGTCACCACTTATTTAAGGATTGATATCTTCCTATGCAGCGTCTGCTTTCGAAACGATTTGTCTATTATAAACTGCAATCATTGGCAATCAAAAATGATGACCAGATTCGATTTTGACTACAATTTCTAAAGGCTAAAGGCTTATTCCATTGATCCCTCACCCTATATACTGTATAGTCATTGTTATACTGCGGATGGGGTCTCTTATTAGCAAGACTGTATGCCAATTCCATTTGAAACTCCAAACTCATAAGCTTCTTAATGTAATTATTTTTATTTCCATATAAATTCCATTGTTCTCCTTACTATCTAATATGAGGATCCAAACAACAGAAAAAAAAAAAAATAAATAAATTTCGTTGGATCAAAAACCGAAATTCAACGAATCCACAGCCGGAAAAAAGGGAACACATTCCTTTTGTGCACACTCCCATATCGTAATTACGCATAAGCTTCCCTTTTGTCATATGCTCATGGGAAAGCAAGCAGCGCATCTCTTATAGTACAAGGAGTAACGACCCTTTGCGTTCCTCCGCCCACTGCATGTATACGCCAAAACCGGGCTAATTTAATAATAATTCTAATAATATAGAGAAAATACATAAATCCCCAACAAAAAGAGCGAAATTCCTTTCAAAATAGTTTCAATCTTTTTTCCATTCCCGTCTGACGGCCTGGCCTCCCCGCATGTGTCCCTCATTACCAATTCTTTGCTCCAGCCCGTACAAATCTCTCAAAAATTGAGGTATCCTTTCAGGATAAAAATGAAATATTTTCTACTATATATCCCAAAAAGGAATACTTTGCTAGACTATGGATTTTCTTTTTTTTTACTTCTCTTCCTTGGATGTTGGTTGGTAGAAAAAAAACAAAGTTGGCAAGGATACCACGAGTACCACTAATAACAACAACAACGACGGCAAGGACGAAAATAGGAAAAGAAAATATTATTGTGCTCGTATTTTTTCGCAAATTGGAAATTTCGTTAGATGGGCAAATAGTTTTTCATGCTGTGCCTTGTGCCACGACGACGACGACGACGATGATGATGTTGTTGATGGCCCGCTCAGGATGTCCATTGGCGAATGGATATATGTCCCCACTCTCTCCAACTGTCTGTCTGTCCGTATAAAGATGATAAAATAATCTGAGTCGAGTTGAGATTTGTTTTTTTTTTTTTTTAGTTTTTTTACCAATGTCCTGTCCGAAATAATTTTTTTCTCTCACTCTCATGTCATTTGGAATACGTTACCCATTATCAGTCAAAGGATATCATCATCAAACTAACAAGCTGTATTGGAAAAGTAAAAAACTATACACACAGCAACTCTTGGATAAGCAGAAGAAGAAAAAGCTAAATCTACATATGACTAGGAGTCGGTAGATACCTACATCTATTTTAGAAGGATTTGCATTTTTTTTCTTGCGTCTATACTATGTGTACACCATCCACTCAAATATGATATCATTTTGCAATGACAACGACAACGACTACGACGACGACGAGGAGAAGATGAAGCATGGTGATCAGCATTGAATTTCAAATTGAAATGTACATTGGAATGTTCCGTCACCAAATCAAACCGAAGACGACGATGCCGAATAGCAATACAACATCGACATAGAAAGGACAAAAAATGGCAAAAAAAAAAGGATTTATCTCGCAAAATATTCCATGTGTGGGCCCTGATATCTTTTAACAAAAGCGCTAGTGGCAACTGTCTCTCATCTCATATCGCCTGGTACACACAGTACGTACATGGGCTTATGTTCTATGGATGTATGTACCTATCAAGTTTTTTTTTTTGTTTTCCTTTTTTGTTGTTCATCTCCTCCCCATCAATAATAAGATACGCAAAGCTCGGATATATGTGTGCATATATTGAATTTCGCTTCGCATAATAAGATACCCTTCAACTCAAATCAAATTTTATTTTCCGGGGGTTTTATCCGTACAGCCTTCGTACATATATATATGTATGTATATATATTTTTGATAGGTTTTCGATTTAGAGAGCTAGAGGCGGGGGTGAATTTATTATTCTACATTTTGCCTGTTGTTGTATCTTCCCGATATAGAACATGGTGAGGTGGTATATTATAAAAGGTTTTCTAAAAATATTTCCAAGTTTCTATGGATATTCCGTAAAATTTTAGCTGCGAATTATTAAGCCGAATGATTCATAGATTGATGGATGAAATTCTAAATAGTACCAAACATCGTATAAATATCACGCGACACTCATACGGACACGGTCGTAACTATATTGTAAAGACAACAGGATGAACCTGCAAGCACTCTGTTGTAAATTTGTTGTGGATTAAGGATAGGAGCATGTTAGTATAATTGACGACCAGTATAGAATAGGGTCCTGCGGATTTGGGAAATGTTTAGCAGAACGTTGGATCTGGGAGGACAAAATTAACCCAATTTCCACAGGCTGCGGTGTCAGTACTCTTGGAGGACGTGTTGGTTTATTCTTCATCCCTTATATGCTAGTGACAAGCTCTCTCAAATCGAAGGAGACTACATCTAGGGGAATGCTTTTTTAGCAATCTCAACAAACTCGCTAATACATATTTAGGCCTATTCGGCAAAATCTGTTATTCTGTTATGAATCATAAAAGATCTCGACCATAAAAGATCTTTTATAAATCGTATTCAGGGTTTCGAACTTTTATGAAAATCTGTTATGGAAGTTCGAAACTTGAAAATCTGTTACGAAGCTGTCAAAACAAACCGCAGAGTTTTTTTTTATGCATAGACGGTAGGCACCTGATCAATTTCGCGCAAAAAAACATATAAAATGCAGTCTGAAAAGAGTATATTTTGAGTTATTACAAACTAAATAATTGTGTAATAAATAATGGAACATCTTTTTAGGAAAAAGCCTGATATGAACTGTATCCGTAAAAATGTAGTGTCGTGAGAAACTTGAAATAAATATCCAACTTTACATCGTCATCTTTAGAAATACAATTTACCTGAATTTGAAATGAAATGGTTGTATTCGTGTATTGTAAATAATTGTTCCAAGCCAATCTAAAGAGCTGAATAAAACTCATACATTAGGAAGATCAAATGGATTACTATTTATTCTTAGTTCCAGCAAAAGTGATCGGTGTCTTCGTCTAAACAAAAAATATTCATTCAATCATTTTCAATGGTCCGCTTATCCATTACGTGGGTTGCGAGTATAGGTTGCTCAAGTGGACCCTCCATAGCTCTCGATTCTCCGACATCGTCTCTAAATCATCAAGGGCAACACCTCATACGGGTGTAGAGGAGAGATTATGAACTTGATATAACCATCTCATACTGGGTGTACCTAGGAGACGCCTGCCTAATGATGGTACGGATTCCATAGGACGTCGTGCGATCCTGGTTGGGGACATGCGTTTAACATGACCAAACCACCGAAGCATGGATCGCTCCGTCCGGAGAAGTAGCTATTCGACATTGAGTTCCTCGCGAATTAAAGCAAAAGTAGGTACCAATTTCCAAATTATTTTCGATTACATACCCACTAGTTTATGCACAATTATTACATTAGTCTTCTTTTGTAAACATTTCGTTGACGATAAATTATATAGATATCCATTTCAATTCAAAACTTTCTAATTAATAAAAATCTTTTATGATAAAAGTCACAAAATTCTGTCTTTTATTCTGTTATGATTTATAACAGATTTCATAAAAGATTTTTGCACGCAGAATACCAATTCTGGAGATCGTAAAAGATTTTTTGACAGTTCGAATTTTTGTATGGAAATTCATAACAGAATAACAGAAAAAATGGATAAAAGATTTTGCCGAATAGGCCTAATTAGCATTAACTACCTTTACCTTCAGAACTTTATATGAAGCTCTTTTGATTCAACGGGTATTGTGTTCAACAGATCCTGTGGTTTCACAATGGCGTAAATGTGGCTGCATCCTATATAATATGTATAAAAATTGTTAGATTAAAAAGGAATATTGCTGGTACGCATACCTATACTGGTAAAAGTTTTAGGATTCATTGGAGACCTTCCCTTCATTAATATCTACATTATATTGTTACATTGGCACTTGTAAGACAAATATTTTGTTACTTAAAAGCTAAAAAAGGAAACAAATCCTGGGTGGATGATTCGAACCTATAGCATCTTACAAAATGCCATTGATTTTTAATTTAAGAAAAACAGGCACTTTATAATATTGGTGCCAATTGCCAAAATACATAAACTATAATAAACTAGAAATATCTTAAAAATGTATTAGAAATTTAAGTGGCGTTCAAGAATCTAGTTTAGTAGATAGGTCTTTAACATTTAACTTCATGTTGCTGAGTTTTCATTGGGCCGAAATGGTCACGTCAACTATTGTCTCAGTTGACTTTTATATCCGAAAAAAGCAACACCGACAAATCAAGTCGAGAATTTCTGAACTTACTACTAAGTTGACATCTATTTGTGCCAACAGGCAACAACATGTGTCCGGAGAGGCGGAGATATCAGTTTTGACATTTTTATTGGGTCACAGGGTTGGCCGAATAAACTACACTACATTTTCTACATCATTAACTACGCGTAGTAAATTAAATAAACTACACGCCTTATTTACTACAATTTGCTACGCCTGCTACATTGGTAGTAAATATAGAAAAATAATAGAATTTCAGTTAACAAGATTCACTTTTTTTTACTTTTCTTGTGAAAGTTTGTTCCTTGTTTTTGTGTGAATAAAAAACCAGTGGGAAAAAGTCTTTCAATGGATGTTGGGATTGAACAATGTACATTCGAGAAGCGATTTCGAATTCAAAAGCAAGCGTCCCATTTCAAATTTGACAGTTGAAGCTACGTCTGCTACAATTTGTTTCATTAACTACATTAGCCGTTTTTTATTATCAGCGTGATCTGATCCGGATCAGATCATGAAAATAAAACAAACTGGATCATTGATTGAGTTGTGGCAACACACATATAAAATCCAATACCAATTATGACAAATTTCGTATTGCTACCAGCCATCTTGCAGCCACACGGTACAATGTGACGTCACAATGCGATGATTTCTCCATTGCACTTGCTCATATTTGAGTTTGACATTTCGCTTGTTGTGTCGGGGTGTTACCATATGGATACAAATCTGCATACATTTAGCATTGAATATTTTTTTGGGGAAACTATGTTCAAATGTTAAGATCAAATATGCATTATAATTAACCGTATTGTACTGCTAATATTTCCATTTATATTTCTGTGCTATATAGCGAAACAAAACATCTCGAAAGTCGGAGTAGTAACTTATTCGAATTTGAAAAAATGCTAATTGATTTTTTGTGTCTTTAATTGTGGTTCACATTTTGGTCTGGCAACATTACTGTGTGGCTATAATTTACAGGGACACCAACCTTTACTGAATGAAATAAACAACGCCACGAAACAACAACGAGAAATAGTTGAATTAATTTTCAGATCATATTTCGTGATCTCGATGAAAAGCAGGATCACATGTTGTTGTTGTAAGTGCATGTAAATCGATGATCTATATGGATCATAGCTGATAATAAAAAACGGCTATTATCTACATTTAACTACATTAACTACATAAACTACGTAGCAGACGTAACAAATGTAGTTTTTTCTAAAAAATGACAGTTCGGCCAACCCTCTCATACTCATCGGAGAACATCGGAGAGCATGGGAGAGCGCAGTTTGACATTTCGTTTTCGATTGCTCTGACGTGCGTAGATCACCAATCAGAAACTAGGAACCCGGGAGAAAAAAATAAATACAATTGTCAATAAGTGACAGTTTGCATGCTTTAATGACAGCGCTTCGAGGATGTGGAACCTACCGTGTCGCCATAAAATTCTCATAAGCCTCCATTTCTTCTGGAAACCCAATTTGATCCACAAACATAATGTGTTTGCCATTACATGACTGATTTCTTCGATCTTGAACTCATCTGTCGAAGTTTCAGCGTTCCATGATTTATTATCTTTCTACGTGCTAAGTTTAGATGCTTCTTCTTATTCTTATGTTTGAATTTGCAAACCAAACTTCTGAGGGAAACCTCTACAATATTAAGGTAAGTTGTAGTTTAAGCCCAGAAAATTTCCAACGAAAAATAGACAAAAATAGAAAATTCTGAGGCTCTACATTTTGTTTCGAATATTAAATTCCGAAAACGAATATTTTGTACTTTCTATTTGGTGGACTTTCTAAGTATTGTATTATGCAGAGTATCAATTCCAAAGCAGAACGAAAAGCGATTTCTTATAGCATGGCCTTTCGGAACGAAATAGAGCTAAAAGTCTCTAAACCAAGAGAAACAATTTTCAACTTCTATGTCATGCGGGTGCTCCTAAATGAAAAGTATACATCTTCTATATGTATATATAAAAATGAATTGCTGTTCGTTAGTCTCACTAAAACTCGGGAACGGCTGAACCGATTTGGCTAATTTTGGTCTTGAATTATTTGTGGAAGTCCAGAGAAGGTTTAAAAGGTGAGAAATTGGACAAAGGGGCGTGGCACCGCCCATACAAAAAAAAACATTACAAATTTTATATCTCGAAAACAGCCGAGTCGATTGAGTTGAAACTTACAGACAAAGGTATTGGCCGAGGAGTGTTGCTGTGAAGATTGGTAAAAATTGGACAAAGGGGCGTGGCACCGCCTAAAAAAAAAATATCTTGAAAATCGCCGAATCAATTGAGTTGAAACTTATGTACAGACAATTTTAGGTATCGGCTTAGGAGTGTTGCTGTAAGATTGGTCAAAATTGGACAAAAGGGCGTGGCACCGCCCATACAAAAAACATCTTCTATTTGGTGAAACTCGATGGCGTTATAACTCGATAACCGCTGAGCCGATTTTCATGATTCTTTTTTTGTTTTGTTCGTATTGCTGTATTTCAGGTTTACGCAGAAAGAAAATTCCAGAAAATCGATTTTTCTCATTTTTCGCATTTTGCAAAAGAACATTATTATCTAAGAACTATAAGCAATACAATTTCTGTCAAAGGGTAGGTACATCTATCTTATTTAATTTTTCTGTACGTGTGTTGTAATCGAACTCCTCCTAAACGGCTGGACCAATTTTAATGAAATTTTGTGTGTGTGTTTGAGTGGGTCCAAGTATGAACCATCCATTTGGTGAACATTGGACAAAAGGGCATGGCACCTCCCATACGAAAAAAACCAAAAAATCGTATATCTAGAAAACTACCGAACTGATTGAAATCAAATTTTAAGAAAATATTTGTTATTGATCCAAAGGTGTTTCTGTGAAAGTTTGATCAAAATTGGAGGCCGTGGTACCTACCGTATAAAAAATATACATTTTAAATCCTATTTCTTGACACCCATGGGAGCTAAAGTGGGTGGGATTGGAAAACGGGCCATGTCACCACCCTTATAAAAATAGTTATTTAAATCACGATATCTGAATATTGCCTGATTGAAGCATTTTACAAAACCTGGCGGGACTGGACAGGGCGTGACACCTCTCATAACAAAAAAATACATTTCAAAAAAAATTGTCTAGACAATAGAATTCGTGGACACACGTCCGAGGAAGTATCGGTCGAAGCACACGGAGTACAGAAACAGTCTGGACACATCGGTTAAATAAAAATGAAATGAAAATGTACGAGCAGGCAAAACAACGTTTGCCGGGTCCGCTAGTGAGGAATATTATTTGAAAATATTAGTCACCATTTTCACTTTCTTTTGCTTTTTCTTCCACATAAGCCTGTGGCCGAATAACCGAATCCATAAAATGTTTACGGAATTATGTAATTCTATTTTACATACGATAGCGACAAATGTGAGCTGTGACATTTTTGTTCTATCACGGATAACGCGATTCGTCCCCTGTTACAGCTATGGACTCGTTAGTACAACACTGAGAAAAGCTACTCTAAATAAACCCGGATTCCAAATAAATTTGGAGACCCAGAAATCATAAATAGCAACCATTCAAACATTGCTTTGTCCAGTGATAAGATTAATAAATAAATATCCACATCTATATCGGCAAACAATATTGTGATCTATAGCTCTTCACAAACATCCCCATACACAGAAGAAGAAGAAAGAATTACCCGCCATTCTCATCCCTATAGTCCAATTTCAAACATTTTCCTCCTCCCTTTTCATAGGTAATACGAATACCCAATACAAAAAATCATTAATATGTTATTTCAAACAAACTCCCAGTAAACGTCATCCCCAGAAAAGAATTTAAAAGAAAAAAAATCCATTCAAACACCCATGGATACCACTACTATTCTATCCAAATTAGTTCCGGATATAGATTTTAAAAAGCATTACGATACGTGGTACACATCGCACCCCCAAACCAAAAGTCGTCTTATCCATCAGTCATTTTGCCGTTTATACGCTTGTCTCCTTGTGGACCATCCCTAATAACATCCAAACGATGCTCTATAAAGGATAAGTAATCAAATAGTACAACACCAACATCATCAGCGACAAAAATAAATGACGTTAACAAAAGAAAAGAAAAAAATTTAACGAAACGAATGCGAACTAGTGATAAGGCCAACAACACCGAAAAAGGGTTCCCATAGTACACCCCCACCGCACCCAGAACATCCCACCCCCTAAAGAGCATTATAAAAAAAAGAGCGCCATCGTTTAAAGCGTTCGCATATCGCACGCATAACTCAAAATTTCTCACACTCACCTCCGCATCCTTAGAGAAGGGGAAGAGGCCACACACCGACAAAACAACAAGAAACCTCCGAAAAAGAATCCCAACACTAAGGGGTAGTAAATTTGCATTAGAAGTTCCCCTTAGAAGAGATTTTTTTCTTCGTTTTATCCTTTGGTGGATTTCTCCTTTAAGTGAGTGTGTCGGTGTAGTGGTGACGTAAAGGATAAAAAGAAAATCGTTGAGAAAGAAAAAAAAATTATCATGGGGCCATAAATTCACGATAAATGGAACAGTAACAATTTTGTCAGCGAACCGAATAAAGCGGAGAGAAGAAGGAAACAAAAAAATAACAACACACACAACCAAGCATCAAAATGTTGGGAATGGGTAAGTATCCCCTTTTACGCGTTGGTGCCTCTCCTTCCTTACATACCTACTTTGGTTTTGGTGTTCCTGTTTGTGCTGCAGCTACTGCTACTCCAAAGCTTCTGTATGCGGGGGTTGATTTCTCCCTCTTTGCGCCTTTGCGGTTGTATTTGGTTCGCAACGGGCAGACGGCGGCTTCTGTCCTTACTCCTTTAAATAACCCGGCGAGAGAACTTCACCCTCAAACAACCATAGCTCGGTCGGGGGTGGATGAACCGACAACAACGACGACGACGACGAATTCGAATTTCGTTTGGGGATGACTTTTGTCATGCTTTTCAAGTGTTTTTCCATTTTTTTGCCGTTCTTTTGCTTGTTTCTCGTTTGCCCACCACTGAGTACGCGCACGAAATTTCCTCGTCCTGTCGCGATATGACACATTTGTGTACCATGCCAGGCCACCATAGTCACCCATTCGGGGTGGCACTGCGAACGAACGGCAAACGATTTTCAGTGGCAGTAGCAGTTGATTGCTTGACTTGCAAGCTTTATCCAAAGTATCCTTTACGAAAAAGGCAAAGAAAATCCGTTTTCTTTGGGTTTTTCCTACGTCGAGTTCAGAAACGCGTATCTACATAAAGGACTTAGACGAATCATAGTGTCTATTGAGTTTTCGGTTTCTTTCGTTTCACCGTGAGAGATACGCAGTCTCGTGTATTATCCTAGAGTTTTTTTCTTCCTTGGTACGACATTTATTGGCAAAGTGGAGAATTTTATAGGAATTTTCTTGTGCGATTAAGGATACCCGTCATTCCTTAAGTTGACGCGTTACGGATTGGACACAGCAATATAAACACGGGTTACAAAAGGACTTCGACTTGTAATACAAAATAATAAAAATTAAAATATCAGTGCTTTTAAGTGACAACTGACAAGAGTGTTTTAGTGAAGTAAATATTTTTTTTTTAACTTTTTCTTCAGGTGAGTGAATATCCTTAAAAAAAAACACACCAAGACGTTCGGTCGTCGTCTTCGTCAAGCGGCTAATTGAACACTGAGCATGGACTCATTTTCGCATCGAACATTCATTTTTAATTAGAATTCATTTGATAGGGATTCATCATCAGTGTATTTGATATTTGTGTATGTGTGCGCGCGATGTCCTTGGCCATGACATAGTATTCCCTACTCTCCCGTCTGGCACAAGAATTAACTCATTAACATATTAATCCTGGGGCAAGGGTAAAGAGTATATACGTTTGCCAAAAAAGCAGATGCTCAACGGTTTCTAGGATATTTATGTTAATCAGCATAACCCTATGACTCGTTATGCACAATGATGTCCTCGTGATGTACCTACGTTGAATATGTAAATTAAACTAAAGGTAAAGGTGTGCGTGGAACAATAGCTTCCTTTTTTTTTGGAATTTATGCAAATGTACGTATACGTACCCGGTGGTGATTGAATCCTTTTTTGCGTGTCGTTTATGAAATATTTGCATATTCAAGGATTAAGCGAGCTGGGAGTGCTTTTGTATTTAATTTACGTTGCTCCTCTGCTTTTAATGTGTGTTTGTTAGATCAGTTGACAGGATGTAGCTCTCGGATGAGTGAAATGTGTGTTAGTAGGGTTATTACTATTTTTTTTTTTTATTCAAATCAGTTTGCAAGGATTTTGCAATTTTGCTATTTTGAAGGGGTACTAAGTGCGTGTTTTTGCATGGTTCGTTGGTTGATTTATTCTTGTTAAGGATCTTGTTAAGAGCTTATTTGCGAATTTGGGTTCTATTAAGTGCGCTGTCTGTGAGGGATTTTTTTAATTAGGTAGGTTTGTGAGCATTACAATTTTTGTACAGAAAAAAATCAAGTGCAACTCTAATATGGTATGCAAATAAAATTTTTTTTTGTTATGGCAAAAGTTGAAAAAGTGAACTCAAATATATTTTAATTTCTTACAACAGGCATTCATATAAACTGTACTTAAAACTGAATTTTTATTTACTTAAACATCTGTAGGTATTAATGAAGTAAGTAAATTTTATACTCTGTTTAAAAAAACAGTTAGTGAAAAAATAGATCCAATTTCGAGAACAAACATTAATAAAATAAATATACAGTTTTCGAGTTATATAATATTCTGAAAGCAACATTTACATATGTTATTTTCACCCTTCATGAATTTATGGCTGTAGACTAAATTATTTATTTTAAATTTGTTGCAGTGTTGTACGTTGTAGGTAATGAAGAATATTTTTAAAGATGCGATAGATATTCTCGGTAGTATATAAATATGTTACACTGAAAAATATTTTCTAAATAGCTACTACTGTGACTTTGAGAAAAAAATCCTAAAACTATGTATTAATTTTTAATTTGAACAATTCTGCATTTAGTACTTAAGTATATTTTCCTACCTATTTCATCGAATATTTTAAATAGTAGGTTGATACTCAAGAAAACTGGTCCAATAACGCGGAATGAGTTTAATGTGGTTATTTGTATAAAAAAAAACTCTTTACATTGAAAATTGTTGTCATAATTATAATTTCTTTTTTAATTTTAAATAAATTTAATTCATTTTAAGAAGTTTCGTCGAAACTTTTGATTGTGCCTAAATCAATTATATGTCTAAAGATCATGGGTTTACAAAAAATGTTTGTAGGACCGAAAAAGAAACGATTTCTAATGTGAGGCGTAATAATTTTCCAAATACGATAATTGTGTATTAATTTTTGATATAAGTAGATAAATCTTTATTGATTGGTTGAGTTAGAGGACTTTAGAAAAGTGTGTAAGCTGTAACTTTTGGCTTGAGCTATAGAAGAAAATAACAATACTTCCAGCCAATATCTTTAAATACTGCTCTATTGAACATATTTTTTTTTTTATTTAATTTTAGTTAAATATGTAGTTGTTCCATACCTATACCTAGGTCTATCTACAAATATCTATTCGCATTCTGTAAGTTATATTCTTGGTCCGAATTGAATGGCCTAAAATTTGATGTCATAATTTAGTTATAGCTTAGTTTAGTAGGTACTTACCTAAATATTTAAAAAAAAATATCCGGTTTACCGATTTTTATGGTTGTATGAAGTTGGAAAGAGGTTTTAGAATAGATTACAAATTCGGATCGCTTTATAGTTGGGAAAATCATGTAAACAGTCTTATTTCCTTTTGATTTGTTCCTTTCAATTTTGGACACATTTATTAACTGTATAGGCACTTTATACTAACAAAAGTTTTAAACTCTAGCATTTGTATGGCCTCTAAAAAATTAGGTATGTCCTTGCCGGACATGAGGGGGTGTTCTCATCAGTAGAGGTATACCTACAAAATTGAAATTTAAAATTAAATTTAAGATCTTAGGGGTTGATGAAATACCTATTAATATCGGGTTAAGTTGTTTGTTGAATATTTTTGAATTCTGGTAAAGTATTCGTAAATCGGTCGGCAAGGACTAATTTCGAAAATTGGAACAAATCGATAGTTATGGAAATTATGTACTTATTTACATTTTTTTTTTGTGTTTTTTTTTTTTTTTTGTCAATGACAAAGTGTTACTGTATTAGTCTAACTTACCTACTTATGTAGCTCTGGAGTGTGGAGTTGGCTTGTACGTCAACCAAATTTAGTCTAACAATGAACAAAAATTCAATTGCTCAAAAATATTGTTCCTTATTAAATCATTTCACCGTTTAAAAGGCTCAGAACAGAATGCAAAATGTTGTAGGTATGGAAAATATCTTTATTATTCGTTAAATGTAAAATAGAAAGATTTTTATATTCTGGAAAACCACACAGATATTCTAGACAGTGACAATGGCTTTTTCCTATTTCTATAAACCTGGTTACAGAATTGCGATCCTATTGGTCGAACAAACAAAAATATTCTCTTTGAAACATGAGAGTAATAAATTTCTATTCAACATTGAACATTTTTAGTCCACAATTTTTTTTTTTTTGTTAGGGAAACCTGAATTCTTTGAAGGTGCATAATATACGCCATTGGCTTATTTATTTTTATGATATGTTATAAGGATGGACTTCAATATGTAGCATTCAAAAATAATTCTTACAAATGATCATTTCTTGACTGATGATGCTTTCTGTGACTCAGACTGACCGCCAACAGATGAACAGATGTTCGAATAGCTTTCCAATATTTTCAATATTGCGCCCTCGTCTTATTACAGTGTTGGTTGGGTTGTTCAGATTACAAGGGTCATCATAAATTTGGAGTTACTGCCATCATAATGATTTTATCCTTGTAATTCATGTAAAAAAATAAGAACAACATTTTATCAATATACCTCTGCTATGATTAAATTGGAACTCGACAGCATCAAACATCATGCGTTTTGTGCATATAACATTTTTTTATAATATCTTCCAGGCGGGTCAAATAAATAATATCCAAAAATCTATTACATATACTACTCAGAGTGTGATCATTCAATTTGTGAACGTACGTAAATGGTCTCTTCTTCAATTGTGATTATGAGCCGTTCTGAAAATTGACATCATCAAGACATATCCATTTGAACATGTCCAACATGTAAGCAGTTATCAGAAAAACTGTCTTTCACAATCCCCTTCTATAGGAAGTAGGGCTAATGTTAGTGGTAACATGAAACAAACGACCAACAAAACGTTAGTTTTTTATGAAGTTAAAAACAAAACCGTCAAGTCGATTCTTTTATGCCGAATTTAAGCACATAGAAAAACGGACTTGATTGCGAGACATACTTTTTTCAGTTACCCAGTAATTGTAATGTCAGAACTGATTGTTATATTATAGAGTTCGATATTTTGACCGAAAACATTGAAAACATATAAAAAGTGTTGAAAATACCTTCGAAAAAATTTAAGCAACATCTTATTGTGAATAAAGAATGTCGAGTCAGGCGCAAAACTAAAATTCGTAAAGAATTAAAAATTCTGACAGTCAATTCGACGTATATATTCGTCTTGGAAAAATATTTTTTATTCTTTTCCCCTGTCAGTGGCATATTTTATCAACTTACAAATTTGTATTTACAAGTCTTTTTCAGAAAACTTACAAAAATGGTTTCACTGGTTAAGTTGGGTATTTGGTAAAACCGGATGTGACTCTTTTTCTAAAAAAATTGTGGCGAAATGCTTTTAGATACTATTTCGTAACTTCAATAAATAGGCCACAGAAAGTGAACCTGCTCTTCGATCGGCGTCAATTACGAGTATTGCCCAACCGACTGTATAGCTTCTGGCTTAAATGAATAAGAAATTCGACCGCTAGATGTTGCTTTAATTGTTTCTGTAAAGCAATCTTGAGGAAAATGTACAGCAATTTCCATTAACTTATAGCACAAGACACATGATATGACACATAAGTATTTAATGCTAAGATTATTCCATATGACCACATACTTTTCTAAAATTCGTTCAACAATGTTCTTATCGATCAGAAACCAGATATTCTATTCTACGTTTCTCAACACACCATGATTTTAATAACGCTCAATTTATCTTCTAATTTTTGTGTAGCACTCCCAGTTCGTAACTGCTCCATAACCTCCTTGGATTTTTTTTTGCTTCGTTTCTCTTTATTTTTTGGCAGATTTACTGCATATTGGTTCGGTGTCAAGTGCACACGCGATAACCCAGCGGCCCGAAAGTAAGACCCACCTAAAAAGGACGACGATGATTGCTATATAGCCAAAACAGCAAATCCTGCAAAGTACGGGCCATTTCCATGGCCAAATGTGGAGATTTATTTCTATATCATTTGTCCCACAGTAGGTATAGTGTTTGTGGTTTCTGTTGTTTTAAACACTTTTTCTTTCAAATATGAATCCGTGGACAGATTTTAAAAAAAATTGTACTTCAAAATTTGCCAAAATCTACGCGGCTCTATTTTTGGATTTTCTTCCATCCAACTCTGGGACTAAAAAGTTGACAGTATTGTCATTTAAATTTATCCATTCGCAGTGTATGGCATAACGAAAGCAAATGACTTTCGTATCCTGACAAAGGGAATGGGCACAAAAAAAAAAGAGGGAATTTGAAACATTTCTAAATCCGTAGTGAGTAACAAGCAGCAGCAGCAGGAGTTAGAAAAAAAGGAATGCCAAAAGCTGCTGGTTAATTTGCATACGTTGCGCAAAAATGATTACATTTTTGCAATAACATGAAAAAGTTACCCACGAGATCAACCCAGTTAGGAGGGGTGCCTTGAAACTCTATCCGGCTTGTTGTACTCGCGTATATAATGCTGCACACACACAATAATAGCAATATAGCAATAGAGCGATAGAGCGATAGAGCGTTGTGGAACGCGCAAATTAATCATTCCATCGAGTTTGATGATTTGCATAAGCTGCAATTACTATGTGGTGTATATGTATGTGTGCATGGTATTGACAAAAGATCCTTGTTAATATTTTATTCTATTTTTTTTTTTTTGTTAATGTTCCTCAACTGAATCAAATATTTGCATTAACCTTCGGTGGAGATCAGTGTTGCTCCACATGCAAATACCTTTGGTATGACTATGAAGAATAGAGGAGCCCTTTCTTCGATATAGTGAACCCTTTCGAAAAGCAAACGAACCGTGTGATTTGCCAGGGGATATATATAGTATAAACTCTAATATCCTGCCAGTCAATGGCGCTTGAACTAACACAAATGTCAATCGTGTACACAACACACACCCCTTCGTGCATATGCAGTATATAAATAGATTCCTGTTTCGTTATTTGATTTGCAAAAGTGGAAGAAGACGAAAGGATGAGGGCAAAAACCAAAGTATACTTACGAGTACACGTATCCTTCGATTTATTGTGTGATTTGGATAGAAAATGTGGCGGTGGTGATGGTATATAGAAACATATCTATATAGTACGCCACAACCCATAGCAATTTCAGCGACATAATTTTCCAGGTTGAGGGATTTTCTTTGAAATTCAGGGATTGTGTGTGTTATTTTGCTCTTTGTACTGTGATGTATGCAATCTATGCATACCATTCTAGGATAACTGGATTCGAGTATTTCTATTTCAATCCTTGCGAAAAGACTTTTTTTTCGAGAAGTGGTATACTGGTTATTGGCGTATTCATATTGATGGTGCTCATATAAGTAGGTACCGCTCTGCATCAGAGATATAATTCTTGAGCATAGTTTATAGATGCTATATTGTACCATGGATACGTGTACTATTTTTCTGTTCACGATTCATATTTTTAGTCCTTTAGATTAATTTCAATAATATCCTATAATGGGAAATACGTATTTTCATTTCATAATTTTTCTGTTGCATGAAGTCTCAAATATTTAGATATTCGAGGCTTGGAAATATAATCGGGTATTCGCTAATTTCTTTGACAAGCTGTCGAAATTGACCAGATTTTTAGTTCTGAAACTTTTTCTATAAAATTTCATATAACAAAAAAAAAAAAAAACGATGATAACAAAATCTGGGGATACTGTTTCGTCTTGGAACTCAAAGAGGGTTATCTATATCCAAAGTTAAAATTCATGATCAAAATGCATGATTGCTCTAAAACCAAAGAATTTATGGCCTTAGTCACGGTGACTATCCGTCCAGTATTTTCCGGAACAGTCCCGTATTTCAATTGACTGTCCCGATTTTTTTAAAAGACATACGGGACAAATGACCCTTATTAAATATTTAGTCCCGTATTTCCATTATAAACATATCAAAATATCTTACTTGTCCAAAGCTAGGAAAACATTCGATCTTATTCCCGCACTAAAAATGTATCAATTTAAATGAAGCGAAAGACTCTCAGACATCAGAAAATGTACTCAAAAATACGTGTATACTCTTAAAAGTTACTTCAAGGCACTTTGTTCAAAACAAAACTACATATTTTAAACTGGCATGACAAATTTACAATATGTACTATATATAATGCAGGAGATTCTGTTACCTACTCTTTTTTGTATTAGGTATATAATATTTTAACTCATTTTAAATGATTTACTTTACCAAGCAAAGAGTAAAGTCTACATGCCGATAGAAATTCTCTTAGCTGTTTGTAGGGCAATTAGAATTACTCGTTACTCGGTACTTTGCAAATTATCTCTTCTTCTGTAATTTCGTTCTCATTTTGTGGAATTTATGTGATTTCATTTCGCTCGATTTATGTCGTTTTTCATTGAATAAAAATGAGTATACGCAAAAGGACATAATTATTGACCCTATCTAACTCTTTCATATCTTTCGGTGGATTTTGGTTACTTTATGGCTAAAAATGAGAGTAGATATGTTAACAATCTCTTAAGAAAGTGTCTATTACAAAAAATGTAGACGAATACCCGGGATAGCTCAGGTTCACGTAGGTTTAATTATGATTAATAAAATGTTTAAAAGTTGTTTAGAGGTTTAAAAAAAAAAGAAAATTTTCTCAACATTGTTTTAATGTCAGTTGACCATATTGACAGACAAATAATAGTGGAATTTTGTTTAGTAAAATACGTCTGACAAACACCCGAGAGTATAAATGTCATGGAAAAGCTTCTCAATTCAGCCATTTGGACTGAGCATAAAATTGTTTGTAGTAGGTCCCTTCCATTCGTCTCAAAAAATAGAAACGCACACAAACAAATGGCTATGGAAAGCTAGACCTAGGTATATGGTCGGTCCTATATGACAACATCACTAGTGGGACTATAGCTATACATATTTCCAACTGCACCATAGTTTATCATCATATAGAATCTTTGAAGTGATATTTTGAACAGTTGGATTAGGAGAGTAAAAATGGACTTTTAGGGAAACTAGGAAAACAAAAATTAGCCCCGACACAAATCAAAACACACAAAACTAGTCCATTATGGAAGTTCATTGATGGCCTAAAATTATGTTCGCTAACAACATTTTAAAGGTTTCAAAATATGGACTTATTTTAAAGACATAACTAATTCTTATGCATAATCAAAACTAGCCTTTCAAACAAAAATGCGCCCTAGAGTAGGTATGCCCTGCATTCAATTTAATTGTTCATATTTTGCAACTAATATTATTAAATTCGGATAGAAACAGCAGGTCTTGGTCATTTTTCGAAGAAGGAACTCTATTGATTTAATAGTTTTCCACTCTGTTCGTGAGTTGCTTTAAAATAGTTTCTACCCTTCTAACAACCATCGGAAATTTTCATTAGATCGATAATACCAAAAAACTTAACTCATACGTGGTTATTATCCGCTTTAAAATATTGGCGTTTTTTATGTTTTAAACGCTTGACAAGCGAGATTCCTATATACAATATATATACTTCGTATATATGTATTTAATATTATTTATCATATAGAAAAAAATTCCTATCCGTATCTGTATAAGTTAAGTACAAAACATTTACTAAAGCTCATTGACATTCCATTTGATCACTTCTCCGTATATTCGTCTAGGATGAGGACTTTTGGTCTTGATTCTCTATGTGCACTGTGGGTATATATATAGGTATAGTATATAGCTACCACGCTCAGAGAGTGTCATCATCATCATTACATTACACCGGATGATTTTTGACGCATTTAAAACACACTCGCACATTATACATAGTATACATCTTATCCTGGCTCAAAGAAATTACGGATACACGATATCACATCCATTACGCGATAATTCGACTACCCACCCACACCTAACCCGGTTTTCTTTTGAAAAAAAGTACTTCACTCCTAGTTTGCTTTCTTTTAATGGTACACCATTTCAGGATGGTGTATCACACTTGAGCAAAGTGTTTTTTTTTTTTCGGTCGCTTTTATGTGCGCAAATACGACGTTTTTAGTGTCTCTCCTTGCATACACGGATCGGATCTACTCCTTCTTCCGTTGCGATAAGAAGAAGGATAATTTAACTGCGTATGCCTACTCTAACTGAGTATAGGAGAAGGCAGGGCGAAGGAAGCTGCCAACACCCTATCTTAGTTGAGGAGTTCCAAGGACACATTGGGGATCCTTTTCACGTTACGGATATCAAATTGATGGTCGTTGCTTCTTCTTTTTGATGTGCCACTCCGTTGTCAATTTGAATTTGAAGAATTCGATGGATTTGTCAATGTGAGTAATTTGTAAATGATACACATGCACACGCCGAAGATCTCGCACCATAAGCAGTTGGAAAGAGGTCGGGGTAGGACATCAGGCAGATTGACACGTATCGAAGTAAATTATGCTAATGTCAAATCCAATATTCTGCGAGCGCTGATGTCATTGCGCTGGTTGGTATAGTGCTCCATGCTCCATGCTCCTTCCAGCCTCAGCAATATGATGTATTATCAATTCCCAAAGTACAAAATGTTATTACGATAAAAGCTCAATGTGTTGTTTATTTATATACCATACATACATATATATTTTTTTTTTCTTTACGGATAAAGGACATCTTCAATCAAATTCGTTCGTTTTCTTTTTCTGCATTTCAAATGCTAACGTACAGAAAGAGAGCATTAGGATAATTCGCAACAGTGAAATGACAGGCATTTCGTTTTCCCATTGCGGGAGTGTTCGTTTTTTTTTTTCATCATTGGCAGAAAATATGTATAAAAGGAAAATGTATTCGCAATATCCTTCGATGATGGTTTTTTTTTCGGTATAGAGGTATATATGTTGACAAACAAAGGACACGATGAGATGGCTGTGATCTTTGGAGAATTGTTGTCAGCATAAAAGAGTAATATTTTGAAAGTATCCTACAAAATAATATAACGCACATTAATGGAATTTGATTTTGAATCGACTATGCCAAGCCAATGAAGGGGGATAGTAGGGGCGGGAAAATGTCCTTTTATTGGATGGGGAATGTAGCAGTACGTAATGAATTATCAAGGGGCTATTCGATTGGAATTTCGATTTTCGGCTTCAAGTGTTTTCAATGAGTTGGATTCATATTTTTATTTCAGAAATGGAATAGTGAGCCCTACTTTTTGGGTTCCTTCATGAATTGCAGTGGCGCGATGGTTTCCCTGTTGAATGTTATATTAAACGTATCTTTGAGCCATGTCAAATTCGAGCACAGATATTTTCAGACGTTTTCGAGAAAATTAAGTTTTTTGAAAGTGTATTTAGAAACTTATCTTTTATTGCCGCTTCTGAAAAACGTATAGGTATAGTCATCTCTTTTAAATGGGCATCATATTGCTACTGGAACTCACTACTTTGTACCTCGTGATTAAGTGAGGGATGTGCAAATTAAACGATTCTACAAATCACCGCTAACGGCACGTTTTCTGGCGTTATTCCATTTTAGAAAAGGAAAAAAATCGCCAGAAGTATTGATTTCTTATGGGCTTTTTCTACTTCTGAAAATTGTAAAACGCCATTAAAAAATTAATCCACAATCACACAATAAATTGGTTCACAGATTAGTCAATAACTGATGATCTTACTAGAGCGGGTGTATTTGGACCAAGAACGAAGTATGTATTATGAATCAATGGGCAAAAGTACCAGCATCTTTCAGACTGAAAACTATGGCATAGATAGATGTCTCCCAATCAACCTTAACAGGAAAAAAGCCAAACTGTAATATGTATATAGGTTTAATGTCAGATAGCCAAGCTGCTATCAAGGCACTACATTACTACACTTAATAAATTGGGTACCTCGGCATATAGAGGGTAATGAAATGGCCGAGTGTCTAGCTTTTACCCAAAAAATTGCACCTATAGAAAGAAAACAGATTATATAGAATCTGGAACAGTTCTCAGCCATGCAATTTCTAGGCAAAGATAACCGAAAAAGATTCCAAAAGCATTTGTCATTATGAGCAAAAATAAACTCCGTATTCTAACTGTCTAATAAGGCATTGCGTATAGGTAGATTCAACGAATGCCTTAGGATACTAGGCTGGGCATATCTAAAGAAGGTATTTGAAAATTCATCTGTGAGTCCAGTAAAATCCCAGGACATGTGCTGGCATCGGGTGGGGCATTAATCCATACAAACGACGGGAATATTTGGGCAAACACTAATTCAGATGTGCAAATACCGGCTTTGGCGACATCTCTTCTCTATAGATTAGAGGGAATACCTTAAGATGTATTTCTTCCGAAAAAGCGTACCTAGTAATTACCTAAATAAGAGGAATATTATAGCTCAAAGGTGTAAAAAAAAAACAAGTTGGGAGACCCGTGGCTTACGGGACGTCTGTAAAATACATGTAAAATTTTCCTTACTCTTTTGTAATATCTGGGCAGTGGGCAGTTGTATCACAACTTAGTTCTACCTAAAACTCTAGTCTGTTTGTGCTCAATTCAATTGGAAATAGAACAACTAGGTATATTGATGCAAATCGACATGCATAGACTACAGCAGAGGTTCCCAATCTTTTCCATACAGCGACTCCCTATACAGGTTAGGTATAATATTTTACCGACGCCCCTCATAAAAGCACCCAACGGAAACAGATATGTGAATACAAGCTGAGCTTATTAAAGATTCACTAAATGGTTTTCCAATAAGGATCCAATCGATGAGATGGTCGATTGCGGTTTTTTTTTGCATTGTGCTGCGACTTTAGGCAACCCTACAAGAAATAGTCTAGCAGGTTTAAGTCGCACGATCTTGGAGATAACCATGACTCTCATATCGTTCATGCAGAATGTCCATCGTGGCGTCTGCTATGTGACACGTAGCGACGTCTTACCGGAACCACGTCGTCTACCTCCATATCGTTCCATTTGGACAAAATATCGTTTAGCATCGTTCTGTAGAGCTCTCCGTTGATGGTAATCACCTCACCAACGTAATTTTCAAGAAAACGAACTGAGCAATTACGTCTAAAATCCGCGCCAAACAGCTTTTTATAGATTAATGGCCACCTCGTGTGGGTTGGCGTCGTACTATTTATGGCAATTTGGCTTATTATCAAAGCCATTTATCCAAAGTGATAAATGAAAAATGATTTTTCGGCCAAAATAGGGGTCTTTTATGGTCATGGTCATTATCATTAACTTTGAACTCCTTATTTAGTTGGATCTTGAACAGGTTTAGGCCCAAGTCTCGACTCAAAATGCATGTTCATGTCTGCAAAAAGCCAACTCCTTAATGTGTACGGCAAAGAATTGACTGCCTCGGGTTCTCCTGTATACACTTTCACGGACTGCGACAATGTTCTCGGCCAATCTGGCGTTCCTTTTGAGTACGGGTTGATTGCTTACCGAACCGGTTGTCTCGAATTTGGCTACCAAAAGTTGGAGAGTCAACTTTAAAGAGCCACCGCGCGTTTGCAGCAAAATGGGCTCAAAAGAGCGCAACATTTGCACTGACAAATATTCATTTTTAAACTTGCCATAGCGGTTTGGCATCAGTGACTAAACAGTAAATCCCGGATTCAACAGACGTCACCAAAATAGAATGGCCGCAACAATCTGCCAAATTTTTTTCAAATCGAGCTCAAAGCTGATGGAACGTCGTGTGCGTTTCCTATAGGATAGCTCCAAGACGCCCTAGGGCGTCGCGACGCGCAGTTAGTGAACAGAATTTGGCATTATTCCGCAAGCTGTTTTAACGATTCTTATAGAAAGCATGCCTTTGATATTATATGCCTTACTAAATTTTTAGAACAAAAAATAATTAATGGTAGGTATGGTACATCGGATGTACATTATATGTATAGGTACTTAAAAGATTCAACCCTTCTATAGATACAAATAATGTTCAGGCCCGTTACAGAAGTATACCCAGTTAGTGTGTTTTCCTACGCGCTTGGAAGGATGAAACAAATGTTCCCCATGCAAATTGATTCCCACTTTTCCCGCCGTCGCTAATTACTCGGAACTCAACCCTATGGACGGTTAGGGTTGCTTCGAGAATTTTGTAAAAAAAAAAATGGATATTCGAATATTTTCAAATACTGCGTACTTAAGCTTACACTTAACCTTACACTAATTATTGAATAAAAAACAAGAGACAGACAGCATTTTTGAAAAACTAAAGTTGGCCGAAAATATTGAGGTGTAGCTGTAGGTAACAAGCCATTTTTATTTTACAATTTGGTTCCATGCACTTTCTCAAAAAACAATTGGCTAACATCTACAAAAGCTTCACTCAACAGACATAATAGGTATACCTACTTGCATCAATCTGTAAATCATTAGATAACTACCTACTTCCTCACATACCTAACCGAAATGTAAAATCGATTGAAAATAATTTTCTAAATCACTATGCAGATTGAATCTCTCTAAATCCCAAGTGCCACACTTCAAAGTGGTTCGAAACTAAGTATATGTATTGTATAACTATACTTTCACCTTTACTTCATTACCCAAAAGTCATCCAACCCAATCAACAAAACAGAACAAAAGTCCTTGTACAAGATACAACACTTAATCTTACACCCAGTTAGAATGTCAATATTTTTCCGGCGCCAAAATCATCATCATTCCATTACGTCATAATTAAACACCAAGCCGGCAAATGAAGAAGAAAGTTGTACTAGGTCATGGGACATGCCATACATACCCAGCATCGTCATTACCATTACGCCATTACGGGGAATCCCTCGAAAGGCAACGCTAGACGTTCCCAAATCAGCCTCTGTCTCATTGCTATACTTGTAATTATGTGAATAATCATAATGTATATAAGCGTATACCGTTATTTAATAACACAGACGACAACGCAACGAGGAGAAAGGACCACCCGTCGCATAAGGTTACAAATACCATGAGACGACGACGGCGACGGCGAAAAGCGTCAAAAGAAAAACAAAAATTAGCCCCCCGTCCCCTAATCATTACCAACACAATTACACGAAGCTCCCTCATCGAAGGGAGAAACTTCATCAAGCGTCGACCCCCTTCCACCAGAGCACACGAGCTTATTAGCGAAGAAAGTGGAACGGTACACAAAAAACAAAAAAAAAAAAAAACGAAGACGAAGACGACGACGATTGCGGCACGTCTTGGCGCCATTAAAAACATCCTCCTCCGTAGGAACGCAGTGGATTCCCCTCCAAAGGCAAAAGGAAAAATCATTAGCAAAAGGAAAAACGGAAAAGAAAATCAAGCAGAATAATTGCTAGCGAAGAGCGACTACAGGGTGGGGTGGAGCTGGTGATGAGTAATTGAAAGGATATACCGCGGCAACAAGTGATCAGGGTGCCGATGTAATTGCAAAGATAAACATCTCGTACGCGCTGAGGATGGGCATATTTTCCCACCGACACGACATAGGGATGTGCAACTCAAATGAATGTGCAAAACGAGGTCACAAAAGCTTTCCCACCCACACAAGTTGCATAATAAAGATAATGGTAAAAGCTTTCAGCGTGCTCTGGCTCTGGCACAACTAATGAGAGAACTTCAAATGAGACCGGTTGTCTCCTCATACCCCCAATCTTCACCCCGTTCACAGTCAATCTTACAAAACCCATTCATAAGGACACTGATGACGATGACGACGACGACGACGGCGGCATTCGTTCATTCACCGCAATTCGTCTACCGGAAGTTTCATCTTCCGTTTTATTTTATTTTTTTTAATCATTTTTGTTTCATGTCTCTGACACCCCCAACTACAGCAAAGCGGCGGAGACGACGACGCGCGGCAAAGAGAACAGAGGGTAATGAATATCTAATTTGCATTTGTGGGTGTGTTTGAGAAATACCGGAATGAAAATGAAATTAAAAACAAAAAAACCAACCAACGAAGAGTAGGTCGAGCCGGTATAAAACTTTGTCCTTGTGGAAGAGTCTGCAAGGATGCCAGAGCCAGTGCACAGCACATAGAACCCAGAGTCTGGCAGTGTGTACTGCTGAAGCATTTGTGTGTCCTACTTTATGCCAGAGACGACTAATTCTCCCCCGCACTGGTGTAATGGCAGAAGGATTTTAATTTTCGTTTCAGTTCCTTAGTCGGTTCTCTTTTGTTTATTTTATTTTTTATTTATTTTCTTTTTTTTTTTCATTGCCATGCCATCATTATCTAGGTCAGGAACTTGAGAAATTTTAATTTCGTAAAAATAAAAATAAAATTGCTTTCTATGTGAATGTGAAAGTGAGAGTTTAGGTAGGTAGGTATACTTTTCGAGACAAATGAATGTTGGAGTTGGTATAGGTATATTATATTTTGGGCGGGAGAAAGAGGATTTAATTATTTCTGGGGATGTTAGGTTTGGCAACTTGTTGATTGTTTGCCGAGTAGTCTGGAAACAGAAGGTCAAACCAAAGGTGCACACAGAGGTGAGGCAATTTAAATTCAATTCGTCCTTGAAATTTGGATATGATGCCATTAGAACATCCGATCAATATTTTGATTTGCAAATTTTGTGCGCCTTGTAACATTGTAACATATGGCTGTTGTTAGTTTTCTTAAGGTTTTTTGTAGATATACCTTACATGCCTTTATAAAAAAAAAGCATAGGTGGATATATTTGGAGTGCTTGGGAAGAAGGGAGCACTGGAGCAGAGTACATATAGTAAACTTTTCAAAATTTATCCACTATTACACCCATAAAAACAGGTTTCTACTTGGTAGTCCAATGGACTGCGCTACAAGATTTGGAATTCTCTTTTGATTTAAAAGGAAGTCAACTATGTAAGGTATAGGCAGTGCTTAACTACTTTCAATCTATTTAAGTATCTACTCTGCGCTAGACTTTTTTTCAATGAAAAACAGTTAGATACAGATATTTTAAGAACTTCACCACGCGTAGTCAAAAACGCTTAGAACGCTATAGCCTAAAAAGCTGCAATATCGCTTGCATAAGCCGAAAACACCTTCAGTTTAAAAAAAGAAATTAAGATTGGTTCATTAAATCTATAAACGGACTTCTTCTAATCTAGTAAGCGAAGCCCAAATCCCATTGACAGGTTGTCTCACAGTGTCAATATGCGGAAAACGTTTTAAGGGTGCAATCATACAAAATGGTTTTAAAGCTGAGCCGTTCAAGACTGCAGAAGATATGATAGGAAACATGCTTTACCAACGAAGTATGACTTATTACGCCTTTGTATATCATCGCCAGACCCAATTATATAAGTCTCCTTTGCCTTAAAGCACATGCGAGCTGCATCTGCAAAGTCCATTCAGTTCTGGAAGTATTATGAGCTATAATTTTCCAGCCAACAGATGAAAAGAGTCTGAACATGTCTTCATTTGAAAAGAAATTTTAACCAATAGTTTTATATAGGCCGATACTTTGTGATGGCTAAGCTGCCATCAAGTTAATGTATAGCCTCATTATTAATGCTAGAATGGTGAATTGAGCGAGCTGCGCTTGATCAGTTATAGGTTATCCTGATTTGGGTTCCAGAGTAGGTATATAGCTTCGTTAATGAAAGTGTTGGGAGCTGGGCAGGCAAGGCTCCACGCTACATCGGTACAAAAATCTCCTCAGGGCCAACTTCAGATAAGAGATCCTATGATGTCTATATTGAGAAAAATGTGATCAAACTACAGCAAGAAAAAAATAACACATTTTCTAAACCAAACCCGAAAATATATCGCCAGAATAACAATGATTACATACCTAGTACATACTGCCGCAGTGCGTATCTATCTCGAAGAACAGCATTATCGATCTAATAACTTTGAACTCCACAGGTAAGATCTAGACTCTTCTTTGACTGCGATATATGACATTTGAAAAATACGAAATATTCTGTTTCATCAGATGATTAACCAAAATGCCTGTCTTACAAGTCCCTTAAAGGTGGTTTGACATATCTACCTACAAGCTACAAGATGACGACGTCCTGCGGCCATAAAATATACAAAGGCATAGGCTTCAAATTAATCATACTTTTATACAGATGGTGCCTACATAATACACGCGTTCCATGGACCGATATATGGCAAACAGCACGTCGAATTAATGTCAAAATCTTTATGAGAAAAATGACATCTATAGCACAAGTGGTTAGACATCCGCAAATAATTAAACGCAATTTTTTTTATAGATTTATGGATATTCTGACATTTTGTTACTGTCTTGACTTTATTACAGCTGACTATACGGCCATACCGACTGTCAGGGTTTTAGGTGTCAAGTTTGTCTTTCTCTTCGCATCTTTCGGTTCTCGCTTTATAGAAATTATATGAGTCTTAAAATCATTCCGCCCGCCTATTCTGAAGTCTGTGGGCCTAACTAATAATTACTTTTAACCTTAACCTTACATATTTTGTAGGTCTAATTTTCTATGGAAATCTTCGCCTTTGTGAGTCTTAAAATTTTGTGTAATCTGCAGAAAAGTCGATAATGGGTTTTCTTATTATCAAAACGTTTATGTTTGTACATTTACCACTTGGCCATTGTAAATAAGAGCCATGAGAATTTTTTGGCTGAAAAAGCAGACAGGACTATTAAGACGTAAATTACTCATCAATAGAAGGTACGTAAAATCGTTTTGAAAGCCACACCTGGGAGTCCTAATTCACGATTCACCCATGCCCTTAGAAGGGTTCACAATCTCACATGTGAGGCATTCATGCCTCGTTCTCATCACAAACAAAATTGGAAAAAGAAGCCTTCATCACCGGGCGCAACAAAAAAGTATAATTCCATCGAAAATAGAATATGCAAAAGTGCCGTCTATAAATATGGAAATTCACTGTACAAATGCGTGTTCGCTTGAAATTTGTCACAATGTATCATCTACCTTTGTTAGAGGCAAATTGTATCTGCGGCTTCATAACCCAACGATGCCTTGTGGATGAGATATCCTTTCTTTTGCCGCTTCCTTCTATAACATATCTCAGGGTAAACTTGGGCTTGGTATATGTACCTACATATTCATCAGCGGCTTCCAGCGGGCCGTATATGTGAAATGTAAATTTGCTTATGATGCGCAAAGCCACTGGAATGGGGAATGAAATCGTACAACGAGAATATCTTTATATTCCTTATTTTTGGCAATTTATTCGTATGTAATATTTTTACAGCAGTGCGTTTTCACAACACGAAAAAATTGTCCTCGAAGCTAGCAATAGATATATAGAAAATGTTCACAATGTTTGGGGGACTGGAGCTATTGAGACAACCCCTTGGGGGCAACTTGTCGATCTTCCACACTCGCACACTGTCTTGGTCGTCTATCACGCGCGAGTATAGAAGAACAGAACAACCCTTCAACCGTGGCGGGCTTGTGTGCTGAAAGTTTTCTTGAAAACTCAAAAATTCAGCGCGTGTAACACGAAATTCGTGTATCTGTCGTCCTTGTCAAAATAATGTAGGTACCTACTTCTAACTGGAGGAAAGGGGATGATGGTTTTCCTTAGCGTTCCACCACCTCACCAAAAAGAAACCCTTCCTCATTTTACGGGGGTTGTCTTCTTTCTTTTTTTTCTTCTACAACTTCTGAAGGAAATTCAATTTATTCACATGCGCGTTTAGAAAATATCAATTTCCCAGCAGAGAAACGACCCCCTTTCGACACCCATAGCAGAGAGCAACAACATGAATGTAATATTTTGTTCCTTTTTTTGTCAGCTTCCAGAATGAATTTTATATACGTACCTATACACAAGCTATCTCCTGGAAGAGATGCATAGTGGTACCTGGAGGACATAAAATCTTCAAAAACCCATCCCGCCCCGCTTCAAACCCGATCTTCAATTTGAATGCAAAAACCAAACATAAAAAAGGATAATAATAAAAAACGCAAAAAAAAAACTCGGAAATAAGTAGAACGAAGTAGTACAGCAGAAAGGATGCCAGATGAGAACGAATAACAGCGGTTGATGGTTTGGGGGCGATGCGGAAAAAAAGGATTTTCTAACAAGATGAACGAATTTATTTCGCAAATGGATGTCGCATTTCCTTTTTGTCACTTACTGTTTGATATTAAGTCCCCTTTCTTTATTACCACGGCGTTATTTTTTGTACCACCACCACCATCCATCCATTCATTCATGATCCATCTCCCTCCGTCCCTGAGAAGTGTTAGCAAACAGACGCCATACCACGACGATATATTGACGTTTGGTGTGAGTTTTTAAATTTTATTTCTTCTCAAATTGTATGCATGTAGATACATACTCGCATTCGCATACGTATAACTGAGTTATTAGAGGGTATAGCCATCACCCACCATAATGGGGAGTTATGTGTGGCAGTGGCGCATCTTCAACACATTTTTTTTTCTCATTCAAAAAGTGCTTAAGTTTAGCATCAGATATGTCTGTTTGGGTGATGTTACGGAACCATTTTCGATTTTTGAAATTTTATTGGATATCTATATGGGAAAGGTGTAGATTTTCTTTGAAAGTAATCAAATCTACAAGAGTGCTGAGTATATGCGGCGTAATGCAATCAAAATTAATGCCTATTGAGGAACTCTTTGTTTCTTTAGATTAGGTGAATATATGCAAGTAGGTACCTACATCTATTTTCTGAAAAATTAGCCGGGAATGACACGGAAAGGTGGATGCTATATATAAATACTGCGTTATCAAATGCGTTAAAAAATGCATTATGTTGGTACACAAAAAAAAAAAGAAAACAAACAAACAAGAAAACAACATAAACACAAGAACCAACAAAGAAAAAACGGGGTTTTCCAGGAAAAAAAAAACAAACAAACAAATAAAAACGGTTTATTTTTTGTTTGTTCTTGTTTCTCTTTCTGTTTTCTTTTCTCCGTTCTTTTCTAGTTTTTTTCGCCACTTCTTGTTTTTGTTCATCCTTATAGTTTTTTAGAAACAAATTAAAATGAGAAGCCCGCTTCTTTGAGATTGTACAGCTGATTTTTTTTTTATTTGACAGCAAAAGTGCCTGTTTTATAAAAATATATTATTAGGAGTAACGTTAGAGAAGCAGAGCCTTAGAGTAGATTATTATGTGTGATCGCGTCATTATCCAATGTATTAATAATATACAGTAGGTACTTAAATTTATATTTATGTTTAGCAATTATAAAGCCGAAATTCATTGCATACTTTTAGGCAACATAAAGACTAAATATTATACTCATTTTAGTTACTCATTATAGAATACAGTAATTAGATTATATGCTAAGTTAGTTTTTCACCACAGTGACTAAAGGGGCCACTGATTTAGTGAGTTATTTTTGAATAGTTAGTTCTGCTCAAACCCTCAAATAATAAAGTTGTTTTAAAGGTAATATCTTGCGTTTTCTCTTTTTTAACGACTTTTTTAGCAAAATCAACTTAAAGAAGCGAAGAAGTTGCGAACAACACAAACGCATTTTAATCATCGGCTGTCAACCCAATCAGCCAAATTTTTTCCAACAACAGCATCTCGGGAAACACGCTGTCACCCTCAATCCCCAACCCTTCAATGTGAAAGTAATAGCAGCCAAATAATAACTTATTTATAGGCCAGTGGCTAGTCATCACAGTCTTCTAGTTCTTTTTATCTATGGATTCACCAGTCTGGGGTTGGCCAACATATTATGCCACTCGAGCCAGCTCGATGCACATGTTCTTGTGAAGTAGGGCAATGCTGGAGCATTGTTCTTCATTTGCTAACTTGGCTGCCATCTTAGTGGATATAATAATTTGCGGGATAAACGCAGTGTGAACAGAGTGATTAATTATTTTTATCCTCTTTTAATGCAGTACATTTTCTATACTTTTAAAAGACTGTTTTTTAGTTTTTTAATCTATTACATATTTTATTTTTTTAGATGTTAAACTTACAGCGAATCCAAAATTGTACACCTGTTATAACCATATAAGACCACCTGTCGTAGATCGCAAAAGATTATGCGCTAACTTAAGCCGCACTAATGTATCTGCATCTGATATCTAAAATCGCAATTGCATGCTCCATAATTCTCATACAATGTTGCCCTTCAAGGTCACCATATACCCAATCTCAATCAACCTCTATAGCGTGTGTCCCATTGTTAAATTCTTTTGTTTGTAATTCTCTTACATTTACCTATATTTTTCTTCGCTTCATTGCTTTGCTGGTGCAGACAACACCTTTCAGGCAGCCCCCTCAAACCAATCGGTATGTTTAACTCGTTCGAGGCCCCAGTTTACCAATTGTGGTACAATATGCTGCCACAAAATGATTGATGGCCAGCTGTTGTTAAAGTGTTTTGTTCGCAGCAGCGGTGGTCAGTAGCATGTACCATGCTGCTGATATGCAATTTTGCATTCCAATCAAACTGCAATAACATTTTGTCGATGTAGATTTCCTTTGTTGGGAATGGTGTCTGTTGAAGTGGCATAGTGCACAAGAGCTGGCAGCACGTTCCTACCTGCATGTATGAAATTACAATGCTCAGCTCACCTGCTGCGATGTGAAAGATACACCTACATTAATACAGTATACACCCTTTGTAAGCGGTCGAATACTCGGATAATGGTCGCCATTTATATGAATAGATTAAAATCGAAAGATACCTATAGATTGCGAAATTTTCACCCACCATTTTAGGTCTTTAAAAAAAAATGTGTATTGAGTCTAAAGGACATCGACACACCAATCAAATTGCGATCCCTTCAAGAGCACTTGAGTAGGAAATGGGAATGCACATTTAACAAGATAGAGGGAGAGAGAGACCCTTCTTCAAAATTGCGAATTTGGTTTATTCACCCTCAAAAGATACCTTATTTTCGCATCAGCATTTTGAGGGAATTCCACAATAAACAGGGGACTGACCTGCGTCTTGTATAGTGGTAGATGGAGTGAGAAATGAGAATTGTGACACTGCCAAGGGGTGACACGGAACACTATAAAAAGAATGCCAACTTTTGACATGATCCAACCATATTTAATATATTTTATTATATTTTTTTTAATTCTGTCAACATACCTGTAGCAAAACTGAAGACTGTAAGACTTTATATTTTATGCCATTAGAAATACCACTTATTTTTCTCCTTAAATAAATCCAACAAATTTCCTACTTTACTCCCTTATTCTGTATCAAAAATTAAATAAGGATGTTTACTAATAGATACCTTATAAATAAATCAAAGGGTTTTCTATAAAGCACCTATACACCCCTGATGACACATAAATGTGTCTTTGAGATTTACCCTTTAATACAAAGAATCAAACGAAGACCAACGAAATGGTCAGTCCTATTGTAAGATTAAAAGAAAACTGATTTCAATAAGAAATGTATTTTTTTTTATTACAATAATCGATGGGGCAAACTCCAAAGGAGTGAGTTTTGCAAAAGGACATTAGACCGTACGTAGTATGTTATCCTTAATCTAAATTGCAGACAATTGAAACAGTTTTCTCTTTTCATACATAACAAAAGACGTCCTTTGATGGCTATAGAACTTCTGCTTTGAAAGGGTCTTTACAGAAGGACATCTTATCAGTTTTGTGTACCACTATGATTTTAATATTACCTCATGTGGAAAGCAAATCGATTTACATTTCAATTGGATGTTTTAGGCATTTTTTGTTTGACTCACATACTCATCGTATTTAGAAGAGCTGCGTAAAGGAGAATAAAATAAGACGGAACTTGCAATGGAAGGGAAATATAAGTGCAATATGCGCTAGGCTAACATAGGGCAGCTCTACCAAAAGAATACTCTCGTTGAATGTCTTTCATGGGATCAGATGCAGATTATGCCATCAGCACTTTTTGAAAGGAAGTCCGATTGTGAGTGTCCACTATAGGTATATAATTTAGTCAACATTTTTATGGATGCACCAGCTCTGCGACGTATCTTGAGTTAACAAAATACATAGCTGGATTCGAGTACTAATTTTTATTGTTCGTCAATCTTTTTATATATTTCCCTTCTGAGCAAAGACCAATTTTCGTTTATGTAGCCGCCCAGATAGTGTTGACAAAAAATATGCAAATTTTAAGCACCTTAGGATGTCATGTTTGCTTAGCAGCGCTGATTGTTAGATGAATCCTTATTGCAATTTGCCAGACTCTTTGGAAGATTCCCCACATATATTCAAATTTTGTTTTTAAAATTCAGTTTTGGACTCTATATATTTTCCACAAATGGATGAAACAAAATATTATACATACTTCTCAGAAACGTTTTTATAATGTGATCGCTTTCTGTTCTATGCTAACCAGAGCTTAGTCTCGCTTTACCTTTCTCTATTGCGGCTGCGAGGCTGACGAGAAAACCAAGCCTTTTTCAGTTTGAGCCCTTGCGGTTATAATTTCCAATAGAGCTCTTTAATACATATATCTACAGTTGTTGGTGCTCTAGAGAGAGAAATAGAGGGAAGAAGTCATTCGGGCTTAGATTAGTTGAAGGAACCTATGTGCTTAAACAAGGGGTTGCTGTTGTCATATCGCCTTATAAACCAAAATAGTCTTAAAAATTTCTTATAACATTGTTTTCTACCATATTTAAAGCAATCACCATAATACACACTCGTGGGAGTAATTCAGCTTAAGCCCATGTACGTTTTCATTGAAATTGTAGATATGGCATGACCAAAAGTTATAATGGCCATTTCAAATATCTACATATTTTCGTCTATTTTCGACACTAGCTCTACATGACTCTGTTATAGTTGATCCTTTAGCCAGTTTTAGGAAATCTCAACATCCCGACCAACTAAAAGGATTGTTAAGCATACATATGCGTTGATAATTAATACTCGTAGTTCCTCTTCTTTATAATTTATAACCTATCGAACACTTACCCAGAGAGGCCATTAAAACGTAGTTATCTAATCGTCCACTATGGTCGCTACCTCATTTTCATAAGTGTCATAAAATTCCTCTGGCTTACACATGTCAAAATGCTTGATACTAGCGGAAAATTATTGCCGCTCTAAGCCACTATAAGAAGATGTGTCATAATAATGCAAATCTTACACCACATCATCCTCATCCCAACTGACATCACATATGTATATAGCGGGCCCATAAAATTAAGTCCATGCCAACGTTAAGTGCACAGATTAAGTCTCGATTTGTCGATACAAATTGCAACACCTGCCAAACACACTGGCACGCAACTTTGTAATGTATATATCTATGGCTGTGTATGTGGTGGATCAATCCGGAATTTAGCCAGGCTCTTCGTGAAACCTCCGACATGTTAACAGCAATTTTATCACACATTGCGACGTCGTGATTTGTGTAAATGCTGATTTAACCATAAAAAGAAAAGCCAAACCAGACAACGACAACGACGAAGACGACGACGACAAAGACGACGTCGATGAACCAGCAAACCATCTACCTACCATCTGTGTATCTGCACTGCCTGAGCAGGACTTTTAATTTTACTACGAGCTCAGGCGTACAGCCACCCATGTGGAAAAATGTGTACCTATCTTTCAATTACAAGGCATTCCAGCGAAATAGTTTTACTGAGTGAGCTTGGCGGAGCTTGGAGGCTGGAGCACGCCGCCGCCGTTGACGCTGCTCTGAGGAAAATGCAAAAAGAAAAATCTCGCTATGCAGAATGCAAAGTGCACTAGGTTCCCAGGAAATGCACCAAGGACATTTTTGTATTCATGGAATCATTATTATGTAATGTGCCTCAACGTCTCTGTTTTGTTGGCCACATCTCAATGTGTACCGGCACTGGTTTGGTATGATATGGCATGGTATGGTATACCAACGACCGAGTAAGGAGGCAAGAACATTTTTCATTTGATTTATTGTTCAGCTGATCGAATCTGACGGATTCTATGAATCCGTGAGATTAATTTCAATGCAATCAATCATAGAGTGTGTGGCTGACAACCTATATATACGGTCGTCCGCTTTTGGTATAATATAGAGGAGTTGTACACGGTAGGAGTTTCCGCTTGGAAGAGGCCGATTCGCAGTGAATTGATGGCGGTGGATGCAGTTAGCAGTTGGAGTTTCTCGCAATGGAATGTTGTCATTTCTTTGTGTGGTTCGATGAGTTGTAGGTTTGCAGTGGAGCTCTAAGGAATATAGGAGTCATTATGCAAGTGGGCTAAAGTTGAAGGTACCTTTTGTATATTGCGATCTATATTGATTGCCAGTTGGCGGGCAGATTCAAGGTAATTGATGCGGAGGTAGAGAGTAGTTTGCTTGGCTTATGAATTAAGTCGGAACATGGGTGTATTAGGTAGCTAAATGAAAAGTTGATACCAGGTGTCATTTGCAGTCATTTAATGACCACATATATGAACCCAGTATTGAACAAATACTTTGTCTGCTCTTTGACTATAAAAGCTCTTGATACTCCAAATCGAACTGCACATTTTTCACAAAAGATGTTAGAGGCATCGTAGGTAAATCCATGACTATAGTCCTCCGCATGAAAATTTAGATCACTCTGGTGGAAGCTCATCCCAAGTAACAATTTAGTTTCCATAAGGCTCAAAGGAAGCTATTTTCTTATTTCCATATCAACTGTAAAAGATCTTATGGAAACCTATTTGGCGCACTTTTGCGAAGCTATTTACTTTCCCTAAGACTTTTCCCCGCAGGCTCTGTGAAAGCTACATAACTGCTCATGACAGGCTAAAGATGTTATGCTAAGGCCTTATAGAAGTCATTACGGAAATCTTAACGAAATTAGAAAAATCCAAACAAAAAACTATTTGTGTATATTTTTTATTTAGTATTTTTATTGCTTTTATTTGACATTATCCGCCATTTGGATTGTACACGTAAGTTATTCAACGTTCTGAAAGTATATAAATTTATTTTAATTGAAAAAAATGCAAACTTACTTGCTTCGTAGGAATCGAACTCGCACCCTCCGGAACCCCAGCCCAACACGCAACCAATAGGCCAATGTGAGTTATACAGAATGTAGTTTAAAAATGTATAAGTTGAACTACATTAACTTTTCAAGCTTCATATATGTAGATAATGTACGTATAGGACTTTATGAAATTAATAGCAACAATAATTTCCTTGTACGGGAAAATCAAGGTCGGCTTGTTTTTTTTTGGAATTTGAAAACAAATATTTATTACTACACTCGTTATGAAAGTAGTATGTACGCTATAATTATTATATCCCAAACTCTCTGGAAAAAAATCATGCATTATTATCTATCTTAAAAAAAAAAAAAATCTGTGCTCCACTGAGGCTCGAACACACGCCGAATGTTGGTTAGTTGAAGCACAAACCAGAGATTGTTTTGTGGTTGAAGTCTGAATAATAAAAGCTTCTATAAAGCTTGTTAATCGAAGCCAATTCAAAGATCCTCTATAAGAAAGTCAATAGCTTCCGTAGTATAGTTTATATTTATTATGACAGCTATTAGCTTGCATGCAAGCATCATCACTTCGATTAAATGTTTATAACAAACCTAAGGAAGCGAAAATGTATTTTTTTAATTTGCTGCAATTATCCACCTAGTTTATTACAAGTGAACTTAAAAGAAATAATTTCTTAGCACGTCATTCTATGGAGAGTAAGGTAAAACCAATGTTGACTGTAAAAATGCTAGTAGATATTCCTTTACTCATTCTTAAAAAAATACATGAAAAAAGAATAGACGAAATTCTTAGAAAAATCTAGTTCCATAATTAGTATTTTTCATTATCGCCGAAGCTAGTATTTAAATAGATTTTTACATTACTTGCATTGACTTAATTCTTGATTCCACATAGAGGATATTTGAATTGACATCGAATACCAAGCTTTATAGAAGCTCTTATTTTTCAGATTTCGATTAACTTACTTCGGCAGGCCTTATAGAGGCCTCGTTAAATAAGAATATCGCACCCCTCTGTACAGCTTGTGGAATTGTTTACGAAATGCCTTAAAGAAGCTATTAATGAAAACTTCCGTAAATCAGCCTTATAACAACAAGGAGTTATAGCTTGTTAAATTGAAACAATTGGACCTTATACAAGTTAAATTGTTAGTTGGGATCGCATCGTATATCGTAGGTATCTCCTTATTAGGAAGTCCTCTATAAACTTGTAGCTTTACTATAAATAAAACCCGCACCTAAACGAATGGATGTGTGAAGATGGGTCTGGACCCTTCCCCTTTGGAGTTCGAAACTCGATCCAAGCCTCTGGTAATTATAGTAGATACTCAAGAAACTGTGAAATGTTGCAGCTTTAAGACTCAGAGCTTTCCATCTGTTTCCTTGATGCTCCCACGTGATTAAGTCAGTTGGTAGATTCACCAGGGTATTTGCAGCTTCAGATGGAAAAATCTCTTCATTAAAGTTAAACCCTACTACCGCGATAGCTGGATATGTTGGCCATTCAGTTGTGACTCTTAAACATCTAATGAATTGAGTTATTTTCGACCACTTAAAGATTTCAGCATCAAATCGAGCGGTTAGATTTAATCTTTGAGGAACTATCTATTAGACTAACCTTTCAATATTCTATTGAATTAACCCCGGAATTCCATCTTGAATTACTTCACGTTCACAGTGGTGCCACCTTTTCCAGCCTCTATATCGGATGCAATCTTCTGTAGTAATGCGGATTTATATTATGGTTCTCTTCCTCTGCCCGCGCCCAAATCGTTAAGGCTCCGATCAGTCTTGCAGTCGATCTTCCCCTGTTTTCTCTGCTCCAGCGTTGTCTGGAAAAGCTCTCCCTCCAGACTCGACGATACCTGTTACATGATTCATTTTATACAAATCCCGAAGCGAAACGAATGAGTATCACACTTTGTGGTGCCTACTTTCAGGGGCGCATTGCAATTTATAAGAACGTTATTTTCATATCAAAGAAATCGTAAGAAGGATGACTATGTCTCAGTTCAATTTGCATCAATGAAGAATGTCGGCTTTCTATAGCCCAGTATGACCGAATTTTTGGGCTCTTTTATTTGCCATACACTAGGTAAAAAATATGTCTACACGAAAAGTAGTTACATGATGGGAAACGATTCCAAACTCCATATGACATAACTGAACCTCTCGCCCATGCCACCACAATCTATCCCACTAGGCACTGAATGCAAATGACTACCCAGAAGTGATCCTCTCGTGCAATTCGCACACGGTTCACATAGACAAACTAGGTCATTTCGATCACATAACTCCGGCGAGACTTGTGCAACACAAGTGCCCGCATCAGAAACACTGAAAAACTGCAAAAAACCAGATGAAACACTGGACCAACTCCATAACCCACTAAGGATGTGAACATCCGTTCGAGAAAATAAATATTTACCCACTGGTCTACCTTTCGTGCCGCCACTAATCAACTCAACTATGGCTACCCTAGAGAGACCGACCGCATCTATGCAACCACATCGGATAGCTCCTTTTGCTAGGTATCTATAGATATATATATAGCAGTGTTGGTGAGTAATGCACCGGTGCTGATCGTAAATAAGACTGCACAAGGGTACTTTGCATATAATTACGTCCAGATGGTGGCCACAATCAGCACACGGATGATATCCAATGGTCCATTCATCTTCTTAAGCCTCTTCCACTCCAATTCGCCGGAGATGTGGGGGCACCGCCACCAACCAACCGGCAGATCGGTTTCATGCCTCACGAAAAGCGATCAACAAACGGATTTATGGATATTTCATGGAACCCGGCTCAGAAAGAGGATCGTGTAATAACTCTCGTGCACTGGCACACAGAAGTGTTCATTTGGCAGGTTGCAAGATGGATGCATGATCTGAGCCATGCTACCACCACCAATGCCGGTACCACCAGCAGCAGCACATACCTACTGATGGATCTGAGCTGATTTGGACGGAACTTTGGGATGAAGCCAAGTCGAAGTTGCAGTTTGAGTCGCAGTCTCCTCTCTCGTATACATGTGAATGTGATCCCAATCAGTGTTGTTGTTTATGCTGGTAATTGCTCGATGGTGAGTACACAGCTTCTGCCTGCTGCTGCTTTGACTGCTGCTGGCGATCGCTTAAGTTATTGCACAATTATTGAAGTTGATAATCACGCTTTGCCGACGTCGGTTGTTGGTCGCGTCGCGTCGGTTCGTATGTTCCATCTTGTGTTGGCCTTTGTGCTGAAAAGTGAAATAATTTTGAAATAATTGACGGCGCACCACTCACCATCAGAGCAATAGATGCCTCTCTGTGATGGCGAATTCGGATTCGTGGGTTTTAATTGTCAATTTGAATGTTTGGACTGTAAACGTGATACTTTAACTTGCTACTCTCGCTCTTTTGATAGACGTTCGACTTAATGATCCGGACATGTCCACGATTGATTCAATCGGACATGGAACACATGCAGGCAAGCAGATGAAGACAATTGCTGAGATTTATATAGAGGGATATGTGTGGCAATATCCAGATCGGAGATGGCGTTTCGTTTTTTTTTTTTTTTTAAACCACAGAAACTCTTTTATTATGAATAGTTCGTGACGTTTTATTGGCTAATACATCATTGTGACCAAAATCAGTGAGTTGTTGTAGCCGGAAAAGGCTTTAATCGTGTCGTAGGTATACAACAGTCGTGTCATTGCGGTCTTAAAATTTCTGAAACTGATTTGATTTATATGGCACTGGTACAGGTACCAAAAAAAAACAAAAATTCGACACTGATTTGAGAAGTATCTATCTAAACTTTAAATGTACGTTCTTGCAATAATTTATAGCACGTAATGGGTGGGCCATTTGTTGGTTTCTTTCAGTATTTTCCAAACTCTGTTGCTTTATTGAAAACAGCCCCCCGATTATTGAACATAATTTCATTCAAAAGACTGTCTCGGCCGGCGTGTTTGTATAGCCCATTTCGTCACACCAATTCGGCAGTTGATTTTCCAAGGTTTGGAGATCTAGTTCTTAATTTTTGACAGCAAAGAAATTGACCATCATGCCTTTTTAGCGATCTGCGCAACGTTATTGCCATTTCAATATTCAATAAAAGAATACATAAAAGAATACCTGCCTATACCAAACAGTAGCATTAAAATAATTAACACTATATCGTATGCCAGTCTGAGTCTTTTGGTTTGTCTATTCAGCAAACTATATAGGTTAGGTACCAATAAGATTCCAATCAAGAGTTTCTTAATTTGTTTCCTTTTATATAGTTTAAAAAATGTCCCTCGATATTTTGTTATCAGCGAATGTGGCTCGATACCGAATACCGAAGATTTGATCATATTTGTACGGCGCGGCGTGCTTAATTATATTACTTACTGAATTACTTACTGAATATTCAGCATAGCTCGCGTTTTTTTGAAGTTATTGGTTTAAGAAATTAGTTTAATTATTATTGCAATGTATTTACATATTGTCATACCAAATATCAGTTAGCAGTATTTTTAGTGAAGTCCCTCTTACTGTACATCCTTAATGAATATTTTGAAAAATGTATTTTAGTTCCAATAAGCATCCGAATATTTGACCATCCGAAATGAAACTGCTTTATCCTATAAGCTATTATAAAAACCATTAATATTTGTTATATAGGTATGTTGCAGGCGAATTTTGGCTATAAAATTAAGGACCCAACCTATTTGTTTGCAGCTATTTCCTCTGTTTAAATTTGAAGTTACTGATGGTTTCGCTAATCTTTTTGCCCAGCTCACGAACTTGTTCATTTATTCCTACAGTCCTGATACCCAATAAAGTCTCACTTAGTTATGGTGTGAGAATGGTTTAGCGTATAGGTAAGCAGATTAGTGCTCTTGACATAATTTTTACAGCTTCAGACCAGTTCGGTGCTTTGTCATATTCATTTCTAACTTGTTTGCCTTTTTTTGATAATTTTAAAAATTCTGCTTCACCCTAATCGCATGAGGTACATCCCAATAATTGTGCGTATTAAGGTAAAGTGCAATAGCCTCCCTAAATTATTTAAGCCTATACAATGCATATAAGCAATGGAATTTTTATTGGGGGGTATAATGCTGCTAGGTTTGGTTGGTATATGCAAAATGTCTTTTAATTCAGGCAAAACATGGATATAAATTAACTTAACCAACTTCGCATCTACCTAAAATCCAACAGTGACCCTAAGTAGGATGCCTGCAAGGAGGGCAACAAACCCTCTCATGCATATTTTACGGTTTGCTATACAAAAATGATATTTCAAAATTTAGTTTTGGGGTAAATCCCTTTAATTTGTGCGGAAAATATAACGAAGAGTATAGGTACACGAGAGTCTCCGAATTTTAGCTTTTCTTGGTTTTTTTTTTTTGTGACCTTTCATGTATTTTTGGATCTTTTTGCATAATTTTTGGACTATTAGGGAATTTTTCATTTTGAAAAATTAAATCGTTCGCGTTTTGGCGATTTTTCGAATAGCTGATAACCAGTTCCCATATGAGTGGATTAGTAAGGTACTCCTGACTGTGGATATGCACTGGTATGGTATCTAATATATTCTATAATTCTACTCCTGCCTGCGAGGATATTGTAGACCCAGTTTGTAATGGTTCAATAATAGCGCTTTTTATATGCCTTCGCTCTACATATAGCCACATAGCCGCATTGGCGGCGCAGCGTTTCGACAACTCCTGACAAGGAAAATGACCGAAATATCTTTACTGGAGAATTGATTGTCAGAAGTTAACAGCATTTTATATAACTTTACATCTAAAACAAACAAACATAGCTACTTCTCCCTCCATCCAACTTGGCTAACATTGTCTCTTCTGAGTCATAGATCAGAGCTGAAATGATAAATATAGAGTTCCCTTAAAATGTCATGTCAGGCGTCCGATCTCTCACCAGAAAATAATTGAAAATGTTAGAAGCATAAATACAACTATAAAGTGGCTTATGAAAAAATTGGAATCTTACTCTTAATTTTTTACGGACGCAATGGCTCAGTGGTTAGTGTGCTGAAATACTGTGCGAGGGGTCCCCAGGTTCGATCCCAGGAAAAACATAAATTACATCTTATCTTATCTTTTTTCCACTGCGACACCTCTCGCAAACCTCTGACAAACATCCCTGAGTAGGTATAACTGTCCTGAAAAAAAAACTTCTCAATTCAGCTGTTCGGACTCGGCATAAAATTGTAGGTCCCTTCCATTCGTCCCGAAAATAAAACGAATGGTTGTGGGAAGCTAGGCCTAGGGTTTCTACACGCCTAGCTGTTGCGCCAACTAATTATTTATTTATTTTTATTCATTTCTTACGTGCTAATGCAAAGGACCAATGACGACTATGAAAAGTGTAACTAACAACACCACTTTACTTACTCGTTTTTGTACACTCATAAATGTGATTGCCAGCCATCGCAGACATTGCTTAAAATAAAAACTACAAACTCTCATAATATGCAACTCTAATCGCTCATCCAATTACCGCCCTCCCCAAACCTCCAAATACCGCGATTCGTACACACAAATTACTCGTATGTAACAATCGAATTGCAATTTAATAATTAATCTAACCCCATTCCGCTGTGAGACCGCCAACAATTATTCAACGGCAGCCATTGCCGCTGTAATTCGAAATCTATTTCAACAATCGACTCCTTCCTACAGAAGTTGGAGGTATTGCCTGCCATGTCGTTGCATTCACGCGCCGCATTCACCGCCCACAGTCGAATATATACACAACAATCCAGCACAGCGTGATGTATCACTTATTGTGTGCACAAACCACCATAGACCCAACCCATTTTACATTGTAGTATTCTCGTTCCCGTATTCTGATGAAATGATGCTGAGAAAGCGCGATTGATGGTGCGCTCTCGCAGTGGCACATCAGTGATTCAGTGTAGGCCTAAGACTTGTATATATGCTCCATCAGTCAACTCAACTATTGACTGTTGACGGTTGATTGCCTCTGTTGCCGTTCCACCATCAGACAGTGCACGCTATATAGAGATTCGCATAATAATTATGCTAATTGCATATACAAATGGAGGTGCATTCTTTAGCACAAATAAGGCATTGAACTGATTGACATAGCTTCAGAGGATAGCTGCAGCTCCTTACTATGCCTAATAGCCGGGCACACCCGAAACCAGCGGTTAGGGTGTGTGCTTCTGTGCATCTCTATGTACAAAGTTTATGCGCAATTTGCATGGGAATAGATAGATTTGTGGTGTGGGCTAGAAAGATGCCGCAAATGACAGTATGCCTTTGTTGACTGCCCAACAATGCCTTGGAGGTGGGTAGACCACTGATTAATAAATTAGAAGGCAAGTGTTACAATGTCATGACGTGGTAAGGGTTGGACGTTGCAAATGTAGGTCGCTCAAAATTTACTTCTAATCCTAAAATGTTAATGACTAGAACCAGCTAACTTGAAGACACAAACCGCATTCAAGTGTATCTTTTGCAATCAGGCAATCGTTCCTGAATACATCTTCATTATCAGGAATAGTAAATGTAACGGCCTACGTTTTCGCATATAAATGAGAAAAGTATCGGAAAGATGCGCCTCTCACTCAACAAAGTTGCATGCTAATATTTTTTTGATTGCATGCAATCAAGTCTCAGCGATTGGGTCATCACCACTTTGCAATAAGGAAGTTAAATACATTGCTTCTCAATATAAGCCGCGATTAGCGCCACAGATACATTGTATCCATTATTTAGGTGTGGTATCACTGTAAACAGAATCTCACTTTATCTATTTACAGCTGCAGCAGCACACTCCTAACAATTCATAGAATCCTTGCGCTTACATACGACTACGGATACGGGCTCTTTTTATGAGCGATTTTGCTTGCGTTTGTAATTTTGTGATATTTTTTTTTTTTGGGTTACTTTTTTGCTGTTGCCACCTCTCCTTGTCGGCTTAGTCCTTGGCATGTACAAATATGCAAATAGACTGAGCTGTGGTTTAATGTTGGCTAAAAGTCTTATGGCTACGACCATCGTTAAAAATATATCAAAAAGTGTGGTAAGAGGGTTTTTTTTATGATCACTCTCGCTAATAAAATAAGGATATTAAAATTGAGAGACCATTTAATTTGAAGGAGTTTCATTTCCTGCTTCTTGATGTTGTTGCTTTTGTATATGGGAGCGCGCGATTTTTTATTGTTAATCGAAAAATTCCAGTCTGAAGAGTGAGACTTGAAATATATGCGCGTTGACAGAGAATATGTAGCGCTCAGGAGAAAAGATTATACAACAAATGACACGACTTCTCATGACAAGTACCATGACGATGGCGAATAAAGGATTACACTCAACACGATGACGGCGTTTTATTGTGTAATATGGAGTTTATGACCGAAATGTGTGTGTGTGAGTGCTTTTATGTGCAACAATTTGTTGATTGCGGATTATCCTTTTTATTGAAAATCATACAAAAGTGATCCCCCTATTCAGAGGTGAGATGAGTAAGTAGTATCTATATGCACATCTTGTTGGCTTTCTGTAATTATGTTTGTTCATATATTTATACTTGTTTGAGTAGGATATAAAAAAATATTGAAAGTGAAAACAAGAAAATAAAAACAAAAAAAAATAAGTTTATAAGTGAAACTGGGGGGAAAATATTATATCGCCTTTTGCCATCAGCGAGGTATAGAGTTCCTACGTGACAATTGTATTTGTAGGAACTTAATACCGTGCTCTTGGAGGGCTGATACTCATCATGATATTTTATTTTGTGAAAGTGTTTCGGGAATTATTATGGACATAATGTATTTATGATTTGTTTTTAAATTAAGGAAATGTTTATGTGAATAAATAATTTGTATCAGGCTGAGAGTGTTAACATATAGATTCTACCCAGCATTGTGATAAAACTTTATAGGTAATCCATCTTGTATCAGAAAGTTATGCAGGAACAGGTGTCTAATTTAACACAAGAGAACATTAAAGAGTGGATCATATTTCAGGACATTTTAATTGAAGAAATAATTTTTTGATCGGACAAATTTTGTTGCCGCATATTTTTTTAGTTAAATTTCACAATTTTGGTGGAGAAAATAAGAGTTTCTTCCCATTTTGCATTTCAATTTTTCTAATTTTGACATTATTTAAGTTTAATAACGATTTTTAATTTTAGGTATTTTGTTTTTTTATTGCTTAAGTAGGTACCTACATATTGGGAGTATTCCAAAAAGTAAATGGTAGAGTTATCTAACAAAATTACATTTTAGAGCCCAATGACATATGTACGTAGGGTAAAGGTAGGAGGATTTTAGCAAGTATAATTTTAAATTTATAAATTTAACATAAGTTAAACTGTCATTTTAGTAACAAAGTATGTATGTACCATTAAATTTACTTACCATTTTCATTAATTTTCTTAAAGTTATGGCCTTTCTAATGGATTAGAACATTTCAAAATGTCAATTCCTCCTTCAATGAAGGAGGATTTGACAGCTTAAGGAGGTTTTGTAACACAAAATACTTGAAAGCATTAATCAACAAGCATCCAAATGAACTTTAAAAAATATTTTTGCTCTCGATCTAGAGCTACTTTGCCATATCAATTAGCAATGTCAGTAGGTACTAAAGGCCAGTCCTACCTCCTCAAAAATTGACTAATAAAACTAAATATTAAACATTTGGCGACGGTAATATTTGACTTTGTATGGCAAATAACTTGTCTTTTCTAAATTCTGAATAATACCTAGAAAGTGTTGTAAACGCTTTGTTTTCAACTGATAAAGAATGATTGGACATTGTAAATTGATCCTTCAGCAACGGTGTCAAAACCTCATTTTACTTGAGTTTTGGAAAAAAATTAAAAAAAATATATATAGAACTGTTGCTCTGGAATATCTATGTCTTATTACAGTTAAAAATGAAATAAATTTGTACTACATTTTAATTAAAATAATTAAAACTACTTAGTACCGAAACTAAAGTTAGTTTATAACCTCAAAAATTATATCAACTGGACTTAAAAACAATAATAAATTCGTGTAGTTCACTCAACTATTAAATCAGAGTGATCATTTTTTGGCAGCTCAAATCAATCGTAACTATCTTAGTTTTCTTATAATTAAAGTGGTTGAATGTGGCTTAGTTGTTGAGAAAAGTGCTAATGTCAATTGCTCCTACATGTGAAATCCTCCTTTCTTTACTCTATACCTACCTACGTTTTAAAAACTTCCTACAGCGATGTCTGGGCTTATTAACAAAGAATCACGAATTAAGTAGAGTAAAGTCGGCAAATATGGCACCCGGGTGGATATGGCACCCTTTCAATATCTCACACTAACGACTTCTTTTCAAAATAAAGACACCAAAATATCATTCACTCTACTGAAGTATGTTGATAGGTGCTGTAGACATCGCAGTAGCTCATGCAGTTTTTTTCTGACAAGGTGAGTAAAAATAACTAGAGTGAATTTAAGAGAAAAAGTTTTTTTGTGGTTTACTCAAGTAAGTGCAGATAGGTAAGTTGTTGGCGCCGGCTATCCGCTTCAGCATAATAAGAGAGTTAAATCGATATGTAATTGTTTTTGTTTACTGTGCTGAGTGAGTTTGCGTGTTTCATCGTGTTATTTTCAATATCAGTGGTATACCTTCAAAAAGGGGAAATGACACCCAAAAATGTGGGGATATATGGCGCCGGTGCCATTTCACCCTCTCAGTACATATAGTTGCTGGATATGACGTCATCTCAGGCAAAAAAAAAAAATTTATAGTATGGAATAGACCGGACGTCAAATCAATAACCGATCCTCGTTAGTGATTGCAGAGAAGGGATCACGCATTGTAATTGCAGTCACATCTGCAGAGAGGTAAGACCATAACGGTCATCGCATGCTGCAACGCCAGAAGAATTGTTTTTATCACCAGCCAGATGATTGGATTAAGTGTATAATGTGCCATTTTTAGTCACATGACTCCTGCACATCGTATCTATATTAACACATCCAACAAGTATGACAACAGTAATCAAAAGAAAAAGTAGGGTGCCATATACCCCTTCATATGGCGCAATATTACCCTCCATTTTTTCGGTTATCTTTTTTTTAAGTGTTTTTTTGTTGCAAAAAAAAATATGTTTTTTTAACTCTGAATTCCTTTAATGTTCATATTTTACGCTTTTAATTGAACTGAAGAATAAAGTTATTTTTGTTTAAAATAAAAATCTTGTTTATTTTCTGAGTTAAAAACAAAAACAAAAATGGGTGCCATATTTGCCGACTTTACCCTACGGATTACCACTAAAGAAGATTCAGCCTGTAAAATTTTCAAATAAATGTCATTCTAGACGAATTCTCCTCATTTTTAAATTGATTCCTGCCATTTTTGTGTCAACCAACCCGTAATTATATTTAATGGTTTATTTATTTAATGACGTTTAGGTCGATCCGGTTTGGGGACGGACAATTCGATCAAATAAACATTTGGGTTTTTCTATAGGTTTTTCGCGACTGTGTCTGTTAATTTTGAAGACAGCATTGTAGGCTATATATAAATTAAGATTGTCACCAACCAGATCCTCAGATAAATTACCTAACATCCTAAGTGGGTCCATTCATATTGTGTTCATAGTCGATTCGTGATCGTAATAATGGGCCACCTATTTGCGATTGCCAGTATTACTTAGCCCAATTTATAGATATAATAGTCTTTCTGTTTTTTATTCTATGCCATAGAATAAAAACACAAAATTACGTTAATCGGGGAGAGACAAAAAAATATCAAGATTTAAACTAAAGTTAATTCTACTCATAATTTGAACTTACTTCATGTAAATTTTGGCATCAATGGAAAGGCCATTTAAATTCCGTTTGAATGATACAAAATTTTATTTAACCCATTAAGTACCCATTGAAAATGTCGAATTTTTGTAAAAGTCTACTTTTTGACTTTTTTCCTCGGTGTCAAACAAAAAATGTTTCTTCAAACAATTCTAATTGTGACTGCAAACATTTTTTTCCAAAATATATTTATATATATATGTATTATATATATTTTTTGCTAATATTTTTTATGTTTATTTGAAAATTGCTAAAAATGACTATTTTAGCCACTTTTTCCTTTTTCCATACAAAATTTTTCTGAGATCATCCCATTAAAAAAATCATAAAAAATATTAGCGAAGAGATTTTTGAAATTTTTTTTTTTGCAGTCGCTATTAGAATTGTTTGAGGAAACTTTTTGCATGAAAACATTTTTTTTTTTGACAGAGAAAAAAGGTCAAAAAAGTTGACTTTTACAAAAGTTCTAAATTTTCAATGGGTACTTAATGGGGGGAAGTTTTGTATCTTTCAAATGGAATTTAAATGGCCTTTCCATTGATGCCAAAATTTACATGAAGTAAGTTCAAATTTATGAGTAGATTAACTTTACTTTTGTGCAAATAATTTTGCCACTGACTGCACATTTCGCATTGAATACGCTTCGATATATGAATGGCAGGCGGTACTATTAATGGAGAACCCCAATTTGATTTCTTCAAACACCTTCTAAAAAAGACGTAGCAACAATTCAATTTGTCAAATGTAAAAAAAAAACACGCACACACAAATTGGCAGATAGAAATCCTTTTTAACACAACACATTGGAAGGAAGCTCCAATGCGATTATGTCTCCTTTCGAAAATTGATAGAAAAAAGAAAACTCTGAGAGAAGGAGACTCGCATATCCTTCCTGGCCGTAGGTTATTCTTTGGCGAACGATAGAAAAGAAATATAAATTAGATTGCGGTGAGAAAAACTAAAAGGGTTTTTCATTTCTGATATTTTCCAACGACAATATTCGATTATGCTCCAATCCATTTCATACAACGAACGACATCAGGACGCCAAACAGGAGATATTATTTCCATGCACACTCGTATCCATTTGGCTAATTGAAGACACACATATGCGTATATATTACAAATCGAACCCTTTTTTCCCTTCGAAGCCAAAGGGCGCTCGTACTACACATGTCTATGCCCGGGGAAAACAAAAGGCAAAGCATAAAATAGCGGATTTGTTTTATTATTCATAACTTTACGGATGAGTTGAGATTCCCAATAAGGATCGTTGCGAATCCGAAACAATGCACACTACCAAAGGTATAGACATCAATTTTAATATCGGCCGGAAAATTTGCACATGCAATCAACCGAATGACGATTTTTCATTATTTTTCCGATTGCAACTTCTATGCAGGATCACTGATGCAAATGCGTGTCTTAACCCTTTTTTTATTACAACGCATTCGGCGAGAGGGGGAATCCTGGGTGCAGTCGAAAGTTCGTTGCACCTTTGAGATTTGAAAAACTATCTTCATGAGAAGAAATGCGGTTTGACCGAAGATTCTCACTTGCGAAAAGACCAGAGGATAAAAGAAAGGAACAATAAGAAAGGGTTTCGAAAATGGGAAATGATTCTTCATTGTATGGCAGAGATCGTTCCTCATTCAAATTGATGGGCTATTGTTTGTCGGTTCAACGGTTCACCTAGGGGTGATCGGTGACCCATAAGTTATTATCCCTCAATTAATCAAAGAGGATTCTCTGGGATTTAGAGGAAACGTTTTTAATATCATTTAGGGATTGGGAGAGGTTCAGATGATCAGAGGGACTGTATAATAGACATTGTACACAGTTGAGGGACTAAAAGCCTCTTAGTCATCAAAGTGAATCCTCCACCGACAGAAGACGGATAGAAGATTTTGAATTAGCTTTCCTTGAGATAAGCTCTGACCTCTGAAACGTAGCTCTATCTACATATAGAGTAGTCGTCGAAGCCTTAGTCGCGACTGAGCTATCGACGAAGTTGCCAAATTTTCGTATGGATGTCGATATAGGAGAAAGTTGCAAGAACAAGCTGAAATGGTTCTCTTTAAAAAGAAGTACAAAAATCCCACCTTTGTTCATCCAAAACCGGTGCTCTCTAACAGGGCCAAGTATATAGGCCTCATCATAGACAGCATAAATTGAGCTGGAAACCCTATATTCTGCAGAGGAATCAAAAAGCGACCACGGCTTTATACTGCTGCAGAAAGCTATTTGCAGCAAATGGGGACTCCAGCCTCGAATTACATACTGGCTTTATGTATCCGTCATTAGACCTATACACTCGTATGGCGTTGTCGTCTGATCGATTGCGCTTTAAAAGGCTATTCACTGCAAGCACCTTAGTCATGTTCTAAAAACGGCATGCGCCTGTGGTCGCATTGGGCATCCTCTAACCTAAGTGAGGCTGCACCTGTTGCGTTCTGCAACTCTAACCTAATCTAACCTAATACCATGTAAATATTCATGATATTCATCAGCGCACTCAAATTCAAATAAAACTACTTATATTCCTAATGATACAAAACAAAGCGTTCATTTATGACAACCCCACCATAAATATATTGACTCAGAGTCGCGACAAAGTCAAAAATGCTGTTCAAATCTAACACAAACCGATCTGCAAGCTTTGGAACGTTAGTTTGTAATGCAGAAACTTAACGAGAATGATGCGGAAGGTGGCATATGTACGTAGGTTGTTGAAGACTGAAATATGTGCTACCAAACCCAGAAAAGAACTCTTTCGCCGATTCTTAGGCGCACGTCGGGTGCGCTGACCAATACACTGATGGACTGGCTGTTTCATGGAGCCAGGAGTATGAGGAGGCATGAAGGCAAACTTTTATTAGACCACAGAATATATGTCCAACCAAGGAATGAGTGAGAATGTTGTCCCGTAACCTGCTATTAAATATTATATTGCAACGAATAAGTTGCTATTATTATTTACTGCATTATAGAGTTGAAAAAAAAAAAAACTAAACTAACTTTTAGCATCTCCAAAATTTCGGACTCTTGTCATCTAGCAGCAGAAATTTTAAGTCGTTTCACGTTGGTTTTACAACTAAAGGCAATAGAGATCAATAGCACTACAATAATTATGTCACTCAATGTCTGCAAATTTAAAACACCTAAAGCATGAATTAAAAGATTCACAAAAAATAGCTATATTTATTAGTTACAAAACTTGTATTCAATTCAATTTCATAAGTTTTCAACACTTCCTTCTGCTACTACGTTTGTATTCAGAATGCCGCATTCTCAATTAACCTTTTTCTATCTCTACTGCTCAGTGTTGTTGTCCTGCTCTGTTTTAGATTCATCCATCCTGACAACATCGACGCCCTCGTCGAGCTCAGCATCCAGCTGGATCCACACTTCTTCATACGATCAGCAGCCGACACAGAAGAATATGGTTTCTGAGTTCGTGGTGCAAATGAGACATCTTTTATTTGGTCCCTGTCATGGGGTATACAGCTATCGGCTACGTAAGGTCCTTTATACCTCGGTTCCAGCTTAAGGGTATAATATACCAAGCGACTTAACACTGAGTTTGACATTTTAATCTTTTCCTTTAGTCATTGTGCGATTTGCTGTTGCCCAAAGCAAAATCAAAAAAAAAAAAATATATATATACATATATAGTGAATTTTTTTGTTGTACTAGGTGGGCGCAGTGGTTAGTGTGCTGGACTGCTGTGCGAGGGATCCCAGGTTCGATCCCCGGAAAAACACAAATTACATTTTAGTGTTTTTTCTACTGCGCCACCTTTCGCGAACGTCTGACAAACATCCGAGAGTATAACTGTCCTGAAAAAGCTTCTCAATTCAGCCGTTCGGAATCGGCATAAAATTGTAGGTCCCTTCCATTCGTTCCAAAAATAGAAACTCACACAAAACGAATGGTTGCGAGAAGCTAGGCCTAGGGTGTCTACCGCCTGTTGCGCAACCTATTTATTTATTTTAGGTACTTGTTATATAATTTTAAAAATTATTGACATTTTGTGGTTAAATGTTCTAATACATAATTTGGCGCAAAAGGTCCACAACCATTCGTTTGTGAGTTTATTTTATTTTTGGAACGAATGGAAGGGACCTGCAATTTTATGGCGAGTCAAAACGAATGAATTGAAAAGCTTATAGTTTTTGCTATATTTAAATTATTTATGTAGCTATTTACAACTAAATTAAAATATGTAGATACATAGCTATCTGTCAACAAAATGAAAATAATACATAATTAAAGTTGAAAAGTGCTGAAAAAAAAATAGCGATTTGCGAAAATCTAGTGCATTAGCGGCGTTCCATTATCCATTGACCGTTTGACATCTAGCACATAATATCCCAGATGGACCGCTAGGGCTCTAGTTCCAGATGAACAGAAAATACATTCAAATTTGTTTCCGTTCCAAAAATGTATTTATTTTCTTTCCGCGGTACTAAAAATTAAATTTTAGTGTCCAGGCTAATTTTTACGAAGTCACAATGGCGAAAATTTCCATATAAAATTATCCATTGTGACCGTCAAAATATTTAAGTTGAAGATTAAAAATGATTATTGGTACACAGAGAGAAAACCACCACATAAAGTAGAAGAAAAACTATAAGATTTCTCTATGGTTTTCATCCAAGAAGAAAGTCATATCAAAACAATAGAGAAAATCTTATTGAAATCTTTATGAATATTCTATAAGAAAACCACATACTTTTAATAAGATATCTTATTCCATATCAATACGACGTCTTCTTAAAACAATATGAAAACTTATTGAAAAGTATATGAAAATCTCTTCGCACCAATAGGAAAAACTTATTGAAAGTATATGTAAAACCGATTGGAAAAATATGGAAAACTTATTATCTTTTTAAAATATTTTATTTATTTATTATTATTTTTTTTTTCTCATATTTTACATGCACAATAAAAACAAAATTAACAATTTTTTCTGAAAAAAAGTAATAATAAAAATATAATTATTCTAAAAGAAGAAAACAAATACAAAATTAATATTTTCTTATTTAATAAATTACTTACACTCCTCGACACGTAGACGCGCTTTTGACATGAAATCTGAAAACGAATGCGTTCGGCAAAGCAATACACCGTTTATATGCACTTTTATAAAATATGAGAATACTTTTAGTTCTAAGGGGAATTCTTATTGATTTAAGAATATTTCCTTATTACCGTTTAAAGACAAGCTCTTTTAATAAGTTCGTCTTCTCAAAACCGAATATTAACAAGGTTTTCATATAATTATTATACAATTTAATACTCCCACCCAAAATTAATGTGATATCTCTGTAAAATTTTAAAGAGAAGTCATATAGATTTGAGAAGATTTCCTTTTAAACGTTTATAAACATAATTTTGTAATAAGCTTGACTTCTTAAATCCAAATAGTAATAAGGTTTTCATATTATTTTTATCATTTAATATGATTTGGCATGCAAAAATGATATGAAAAACTCTTAAAAAGATTAATAAGATTTTCTCCATTAAACCATTAAGATTTCTCTATGTAAAATTCATATTATTTACTCCTTTTAATAAGATTTCATGGTAAATCAGAGCAATAAGGCAATCTTATTGATTTTATGTAGTCTTTTTTCGCTCTGTGTAAGGTCCTATGAAAAAATATGATTAAATGCAAATGGTTGGTTGTACTCCAAAGTTCTGTTCTGTAATCTGTAAGCAATAACAGAAGAACACTTCTACTAGAAGCATTGCATTGGAAAATTTAATATTAAAAATATTATCAAGAAGGGCATTGATACCTAATGCTAAATGCTTTGTTATTTTTCTACTAAATAATTTGTGTCTGTGTGCCCGAGGTAAGCTACAATTATTCACCACCATTAGAAATCACATGCATCCTCTTCTCAACATGATGTTATCCTAAACATAAACCGCAAGGAAAATGTTTGGTACATATAGTCATCGCAAGGGGGCTGGCTCATCTTGCGCAGGATAATTTTTGTATGAAAGTTGATAATGCAGTTTGAACATAAAAATCTCCCATGCTCTATGTTCAACTAGAAATGGGAAATTTCAAATCATCCCTCGTGAAGTTTATCTTATTTGATTCTAGGTAGGTGTGGTAGATGAAAGATGTTTTCTAGTTCCAATTTGAAATTTCTTATTAGAACTTGATTACGTTGGTTTTATTTGTAAGATTGTGATAGGAATAGTCGATTACAAGCAAGTGGTACTCGTACTTTAATTATTTATTGCGGTTAAATGAATTGTAATCTAACGTGCGCGGTAAACGGAGCTTAAGTTAAAATAAGTACTTACGTCCGTCATTCGATTGTAAGATTTCTATTTCATGTTTTGTAAAAGATGTTAAAAGTCTATTGCAGGCAGAAATCATTATAAAATTCAGTTGTCAAACTAATCATACTTCATGGCTTATGGCTGGACATAATTATGAAAGCTTAAAAGGGTGTACAGAGTCTTGTACTATTATTATCAAGCAATGGGAAATTTTTTTTTATACTACCATGAGTTTACATGTACTTATCCATTTAAAAAGAGCTAAACAACGAGTCCCATCGAAATCAATAAAGAAGCAGTTGACAAAAAATTGCTGCATAGCTATTGGTTTTTTTTTGTAATTTATAAACGATGATTCACTAGTGGCAGCGTTCCATTAACCGCTAGAGCTAGACATCTAGCTCTAGCATATAATATGTATGTAGGTATCTACATATTTAAAAAGGTTAAAAAAAAGGATAATACAAAGATATTATAGATATTAATTTTAAATAGATTTGTTTTGGTAGATCGCTTTTTTTTAATCCGCAGCAGTTAATTTTCCGCTAGATTGAACAATTTCTCTGAATAGGATATTTCACAATATGTCCTAGAAGAGATCTATCGCAATGAAAAATGTAGGTAGATGCTATTCCGCTATTCTGCTAAGTCACAACATGTGTAGTGGCGGCACTGTGCGATGCCAACACTTAACTTATAACGCTATAGTCAAGTCAACACCAAAAAAATACAAAATAAAATGTATGTAGTACATTGCGTAAGAACACTCACTCCTATTAGATACCCCAAAAATATTATTTTCCTTACACTACGTCTAAAACTGGTAGAATATTTGAATTTCGAAAAATTCGTATTTTTAAACTTATTTAAGGGTAGATGTACATTTTAGGCTTATATTCTGTGCAATTGATTGGAGATATTTTAAATATTTTGAATTGGATCGATGAGAAAATGCAAAAATCAAAAGGATCTGCTGCTGAAGTTGCGGTGAAAGCGCACGCCGTATTTTCTGCAAATGAAGGACTTAAGACCATTAAATAAATAAATATCTAATGTATAGTAAATGGCGCTGAAAACTTCAAATATTGCAGTCGATGGCAAGGCGTATTTTAAATTGACTCCACTTGTCAAATGTTTCTGGTTATACGGTGTAATTATAAGGCTTAAAAAAAGGCTTAGTCTTGCCTTTTTTTTTAACTTTTTACGTCAACAAAATCCGTTCGTTGGTAATAAAAGATCCCGAATTCACTTTATACTTAAATGATGTAGAAAAGGAAGCCTGGACATCGTTTGTTGCAGTCACTGAAAACTTTTTAGGAAATCATAAATCTCCGCAATATGTTGACCTTGTTGACAAAATGTTGCAAGCTTTTTATAAAATGAAATGCAACATGTCTTTGAAAATACAGTTTCGAATTTAGATTTTTTCTCCGAAAATATGGTTGGTATGACCTATGACTATGAGTGATGAACACGGAGAGCGATTCCACCAAGATATAGCTGTCATTGAAAATCAATATCAAGGACAAGGACAATGGAACCCTGCGATGCTGGCAGACTACTGTTGGTTATTAATTAGGGAAACCCCAACAACAGAGTACCATAGAAAAACGAAAAAAGTAAAATAAATGAATTTAAATATGTATAAAGATTTCTAAAAAAGTTAGACCGCTCATTCTGATCAATAAGAGTCTGTTGATTTGGTTTCGAAACAACTACCTTCAACATTTATAAGAAAAATGTACTTAATTCTGCCAAACTGATACCCTTATCCCACAGGTTCTGAATCTGAAATGTCAGACCATAGAGCATCGGTTTCATTCGCATTGCTATCAAACAATGATTCTGGCACAATTATTCACGCCTTACATAAAATGTTGTAGAACATTGACTCTGAAGACTAACTTCTTGATTCATCTTTGGAATTGGAAGAACTGCGCTAGATCTCTAATATAGAGGGACTGGGGGCTTATTCCCAAATGCGCGGCGGATCGCTTTTCATGGCGGATTGGCATTTTTGTATTTCCAAAAGCGATTCGATCCATTCAAAAGCGATAGCTATTTAGGTGACGGATTGCTGGCGGATTTATTGTGGATAAAAAATAAATACAAATAATTGGAAATACGAAAATACCAATCCGCCATGAAAAGCGATCCGCCGCGCATTTGGGAATAAACCCCCTGATTGCAGAAGCGGAAATCAAGGCGTACTCGCATTCTTTAAGGATGATGCAGTAGTTAGACGTTGCTTCTTTAAACGAAACGGCAATTGGTTACTTCTGCTACACTTAAATGTAGACTAACTGTAGAGCTGTATGTCATGTGGTACGCACCGCACAGTCTCTTTGGAACCACATATTCAGGCACAAGAAACTTTTAAAACATGTACCTTTAGAGGTCATCAGGAACTGTTTTATCATTGCCTCTATTATCCTCAAAGAAATATGTTCCAATGATGCCGCCGCTCAAAATGGCTCATTATTCAGTTACTCAACGAGGGTGTATTGGTCTTTGGAGGGTGTACTGGTCTTCGCAATTCATCAATTATTGGGACTAACAATGTATATGTATTTAAGTGGTTCTTATTAAAGGCCATCGTAAATAATTAAAAGCTTCTGGTGGCACAAGCTTCAGTTGATTGACATTGACATCCAGTGCAGATTGACAGCTTTGATGAGTATACAAGTACACTCATTAAAATCTTTAAAATTAAAAATAAAAAAAATAAAAATCTTATTAAGCACTTACCCACAAATTGACCCATTAATCACTTGTTTATTTAACTCGTTAACTTCAAATAAATTGGAAACACATCACATCACTTACAGTGCCATTTACATTTATTATACCCATACCAACAAACTAAAGCCGCTTATCGCTTGCTATTTGCTTCTCCAACTCTGCGACAATATTATTTTATAGTTAAGTCGTTAATTTTCCAATTATATTAACAAACAAAATTCTTTATTATATTAAACATTATTCAGTAAATGCCAAACAAAAACTTGTTCCTAACCGGTACTATAGAATTACAGACTGACTCTAAGAGATGCATTCATTTGTGTTGACAAAGCGTTTTGCAGGCACTAATCATCCCTTAAGTGTAAAAAATTGCCTTCGTGTAGAATGAAAGTTTCAGTGATTTTAACGGTGTAATAGCCGATTACTTCATGGAAAAGAAATTCCGCCAAGTCATTCATTAAATTCTAATTTCGTGTTGTTCGCCAAACACACAAATTGACAGCAGCTAATGATTTTTATCCTCGCGTAATCTTTTTGCAAAAGGGTGCATAATTATATGGCTCGATTGGAATTTAAAAGATTACCTATTCAACGAATACTTGGTCGCACCGCATGAGGCTTATCTTAAGCCAGGCTTTGATTGACATGATCCACCACAGGTGGTCACCGAGAAAATTTAGTTATACCCCCAAGGTGTTATTAAGTCAGTGTGATTATTTTCGTATATATGTAAAAATCAATTTAATTTAATGGAATTTATTTACACCGCACGAATGTTGTGTGTGTGTATGTTGTATTTATTTTATTCATTAGATGTAAACGCTTTGCGATAATAATTTAGCTTGAATTTGAATATGTTGTGGACCAACATGACTTCAGAAATGGAATCATTATAAAAGTCGTAAGAAAAATTATTTGCCTGCCCAGTGCTCCGCGGAAAAACGGGTTGTACTGCAAAGGCGGGCGATGAAATACAGATGCTGTTACCTCAGGCTAGAAAATAAATTTAACTAACCACTAGCGATCTACGAATCTGACCAAAGTTCATACTGAGCATCTATAAGCTTTGCGCTCTTTGAAAATTTGGCAAAATCACTAAACATAAGGAACTATCTGGCAGTAGAATGGGTTAGTTTTTGAGTCTGAATGAGACAACTTATAAAAGAATTTAAAATTGCAGAACTAACGCCTTCTGCAAGCAATTTGGGGTGCTGTTGAAGCGTTATATGTTTGTCACTTTTGAGAGAACGGATATCTTTTTTTTTAATGTTATATGAAAAACTAGGTCGACAATTTAAGTCATGTTTATGAAAGTAAGCTTTAAATAGGAAAGCGAAAGAGCATCAGCAATACACTCATTAGAAGTCAATAAAAAATATAGGTATATAAAAAAAATTGATACCTACAGCTTTCTTGGCTGGGTCTACAGATATTATACATCATAGGCAGAACAAATAAGTATAGCCTTAAGACAATGGGATCTCCTAGGATGACTCTGATGACTATTTTTTGAAAGACGCGGAAGAAGATATATGATATGGGAGACATAATAGCCATGGCAAGATTTTTCATTTTATTAATTGTATAAAATTCGAAGATATATCTATTTACTTGCAATACGGAGGAATGACAAGAAATCGTGTGGCCCTGATCAGCTCCCAACTAACATTTCAACTTCCTTAAGGAACAAATGTTTCAGATTCGACAAGACCCTTTACCGAAGTCTTGACTTGTATTACAACTTCATTAAGGCCTTTCAGAAAAATAACATGAAGCTTTAAAGAGCAATTAAATTCATAGCTTCGTTAGGTGTAGTTATCGAAGGAAGAAGAAGTTGATTGCAAAACTATTTATAGAAACTTTTCCGAAGCTTTTTACTTTCCATAAAGCTTCTAACTGTGCTCGCATAAGCTTCCGTACCGTGTTAACGCGCCTTTAATAGAAGCTCGAGCCTTCATAGAACCTCTATACCTACCTTAAAGAGCTTTAATCGAAACTTTCTGTCAGTGGAATAGAAGTGAAAACATCTATAAAGCTTCTATTAGGAGCTAATAAAGTCTTAATAGAAATCTTTTCAGAGGCTTTGTAGATAAAATACTTTCGATAAGTGTTCGCCTTTCGGACCTTACCGAAATTTTATAGCATTCTTTTGGAAACTAGAAGTAGGTAATCCTCTATTGAAGCTTATCGAAGCTGAAGTGTTAGTTGGGCTATACATTATGAGTAAAAAATCGAAAGTCACAAGAACCTAACGTACGATCTAATCAATTGACTTCTACAGACCGATGTTTCCCTAGGACACACATTTCTTTGCGGTATAGCACAAACGATTCTGCACAAACCAAAACAAATAATATACGTGCCTCGCCTATATAAGCACATTACTGAAGTAAAAAATTCCTTCAACTTTATAATAAAAATTCCGGTCCGGTGTGGTCAAACACACACAACAAATTTCACCAAAATTGGTCCAGCCGTGTAAGAAAGAAAAAAAGTGCTTCACTTTGATTTCCGTTTCAGTTTAATTTACGTTTATTTTTTTCGGATTCACACCTTGCTAAGTCCCAACTGCAACTAACTCCAAATTCATTGGGAATTTGTTCATATAATGAACTACGAACTATATCCCAAACATATGAACTAAATCCCACTGAAATTTGGTGGGACTTAGATCGTTTTGGCTAGTGGGAGTTAGTTCCTGTTGGGACTGAGTTCGTAGGGCCCTAAAGAAGTATTACTTAAAAAAAAAACTCCAAATAAGATCAGCGCACATAGAGCAAAAAGCTTCAGAGAGTGTTCTGGGCCAACACCAGAAGGTGTCTGCAATAACTTCTGTAAGAGCTGCAGGAATGAAGATGAGAATGAAAAGGTTTTTCTTTGTAACTATTCTTCCTTATGCCTCAATAATGAATGTTCCACCTTGGAGACCTTTTACTTAACAATCTTGGCGACTTGGCATTAAGCTTAAATTACCTGCATAATTTAATGGTCAGTTGCAGAGCATTGCAGTCTTCCGCCGGGGTTTGAATCCACGCCGCTCAAATTACGAGCGATCACTCTAACCTCTAACCACTTCACCATAATTACGATTTGAAGATAAAACTCTTTTACAACAAACCTGACGAGGGAAGTTTGGAAGGTTGTGAGTTCATCACAGTAGACTATAGGCACCATATTAGGCCCATCGCCATCCCTGGGGATTCTTCGCGTCCAAAACCTAAACTAAACCAATTCGCCCAAACACTATCTAATGGTTTGAGCGCCCAACCTCCTCCAAATTTTCGAGAAGTAGGTACCTTCTAAGGTGTTTTCTTAAATTAATAAAAAATAAAAACTACATATAGCTAATCTAAGAGCCCACAGAAAATGTTGGGGGTGAAGATATAACCAAAATATTTCTACATGAATGTGGAGCACTGCACTACACACAGGACTTTTTTCGAATTATAGATTTTTTGTATAACCCCTTAAGTCCTCTCTTAAACGATAGAGGGTCTGATTTCAAAAATATAGCTCTCAGACGTTTGACGGACCCATTTTTTAATTACAAGACCCAGCTTGGTAGCCATGCGATCTCTTTACACAAATTCTACAAGCTGTGTTCTGGTAATCGAAGTTTAATCAATAGCTTTCGCACTTGGAATTGGGCTTTACCAAGGTTTCATTTTGTATCCTGATCAATTGCATGGACTGGCTGTTACACTGCTGAATTGGATGTGCTAGCTTATCAGTTCAGGCGTTTAGATTCGCATAAAAATGTAGGTCCTCTGAAAAATTAAAACACAAACAAATGATAACTAAGTTGGATCTAGGTTTCTTTCTAAATGGACTTGTTGTGCCAACCACTAACTTCTTTAGAGTGCAGTCCAATCTGCAATGCACCACTTACTTGTCATTTTAGTTTGATAAAATGTCTAAAGATGATCAGGGACTTTGCTCCTGAACTGATGAAAAGTTTATTATGATTGAAGTGTGAATTTAATTGTCATAATCAAATGCCTCCATTCCAAATTTTATACATCAAAGCCCATTTAACCACAAACGAAATACCTACCACTACCTACCAACTGTAACCATTCCCACTTCTCCTTAACAGTTCCCACTCAATCCAGTTTAACAACCAGAAGCATATCGACTCATTCGATGTTATCATTTAGTACACGTTCAAGAAAGACCACTCATTCCCCTTGAGAACAGTTAAACGAATATCGCCTATCCGCCACTAGATGTCTGTAGTTTCTACGTGCAATCCCTCCTCAAAAACAAAACAAAAAAGGGCGGAGCTCCACTCCATGGAATGAGTAACATAGCACGGAATGGTTATCATTACAATTCACCATCACAACAGGCGTTGACAATTTCCCATCCCCCGTCGAACAATTTATTATTACAAAGAAAACAGTTCTCGTTTTTTTCGTATTTGTATTTCTACCCCTAAGTAGATTTTGCGCATCTCGTCGCCTGAAACACAGTGACAGAGAAAGGCTGATCTCACTCGTTCGCACGGTGGATTTTCTGAGGGAAAATTTTCATCGCACATTCAGTTTCCTTGAGAAGTTCATGCTGAGGTGATGTTTGGATGGTAGTCTCGCTCTTAGCGTGTTTTACAACGGTTCAAGGGGTTTCGGTTTCTGGATGCAGTGCGGGTGTTAGATGCGAATGAGTGGGGGCGGTAAATTTTTTTTTTGCACAGAAATAGGGGAGTCTCGCTTGAGCGGGTGTACTGAGTGTATACCAAGGTGTGAGTGAATCTCACGCGATGTTTTTTTTTCGCGCTACGACACGGGTTTTTTTTTTTGCGGTGAAATGGTGGAAAGTGGATTTTGTTGATGAGGAGAACTGTACAGTTTTCCAAGCCCGATGACAGTGTGTGTGTGTGTTTAAGTGGTAGTGTGAGGGAAAATTGTGTTTTTTTCAGCGAAATAAAAATGGCACCACTTTGGAGGGGGGTGAAATTGCGCGGTTTTGTTCCATGGGGTGGGGTGAGAGTGCATGAGTTATGCCGCCGGTGGTGAGCACATGTTACAGGTACGCAAGCGCCTCCAAGAGGCGGAGTTTTTTTTAAGTTGTTTTGCGAAAATAAAGTAAGAAAACTTTTTTTCTGTTTCCCTTAACTCAAGCCATATTGAAAATTCAAAGGGGCGGTGGGGCGCGGGTATGTAGGGATAGGTAGCTACAAATTGTTTTCTTCAGTTTTCCACACTTACAAGTGGAATGAGGGTGGAAATGGAATGTCTGCAGTATGCTCTATCTCTCTCTCTCTCACTGGTATAGTTTGATGCCGGCGAATTTTGTGATGGCGTGGGATGCAGCATGCACCCCTCTACACAACCTGCCCTATTCCGTGTGTGCATTTGCATTTGCAGAACACACAAGACTTGGCTTGGCCCACCGGAGATGGCCTTCAGTGCGGAGTGAAGGTGGCTCATGTTTGTTGTCGTTGTCGACAGCGACGACGATGGTAATGATGATGATGATAATGGGCTATCTGTGTTGATGGTGGTAGTATAGATAAATTGGTATGTGTGCTGTTTGCCTATGATTTATCAGCGCAAGAGACTCCTTGGGTTATCCTGTTGTCGAGTCTTAGCCAGTTTCTAGTCGACAGCCGGTCTACGCAGTAGTTTTTCCTCCGTTACACCACACACTATTCGTAGGAAATTTTTCATATACCTATTCAAATCTTTGACACATTAAAAAAAAACGAAACAAGTGAATGACATGACAGTTGCTGTCTGGCATATTTTTTTTTTTCTGTTCATATCAGGTTAATCCGAAATTTTGGTTGTCAACGCGTCGCGAAGTTAATTTTTGTTAGTGTCCTTTCTGTTGGGGATGCAAACTCACCTTAGAAGCCCGCCATAAAATGTCCTTTCGTCGACTCGAAAGAACACAGTTTGCCAGAAAATAAGAGAGTGCTGAGAGGATGTGTCTTTGAATGTGCATCTCCTTTTTGACGGATTTATGAGAGGTAGAATGAGTCCAAGACTACAACCGCGCATCGGTGGGTTATCCTCAGCGGTAATAGCTCCAGATTTTGTAGTCACATTTCGCTAGTGAGACGTTTCGGTTGGATTGCGCGATAAATACCTACAAGTGAGACACCCAATGAATACAAGTGAACAAGTGTTATTACAATTATTCCATTTGATTGAAAGTGACAGTGCGAACTCAACCCCATCGTCAGCAGCAAAAAACGAAACCAAAACGTAAGTTCTATCAATCATTTCTTGAAAATTTCCTTGTTTTCTACTTTTTATCACATTTCAACTAAAAAAACAACCAAAAAATCATTTCAAACGAAAAAAAAAAATAAAAACCGATTAAAATACAAAAACAGAAAAAAAAACATCACTCCAACACACCAATGAAATGAAATTTCGTTCATGTCTTTGCTGACCTATTTAACGTGAGATACTTTGCGATCCTGATCGTGATTTCTTGTTTTGTGTATGCCAAATGAGAACGAAATGAGGGAATAGCGAATAAAATAACACAAAACATTAAATGGGAATGGGAAGCGAAACGAACGATATGTTACAAATGAAAGGCTTATAAGATAGACATGGGTATAGGTCGGTAGGTAGTATCATCTTGAGTTCGCTGAGAATATAAAAAAATAAATTAAAATAAAACGATTGAGAGATGAAATCCTGTTTAGAATCAGACGATGTAGCCTTGGGAAGGTATTTTGTTTACTTCAGTTGAATAAGAGGGTAGGTAGCTGTCGTTTTAATTTTTATTTTTATTTTGTGCTTATATGTCCTTGGGTTCGATGACGAGAAAGATTGAGGTACCTATAGGTACCCACTGAATAGTAGGTAGATTTCTACAAATTTGTTAGATTTGTTTATTTTTGAGATGAGTCACAGGCTGAGGATTATTTTTTTGTTCCAATTGGAATCAGCATCGGGTGATTTTCTAATAAGATAAATACAGTAGACTCTCGCTATCGTGAACACCGGTTAACGTGAACACTCGGTAACGTGAACAGATTTTTTTTAACATTGACATCTCTAAAACGTGAACAAACCATGAACACTCTAAAACATGAACAACGATTTCTGCTCCAAATAATTGTAAAATTCAAGCAAGATGCAATTTAAAATTTTTTTTTCTTGGTAAATCATCGTATTGTAAAGTTTTAAGGTAGCTACAAGACATTTCGTATTATATTTGGTCTGCTCCTATAGTTGTCCCTTGCAATAATTGTTACTGATTGTTTTATCTGCTCGGTTTTCGCTTGCACAAGTTGAAATCATTAGTTATCAAAAAAGCTAAAAATTCACGTTCATTTAAAAATTTTAACTGTCCAGAAGACTACAAGAGTTCAAAATCATTCTGGATGACGGCCGTATTCAAAGATTGATTTCATGAATCATTTGCACCACAAGTATGTGTGACTATAAAAAATCCACTTATAGATTAGTACTATGTAGATAGGTATTATCTGTTTTTTTTAGGTTTCGTCATTTAAATCATAATTTACGAGTGAAGGTTCTTCTGCTGTTGGAGAAACCTCCATCGCCTGCTCCGTAAAATGAGCTAACGACAGATGATCAATGTATTACTGTTATTTTTTTTTTTTTTTTTTTTTTTATAAGTAATTCACTGGTGCTCAAGGGGTTTTTGTTTCCTTATACATAATGCTAATGCACAGCACGGGTGGAAGGGTTAATAGGGAGGATAAAGAAGAGGTACTGGTGCTCACTGATGCGCATTCGATGTGTGACGGGTTTTGCGATACGTTTATGCTCCCAAACTTTACTACGTTAATCCAACCCATGGATCAAAATGCCATCAGAATAACAAAGCTTTACTAGTCTACTAGTCTAAAAAAAATAAAAATGCATACATTTTTAAATTCCTACTGTGGGATTGTCCTATAGTTTTGGTAAAATTCAACCTTCGCAAACGTGAACTCTCTCGCAAACGTGAACTGGCTTGGTTTTTAATTGTTCACGTTATCGAGAGTCTACTGTATGTAGATACGTCATGTTGTTTCCTGCATTCTTTTAAATAATTGTTTATAGCCAGGTAGATCATTTTCAAATGTATACTCAATTAATTTCTTTGGGTAAACCTCCTCTTGTCTCTATCAGTATTTCTTAGGTATAGGTAGTATCTTTTTTTTAATAGGCCTTGCCAATAATCATTTTTAACCTTTAACTTCAATATTTTGATGGTCAGAATAAATAACTTTACCTATTTGGAAATTTTCGCCATTGGGTCGTATGAATAAAAACTAGCATTTGCTTTGAGTAAAAGGTGGTAGCAAAGTAAAAGCACTTAGCAATTGCTTTGAATCGGTATGAATAAAAACTTACTTTGCTAAAGTAAGTTCGAAAATTCGAACAAAGCATTTACCTACTTCACTGCATGTGTCCTTCCCTTGCAGTTTCTGTCAAAATTTGAATTTGAATTTTAGAATAAAAAAAAACAATTTTTGAGGAAAAATAAACAAATGATAAACTAATTTAATAAAAAAAATTCACATAAATACGAAAAAAAAAGTTAAATCTATGATGAAGAAGAGTATTTGGAAGAGTACTGGTACGCATAAGTGCATAACCTATATTCGATTACAAATTAATTGCTCTGCAGCTGACGATGAGGAATTTCCATCTACTTCTATCTCCAATAGTGATCAAATAGTGGTATTCGTGCAAACGTCAGAAGCAGTAGGAATGATTTAATTTTCTGGATATTTGAAGGAACACCACCCCGCGTCTCCAGATTTTCTTCTAAAAGTAATCTACATTTCGACGCGTGAAACGATACAGTTGCTTAAAGTTGTTATCGTAACCAATTCTTCTTAGCTTATACTGTTTTTTTTTTTCACGAACGTTAGCAACAGTAGGGAAAACAGCTAAAATGTGCAACTTATCGCATCCATTTTTGTTTCTTTCACAAGCAAAAATTATTTTAAATTATTTTAACTGTATGTATTTATAAAAAAACACTGCAACTCACAAGGCTAGACTGTTTTTGCAAAAAAAATGTGCGCGCAAAATATTTAGCAAATGCTCTGAGTCAACAAAATAGCAGACTCGGAATTTTCGTAGCAATTGCTTTGTCTTCCACGTTTTATTCATACCAATCTGAGTAAAAGGTCGGTGGCGCCGCTTTTCGAAGATGTCAAAAGTTGGAGTTAACTCAAATCAGTTTTTATTCATACGAAACTTAGCAATTGCTTCGATTTTGACATTTAGTCTGAGTAAAAGCAATTGCTACGTTTTATTCATACGACCCATTGTGTCTTCGTAAAAGTTAGACTGAACACCAAAAATTATTATTTGTATTTACTACCTAGAGCGCAATGTCACTATGTGAACACTGGCAGTCGCGCATTTTATTCATTTGCCCCGTTTTCAATTTAAATTACTTGCAACATTTTTAAAATATACAGTCTATTCTATATGAATTGAATAGGTATCCACAACGATATCTTCTTATCCAAAGAGAATAAGTAGGTATAAATTTATTTGCATTTTTTAAATGTTTGTTAGGTAGATATGACCGGTGTTATTATATCATTGGGATGGGTTTTTTCCCCGAAAATTGTGGAAATTCGCCCCCACATAGGTATTTTTGACAGAAAAACTATGCTATGACACGCATTCTATAGTATGTTTTGGGTACGAAATTAAATGAATGTGTTGCCCGCAAGATCATTTTCTACTTAGCTTAAGAACATGCCTTTCATGAAGTTCGCCGAATCAGGTACCTACCTCTACCTACCTAATATTTCTAATTTTGTGAAAAGATGTAGGTTGTTAGATCCGTGCCGGATCTGTTTCGTAAAAATGTTGCCATTTCTTAATATATAGCTAGTAAAATTGGATCGATAGGTACCTATACCTACGATAGAACAACGCATTTTCATTGCTGAGCAATATTTTTAAGAATTATGAAGGTTTGTCAGCTACAGTCCGCAATTTTCGAACAAAATCATCTTCAGTGATGTGAACAACATTTGGATTGAAGAAGACGGTGCCACATGCCATACAGTCAGAGAAATATGTAATTCAATTTTGTAGGTACTGCACGAGTCATTTCCTAATCGTGTAATAGGCCGTTTTTGCGATCAGAATTGGCCATCCAGATCCTGCGATGTAACGCCATTGGACTTTTTTTCTTTGGGTTTTTTTGAAGTCAAACGCCTTGAAAGAGGAATTGGGAGGTAGATTAATGAAATTCAGCCACACTTATGCGAAACGATCATAGAAAATAAAATAAAAGAGTACCTTACGTACGTCCTTGCCAGCAAAGCCGTGGCGGCCATTTATCTGATGTGCTATTCCTTGGCCCCACGAACAAAGTCCCAACTGGAACTGACTCCCACTAGCCAAAATGAACTAAGTCCCACCAAATAAGTAAGCTTGGGAGTAAGTTCATTTGGGACTTAGTTCATAAAGAACAAATTCTTTCTATTGGGTTTTAATTCATTCTGATATTCGGACTTTGTTCATTCTAGAGTTGGGACTTAGTTAATCTTTAGATAGTTCCAGTTAGGATTTTGTTCGTAAGGCCCTATTCCACACATAACCCCAATCTGTATAGGTACTCTATGAATCAATAAAAAATGTAGGTAAGCTTTCTAATTAAAAATCTGTATTTTCTCTCAAAATTACATTTTGCTTGACATATTATTACTCGGTTATAATTAACCAACCAGCTCTGTTGCAAATATATCTATAGCTAGATAATGGCAACCGTAAATTGTTGTTAATCTGTTTTTAATCAAGTGCATTTAACCGTCATAACATGACAGTTTCTATAGAAACAACAAATTATTTATTTTTTTTCACAATAATTTGGTAGTTTTAGCCCAGCAATCATTTTAATCGTTTAAGGAAATTTCTCTGCCTTCATTGCATCTGAGGATCTAAGTGTTAAATTAAGGTGAACATTATACTAAATATGTATTCTTTAAAGTTAATAATAAGTGCTTCAAGCAATATATTTCCTTTTTCTTCACAATTTTCTACCATAAAAATTCATATGAAAAACAAAATTTCCCACGATATGCTAACACTGGGTATATTATAAGAGTGACTAAAATTTTGTTTAAGCAAAGAACGAAATGTCAATTTTTGCTTGCATAAAAAATCAAACTATGTAGGTACCTGCATATTAGATACCAAAAAAATAAGCAAATTTCACAAAAAAATCTAAGGACTAACATTTTTTATATTCTGTCACAAAATTTGTGAAGTTAGTATTTACATGCCAACGCTGTATATGTTGATCTTCATACCTCTGCTCTATTTGCATCTCTGAATTTTAGAACGTTTTTCATAATTGCATATGTGGGTCTGAGCAACAAATTAAGAGGAGTCTTTCGCTTTTCCAGCTAGCTAGCTCAACTTAAATCCAGTTAATATCCTATAAAGACATAGATTAGATACTTAAGTAGAGTGCGTTATATGGGATGGGACCTCAATTAGGAAACATGTTCGACGAAAGTAGCCCTATTCCCGCTTTAAACGTTAGTATAGACTTGTTTCAAGAGTAATACAACTTACAACAATGTATGTTTAGATGAAACACTTATTTTATAGAGGCCTACGACCCGAGAGGAGTAAGTTCAAGTAAGTTCATACAACGGACGAGAACACAAGTCTGAGTGACTGAGCATTCTTGGGACGAGAACGCTTTGAAGCACTAGATACACATAAGTCTTTCCTGAAAGTGACAAAAAAGACGAACTGTACAGTCTGAAGATCGACTTTTTTTCAAGTAGGTCGACAATAACATTAACAAGTCAAATAAAATTATACAATTATCGGAATGTATAACTTCCAGTAGGTATCAGTATTGTAAGTGAATTTTTGGCGAAGGGATCAGTTCTCATTCTTTAAGGTCCTATTTCCAAATTGGAAGGTTGCTTTTTAGAGTTATACATACTACATTCAGCCGAAAGTGATCTTATCAAAAACTCCAGATACATTCCTTCCATATTCTTTGCTTGCATTTTGGACTGCTTCATTTGTACTCCGATTCATATCCATTTGCGGCACGATCGCAAATATTAGCTGTCAAATTACGATTTATTTGTCATAGTGTAGGTATGGCTTGTGCGGCGGGATAGTGTAAAAAAATAAAGAAAACCTACGTGAAGAGCTCAGTGGTCAGTGCCGGTGCATTATTCGATGGTCATGTTAAAAGTATGCCCGTAACGCGGTTTCAAGACATGACATGCAATACACGGTTTGAGGTAGACATGTTCTTTTGTTCTTTCTTTCGAAAATACAGGATGTCGACTTAACTTTTAAAAATCAGCTTTCCAAACTCTATTCTATAACCGCTCGTACGTCATATCTACCCTCGATTTCTCAGTGAGAACTGTAATAGGACTGCGTTAGAGTAATCCAGCTTGGCTTAAGGTATGTTTTAAGGAATATTTCAGGCATAAGTGGATTTTCGCCTTTCTTTGTCACTCACTGCTAAAGCCGAAAAGCAAAAAAAAATATTATAAAATATTTTAAAGTCCGCATTTCAGGCATAGGTGGATTTTCGCCTTTCTGTGTCACTCACTGCTAAAGCCGAGAAACGAACAAAAAATATTCCAAATTTCGTCCAGCCCTAAGTCGCCTTTAATTATCTCAGAAAGGTTTACCATAAATAAATATTTGGAGCATCATATATATGACCCTACGGTCTAACTTCCCAGAGTTGTTGTTTTTCGGACGTGTGGCATGTCCAGGACACACTTTCTTCAACGATCTGAGTGATGCCATTCATAGCTCTATAGAAGGAAATGGTTTCGGTTGAGCAATCAGCAAATGTATCCATTCCATGATCAAGAGTCTGCAGTTTTCTCATCGAGTGCCACTAAAAACGCTATCTAATTTAGGTGTCATAAACAAATAAATTTACAAAAATTCAATTCACCATTCAGATGAAGAAGGTTGCCCCTATTTCCCTCCACAAAGACCACGAGTAACCTGCCCTGGATATCCATAAAATAAATCCACCAACTCCATGTCGAGTGAACCTACTTTCTCAAATTCGAATTCAGTAGCTAAAACTCGCCGATCATCAGTAAACAAAAACAAAAACAAAACCAATAACAAGACAAACAAACAACAACAAGTCAAACAAATAAAATATATATCGAGGAGATCGAGAAATGTAACCTCGCACAAACGACCGACCGACCGACGAGTACATATAAGCCCTCCATATCAATGCAACATTGTATTCTGTATTTTATGAGGTTTTTTCTTCGGATAAGCACACAGGAACCCACTTATTGGTTACATAAAACACCAAAGACTCCCCGGGACGAGCGGTCACGCGGGACACTCAACTCTTGAGAGCATGCAACTCTCCTTATGGACGCAGTGTTTGTCATGTTTGGTTGTGGCTCTTGCGTCCTTTTATTTTTCTCAATGCCCTTCGTCGTACACGTCCAAACGTATAGTTGTGGCTCAGCAGCACTAAACAATCTTGTTTATGTCCACCTCTGTAGCGGAGAAGAAATTCTTCGTTTATCGACGTACGAAAAATATTTCGCCTATATCGGCCGTTTGGTTGGGTTTGTTATTGTCCATTTCGTCACACATATCCAGTATCCACGATGTAAAATGTTTTACAACCTTTCATCACAGTTCGACAAAACAAAAAAAAAAATCCCTTGGATCCGAATCGTAGGAAAAACAAAGTATTTTTGTCCAAAAGACAAACAAAACATATAGCTCTACACAAAGAAAAAGTCCTTCTTCACACAAACACAATCCTTTGAGGCGCACAACAACATAAAAGACAAACGTCGTGGACCCCATCAAGAACTGGTTCCAATGAGATTTCTCGCGATTTACCTGTTTAGTTGGAAGCACAGCATCATCATCATCATCATCATCATCAAAAAAAAAAAAAAGGAGACCAAATCAAAGCCATGGAGAAAACATTAAAACGGTAATAGGTATATATACCTATAAGTACACAGAAAGGAAATCGCGCAGATACCTACACTTGGCCAGAAGGACTCGCCACTCGCACAACACAGAATAATCATAATAATCAACCAAAGGGGCAGGAATCGGTTGTTTTTGGACTCTGGAAATTGGGCCACTTCGATGCAATGGCTTTGCTCGAGAAAGAGAAAGTTGTGCGTTCCCTTTACTTGGAGGGCCACTGATGGACAGGCTCAAGTGACCCTTTAATGGGATTTTCGGTTTTTTTCTTTTGGTCGCTGTTGGAATGCCTCCGCGTAAGCTATAGCACGGGCAATTATGGGTAAGAGCTGGAATGATAGTTTTTCGTTGATTTCCTTGTTGTTTTGGAATTCGTTTTTTTCTTTTCCTTGCTCCGAAATGATTTAGTTTGAGGATAAATTATACGCGTTTTAATGGGGTCGCTCTAAATGGTTTAAGGAAGAGAGAAAGAGATCTTTGCAAAGGCTTATCGGGTAATGCGTGATGAAGGAAATCACGGTACAATAAGTGAACTGGTTTCAGCAAAAGACTTGATTGAGGGAACCGATTTCTGTTGAGGTTTTATTTTTTTCATGGAAATAATTACCCACAGGAGTAGATTTGAGGGTGAATATTTAAATTTATCTGGTGATACTTAAAATTGTCTACTTCGGCGAAACTCTGATCAAAATATGCGCCTTACCCACAAATAGTTTTTAAATATTCACTTTAAATTCATTGTATATTACAGTATCTATTGGCACCGCGCAGTGACACAATATTTCTGTTTTATACGCCCTAGCGAATTTTTCAGAGAACAGCCACCTAGCCTAACAAAGTGTATACCTAAACCTCAAACTTGCAATGTAAATCCCTACTTATTAAAAGATACACTTAGCTATACAGGCAAATTGTTTATTAGGAAGCCAGAAGCAGTCGTAGCTCTAGCTAGGTCTTTGTTTTTGACAATATATTTTAAGTTTCCAGGTGTCACAGTCACAGACTTTAGAAAAACTATCCCAGTGAGAGATGTGGGAATTAAAAAATGTTATCAAGAGTATTTTTCGTTATCTACAAGTGTAAACCTTTTACAAATAAACCCTAGACCCTAAGAATCTGTATACATACTATGCATTAATTTATGGACACGGGTTAAAAATTTCAAAGTATACGGATATACGGAGCTATTCATATTAGATATACTCTCAAACGATCGTCAGACGTAAAACAAGACCTTTCGGTGTTATCTGGAACGGAGCCTAGTTATCACCAGGTTTAGAGCATCAATCTACTCAAAACTGAATGGAAACTAAATTTCTCTGAGCTCTATACATATAGAAACTAATACATTTTCATTACCATAGACGGGTTTCCAGCTAATTTCAAAAATACATTTTCTGTTGCATACTTTACGGTTCTTCATTTCAAAATGCTAGGATGAGGTGAAACTTTTCTGATTATCCGCTGAACAAATATTTTCGACTTAGGTATCAACTTTAAATTAGTTCGACAAAGAGCTGTCCAACTTTGACATGTTCTCTTTTTAATTTACTACTTTTTTCAAGGAACAAATACAGTTGCACACCTATAAAAATATTTGACGAATTTCTACGTAAGTTTTCTTATAACGAATTTGTAATGAAAGTGAGTTAGGCCACGAGGTTATATCATGTGTTGGAAAATTCTACAACATACCTAAAAATTGTTGATGGTTGAACAACTTTGTAACGCAGGGTATTAGTGGTTAGTATGGGGGACCAACCCCCGAAAAACGGAAATTATATCTATCTTAAAATTATTTACACCCACCTCTTCTCCAGCTCTGTCAAACTTTCGAAAATATTAATGTAATGAATAAAAAAGTTTTACAATACAGGATATAATGTTGATTCCCTTCCATTTCATTCTGAACATTTTAAATTAACCACACAAGTTAATGGTTGTGAGAAGCGTTACCTAGGGTCGTATATGAACCTGTTGCGCAAATTTTTTTGTCTAAACTTTCCAAATTTGAGCAGAACAAATTCAATATTGAATGTTCCTATGCCAGGGAGATACTGCACGGATTAAATTACCGAAAATCTTGCAGCCGTAAGTTGTTCAGTTCAAAATGCACCACATCAGTTGACTCCATAATGGTTCACAGGAATTAGGAATCTTTCAGTCCATATTGTGTGCGAATTATAGCTAGCGTAGTAAAGATCTTGGCGTACACCCTTACAATTATTACTCTCAGATGTTTGTCAGACATTCGCGAGAAGTGGCGCGTGGCGCAGTGGAAAAATCTTTCAGTCTTCTGTGGATAGATCAGGAGAGTCCTCGCTTAGTAGCCCACTACGCTAACTACTAAACCACTGCGCCCAACGTATACGTTATAGAAATAGTTTGCACACAAATATGTTCGAGGAAACCTTGTGTGACCTTCTTTAACAAGAAACTTATTATTTTTGCTAAATGTGTAATAATAATAATTTGCGCAAAATTTAGTCAGCACTGCGGCTTAAAACATGTTTCTGATTAAAAGCCACCTTCTACTTCATTCAACTTAGCCTTACAAGAAATACATATGTATCTATAACTGTAACAAATTAACCCATAAATTTGAAAAATTATTAGACAAACGACCAACTTTTCCAACTACATGCTTGCATCTTTAATTACCACCATAAGCAGTTGAAGCAAATTATAAATAAAATTAAATAAACTATATAACACACGTCACCATAGCTATTCTAGTTTATATGAAAATGTTTGTAACTAAAGTTACCATACCTACATTCAAATTGAATATAATAGTGTAACATGATCTTAAGGAAAACATTTTTAATTAAAATAGAAAAAATAAAGAAAACCAGAAAAATCAAATGAGGGCAGACATTTAAATTGATTTGGAAGTTTATTACTCGTTAGAGAGTGCAAAACGATATGATTTGTTTATTTTATTGGATAAGGCGAAATTGAATGTGCAGATTCCAATTAAAGGAGCTTAACTTATACGATTATATGGATATCAAGTTGTGTCTTGTCTGTCGCTATCGTGTAATACCTACTTATTGGCGCAATTCAAGTTTTTAAATGGGAACTATTGACATTGAGCCTCACCAATAATCATTTTTAAACTCCAATTTACATATCTTTTGAAGGTCACAATAGGAAATTTTATATGAAAGTGTTCGTCATTGTGAGATGGAAAATATTTATTTTTATTAGCTTTAGTTCTTCTATTTATAATCCGCGGTACTAATAATCATTTTTAGTGTCCAGACTAACTTTTACGAAGTCACAATGGCGAACATTTTTATATAAAAGTATTGTGTCCATCAAAATATTTAAGTTGAGGATTCGAAATGATTAGCTATTGGTAAGGCCCAACATGATTGCGCTGCTTGGGTCTCAGATTCGATTCCTACATAAATACAAATTATATTTTAAGGGTATTTCCACACCTAATCGTCTGACTAACATCCGAGAATATACCTGTCTTGGAAAGATCCTCTTTAAGCCGGTAAGACTCAGCATACAATGGTACATAGGTCACTTCTACTAGTCTCAAAAATAATACCTCATACAAACGAATAAAATAGTTGAGATAAGCTAGGATTAGGGACCAATATGGACCTTTAGCGCAAACTATATATTTTTTTAATTTAGGCATATTCTGCGTTAGATAATTGAAAATAATTTTTAATAATTAAAATGCGTTTTTGCTTGTTGGTTTGTTTGTTTTTTTTTTTTTTTTTGTTAGTTTGTTTTTACTCACCTTAATATTATAACTAGGTAGTACCTAAGTAGATAGCTACAAAAAATGTACATGACTGGTCCTAAATAACTAGATACTTTCTACTGTATCTAATCGTTGTAGATATGGCAAACCTACTCTTTAAGAGCGAAACTAAAATTTCCTATTTTACCTCGTGTTTAGGTATTTGAACAAAGGAGAAATGAAGTTTAATGCAAACCCGAGTGTGGGGCAAACCCGAGGGGCGTGGGGGGTGTCGCACCCCCCCACGATTTTCAAGAGTCGGCAAATCAACGATCAATTTTCAAAAATTAGGTCTTAAGTTTGGATTTCCATTAGGTATGGGTTTTTAAACTTGTAAACCTATACAAAAGTCCTCATTTTAAAAGGTTCCACATGAACTCCTTAAAATCGGTGAAATCTGAAACTGAACTGAAATCCCTAAAATTTAGCGAGTTAAGATTCGATTTTAAAAAAGACGGTCGGCATCGGTGAATTTGCCGACTGAAATCCTTAAAATTTAGCGAGTTTAGATTCGGTTTTAAAAAAGACGGTCGGCATCGGTGAATTTGCCGACTGAAATCCTTAAAATTTAGCGAATTTCGATTCGATTTTAAAAGGACAGTTGGCATTTCTAATTTGAGTTTAAATTCGAAGGAATGTGTTATTCGCTAGTTCGCGGTTTATTGATGTGGATTGCGAACTTTAACAATTCGCGACAAACGTGTGTTTGGGCCATCAAAATGTATTAAGAAAATAAGTTTATCAACGAAATTTCGAATTCCAAACTTTTTGCCGCGAACGAAAACACCCTTGGCGCGAATTGTCAAAGTTCATTCGCAATCCACATCATTTAATTAGCGTTCCACAAACTAGCGAATAAAACATTCGTTCGAACTTAACCTCAAACTAGACATTGTAGAAACTGATGGCCGGAATTCGCGAACTTCCGCGACCTATAAAAGTGTTCATGTGAACGGGCTGACAAAACTTGCGAATAGTCGTTCGATCGTAGGTAGTTGGTCGCTCTTATGTGAATGGTCCTTTAGGTATTAGCCCAGGGGAGTTCCTGTTAAGATTGGTCAAAATTGGACAAAGGGGCGTGGCGCCTCCCATACAAAAAACATCTTCTATGGAGTGAAACTCGTTTATGTTAGATATAACTCGATAACCGCTGGGCCGATTTTCATGATTTCTATACAGTCGGCAAGTTCCTGAAATAAGTCGGCATTTCAATGAAATTCACCCCCCCCCCCCCCACGGCTCGAACCCTCGCTACGCCCCTGCTTAAGGGCAATAAATAAAACAAAGCAGATTTTTTTGAAACTAAAATTATTATAGATATTATGACAAGTATCTATAGGTACGGAACATTTAAAATAAACTGGAAAAGCTATAATTTCAACCATTCAGACTCGGCATAAAATTGTAGTTTCCTTTCATTCGTCCCAAAAGTAAATAACTTACAAACGGGCCTAGGCATAGGTTCACATACGCACCTATGTATATATTTTATTTATTGTGTAATATAAGCTTTTGAGAATATTGTATTACATATCTATTATAAGACATTTTTTGATGTCCTAGTGACCTAGTGTACTTTTTTGAATTAGTGCTATCTTTGAAGAATTCTGAAAGTTCGCAAGGAAAAGGGTAAGAGAACAACAAAAACTGGCATTACTCGATTTATACTGCCCAACAACCGATTAGTGCCCCCATTAATATCATTCAATAGTTTTGCAACTAATTTCCTTTTATGGTCAAAGTGGGAAAATTCGATCTCAAAAAGGGGGGTCAAAGTTTGTATGGGAAATTTCTTATTTTTTATCCCATGGACTTCAAAGTCGGTTTGTGTACTTTACGTAAGAAATAAAGAAAATAGTTTTTTCCAATTTTGGAAATTTAGCTTTGGGCCTAATTTATTAGCGACTTGAAAAGGGGCATTCGGTTTGTATGCGGGGACAATTTTGTTCATCCTATCGAGCGAATAGCAAACACACAATAGGTACTTCTGTAACGGGAGCGAAGCCGCGGATAAATTTTGGTTACCTATATAAAGGTCTTCACAAACCAACGCAAAACGCGAAAGCGGGAGCGGGACCGGGAAATAAATACATGGCGATGGCAATATAGCCCACGCGAAATTCGCTCTCGCTTTCGCATTTTCGCGTTGGTTTGAGCAGACCTTTAATTTGCGTTGTGGAGTGAGTAAAAATCAAAATCTTGTACATATTGTGCACTGGTCACTATTTGCTTATCCACCTGTATTTTACAATAGAATTCACACTGTGCTAGTGTCATTTCCATTTGGGGATTGGTCTAATAGGAGGTATTTGGTTTTAATGTACATACTTGAATTCAAATGCAATAAATGACATTTGATGGATGGAAATATTCTCTAGATATTGAATTTGATTGTAACGAGTAAAAATATAATTGGCTTGATTAAAATTTTATTCATTCTCTTTGTTCCGGATCCGGACTCGTGAGTCGATTCCTTGGTTTTATTGCATTTAGTTTTGATGACGGACTCAGTGTAATATACAGCAGTAGGTATAGTTCTCCTTGGCTAAGAAACCACACCTGTCATTGGGCAGCCTTTTGCTGCTGAGAAGAGCACAGTGCGAGTATAAAGATGTAATTAATTGTAATTTAATTTTGTAGGTAAGGTATGTAGTGGGCGCAGTAGCGCAGCGGTTAGTGTGCTGGGCTACTGTGCGAGGGATCCCAGGTTCGATCCCCGGAAAAACACAAATTACATCTTAAGGTTTTTTCTACTGCGCCACCTCTCGCGAACGTCTGACAAACATCCGAGAGTATGACTGTCCTGAAAAAGCTTCTCAATTCAGCCGTTCGGATTCGGCATAAAATTGTAGGTCCCTTCCATTCGTTCCAAAAATAGAAACTCACACAAAATGAATGGTTGCGAGAAGCTAGGCCTTGGGTGTCTACCGCCTGTTGCGCCGCCTATTTATTTATTTTTAAGGTATGTACCATGTGCGCGTATCCATCCTCTTCGCCCTTACCATATCCAAAGTTAAGGTTTCTTGTGGAACAAACTGAACCTGAAGTGTGTAGATCAGCTGCTAAACCAAAGATTGAGATACACATCACAAAATAAAACAATTTCTAGAATTTTATAAAAGTGTCTATAGTTTGAAATCTGCGAATTAGCTAAATGCCAAATTTTAGAAAATTTGTATGCCGACTATAGTAAAGGTTTAGAATTTATGTGTGTTTGGGTAGATAAACAGTAAACAAAAATATAAGTTATATTTTATAAATAAGTACAAAAATGCACAACTTTTCTATAAAAGGTTCAATATAATTGAGAAAATAAGGTATATAGATATAGTCAAAGCATTCATAAACCAAATTCTCATATTTTAACCATGATAAATGAAATATCTATATCTTGGCTCGGACGTCGAAAGATGTTTCAGACATAAAATATTCAGATTTAAATCATTCACATATCATCTACTTACACTTTCCTAATATTTTTTTTAGACGTCCTAGGTAATCGTAATTTTATCGTTAGCCAAAACGAAATATGTCAAAAAAAAGATAAAATACGACGACAACAAAAATAATTACTTTATCTATATATATAAAAATTGAGCCTTAAAATGTTTGTCGCCGATTCACGCTTTAACGCATTTACCGTTCTTAACCAAACTTTCGCACATCTTTGGTATTGGTCCATACATGAATCCTGTGAAGTTTGGTCAAAAATGGACAAAGGGGCGTGGCACCCCCCATACAAAAAAAACATTCAAAATCGTATATATCGAAAACCACCAAATCGATTGAGCTCAAACTTACAGATAATATTAGTTATTGGCCCTGGAGTTGTCCTGTGAAGTTTGGAAAAAATTGGACAAAGGGGCGTGACACCGCCCATACAAAAAAAACATTACAAATCTTATATCTCGAAAACAGCCGAACCGATTGAGTTGAAACTTACAGACAGTCTTAGGTATTGGCCCAGGAGTGTTGCTATGAAGATTGGAAAAAATTGGACAAAGGGGCGTGACACCGCCCATACAAAAAATATCTTGAATACCGCCGAATCGATTGAGTTGATACTTACAGACAATTTTAGGTATTGGCTTAGCAGTGTTTCTGTAAGATTGGTCAAAATTGGACAAAAGGGCGTGGCACCGCCCATACAAAAAACATCTTCTATGGGGTGAAACTCGATTATGTTATAACTCGATAATCGCTGGGCCGATTTTCATGATTCATTTTTTTTCGTATTGCTGTATTTCAGGTTTACGCAGAAAGAAAATTCCAGAAAATCAATTTTTTCTCATTTTTCGAATTTAACTAAGGAACATTATTATCTAGGATCTATAAACAATACAATTTCTTTGCACGGGCAAAGCCGGGCGGGTACAGCTAGTTAGCAATAAAAAAATCCATTACGGTTGTCATCCATTCGGTTGTATCCAAGAATTGGTGGCATATAGTTCTCATCGCTCAGTTGGGCGAAGTGGTACCTACCTAAACCGATTAAATCGATTGGAAAATTTACAGCGAATCGAAGTGCAGATTCGTTTCCTGCCAGGAAAAAGAGGAACACATATACCTAGGTATACGGAGATTTGGTTGTCAGAATTCGACTGTTGATCAGGTGATGAATAAGTAACGTAGTTCGAAATATTAGATACTATGTATGTGTATGTAATTATAAAAAAAAGTATGCATTTGATAGTATAACGTTTTTTTGGACACTATCATTTTTTTTTTTAAATACTTCTCCCGGGAAAGGCGAACCTATAACGCTTCAACAGCGCCCCGAGATGCTTGCAGATGTATGTTAGTTCTGCACTTAAATTGCTGCAAATTGTATACTTCTGGAAATATATCCCCAGGAAGAGAGTTCCAAAGTTTGCTTGTCCTGTAACAGAAGGAGTTTTGGAAATTTGATGTCTTCGCGGTTGTCAAGTGTACTGTATATGGTCATGAGCATTAGCAGCCTGTCTTGTGGGGCGCCCAAAAGTTGCATTTCGAGGGATAATGTCTTTGAGTTCCTCGGAACATCTACCATGGAAGTACCTATAGAACAAGCATAGGTCAGCGACTTGTCTTCTGTGTACCAATGGTTGTAGATTCGATGTGAGAGTAGGGTTTCCAATAAGTCGAACTGCTCGTCGCTGTATGCTGTCAAGTAGGTTAAGTGAATGTTTTGGGGCCGAGCTCCATATATGGGAACAATATTCCAGGCCTGGCCTAACCTGAGCTTTCGTAGAGAAGGAGAAGTTGCTAAAGAACCTCTTTGCTCTAAATAGGTACCTATATACCTATACCATCCTAACCTGTCTAGTTTGGTGATTTTTCTGTTTGTCACTCATCACTTTTTTGTACATACCGCAAATAGCCAGTTTCCAAAATATAGGTAATGTATACTCAATGGATTTTAGTGAGATTTTTTTTGCAAACAATTCAGAAAACCTGAAAATGATAAGACATAGCTACATAATTTCAAATCATGATTATTTTAAAAATAATAATCAAAAAATAGGTAATAGAAAGTACATAACATATGTATTTTATTTTGCAGAAATTTCGAAATTTTTAGTATATTTTCGACCACATCGACTGTATACACCTGGGTGTAGATTTACATTTACCCGAAGTTGTCTGTAGAATTCGTCTTCAAAGATTGTTAAATCCAAGGATAATATTGACAATATGCACGCACAAGTAGAATCTTGTGTTTGTTTGCATTGCAATCACTTGTTTCTGTAATAGGAAAATAGTGTAAGATGTGTGTGTTCAATGGTTCAATTAATGAAATACAATTTCTACAACGAACACCCCGCTATCAGGATAAGGAATTTTTATACCCGGTACCACACTGTGGTGAGGGTATATTCACTTTGTCATTCCATTTGTAACGCCCATAAGGAGGCGTTGTAGGTATGACAAACTATATATATTATTGATCAGCATCACTTTCTTAGTCGATCTAGCGATGTCCGTCTGTCCGCATGATTACGGCCGTAATTTAAGAGCTATCGACTTGAAAGCTCTTGGTACGTAAGCTTTTATCCACCAAACTGAGGCTAAGTTCGAAGATGAGCAAGATCGGATGAAAACTACTACTACCTCCCATACAAAAATATCAGATTTATATAGTTTTTTATGTTAAAAATTAAATTTAAATAGCTACAGTAAAGATAGCAAGTTTAAACTTTGAACATATTGTTTTAATAATACATATGTATATAACTAGATATACTTACATATTGGTATAGGTAATCGTTGGCAAGTCACTCAACTCACTCTATCGAGACACTCACTAATCGGATTGGAATTGCATTTAGACATTTTTCTGTGTAAAATGATCAATAACCAAGACTTTGACATAATCGCGTGTCGTCTATATAAGAATGAATTTTCGATTCACCTCCCTCAACTTAATTATTAAGCTCAGGTTTGGGTATAGGTACGTATGTGTATTTTAGGTAGTTCATTACACATTCAATAGACAGCCTTCAATTTCATTAAAATGTGGTTTGCTCAATTTATAAGACATACCCAACTAAATCTACTTTTAAATATATTTCCTAACAGCGACAGCTATTCTATTATTATAGTCTCATGAATTCTATACATCGCATTAGGAAGCAACAAGCAGCTTATGAAAAAGTGAATCCATCTAAATCACCTCCCTCATATGAAATCGTACAAAGTCAGACTATACCTACCTCCCAACAAACAGGCTGCATGGTTCCAAAATCACTTTGAAAACCACATCACAGATATCCCCATTCATCCGTTTATCTGCACTTTCTAGGAAAACATCCCTCTTCAACACCAGGACAGCTCGTCATATCAACAACATCCATGCACTTCGTCCTTCGCGTCCCTCCTGCCAACTGACCACATAGCCCAAAACGAGCAATTCTATCTCACAATTCTATCTCACAATTATTCAATTTAGAAGTCATATCCACAACAATTTCCCCCGAAAATGCCCTTAGAAGGGATGAATATTTCAACAGAGTCACCCTTCCTCTGTCTCTCCTGCTCTCTTCAGTATAGAGTATCATTTATACAAATATCAGCATCATCAGACAACATGAGAGCGCGCAAATCTTTATTCATCACATTATAAAGTTATCAAATTGTTATTAAAATTAACCCTGACCTTCAAAACAACAAAATGACCAACACAGGCAACTGTACACCTATTATAACTGCTGCTGTCCCACGATAGAAAGACAAACAAACAATTTTCTATTTTCCATCCACAACGAACTAATTGGTGCGAAAATTCCCTCCAATCGTATATGGTATCGGGGTTCTACTCCACCCCTAGGTATCAAGCGTTTAAGTCATGTGATATTAATAGCCCATACATGTAACACCCACAATTTTTCTTTTTCTTTTCGGGTTTTCTCTCTCCTTTTTCCACGGCGCGGTGTGTTTTGTTTTGACGTCGTTTTTCTATTCCGATGTGAGAACATACAAATAATTTTTCCATTTCATATTGCATTCAGAATAATAAATTGTAAGTATGGGGGGTAGCAAGCTATACTGGTGGATAGGATACTATCTGAATTCTGAATAGCGAAAGTCACCTCAAAAGAGAGTGGCGACTGGCGAGTGGTGAGTGTTGAGACTTGTGCGCAGCAATTACTTGAATCCCCTCTGAAACCAGCACACACAGTTGAAAATTTACCAATTTATGATTATGAGCAATGAGCCTGAGCTGAGCACCCCTTTTCGATTAGGTATAGTGAACCGGCCGGTTTCATTCATTTTGTAAACTGCTTGCACGGGGGATGATGTAAAAGTAAAACAAAAGGTTTATAATTTGCAACCCTTGATCGAGGATACCATGTTTGATTTCTACATTTTTGCAGACGTGGTATGGTGAGTTAAACACCCCACCCCACACTCCATCGCGGATGCAAGTTCCACTTGAGCGAGCTGTTAAACAGGCAAAAATAAACTCGCGGTTCCGCTTTGTTAAACGGTCTTGTGACGGTGTGCAATGCATTTTTTCACCATACTTTTCACGGCATGGTCGGGAGCACTTGAAAGTGTTCAAATCATCCAACACAGAACACACTGCACCGATAGGGGGGATTTTTGCACACAAAGATACACCCTTCATTGCGCAGATACATTTTTGGTGTGTGTGGTGAGTTTATTACTCCCCATCTTGGCGGGGCGTTGCAGTTTTTTTATTTCCCTTGGTTTTAGCTGCCTCTGCATGTTGTGTATTCATCAAACAACTGGCTTACCACATAAGGTTGGATAAATATGGGAGGAGAAGGATCACGAGACACACAGTTTGTTAGTATAGAACTAGGTAGGTTAAAAAAAAAACGGAGAAACATACAAAAAGATACTTCAATGTCCATCAAGTTGCCATCAACGTTTCAATACACCGCTCAGTGACGTGGATGACGGTTGTGCGAAGAACGCGGTAAATTCATACAATACCCCAAGCAGCACATCCAAATAGTCATCTCTCAGATAGTATACCCCGAGCGAGAGAGCGTGTACACAGTGTATGTGTTGTGTTGTGTTACATTAACTTTAACAAAGTGCAATCATGCAAAAGGATATTACACTTTATTTTTTGAAATCAACCTCGTTTCGGGTTCACGGTTTGAACAAAAATTCATCCAAAGACAGAATCGCAACTGCCGTCGCCGCAGCAGCAACTACACCATCAGCACAATACACAGCACTGTTCCCAGTAAGCTCCCCAAGTCCCAACAGTAAAAAGTGTATCTGGGCGATACGAATTTCAATTTATTTGATTTTTTTTTCGCTTCTTTCGATTCGTTATTTCTGCATGGTGTATAGTAACTAGTAACATAACCAGTGTGCGAGATTAAGTGGTTTATTCAGTGGTGTGTGGTGTATTTCATTCTAGGTACTCTGTAAACGAATTGAAAAATAAAAAAAAAAAAACGTTAGAAAAGAAATTGTGATTTTTATTTTTTGTGTATCCGATTCAAATGCTTATAAGACTAAGCTCCGTCTATGAAGTATCGTTAGTTAGAGTCGCATTCGCTTTTAAACGCTCGTTCAGTGCGGCGGTTTTTAAGAGATTTTTTTTTTCGGAACTAGTTACGTGATCATTTAAAAAAAAAATGCTATCCTTCGATCGAAACTATACTTTTATCGATGAACTTGTCTCTAAGAAGAACTGGTGTAACATGTGGATTTTTTTTTTGTCAACGATGTCTAAAAATAAAAATAAAAAAAATTTAAATTCTAAGCAAATTGTGCAAAAAAAAAAAATGACAAAGTGAGAGTGTTTCCACCGCAAAGTGTACCTTAAAATACAACCAGGATAAAAATCTAAAATTAGGTAAATTTTATCAACAACATGGCATTTTGTTATTTTTTTTTTAACTAACAATTATCGCCAACTACATAGCCATCTCGTAATCTAACCCCATATACAGTTCTGCTAAATTACCTCAATCCCTTTTTATTTTAAAAATACAAGAGGGCGTTAATAGGATAAGCGAACAAAAAAAAAAAAAAAAAAAGCGCACACGACATGAGTTAAGCCAGAATAAAAATAAAAACTAAACTAACACAAAAATGGGGAACCAACCCAAAAAATTAATACAATAATTGAAGCCAATTTAATGTAATTTTCTTCAAGTTTTTTTTTTGTTTTCTTGCCGTTCTTTTTATTTAAAAAATAAATTAAAAAAAAAATATTTCTCCGATAACAGAGTTTGTATATAAAAATGTTGTGTTGCCATGCAATAAAGTGAGTTGTTGTTATATGTAATTTTTTTTTTTGATGTGGGGACAAATTGCAATTAGAATGGAGCCCGACTGAAGAATAGGATAAGAGGGACTGGGACACCTATATGAAAAAAAATGCAGAGTGCTTATAGCATGTGCTGTTAATGAGTTTGGAAGTAGTTTTCCTTTTGCAGGAATTAGTGTAGGCATTTTTTTTTGTGAAGGTATGAGATGGTAAAATAGAAAATTCGATAGGTACACGGTTGGTAATTTTCGGGAAAATTATGACACTATAATTGAGGAGTGATTTTTAATTGGTGTGTTGTTTTCTAACTATACCTTTGTGCCACGTGAAAGAAAGCAAAAAACACCGACGGGTTAATATTAGTTCTGACAAATCGTACAGGCTATATAGATGGAATGAATACGGTTTTACTTGTGGTAGCTTGGAAATGGGGATCCAAGTTACTGGCTAGCATTAGCATAGGTACTTATGCATTAAAAAAATAAGTAGGTAGATACCTAGGTATAAATGGAACCTACTATGTGATCTGGGGAATTTTTTTTCGTTGGATACCTTACTTGCCAGGAGTCAAAATAGGTGTGAGAACCTCAAATCAATTTTTAGAGTAATCATGATCTTTAGAGCTTTTGGAAGTCAATAGGATTTCTGTTTAAGATATATGAATCGGTACTAGGTATACTTTAAGGCAATCTTGACTTAAATTGGGAAGAAGTTTTTATACCACGGGTATTATAATCAACCACATTTATTGGTTTAATAGCGTTGATGACGTAATCAGTCGAGCTTAATGCTACCCAACTGTCACACAATGCTACGCCTTATGCCTTTAATCCCTGATAAACTAAATCGTTTGGAGTTTGCCTATCTCCCAATCACCACTTGGCGGCCTCATCGTATTTTGTAACATTTTAATGCAAATGTAAGCCCAGTCCCGAATATAGCAACTATATTTCGGAATGCCTATTGTGTTGGAAAGCAAAATTAACTCAACATTGCAACTTCAATTCCCAACTAAGGACAATGGATAGCAATTATTGCTAGCCTTGGATATTGGTATTATTGTAGAATTCCGAATTATTGGGAAGTCGAGCGATATGTGACACATGACGGTATAGACTATGTAGAAAACCATGTTAGTCATGCACTTGTAAGTTTAGTCCTTTGAAAGTATCTATTTCTCTTGCAACGAGTTCCAAATGCTTGCTTGTAATGTAACAAACCAAACTGATGCTCTTATGCGGTAGTCAACAAATAGAGTTGCTAGATTATGGTGTCACGGTCTTCTTAGGTATCACGGTTGCCATTCAGAGCCATGCAGTTGTAGGAAAGGCAGTATCGCCCTTAATATAAAGCCCCGGCATAGTCGTGGCCCTTTCACATTTCACAATCCAATTTGTTACGTTCAATATTAGAGCAGTTAGAACATATAGGTGCCCTGACCATATATGTAGTGTAGGTACCTCGTACATAGTACTTCGATCTTGCATACAAATTTTCATTTAAAGTTAACTACATCTCGTTCAATGAAAAAACACTATTCTGCGTAACATACACACTACAGCCTCAAATACAGCTCATCAGTCATCACGCACTATAATCTATGAACTACGAACTTGTGGTTGAAAATTTAACGATTACAATCGGCCAATTTCTGATTGACTTTTATTCGATTGTCGACAAATTTCATTATTTTTTTAGAGACTGAATAACACGCTGCTTTCAAACTTGTAACTTTAAGTGCTAAAGTTGCTAGTTTTGAAGTCTGAGTGGAATGCTGCTCTCGAACATATAAATTTAACATTAAGTTGCTAATTTTAGGGCCGTTTGCTGATACGACCCATAGTCATAACGATTTGAGTTCTACATACATTTTTATGGCGTACTTTTTGTAAGGCATAAACTGTCATATAAGAGTTTATGTGGAACTTAAGTCTATATGAGGTGTATCCGCAAACGCCCCTTAGGTCTTACAGGTCTATCGCTTCCACGACAAGTTACTTGAGCGAAGTGCAGACTAGTCCAACTTAGACATGTTAACTTGTAAGAATAGCATTTCAGAAATAATTAATTCGACAAATTTGTAAGAATTGTGAGAACATTTTTAATTTGACGGCGATTGCCAGTCACGTGTCAGGCAAATCAAAGTTATGTCTCATTTTATAGCTAACCCAAGTTTGAATCTTTGCAGATAGCTTCGATGTTAGAGCTAGTTTTAAAAATTCATAAAAGTATTGGTTGTCAGTTAAATTCAAAGGCAAATTTGTCATAACATTTTTGTCATTGTCACATTTTTCAAACGTGTTCAACTTTTAGCAACTATTATGATTCTATATAATTCTAAAATGTCGGCACATATGTCAAATTTGTAGTGACAACTATGTATATTAAAATTTCCATGGATTATCTATCACTATCAAGATGAAGTGTGCTAAATCCGATTCAAAGTTTGACACGTACATATATACCTACCTAATAGTATTTTTTACGTTTCTTTCGCATCCATTTTTTTTTTTGAAAATTCCTGACAAATATTGGGAAGTTCTTTATAATTCCCATGCGCAGTAGCGCAGTGGTTAGTGTGCTGGACTACTGTGCGAGGGATCCCAGGTTCGATCCCCGGAAAAACACAAAATTACCATCTTAAGGTTTTTTCTACTGCGCCACCTCTCGCGAACGTCTGACAAACATCCGAGAATATGACTGTCCTGAAAAAGCTTCTCAATTCAGCCGTTCGGACTCGGCATAAAATTGTAGGTCCCTTCCATTAGTTCCAAAAATAGAAACTCACACAAAACGAATGGTTGCGAGAAGCTAGGCCTTGGGTGTCTACCGCCTGTCGCGCCGCCTATTTATTTATTTTTTATTTCTTTATAATTCATTAACCGCTTAAGGACTTTACTTTATGATCCGAAAACTTGACAATTGTTGGTAATTTTTCAACATTATGAATTTAGTCACCTGTTGCAGTTCTATTTGTCAATTTTTATGAAACAGTTTCCTAGGTGACCGCCTGAGCTTTTTGTTGTGCGGCAACAATTGTGGTATAGCTTGAGGATAAGTGTAAATCAACCACTTATATCACTTATGAAAAAAATGTTAGGCCAATTTCTGTACTTTTACGTCATTTTGCCTCCCACTGAGATCATTCATCTTTCATGTGACATTATTGCAACGCGTTTTGCTTGTTCCTAATTTTTATTCGGTATTTTTTTTATATATATTGTTACGCGCTCTCGCTAAATTTGGGCATCGATCAAATAACAAAAAATCAAAAAGAATTAGGAAAATCTAATGAAATGAAAAGCCAGTCCAACCTCTTTGTAGACCACGTTTCTCTTTATTCCATAATCCAAACTCTAATAATAAAAAAAGAAAATAATTGACAGACAGACAACGTGTTCTTGGCTGAGTTCCACGAGTTTGCAACAATATTATAAAACTCAATGCCACTCTGCCTGTCTGTTCGTTAAACCGCTTATAACTCGAGGATAACTGATCTAATTTTCATGTTTTTCCTCTTAGTTTACAGATATATTTTCTGGGCAAGTTGTAATAGGTATATGTAGATATATTTTGTATATATTTGATTATAATTTTTTTCATAAATTAATAAATTACCAAATAATGTATAAAGGCTTGAAATTCGTCTCTAAAATATGGTTATATAGCATTATATTTCAATACGGGTAAAGGACCTTTGTCCGATTTAATCTAACCATCCCATCCTTTGCCTATCTATATAAGAAGCTTACATGCTGGGACGTCCATAGCACTGTTTTTGGCTAACTTCCACTTAGGCACTGTTAGTTGGCTGATGTCCCATTGGGTTCTACGTGTACATAAGCCGAATGCAATGGGACTTCAACTTCACTTTAGGCAAGGTCTTTCTCTATTGCGTTTCAATCGAAGAGAACGAAACGAAAAATTTCGCACGAAAAAAATAAATAAATATTCCTGCGGAAACTTAGTAACGTTTATTATGAAATATATTCTGAGAATTATAAACGATGAGAAAAAATTACAAAAATTCCTTCCCACTTACGCCACGTGTACAGAAAAAAACACATCCACTGACCCACAACCACCTAAACTATTTTTAGCTGGTATCAAAACCATCCAGAAAGTGCAGTCTAACTTTAGGCGCATGTCTACCGTTTTTAACACGAGCTAACCAAAAAAACGTGTAAGTGGAGAAGCATCAACAGCTATATTTTCGTTACCACAACCGCAGCCGGTACCGCAAGAGATTGTGTATTTAAATACTTAGCAAAGTGGTTACATAAGCTAACCAAAATTAGAAAATAGAAATGCAAAATACCCTCTCCGCTGCTAGGATACACCTGTTTATAATAATTAATTTTTGTTCCAACATTTTATAAAATCCCCACTCAAAATCCATTCGATACATTTTCTCCTTTGAAATTTATGATTATAATTAGCAGGTGATTTTTTATTTCGTTCCTTTTATTATTAAGCAAGCGAAACGTGTTAAAAAAAAATTATTTATCATTATCATAAATACAATGGTGTGAACAAGTAATATACAAACGTTTATAAAAATGTAAAAAAAATAAAAATACCTACAGATAATCCGTAAATTAAGTAATCAAGTCCACATGAAAGTTTTATTACGTTTCTGTTCTCAAGGAGAATATAAATTATACATATGTATGCAAAATTGTATCTTTATAATAATAAATTCATATTTCTGCTAAAAAAAAAACTTTATACGGAACGGATACTTTAGCACACATTAAACTTTGACTAGATAAAAAATGGTTTGCACATGCCAATGTCAAAGCGAGGTGTCAGATTTTCATTTTACTATTAGTATTCGCATCCAATGTGCATTCACATTTTGGCCGTGCCAAAAACAGCAGACAAAGTGACTTAAATAAATATCCAATATTAATGTCTCAATGAAGTGCATTTTTATTATTAATCTTTCAACTAAATGCACGAGAATACATATCGTGGCATTGGAAAGGAAATTATTTTTAATGATACTGAATGTGCATTAAAATTGACCGTTAAATTAAATTTGGTTGGGAAATTGGTTTGCTTGCTAAATTCGGTATGGTGATGACAGAAATATGATAATTCATATAAGAAGAAGCTCAGAGCTTGTAGCGAGAAATAATGTTGAAGGAAATGGGGACTTGCATAATGGAATGTTTTGTTTTGTATGCGTTCAAATGTCCTTGGCACTTGGATAGATTTATGTGCATTAATGTGGACTATAGATCAAGTCAATTATATCAAACGATGATTGCATCATGGCAATGGAAGGACGTGTTCGTTTTTCACACGTGGGATGTATGACTTGAAGTAATAGCCGTTTAATGGCTATTTTTAGGTGAAATAATTAGGATGCAATCGAAATTCTTTGGCATTAAGTGGAGGACTTGTTTGCGAAGGCATCTATTTCAAAATATTGAGATTGAACAGATTGAACATCAAGATGTGAGTGAGGGCTGTAATCAGTTTAACAGTATTTATATCTAGCATTGCCAGTTCGAGAGCCCAAAACTGTCACATGAAAAAGATGTCTATAGGAATTTTATCAGTGATTTGTTGGATTGATATCACTGTGGCTATCTATTTTGAGAAGATGCATATACGCGAGGGTTCCTTCTGCAATTAGTAAGGGACTTGAACTCAGTTAATAATAGAAAAACTTGTTAACCAATCACCTACGTCTGTTTTCAAAGTATAGTGCATAGTCGTTAAAATTTTTACAAATTTATTGACAGTGACTAACTGGCGGCTGGAAAATGAACCCTTCGAACACATATTTGTGACTCTGACAGATTTTTATTGGACATTTCTTGCAAAATTCGCAAACTTTCTTACTGTTGCAACTATATTCCCAAACAAAGTTTCAGCAATTCGTATTTGAAATCCGATTTTCTGGCAACTTATAGCTTGTTTTCGAATGCTAAAACATTTTTTTGGTTTCATATAATGAATACTTGGTAGCCTCTTTCTTAAATGCATAGAAATAAACCTGCAAACTCTGCCCATTGTCAATGAGCCATATTTAAAGATGGATATACTTCTTATCATAGTATTGGGGGCAGAGCCAAACCTGTATGTTAGGTATGTGGAAGTATGTGAGTTAAAATGGCTACAAAAATCCCGCTGTCTCATGTTGAATATATTATGTAAGTCTGACTATAGCATCTTTTTCCTTAAAAGCATTTTGTCAACATTTCCTTAGACATATGGACATGTTTCGGGTTGCATATATATAGCTCAGTTCTGCAGTCAACCCAACTTTTTTGCCCTGCAGTTCAACCATGTAACAATACGAAAATGTATAGTCGCCGGAATGGTATCTTGCGGTACACCATTTGTACTCACCATCTACGATGTTCAATGCGAGCTTCTTGTCTGGATCGATACCACTGTACTCGTCTCTGTGTCTCTCGTCTGTCAATTTAAATGGGAACCAATGTTCAACGAAAAATTGTTCTCCAGGAATGATCAAGGATATTTTCGTATGGCTTCGAATATGCGAGACTAGATATAATTGTTCTAGAAAACGCTTCTCAATTCAGTCTCTCAAATTCAGCATACAAAGTGTAGGTAGGTGCATATTTTTCCATATTTTTCGATAGAGTCCATAGCGTCTAGTGCTGAAATATGGATTGGGATTTCTGCTAAAAACACCGATTGGCGAGTGTTCTTATATATCCATTTCATTTCAATGAGATGTTTTAGCTATAGGCACTTACATATTTCTAAATACTCCTTATTCTTTTTGGTAAATTGTTAAATCATTACTACACAGACGTAACGAGGAGAATAAATTCTCTAAAATAGCACAATGAAAATTTATAAGCCTTCGTATAGAATCTTCCGGTAGAACCGGAGCTTATTGGAACTTCTTGGTTGGTATAGTTCAACGCATAAGCCACGTAGCATCGTTTCAGAAAATGAAAAGCTCCCAGAATAGTGTCTTGAGATACACCATTTTAATCACTTTCGCTGGAAGATGGAAAACTAAAATCCCACATTTGTGATCAATCAAAATTAAAACGTGCTTTGGTCACGCATTATTGAGTTGAATTGTAGATTCTTCATCGTGGTCAATGGCAATCATTAAGCTACTATTAGACAGACATGTCAAAAATCGTGTCAAAGTTTTACACGTACGATTTTGTTCGTACTTATTGACGTCAGCATGTCAAAAATTGTAGCTTTAGAAACGTATCTGCAAAGTTTTCGCATAGTAAACACTACACACCCATTAGGAGAGTTACATAACTTTGTATCCCAAAAGTTCAAAATTTTCAATTAAGCCATTCATCTTTCTCTTTCGTAGATGTAGACCTACCTCCATACCTGCCATCTGCAAAAGTGCCAACTGGTCATGCAATATAATGAAGAGATAAACCCATAGAGGTAAACAAACGATAGTGAAGCACATAAATATTGCGTAAAACAAACCAATAGAAATTGATTTGAAATATAATGAATTTTTACTAAAAGTTGCACTCAGGAAATACCTACCCCGTCAAAATCTTCTCTTACCCAATTGATTGATGGCAATCAATGAACAAAGAATAACATTTCCTATATCTGTGCAAAAAAAAATACCTCACTTATCTATAAAAAAAAAAAACTGAGATCAAAGGAGAACCAGCGAAAAAAAAATACCAAATTACCCTAACCACATGTAAGGTTAAGCTCTTGTATATCTAATACTTACTCCAATACATGAAAATCACTTTCCCAACAAAACACACACAAATGCAGAAATGCTTTCCATAAATGTATCTATCAAGGTTTAATGCTGTCATTAAGCCAACAGTCATTTAGCTTTAGCTTCAGCTTCAGCAGAACGCTCCAATCCTCCAAAGCCCACCTCTCTACCAGCACTTCATCAGAAGAGTGTAGATATGTCAGTTCTATTGTCTTACCGAGTAGGTATCTACAACAAATTCGTATCTATACATACGCCTTTCGATTTGGTCTTACACTCATGATGAATTGTACTAAACGTTAAATCTACTTAATGAGTATCTTATGGAGTGCACCAGGTATATACGTGGTTGGCAATAGGGGTACGGTTGTTGGCTCCTACTACACCCTTTTCTGTATGCGAACGAGATTTATACGTAGGAATGCAATAAAAAAAAAACGTATAGGTATTATAGAACGTCAAACTATTCAGAGAGAAACGCAAAAGTCAACAAGTTAGTAATATTTAAAGAAAGAAGAAGAAAAAAAAAACAGCACATGCTGCGCAAACAGAATATTAAAACGAAAATTGCAAAGCAACAAACACAAAAGCTAACTAAAATGCAAACTAGCAATTTTATTATCAATCTATTCAAGCAAGTTTTACAATTGTGATTAATATGCAAGGTACATGGAACATGGGGGATGTGTGCGCTAGCTGTTTGCTGTATCTAAATGCATTGTTCAGATACATAGTTTATTTTTTTGTTTGCAGATACTATTTTCCTGTCTGCACATTGTACTTATGTTGACTATGCAATTTACTCCGTTCCGCAACATATACCTATGCTAACTCGTCTCAGAGCGCAAAAAAAAAAAACGGCACTCAACCTAAAGTAATAACAGTGAATTGTCTATATTAACGTTTGTTGTTTGCTGATGGTGGACGAGATTTTTCTGTATTTATTTTTTCATATCAAATGCTACTCTTTTGCTCCATCATCATGATCATCCTCATCAAGCAGAGCAGAAGTAACAATTCAAAAGAACGATATACGAACGTTATATTATTCGCAGTAGGGTCTCCAAGAGAGGAAAAAAATACATATATATATAAATCAAATAATAACACAAACAATCTCCCCTTTTTTGAGTAAATAAATAAAATGCATGGCATTTTATATATTTTTGCGCCCGCCTGACTTTTACAATCGTATTCATTTATTTATTTTATTTCGCCCTCTCTGTTCAAAAAAGGCAATATTTTTTTTCGCGATTACCGCCTGACTCGATATTCTCGAGTATAGATTGTTTTTTTTTTTTTTTGCATCCCCCCCTTTCTCAGGCAATGAAAGTATTTTTTTTTTAATGTGTGAATGCAATTTAATCTATACATGGTGTAGCTGTATCTATAGATAAACTGTGCTTGTGTCCGCACTTGGGTTTATTAAAAAAAAAAAAAAAAAAAAAAAAAAAAAACAGATACAAAGTGAACGGGAATTATCGTCTGACCATTTGTTTGGGGACTTTTTATTTTAATCAAGCGACAGAACTCACTTAATGTCACATAGAATGAAAAAATTTAAACGAGCAGCAAATACGACAGGCACGACATAACTGAAACCAGATACAAATTTGTATCTGCAACTTAATAAAAGTCACAAATTTAAATAGCGTTATTTTGTATTTCATTATTGGACTATATATGTGTACTTTTTTATTTATTCGAATGGCGTTTGATTGTGATGAAAGGCGTATTACCAATTTCGGACAGTTGAATTGAGACAGATTTGTTTTCGATTCTTTTTTTCTTTAAATCCTGACATTTAGTAGCGTATTGTTTCCTTGTCTGGGTAGTAAAAAATCAGTTATAATTAATTTAGTTTAATGTACCTGCTGAAACGAAATGTTTTACGATGGTTTATGTCTTTATATGGGTGTGGAGACTAATGGTAAGACCACAAGTCTTGCTAATTTGAGTGATTGTATTTTGTATGCGGCGCAAAGTAAAATCCTTTTTTGTTAAATTGGAGGTTAGGAAAGGTTAAAAGTGCTACTACATTTTTGTGGAGGCGTGGGACACAGTTAATCATCGTCACTCCGGTTGACGCACTATGAAATGTGGTGATCGTGCGTCACGTAGATTGGATTTAAAGTTGATACTATTTGTATAGTTATATTTATGATGGTTTTGGAAATAATAGCACTTATGTGATGTCCGAATATGATTTGGAGGCGTTATGGTGTTTTGTTCCAATATAAGCTTACCTACCTAAAATTTAGACTTTTCTCTTGTGGGATAACATATTATATGATGCCAGTAAAGCGCTTTGTGAAACAACTCCACCATTATTTTTTTTTTAATTTGAGGATCTCTAAAAAAATAGATAAAATATTTTGTCAACTACCAAAATCTGAAACAACTTGCAAAAGATGTAGGAAGGTACCTGCAAATGTGCTCTGCTTTGACAATTATGTAGCATAGACGAAGCTGTTCTAATAATTTAATCGTGCAACTAGGAGTCCTCATTGTGATTTGTTGGCGACCATGAGTTGGAAAAATGGTCACTCTTTTACTTGTATTTTAAAGATATCTACTCTATAAGTGTTGCTACCCAGTAGCAACTGATTCCAAATGAAAGAGCACGTTTCCAAGTTTAAAATTACAGCCTTTTATTTTCTAAATAATGCGGCTAAATTTTCCTAAAATACATAATACTTTACATATAGTTTAACAATTCAAGTAATATTTTACGTTTTATTCTGGATAATGTTCTTAGATGTTCCGATGCCTCTCCGCTTTTAAATTACTTTTATTCCAACAAAATGTCTTCTCAAAGGCCGGTAACAAAGAAGGCCGACAAAAAAGATTTTATATAAAAAAAAAGAAAGGAGATCTATTACACAAAAAAGTGCTGCCAATCGTTTTACAACACAATACAAGGCAAAAATGCTGCCAAGTTTGGCCACAATAAGTAATATACACAACCCTCGATTTCTTGAGAATAAGTATCTACCTATCTAAGTAAGGTAAATACTACCACTGACACTGAGTACGCTCGTCCTATCGTACGAATTTCTAAATGATTTCAGTACACAGAAGTGAAGTCGCTGACCTTTGCTTGTTCTATATAGGTAGGTACTTCCATGGTAGATGTTTCTAGGAACTCAAGGACATTATCCCTCGAAATGCAACTTTTGGGCGCCCCACAAGACAGGCAGCTAATGCTCATGCATGTCCAAAAAGTACACTTGACAACCGAGAGGACATCAATTTTCCAAAACACCTTCTGTTACAGGACAAGCAAACTTTGGGACTCATTTCATGGGGATATATTTTCAGACGACTAGAATTTGCAGCAATTTAATTACAGAAACTAACATACATCTGCAAGCATCTAGGGGCGCTGATGAAGCGTTATTAGTTCGGCTTGCCCGGCAGAAGTATTTAAAAGAAAAAAAAAAAAAAAAACCTGGGTCTATTAAGCCCCTCACTTTTGGTGATATGATATGTAACTATGTGTGTAATAATTAATTTGACGTTTGCACCTCTCCTAATCGGACCACGAAACAACTGTCGCATAGGTATGTCGAGACATAAAAATAAGGAACATTTGAACTAAATTAATGAACCATTGTAATGAAAGCAATGAACCAATATACTGGAAAAATGCGCGCTCTGAAGATTGACATTGAAAAAATGCATACAATTCAAAAAGTAAGAAATTGCGTTTTAGTAAGCCTTTCTAAATATATCGTTTGGTTGTTCTTGCAGGTTGACTACATCCATTTGAATAGCATCGAACCTAGCCTGGTTTTAGTGACCGCTAAAGAACTGTCGAAAATAAAGTAAACTTTATTAATGAACAATTGTCCAAAATAAATGAAAGCTCTGAATAATATTGAGTATTTTCCTCACGCAACCACATAAAGCATAACTTCTGTTGCATATATTAGATATAGTTCTTATAAATAATTATTTAGTCCTTGCAGCTTCAAATAGTCTCATATCAGCATCAACCCTCACAATTGTGCATAATGAAATCCTTATCCTAATCGATGATCTACAGATACAGTCAGTAAATCGTTGAACAAATTAACTATAGTCCTTAAAAGCGCTGTAGACGTTTTGATGTTCTCTAATGAATTCATTTATCTTCCTTCGTTGAGCCATAAAAACCCTTCTAAAAGACCATTTTTTTTTAACGATCGAGCTCGAATACCAATAAAACATCCTTTGCAATAACAAGACTATATCTAATTGACATAATAGCTAAAAATGTTTTCTCTTTTTCTACAGGCACTCTTCTTTATCAGTCACAACAGTCAGGTCTCACTGGTATAAATTCTAATAAAATAAATTCCCTCGTCCATAACTTGTATTTTATTTTTTGTTCAAAATCAATTATCTATATTTAGCCAATTTGAGCCTGGTGCACATGTGGCGCCACAAAGGCACACTCACTCGTTTCAAATTCAACCAACATTCGAAATCGAAATAGAGGACAAAAAAATTCTGACATCTAAAACTACACCTTGCGCTCTTGAATGCAATTTATGATCACAACTTTACAACTTTATCACCACTCTCTATACAAAAGATACATAGGTAGTCAGGCAGCAAACAGAAAAAAAAAATAAAATAAAAAATTCACGACTGAGGAGGAGTGTGTATTGTAGATACTTTCTATACAAAAAGGCCGCCGAGCTGGTACCTATTGCATAGGACAAAAAAAAACCTACAAGGAAACACACTGCACAGGTGAAACTAAAGTCTTGGTTCCTCCGCATAGATTGTTTTCATCTTTCCTTCTCTGCTTAGTTGTGTCGGTTGGCACTATGTATCTCCTCCCTCGCCAAGAAGTCGAAGAACTTATATGTGACCATAGTGCCATCGATCAAAATGCTTATCTCGACACTAACAATCTCTTTGCTTTCAATTACACCACCAGAAGTGTATTTTATTCAACCTTATTACATCGCATGCATTCGTATCTATCAGTATATCCATTCATATGCTATATAGATTTATGTGTTATATTTGATTACAGAATGACTTACTATCACTACCTTATACTGTTCCCATATGATATAGATACAGATACAATTATTTATTTTTCTTTTGTGAATTCTTCAAGAATTATGTTTCCTTTGGATGTTTCATTTTGAATTAGACATCATTATCTTATGAGTTGTGACTCAACGTGGACATTAAAACTGAAATAAAATATAGTTTCTTATAACAAAATGGTGGGCAATAAAATAAATAATAATAAATTATATTAGCGAAAAATTGATGGAGCGAAATGAAATAAAATGATAATGTTAACGATAAAGTTAACACGCATGGCCAGCGCACACTTGCACATACTATATGTAGGTATCTCCTTAAAGAACCGCCTTGAAATAAACAAAAAAATATATATATAAATTGTGGAAATAGATATCCACTTGTGAGTAGAAAGACAGCTATACATAGAGTGGATAAAGGATAAAAAATCGTTTGCACCTGTTTCTTGTGAGTCAAGATTAGGCGATTACTGCGGGACGTTCCTGGTGGACACACATGTATCTATAGATGCATTATTCCAGTATCTCTATCCTATTGCCGGGGGCATTTAGAGTGTTCTTTTTTTATAATTTTTTCTTAATTTTCTCATCATGATCATGGTGTACGATAATTTTGTTGGAATTTGTTTTTCTCTTCTTTTGAGTTGGCATCAGATACCTACCTATATCTTCTTTAATTTAGAGACAATCTGTGTGTGAGCAAACTATTTCAGGGTTTACAAAAAAAAAATTGTATAGAAGCTGCCGATTTGAAGCAAATTAAACTATCATTAGGTTGGCCAATGTAAGCTGTATGATTAAAACGCTGATCGACAAAGAATGGCAATAGAGTTAAGAGTGGCAAGCGGTATTTGAAAATACCTTTGAAGGTTGAATAAGGTTTTTTTTTTTGTTTGTCTATAGGTAAATCGTAAGATGGAAATAATTATCTGATGCAGTGGAAAAATAAATTTGTAAGAAGTGTTGTTCATTCTTTTCGAATTTATCAACTTGATGGTCATGTTTAAATTTGATGTATATTGGCGCACATTCTTTGACACTGAGAAGTGAACTTCTTTTTGAAAAATATAGAAAAGAGTATAATCATCGTTAAAAAAAAAACTTCTCAATAGTGTATTTCGCGAAGCTATCTCATTTGACACTGAAGATGTCGCGAACTACCCTATTGGCAGTAGATACAGACCGTAAGTTTTGTTATGGGTCAGATTTTCTTTAATTAGATCAGACCGTTCGTAGAAAGTTTTACAAAACTATCGACAGCTTGACTCCTGTATAACCAACCTTCAGTTCCCTATGACCTTTACGTGTTTCTTCTCTGAATCTATAGCAAAACAGTGACAGAAAGCAATTTTCGAAAATAAGCGATCGTATCACACACATTAACATACGTATATTTGTCCAGTACCAAAAGGTTGCTACCTGAGGCCTATACTTTTTACTCTATAAGCATTTCTCGTGATCATTATTACAATGATCGTTAAACAAAATGGTAACACTTAATACCACGATGCACAAAATCTGTTAAAACAGACCATAATAATAACCGACATTAAATATTATGCACCGCAGCTGTAAAATGTGTAAAATATACCTTCTAAGCCGTTTACTGACCCCCAGCACGCACATTTTGTTGCCAAACATAAAATTTTCTAATTAACACTTAACAATTTCGCACGTTTATTACGCACTTAAATGTAAATTCACTCATCGCCATTCAGTCGCTCAGTGTGCGTCTTGTATATGTCCATCTTATTTACATGATAACAACTTGAAGTTGAAATGTTTGTTTTGTGAATTTTTATTTTTTTTTATTTTCATCGTTCATTGCTCTGTTGACCATCATCGTAAAATTATACAAAATATGTATATATATGAATAATAAAATTAAAATTCTTTAATCTGTATGTGTAGCGAATATAAATTTCATTCCAGTTCAATTTCAGTTCAGATTCAGAGACAAACCATTAAGTAAAAGATACATTCAGACAGAAAGTCTATAAATTTTTAAATTTGACAAGTCCATTAGTTGCACTGCACCTTTTTGTTGCTCAATATATTTAGACGGAGACGAAATTATGATGGTTGGATGACATGACACTTTTTGGCAAATATTTGGCTACCTATTTTTCAGATAAGCTCGTCTATACACTGTGTTGTTTTGCCGACGGCAATCTGAAGCTTCTTAAAAGTACCTACTCGTACTGAACATTTGAATCTAATAATTTTGATTTGACAAAATGCTTTCTTTGTTAGTTTGTATTTTATTAGTTTTTCTTTTTATGATTTTAAGACCAAGTCAGCGCATTCCTATATAGATACATCTACTGCACAAAAGACTTTTATTGGGTATCTACCCAAATTAGTTGGAAGTTCTATTTAACGATTTGCCATTTTTATGGGTTTGTGTCTTTATGAACAAATTTTATACAAAAAATATGCAAAATAAACCCTGAATGCAAGTATCTATACCTAATATGCAAATTTGCTAACGATATATTTTGTTTGATTTGTGTCTTTGCAGAATGCTATACCCAGTTGTTGGGAAAAGATATGGAACGTTGATAGAATCGAAGGTGAGCTGAATTAAAATTAAGTTGTAAATATTTGAATTATTTACAGGTGTTGTAATTTTAGGATGTAGACATTATCTATACCCTTGTATGAGACTTAAGAAGATTCGTCAACAGATCCAAATGGTTTTGTTAGTTGCATTTCCTATCATATTCTATAAAAGGGTTATCACAATGGGCCTCAATGGCTTCTGGGTGAAAATTGCATATATTGCAAACTGCCCCTCTAATCGAAGGCAGATTTTAATTGAACTTGATTTCTAACTACCTTTAGCCTCACACAAATCTCGAATCGGAATCAGATTTTTTAATTTAGCTTTTAAATTAACAGCACTCTCTCGACATTCTAATACTAATTTTGAGTTTATATTGACTGAGGCGATAGCCTTGATCGCAGCTTGACTATAAATGAATATGTCTATCTTTTGCCTCGGAACTATGTCCGTGTGTAATTTGATTAGGCGACAGGCTTCACGCCTGAAACACACTGCCTGTGTCCGGGAGCCTGAAGGATTTTGAGATGCTCAGAGAATCCGAAAATACACCCGCACCTACTCCACAGTCCATTTTTGAACTGTCAATGTAGATTGTTAAATTCGAGTCCCCGTTCAACCGTCCTCCAAGATCTCCTCCTCTCCTTGGTCGCTTCGAACGCAAAATTCTTCGAGTGATTTTCGGTCCCGTTTGCGTTGACGGGCTTTGGAGGAGGAGAACTCTACGAGCTGTACAGCGACATCGACCTGGTCAGAAAAGTACGTATCAGTCGACTAAGATGGCTAGGACATGTAGAGCGAATGGACACCAATGGCGCGCACAAGTGGAAGGGGACCTCAACCAACTTGGAGTGCGCAACTGGAGGCGGTTAGCCAAAGATCGTGCTAACTGGAGAGGCGTGTTGGTTGAGGCCCAGGTCCACCCCGGGCTGTAGTGCCATCTAAGTAAGTAAGTAAAGTTCACCCGTCCTTCCTTCCAGTCTAATCTTGAGGGGAATTCTACTTCAAAGTGTTTTTTTAAGAAGTATTCTGGGGGTAATGTAATTATGTAATCCGTTGAGGGTGGTACTAGCTCTCTTGCTAAATTAAGCAGAATCATCATCATCATCATCATCATCATCATTTTCAAATGATCCGCTTGTCCATTAAGTGGGTCGCGGGTGTAGGTTGCTCAAGTGGACCCTCCATAGCTCTCGATCCTCCGCCATCGACTCCAAATTATCAAGGGCAATCACCATACGTGTAGAGGAGAGATTATGGACTTGATCTAACCATCTCATCCTAGGTCTACCTAGAGGACGCCTGCCTGATGGTACGGATTCCATAGTACATTAAGCAGAATGTCATCACAAATTACGTTTCGCCCCGATGTGGTGGGTGGGCTCATCAGTAGACGACCACCACATCCGTAGGGTCTCTCTGAGTCTGATCGCTCTATTTATTGTGATGTTTGTGATATGAAGGTCTAAGGGTAAACTATGCAGGACGAATGTGTCTGGACGTTGTTGACCGTAGAGCGTCTGTGGTAACTATATGCATGCCGTTCTTTGAACTCTATTGAGCATGGTTATGTTGTACCTAGGCTTTTCCGAGAGCAGGCCACCAAACTACTCAACCGTAAGTACAGATTGGTCGTACTACGGCTGTGTACATCCAAAGGGTCAGTTTTGGTTGCAGGCCTCATCTATTGCCAAACGTTCTGCTGCAGGCATAGAAAGCTATGCACGCTTTCTATGCTCGTTGTTCGATGTTCAGTTTCCAATTGAGCTTGGGATCCAGGATCACTCCCAGATACCTAGCACTGGATGATAATGAGAGCGGTTGGAAGTGTAAAGTCGGGTATTTTGGTCTTAGTGGTGAATAGCATCATTTCGGTTTTGCTCGGATTAACACCGAGACCGCACAATTTGGCCCAGTTGCTAACCCTCGACAGAGCATTCTCCATAATTTCGCTATAATTACGGAGAGAAACTTTCCTGACACCAGTATCACCATATCGTCCGCATATCCGACTACCTTGATTCTGTCTCTATCTAAACTATTGAATATTTTTTTTACATTACTATGAGCCAAAGCAGTGGTGAAATAACACCGTCTTGGGGTGTCCCTCTGCTGGCATATTGGGTTATGTTGCTATTTCCTATAGGGTTGTCTGAAAGATACTGGTGTTAGGCATAGAAACAATCCAAAGACTAAGATGGTTTTCTGTCCCTAATTCTGTGAAGGACTCTAGAATCGCTTCAGTATGTACATATATATTGTTAAAGGCACCTTCTATATCTAGAAAGGTCGCTAAGGTATATTCTTTATAGTGTATTGAGTTTTCGATTGTTCGCACTACTTCGTGAAGAGCCGTCTCGGTCGATTTTCCTTTGAGATATGCGTCCTGGGACTTGGACAGTGATGCTTATATATTACTACGCAGATGGTTGTCTATAGGAGTCGTTCGAGGGGTTTTCAACACAAAGGAGGACAGGTTGATTGGTCTGAAATTTTTCGGGCACCAATAATTGCAAGGCAGAAATGTTTTTAAATCGTCTATACAGAATCTAGTTTCGTGTTTTGGAAAAGTTTTATTGTAGTCACTTCAGATCAATGATCATATAGATAGGACCGAACACTTTTCATCTGTTCATTAATTTCATTAGTTTACTCATTTTATGAGCAACTTCGAATCAACCCGGTTTAATCGAAAAACAAATTACAATTTGAAGCACCATACCGTATGTACAACTCAAATAAGGCCAATCGTGTTTACTAAAACCCTTCAGATAATATCACAATAAGTACAAATTAATTTCTCGGAGAGGTATTATACACGTTGAATTAACTATTATCGATATTTGTTTACTTATCTCCTCGGTTCGATCCGTATTTATGTGACATTTTCAAGAAAACAAGGAATGAAAGCCTCTCAAAATTATAAAAAGACACCTTCACCACCAGTGCAGCAGTAGCACCAACCAGACCAACAACGGTTTGTTTGCCCTCACCTGCTCAGCGAGATTGTTTATCAAATAAAGATAATTTATAATTGTAGATTTCACCAGATTAGATTGTTTCTGGGTGCTCTTTGTGGCCTTTTTGTGTGTATACCTATATTCTGTTGTTTTGCTACTTAAGAAGCAAACAAAAAAAAAAATGGGAAAATCAAACTACCTACTGCCTGCAAACAAGAAAACTAAATGGTTGGCCACACTATTGACGCATTTTCTCAGCCGGTAGCAGCGGTGCGTACCAACTTAAAAGTTTGCCTCAGGTTTTCATATCTCAAAAGGTATTATGTGTACTGTGAGCCTTTATTTTTTCAAACATCAAAACGTACGTATACACAGAGAAGGATAGAAAAGTAAGTAAACTTATCTAAAGGTAAACATGCCAGCCACTTTACTTAGCAAATAGATAAATATTTATGAAAATGGATAGTAACCCAACCTCAATGTAGTATTATGTATAATGTATCTATGGGCTTGTTTTTGGACTGAATTTGAATAGAAATCATGTATCTATTAGGTTGCACCTTTCATCTTTCCCAGTTTTGCGAATAATTTCATTTTTAGAGCCGCAGATATGTTTTTGTGTCGAAAAGATAACGTGCAATTTTCATCAGCGATTAAAAGTCATCAGAAGCAAAAACGCTGACGATGACGAGCTCAATTAATGAACATTTAAGTCATCATAACTTATCAGCATACACAAATTTATAGCCGCTGCTATATGGAGCTTAAGCGTGTATATTTAAGAGTGTGATATCGTGTCTTTGTACGAATAATTGTGTTCAACTGCGAGCTGCCTCCGCGTCTATATGGCACTGGCACATCACCATCGAACAACAACATACGGCACCAAAAAAAAAAAAAAAAACAAATAACAAATAACAATAAAAAGCGAAATTTAATTGTTTCACTTGATTAACATATCGCAGTCCTCATTTGATGGCAGAGGGCTTGCTGACTATAGCTGGGCTTATCAAAAGTGAAAATTTGCATTTACTCTTGTAGAGATTTTTTTTTGCTTACCATTGTTTTTACGATACTTTTGTTTAAATGCAAATGAATTTTATTAATAATTTTATTTAACGACGACATGTGTTTTTTTTTTGTCCATATGCACAACACAGATGTTGATGAGTTAATGATCTCATTGGGTACTTAAATTTGTGCAAAAATAAAAATTAACTAGTACAGTAAAGGAGCGGCTATCTTTAAATCATAACCTTGGTGAGTTGACTAATACCCATCTGGAATTGCACTTTATTAGTAACATCAGTTGCTTTTTGAATTGCTACAATAATATCATTAAAATGACATCAGTTTTTAACAACCAAAGCGATTAGATTGTGTAAACGTAAAGATAAGGCGATTGGCAAAGAAAAATTGCTCGAATTGATTGTAACTTCAGTTAAGTCTGATTCATTGGAAATGCTTTGATTATGTCGTGGACTCAGCAAAATTATTTTATATAGATATAGAGGCTGGCTGTTTACTTTAACTGGTGTCTACTAACTAATAAAAGTGGACCACGGGGGGTCTAATTACAAAGAAAATACATCGTTTGTGTGTGTTTCAATTTTTGGAACAAATAAAAGGAACTTGCAGTTTTATGCCGAATCCTAACGGCTGAATTTAAAAAAGCTGGATGGATTTTCTGCTTAAGCTGTTTTTTTGTATGTTTTCCAGAGGTTGGACCTGAGACTAACCACTGAAACGCTGCTCGGTCTAATTATAGCTTTGATTTATTAAACATCATCAAAGCAAAGCAAAGAAGGCGAAAATGCTCAAGAGAACTATCCCAAGTCAAGTCACTCTTCATGAACCAGAGGGAATCAGCCTGAAAGTCTGCAACCATTTGCGGTAAATTATCATTATTGTTTTCTTTTGGAGATAGTCATAGTATCATTACTCGAATGTTAGTGTAAGCTTTCATCTCTGTACTAATCCTGTCAATCGGATAAGACTTATTTAAAGCTACTTCTGCCCGGCTTTGTCCGTGCCAAGGATTTGTTAGACCAGGGCTTCCCAATCTTTTTCATACTGCGACTCCTTAGAGAAGTTGAAATATTTTTGCGACGCCCTTCTAAAAGCAAAGATATGTAAATAGAAGCTGATCTTACTGAAGATTCACTAAATTGTTTTTCGGCGTTGAAATATCGTCGTCCCATATTTATGATAATTTTGCATAAATGCCCGCGTTCATCTAAAAATGCGCCTCGTCGTTAAGGATGATTTTTCGGCCAAAATTTGGGTCCTCTTCCAAACGCTCCAAAGTCAAGACAGCGAATAAACGGCTTTGTCTATGTTCATTAACTTTGAGCTCCTAGTTTAGTTGGATCTTGTACGGGCGTAAGCCCAAGTCCCGATGCAAAAGTTGGGATCTGCGAAAGGCCGATTTCTTGTGTCGGGTGAGGAATTGACTCCCTCGGGTTCTCCAGTACACTCTAATGGACCACGGGAATGCTCCCGACGAAAATGGCTGGCAACGACCCGAATAAGCGTCTGCAATGTTTTTTTATATAAGAGATGCCACGCCCCTTTGTCTACTTTTGACCAAACTGAACCGGATCACTGCCGGACATTACCTAAGATTGTCTAAAAATGTCGCTCAATCGGTTCGGTCATTTTCGAGATATGTAGGTATATGATTTTTTTTATGGGAAGTGCACACGCCTCTTTGTTGCCTTTAATATCGACCGATTTTTAAAATCAGCCAAGTAATAACACAAGAGTAGGATCTAGAAACAGGTCAGTGTAGAATTACAATGAAAGAAAAATATCAGACATAAAGTAACGAAAGGAACCATCCACGCAGTGCATAATCCGAATCACAAAATCTATTTTGTTGCTTATCGTCATGGACTCCAATACTGTCTTATACCATTTTCGAATTTCAAGAAGTTCCTTTAACACATCGCATAGTCTAAAAGATGATAAAAAAAAATTAATTAAAATCGGTAGATTTTGTGAAAAATATTTTATCTCATTATCCTATTAAATTCGCATTCATTCCGCAAAATGAAACAACAAAAAATACCTACCTACTTCCTATAGCCAATTTCAGGCAAGTTAATTACATCAAAATACATTCTTGGATACACTCACGTCCACTTGCACTCTCATCATCCTGAGTGCACTGCGTCAATGTGTGTTTTTTTTTATTATTATAATTATTTTCCTCTTCTTTCTACAATTTAGTGCTCTTTTCTAGGAAACAAATTAAAAACCACCACACAGAAGAGTGGCGAAAAAAACCTGATTGCATTAATTCAAAATCCCTTCACTTAATTCATAAACAAACAAAAAAACATCATTTGAAAAGCAAGTACATAGAGTAGACAGATACTCAGCAGAACAAGATCACAAGAACAGCGTCATCAACCTAGAGTAAACGAAGGCAACAACAAACCAACCAACAGCAACATGTCGCTGCATTATAAATATGTTTTCGTTGTCCACTCTTTCATAGAACGACAAAAACAACAAAGACAAACAGAACGGAACAGAAAAAAAAAGACAAGATTAGACCACAACGAGGAGTGCGAACAAGTACTGGGTGTTTGTGTGTTCCTAAGTGCGATGCTAACTAATTTTAAGCTTGTCTTGTTTTTCTGGCTTGGTGGGATATTTAAAGCCCCCCGCCCCCTGGGAGCTGCAAGCCCTCAGCTACGCCAAACTGCCAACATCATCCATTTATTATTATTATCATTATTATTATTCTGAACCCAAGTGCCAGAGCATCAGAGAGTGCGCGCGCGCACAACACACATAACACACTCCCAATCAGTTTGTTATTATAGTGCAGAGTTGATTTTATTTTTAATTTATCTTGACACAGGTAGCAGGAAGATGTATCTACAGCTATGCATATGCACTGGACAGTAGACAGTCTATCCGATACACCAGGTTATAAGTAAAGATACAAATTATACTATGTATCAATAGCTATACCAGATAGTTGTCCTATTAATTTGCAGATACTTTTTTGTTTCATGGTAATTTTGCAGAGGATGTTGTTAAAACTTTGTTTTCTTTTTTTTTAGTTTTTTGTTTTGTCTGTCTGCAGTGTAATGATTATTAAATGAATATTGAGGTATTTTTGAGATAAAGTCAACGAAATTAGATGAAGTTCATAGATAAGACACATGAATTATGAACACCATTAAATTCGAATGGAATACCAGAAATACTCGTACTCTCTGTCATCAAAAGCGAATAAAATAATTTCCAACAAGAAAGAAATACAATCCACCATACCGACCACCACACATACGAGTTGATTGTATCTATCGGATAGAATTTCATATGGGATTGCTAAATGACAAGAGTGGTCTGCAGTTGAGTATTTGCATCTAGATAGTCGATATATCGCCTGAGGGTAGAGTAAATAATTACTAAACACCAATTTTATGGCTTGGCTTTTTGCTTCAGGTTCCAGTCGACTATATACATTTTTTTTGCGCTAAAAATTACTTTAATTGCAGATATATTTTGTTATAAATTGTTTCCTTATATAGTCCCTGATTCTACTGCTATTAAAAAATACAATTTAATAATTGTTTATGATGTCATTTCCTCTTAAACGTTTATGGGTTTCTTGAAAATAAATAAAAATCCGACTCTGCCTTTGTTGGGTAATATATCTGCGAATTACATACTTGCACATATACATATGATTTATTTGTAGTACAGTGAAGAAAGATTTCGGGGGTGGACAATGGACATGGACAAGTAACCAGACGCAGACTGCGCATATAGAAGTATATTCGAAAGTCGAATATGAATCAATTGCATGTCTATAGGTATCTTAATTGGTTTTATTGTTGTGGCAATTATTTAAAAACATGTCGGTACGCTTTTATAGTAGGTTCTACGGGTGGCTATTGATAAATATTGAGAGTTAGATGACATGAAGTCGAAACAGAACGACATTCACTTTTGTGTAATCTATATATATAAAAGAAAGTTGAAAATATGTTTGTCCGTTTATAACTCGAGTTTGGCTACACCGAATTTGATGATTCTTTTTTTCTGGAAAGGTATTCTTTTGTAGCAGGTTTATATGCAAAAAAAATTGGACAAAGGGGCGTGGCACCGCCCACACAAAAATCGTAGTATATCTCGAAAACAGCAAAACCGATTGAGCTCAAATTTTGAGAAAATCTTTGTTTTCTGTAGTAAGGCTATTCTGTGAAGTTTCGTCAAAATTGGACAAAGGGGCGTGGCACCGCCCATACAAAAAATCATTTAAAATCGTATATCTCAAAAACCACCAAATCGATTGAGTTCAAACTTACAGATAGTCTTAGTTATTGACCCTGGAGTGCTCATGTGAAAATTGGTCAAAATCGGACAAATGGGCGTGGCACCGCCCATACAAAAAACATTCAAAATCTAATATCTCTAAAACCATCAAATCGATTGAGGTCAAACTTACAGATAATCTTAGGTATTGGTCGTGGAGTGCTCCTGTGAAGTTTGGTCAAAATTGGACAAAGGGGCGTGGCACCGCCTATACAAAAAGACATTCAAAATCGTATATCTCGAAAACCACCAAATCTATTGAGCTCAAACTTACAGATATTCTTAGTTATTGGTCCTGGAGTGCTCCTATGAAGATTGGTCAAAATTGGACAAAGGGGCGTGGCACCTTCCATACAAAAAGACATTCAAAATCGTATATCTCGAAAACAACCAAATCTATTGAATTCAAATGTACAGACAATCTTAGGTATTCACCCCTATTGTCGTCGTCGTCTGTCGCAAACGACTGGCGACGTTTGTCGTGTCGAGTCGTTTGGAATTTGGTATTGCGTAACTGAAACGACTCGACTCTCTGAACTCTCACATCCCACATACCTACCTACATTCCACAAACTATGACACATTGGATTTGACATAACAGTCGACGAATTTATATTTTCTCTGGTGTTTTGTTTGTGACTTGGTTAATTATTTAATAAAACAAATCAAAAATGAATAGTGTGACATGTTTTTTGAAAGAAGTGACCAGGCAGTGACGAAGAAGAAAACCAGAAAAAAGTGCTGGTAAAGTTAAGGAAGGAAATTCGAACGAAATCCAATCCATTGGATTTGCCCGACATTAAGTGGGTGGTAGAAATAATTTAAATTGCATACATTAAATTGCATACATTAATAATAATTATTTTCAGATTTTAAATGTATTTTAGACTATCGAAGTCGAAGGTGGTCTAAGACAATTCAGAGATAAGGATATGCCGATTAAAATCACTTGTTGATAGTCCCTTTTCTCCATTTCTTTCACTAAATGTTGAAATTGTCTTTTATTTGTGATTTTCATTTTAAAGAATATGTACCTATCTTTTCGTTAGTTAAATATTAAATACACAAACTTTTCTTTAACACTTGATCACGCAGTTGTTAAAACTTATTGCAAACTATATAAGTTGCAGCTCTTTTTATACCCCTGTGGCACATCCGCAAGGATACAAAAATACGATACCCAGGTACTGCATCCTTCCGCTTTCTGTGTTTTTATGCCCCTATTATGTAAGACAACTACCTATACAACTAAAGATGAGTTGTCTCTTGGTTTTATGTAATTCAAAATTCGGTATTGTCCGTATTGTCATACACAACCTTGATAGAAAAGTTGTCTGTCAAAACACAACAAAGATGGCAGTGGTTGTCTAAGTATAAATTGTTATGTAGTTAGTTTGGGTTGTGTGAAAGTTGAGTTGAATTGAACTCAACTTAGTTGAGTTGAGTTGTCTTACATAATAGGGGCATTAATCATATTAATGATTTTATGGCCTTAATTAGGGTCGTCGTGTAATAACTCATTACTTGAGCGCGTAGATTTATATGGTCCAAGACAATTCAGAGATAAGGCTATGTCGTCCCACTGCCGATTAACCTCACTTTTATTAGGCCTTCGTGAATGATTTTGCCAAAGGAATATTTTTTGCATTTCGTTCACTAAATGTAGAAATTGTCTTTTATTTGTTATCTCCATTCTGCAAAATAACTATAATTGTCTTTTTGTTAACTAAAAATGAAGTACACATACTTTATTTAACACATTATCACACAGTCGTCCGCAAAATAGTCGACGACAGAAATGTATCATTTCCACGACAAACGTCGTCACAAAATGCCTCACGCAATTAGGCAAAGGGTCGTGGCACCTCCCATACAAAAAAACATTCAAAATCTTATATGTATTTCGAAAACCACTATCAGGAGTGTTGCTGTAAGATCCTTTTTTTTTTTTTTGTTCGTTTTTCTGTATTTCGGGCTTACCGAGAAAGAAAATGTCAGAAAATCGATTTATTCTCATTTCTCACATTTTACGAAAGAATATTATTATCTAAGATCTAGGTATAAGCAATACAATTTCTGTGCACGGGCAAAGCCGGGCGGGTACAGCTAGTTGCAATAATAAAACAGCTCCAATGCAAAGTGGCATAAGTAGGTAGCTAGTGCTATAAAATTGCACTTTAATTTTTCCATTTAGTGATTTAGATCAGATATGAATGGAATTATTGGTTCTCAGATAAGTGTGCTATTGAAATAATAGTTTTGCGCCATGAGGACATTTTCCAGAAAAAAATAGAGCATTGTGATAATAATGGCTTTTAAGTGCCTTGACAGCCATTTTTTGAAATAAATGTTTTAAGAGAGTGCAAGATCATTACCTATACTGTGCGCGTAGTTTTCAAGCCAAAATCTAGACATACATTATTATTCTATGATATGCGTTAGAATTTTCAGTCAGTTCCCTAAACTGTAATGCAATGTTATGTAAACATTTTATAAACAATGTTGGTCTGCTAGCGTGGTGCCAGTATATCATAATATATTCTGCATCATAAATTTGTTGAAGATCGACACGAAACTGGCACCTATATTCCCCAGACATTTCGTTCCATAATAATTATTTGGTGCTAGGCGGACCAAATATTTCGTTTTCGCACACAAAATGTGCGCTTAAAAAAAAAGTTTAATAGATATGACGAAATAGATATGATTGCTGCCTCAAAAAAGCTTGGCTTGGTTAGGTTAGCTATAAAGAGGGGTATGACATTATGAGAGAGAAAGGTCTCATACGGAACTAGGCACCATAGCATTTCGCACACAGAGTGTGCGCTTCATCGTATATATTCCACTTTATATTGGAATATGTTTCAAATTAAAAAAAAGGCCAGACAAACAGAGAATAACTAACTCCTTATAAATATTTAGCAAAAAGTGAATTGTTAATTCCTTAGTCAAGAAAAAAACATTTTCTTTTATTTATCATCATTGTCAGTGAGTCAAACGATACGATTTATATAAATTGTGGATACGCACAAAAGCTCAGTAGTTCATGCCCAACGGCCAGATAAAAGAAAACAGTCAAAATTTTTTCTTCGCCCCACTTGTTCTGATCTCACAAATCCAGGAAATGTAGCTGTTCATAGATGACTTAAAATGGTAGGACCCTTAATTCCCCCAAAAATAAGATTCACACAGAAATAGTTGCACATAGTTCTTGTGTCACGAATAATTCTATACGAAATTCAATACTTCTAGATCTAGAAAAATCTACACAAAAACAAAAATGTGCGCTTAGCAACACCTTCAAATTTTATGTCACCAAAGTACCTAAGTACCTTCCATTTGCTAAAAACAGGGAAATATTTGAAATATTGATGAAATATTCAATCGCAAATATTTGTGAATCGGACTTCTTTTAGAAATAACTGTAGAGATATTATGAAATCATCAAAGCGCACACGGGATTTTGAATACCAGCAAAAATATATATCTTTTCGGAATCTGCTTGACAATCGCATTCATAAATGTAGGTATTTCTGTGTCATCATGCTGTAGGTGATTCTCTTCGAAATTCACAATAATTATATAAAGCTTACAAAAATGTTAAACGCACACAATTAAAAAAGTGTGTGCGTTTAGCAATAACTGCACAGCTAACGTGAAAAATATGTTCAACTTATACAAAAGTCTCAAAGCGCACACGCTTGTTTCAAGCACACAAATTTGTCATATAAAATTCTGCTTGCTAATAGGACTTTCGACTATCGCTTGTCATCATGTCACGTATCTTTGAAACTCGATACAAAATCTATGAAAAAAAGCAGAATTTCTAACGTCCAGAATTTAAAATATAGAATGTACGTAAGCAATATGTTTTGACTTGCAATTTAGAGTACAAAAGAAGAAAAATAGTCTATATTTCAATTTTCAGTATATAGGCATTTGCGTTATTTTATGCGTCATCAAATTCCAATACTGACCCCTGAGTAGGAAACTAATTCCATTAGGGATCCAAAACAGTTCAACAAACCAATGAGGTGATATGCCTATAAAATGTGCCAACACATCAAGTCCACAGTTACAATCAATAATCCAATTAAAGTCGTATTAAGCACTTAGCTCTTGCTTTTTTTTATTTATAATCAATTCAAAGCCAATTTTACACCGTTTCTCAATACAACACACATTCGCAGTAATACTCACCTCATCCAAAGCACGTATCTTTTTTTTTTTTTTGTTGTTGCGCGAATTAAACTAAACAAAATACACTGCCGAGCGACAAGTAGACATAATGTGTTGTGCTGTTTGTTATGGGGTTGTTCTTTAACACGTCCATCCGCAGCTAAAATGGTAAAATTACTATTTAGGCGCCGAGCTATGTTAGCAGCGAACAAGATCCTACTTTAAAATACACGCATAGATACATTCTGCACAACTACTAGTTCCACTATGCTACTGCATAGTAGCTGCTACTGATAGATGCAAAATTCCAACAAAATGGTTCAAATAGTGCCTTGCATCCAGCTGTATATACAATACCATTCCTCGGACCAGTCCCCAGCTTAAATCTAGTTAGTGGGAAGTAAATGTAGTCAAGCGATGTTCGTCGTAGAGTGGCTGCTACTATTAAATTAAAATGCAGAAAGATGTTGACGCTGCGATTTTTTTGCTTTTTGTTTTTAAATTAATGCAACAAGGTTTCCAAAAATAGTTCTCTCTTCGGCTACAAAGATTTTCGCTCCACACCGTCAGCTCGTCCAGAGAAAGAGGGAATGAAAAATAGACAGCCAGTCATATAATAAAATTTTACTTTATGTCCGTGTATACAAAAAAAAAATAAAAATTCTATCGATACGTGTAATTTATGAAACAAGTTTCCATATTGGGAACAAAATTAAAAAAAAAAAAAGTACTACAACGCTGTACCTACCTAGTGTGGCTACAATTATTCTTTTCTGTAGCATTAAATATAGATAGATACTCGTATCCATTCACTTAATTTAACAGATTAATTTATGCCCTGTAGGCGACACATGTATCTACATACAGATTTCCGATACTACATACATCTAGAGCTGGTCAATCGAGACTATACACATTCGGATTAAAGTGAGATATAAATATACCTATACGAGTTTTAATAATGCATGTGTGACTAAAATTGATTTATAAAGATTCCATAGAGCGCTTAACTTTGCAGTTGAATTCTTTCATAATTTTCTATATGAAAAATTACTAAATTAGAATAATAATCTTGTTCTGTCTATATATCTCTGGCAAACTTGTATATAGAGCTTAAGTATCTGTGCTAATAAATATTTAAAAAATATATCATTCTCGTGGTTAGATTTATGTGCTCAGTTACCAGTTGGGTGCTTAATTCTATTAATTACACTCTAATCTAAAATGTTGTTTTATTTTATATATTTATTGTGGTGACACGTTCCTAGCTATAGCGATTTTTAATGATATACATATAATTTCCAAATAAATATTTAGATGTTTTTTTTTTTTTTAATCGGAAACGAAAATTAAATAGAATTAAAAACTGAAATGAATGCGAGAAAATCGTTAACCGGTTGGCATTTGATAATAATAAATCACAAGTTGCTATTGAAAAATAGTTTATGGACAATTTCTTGTTGCCATGTCCGTGCTGACATCCTCATGGTTGGTTGACTAGCTGTTTTCAGACAAAAAAATTATTTAACATGCTATGGACTGGAACTTAATTTAGTGATTAGTATCAGAAATATATAGGTCTGTATCGCACAACCTGATTAATATTTATTTCACTTTTATTTATGACCGTGGGGCTGTGCGTTTATCAAATCTGGTGGGTTATTTGAATATTTCTTATTCTTTTTGCTTATTGATTTGTTGCCCATTTGAGGAAATCGAAGGAAATCTTCTATTTTGAAAGATGTCTTTCAGGTGAAGATGTGACATCGACGAGTGGGTATAGGCTTATAGGGCTTTTGGTGTTTGACACATCGAATTATTCTGGACCGAAATACAACCGGGAAATTATAGATATAGATAGGTATGAATTTTTCCGAAAACATACATTTTTTTGAACATATGGAAAGCTTTGGTAGCTTTGAAAAAAACTATACCTACCTATTTAATGTACCTACCTATGCGTCTGCGTTGTTTTAAACTTGATATATTTTATATATTTTTATTTGACAGTGCCAGTTTTTATTTGACAGTGAATTTTAAAAAAATGTTTGACTATACATAACTACTTCAGAAAATTCCAATGTTTTGCAAGTATGTCACGGTCAACAGGAACAACAGATCCTTTTATAGGGCCATAGGCCACATTCTCTTGCTGATATTTTTCGATGTGAGGATAAGTAAATTGTATTTGATCGTGTGATATTTTGATCTGTAGTTTAGCTTCTGGATGGAGCAGAAAGCTCGTTGGTGGCTTAAAATTGTTAACTTGTTAACTATTGTTAAGTATTATTTTTTTTTTTTTGTATTTATTAAGAATAATTTGAGCAAATGCAAGCTAAAAGTAATCAAGTTAGGAAAAAAATACATTTTGGTAAAACAAATACAACCAAAAAGTAGGCGGGGCAATGAACATAAAAATATATACTCTAAAACCTTCCCATAATCTTAAGTGAGATTTGAAAAAAGTTCCATCGAAATCTGGTCAGTAGTTTTAAGGTTAATAGGTAACACATAAAATCCTCATAGTTTTATGAAATATACAGATTGTGTACCTCCATCATTGATGCAAGATGGTTTTAATTTTGTGCTCCAAAGGGTTTAAAGAATTAAGAATACAACACAGAATTACAAAAACTTGTAGCACAATTGAATTTCTGCAACTCAAAGCGTTACAAGTCAAATACTAATCATCAATTGTAGATCAAGCACTTTTAATACTTCTGTTCATGTACCTACAGTTTCGTGATATAGGCTAATGATTGCTTTTAAACTAGTGCGGCACAGAACCTCTACTCTCTTCTTGTTGTTCTTCTTACCTTGTATGCTTTATTATTCTACTAGCTGTACCACACCGGATTTGACCTTGCCTAGGAATTGCATTGTTTAAATATGTTCTGCCTCTTATGACGCAATGCATCAATATTCCAAATTTTACAACTTTAGCTCCCATGAGTGTCGAAAAATAACATTTAAATTTTTCAAAAACTCTATTGTAGATATTCAGTATAAGAGTCGGCTATGTCCTTCCTCAGGTTCCAGACTATTTCTTTGCCAAAATACTTTACGATTGCCTCAGAGGTTAACAGGTAACAAACAGACAGATAGAGTTATTTTTGCATTTATAATACTATAGTAGGGATATTGGTCTATAATAATTTAGTGGTCTATATCCTCGACTAGGCGCAATCGTCAATGGTAAGTGTGGAATATTGTACTAAGACAGCTGATCGACATGATCATTCAGAACGTTTTGAATCTGTACTGTTTGGATATAAAATCCAAACATCCCTCAAAAGTCGACAAAAGCTCACCAATTTTTAGTATAGTACAACACAATTTATGCATTTATTTGGACTTTATCATGAAGTTTAACTCTATCAAGTTAAACTTCTCCTAATCGGTCTACAATCGTTCACATTCCCCCCAAATCACAGAAATCCATATAAAGAAACAACTGTAAACAGCAATCAATTTCATCTGGAGCCTCATAAAATCAATCATTTAAGATTTGATACATTTGTTTTCGAGAACAAAGCCTGACTCCACAAGTACCTCCCTTTCTCTTTGTATCTACAATCTCCTACCTTAAAATCGATCCTTCCAGACACCATGCATTTACTTTTAATGCTTATAACGTGCTTTCACTTTGGTTTTATTACACCATTCCCATAATTTATCATTTAATTCAGTCCCCGGGGCCATGCATCTACGTATACACACGAGTGCCTCCCTTCAATTATGCACAGTCATTGTGGGGCCCATCCCTAAAAATTGCCACAAAAAAAAAAAAAACAAGCAGCAAATAAAGGACTCCCAAAACCGCACGTATTATTCTGTATATATCTACCCATTCAATTCAATCTCACATGGATTTTCGCACATCGTAAAGAGCACCGATCATCCCGCATGATGTGCATCAGATACGCAGATACACTGCTTGCTCATGCACGTGTACCAACCTACCTACATCACACTGCAATTATTATCCCTTTGATGCTCGCCCCAATAAATTGGAATGTTAAATAAATTCGCGATTTTATTTGGTCGACTTTTTTTTTTCTTAATTTCGTATCCGTTCTTCACAGAATATATGGCCCACAGAATGATCGATTAGAATCGTGAGCAATGCGATCGCTAGAGTAGATTTCGTAATAAAAATTCTGAAAAAAAAACATGTTTAACCTTCAGATACGATACCCAAGGGGTATACCCAAAAATATCCGTCGAAAACATTTGTTCGTCAAAAAAGAGCATATTTGTGTCTTAATTTTGTATAGCCGGTCTTTTTCTTTTTTTTATGGAACCAATTGTGAGGTATCCATCCAAGCAAAGTCGAGAAATGCCTTCGGGCATTGTTGTTTTTTTTTTATCAAAGAGTGCAATGTGCTGAAAATTATGAGCTTTTACGATTTTTTATTGTGCTCGATCAAAAATGCAATAAAATGTAATCATAAAGATTGAAAAGAAAAAAATAAAAGTCGACCAGAAGGAGTAGTTGGCGGGACGAGAGCATTATCCCCATTTAAATTTTAGTATGTAATTATGTAAATTTATATGGCAGGGTGAAAGGATAGAAAGAAGTCTCCCTCTGTGCCTACTCCTTCCTGGTGGCTATCGAGTATTTTTTTGTTGTTCAAAGTTTTTATTTCTTCATTTTACTTTCGTCTACCTTTGTGTATGAAACGGAGAAGCAGATGTATGGTAGACTGTATGTGGTGTGCCTATCCAGTGAATTCAGAATGGGTTTGCTGGGATTCACCCTCCAGTTCGATGGGGGTATAGTAAATTTGAGATATTTAGCATAGATGCGCGTGCTATGATGTCAAAAACTGACCACTTGGTGAAGGCTTTTGAGCTAACGAAAGATTAGAATCTAAATACAGTCTGACTGGCAAAAAGTATACATGCGTAGGTACCTAAAATACTTGTGAAAGTTTATTTATAGGAACACGTGCGTCACATTAAATCTAAAATTCCATATTACCGGTAGGTATCTACTGTGGTGATGTGACAATTATTCTGACGTCAAGTCTTATGATTTTCATCAAAAGCCAGTGCAGAACGTTTACAAATGCAAACTTGTAGAAATAATCAAGATTGCTAGCTGAGGTTCAAATTTAAAAAAAAAATATACTGCATGCCATTGTAGATCCTTCCAAACTTTCTAACGTATTAAAATATAAAAAGCCGAGTAATCGTAAAAACATATCACACAAATGGTTGGAATTTCACCCTTGGGCCTAGTTTTATATAATTTAATTTTTAAACACAAGCGGCTACGAGATAGTTTTATGGTTTTTGGGCCCCACATTTGGCACCATTTTATTTTTTTTATTGGAAGATATTAGAATCAGACTACCATCATGGCATGGCCCTTTATTCTAGTGATAGCGGAACTCTTAATACTCTCTTTTATGCCGGGTGCAGAGTTCAGATGTTTCCCGCTTAAAATGGAATCGCTAGGGTCATACGACACAATGACTAACCACTACACCATGGACACCGGCTATACAATATCTTCCATGAGCTTTAGTTTTTGTATAGATTGCAGTCAATCGAAAAGTGTGGACCATTCGGAAATTAGATTTTTAGCCGACTTTTTCTTGGATGAGCAAACTACTTTAAACTAATCAATAAGTAAAACGAGGGTCGAATACGGGCCTATAGCGGCACCTTTTTTTAATCAATCAGTCATCATGAAGAAAAGCATCTTTGTCAGACCTTCTCGTACTTAATATTTTCTATTGACCAGTCTCTCTTCTCTTCTAGGTGTTTCAAGAATATAACGATTTTTTAAAATACCATGGGCAAACGATCATTGAAAATTGGGTTGTCTTTTAGCCACACAAAATTGACCGAAAGTGTTTTAGTTATTATTTAACATTTAACTCCAAAATGGGTTTCGCCCCTCATTGATGAGCCCACCCCACCACATCGGGGCGAAAAGCATTTTGGACCACAGGCCAACCCCATTTAAATGTTTAATAATATTTAATGCTTACATTCCACAAACTGTATTCATTTCTTAAATGTATTCTTAACTTCAAAATTTATTTGTAAAAAGTGTTTTAGTAGGTATGTATAATTTATTATTTTACAAACAATAGTTGAAAGTCGTACTTCTTTTAGTAAAAGATATTGGTAAAATGATCACACATCACTTGCATCTTTTATTACCTAAAGGGTGGTCCAACTTTGGCTGACTGTTTTGAAAATCTGCTGAATTTTGTGGGTAGAAAAGAACCCTCATGTTTATTTTGATAACAAAATTGTTTAATAAATTCTATAATCAACTTCAACTTCACAAAAATATGAATCATTGAATTTATCAGGGAACGTTGCTGATCCTTGTACACAAATGACAGCCAATTCAATATTTTTAGCAATCGTGATTTTTTAAAATTAGTATTTTGGGATAGTCCTTGTGGACTTTATTTTACTATCATGAGGTATGCCAAGAGATTTCGGCTTATGATCAGCTATTGTGTCACAAAGAACTCCACCTAAGATCAGTGATCTTGGAAATCTTACAAGCGAACAAATTCCACGACACATTTAATTCTTACCTTGTTTAGAATTTATTATAATGATCGGTAGCTAAAATCTTAAGTCACCCTATCAATCGCTTCTGAATAAATTATACAACAAGCAAAAATAATATCAATTTTCCAACAATGATACAATTTGCATAACAAAGGACATTCAATACAAAACAAAATGAAAAGATGAAATGTATTTGCGTACACATGTAGGTATACTTTTACTTTTTGTCTACTAACCCTTAAGTGCGTAACCGTGATGCATTGTGGATCTGCCACCCCTTAAAAAAATCGTTATTTTTTCCGGTCTTTTTTTTTACCTGTCCGCAAAAATCAAAATCATGTGCTGATTTTTTTTTGAATGCATGTTGTATCTCATTAATGGGATTTCAGGGATATTAAATCATTATTAAAATTGTGTCCTTTATCTGCCTCTCTATACGCTACTATATCTACCCTTGTTTGAATGGCATATCACTAGTATGTGCGAACCACGCATTAAAAATGCAAATAGCATGTCAATGTGCGTATTGTTTGTAAATTACTCCGACAATGGGTTGGTTATTGTGTGTTTATAAAATGTTGTGCAAAAAATATTTTATAATATATATGAGTACTCTCTCATTGACGGGGGAAACACACAAAGGGATAATTATATCCAACAAGGACATTATGCGGATAGCAAAAAAAACAACCCATACACAAAATCAATGAACCAAAATATTCGCTCGCTTAGTAGGCAGATAAATATAATCAGATGAAAACGATATACCGTTCGAATTGTGTGCATAAAAATTTTAATAGATACACACGGAAGGGTAAAAAAAATGTCCCATCAACTGGTTGTTGTGCATGCAAAATTTAGAGGATGCATTATTTCTATTCCAGTATTGATTGATCGATTGGTGGGACAAATTTATTTTGCATTTAATTAGGAATACATTTAAAGGTATCCAGCAGGAAGTGAGGATAATTACATATAATCCTATATGACACCTGACGTAATGGATGATAAATTCACACCTTTGGTCGCTTTGCGAATGGCCAACGAGTCAAAAGGTACCCTAATTTGCATATTAAATGCATTAGATACATGTGTTAGGTAAGGATGAACATTTTCGCCGTCTCAAGGCAAACATGCAATATTTTGTGTTTCGATAAACATCAGGTGTTAGCAAGGCGGCTGTTTGCTGAGAGAACATGAATTAACAAAACGCTCGTGCATCGAGGTATAGGGACTCTATAGTATGTCTGACAGTTGGGGGGATACTAAACGATTGTTCGCGCTATCGATCAAGATTTTGTTAAAATTTTCTGCTTTTGATGTTAGTTTCTATACAAAGTTGTTAGTTGTTTCCGGGCAATTGAATTGAAGGGCAGATATATGATCGAAAATTCTCATTACTCATGTCATACCTGACTGATCTACGACTGAGAGCAATTTTATCAGCTTGATTCTTAAACTGATCATGCAGGTTTTATAGTTCTTTATCGATCTCGAATATCCGTGGCTGGTGGATTTCAAGTCGAAATAAAAAAAAATTAACGCGTGTTCTTTGTGATCATCAACGTTACCATTTCATCGCCTTATCGATCGTATGATCGTATTCCATTGCGAGGGGAAAGAAATATATGCGCCCTAAAAAATATGAAAATTTTCTGTACCTAAGTCCGACTATTTTACGATCATTAGAGTATCCTATTTTGGTATCTATACTACATTGATCGCGAAAATTCTGCGGAGATCGTAAGATTTTGCAAATCTTTCAAAAGATAGATATTTTATAGATCAGTGAGTTCAGATTTTCATGTGCGATACGAACTCATTTATAACACCGTATATATGACGAACCTCTTTCACAAGTCTGTCTTGGGCTTTTTGGAGATCAGTGACTGATCGATATTCGAAGTCTATATCAGCCTCTCTTCAGTACTTTCTATTACTTAAGTTCGTCAATCTGATTCATCAGCTTTACGATCGGCTATCTTAATAAATCATTTGTAACTATTTTTTATAGCCTTTAACACCAAGCCCGACAATTTACGATCATTTGAGTATCCTGGCTGCCACAACCATGGGAGACTCAAAGAAAGTCATCATCACCAACAGTTGATCAATGAGAACTCATTTATTACAATATTTGAATAGCGTTCTTCATAAGTCGACACATTTATGCAAATCATTTTCTATTTATTGTATACCTAAGTCGAAAGATAAATAGATACTGCTTACCGCAGTTACTGCGCATCACATTCTATATTTCGGTTCAAACATATTTGTTAAAAGGATTAAGAATTTGACAAATGTTCAAGAGAAATAATTGACATTTCTCACGGCCTGGCGCAGTATATTTCACTGAATTAAAATTTCAATATCCAAACAAAAATGTGCTCACAAAAAATGAAAACTGTTGAAGAATCCTTTTTGCGGGCCACTCATACAGTCATGCTGCGCACAGACATTATAGCAAGAAATCCACTCATATGCAAATGAGCCATAAGCAGATGTTTTATACAGATTTAGGGTAACCCTAAACTAGGGTTGTTGTTGTTGTTATTCAAACCATAGCATTGATATTTTTTTTTTATTAGCTATCCGCATCTCAGAATATATTTTCGAATCAATTAACATTTCTTAAACCTTTTGATGGTAATTTTCAATCATGTTTTTTTTTTTGCATTTTGGCATAGAGCTTCTTAGGTTACGCACCGAATACACTATAATAAGTAATGGCTTTCAATAAATCAAACCTAATGACAGATTATGGGTATTAAAAAAATATGTATAGAAAAATTCAACAAAAAAGGTGCTCCGCTTAGCAACAACATAAGGGACAACACCAAAGATGTAGTAAGACAAAAAAAAAGCACTTAAATTATATAAATGATCGTAATGTCGAAACAAAGTGATCATTAATGATTGATGTCTCAATATAAATCACTTTGACTCTGGGAAGAGGATTTTCTTTTTCATATTTTTTTTTTTTTGCTGACCGTTTCTCTGTTAAGATCTTTATCGTGGAAAGTAATTATTGACAATAGATCGAAGTGACATGACACATAGTGTTATGATTCAATTTGTTGTCCATTCTGTTTGATTTGTTGTAAATGGGTTTTGTATCTTTGACATTCTGTGGCTTTGTTTTAAAATTATTTCGTTAATGAGAATTCGACAATTTTACTAAATGAAGTTCTTTTTGTATCTTTTCAGATTTGGTGATAGTTTTTGGGGGAAAATTCACAGATAATCGTGAGGTAAGTAATAGGGTGGGTCATCGATGTATGAAAAACATTTTTTTATTTTTTTTTTGGATTGGAATAGTGATAAAAGTTTGATCCATATCCAAGGGATTCTGAAAAGCAAAACAACTATTTTTTAAGAACCTTCCTTCTACCTGAGTACCTACCGCTTTAGTCAGAGTACAATCTTGAGCGTCATAAAGCAGGACTGGGATAATAAAGGTCTTATATATGAGTAGAATCTCCTTAGTTCTTCGGAATTACGCACTTGCTTCTCAGCTCAAACAGAGGTTGGCAAGTGTTATCCATCGTTTAACTTCTTTTGGAGACGTTGTTATCAGGCCTGATAGAACAGCCGAGCTACTCGTACCTATACAAAGTCTCTCACTACCCCAAAGTTATAGCTGTTAATTGTAAGGTTTTGTCCGATCCGTTGATAACAGCATATACTTGGTTTTGCTCTCGTTGACCGCTAGACCCATTTTAGCCACCTCCGTTTCTGTACTAGATAACGTACTAGTGACAGCTCACTATGTTCTACCAACTATGTTAAATATCATCGGCGTATGCAAGTAATTCGACAGACTTTTGAAAGATCGTGTCTTGGGTGTTGGCCTGTGAGATGTGAGTCTCGGACAATTCTTTCAATGATGTTGAAGAAGTCGCATGGCAGAGCGCAGTGTTGTGTCATGTAGACTAAAAATGTAGACTACACGATTGTCTACGTGTAGACAACTCAACGTAAACAATTCTCAATTGTCGACATGTCCATGTTAACAACGTAGACAATGTAGATAATTATTAGAACAAGTTTTTTATTAATTTTTCCAGTAAAGTTTCCTAATAAATCATTAAAACAGAAGCAAGTTTTGTATTAAACTTTTAATTCAATATCGTATATATTTATTTAAAAACAAAACAAAGTAAGTTTATGATGTTTAACAAAAAAATTGTTCAGCTCTAAACATGTTCACCTCCATCTATATTATGATTTAAAAAAACAAAACGGAACAACTTTATATTAATTTTTAATAAGCTTAATATCAAACTCCATTATTTTAGAAGAATTGCCAATAAGATATAAGAACCTAACCGAAAGCGTTCTTGGAGCTGTTGATAATGCTTGAATTGAATTACTTCTCAATTTAGGTACAAATTTAGAATTAATTTAAACTAAAATGTATTATACCAGAAAATACTCACAAGAGTATTGATAACCATTGCGTTCTGATTGTCACCTTCACCAATATTTGTAACAGAAACAGCCATCTAAAAGAATAGTTTGTGTTGGTCATTAATTTGTTGGTAAATCAATGGAAATTAAAATACCTACACTTATTTACCTGTGTCTGCGAAGACGGGTTTCAGCAGTATTTTGAAGATTTTTCCTGCAAACTGTTCGACCAGACATATTTAAAGTTTTATATTTATGATACACAGGATTTTAATTTTTAAGAAAAGAAATTCTTCATTAATTCTTAAAAGTGTTCTTTCTCGATTGAAGTTTACAGATGAATGACAGATTGACAGATCTAAAAGGTATTGATGACATTGTCGACATATTGTTGACATTGTCGACATATTGTTGACATTTTCGACATTGTCGACATTTTTGACGATATTGTCTACGTTGAAAAGTCGACAATTAAAGTCGACATGTAGAGGAACAACACTGGCAGAGCGTCAACTTGTCTAAATCCACCTTGAGCAGCGAGCTTTCTTCGTCATCACCCTATACAAACGATCGAGTTTTGCAGGGATACCAAAACTATACATGCCAGGCTCTGTAGGTATAGCTCGTCTCTATATTGATGAAAAGGTGGTGAGTATCGAATTGGTCTTCTTGGGTTTTTTCCAGGATCTCTTTAAGTGTGAACATTTGATCGACGGTAGACTTTACTGGCCTAAAACCAAACTGATAGGGACCAGATCGCAACGCAGGCCGTTTATATTGAATGGTACGTTCTACTTAGAAGCGGGATTCTGGTCTTCGTCGACATTATAGTCTGCGAAAATAGTTTTCCACATTCTCAGCACCGACTGTGATTCCATTACAAGGTTTCGCTGGGTATCTCTACAGGATTGTGTACGGGATTGCCCTAGGACATTCTTTTTATCTTTTGGTAAGACTTCCGTACATTGTTTCTGAAATAGTATCTCACAATTTCTTCAACCGTAGGCTTCTCGTGCTGTTTCTTTTTCTTCCTGAGGATCCGATGTTGATCCCGTATCTTTTGCTCGTACATATATAGAGCTTGGGAGCAGCTCTAGTCCTCTTTCACACCGCCGTTTTATACGCGTCTTGTTTTGATGCGTTTGCTACTGTTGTTTAGTCAGCGTTGTCGTGAATGACCTATGAATATTGAGATATGGAGTAGAAAATGGATGCCTATTACCAGACTTGCCAACTGTACTAACAAATATGTTCTCCTTGCCTACACTACCGTTCAAACTTCCTAGGTTATAATATTAACTACGATTTTCTGGTATTGCTCGAATTTTTTTTCGAGGAGCTCTTATAGACACTTTCTTTGGTAGCGTGGTCCTTTTTTTCAGTGGCGATACGAGCACAAATGGGGCTAATGTTCGCGCTTTTAGCCTTGATGCAGATAATCATAAGTCGTTCACCAACGTGACGATAGATCTATACTTTTGCTAAGTCTGCCGCGTATGACAAACCCACATCCAAATACATGTTCGTATGCTTGTAGTTCGGCTGCACGTTCCTAGTTTACTGTTCGAATTCATGTTCAGATACGAAGATTATTGTCCTTATTTCGATTTGCAAGTTCGTTAACAGTAAATAAATACTATGAATGCTTACATTTTCAACGCAAGGTACGTTTTAATTTATTTGGCAAACAATTCTCGGATTCTAATAAAATCAACCTATTTGTGTCAGATTTCACAAAATATCCTCATATTCAAATGAAATGCGCGGGTAGACCGACAAGAAAAAAAAATGTTTAAAAATATGTACACGCATTTTAAAGCTTGGGGTCACATTTTGGTTGCTATTCCAAAACGATCGGACGAAATTTAATTTTTCGACCCACCCTAGTAAGTAATCCTTAAGAATTATGATGAATTTTGACATTTCAAGCATTAGTGAATAACTACCTCAAGTATTTTTGACATTTTTTTGACATCATCGTGCTGAAATTGTTTATATAATTAACATTGGCTACGTCCTTAACCACCAGAAGTGTCGGATACAATATGTAATCATAGCAATTAATCTTCTGGCCACTAATTCCGGTCATACGCAGTCGTACACTCTTATTATTTGGAGCAACGATTTGCTGCACATTCGGTAGCTTTAAATAAATTTGAGAGTTGTATTGAGTGAGGCAAAAGTGCTGGTTGGTCTATTTATGCCGAACGTTGCTGTTGTGGATTCTCGCCTTTTGGTTTTAATATCTACTAACCTCTGACGTTCATTGCAGTGGCAAATTTCCTTCTGACCAGTCACCATATGCGTATTCAAGTTTGCTTCTGGATATGATTTGATATACTATGTACCTATGTAGTCTCCTAGAACAAGGCTTGTGACTTTGTTCATTTCAGGGTACTTATTGCCTTTTTTAAGCCCCCTGCTTACATAGGACTTCTACACTTGTTACTGGTGAAGTGGTCAGAGTGTATCCTTGGGGGGCCAAATAAAAGTTTATTTTTAAAATGCAATAAAATGAACAAAATTATAAATTTTCCGAGTATTATGGCTTTATTAGTAAGAACAAACATTCCCATTAATTATGAAACACAACGTCATTCAAGTGGGTGCCACGGCTGGCTTCGCCAGTAGCGCATTCTTTCACTCCAATTTTCCAAGACCTTGTTGATGGTTTCGGGCTCACGGATCTTATTCGCATTAAGTGCTTGAATCGTTTCCGGATTGTTGGCATAACATCGGTTCCCCACAAAAAAAAAGTCCAAAGGGGTCAAATCGCAGCTCCGAGGCGGCCAATTGACATTGGGAATTTGATGCGCAAAAGATCGATTGTGGCATGGGCTGTGTGGCATGGCGCGCCATTCTGCATGAACCAGAGGTCGTCCAAATCCAATGCCTTCAATTTCAGTAAAAAAAAAGTCGGTTAACATGGCTCAGTAACGCCCAGCGTTGACCGAAACGTTGTTCCCAGACTCATTTTCGGAAAAAAATAAAAATAGTCCAATAATACCTACCACCTCTCCACAATCCGCACCAAACTGTCACTCTCTGGTGGATGCATTGGTTTCTCGACAATATCGTGCGGGTTTTCCGAGCCACAGATCACGAACTTTTCGCACAAACTAGCGTACACCAGACGTGGTGGGTGCTTCATTTCGGACAAAACTTCTTTTCAAAAAAAGAACTGTTTGGGCTACACAGCACTCACTTTGGAAATAAGTTTTCAATATTTCCCAACGTTTTTTAAGCGTAAAGCGACTGACTCATTTCTTTCAGCGGAGGTATGATACTCACTTTCTGTCTTTTCTGTCAGTGTCAAAATAACCACTATTTACCAAGTTTGGAATATTAAAACAAGAATAAGTTTAAGTTTTATATTAACTTAACCTTTCCTAAGGTTTGGGACCATCTTAACCTCACAAAATGTCTTTAATTTTGTACCGCAAGCCTTTGCGATTTAAAAAAAAAAACCGCCACATAGTCCAATAGTTCCACAATTACATTTTAAGTACATACACTTGCTTCATTTAACGCTCTCATGAATATTCTTCAAACAATAGGCCTCATTGTGAATACCGGCCATCCACTTAGTAGTATACACATCACCCTCGTATGCACTTTACGTTCATCCGATTACATCATCATCTGCATCGTCAGCGGCCTAATTTCTGTGCCAAACGTTTTCTCATATCGTTGACCAACATATAGGCGATATGACAGAGGCGATTAATTGGGTTATTAAGCTGAAACAAAGTCTTATTGATTGGCAGTCCCAGCAATTACATCATCATACACATTCTATAGCATAGACCCAGCCTTTGTGTATATGCATCCACTTGAATGAGGCACAAGAGTGTCAGAGTGAGATCTTCAAATTGATTATCATCCATTAATCATTATTCAGGCTTGTGGTCCTTGCGACGCACTCTACAGTAATAAGTGTAGGTATATGAGCTGTATTTGTGTACACAGAGTATCTACAATTGAGCTACCTCACTTTACGATTCATATCTTTATGTATGACCTTTCTATCCTCTCTGCTGCCGCGCGCCGCATTTATTTGTTTTATTTTTGGGCGCGTTCCGAAGTGCGGATAGCAACAACTCCTTGAACACATCTCTCACTCGAGTGGAATGTAAATAATCACCCGAGGTGATATCTAAGCAAATACAAGTCAGCGCAAAAATTGACTTTAATTGAAAGTACAACGAGCCACGGTGTTATGATGATGATGATGATGATGATGCCGCTGTTAGCCCTGCAGCCAAAACAGATTAATTTGCGCGCAAATGTTTTGGCGTGTGATGTTTTCATTTCGAGACGAAGTGAGTCCCGAATATTTATACAATGAAAACACAAAGGGTGGCGGGAGAGATATTTCGGTGAAACTGCCAAATGCCAAATAGTCTTGTGGTTTAATATATCACGGGTGTAATTAAAATTCTTCATCAATCAGTATTAATGGGATGGCGTGCCGCAGGGCTGCCACCTTGGGGAAGACAACACAACGGCTACAACCGACCCAACGATGGGCTGAGAATATAACCTGAGAGTCTTCGTGTCGCATCAACATCACAACAGAATATTGGTGTGAATAAATCAGCGAAATTTGTTTTTAATTATTAACCTTTCAGACTTGGATTTTGATGTATACGTTCGGATTGGGGCTTAATAGATATAGGCGGAGGCAATAAATAAAAATTGTTTAAGAGAGCTTTTTGGTAGGTTACCTACTATATTCTCGGCGAAAGATGAAAGACACTTTAGATTGGTAATAAATTAGGATGGGTACTTTGTTTTGTCTAGTCGTGTTGCTGTTAGAGTTATCAGACATAGCTCGATGTATTGGGGTTGGCTGATGTCGTGTGGTGGTATAAATGGAACGAAAAGTGACTTTTAGAGGTGGAATTTAAAATATGTTCCATATATCCAATGATGGCAGGCTTCACAAAAGGCCGACATAAGCACATGTAGGCTGTGAGTCTCTTCGAAATCGAATAAACTTTAAATTAGATAATGGGAAATAAATCAGTATCTGAGAGTTGTCCTACAGTGGACATATTCTATCTATAACTTTAGAAAACAAATTCTTATAAGGTAGTCTTTTGACAATCTGCCTTCCAGAAGCCAATTAACGAAATGCTGAAAAAGACTCATCGCAGTAACTTTCAAGTCTATGCAAAGGATAAGCGCATCCCACGAAAGTCGGAATCATTGCCCATTATTATACTTACGACGCGATTTTGTCATCCTCACTCGCAGTCGTAATTCGTTACTTTACATGCCCATGATAAGGCCAGTTAATCGCCATATTGCTCCTGAAAATTTCTACGAAGGGTACTCCCTAGACTGGTTTTCGAAATCAATTTTAAAAGCTTCGTTGCGTTTCTTGAACGAGTAAAATAGCTCATTATTGTTTTTTTTTGTATGTAGGACTGCTTAAAAAACAAACATTAACATATACCGAAAGTTTCACAACTGACAGAAGGTAGCGCGCCTGACAGCTTGGGCTACAATCACATAACTTTTTAAACGATTGTCGTCTAAACGATGGTTCACCAAAACTAGCATCTCAGTGCTAAAGCTATACATACAAGATTCAGATCAGCATCTACTTCAATCTAAACAGATGTAACAAAATCTGTCAAAATCTGTCGATTTATCGACAAAATCCATCTAGATCTAGAGAATATGATTAAAATGATATCGTTTAGTTAGACTATCGTCATACTTGATCTGCTCCAGAATTTACATGACTACAAACTTATCACTACGGTCACAACAAACAATTATAATGTAATGGAAAATTGGCTTAAGCTAGCTTACTCATGTAATTTTATTGTCTTAGGTATTTTATGCAGTTTCGTTGCTGACCCACTTTCCCATATTCCCATATTCCAGTGGGCGCAGTGACTCAGTGGTTAGTGTGTTGGACTACTGTGCGAGGGGTCCCAGGTTCGATCCCTGGAAAAACACAAATTACATCTTAAGGTTTTTTCCACTGCGTCTCCTCTCGCGAATGTCTGACAAACATCCAAGAGTATAACTGTCCTGAAAAAGCTTCTCAATCCAGCCGTTCGGACACGGCGTAAAATTGTAGGTCCCTTCCATTCGTCCCAAAAATAAAAACTCACACAAAACGAATGGTTGTGAGAAGCTAGGCCAAGGGTGTCTACACACCTGCGCCAACGATTTATTTATTTATTTATTTATATTCCACTGCGCACAACAGAAAGGCAGCTAAGCTACGCAGTCATAAAGAAAGGAATATGAGCCGCCATATTAATAAATAAATTGGTTTCGTATCTACTTCCAGTTAGTAAATACAAAATTGACGTGACTACATATTTTTTCAACAAAGTCACTTTGCTAACTCTTAAATTTTAAAATTCCCACGCAAAAGGCTAAAATTTCCCATTTCCCCACGCAATAGTTAACACTTTCTAACTCGCTAAAACCATAAATCAATGCAATACAATTCTTGTTAACAAAACCCTATAAAATGGGCGATTTTCGATTTGCGATTCGAAGAAGCGTTTTTGAAAGTAAGAAAATGATTTTTTGCGGCCGTCCTTTCGTTAAAAAATAAACAATTCATACACACGAATAATTGTCAAAAACTATAGGCCTAAGACTAAGTAGGTATATATTTTTTTTAGTTCTAAAAAGTGGTGATTTTGAAAATTTTCTTCACAGAAATCATGTGACAACACCGGCATATAATCGGAAAACTAGCATTTGCCGGATTATTGCCTCAATTTCGAACTATTCTACACGTGCAAACAAAAAACATCCCTGAAAACTATCAAATGTAGGTAGATACCATAGTGTCGTAACACAATCTATATTGGAAATTTCCCTAAGCTTGTTCCATAAATCACTTACTTAATATACGATTTTTAATTTTCAAATAGCTTTTATGTAATATTAATCCCTTCAGGGTAGATACCTATACAAAAAATCCTAATAATGTGCGCAAATCAATACAAACAGTAATAGTATTAGTGGACATTTTTGAATACAAAAAGTCACTTTTATAGCAAAATGTCCAACTCATGAAAGTGTTATATGAAAAATGTCCACAGTATGACAACACTGCTCAAGTTATATGACTTGTAACGATAATAGTTAACCTGCTCCAATCGAATGGATCTATGGTGGTCCATTCATCCATCGTAAACATAATCCACTTGACATAAATTCCAGATTTTAATCAAATGTTGACAGCTGTCATTTTTTTTATACAAATTCTGCGTGTCACAACTTTCAGCTGAAAATGCATGTTGAAAAATTTCCAAATACTATGGCATCCTACACCAAAAATGTTGGCCGCAGTCTATTTCTACACTTGTATCTATTTCTTTTGACACAATTCCACCCAATTACTTCGACATTTTATTCATTCTGAATTTGATACATTTCAGCGATTTCTTGTACTTCGAATGCACTTCGTTACATTTGGGTGCTCTTTCAACGAACGCTCCTATAATATACCCCTACCATGTAACTTGACAATACATTGCAGTCATTCACATTCGTCGGAATGTATTTTTTTATTTTTTTAGTTTTTTTTACTTTGTTTAACGTATCTTAGAGATTTTTCAAAGAATTCATGGGCCAACTGCCAAAGAGGTAGAGATCACATACAACCAAAGGATCAATGAGAGGGGCTAACTAAGCACTCAGCTTTCGAATGCCAAACGAAGAATACGACGACGAAAATGCGTGGAATTTTCAGTTCAAAGTTGCTTGTCTAAATTTTTGTTTTTGGGCCTGCTGTGCGTTCTCATTGTCACCCCCTCCCTCTGTTCGATGAGTGTCAAATTGTCATTTGAATATCCATACTATAGAGGTGCAGCACAGCAGCTCCTGGTTTATGGGTGAGTGTGCTGCATAAATCATGATTATGTTTATGAGACTATGAGTCGCGATAGGTATGGCGGGTGTAGGGGCACGATCATGCTCACTAAATTGAAAGCAGGTGTGGATGGGATTACGAATTACACGTGTTCCAATGAGTGGTGCTAGTGATATGTTTATTTAAAAGGATTCATTTTGTTCCCTCTAAATTTGTTGTTTCAAATCAGAGTTAATGACCGCTGGCATACTGGAGCATAGAAAAAAAGTATCTTTCTATGTCTATGAATTGCTTATGACAAAAAATTGACATGCGGGGAATTCCCCTTGCCTAAAGCAATCACTCACAAGCTAATAGATATTTTAAAATTATCTCGATCTAGTTTTTCTCTTCCTCTGTTTACTTTTCGTGTATCTAGTCATTTACCTCGAACAGTTGGTGGTCGAAAACAACCACCACCTCCTCAAGGTATAATGGACAGTAATTTAACGTTAATTAATAGAACACACTATAGGAACGAAATTTTAATGAAATGCCCATTTTTACCAGATGCATATGTTCCGATAAGAGAAATACAACAACGATACATTTTTCATATCTATTGGACGCATTAATTATTCACACTGTTGTAATGATGACACTAATTATCTAATGGCAAAGGACAACGTCCTGTGTTCATTAAATTCTGGAAAAACGTAAAATACACACGGAAATAGAAACAAAAAAAAAACACGTAGTTACACTCCTAATTGCAGTTTTGGGACTCTTTATTAATACATACGTCGAAACGTATAATAAATTATATACGAAAAAAAAAACAGAAACGCAGAGAAACATCCCTTTTATTTGGGCTTTGACCGAAATGGGGAAAAAAGGGTCAGAGGCCGACTGAAATGGTCAGACAGCGGGCACAATCATATACATAGATAGGTGAATAGATACGAACAGAGATAGAGGTCGGATGGATTGATTATATCAGCTGGCTTGATGGTTTAATGACCTGGATTACACAGGGATGATTCTCGATGGGTATTTGACGGAAGTTGATTTTTTACCTCCAGGATTTTTTTGTGATGTATATCTCGTTCTATCGCATCGCAACATAATTAGAGAGCAGAGAGCGAAGTGAGACAGATAAGCGCCTAGATACCAATTAGATGAGGTAAATGAATTTTTTTATTTGATTGACCTGACCAGGTGCTTGAATGATGGTGTGAAGGGGCATCTTATATGGATAAAGGTGTGATGATAAAGGGGTGAATAGGGAAAGGTTCTTTGGGTATCCGTATGCCGGACAGCATATTTACATATTTCCCATATAAAAATATGTTAAAGTCCAATGAACGAATTGCTGGATTATGATTGCGGCAGCTGACAATGCGCAGAGATTTTAGGTAGCATCTGTGTGGCGACTGCACATTGCGTCAAAGGAGAGCGCATATCGGCGCTGTTTCGAAAACGTCATTTAAAAGAAAATCAGGTAGAGAAGAAATTCTTCTGGGTTACTGTTTAGAATTTGTACGATCAAAATTGGATTTGAGTTCGAATGTAGTCAGTAAACACTTGCAAGACATTTGGTCAGCTAAATGGCTCAAACGTCAAACATACGCGGATGATGTTGCGATACTTTCTGTCGGATCATGTTTACAGATTATCTATGTGCTAACGTGTAGATGGCCATAAATATGGGCGATACACTACGAATGGGCTTTCAATCTTTTGAAAACTGAGTTTGTTCTCTTCACGAGACGGACAATTTTAACTGGTCTGACTCAACCAGTGCTAAGAGGTGTCACTATCCAGACCTCCGATGAAGCGAAATATCTGGTAGTGATCCTGGATAAGAAACTACTTTGGGCAAATCAAGTCAAGTCGAAGACATTCAAGTCAAGGTGCTCTCAGTTTTCTGTCTGTGTAAGAAAAAAGTGCTTTTGGATCTGTTCGGCTATGATAAAGGGCTTTTTTTAGCTTATGCGTCGGTCGGTTGTTAGGTGGAGAGGACTGCCGCGAAAGTATGTGACCGAATTCTTAAAAAAAAAACTCCAAAAAACGGGCTGCCTTGGATGCACACTTGCTTTTCTGAGTACCCCGGGCTCTACTCTATAGCTGATCTGCTTAATTTACCTTCACTTGATACCTTTATCATGGATTCTACTATTAAAGCAATCTTCCGCATCCTGCAAAGTGTTTTTTTGTATCATCCACACTGGAGTTTCGAAATAGGTATAGGTGGGTGGATATCTGCGTCTGTAGCAATAGTCATGCTTCGCGTAAGGCTTTGCTCAACCTGTTGCCCGTTCCAAAGTAATTTGGGAAAGTAAGAACTCTTTGAAATCGGTCACAAGGCTGAACTCTTTGACTCTTATCTGGCTACCGGGTCACAATGGGGTTGCGGAAAATAAGGTATCCGATGAAATTGGTAAGCAAGGCTCAGAAGATAATTTTTCGGTACCAGAATCTGCTTTGGATCTTCCTACGTTCTCTGTCAAGGCCTCCATTGAAGACTGGGCTTCTAACGGACGCAATTGTATATTGCAGGGCTCTCCAAGATGTTGGCAAACTAAACGCGTGCTCACGAAAGTCAGTTAGAAGTCTGCGGCATTCCTGCTGTCTCTCAGCAGAAAAGACAACCTATTTGCCTATTATTAAGGATCTTAGTGTGCTAGGCTTGAAAGATATCACTATCTGCGACACGTTTGTGGAAAGGGCGATGATACTTCTGATCGTTTCCTTTTTTATTGTCCTGCCTTTGTTCGGATCAAGTGGCAGATTTTCGTCACCGATGTGGTGTGATAATACTGTAAGCTCCTCATCGCTAAAGTGCATTGTCAGCTTTCTCCGAAAGTAGTCACCTTCTAGATGCTCCATCGTCTTAATTTAGTCCCGAAAGTTTTGAGGTTTCTTCACTTTATGCTTAGAGTTTCTTACTTGCAGTATAGCCTATACTGACATTTTTACACATATATCCGATTGGTCAGAAGGGCGGATTAGAAGAAAGATACTTTCTTCAACCCAAGTCGGTTTACTTCTCTTTGTTCTTACTGTCTTACATTACATAAGTTTTAAAAGCCTAGACACTAAGGCCCTAGTTATAGCTATCATTGAAATGCATCATTGAAAATTTTGTTTTCCGATTTTAAGACGAATAATCAAAAAATATTGGCTTTAGTTGGTATCAAGATAAAGCTAATCAATTGTGGAATTCTGATTAAAACTTCTCTTTAAATCCAATTTTAATATTTCACTGATCGAAATCGATTTCAATGAACTGCTGATTGTCGTTTCTCTAATTTGGAACCCAATCGTTTCACTGATGTGTTCGATTTTCATTCTATTCTCAGTTGTCAGTTTTGCTTTCAATGATCAACCCTAACCTCAAAACCTAGACTTGTTTGTTGAAAAGTCACTGACAGGTACTTCCACTGACAGGAATATTTCAATGATTGTTATAACCGACTTGTCAAAAATATGAAACCACCATTCCACTGATTTGTTCCAATGATGCATTTTAATGATAGCTATAACTAGGGCCTTAGAGTCCGTGGAAATTGGTTGAGGTCGCTCTGTAATTGAGACGCCATCTAAGGTGGTGCCTCAGGGTGCCCATGCGGAACCCACAAGTGCCTCACGATAAATAACGTTTCTTTTTAGGAAAATGGGGATTCAAATTAATGTTCACTCCGATCAGAGGACAAAATTAGAAGGCCTGTCGATGGTGATCGCCTTCTGCCCGCACAAAACATCTCGCTAACGAGCAAAGAAGAATTATATACGAAACGAAACCTTCTTTTGAGTCATCAATTTGTAAATCTTTTCATTTAATTCCACACGAGTGGATATCCAACAGCATAAACATCTTATATAGTGGCATAAAGGTAAACCAATATGCGCCCCGATGAACCTCGACTGCATATTAATGACATCGTAGACCCGTATAAGTGTCTAAAACATGGCACCATAACAACAGTAACAAGAAAACCAAAGCTAAAGGACTTTGCTCTGTCTGCTGTAAGGAATTAGATACTTAATCTTGTCTACTTGTTGGTTGGCAAGATAAACTATCAGGTTGCTTCAAACCACAACTTAAAATTCTGAAAACGGTCCAAAACGCGCGTGTTTTTTTTGGGATTTTTGTTTTTTTGTTTTTGTTATTGTATTTGCTTTATTTTTATTTTATTTTTCTATCAAACATTTCGCGCGTAGGATTTTCTGACTGGGTGTGAACACCCTTGGTGAAAGCGGTTGTCTTTGTTTTTACCTTTTTTTTTTTGATTCTCAGTTTTCATATCAATATATGGTTGTCCCTTAAATCCAATAGATACAACACGTCGTCTTCTTCCATCTGCCTTCTGTCGTCTCCTCGGTCTGCGGTGAAGTTGTTTTCGAATTCATTTTATTTATCAAAATTCCAAACTGACTCCGTGTGGGGGTATATGCTAATCACACTAAAGTGTCGTCTCTGTGGGTTATTCAACTTTTATTTAAATTTTTGTGTGTTTTGTGTACCTTTCTACACATCAAATTTCCTATATATAGGTGCACTAGCCTAAAGAAGGTAGATATACATTTTGGTTAGACCGCGTCGCGTCTGTCTGATCGTCTGTCATAAATAGGTATTATTATTATTATTTTTTTTTTTTTTCGAATGAAACGTTTTTGATTGTTTCTAGAAATGCATTATCGTAAAATTTTATTTCTAAAACATTTATAAAATTTTTATTATACCTACTGTCGACTTTTTGGAAGCCCTATTGCTTCGTGATAATAATTGAGAATGGATGGTCTTTTGTATAGCGGATGTGTGGTTTGGGTTTTGTAAGAAATTCGATCGTTGAAAAAGGATGTGAGCTTCGTTTGGTATGGGAAGAATTTTAATTATGGAAATATTAGACTTTTTTTCACAGTTTGCTGATAAAAAAAAAGTATCTGATTCTTCTTAGGAAATTTGAACTTGTAAGCTTAGATACCTACAAACTATTATTGTTATTTTTATAAGGTGATGTGAACTAGGAATATAGACAGATAAAAAGTATCTTATTTGAAGAAATTTAAATTTAGGTCAGTAAGAACCCCCATTTAAAGTACTATTTTGTGTTCTATGAGCTTTTTATTTAAGTCATGGGTGGTGGCCTGATGCGTCCCTTTTGGTGGTGTTTTTAAAACTTCAACATTGTGTAAGTATACACTTACTTATGATCAACTTCGAAAGTTTTTTTTATTAGAAGCAAGGAAGGAAATAAACAATAAGTACAAAAGTAAATGTCCAAATATTGAGACGTTGATGCAAAAGAGATTTCTTTATAACTTGTGTAATCTTCACCATTGCGGACGTACTGACATGCCTGAAGGGCCCCTCTCACTTTCAATATTGCTTATCTCCCTCATATGAAGTTTCTGCAACATCACTGAATCTTTTCCAGATAAATTTAAATTGATGTTGTACTTAGAGTACCTAAACCTTTTTAATACGATCAGCAATGTCCGTTGTTTGGGCATTGTAGGTACATGGAGCCAAAAGTAACATTGCGTAATATTTTCCATCTGCGATGACACGAACAGACAATTTTTGCAGGGTGTCCCACTCTGTCTCATCGCATTCACCACTATGTGCAATAAATCCTTTGATTTTCTAACCATCTGGGAAGTCTTTTGATTTGCAGTACAAAGAATAGTTTTAGAGTTGCAATAGAACTGTGTCCCCCACATTTCGTTAGCATCACTTTTTTTTTAAAGCTTTAGAATTTGTATGGACGTATTTAAGTAAAAACATGATATGATCGCAAATGACTCGATTTAGTATGTACGTATATATAAATTTGTTTCCCCCGCTGCTGGTGGTTGTTTCATCGCCATCGTCATCACTTGCAAACGCATTTACCACTTCAACATGTTCGCGAATAATCTATGACTATGGGCCTTACCAATGACCTTTTTTTACTTTCAAATTAAATATTTTGTCAGTAGATAATAATTTCATATGGAAATTTATTTACTTCGAAGAGTTAGCCTGAACAACAAAAATGATTATTAGGAGCGCTCAGTAATTTAGGTTAAGTTAGACACAGAGGGTTGTAAGGAGAAACATCGGAAGAGACTAGATACCATAGTGAGCCCAACCCTGGTAGAACCATCTTTTAAAAAATAGAAAAACCTTCGCACTTTCAATAAAGCATTTTATTTCCCTACATAATTTAAATATCTTCGCTTGGCCGACAAGCCCCATCTCTTCAATGTTGTTAAAGAATTTGTTAGTTCCTAATACGTAAGTAATGAGAAATGTGAATTTAAAGCGGCATCCAGTTCGTATTATTGAATGCATTTCGCCTTGATATGTTCGATGGGCGCAGCAGTCTATAATACGAGTCTCGAACTCGTTTATACCCAGTACATCACCTTGACTTACCGTTTGTTAGATTTCTTGCTGAAGATCTCTAACTTTAAATTCAAATGCATTTTTGTGAACCCTTCCATATGCATACAATCTTTCTTTCATTCCCGCAGTCTGTATCTCAACTAACCATAGATAATTAGAAATAAATCCACAAACAAAATACCAAAAAAATGGGGGGATCCATACATAACATAACCTCTCTTTTTTTTCTCTTTTTCCAAAATCTGCCAGGACGAAATCCCCTAAGCCAAAATCTCCCACAAGCGAACCAAACTTTGCATACACCCAACCTTGCACCTACTCCAAATCCTACAATTACCACAAGCAGGGACTTCTTTTTAACACCATTTAGGCGACAGAATTAATAACACCAAATCTAAAATTGGGGGTTTTGTCCCGTGGGGATTTTTTCTTAGGGTCTTTTGGAGTAAGGGATTTCAGCACAGGGGATTTTGGAAAAGAAGATTTCATCACCAACCCAAAAATAGGTCTACTTTAGGTACAATTTAAACAAACAACTATAGCTTTGTATACTTCATTAAAATGAGCATTCAGAATCACATAAGCCTTGACAAGGATATAAAAAAAAAGATACTTGAGCTTATAAATTTCCCAAATTCTCCCTTCGCAATTGGCATCTAAATAAAGGGTTCGCCAAATAACTTTTTTTTTTTTTTAAATGCTAAAAAAAAACTACTGAATATTTTCTTTTTTATTTGAAATTACAATCCTTCCGGTTAATAATGGAAAATAATTTCATTCAAATGGCTGCCTCGGGTGGCCATGCAGTAGCCTACACGATCGGTCCAATTTTTAAGCACATTATTGATTGTGTGCAGCTGTATTTCACCAATGGCTTCACGAATATTGTCCTTTAAAGCGTCATTTGTCTCTGGCATGTCCCCACAAATAATGGTCCAACGGTGTCAAATCGCAGCTCCGCGGTGGCCAAACGACATCAGCTCTGCGGCTGATAATGCGATCTTCAAAAACAGGGCGCAAAACATCGAGTGTAGCTTCGGCTGTGTGGCACGTAGCGCCGAAACCAAATGTTGCCAATATCCTCCTCTTCAATTTGTGTGAACAAAAATTCGTTCAACATGGCCCGATAACGATCGCCATTGAACTGTAACGGCCACTCCTTGCTCATTTTCGAAGAAAAATGGCCCAATTATACCTCTGGACCAAAATCCGCACCAAACAGTGTCTCGTTTTGGGTATATCGGCTTTTCAATGTATGCGTGCGGGTTTTCTGTGCCCCAAATGCGACAATTTTGCTTGTTTACATGTTTACATACCCGCCAAGATCAAAATGAGCTTCATCTGAAAAGATGATTTTTTTGGCAAAATCGGCATCTTCTCTAAGTCGATCGCAGGCCCACTTAGCGAAGCGAAAACGCATTGGATGGTCAGTTGGCTTCAACTCCTGAACCAATTGGACTTTGTATGGCGTCATACCAAGGTCTTTATGCAAAATTCGTCTCAATGATGTCTCCGAAATGTTCAATTGTAGAGAACGACGGTGAATTGATGTTGATGGCGCTTCACGCACACTTTCTGCCACAGCAGCAATTTTCTCGGGTGTACGCACTTTTGGCTTTTCACGCTTTGGTTTATCGATGAGGATGCCAGTTTCTTTCACTTTTTATACAAGATAACGAACATACGGAGCTGACGGTGCTTCTCTTCTTCCAAAATTCGTACGCAATTTTCGCACACATTCTGCAACATTACCATGATTTTCAAAGTAATGTCGCAATATTTGCCAGCGTTGTTCAAGCGTATACACAACCATATTCGTTCAGCGGAAGGATAAAACTAATTATCTGTCAAATCAGACATGAGCTAAGTGTTACCATTCGCGAAATAAGCACTAGTTGAAAAAAAAAAAACGTTAGATGGCGGACCCTTTAGTAATATAAATAAATATTTCAAAAATCTGTATGCGATGACCATTCCCTTTTTTTAATAAAATATTTTATTAGACTTCAACTTATTAGATATACACATTCAAAAGCAGAAAACATAAATCTAACTATTGTCTTTTATTATTTTTCAGATAATAAATCTCTGTCAGAGACCAAAATATAATAAAATGATAAGAATGAGATTGAAAACACATGTTGCCCTATTTTCTCATCTCAGATACCCACTTCTAAATCCAGTCCAAATTTTTCCTGACTTTTCAGAGATTAATCACTCAGTCAACTTAGAGCATCACAAAATTTATTATTAATCGCCAACGGACAAGTTGAATTAACATTTCACAAATTAACAACAAATTCAAATTGGAAATGGAAAAAAAATCGTCTCTGTCGCATTTCGTTACTGAAACAAAAACACGAGATTAAAATCGAAAATCCCTGTTCAGCTGTCAACAGCTGACACAATTTCCAATTAATTGCGGTTCCGATATGCGGAATTCACACGAGATGTATGTCGTATATCGCGTATCTATTATCATAATAAATCAAGTTGAAAATTTTACAAATTCAATACGACCACGAAAACAAAACCACAATTAGGTATACGCTTTATTTGCTAACATCAATATTAGAGTTATGTTGGGCTTGTTCAAACCATGGGAATGGCAAGAATTCTCCCATCAATCCTATATAAATCCAATGAACACATTGCATTCAGATTGAAACCACATGAATCGACTGAATAAGCCGAATGAACTGAATAAACATCACCACTAAGTATCTGTGTCAAAAGTAAATTTTACACCACAAAATAATGTATCTACACAACCAGTATCTGCATGTTATGAGATGTATTCTGATCATTTGGGTTGTTTATAACGAAGAGTATCTAATTTGATATCTGTTATTCTTTTTTCCCAAGATCTGGATGCATACAAATATGTATCTATGCACCACGCAGCACGCATGACAAAGTTTCAAATGCATGTACGCTACGAGTTCTAAGTATCCCATCAAAGCGTACAAAATTTTGTAAGTGGTATTTATAGTTTGAAGGAAAAAAATTAAATTAAATTCTACAAGTATTTTCATTGCATCCCGACACTATACGCACAATCCCTTTGAACATGTTTCACTTTCAATCTTTCGCGCCTCAATATTTGTCTTCACTATTTTTGTTTTTGTCGGTGTTTGTCAGGCCTAATGAGCTAAACGATATCCGTATAGTCGCACGAGTATGCTCATTACATAGTGTGACGTTATATACATCTTTTATTTTTATAGATACAATTTTGAAATTTCAAAAAATTATCCAAGAAAAGCAGACAATTGTTCGACGTGACGTCATATTGAAATTCAAATTTTAAAGTAAACATACCTGGTAATATCACAAAGATAGATTGCATACCTAAAGCACACGCACCTGCCAAAAGATGGTTTCTAAAAATATTAAAGATATTTTTTATTTTTTCCTCAAAAGAAAAAAACAAAATTCAAATAATAAACTCTCTCCCCTTCATAGTTTTGATAGTGTTAATAGCACAGCGTCAGATGTATATGCGGCATTTTGAAGGAGTTGCGTTGGCCCCAAACTGAGAGGTGGCGCGCACAAATGCACCTACTTATTCTGGCGGTGGTCTTGTCGAAAATAAAACTCGGAAAGTATGTCAGAGTGCCATAATAGAGATTTTCTTCGTCATTTTGTTTGAATTTTATTTGAAATCATCGAATAAATTTAAAATTTTCACGATGATCGTGCAGCGATCGTATATCTGTCACTGACAGGGATATAGCGAAGCGATGCAGATGCACATTTTTCGTGTGTGCAGTGAGACGCTTGACGCATTTAAATGTGTCACATAATATGGTTGGAGCTATGTAGGATTTCTTATTGCTGGTCGTTTAGTTTCACCGATTCAGGGAATAGCAGGCGAGGGATCAGTTGGAGATTAAGGGTGGCAGGTTTATTATCGAACAAGTGGCAGGAGCAGGTTCTTCAATGTGGGAGGCGTTTTTGGGATTTTATTAGAGGCGCTTTGCTCTGGCAGTTAGATTCAGTTTTGGGACAGGTGTATTTTTAGTAGGTTTGTCTTGACTTATTAGTTTTGAATTTCGATATAATAATTTTAGAGTTTACAGTGTGGCAGTTGTATTTTGTCTGTTATACCTGATTTTTACTGAGCCATGTATCCTGAGCAGCTCTAAAAATGTTCTAGTGTTTCTTTATTTTGCTCTAGAATGCATAGTGCTTAGTGATTTGTTCCATAACGAAGCGCGTTACACCGCATTGTAAATTATTGATGTCAGCTTCTATACTCAGTACAAATGGGTAAGCAGATTGCTTAGTTTTGAAGAAAGTAGAACTGATATTGAAGCTCTCGATTTGTTCAAGGCAATTCAGTCAAACGTCGTGCCTCTTTTTAACAAAATCGCTCTGCAGCTGCACATAGTAAATTTTATTTTAACTTTTCCGAGGGTTGAACCAGACACTCCTCGCTCAATTATTAGGCCAGCGAACTGAGACACAATTTTCGATCATACAAAAATCCTCAATATTGAGCTATCCGAAGGTATGAGGTGCCTAAAGATACATAACCAATTTCCGAGGTATATTTTCGATAATACCTGAAAAAATATAAATCACTATGGGCAAATTGAACGAAAAAGCTTCTCTAAGCTTTTAAAAGCGTCACACCTTATCCACAAACCATATCATTCTCCATAGTTCGGTAGTCCGCTTGTAGAGCGATGGCATGAACCTAATATTTCGCGTTTCTTAAATGCAGCCAATAAAATTTAAGAAAAAAGGATTTTCTGGGGGAGAATTTTGGGATGAACTGTTTGGTGCAGTTCATTAGATTCGATTTGAGCTAAGCACCTAATGTACTTCCTGAAACATTCCTTATACTGACACCACAGAAGGGTTCAGGTCCGACAAGTGGCATTGTCGCGCCGACTTTAGCCAGTGAGTCAGCTATTTTGTTTCGTAAGCTTCCAGGACCAGCTTCGACTTTTTTATACAAGATGTATCCGGAGCATTAACAGCAGCTTGGCTGTCTGAGAAGATAAATATAGTTTTACCACGTTTATTTAGAACTTAATTTTATTCTAGCGCAGTGGTTAATGGAAAGGACTTCAGCCTGGAATATGGATGAGTGCTTACCTATAGGCTGACTGAAAAGTTCGCTTGATTCTCCATAAATGGCAGATCCAGTCTCTGAATCCAACTTGAAACCATCTGTGTACCAGACTAGTCAAGTTGCGATGGATTAGGTTTGTGTTTTTCCCAGTATTCCCTTGGGGGGATGACGATGGAGAGGTTTTTATGGAAGCCATATTCCGGTAGCATGTCGTCTTGTCGTCTTCTATTCTAGGTAGGATCAGAAAAACAATATCTGAGAGAGAGAGAGAGAGAGAGAGAGGCGGTTTATCGAGAGTTATATAGAACTGGGCACTATATACATAATGGTGATGAAATTTTTTCTTTTTCTTTCAAAAATTTTCAAAAATTTGGCGTTTGAATCCAAGCGTCATACCTAGGCTTATATATTAGTTTTGGGCTCAATTTTGATGAGATTAAGTATTACTTTCGTTCGTGTGGAACTGGAGGCAATTAGCCATGAAATGAGCTTGCTATAAGATGACATTTAGGTTGAAGCTTCGGTACGATCCAATTCCGGACTATAGTAAGCTATTTTTCTTGTTCAACCTAAATTATATCTATTTATATGTGTGTATAGGCTTGAACCTACTATCTGTGCAAACTCCACTCTTTATGTAACATGATTCAAGGTGTTGCGTAGATCTTGCCATATCTGATAGAATATACAACATCTTTTGGAATACCTATTTGAAAGCAACCAATAAAATTGGCCAAAGGACGTAGCTAGTCCACCAAAGCAATCCTAATTGCTAACGACTGTAGCTTTGGAGGTTAACGATCGCCACGGATCGTATATTGACTGCCATTTTTGCCGGAGCTGAATCGAACCCATTGATCGCATTTTCGATCCTTCATTCTACTAAAAAAAACTGAACAAAAGAAAAAAACGACTCAGTCTTTGATCGGATCCTATACACTATATAGTATCTATATCTACATATAGATGGCGACAACATCGTCGCTCGATCTTTGGGCTGTTAACTTTTTTATTATATCAAAACCGAGAATAATAATATAACGACTTTTCCATTTATGGCAAGTGGTCGTAAAGGAGGATGTTTCATTCATAATATAATTATCAATAACCATAGGCGAGAGTGGGTGTGAATTAGTTTTCCACGCCGCACCGCCGCGCCATCGTCGTAAGTTCGGAAACAGCGAAGCTAATGAATTATAAATGGGATTGGTCTGGGTCATATTTCGTGGTTCATTAGTGAAGAAATGGATTTTGTAGTTATTTTGTTAAAGCCGTACTGCTATATATAGTCGGTGATATTAAATATCAGTTTATGGGGGTTTTCTTTGATCGTGAAAGCTATTAAGTTAATTGGAAGCGGGTTTCTTTTTTGTATCTTTTTTCGAAAAGTTTTTATTGCGTCAACGTAGAGTGATGCTAAGCTATAGAAGATGACATTGTTTTTTGTTTAGTATGTATATTTTTTTGATTAAGTGCTTTAAGAGGATTTATTGCAGTTAAAATCTATAAGGCAATGGGAAGTTGTGTATCTATGTATAGAGTTCCATTTTAATGACCTACAAACCAGTTTGATGTTGGGATACATGAGTCAGTCGAGCTTAAAAAATATCTATCGCTATTGGTGATGCATAGTTTGAAACAAAGCCAGTATCTCGGGGCGCTGTTGAAGCGTTATAGGTTCGCCTTTCCCGGTAGAAGTATTTTTATTTTTAAAAAAGGAAGCCGTAAAATGCGTGGTAGTAAAAAAAATTAATAAATAAATAGTTGGCGCAAGAGGTCCGTATAGCACCCTAAGCTTTATTTCTGACAATCATTCGTTTGTGTGAGTTTTTGGGACGAAAGATATAGTTAGTGTTTTACCGGGGACCAAACATGGGACAACTTGTTGTAGTAGTACATAAAGTCGACTCTTTTATATCACTTAAAGAGGACGAGTAGAGCCTTGGCTGACTCACATAAATGTACATAAATTCAGCTGTTTTTAGCAGCACATTTCGAGTAGCAACCCTCTTTTGCAAAGATTTTAATTAAATCGAATGGAATGGGAAATAAAATATTTTATTTCCCTGCTTCAAGTCAAACTGGTTAAGGAGTTATAATATTTATTTGCCATCATTCCATTCATTCAAAACTATCTTCTGCAGCAAAAAAAAAAAGAAGACATTTTTAGGGATTCTCAAACATAACCACCTTTGGTCTTATTACGCAATCGTAAGGCCTTGTTTACGCTCTACTGCCAACACGATTGTGTATATAAATACATGTACATCAGTACATCTCCTCGACAACATTTAACATCAATTATACTCACGAAAAAAAACAAGTACAAGTGTCACGCAATACCTGTGTGCTGTGCCTCTGATGTAGAACCAACCTCGCTCTCGTGTCATTTTTGAACAATTTCTACTCGAACAAATTTCGACACAAACAATTTTTTTTGGATATTCATCATTCGAGTATTTGACCGCAAAAAAATGAATGAAAGAAAGACCAAACCTGCTAAACATCTCTCACACATTGCATTCGATTGGCATTGCATGTGAAGCCGATAATAGGGGGTTCCATTGTTATGTGTTTGGTTTGCGTTCCTTTAGAGATAAAAAATATCGCCCCTCTATAGCGATGGGCTCCTAAATGACTGTTGACAAACAATTACAAATAATTTTCGGTTTCGTCTGCAACGCGACTCTGACGGTTGATCTGTGTCGCGTCGCGTCAACGGCGAGGGGACTGCGAACTGCGGGCTAACACGAATCTCGCTGTTGTTATATAATGGTTTGTCATAATTTTTGACAACTTGACGAGGACTACATTTTCGACCATGACAATGATGAAGCGAACAACACGAAGAGCAGCAGCAGGCAAATTGTCATGTGAATGGGATCATCATTATCGTTTGTCGTATCATCGTGATGAACTAGCAATCATCATCGGTTGAGAGGAAGAACAAAATGCCTCAGGGGGGAATGTGAAATAATTCTTTTATAATCACAGGCTTTCAGTTGGGAACGAATAAATCGAAATTTTTGTTCACAAGTCCAAGTGTATAAGAGGTATTCAACCTTTATTGGTTGAAGGCGAGGTATTGTACCAGACATGCAAAGTTTTCAAATTAAATGTAAGTCGGTGTAATGAATGGGTCTTGGTTTTCAGTCTGCAGCTAATTATCATTTCACAGAGAGATTTCAATAAACGAGCACTTTTACTTTTGTGAGAGAGGTTTGAAGTTGTATTATGGGTAACGCATGAAGATAGGTTCTTTCAGTGTGAAATTGTGGATACCAATCTGATAGAATTGTAGGTAGATATAGGACAAAGAAGAGTACACTGTTTTGGATGATCAGTTCCGACCATATTCATAGTTCTCACTATCGGCAAATTTTTTGTCAGATTGCACTTCTTTACCTACATCGGAACCCAAAGGATGAAATTCAGATACATACAACGAAAGGTAATTTATAAATAAATGTGAATTGAACAAACGAACTGATTGTAACGCTATATTGGTTCCAGTTGAAGATTACCGAAGGACCTGATGTTAAATAACTGACTGTGGCGCCTGAGACTAAAGACAACCTCAAATGGTTGGTTTATTCTTCAAACCGCCGATCTAGATCGAAAACGCTCTTAATTTTTCCATTGAGTTGTTTAGAGGCAATGACTTCGGACTAAACAAACCCTTGATCTACTTCTGTATTGAGGTTTCTATGTTAAGTTGGTGTCAGCTGGTCCAACATTTTGTAGTGTCCCTTGGTGTTATACCTATACGCGCAATGCTATCTTTAAAAAACGAGGAGATCTAAATCTAAACAGACCAACTGGGCAGTCGGTCATCCCTAAACAGGCATACACGACGTCACTGAATAATATCTATACTCTGTTCAAAATATCTCTGTAGAGTCGTCTGTTTACCGTATTTGATAGAGACAGAATGACCGCACCATTTGAAAGCAATATGCCCTTAATGTTGATCTATCACAGGTAGGCCTAGGCATCTCTTATTTAGATTTTAATAAAAAAAAGTATCAAACAATCTAGGGCCCGACTGGGGGCTGTAAAAACCTCCCTCCGTCCTCATCTCACTACGCCACTGTGTTAACACAAAAAATTGCTTAAACTTCGTGTTTTGTTGCGGCGATCAATCGCATAGTATACATTTCCAATAGTGGCACATGTTCTCGTAAGGGAAGCGGCTAATGTCTTAAAATCACTGGCGAAAGATCCATCAAAGTTATATTTTACACACACAGCGCAATGCTACATACAAGCAATAGAGCGACACGAATTGTGTACATATACAGATGCAGAATAACATGGGCAATAAGAGCTAGCAATCCAAAATAACGTCAGTAAGCTGTACGAATCGTCCTTTGTCCTTATTTGTTCAAGTAGAGCTATCTGACTTAAAGAAAATGAGAGATGAGACATTTCGCGCTGCTGAATCGCTTTGGACTTGGATTGCAGTCACCGGATACATAGGGCCATTATAGTCGCCTTCATTGTTGTCCACATTCGAATCCACTTTTCCATCAATATGATTATTATTTATTTCATTTTATTTTATTGACTTCAAAAGTAAATACAATTTACATTTTCTTAACTTTAAGTTTGACTTAAGTCTTTAAATGGTGATTACATTGGAGTAATCCAGCTTAAGCCAATGTGCAACTGCATTGAAAATATGCCACAACAATAGAAGAAATGACCCATTTCAAGCGTTTTACTAAACTAGTGAATTCTGAACCATATTTGGAATTTCATATCGTTTGCAATTGTTGGCACAATCCGAAGAGGCCATAACACAGCCCAAAAAAACCCTACAAGTTGCCAAGTATTGCAAGTGCCTGTTGCAATTCTGTATATAATTAATTCATCATTCGACTTGTGATAAACAGAAATTGGTTAGATTTGTCTACTTTCACTAGAAGTAGGCTCTTGGTTATCCTACAACTTGTTTGCTTATATAGGTGGCACTGCAGACCCGGATGTACATCGGTCAAAACCAATACCCTTCTCTAGTTAGCGCGGTCTTTGTCTACCTTCAGTTGCGTACTGCTTCCCTAGTTATTCTTAACGTGTGAATTACGATGAAGTGAAGGACCATGAAATTTCGGTGGCATGTTCCAGTCTGGTCCGCTAATACTTTCACAAATATCTTCGACGTATCTTCTTAACAGCTTGAAAGTGTTTGATGTTCTTGGGTGTTTCGTGCAGACCAAGCAGATCTACGTTCCGATACCTTCAAAAGTATAGCATTGCAGAAGTCCTGTGAGAAATCATAGATTCCGAAGTCCTCCAAAGACATGTTCAATGAATCTTCTAAGCCTTTAACAGCTTCTTAAGTGATCGATATTTGGTTTTGAGTTTTAGACCCATTAAAAGCTCTTATTTGCTAAAGCTGAAACATGAAAAGCAATTACCTATCTCTTGAAAAGTATATATCTCACACTAGACCGACAATTTTATCGAATCGTAGCTTATCTATTTATATTGCGCCCTAATATTACGAAGAATCTGCAAAAGTTGCGAAACAGTACACTTATCTATCAGCACTGACTATCCTGCAAGCAATCTTCTGATAAATTTTATTACCTACCGATTATTATCGATGAGTTATACATTATTGTTTAAATTTTAAATTGAGGTGTGATATCATGTATGAATCAGTCCGGCCTTCAGAGGGTGCTTTAACCGTTTTTGCAAAGGCTATCAGTACCTACGTGTGTACTATACCTTTTTATTGGACTGAATGTCCGATAATAACTTTTTAATACCAGACACAATGGCTCTTGCAAATTCAAAGGTACATATTAATAATGACTGCTAAGTTCAACCAGCAGCTTATCGGGTATGTGTGAGAATAATTAGATTGGCTGAAGTCTTTCAAATTGGAATGAATTATTATATATACGAGGTAAACCAATTAACCCAGCTTGTAAATGCGCCAACACGTGTACCAGACATTGACGGTCAAAATGCCAACACACTGGACTTGTTTCTCACCTCCCATCCTAATAAATACTCCATTGAAGTATTATCGCCTCTAGGCTCGTCAGACCACTGTACCATATCAGCTAATTTCTCGTACTCCGACCACAAAGTTAAAGAAAAAACTCCGAAAAGAACCGTATGGCAATACGAGAAAGCCAACTGGAGCGGACTTAACAGCTTCTTTAGGAGTTTTAACTGGTTGTTATGCTTCCTCGATAACGACGTGGATGCCGCCGCTGATATGGTAACAAATATAATCACCTTAGGTATGAAATCCTTTATCCCTCACAGGATAAAGAGTACCAAACCAAAAGAAAACGCGTGGTACGACTCCAGCTGTAAAGAGGCTATTAGGTTAAGGGAGTTGAGTTTTCGGTCTTATAAGGCCAACACATCTGAGGAAAACCGAAAAAAGTTTAAACGAGCCAGAAATGACTGTAATGCCCTCATAAAGCATGTCAAATTCTCATATGACCAAAAGTTGAGGCAAAAAATACTACAATGTCCCAAGGGTAGTAAAAACTTTTGGTCATTTGTAAAAAATGTTAAGAATTCGGCCTCACCATCGATCCCCACTCTCATTTACAATGACACTCCAGCTGTCAGCTCTTTAGACAAAGCTAATCTGTTTGCTGCACATTTTGCAGCCAGCTCGTTGCTCCCAGATTGCGCTTTGCCTCCACCTGTGCTCGAGAGCGTCGAATTTACCATGGGACAAATCCATTTTCGCACTCGCACAGTTGCAAGAGTACTACATGATCTCAACATAAATAAATCCGCTGGTCCAGACTGTATCTCCCCCATCGTTCTGAAGAGGTGTTCTTCCACGCTGGCAAAACCACTGCGTAAGCTTTTTCATCTCTCCTATTCTTCTGGACTCTTCCCGAGAAGTTGGAAAACAGCATTTGTCCAGCCCGTCCCTAAAAAAGGCGAATCTTCTTCTCCCACCAATTACCGACCCATAGCACTTACGTCCATTCTTTCTAAGGTCATGGAAACGCTGATAAATCGTCAGCTTATGAAATATCTTGAATCTCGGAAACTCCTCAATGACCGGCAGTACGGTTTTCGTGGCAACAGGTCCACTGGTGATTTGATGACTTATCTCACCGAGAAGTGGAACCAATCTCTCCATCACTTCGGTGAATCGAAGATTATTGCACTTGATATTTCAAAAGCATTTGACAGAGTTTGGCACCAAGCTCTTTTGTCGAAAATGCGTGCTTATGGGATCGATGCGTCTCTTATTCAATGGATTAGAAACTACCTTTCTGGCCGTTCAATTCAAGTTGTTTTGGATGGTTTCAAGTCTGAAACTCACCATATAAATGCTGGTGTCCCCCAAGGCTCCGTTTTGTCTCCGACTCTCTTTCTCATTTTTATAAATGATCTCTTGTCTGCAACATCTAATCCAATCCATTCCTTCGCTGATGACAGCACTCTTAGCTTCTCATATTCTTTCCAAGACTCACGTCCCTGCTCTTCGGCCGTAGAATTGGAACGGCAACGTATGTTAAGCTCATTAAATTCCGACATTGACAGCATTTTAAAATGGGGTTCAGCCAATAGAGTGGAATTTAATGCTTCGAAAACACAATGCTGTCTGTTGTCTCTAAAGCGAAACCAGAACCTACAGCCATTATCCATGAATGGCACTTGCATCACCGAAACCGAAAGACTTTCCATTCTCGGTATGTGCGTTCATGACAACCTTCGTTGGAATGACCACATACACGAAGTCGCCAAGAATGCTGCGAAATGTCTAGGTTTTCTCAAACGGTGCAAGAAATATTTTACCCCTTCTGATCTGGCTACAATATATAAAGCGTTCATTCGCCCCAAACTAGAGTACAATTCCCATATCTGGTCTGGTGCGCCGAAAATCATATTGCACCTACTGGATAGAATCCAAAACCGTGCGTTGAAACTAATCGGAGATACAAATATCGCGAATTCTATTCATTCGCTTGAACATCGAAGAAACGTTACGTGTCTCACACTGTTTTATCGCTTTTTTAACAAACAGTGCTCAAATGAAATTGCCAGCTGCATTCCGCCCCTTCAGCAATTCAACCGCAATACTCGCCTTGCTAGGAATGCCCATCAGTTTACCATTCAGCCTATCTTCGGGCGTACTATGAAATATAGAGATTCTTTCATAAGCCGTACAACACGAATATGGAATGCCTTGCCCGGCTCTGTCTTTCCTCCTCAATACAATTTACAGACATTTAAAACCAATGTGCATCGGAATCTCCTATCTTCTCTATCCCAATTTCCTTAATGCCCGCGCTGTGTAAATCACATTGCACTATAAGAGTAGTCATATCCTCTTTAGCGCGTGTTAATTATAAAAAAAAAAAAAAAAAAAGTGCTTGAAGTATATCAGACAGGGTATGGAGGGGATATTTCGGTCATGGAATAAAATGAAATATACATCGGACTAAAAATGATTCATATAGCTACTGTAGCTCGGTGGTTCTTGTAAGTTTGGTTGCCTGCGCGAATTATTGTAGTGTAGCTCATTGAAAATATTTTTAAATATCTATACAATCTTATTGGGTTTTATCTTTAACCTTTCTGAGTTTCTGAGTTAATAAATTCAAAAAAATAGTGCAAAAATCAAATCTAAAGATATAGTAATTCAACTTAAGCCAAGTGTATCTAATACATTTTAGATCTTCTTAACCATTTTTCGACACCAACGTAAGCCCGCACAGTCCTTCTTTATTTAACCATTAACTCTGATGGTGCGAATTCGAAACATTTCACGCATTTTATACCGCATTGTATTGACGGGCACATATTAAATTTGCAGAAAATAATAATTAGTAAAACCTACTAAAAAAAAACACTCAACTTCAACTATATGAACATTTTAATGGCCTGTTTTTATTTGCGACTATTAAAAAACTTCCTCTTACCGACAACAAAAATGCTAGAGAAGGTAGGTATAAATAGCTTCAGTGTTATAAATGCCAAGTGAAAATAACTCACATCACATAACAATTCACTTGGCATGCAGTTCTCATTAATATTCCATTCATAGCCATTTGGAAAATCTTGGAATTTCTCCAGCACAATGGAACGCGCAAAAAATACCAGTTTATGGTCCTTTGAGCCGGATCAACTCTGTTCAAAACAATTACACCTCTCATTTCAATTGAAATTCCCATCACTACAAGTATACAATCTATACATGCGCTGCTATATGCTTCATCACATCTTATTTGCTAACTGAAATTTTTGTTTTGATTTTATTTAAATTGCACTAAGATGCATTCACTAGATATTATCCAAACAAAGGCAGTTTTGTTTTTTTATTTTCGTATCGTACCGACAACAATTCAAATTAAGATCACGTTCACCTGATCTCGATCGGGAATATTTTAATTGAATTTGCGAAATTTTTATTCGCCAAAATAGCTCGTATCTAACTATATCTCAAAGAATACAAAATTTATATACAATGCCAAAATAAAAAGTAACGAAAAATGGTTTCAATTTAAGTGGATAAATATCAATCTTCCACCACCGCTTGCGTTGAGAGTTGTTGTTAATTAATTTAATTTATTTTACGTGACCGCAGCAACCGCGCGCGCACTCATTATATCCATAAATAAATGTTTTTATTGTATAGATACTTGTTGGCTTTTCTTTGTTAAAATGTTTCCCCCCAATCCGATTTGACTTGTGCCTCTGGGCAGAATCGACAGGCTAATTAAATATAATACATTGGCTTGTTTAATGAGCTCTCATGCCCTAGAAGGAACATGATTATACTTTTGCCAACACCATTTGAAAAAAAAAAACCACTCAAAGATGGAAAAATAAATACAAAAACTGTTTTCTGTTTATATTTTTTTTCTTTAGTTTTAATTATTGTTAAACTATAGTCTTATGGTTATTTTTGCAATTAAATTTGCAGTGTTTACAATAGTTAATTATACCATATAAAATGATACAATGCAATAATATTTGTAGCTATGCGTGCATATAGCTATCTAGACACAGTTTTAATCAAATAAATGCCATAACTCCGAATTGTATACGATCTAACAGAGGAGTGTTAATTCGTGTCTATATATCTAGATAAGATATTCAAGAGGACAAGACATAAATAAAGAATAGAATTGCTAATTTTACGATCGTGATACAAATAGCTATAGATAAAAGCAATCCATCGCGCGTCGATCGTCTTCGTCTACGAGTAGATAGCTATGAAAAGCTTATTTCTAGAAAGCTATAATTGTGATAATAAAATGTCTAAGACTACCCATTAATTTCGGCTTGATTAGTATCGAATTGTGCGGAAAATTTTAAATTTATATGAGAAGACAATAAAGCGGGACAACTTCATTCTATATATAGGCTAGGCCAATAGAGTCTATATTGTATGGATGTTGCGCGTGTAAATTTGCATTTATAAATAAATTTTACTACAGTTATCCAAAGTCTGTCTACTTCTTTGGAGCGGTATCGCTATTGTTGTGATAAACCTGTCTGTCTTGAGATCACTCTATAATCAATTTGGTCATCGGCTAGCCGATGGTGTTTGGACGTGTTTTTTTGTTTTTGTTACGAATAAGTGAATATTACAAAATGGGGCAATTAAGAAGTCAATCGAAAAGCTGAATAGCTTTCACTTTCGGGTTGCATGTCATTAAGAAATGGAATGAAAAGTGATATATATAAAGTAGATTCGATCTCGTTTTATTCAACTCAAGTCTGTAGGCAAATGCCCGATTGCAATGCGAAAAATCACATTCAAAATCTGACAACATACAGCAAACACTTCAACTGTTATACGCCATGGCCATATGGCCAGATGATACCTCCGAGGACAATTTTATTTTAGATATACGAGTATTTTCCGCAATACCCTTCAACATTTTGAATATTTTTCTAGCGCTTATACTGGGATGTTTAGAAAAAAGTTCCACATTGGGCGCCACTTAATCTGAATAGCCCCTTAAAATGTTATCTTTATGGGGTTTGCTTTTCGATTTTAGTTAGCATAGGGCTTATTAATATCTACTGCCAAATGTATGTACATTTATGAAACTCAAATAATTTCCCGAATTTTCCAAACTTAGAATGATACAATGAATTTAAAGATAGCTTTAAATTATATAGTAGGTATGATGTATGCCTCTAATCTATATACTATTATAGTTGCCAATAACGACCTTAAAACAATTCCCATGACTGTTGGTGCATAGTCCACCTGCCATTCGTGCTAATATGTATTATAAACGTATCTATGCAACTTTAATCATTCCTGTCTCTGTACATTTTCCAACCACTAAATTCCAATGTAGATTATCCATACAGCTTACTAATTCATTCCATACAGAACCGAATACATTACTCTAAAAGTTGTTACATTTTGTAAAAAAAAAATAAAAAAATTTCTATCGTAACTAGGCATGCAACCCTTTATAATACCAACACCTTACAACCCCATTCCTAGCCTATAATGAAACGAAATTCCCTTAAGTCTCTGGCACTCATATGTTATCCTTTTCATTAATTTCCATTTATTTGTCATTACGTTGAAACCACAAAAGTGCCAGCAGTGCCAACAGACACCAAACACGGGATAAAACAAAAAATAAAGAATTAAAACCCAAACGTAATTTCATTAAGTGTGTTAAATACATAATCATTCACATCGACATGCATGGCCAATCAGAGAAGTATAACACACTCCAAGAAAAAAAACAGAACGAATAAAATTGACATTAAAAACAAACAACGTCAAAACATGTCCAAATGAAACACAACAGAGAGAGAGAGACATACCCAATTTGGCAGCACTGCTGCAACGTACAATTTTCACATTTCACTTGCTTTAGATATGAATCGCCACATAATTGCGCGCACAGGACATGCAAACATTACTTCATCATTACAATTATTATGGCAAGGGGGTCATTTTTATCATTTGAAGTTTTTTCCTCTTTTCTCTGTGTGTAATAAAAATGACATTTCATTAAATAGATAACCCTAAAGGACAGTTCATTTTCTAATTCTCAACTGACAATGTGCTGGTCATATCCTCATCGATAACGACAACATAAAGCTTTACCAACAGCTAAGTGGATTAAAGAAAGGAGCTAACTGACATTCCCATTCGAAGTTATCTGTCAAAATGATCTTCGAAAGTAGATAGATACTCGAATGGTCGAAGTGAGAATTACCAGCGAGGTACATTTATTAATTAAAAATACAACAGAAACTAGGACGGTATTTTCCTTGACATTATGGCAACCATATGGCTTACAGTGAGATATATACTAAGACTACAACTACGTGTTGAGCAATTAAGGGTACATCGGCACTGAAAAGGAATAATAAAAAAAATTTTACTTTTACTTTTCTTTTTTTTTTATGTGAATAACCTGGTAATTACACTATACTCGTGAAAGGGGCTACAACTATACAACACTCTCCATCTCCATCGTTGCGCACTTTATTAATTAAATTTTTTATTTAGCGGTTTAGTGGACTTTTTCGTTGTTGTTATTGCTGGTGGATTTTTATGAGTTGTTGTCTGTCGTTAAGCCAGAGCCGTATGGCAGTGTTTAATCGCTTGAATTGGAGGGTATGCGGTGAATGAGTGTTTTAGTTTTATTACCATTTTTTTGATCGCAGTACGAAGCTACACTGTATTGAAATTGGCAGTTGTTGTAAGTTAATATCGTCGTGTGTGGATTTTTTTTTTGTAAGTTCGAAAATTCGAAATTAACTTTATCAAAAATGTAGAGCATCAGTTGTTTTCTAAAAGCTGTTTCTGTTAAGTTTGGCATTATTCCGGTTTAATTCGAACTTTCTTTTTTGATCTATGTATTCGAAAATGGAGTGGACTTGAACTTAACATTGTGGCTCAGTTTAATATTTGAATTGGTTTTTATTATCATCTTCATTATTCATGCTTCGCTTTCACGGGTTGTTACATGTGGGTATAGGATGTGTGCACACTTCAAAATTCTCCATGGCACACAATAATTGTAAGCCATAAAGGTCTTTATTTTAATTATTATCAAATAATTTCGTCCTTTCATTTTGGAGACACTAAAATTGTGCGATAACTTCTTTTTCAATTACCGTATTTATTTTAGAAAACTTGTTAAAAAAAAAACATTTGTAGTGTCTAAAATTTAAGTTAAGTTTTACGCACTTCAATATAAAATTATCTTTTGTACAAATTATTTAAGGTAAATGATAAAAATGGTTTGTAATAAGGGTCAATAGCAATAACTCATCGCTAAAGAACTTTTTTTCCAAATTTCAAAGTTACTAGAATCTGGTACAAATGCGCACATGAGTGTGCACTATGACTAACGTAAACCCAGTGCCGGCTTTAGGGGTGGGCGACCGAGGCGGTCGCCCGGGGCGCCGGCATCTGGAGGGCGCCGAAGTGTACGCGCGCCAGCTTAACTTCACTGAATTTGAATACCTATCTCTATCGATATAAAAAAAAAACTAAACTAAACTCAATTCAGCGTATTACATTTTATGAACTTATATTATAGGAGTGAGTACATACTCAGCATTTATATACCACGACCTGTCATTGTGTTGCTTGTCTTGTCGTATTCCTTTCTGACTTATGTGGGGCGAAAGAGAGGCGCGCTGAGCGACCCTAGAACCCATTTAGTCTAGCTTAAAAAGTTTTGTGATCAGAGAAGTACCTGTAGAAGTGTACAGTGAATGAGCTCAGAATAACGGGCAACATATCCGGAATGCTTGAGATGTTTATTTGAGGGGGACTTCCCCCTATGTTTCTTAGGTGAGCATTTTTCAAACCAGTAGCGCGATTAAGACGCATTAAACCTAGACCTGGTGAAGAGGATGTTGATGAACCAATAACTGATAAAAAAAAAAAAGATTTTGAAGTCGATTTGTTGAATGCTCTTTTGGACACCGTACTTATACCTATGAAGGAAAGATTTCAACAAATGTATGATTTTCCTGACGCGTGGAATTTCTTGTTTAACATAAAAAAATCATAATAAAGAAGAACTCATGCGACATTGTTCTGAGCTGCAAGAAAAGTTGAAAGTGGCGAACGCAGTTTTTTTTAAACCAAAGTTGATAAAAACGTACTAACTTGCGGTCTACAATGTATCAAAAAAGATTAACTAGTTTGTTTGGCCTCACTGTCCATTGAAAATCAAATTGCAGAAAGCCTAGATTTTGACAGTCTTATCAGAGAATTTACAGACAAAAAAGATAAAAAAAAATAAGATTTTAGTAGGATTTTAATTAATTTTTTTTTGCATTAAATGTTTCGTGACTAACACAATTGAAAATAAGTTTTTTATACCTTTCATAGGAAGGCATATTCTCTTGGCCCTTACATTTGTAACGTCAAGAAGGAGTCACCGGAGACCCCATAAATCTGAATTAGGATCACATTCTAAATCGATTTAGCCATGGCCGACTGTCTGTCTGTTGAAAACACGACAACGTCCAAACAAATCGACTAAGGCGAATGAAATTTTGTGAGAGGACTTCTTTTACTGTCGGTCGTCAGGTTGGTATTGAAAATTGGATATGTCGATCAAGTTACCAGAGCTACTTGCCTCCCATATTTTTTGCATGGGCATGGTTTATATGTAGTGGAGGGTATCAAATTATGACTTTTACTTGGTTTAAATTTTAATAATATATAAAAGGGCGCCAAGTGAATGACTTGCCCGGGGCGCCAAGATCGTTAAGGACGGCCCTGCGTAAACCAGTACATAATTTTATTTTATTTCTGTCGGTTTTGGGAAGAAATTGTGCGCTTATGCGGGTGTTATTCGATTTTAACCAACTGACATTCCAACTTTCGATATCGATGGAGATTCGTATTTTATTCATTTCTCCCCACATTCTCAGTTTCCTGAGAGAATACCTGTAGTATCCTAATCCTAGTACCTATGATTTTGAATAGCAAAATAGCTAGCATGGTTACATATTCTGGCTTAAAAGTACATATTCTGGCTTAAAAGTTAACGAATGCGCACATAAATTTTCAAAAAGTAAGAGTTTTTTAGCGTTTTTTTTTTTCATTTGCGCACATGAGTGTGCGTTTGCATAACCCTTATTCAATTGCCACCTTAAACATTGTATAGGTATAAATCAATCTACAATTGGCATTTACCGCAAATCCATCTGTTCACATAACAGTCGTGTGTGTATGCGCTAAATTCATAAGCTTTCTTTTTAATTTTTGTCTTGTCACTTTGCCATCAGTCTTCCTCAAATTAAATCAAACTCAATCAGAAATATTAATCAGATCTATTTTCTTGTTTTCCTTACAGATTTGCACTTTGGATATATTCCAGAAACAAAAGCACACATCCACGTTGCTTCATTCGCTACGAGGTAAGGCATCTATAGCGAACGCTTACACTAGGAAAACATAATGATCGATTACGCAATCATAAACTGAGAAGCCAATAAGTTTCCACACATAGATACGAGCGATCTGCTGTACGGCAGAGAAATTCCCCATTCCTCATCCCATCAGAGAGTGCACACTCACGTCACCACTTGAGAAATGACATACCCTAGAAGAGAATCTGTCAGAGATGTCATAATTCATTTGCATTCCTATAAATGCACACTTTCTATACTCTATCTCTAGTCCAGACCTCTGTGTAGGTATATACCGGCTGTTTAGTGGTGAAAATTGTTCACTTTGTGCTTTAGCCAAAGGCGCTGTGATGACGACGGGTGAATGGCAAAACGAGACAAGACGCAGGACAGCGGAGAAATGTCAATTGATTTGCATTTAACGAATCACTTAAGAAATTGAAAGAATGTAGCCCAGCCTTTAGAGCCAAACAATTGTGGTGCGCGCACACCAGAGATCTCTCTAGAAACCGTCAGCTGTCATAATTGAATTGCAATTTACACACAAAAGCAATAATAACAGCAGCAGTACAATTGCATATCATAGAATGAAATCCATTCAGAGAGAAGCCCAGAGTGTTGTATATCATACAGAAGTATCTGAGTCTGAGTGCTGAACGCGCTCAAGTGGGCATAGAGATTTGCATGGTTGTTGTTTTTTTTTTTTTTTTTTGTGTTTTTGCGATGGTTTGGTTTCGAGCTCTTATTCAGATTTTCCATCCTCACCCGTATCGCGATTTAGTGAATTAAAATAGAAACGGATGCACATAAATCTCAAAATGCAACGAATTGCAATGCATTGCATTATTCTTTAGCTGGTGGTATGTTTTTTTTTTTTTTGCACTGTGGTTGGTTTTTTGTGTGTGCGCTATGATTGAGGAACGAGCTTCAATCTAAAAATATATCTAAAAAAAATCGTGAAACCACCAGCACAAGTAGAGATACATTATGTAGGTATATGCTTTTGCTCTCATGTTTCTCAATTGGTATTTCATTATGAGTTTTGTAGTGGATGTCGAGATTATGGCGGATGTGAGATCTTGATGGCCCGAAAATAAGGAGACGGTTCATATTGAAATACTAATCGGAGTCCTTGATATTTTTTCATAAGAATCTATGGTAACGCACACTTATGTGCGCTAGCAATGTGAAGTTCTGTGAGCTCATTTAGGCCTCAGTCGCGAGTGTTTTTCTTGTTGGTGACTTTTTTTTTCATATTCATAGTAGCGCACAACAATTAACAGTATTTTGAGACATAACAATGTGGGTACGGTATCTAAGATACGGAGAAGATACTGCTAATTAAATTTGAAATCCTTGTAATGCATTTATCACAAGAATAATTTTAATAAAAAAAAAACATAAAAAATGGAAATGCACACTAATGTGCGCTAATGTGCGCTTAAAAGAATAAACGCTGCACACATTTTTTGCTTTTGCCGAAATTATGCTACCAAACCAACCATAGTTATCTAGGTATATACATCTATATGCACGACAGTGTTCCTTCTTGGGTCATGTGCGAAAGCTGTATCGTCGATATAGCAGATTTTACTAAGTATATTGGACTATAGAGCGAAGGGTTTCAGGTTCAATCTTCGTGAACGCGCAAATTACGTGTCTTAGGGCCGTTTGCTTATACGACTCATATAGATTTAAGTTACACAATTTTTATGTGACAGTCTATGCCTTACAAAAAGTAGCCCATAAGAATTTATGTAGAACTTAAATCGTTATGAGTCGTATCAGCAAATGACCCTTGGAGCCTTTGGCATATGTCTGTAGGTATATCCAAGAGCCTATAAGGGGTCATCATTCAGTCGTTCCATTCGTAAGCGACATAAAATTGTGGATCCCTTTCATTCTCATTCGAATTGCGTTGGATTCTATATGAAATTGTTGTCCACCAAATATTTGTCTGCAATACGGGACAGGTACCATTTTACCTATGGTAATAGATTTTTGGTCTATAATTAAGATTGTCAGTTTATCCTGCCTTATAGTGATACCTAGACTGATCAGCTAATATAACATTGGCCATGTGGACATGGGTATTAGAAAACATGAGATAAACTAGCTATATGGGTCTCCTAAGATATCATGGAAGATATCGGATCTCGGTTTATCTCCGCAACATCGCTTAAGTAGAATGTTGACGGTCTCATTGGTAATTTCTGGTCATTGAAGCTTGGTTGGTTATCCTGTACCGAATGCTGTTTTTTATACGTTGATCTTATAGCGTGAGACAATGAAAACCACCACTTATGCTTGAAGCTATCGTCGGTTTTGTTCACAGTACACATATTAATATTAATATTAATATTAATATGTTAATATGTGTACTGTGGGTTTTGTTCTTCTATTCATATATTTTCAGCAGGATATTGTATATGATTTGACATGCTTAGCTATACGAAGATAAGTGGATGGTTTTTGGGCCCTGGCTAATGACTAACTTCCAGTCTTCTAATTTAGCGCAATTGCTGTCTATTTCTTGCCTATGTCTTTAAATAAAGCCGGGGCGCCACTGAAATGTAGGTCTTAATCAAGACCATCAACCTCCGCACTACAAACTATTGTAAAACGGCCACTCTATACGTATATCCGCTACCTACGAATTGTCTCTACTTTCATGTCAAACGAACATATCTGACAACAAAGTATGACAGTGATAACATCAACTGTTAAAACCACAACATCAAAGAGTCTCTCTGGATAGGTACCTACTATATAAAACTTTAGAAAATAAAAACAACGACAGTTGGCTTTGGCTCCGCTTGCACCACCAAAATGTGGTCATCAAAATGTCGCTCAAAGAGCCAATGGATTACGACCAGATTAACATGTGTCACACAAAACGTACGTTCTCAACCACTGCCTCACCGCCTGTCAGAACGTAATCACATAAAACTGTTCCACATGTCAGAAAGCGATGCAATGCTAAATCCAGTCGACACAGTAGTTACATATAATTTGACACAGCCTACCATATAGTATAACCACTGACAATCAAGAGAAATAATAATGTTATTGCATGCAACAAAATTGTGTATCTGTATCTGTACTGTACATAACATAGGCGCATTTTTCTTCGTCATCTTCTGCCGTCACATCATGTGGGCTGCTGCAATGTTGCGCAGTAATTTTACACTCATTCGTTCATTTTGACATTTTGTCATGGCAATTTGCAAAATTAGACATTGTCTAAAATTAGCTGTAACATTCCCCAGATGTTTTATTATGTGCACTCTATACCAGCAATTTGACTCCGGAGTCCGGATCGCTCTCCTCCACGCACACCGTGCTTGACAATAAATTCTTGTCATATCTGAGCGACAAATTATAACAAGCTGACTATACGAGAGTGTAGTACCATGATGTCGACGAATATCACACAAACAAACTGTGCAGACTGCAGATGCAAAGTATCTTTGTTTTTTTATTTCTTGCGCTCTGTATATCAGCGTCAACGAACTCTCCTCATACATTTATCGGTCCAAATTTCTCCTCCACACCATGTAATACTCATGTTGTGTGGTATGTTTCGAATTGAATGCGCACTCATTCATTTTGTGCAAGAAAAAAAAAAAGATGAAAAATATTATCTACTGAACTAAAAATTGCAAAATTCCACAATTTTGAATTGTTACACAAAAAATAACAGAGAGCAGGGGAAAAAAATTACGCGAACACGTTGAGCTCTAATTTAAATACAAACAAACTGTTTATTTTATTTTTAGATACTTTACCCGATTTTTGTCTCTGTTTCGCTGATGGTTACTATACTGTCTCGGTTGCTCATTGATGCGACTCGGGCGGTGTACGTAGATAAGGAGCCCACATAATTGCACAGATACACGACATACACTACACTACTTGTAGCCAATTTAAATATTTCGCAACAAAAAATAAAATAAAAAAAAACACACATACACAATTTAGCTCCATCATTCCCAAGAGGTGACATCAGAGATGTTGGTATTGTCGATGTTCCTATAGTGGATGATAATGATGAGGGGTCTGGTACTGGTGAGTGAGTTGTTGAAGTTACTAGAGCTCGTATCTACTATAGCTACAGATGTAGCCTGAGTGTCTCAGAGTGATTTGTTTTGACTATGAATCCAATTTCGCAAATAGATACGTTCGTAGATACACATAGATACACCTGTAGTGGAGCTGTTGGCATTTGCTTTTTAATCAACACGTGGTTGGAGAATAAAGTCGAAAACAATTTTCTAAATTTAGAGCGAATAACAAGTACAAGTGTAGATAATGAGGAGTAAACAAAAAATAAGGACTGGTAAGAGGGTACTTTTAAGGCTATCTAGCGGCCTATTCTACCCTTAGACTATGCCGCGCCAAAGCACGTTTAATCAAAGATAACGCTGTGTGCTCACATACCAGAGGGAAAACGTAGGACAACTGAACTATAGGAAAGACCATTTGCTGGACATCTCATCCATTGAGGTTTTTCCTGATTACCTAACTCACTTTTAACTTATGAAGACTTTCTTGGGCTTATACTAAACTTGTCCATCATGCATAGAACGACTGAAACAGAAGGCATATTTTTGTGCGCCGAAAATGTCTTCGTCTTGTGGATGGGTCGCAGTCGCAGAGAACGTACATATTATTATAAGGTAGAGTTGGTGAAGTAGGTATGTACTTTCATTAATGTCGATCTACTTCTCTGAACGGAGCGATCCAAGGGCTTCATCACACATATCCCCAAATCGGATTTCAAGACCTTCCATTGATGGGCCGATTGGTAGGCAGAGGTTGCAATAAATCCGACAACTGTCCTCCCAATACCGGTATGGAGATTGAACTTTATGTTTTAGAGTCAACACCTACTGGAAATCGTGAGTTATGGAGTGTACACTGGAGCATCGTACTTGGACACTATTATGGCCCGCTTAACTGCAACATATTTCTCCAAATACTAATCCACGTAATCGTTGGTCTGTGCACATCTTCCGGGCAACTTTGACCGAGAAATTACGGATACCCTGAACTAGACAAGCAGTACCTATCTCCTATGCCGCTTGAAGCCACCGATTTTTCAATTAATACCTCAAAAAACGTTCCCTCAAGGGAACGTCATCTCACTCCTCTTAGTTTAGGAGTTATATGTAAATTTCATTAGTTGCCTTAGAATATTTAAATGTTCTTGAATAAGCCTTAATAAAACTATCCGGGGTTGGCCGGAGCCTTAAATCGAATTACCTCACCTTGGAAGGAATGTAGTTGTCCACCTTTAAGGCTTGTTTACAAAATAAATAGCAGAAATCCAGTGCGGTTCAGTTCTTCCTATGAGATGAGGCAAAAATCTTTAGAATCCCAGGTCAAAGTAGGCTTGTTAATTTAGAGAGAGCATGCTTAGACCAAATCTAGGTTTGCTGTAAATATGTTGAAGCTATCTGATTTACTATGTGTGTCAAAAATAATTCTCTATATCTATAGGTTATAGGCGAACTGTACCATTCCGCAATTTAAGGCTACAAGTCGTAGGTACTCGTACCTACCCCGTTCATCTAAATCTCATGTCCGGTATACCGTATACCAAACATTTTATATTGGACCGCTCATCTACATGACACTGATGCAATAAACAACAAACTCGAGTTCAAGGAACGGACAACTCATTCCATTTTACAACTCTTCAAGTTGATGAACTACATATACAAGTATGCTATAGACATTCGTCAAACAAAGCCAAACAAAAAAAAAATTCAACAATCATTCGCAGGGCAATGAAATTTAACGATGCAAACGTGTTTTCACCGCCTAGTGAACCTATTGCCGTCTGGCTTTTTTAAACTAGATCCCAGCAGACAACATGGCAGGTGGATGTTGTGCGTCAGTATCGAACAAAAAAAACACATAAATAGATCCCACCGTAGGTGTGTCGAATAAGCTTTCAGAACAATTTAAATTATTTTCTGTCTGATTGCGAAAAAAAAGATACTTTCACAAAAAAAAAAAAAAACCAAAATCACAAAATGCATCACTGACCGTTAAAAAAAATTAAACATAGGCTGCTCTCGCACTCGCTGACCATATGCAGAGTCATTGAACGTTGAATTGCATTGGCAGAGGCTTTTTATCTGAATTTTATTATTTTTTTGCTGGTCCCCTGAATGTGTATCTGTGTGTTGCTTTATGGAATTCGTTTCATTTTTTATGCCTACCAATTGTTACGAAAATATACATAGTGGTTTGTTGTTGTATTTTTTGCTGGATGCATCCAATCCAACCGCACATATTCGCCGCCATATCGATACTTCATCTGAATGTGGTGTCGAAATGAAAAGCACAATGCATTTGTGGAAACGATTGCAATTTTGGGAATCAGTTTAATTTTGTTTTTCATCCTCTCGTCAATTGATGTTTGAAGATACTTTTTCTCTGAGATTCAATGGTAGGGCTCATCTGGCAATAACTAACGAGAGCGCTAATTAATGAGCCGCTATTCGCATCGTTTCCACGCAAAATGTTCATTGCGTTACGTGTCCTTCGATAATTAGGACAATTCATGCAAATACGTTTTGTTTTTCTGTGTAAATTACTCCTAATTATTAGGGCCGGTTTTATGCCGGGGTGTGTTGTGTATGCTTAACCTAATAACAGCCCGCCGGAAGCAACATCGACGACGGCAATAATAATGGCGGCATGACAATGATGGCTCGCAACACTCTTACACGCCTACCTTATAACACAAATCGCACAAAAGAAAAGGAAAACTGTCCCAAATCGATTTGACGTCGTCGTCCTCAACTTCATAGATACGTCGATGTGTATATGTATATGGTATAGATAAAACACCCTGCGTAGATATCACATATTACAATGTAACCCATGCACAGGCGGGATATATACAGGAATATGTCATGCGTGCGGCGCGTACAAGTGCAACGCGGCACGTACATATGTTAGACTCATATGTGCGTATGAAGGGTTGGACACACATATCCTTGTGGTGTTCCGCCTCCGGAATTTCATGCGTAGAAACACTAGGACTCAAGAAAACGGATGTTGATTTCCTTTTTCCTCACGGTAATATCAGTAAGCAAGCCCTTACTTGGATATTTTTTTTTTTTTTTGTCCCCTCACATATCGATTTACCCACCCTACCTATATAATGGTGTACAAATGGGGGGTGTATAACTGTATAAGCTATACGCATGTTGAAACAATGTATTGCCACAGCATGTGCGTGTTTCTTGAAACAATAATTCATAAGGCGAAAACGCAAAAAAGAAAAAAAAAAAAAAAACAGAACGTTGTTATAACATAACAACCCTTAAGGACTTAAGCTGATTTAATACAACCTCTTCTAGTTAGATGAGGATAAAGCTGAGGTACTTGAAAAGCTAACCACTGCACCCCCAGCCCTCGGAATATTTGGAATTAAATTTATTACTTCTCGTTTTAGTGCGGGCGGGTGGACGACCATTTTTTTCATGCAAAGCGCAATTGAATTTCTTTTGGAAAAGTGCGTGAGTATGTTTCTATGAGGGTGTCGGCCGTGTGGAACTTTATGAGGGGTTTCGATATGAAATATGTTTCCACTTTTACCTCCTTTTGGGATGCAATTATTATCCTTAACAGTTGGGAATGGGAATGGGGCGAGGATTTTGGTTCATTTCCGTTCTATGATTGGAGGATTTGTGGGTTTGCGATAGAGGCAAGTCATATTTTGTAAATGCAATGTAACCAACGTTATATGCTGACTTTTAATTAGGTTAAGTTACCTACATCCCCAATTACATTTTAATTGAATTTAAGCCCTCTCCTAAGATGTTAAAATCAGACCCATCGATGCACATTTCATACCTACTCACTACTGAATTTGAAGAACCTTATTGTGGAATAAGCTTTCATGCTAATTTAGTAAAATTTGAAAAAAAGGGTGCTGGACTGTGCGAGGGATCCCAGGTTCGATCCCCGGTAAAACACAAATTACATCTTAAGGTTTTTTCTACTGCGCCACCTCTCGCGAACGTCTGACAAACATCCGAGAGTATGACTGTCCTGAAAAAGCTTCTCAAATCAGCCGTTCGGACTCGGCATAAAATTGTAGGTCCCTTCCATTCGCCCCAAAAATAGAAACTATTTATTTTTTTATTTATTTATTTATTTATTTATACTTTCTCAAGTTTGAAAAGAGTGGATAATGAGAAAGAAGTGTATTTTTATATATGTAGTACATAATGTAATCATAATCCATGAGTAGATTGTAGATTGTAGGGGGGAGGTGATATATTGAATCCCAGAACACTGCAGCCACAAGTGCGCCTATAATTGTGATGTCCTCCATTTAGAGCTCATCCATGACGCCGCAGTTCGTTATAAAGGCGGATAGCTCTTTGCGTGAGCTGGCAGCTATGTCCGCTGCTTCGAGGTAGAATTTACCTAGATAACGTTGACGTGTTTTGGTTAAACAGTTGCAGTCACATAGTAAGTGTTCTGCTGTTTCTGCGTCCTCGTTGCACAGTCTGCAAGTGTTGTCTTGTGCTATACCCATATGGTCATCATTTTGACACGTTAGTGCCCTTTAAGGAAACCTAGCTATGACAAATTGAATCTGGCATCAATTTGTTTCGTTTTTTTTTTGTGGTTACTGTTTGGCATGAAGTTTTTGGCTTGTCTGTGTCCTTCGGTGTCCCGCCAGAAATGGAGATTCTTTTCTTCCAGCCAGGTTTTCACACTACTTTTTATAGCCCGCAGAATGATCCTGGCATCATGAATTGAGATGCGGATCCTTTTCTGGCTAATTCGTCGGCTTTTTGCCCTTCCACCCATACCTACCAGGTGAACTTTGTTTGTGGTGGCCAGTATTTGCAGGATTTGAAGGCAGTCCCAGATTACTTTCGATTTTATTTCAAAGGCGGTTATTGCAAGTAGAGCTGCCCTTCTATCAGAGTATGTATGGTTCCCACAATTCTATTTGGGACGTACATTAAACAAAACAACAACAAAATTCTATCCTTATAGCTATTAGTGCACCTACTAAACTTTCGATAACGGCTTAGATACATGAAAGAATACTTAGATATTGTTCTAGGTCTTGGACTTGGAATATGAATTGGGCTAGGATAATATATATGAATATTTCCTTTCAAAGGGAAAGATGCCAGCAATGGCAATCAACCGGGTCAGATCCTAATAGTCATTCCATCAACTTTTACCGACTTTCAAATATTTAGAATTTTTTATCCTTGTACAAATAAAAAAACAATTTACAGCAATTAGCTGCACATTTCTAAAATTAAATATGTAATAAAAAAATAAAACACAAAAGTTCGACATTTTTCCTTCAACCCTACAATGCACAGCAGCAGACAAACACACACACAGTCCAAGGCCACTATACTATTATTATCAGAGAGAAACTCCGCGCGAATTTCATTGCTCTGAGATCATTTTCTGTACCAGTAAGCGTATAGTATTACAAAAAGCTGATTGCACGTTGCATATGGTGTTTATTTGAATTCAAGGACTGTGCAGTGCATTGTATGCGCTTTCGAGGAGTCATCTTTTTGTCGTTATCATCATCATCATCATTGGCAATGTCATTATCGTTATGGGTGGGGTGTGTCTGTGTGTTCTTTAAAGCGCACGTATACTATACACAACATTATAATAGACAGTAGCCACAGCCCACATCAGTACATAAACACATGGCAGGGTGTTGTACACTGTACCTAGACCTACATATGTATAAACAGTTTTGTATGAGCAACTGATACATGCAATAATTTATTATCAATTAACATATACGTGACTTAATTCACGTTCTAATCACAAATTAGCAATCTATCACATTAGTCAGCATCGGCACATATGTAGATATGTATACTGTAGGTATACAGTCACTGACAAGAGTATGATATCACTTGATTTTTTTTTCTTTGCAGAGGGTTTGGAAAATGTCAAATAGAGTTCAAGGCTTTTAAGAGCGCTAATGGTTTTATAGAAATTAAATGGGCGAAAGTTGATGTCTGTCTGTATTAAATACTCGTCATAAGACGAGTATAAATATATAGGCTGAATCTATATTTGCGGATCCCTATGTATAAATTAATAATTATTTTTGCCAGCATCAGCGCTTTTTTTAATCCATGTTGGTGGGGGTACTTTTTCAGTTCTGTGCACCACCTAAGACAAGGCCTTCTTCGAGCGTTATTTTCATTATCGTCTCTATAAATAATATCGCCAGCAGCCTTTAAAGCGATATAAAAGCGTTGCCCACGGACTTGGACTTCATTGGTTTTCGACAATGTACTTTACTACAAAAATTCTCTGTTAATCTCTACAGGCCTCTGTATAGGGGTCTTGTTGACATGGTGATTTATTTTTTCTTTTTATCTATTCGGAAAATCATTTCAATAGTGTATACGGTAAAGAAGTGAATACCTACTACGCGAGGTAGCATAAATGGACCTATTTCGATCTCTGTGGGGATCCTGCAGAGGCTCCTCTCTAAATCTTGTGACTTGTAGCAATATTTTGCTTGTACCGGTGATGCTTACAAATCATCTTAATTCTGATATAATAATTTGTATGTTTGGATGGTGCTGCAATTTTTTCAAGATGAATTCTTTGACGTGAAGTTTTCTTTGGATCTTCAAAATTTTTAATTCGATCAAGCTTAGTTACTCCCTGCTGTCATGCGAAGAATCTTCATCTCAGTTGCCATAAATTTGCTCTCATACTTTTCTAGTATTGACATTGACAACTGCGGTATAGCCTTCCTTTCAGCTTAGGGGACATTTTTTCAGTCACAGAAGAATTTCCTCTGCTACTTTGTCCACCCTACGCTTACGCGATAATTGATGTAGTCATCAGTAATAGCTTCGCTACTGATCATAAATCCCAGATACATGAACTTTTCCCTCTTGAGAATCACTTTTCCATTCAAATAATTGTCCGGACTAGCTAGGTCGGATTGGATTACAGAATGGGAGTACAGAGACACTCTGCCTTTTTTGGACTACCTAGTTCGACACCCATTTCCCTCTAAAACATCCACCCACAAATCAAGTGCTCTTTTGCAGGGACGTTAGATCTTTACTTATGATTTCTCCATCGTCTCGTCAGCTTCTTTGCAGATCTTTGGGGTCTGTCACTTTTCCTTCAAGTAGATAATCTAAAACTGCAATTAATAGCAAATGACTGAAGATGATTCCCTGATGCATACCGACTTTAATATTGTGAACTCTTTGGTGACACCAGTGGAGCATCTCAGTCTTTAGTTCTGGAACTCCTCGATGGCCTAGTGCCAACCACATATAAGATTCAAAAATTCTAGTTTCTAAATCTCAACAACTGAAAGTTATTTCAAAACCTTTCAAAATCAAACGGGGCGATCTCCGGCTATAGATGTATAGATGGAAATAAATTTAAATAAATAAATTTATGTCAGAAGCTTGACTAGTTCAAATTCCGACAAAACATTTGACCACCTATGAAGAGGGTCGTATATAATATGAATGTCCACTCGACCCGTTCCTCGGTCTACCTTTATTTAAACAAAATCTGAAAAAAAGTAGGTAACCGCTTTTAGCTCTGCAAAAAAACAGTTCTGTATAAAAAAAAATAATTTACGATTCCACACGTGTGAACAATTAAAATTTATTTACACCAATTTTCTGTTTGTTTTTTTTATTTAGGTAAGTATAAAATTAAAGTCGCATGTAAAGCCAATTAAATTTTTTTGTTTTATTCTTTACACAAAAAAAAATTGCAAACACTCTAAAAATATTAACCTCTTCATGCATATGATTTTCACTGCCAAAAATAGAAAAAAACAACAAAATCTCTCACTAAAGTGTAAACAGAAAGTAGGTACGCACATACAAACGAACATTTTGTGAACATAAAGATCAAGAAACCATGTGAGAAAAAAAAAAAAACAACAAAAACCGTCCACAAAAATGGAATCAAGTCAACAAAGTTCAATGTAAATCACAAATCTCACAACAGCACAATATCAGCGAAAGCAGATCTCGTCAGCAGCACGTGAAACACGTAATTATCATAAAAATATGATAAAAAAAAAAATTAAATTCATTAAATATATATATAAAATGCCTGAACGTGTAAAAACAAAAAAAAATTACGTGAGCTAAAACAATAAAATAAAAACTGAACCAAGATGCATACATTAGCAGTTGATTTTTTTTTTGCAGGAACAAACCAACAAAACAACGCGACACCGATCCGTAAACAAGCGATCATCAAACTTGTGGAAGCTTTTTTCTTCAACAACAACGGTTGATGACTTTTCCACATACCTATGCACGTACACATCTCGTTCGTTCATCTCACTTTTTCAGTAGCATTTCTTCTGTTTTTGGTACGTATACGCAGCCATGCCAAATAACCGAATTTAGCCCGCGGGGGCACGAACGCAAAACAACATCCAGCAAAAGGGAGACACGCAAAATTGACAAAAAAAATCAAGAAAAACAACGAACAAGACAAAAAAACGGTAATCGCGTCCAAAATTCAGTGCGTATGTCAAACAAAGAGACACAGAGAACAGAAAAAGCCGCGGAAAGCTGTTTGATTTTTGTGTTTTTGGAACGGGCACCTTGGGGCAAAGAGACGAGGGTTTACTACAAAGCTACAACGCGACACAGCCACAAAAAAAGAACACACAGCACATCATACAGCAGGGAGTGTGAGTGAAACTAAGGTAGTCGCTCGCGACAAACGGTAAACCAGTGTCAGTCTCAGTGTGCGTGCGACATACATACAGTTTACGAAGGCAGCTTAAACAGTTAAACAACGGTGTTCGTGTGTAGTTATCGGTTCTTTCTCTCCTATGCTGTACGTGGTCTCTTTCCCTCCTACAGCTGCATATGACGTTGTATCTTGTATGTGTGTCAACAATAATCCACCAGTTCAGTTCGGTCGCCGTAGTTGTCGTTCGACGGTTCTCGTTTGTTGTCTCACGCTCATTACCACCGCTTGATGTCGCTGTCGGTGCGGTGGTGGTTTTCCAAGTGCCAACAATTGTCGTGAACAGTTCGTTGTCGACCGTTGTTGGTGATTGTTCACCGTTTCGTTGGTGGTTTTTAGTCGCTCTCCCGTTGCAAAAAAAAACAACCAAATTTCGTATTCCTTTACCTGAGTGTGTTCGCCTTCCAGTATCCAGTTCGGACTCGGTCGCCTCCCTGCTCCCTTATTGGAATTCTGTTTCGGAGTAAATTACAAAAAAAAACAAGCTACAATTTTTGAAGGAAAAATACAATTTTCCCAACGAATGAATGAAGAAAACGGAATAGTCGTGCATGCCAGTCGCCGCGGACTTAGTCGATCGTTGGCAGCTTAGCGTAACGGAATGTTTATTTCACTCATTCAGTTGAACTCGGTGACTGATCGGTCATAGATCGCGGATAGTGGACAACGCATGCGTGCTCCTACTATCTCTGTGCAAGCAAGTGTTTTTTATTTTTATTTTTGTGGTGACGATTGAAAATAAGAAATAAATTAAAACTGATTTCAAGAGCTTAATTCAATTTTTTGGCGGAATTTAAATTTACAACAATATACATAGTTGTATTTTTTTTTTTTTAAGTGAATAATTTCAAATTTAAAACAAATGTCAGGTTTTTGCCATCAGCGAGGTATAGAGTTCCTACGTGAATTTTACAATTTGTAGGAACTTCATACCGTGCTCTTGGAGAGCCGATCACCAACATTGACGAATCAAGTAAATTTGTACCAGAAAAAAAAATTTAAATCCGAAAAATTATTAAATTTTTATTTTAAGAAAAAAAAACTGTTAAAGTGTTAACATTAATATACGAAAAGTGTTCCTTACCCCATATATTATTACTAATCCAATAACAAAGTGTGCTTGAAAAAAAAATTCTAAGCTACGCCCATGATCCGCCCTTTATCCTCCAGATTATATGGTGGCATTTTGGTTGACGTCATCAATTATGTTAAATGTCAAAGTTTTTCGAAAACAACTTGCGCGCCAATTTTTCTTGTTGGATTTTTTTTTCTTGTGTATTCGCTGTTTAATAAGAGAGACTGTCACGTGGCAAATTTGAAAAGTGGTAATTTTTAATTATGAACGTTTTATGATATAAATATGAATTCATGCAAATTGTGTTAGATACATTGTGCATAATGCTGATGAACCAATATGTAGAGTGTTTTTTTAAATAAATCAAATTTAACTAAAAATCTATGTGAATAAAAAAATAAATAAAAAAGACGCAGACGAGGTACAGATAAATGCAGATTTATCTATGCACATAATTGTGTTAGTTCCCCAAGTTTGTTTTGCTAAAATAAATTACAATAAATTAAAAAAAATTAAATAGGTGCCCACTAGTACAAAACACACAAAAAAAAATAGAAATTTGTGTTAGAGAGAAAATCATTTTGAAAACTGTTTTTGAGCACTGATTAAAAAAATATAATTTTGCTACTTTACAAACCACCTTTGCTAAAATATTTTCATACACGTAGACACTCTACACATGCCGCTGGGAATAAAATTCGAAAATAGGGAAAGTTAAAATGATTTTGAATTTTATTAAGTTAGCCACTACTTTGAGATGAATATTAAAGTTAAGAAAAGTTAGTTATGGTAGTTGTGATTTTCCTCTTGCAGCGGCTGTATTTTAAAGTGCTTAGTTCTATTTTATTTAAAGTAACAGCTTTTTAAAATTGTAGCTATATCTATTGTCATTAAGTTCGATTTATCAGTGATGAACTTTTAATACAAATAAAAACAATGACATCTGTCGGAAAATTTACGAAGTAAGCAAACTGGAATATCTCATTGCAAGAACTTTTTTTCTTATTAGCAGGGAACGGATTCTGTGGCAAAATGTTGTTTTTGTTTTTCTGCATTATTTTGCCTTTTAACATTTTCTACTTTTCCTAAAACCTTTTTTTTTTTTAATTGAAATTCGCATTTACAATTCATTCACTAATAAAATTTAGATTTGTCAATTAAAATGTTGCACTTGCACCTCTCAGACTTTAAAATCGATATTCCCCTAATTCACCATACTTGCGAAAGCTCCCACTTTTGCTAGTTGTTTTAGAGCGCGTAAGAAACGTACACAAATACAAATGTAAAACTATGAAATTCTACTTGATTCTATTCGGGAAAATGTTAGCTCTGACAGTGGATTGAAAGTGTATACATTTTTTACCTGTTTTATAAAAAAAAAAAAAAAAATGTTTACTATACCGAAAACAAAAATATAGGTATAGAAATCTATTGCAAAAAACGTTTTTTTTTTTTTAAATGTAATGGTTGTAAATTGTTTTTATAATTATAATATTTTCTTAATAAAATTATAAATGCCCTTTTTAGATTTTCAAATGCCTTAAAATTCGTTCCATGCTTAATGGTAGGTATTTTACTAAAAAATACTAATAAGCTTCTTAATCTGATTTCCGTACGTTTTGAAATGTAGAAAACAATTTAATCTGTAGTCTAGCCTATAAAATAATAAAAGCCTATTTTTACATTGTTAAACCTTCTTAAGCGTTACAGTTGCTCATACCTACCTGAGATTTTCAAATCTAAATTTTTGGTAGCTATTAGCTAGCGAATAGAAGAACTGCTCCACTTGTGAACAAAAAAACATATTTGGTTGCCAATTTATTTTTAACAAATCTGCAAAAGCCTAACAAAATAAAATTGTGTGCTTAATTTGAAAATGATTGGCCATTGCAAATACCAACATTCAGCTTTTGATGACAAGGGAAAATAAGTACAATACAACAAATTAATCATACATAAAAAAAAATTATTTGTGTAGCTATCTATCTTAAGTTAAGTTTGGACGGTCGGAAATCTCACACTTCAAAGGTTAATCTCATTCCTTAATTGAGAGCCAAATGAGAGATAAACCCATAATGGTAAACAAAAATGATAGAAGCACATCTATCTTAAGTTTGAGGTTTTGATTGAAGTTTATGTTGAAGTGAATCCTTCATTAGTCTACGACTCATTTTAAAGAATGCTATAAATCCACATTAGCAATTCCACTAAAATAAAATCTAATATCTTGAAGTTTAAACAGCGGATTAGTGAGGGCAAGGGTTTATTTAAAATTATAGCCATAACAAATTAAATGTTGAGAATATGTATACCTACGTCCTCAAAACCTAGGACTGAAACAAAATTATATTAAACGCCACACTCCGTTGTCCGATTTTGACCAAACTTCACAAGAACCCTATCAAAGATTGCCTGAAAATATGAGCTTAATCGGTGCAAAACTATTCGAGTTTTTGAAGCGTACACAAACCAACTTAAGACTTTTATATATAGAGCGATTACGCCAGGATGTGAAAAATGTAGAGGTAGTTTTAACTCTAACAAGAGTTGCAAAGAAAATATAAAAGGTGAGTGGAAAGTTGTTCACAGCCTCCTCGATCAGCAATGCATGAGAGATAAGATTCTTAATATTAAAATTGAAAATAGGTTAGTACCTACTAGAAGATGAATATTGCCAACAGCTTCGAGATATAATTTGCTTCTGGGCTTAGGTTTGGCTAAGACTTTTAGTGCACAATTGGTTTGCTTCATATCAAAAAGGCAGACCTCAACAATTTAAACTTGAAGCTGGTTTCACTGTAGTGCAATTGAACTGCAGGGTTCAGTTTAGGGTCTTATTCTGTTCCTATCCTGATTATATCGTCGCTGTTTAAGAAAACCGGCATAACTCAAAAAACACGATTTTTCCGGAGAGCGGTTTAAAGTTTTTGAGTCAGAAAATTTTACACAAATCTATTTTTTTTAATGTTTACAATTTTTTTCTTCGGAAATGTGTATTTGATTTGCATAGTTCCATATTTTATGTAATAAAAAATAAAAAGGACAAGGAAAACAGATAATGTTAGGCATACAAATTTTAGGCATTTTCTAGCCGCTTCCAAATTATGTCACTTTTCTCGAAAAAATGCATGATATTAAGATAACCTTTTTGAAGTTAGTTCATCGTGGAGGTTGAAAAAATAATAACGTTAAAATATTATTGCTGTTATGAAATGAAAATGATTAAAGACTCTTTAAAAAAAAAGGTATTGCGCAAGTTTAATATTTTATGAAAAATATTTTACCTATATTTTCAAAATTACCTATAGCTAAAGCTGATTTTTTTTTAAAGATTTGTGAGAAAATATTTTTAGGAAGAATGGCATAAATCATAAAAGTGTCACTTCAAAAGAGAGGTTTTTAAGAAAAGTGGCACAATTCGTTTTAATACATAGGAAAAGATGTGGAACACAGTACTTACTTTATTATAAAAGTTGGCACAACTACAAATAACCCGTTTTTTCAAGAAACTTTTGTTTACTTTTTTGCGCACAACACAAAATTATGCCGCTTTTCCACATAAACATGCACAGAAATGAGGTAAAGTAAAAATTGTTATGAGTTATGCCGATTTTACGGATAGAAAAAGAATTTTTTTCTTAGTCGATTGGCATACATAACTCAAAAATCGAGTTTTTTGAGTTATGCCGGTTTTCTTAAACAGCGACGATATGTGAACGCAGATTTTCTTCAAAAATAATTTAGTTTAGTATCAACGTTACAGCTTATATGCAATGATATGGCATTCACACACTCAAATAAAAACCTATGTTAATCATTAGTAAAATTGCAAACAGATTTGCAGATCTTAGACCATGGTTCGCATAAAATTAGCTGTCATTTTGCGAAAAAAAGCTTAATATTTGTAGCTTAAAGTTCACTAAGTCGATGGACTCGGTTTTTATAACACTTGAGGTAAAAACAGTTATTACACCCCAAATATTCAGTATGCCGCCAAATTTAATTATTTATTTCAAAACACTAAGTACAAACTGAAAACTCAATAACCTAAAGAAAACCTTTACAGCCACTAGGAACCTATATAGTTAGGAGATAGGAGAATGGATAATTTTGTTCTTCTTATTTTCTGAAAAGATAGCTACAAGACAACAGAGAAAATATTAACATTATTTTGCAAAGCAGTTTAATTAGCGATATTGGGATTTGCGGGAGAAAATGAAAGAGACATATGATGCGATAATGCATTAGTTTAGTAAAATTTTGCTTAATTTGGTCCAAATCCCTTTCCGTTCGAATGACTTTCACTTACAGTGGACACTTAAGTCAGAATTAAGGACGCAAGAGCGATCTTTTGTCTGTGATGGTAGACTGTAATAATTAGGAAAATAAGCCAAAGAAGTCATTTTTTAATAACTACAATGGCAAGTGACTAACTTGGACTAATTTAGAAATAAAACATGATGTCAGACGAGGAATGGTTCGTCAAATTTTATAAAAATTGCTAATGTCAATGGTACCAAGTTCAATAATATCTAAATATAGCAAAATCGAAAATGCAATGTCTTTTATTTTATTTTTAAGAGAGATATACAAATATATAACTACTGTATAACAATAGCTGCAAAGGACGTAAGACGCTCGGCGAAAACATCACTACTACATATGTATAGTATATATTTGGTCATAAAAGCAATGGCTGACGGCAGTAAGCAAATACAAAAAATACGAAATATCTCATGATAACGCATTGAAAGTATCCTGATGGTTGCCATTGCATAATGAACATTGCGAGTAATGAAAAGGCGGATGAGCAAGAAAATTATCAAAAATGCACGCACTATATAGGTATTCGTATATACTCGGTTTATTAACTGGAAACCGTGGACCGTCTGAAAAAAGTGGGCCCCTAATGAAAATATTCAAGCTACATTAAAGGACTGTTCTTATTAATTGTTTTCACAAAGTCTCTCTCTAAACGATCGATGTTAGAAAAAAAAGTCCCTTCACCTGATCAAACCGATAAGTAACGTAAGCAATACCCGCACAGGCTGCTCGGGTACCAAGATTTAGTCAGCATCATTTGCCCAGTCCGCAGTAGCGCAGTGGTGAGCGATCCCAGGTTCGATCCCCGGAAAAACACAAATTACATCTTAAGGTTTTTTCTACTGCGCCACCTCTCGCGAACGTCTGACAAACATGCGAGAGTATGACTGTGCTGAAAAAGCTTCTCAATTCAGCCGTTCGGACTCGGCATAAAATTGTAGGTCCCTTCCATTCGTCCCAAAAATAGAAACTCCCACAAACGAAGTAGGCCTAGGGTGTCTACCCGTCTGTTATTTATTTATTTATTTTTAATTTGCCCAGTCAACTGCCACAACTACAGAGTCGTCAGTTTCCTTATCATCGCGTACAAGATCCTATCTGCCATATTTTGTGGTGACCTAAGCCCTTTCGTAAAAAAAACAGTGTATTTTTAGTCAAGGAGAGTCCTACTTTCGATCATTTCTTCATACTATATCGGAATCTTAAAAAAAAAATCGCAAGGGACTTCTCTACCTTGGCTCTTATATATTATTATCTAAAAACGAAATTTCTTTGAAAATCAAACGAATACCTAATACCTACCCGCAGCTCATGGCAACCCCTATTTCTTCACTTTTGTATTGTAAAGCCGAATAACTAAGGCAGCTGACTTTTCAAATGCAGATATCCTTGGCCGTTTCGATAAAATAATTCTTCGTTGATGGGTTTTGGAGGACACGATTCAATGACGAACTACTCAAATACTGCATATTTGGCCTTTTAGGTGACTATAATAGTAAGGAAAGAAGACCAAATGGACATCAACGTTCTATAGCTGCACAGTCTTCGATTTTAAGCCAGTGGGCCGCCATCCAAGGGCTCCCTTGATTGCTTTCACAAACATAAAAGCAACTGCACTCAACCTTAAGTAAGTATATCCAATAAACGACTTTTGAAACAACCTGTACACATACATTATGTAATTGTTTTATATTTATGATTGTAATGTATATAATGTATGGCTGCTAATAAATAATTAAGTTCTCTATAATCTACCACCTAGGTAGGTACATTGACGACTTATGTCTAAAAAGTTACGTCATTAGTCAGGTACAATTTCAAGTCAGACACATTTTGCTAATATATAAAATCAAATTCGAATATCCTAATAGGTTTTGCCAAGCCCTTTTAGTTGATCTTTTATTGCCGTAATTAACTCTTATATTATATCATGATAAATCAAAGCACCTTAAAAATAAAAAGACAATTTAACTTTTTCCCCGGATATATAGGTAGGTACCTATTTCTTATAGCGTGATTTCATTCTAAAGGTTTAGAGTCCACAAATATAATTGATAGACTGTCATTAAAAATAGCCTTGTGGTTTACAAGTCGATCCCATTACAATCTGCCTTTCAAGGAAAACAATGACCCAGACTTTATCATAAATCCACCGCCAAATTAAACTTTATGCTTTTTTCTTAACCTGCCGATTCAACGGATATAACACGTCCGATAAGGATTTTGCTAATAAAAACACAATTGATTTATATAATCTTCGGCTGTGTTTTATGGTCCCCAAAGACAAAGTTGTTAAGCCTTACACATTATATTGATCATAACAAATTTTATATATATTTTTTTAAATTTCATGTCGAAATCTATTCTCAATCAAAATAATTTCGGCACATAAACTTTATACCTACCTTTTTGTCGATGTTGCATTAATCAAGAATAGTGCGTTAAAAATCGTAAAAGGGAATGAAAATAGTAAACTTACATAAAAATAAAACTGTGTCCATATATTGGGGGATTCAAAATTATTGCCGAACAAAAACATTTAAATCGTAAAATTAACATAAATTTTCCATTCTTATCCATGTAGTATATACTCTAAAACATGGTGTAATAAGAAAACAAAAAAGAAAGATATCCACGGATGGGGAGACCTATGTCCGACGAGTAAGCATAAAAATCATATTCAGCACCATATACCGCTACTAATATCGTTATAGACGCACGCCACAGGGGATAATTTTAGATTGGTCTTCTTTCCAATAAAAACCGAAACAACAAACGGGAACAGAATTAAGCACACTCAACCATAATTCATAATCTGACTTGTAGATTTCATCAGTATCTTTTGCTATGTTTTTCCCTAATAAACAATGTGTTAGATACACAATACACCATCCAAATAAGACTTCCTCCATATCCGAAGAGACCGAAAAAAGAATTAATTTCACTCAGTGATACTAAAATAATAGCCATAGATAATTTTTGAGTTGATTTTATTGGTTTTTATGTTTTGTACATATTGTGTATTTTTAGCAGACACTTTAACAGGCGAAACAATTAACACCATCTAGTGGGTGCAGTCAGACAACATCGAATGTCATGGTGACATGTGATGTCAGTCAGTGGTATATTATATGATGAAAATCGTCTGGTGTTGTCGTAAGTCGTAAAACTGAAAACATGCAAATGAACACAATGACGAGGAGCAGCAGCAGACAAATGTACACTGCCGCTCAACAGAATAGGTTCAACATTTAAAAAAGAAGTAAAATAACGGTATCTCTTTAACCAACTTTCCGATTTTAATGAAATAAATTTTTTTATATATGTAGAATAATCAATTGTTAATGAAACACGAAAGTTTGCGGTTTCTAACAGACGTACATATATATTTATTATTATTTTTGGAAAAACGATTTATTTTGGCTCATCAGAATAGGTTCAAGGGCAATGATTTTATTTTGTGATCTACAACGGTTATCTAATGACGTCAATTCTTTTGCTTTTTTAAATTGAAAGTAATTACTGCCGTTTATTTTCTAAAACTAGTCACGGAATTGAACGACTTTGAAAAAGGCCGGCTAAATATAGGGATACTTCGAATTTGGTTTAAAGCAGCGTCAAATCGCTTAGAAGATTGGCCGAAGTCAAAATGTAGTTGGTAACTTTATTCGGGATGAATTAAGCTATAATAACAATATGACAGGAGGGACTCAATATGCGACAACACCAGCAGCCAGAAGACTTATCATCAGAGCTGCTTCAAAGTTCCAACGTTCTGCTGCTAGAATCAGGGAAGAATGCGGTGCTAATGCAAGTCTGGCATCTGGAAAAGGCATTATTCGGAGTGCCAAGCATTTGAAGAGACTGAAAGTAAAAAAAAGAACACAACTCAATGATGTGCGCAAAGCTGCACGACTTCAGTTTGCTCGAGAGCATATGACGTGGAACACGGAGTCCCAGACTGTCGTGTTTTCCGATGAAAAGAACTTCAACTTGGATGGACCGGCTACATCTATTACATTCACGACCTGCGAAAGGATGAATGTGTTTTAGGTAGCCACCACACCCCTGCAGGGGGCATTACGGTGTTCCGCACATATCGTATTATGGGACTTGTGAGCTGCAGTTTGTTACATCGAAAATGAACGCGAATGTATACAAAACTGTACTACAAAATGATTCCGTGGACAACGGCCCCATTCATACCTACCGGTAGGGTCGTTAAACAGTGGATAAACGACCAAATGTAAAATTGCTCGAGTGGCTGCCACACTCCCGGCAATAACTATCATTGATAACGTTGGGGACTATTGTCCAAAAAAGGATATGAAAGCAGGAGACAATTTGATGATCCTGCAAGCCCAATTGGCGCCATTAAAAAAGCCGGGTTAACAATGTCGCTTGGAATTATTAAATTATATAGTATAAGTATTTTCCAAATCGTATATATGAAGTTATATTGAACAAATGAGGTAGTCCTACATACTAAATTATACTTAAATATGTAGTTAAATGTTAAAAAGAACCAAAACTGTGAATAAATACTTTATATATATTTTTTTTTTAATTTTAAGTTTTTGAACCTATTCAGTTGAGCCAAAATAAATGGGAATTTTTTTATATGTTTTTGGAAAAATAATCATAAAAATATAAATACGTGTGTTAGAGACCGCAAACTTTCGTGTTTCATTAACAATTGATTATTCTATATAAAAAAATTGATTTCAATAAAATCGGAAAATTGGTTAAAGAGATACCGTTATTTTACTTTTTAAATAATGTTGAACCTATTCAGTTGAGCGGCAGTGTATAAATGCCTAGTCGTTTTTATGCTTGTATGTTTTTATGCATGAGGAAGGTTTTGTTAATAAGTCGATATAAATATCGGCAAAATGGCACAGTGGAATAAAAGCTTAGAAACTATCTGAAACAAAGTAAGAATGTTTTTACCTACGCCAAATCCAGTAGCACATTTGAACAATATCGACCTCTAAAGACTCAAGACATGCTAAGGTCTCATAGTTGTCCTGGAGTAAATTGCAGTTGCAGTTGTCACTTTTTCAAAAATTACTTTTAAAAGATTATTAGAAAATCTAAGTACCTTACTTCAAGCTCACGTCTCAGATTCATTTATTACGGATCATTTAGTACGATTGAAACCATTGGTTTTCCTAGGATAACTTTTTCTACCCACAATGCCTTATTTAGGTTCTTAACTGGGGTATTATACCAAGAACTTCAAGAGAGGTCAATTATTGGCAACATAGTATTAATTCGTACACCAAACCGTCAGCAAACCTGATAGACTACCTAAATCTTATCATTAGTATGATGCGTATCAGAATGGAATGGTAAATCAACAGAAGATGCTTTGCCAATACTGGCAACTGACTGACAAAACTGACAGCGCAGAGAGATAATTTTACACTCTATCTCTCTCAATTTTATTGTCATTGAAACTTTATCTCTCTTAATCCCATATGGTGGATATGACCCGATGTCAAATACTTTGCATCACAGAAATGTACACCAACATACCATAATAGACAAATGGATCAAAGCGATGCCTGAAAGTCAAAAAATAACTCCTTATTCAGTTCTGACTCCAGTATCAGTCATAAAGCGCTGCGGCGTAGTAGGTGCTCTTAGATCCTCTTGTGGTCATTGGTCATTGAAGACCTGCCTCATGGGATAAACATCTTATGTTTTAACGCAATTGGTTACGCTGATCAATCAGTCATCATTATTAGGGGCTTCGTGCAAAACGCCCTTAAGACAGTCCCAGTCTAGTAGACCAATGAAGAAGATCTGTCTATCAATCTCAGTAAGGCTGTCATAAAGTTGTTTTCACAAAAATTTAGAATGACACGAGTATCTACTCTTATGAAATCAAATCCTAGATAAACAGCTGAATTGGAACTCGCACATAGTGCTTAGTGAATATGCCGTCGCGTGTGTGGTAGAAACAAGGGGCCTGTCCAAAGATCGCACACTGAAACTAGATCTACACAGTGATGATCAGGTCCTCCATCATGATTATATGCTTCTTTATTATATGCTGGATTTAAGCCAATTAAGATACCACCATCATAAAGCTCAAAAGAGTATACAATGATTCAAGACGTCGCTTCGGACTATCTGGAGATATGTGGACCTGCTCCACAGCTGCTATAATAGAAGACATAATAGGATGGCCTAAATTGGTATAAGTATACCTACAGATGGTTCTAAAATGGACTAGATTTTGCGAATATCCACTGACTAAACTACAAATTCTCAATTCCGCTGCAGAAAAGCCCCAGTGTACCAGATGGAGAACCACGCAGTTCAAGAATTCGACAACCAAATTTACACCACTGGTATTAAAGTCGTTTACCTCCTCCTAAATCCCTTAGCTCGCTCACCAAATACGTTTTAAAATCATTTAAATACTCAGCCTCCGGAATTAATAACCATCATAATGGTGAATATAGAATAATCCCAACAGCCTTCCTAACGGGCTAAGTAAAAAGGATGTGTCAGACTAAGGTCTCTGCAGATTCTCCGATGAGAGCGCCAAAATTCCAGATCAAATTCTGTTATTCTGTATTTAAATCCATAAGTGGATTAAACATCTGGGCAAAGTACCAAAACATGTATATGTAGATATATATCCTTCTTAGATTGATAAAAGTAACTGGATTGGACCAAGTGCTTTAAAGTATATGTTTTTTTTCAAGGCTAGAAAAAAAAGCCCCCGAAAACAAATTTTTAAAGGATCATAATGCGACGGAAATAAAACCTCTCTAAGGTACAATCCACGAACCACACTATTCAAAAGGAAATTGAGGGAAACGATAAAGCCGATCAGCTGACAAGAAGAGGTTCAGAAACTCCTTTCAAACTTCAAAGGTCTATAGCCATTCTTTTAGGTATACATTCCTAATTCCCCAATAAATGAAGCTATAAAAGGCTGGGAGGAACGCCGAAATTAATATCATAATGGGACATGGAAGAACATGCCAGAAGATTGCTATATCTAACTGATTGAACTAAACTTTTGAGGCAATCTTCGATATGAATCACCGATTCATCAGTTCTTAAAATGTCGTCCTATGTTGAATTCTTGGTCGTCTCGCATGTTTTTAGTTTCTGGGTAAACAAAAATGTGCAGTTACAATAATAAAATCTACGTCGTTTCAACACTTTATACGATAATCGAAAGAGGCCAAAATAAATAATAACCTACCGCTCTACCAAATTTCAACACTCTACGAGAATCGAAAAGATCCAAATAAATGATAACTATTTGTTAAAAGCGAGCATATACAACGCCTCCTGGATAGAAAATCTGAAATGTTACGACTTTTACCAGTGTATGCACCACATGTTAGGTTAGGTTAGGTTATACGGGTTGGTGAAGCTGAGTAGCCTCTTCTTCACCCCACTCAGGTCCTCGAGGACCCATTGTGATACCCTTCGATGGGGTTAGCCACGTTGTAATGGCTTTACTTTATATGCACCACAGGACTTGTCATTGTGCCAAATTTCACATTTCTAAGATGGCAGAAAGTCCTTCATAATTACGGCGACCATATTTTTAGAAGCCAAACCCGGGACAAAAAGATATATTAAAATTATAGCAACAAACAGAAAAAAAAACCAAACTCTTGTATTGGATTATTCCATAAATTATTACTTTTTGAAGGGAAGACATAATCTACAAACTTGATATTCCTTTATGACTTCATAAGTCATGATCATGACGTAAAAAAAACACAATAGGGACAAAACATGTTGCACTCATTTGTCGTACACATGTCTAAGACAAATGCTCTGCACCCGTTGAAACCCAACTTTAAAACTGTCTTTCAGTGACTTCTCGATTTTTCAAATGAGACGTGTCCTTCAAAAGTATTTCTCCTGAAACAAGCTATGATGATTCCATGTTAAATTGTAAATATGTATGTACAGAAAAAAAGAAGACTAACCCCCCAGTATAAGGCCCTAAATACAATTTTCTTTTAAGTCTGGTAGGTCATAGGTGCGATGTCTGCACTAAATATAAGCTCCCATCCAAATGTACCTTCATATTCCTTACGCTTACAGGATACAATCACATCCTGCATAATTAGTAATCTTTACTCGATAGTTGCCTTGTCTAAATTTGAATTTGTTTATGATCGTTTTGTGAACGCAAATCTACCGTGAAGTCGCGAATTTATACAAAAATGATCAAAAATATAAACACTTTTCGCTTTTCTCCAATTTTCAAATTGTCCGGGAAATTTTTCCAATATTTCATTCGTAAAAACTGCATTTCATGTTGAAGACTGAGCGATAGGTCTTAGTTATATGGAAGTGCATGTTAATATTCATGTGTTTGAATAATAATTTAAAAAGTTTATAATGAAAATACGGAACTAATACGGGACTAAAAATTAAATACGGGACATTTGTACGTCACGTATGTCTTCAAAAAAAAGTCGCGACAGTCGATTGAAATACGGGACTGTCCCGAGAAATACGGTACGGATGGTCACCGTATTCATAATATTGATGATCTGTCAGTGAATGAGTGAGTCAGTTAGGGGTTGATTTTCGAAGCCCTGTATACTGAGAACCACTCATGGTACAGAGTGAAGTGAACCTTTTTAATAAACTTAGCAAATGCTCCAAGAAATGTTGGCTCAATTGGTTACATATTCTGAATTTATTTCGAACTTTTGTCAAAGATCCTCTGTCGAGGGTTAGCACCGGGGCCAAATTGTGCGGTCTCGGTGTAAACTCGAGCAAAACCGAAATGATGCTACCACTAAGACCAAAATACCCGACTTACACTTCCTCGCCTAAATAACCAACCGCTCTCATCCTGCAGTGCTAGGTATCTGGGAGCTATCCTGAACTGGAAACTGAACATCGAACAGCGGGTAAAGAAAGCGTGCATAGCTTTAAAAAACACTTTGAAGTAGAATTCCCCTCGAGATTAGACTGGCAGGACGGACGGCGCGCGGTTCAAAAATGGACTGTGGAGTAGGTGCTGGGTGTATTTTCGGAGTCTCTGATGAGCATCTCAAAATCCTTCAGGCTCCCGGACACAGCCAGTGTGTTTCAGGCGCAAATACTTGCTTTCCGTGAAGCCTGTCGCCTAATCAAACTACACACGGACATAGTTTCGGGGCAAAGGATAGACATATTCAGTCAACTGCGATCAAGGCTATCGCCTCAGTCAGTATAACCTCAAAATTAGTATTCGAATGTCGAGAGGAGCTTGATCAGTTCAGGGTTATCCTAATCTGTGTTACAGGCCATAGCAACGTTTATGAAAACGAACAGGCAAACTGACGAGCTGGCCTGGCAAGGTTCACTCCTCCACTGTTCACTTGCGGAATCGGTCCAAATTTCAATAGGAGCAGACAAAGCAAAAATTTCCGCAGAATCCCTATCGAAAGCCAATCTCAGATGAAGGAGGCTAACAAATTGTTTCATATCCAGAAGGATGTGGCCAAATTATAACAGGGAAAAAACAACCCACCTCCTGAGTAAAACACGTAAAGATATAGCCAGGATAACAGCAATTACCACAGGCCACTGACCTATAGGGGACCATGCAGTCAGATTAGGCATCCCACATAATACACACTGTCGGAGTTGTAACGACGCAACCGAAAAAGAAACCTTCATTCACTACATAAGCGCTTTCCGGCACTAGCTGGGACTAGACAGCGAGCTCTGGGTAAACCCTTCTTCGCATCCCTCGAGGAAGTTTCGAAGAATAGCATCAAAGAACTTATAAACTTTTTGAATTCCACAGGCTAGATCTAAACCACCCTTCATACACTAACAATAACCAGGTCAAATGAGTATGTGGTAACAAAACGGCACATATTGCTACTTGGGTTTATCTCAACCGCCAATCCTACCTACCTTGTTTCAAAAAAGTTACGAAACACCGACTTAAAAACGATGAAAGGTGATTGCCTTGAGACGACTTAAGTCACTTAGTATAACCAGCTTTAAAATTAGAAAAATAGGACTGTACTGATGGACTTAGGCACACTACAATGAGGTGCGTTTGGTAATTATAAATTTTACTTGCTTTGCCCATAACAGAGATTTGTCGTTTGTACATATTTTAAGAAAAATTCGAAAAGGATAATCCCGTGTCTACCTATATACCGATTCTCATTGACAATAATTTGTTATTTGGATACTGCTTGATCGGAAGAAGAAGGCATTATTAGCGATTTTAGGTGTGTATGTATGACGTAAAAAAATCTCCGATTAAGAAAGAAATCTCCTTCATACAAAAAAAAATGTTTCAACTGCTCTAACTCTAATTCTTTTGGGAATGGCGGTCGTAATACGCTTTAACAGCGTCCCTAGTTAGATAGGTATAAAAGCTGCACTTAAAGTGTTGTAGGCTGCAGTTCTCTAGATATAATGGAGGCGTTCAATGCGCTTTTGCCTAGCTAGTCAACAGCCTCTGATTAGTCGATTTGAATGCAAATCTAGGCAAGTCTCGTGAGGTCGGTCAGCTGTGGGGACTGGAAAGTTAGGCAAAGTTGTCGCACCCCCCACGCTTTTCAAGAGTCGGCAAATCAACGATCAATTTTCAAAAATTAGATCTTAAGTTGGATTTCCATTAGGTAAACTTGTAAATGTATACAAAAGTCGGCATTTTCAAAGGTTCCACATGAACTCCTTAAAATCGGTGAATCGTTGAATTTGCCGACTGAAATCCTTAAAATTTTGCGAGTTTCCATTCGATTTTAGAAAGGACGGTCGGCATCGGTGAATTTGCCGACTGAAATCCTTAAAATTTTGCGAGTTTCCATTCGATCTTAAAAAGGATGGTCGGCATCGGTGAATTTGCCGACTGAAATCCTTAAAATTTAGCGAGTTTCCATTCGATTTTAAAAAGGACGGTCGGCATCCGTGAATTTGCCGACAGAAATCCTTAAAATTTAGCGAGTTTAGATTCGATTTTAAAAGTACGGTTGGTATTTCTAATTTGAGGTTAAATTCGAAGGAATGTGTTATTCGTTGGTTCGCGGCTTATTGATGTAGATTGCGAACTTTAACAATTCGTGGCAAACGTGTGTTTGGGCCAAGAGGAGGATAATTAATTATCCCATCAAAATGTATTAAGAAAATAAGTTTATAAACAGTTTAAATAACGAAATTTCGAATTACAAACTTTTTGCCGTGAACGAAAACACCCTTGGCGCGAATTGTCAAAGTTTATTCGCAATCCACATCATTTAATTAGAGTTCCACAAACTAGCGGATAAAACATTCGTTTGAACTTAACCTAAAACTAGACATTGAAGGTAAAAACTGATGGCTGGAATTCGCGAACTGCCGCGACCCATAAAAGTGTTCATGTGAACGGGCTGTCAAAACTTGCGAATAGTCGTTCGATCGTAGGTAGCTGGTCGCTCTTATGTGAATGGTCCTTTAGGTATTAGCCCAGGGGTGTTCCTGTTAAGATTGGTCAAAATTGGACAAAGGAGCGTGGCATCTCCCATACAAAAAACATCTTCTATGGAATGAATAATCGCTGGGCCGATTTTCATGATTTCTATACAGTCGGCAAGTTCCTGAAATAAGTCGGCATTTTAATGAAATTCACCCCCCACGGCTCGAACCCTCGCTACGCCCCTGGATTCCATAGACGTACATAAAATGAGAAAAATTCTTAAAACCTCGGTACACCTACAGCAAGCCCTTCATGATTTTTTAAATACATTCTGTATGGACAAAAATTAATTTAATTCGAGAAGTTTATTCTCAAAAATATTTAGAGAAGCAAAAGTTAAATCTATATTTATCTCAGCACCAACTTGTATCAATATCAAGAATATATAAACAATATCTAAGATTTCGTTATGCCACAAAATATTTTCGGCGTCACCCTTTTCGGTTAAGAGGAGAAACTTGAAACTGCTGAATATGTAAAATACCCTTATAAAAAAAAAAAATACACAGTCTCCTGCTGCGTATAGCTCATAGATTTTAACATGCCATCAGAATTAATAATTATTCTCCGAGTCAAAGTTTTAATCCATTTTTAATCAGCCATTGATACCTACGAATATTTTCACTGGGTGCCTACCTACGTATGAGCCTACGTAAAATATGTATTCTCGCCTCTTTTCTGGCCAGCCTATACCTAAGACCTATGCTATATCTTATTTTACCATTATCTCCAAAATCTAGAAATTATTCAACTAAACTTCTTTTTTTATCTTTTTTTTTTACCGATTTGAAAGTGATGATGAAATGTTACAACAAATTTACAACTTGTCTCAAACGCTAATTAACCAAAAGACAAATGGTGTTGACTTTACTCTTTTTTTTTCTCTCTATTTTCTATGGTAATGTCAACAATGGACCTGACATTATCATCATCATCACCAACACCACCGCAGGCGAAGTTTTACAGTGACACTGAAAAGTTTTCTTTTATGAAACATGTAAATATGAGGTGCGTCTAGCGTTTCCTTCAGCGTGTCAGTTTTCATAACACGTGATTGACATTATCCATTATGTGCAAGGTAAGAGATTACATAAAAAAAATTAAAATAAATCTTCTCATTAACGGCTCGTGGATAAATTCTAAATAAAAATTTAAATTCTAATTGAGTGCTAAGTGCTATGCAACTCTTTCGTCAGTCGATAGGGCTAACCACAAAGTCAAAGCCAAGCCAAGTCTGAAAGAGTGTTTGGCGCGAAAACGTACGAGAAATTTAAATAAAATGCGCAAAATGATGATCAACATCTAGGGTCTATTAACCCTAGTTCCACATGGGGAGGGGGATAGCGCAGTATCACATCATTATCCACAACAGCAAAGTCGGTGGCTCACTTATGTGTTGGTGTGGGGCTGTTGGAGTTAGGAAAACAGGGTTGGGCAACTTATATAGAAATAGAAAAGAAAAAAAAAAATGGAAAAGAACGATCGCGCGCGCGCGCGCGCGTCTTTCGTGTAGGTATGCCTGCCCAGATTAGGATTTTCTTCTATAAAATATGATAATGGCACATAAAAATCCACAATTTACACTCGTGCTTTTGTGCGACTTCAGGTTCAGTCAGAGAGCTAGAGATATAAAAGTAGATAACTATTTGAATTTACATGTGTATATATGGGTAAAAAAAAAGAAATGTTGCCATTAGATGGTAGATAAAAGAACCATCTAACGACTTAAAGTAATGTCTTTACGAGCAGAACATTGCTAGTTGAACTTGGAGTTAATCAGAGGAATATATCAATGGCAGATGTGCCTTTCCACAGGCAGTAATTTGGCTGGAAATGATGATGTCACGGTGGTATAGATAGGTATATTATTATCTGATCACTTGGTAGGTAGGTACCTAGACCTACCCATGTGATTGCCAAAGTTTCGGATTTGTATATAGGTCAGCTGTATATATGAATTTGGAATTCTGTTTCATTGAAGATACCTACCATTACGGTTTCTCTAGATAGCAGAGGTATAGAAGTTGTCATGCTTGGATTGCATGGAGCCTGAAATTTTAAAAGATTTGGTCAAAAAGGGTCCCAAAAAGTTGGCGTGGCAAAAAACGACATACTTAGACTATAGCCATTCTCGCAAGCTTAAGAAATAATTCAAAAAAGGTTCATTGAAATCGGCGCAGTGGTTTCACATTATTAGATAACATACAAAACACCCTACAGTTTTGTGCAGGAAAAAAAGAAGCCATCTTTGAAGGAGGCAAAGCTACCAGAAAATCAAGTGGAAGTTGATGGAGGCGATTGGTCCTAATCTGAAGAAAGACGTCAGTACGAAGAAGTCCTTGATTGAGTTATACTTATACATTTTCATATATACTTTAAAAATAAAGACTTTTGTTTTTTGTGTAAAGATTTGTTGTTTTAATTATTCAAATATTTTATAGATTACGTCTTTGCAAAGCTTAGTAGCGGCAGCTTTGTGAACTTGGTCATCGTCGCTCCAGAAGATGACCAATTATATCTTTAAATTAAATTTATTTTAGTTCTTGTATCAATTGATTTTTAAAAAGGTGAAACTTCAAGACTTTCTTTAATACTTCAGGAACGAGAGTTTTTGAGATTACCTCTTCCTAATTGTTTCCGTCGCGCTTGGAGTTCTACTGAGCCTTAGCTAAGGCGTATTCAGAGCTATAAACATTGGAATTATTAACGTTTTAAAACATAAATCAGCCACCATATACCCTTTTTAATCTTTACCTAATACCTATATACAAAGAAATGTTAATTTAATAACTAAATTAAACATTTCGATTTCGAGTCTGGTTTCGAAGGCAGTCCGTGCAGCCGACACAGCTGCTATTATGTAAAAAAAAAAAGAAAAAGCATTTTATGAAATTAAAAATTTTAGAGTTAAACCAAAAATTCAGATTCCGTTTAGGAGTGTCAACTTAGGGTACCTAATATGGTCACAAAGTTTATCTAATCTCCAAAGCAATTTTGTTTCGCGAAAGAAAAAACAAATAGTTGGCACAACAGGGGTGTAGATAGACACCCAAGGCCGAGCTTCTCACAACCATTCGTTTGTGTCAGTTTTTATTTTTGGGACGAATGGAAGGGTCTTACAATTTTATGCCAAGTCTGAACGGCTGAATTGAGAAGCTTTTTCAGGACAGTTATACTCTCGGATGTTTGTCAGACGTTGGCGAGAGGTGGTGCAGTGCAAAAAAAACCTTTAAGATGTAATTTGTATTTTTCCGGCTATCGAACCTGGGACTTTGATATCTGAAGCTACAAAATAACTTAAACACCTCAACAGGCGATTTGGATTACTGGAAAAATCTGACGTTTTCAAATATATTAATTTCTGCAACAAATTACTATTGAATCTCATACGGAATTTGTATATTCTTAAGAACATTACAACGTATTTTAACCAGGAAAGGCGTCAACCCTAAGGCAGCCGATAAAAATGTATCTTACTTGAGTAAACTTGAGTAAGATGGTTACATATAGAACCCCTCAGGGTCTCAAAGGCCTTGTGGACCGAGCTAGATCGGAAAAAATGTGTAGAATTGTTAAAATTCAGCAGATCAAATATACAAATGGTCATAGGGATACTTTCTGATCACTGGCCTTCTTTGAAAGCATAGGTACGCTAGGACATTGGTTCCCAACCTTTTCAATGTTATTACACCGTTGATCTATTATGAAAAAATATTTTACCCCCCCCCCCCCCCCCCTTTAATCAAAGAAAACAATATCTACATGAAAGTACAAAATAGTACAAAGTCTTCATAAATTGTTATAAATTACACAAAAATATGTATGTATGTATGTATTAGAGACATTAGCACAGGCCTCGGCCCTCATTGAAGCTAAGCTCTGGGCCTCCGGGTATCGTAGAATAGCGCCAATGCAAATGGACAAACTAAACCCGTAAATAAGCTGATTGAATAATTACAGGGACATAAATATTCAAGGTTCTTACATATTACCGTTTGAACTGAGTTTTGGAACTTTCTCCTGAGGGATCAAAGTAACGCTGGACCTTTGACGATGTCATTATACCTGGTGGCACCTAGGTGTAACCCAATTGTCCTGGATCTGATTCCCATTGTGTTGGCGAAATACTCTTGAAGCCGAGGCGTTCGCGAACCGACGATGACGATGTTACACATTTCCGGTTAAGTTTCTAAACTTAAAATAAACATGTTTAACTAAATTACCTTTTCAGTAAAAATGTACTCTTCTTGAATCTGTACTTTTTTTAAAAAAAATTTTTTTTTTTTTCGAACTTTGCACTGTTCTGGCAACTTGGCTCTTCTCTAATTCGTCCTAATTTTGTGACTATCTTCAGTATATCTACTAAAGGGGCTGGCAAATATTAATAACTACATATTTAGTATTTATTAAATTGATTTGAAGTGATGATTTTCTTTTTGTTTAATTTTTTTCTAATTTTTTCTGTTATAAATTACACAAAAATATAATAATAAAATTAATGAATGATATTCAGTGTCAATGTTGGAATTATTTGGCTTTCACAAGTTTTTGTATGTTTAGTTTCACTTAAAACGCATCTTAAGTCATGTTTTACATTGAGGCTGTTTCTGACCTTTAATTTAGCTGTTACTATAAAGTTGAGAAACCACTCTCGCCTCTATAAGTGGTTGCAAACGGTATTAACATTTTTAGAGCTCTTTCAGCTATAGTAGGAAATGAAATTGGTATCTACTCACTTTTCGCCAAAATGTACCAAAGGTCATAATTTGGTAAATCTACTTTGAAAGTGTTATTCTCGCTTAGTCCTAGGAATTCTGCTTTGGTTGACACATTTTCGTCTTTAAAAATTGCATCATTCATTACTACAAAACAGTCTTAATATATCCAAGATTTGGACTGAAGATTATCCATGTCTGGGAAATATTGCCTCAGTGAGTATTATGACTGAGGATATATGTTGAATTACGGAATTTTTATATGTTATTTTGTCAGATTCATTTTATATACTCAGACAGTTGTATAAACATCGACACATCCCCAACTTGAAGTCTATGTTGGTAAAGTTCCGATTTACGCACAAAACTTGCAAATTTATCTTTATCGCTGTGTAGTGGGGTATAAGAAGAAATGAAAAGGAGCATCTTTTTGTATCCAGCGTCCAGCTTTATTCAAATGGTTTTAAACTTTTTTTTGTGGAATGTTTAGCTCCTGGGCAGTCGAAACAGTGCTTAAATGACGGTCAGACTCGAAGATTTCCATGATTTTATCAACATTTTCGACAATTGACCTTTCAGATCGTGCTGCATCTTTGACATAGAAAATCATGGAACGGAATCGACGAAACCAAAATTGCGCATGATTAGCTGTTATAGTATTAGGATCACTTCCGTAATTGCCTCTTCATCGAAGAAAAACTGTAAAAAAATGGCGTATTTTCTCTTTGCTGGTCCATGTTTGACCGATCGAAGGGTCAACGAAAAAGAAAACTATTAGAGAAGTTTTTTTTTTGTAAGAAATCTCATATTTCCAAAGCCAATTTGTTGACGTCCGATAGCACTTATACAACGCGAGATAGAGATTAGATTACTAAAGCCATCTTTTGGAAAAATAATGATTTTTTTTACTGAAAAAACGAGCAAGGTTCGCCGCTGCTCCCTTCAGCTCGGCCTACCGGCTCCAGCGCTCACCTCTTTCTGCCACTTCTGCTATTGGCCCAGGGGAGCGGCATTGCTGCTTCGCTAGATAGCACAATTTCTAGAATTGAAAGAGAAAAAGAAACCTTCTGTCGGATGCCTACCGCGCTCAAATTACATTTAGGTACACACTCACGAGACACGAATAGGTTACCTTTGTTTTCGACGCCGCTGATCTCAGGAAATATTTATATTAAAAAAATGCCTACAGTCCGTGTCCGTCTATGCAAAAATAATTGCAAACTTTTGAGTCGCAAATATCTCGAGAGCGGAGGTTAAGAAACTAGTTTTAGTTCGATTTCGATGAATTCAAAATTGTTGATTTAATTAGAATGGCTATTAAATGTATTATCTATTACCTGCCTTATTACCCCTGCGGGGGTAATTACCCCCAGGTTCGGAACCCAGGCGTTAGGATATTAGGTTTAACAAATACGGACACGTGCGAGGACCGACATGTTGCAGAGGATATTACTCATCCCTGTTAATGTAACAGGGGAATAGAAGGAAACACCTTGGAAGGTACTGCTTCGACAATTTGGAGGAGGTTGGCCTTTCTAACAAAATTGATACCTTTTTTAGGTTCTGATGTATACAAATAATTTTTATTTGGGCGAAATGGTTTAAGTTTTGACCGTTAATAAACTCACACCATATATACAACTTAACCTAACCTAGTTGATGCAATAGGTCTGCATATGAAGCTTAACTTCTTACAACCATTTGTAAGATTTTGTTTTTAGGACGAGTGGAAAAAAATCCTTCGGTTCACAAATTTGAAAAACTTTATAGAGAGAAATATTATTTTTATTAAAAAAGTACTTACCGTCTTCTCTCATCTGATGAACTAGCACTGAACACGTGCTCATTTTCTGCGATGACGTAAATCGAATGTTTAGCAATACTCTGGACTCTGGAGTCTGGGGGATATATATACCTTAAAATATAAATTTCGCTTAAAACTCATTAAGTGGAGATTTTTCACCACCACAACTATTTAGATAAGTGGCGCCAGGAGACTCCTAAAATATATTAATAAAACGTATTTAATTTTTTTTAAGTCGCAAAACAATTTTGTTTGAAGTTTTTATATGTTTTTGTCTACCAAACTACTGTAGCGTGTTCCAGGCGGAAATTATGGCGATTAAAGAAGTCTTATCCTGGCTCAAGAAAAACGTCATATCCGTTAAGGATATCTACATATTTTCGGACAGCCAAGCAGCCATCAAATCCTTGGATTCGATCTCTATAACTTCTCTAGTAGCCCTCGACTGCCGATCGTCTCTTACGGAGATGGCCGAACAGTTCAACATTCACCTAATTTGGGTGCCGGGGCATAGAGACATTCCAGGGAATTGTAAGGCCGATGAACTCGCTAGAATAGGAACAACTCAACCCATTCTGCGGGATAAAGGCACCCTAGGGATACCAATCGCTACTCGCAAACAAAAAGTGAAGCTGAAGGCTATCGAGAATACAAATCTTAGGTGGACGAGTTTAACCACTTGTCTAGCGACAAAACAAATTTGGCCTAAGCTGGATTTGAAACGCCCTAAGAAATTGATCTCTCTCAATACATTGCATATCGGCACCACAATAGGTGCCATTACTGGACACTGCCTGATAGGCAAACATGCCGCAAGGCTGGGCCTCTTCGCAAACGACTTTTGTAGAAGCTGCATGGACGAGGAAGAGGAAGAAACTATCTCTCACCTTCTTTGTTCCTGCCCAGCTCTCTCCCGCAGAAGGAAGCTTCACTTAGGAGCCTTCTATTACAACGACTTGGGCGATCTGACAAGCATAGACATCAGAAGCCTCTTACGCTTTACAAAGAGCTCAAAATGGTTCAACTAGTAGGGAGATCCTAGATCCTTCATCGTGGCATCACAATGGACCTATACTGGTCTAAGTGTGTTGGCTTTTTTAGCTGACAGCCACTTTCAACCAACCAACCAACCAACCATATGTTTTTGCGACTAATAATCTAGCACACAATAAAAATTCAATTCACTTCAGGATAAAACGTTATAAGGGATGAATGTCAAATAAAAGAACAGAAAAAAATAATGCTATCGATTATTTACGAACATACGGCTTTCAAAATCATCAGTAATGGAAAATTGAAGCGAATTCTTGAAAAATTAACAATTAAAATGAGAATGATTATACCTATACTAGCGGACCCGACAAACGTTGTTTTGCCTGCTATTAGTGCGTTCATCAATTTTTTCATTTAACCGATGTATCCAGGCTGATACTCTCAGGCTCTCGCGTGTACCTGGACCGATATTTCTTCGAAGACGTGGCATTGTTCTGTTGTAAGCAGAAACACACAAAACATATGATTAAATGGATGTTGTAATTGGTTTAACAAACTTACATGTTGCTTATTTTCGATGACGCACATTTGCACATTTACCTCAGCGCCACCTACCGGGTCTAATTGTGAATATAAACCATCCCAAGAGGCCAAGACCCATTCAAACACACACACACAAAATTTCATTAAAATCGGTCCAGACGTTTAGGAGGAGTACGGTAACAAACACAGACAGAAGAATTTTATATATAAATATTATGAAGCTTTGTATAGGTTTAATGGTTCCTGAAACTATACTCAAATCCATTCAATAGATTCGAAGGTCTTGTATTAAGGTGCTAGTACACGGTATGTAGCACGCCACATATATCTGTGGCTCTGACGTCAACAGAGAGTGCACAAAGATAGCTTGTACCCATTGGGACCATTCGCTGACGTCAAATTTACGCAGAGTCACATATATAGTCGAGACATTTTTTCTATAGATTGAATTTAGTAGGTACATTAAAACTGCGAATCTTGGAACGAGATTTCTGATAAATATTTGATAATCATTTGCTAGGTTTCAAGTCTCAAATATACGTAACCCACAGTGGATCTGACGGATCTACTATAAACAGATGCTAGTATTGGCACTATGAATCAGAACCATGGAAGAACTGCAAATAAATCCAGAGAATTCTTTACCAAAAACACCTAAGATACACAAATGCTAATGCACGGCCGTAGGCCTTCCTCTGCTTCCTATATAGCCCAATCAATTGGAACAATGATTTGATCACTCTCGATGGCTACCAGCACAATCTATTTCCATCCGGATTCCGTACCTGGACGTACCTAATATTATATCTAGTTAAAAGTTGATAATAGGTTGGTCCCAACATCGTTTCTATATTATTGCAATAACCTCGAAATATAGCCATGCAACTGGTGGGAGTGCAATTCGAAGACTGCCGCCGTCAGATCAGATGTCCAAAAAATAATTAATTTTCATCCGAATATATGTAGTTTCACTCCCTAATCAGTCAGTTCAATGACTTCCAAGTGATATTTCCCATGATTATCGTTCCGCCACACTATATACAAAAATAAAAAATATTGCAAAAGCAAAACGAATTAATAAAAATAAAAAATGCGAACACAAATTACAAAACAACTAGAGCTACTGTCTTATCAACAACAGATACATAACTCGCCGACGCAACATCTACAACAAGTGCGAGCATGGCTTCGGCTTGTCGTTGCCATCAGCTTCGCTTTGACGGTTCATTGAACGATGCCAAAGCGTTAACCAACTAACCGCAAAAAAAAAAAAAAAATAGGAAAAATGAAAAAAATAAAAAAAAAATAGTTATCCAGTCGATTTAATAAAAGCAATTATAACAGAACAATTGTACGTGCGTTGCGTAATTAACCAATTACTCAGCAGGTGTTACAAAGTAATTGTGGATAACAAAGAGTATCTATAGGTAGGTACCTCAACAACAACAGAGGAGGCATAATTTTTTTTTTCTTTGCTTTTCGACAAGATCAGCGAATTGGCTGAGTTGGATTAAAAGGCCGATAGAAACGAAGCACAACCATGCGGAGGAACGGGAGTGCGCTTGATTAAGTGCTTCAATTGCATGATATAAGGTTGTACACCTCATTACATTACAAATTTAATTTCCGGTTCGATACGGAGCGCACTGTGTGTGTGTTCTATTTTTTCCTCTCTGAATTTTTATTTATAGTTGTTCCTGAAATTCTGTTGTGAACTCTGTACAAGTCCAAAGCATTCATAAGGTCAGAAGTGAACCTGGAGTGTGCCAATGATTTGTTTCTAGCTGAGTATGAATTTTTTTATTAATTGCTGTGCAGTTACTTGATATGGGAAATAAATCAGTTTTATATCGTCATCGTCAGCTTATTGTAGGACTGAGACAGTTTATTCTCAGGTTTCAGTTTTCCGTAAAGCTAAGCGATTTACATATTTTTGGGATCTATAAGCATAGGCAGGCGAATTGACGGTTCCGACAATGGCATAGCATATTTTTTTATGCACTTAGTAATGGAAGAGAATTTCGGAAAGTTCAATTGTTGAACATTTACATTTACATTTTCAGGTAACTCGTACGGTGTGTTGGCGTCATTCGTAGACATAGGCCAGCGTCATGCTAAATTCCCTGATCTGGATTCCTATAGCAGTATCTTGTCGAAATCACACGTCTTACAGTTCAATATCACGCAAACTTGACAATGACAATAATGTAAGTTGCAGCGGCAGCCTACTCTTAATACATTTTGATGACGGCCCCCTACCAGGGCACCAGTGTATATGTATAATCCGCCCAAAACAGAACGTCTTATTGAATGAAAGGCAATTTCGTGAACCTCTTGTGCAGCTTTACCTACTCCAAGTGTGACAATTTTACTTTCTTACTGCTAGGTTCCACATTTCCTTTTCACTCGAAATGAAATCGGAAATGAATTTCTGTGTTCTACATTTCACTGTATTCGATTTCGATTTCAAAATTTTCGAAATTTAGACAAAGTTAAATTGTGATTTCGAAAAAATTTCGAATCGCTCGAAATGCAGAAAGCAGAACACTGAAAACGAATTCACTCGATTTGCAACTTTGATTTCACTCGATTTCTGGAACCTAGCTGTTAATACAGGGTGTGCCAGTTAAGAAGTATAATCCTTTAAGGGGTGATTTCTGGAGCTCTGCCGAACAAAAAATTGTATGGCAGGGGGGGGTCTATTTTCATCGTATTTCCCGTTATAGCCCATCAAAGTAGGTGACCTCTAATTTGGAGGTGTTACGACTAAAATCGCTATAACTTCTAAACTATTATAGCTACAAAACAACAGAAGTTATAGTAAAAGCCACTTTTTGTCAGACAAAAATGGTAAAAAAGACTCGATATTTCTCTTTTTCTTTGCAAGCAAGTACCCCAGAAGAAAAAATCCAACGTTTTTAGATCAGATCTAGTTTTTTTTTACCATTTTTGTCTGGCTTTTACTATAACTTCTGTTGATCTTACGTAAAAAAGTTGCTTAACATAATTTTTAGGAAATTTCTCAAGGATAAAAATTTCATAAAAAAAATGAAAATTTATAAAGCCAAAATTTTGAGAAAAAGTAATTTTAAGTTAAAAATTGTAACAAAAATTTTCAAAATTTAGAGTTTAAGGAGCCAGAACTTTTTTGTAGCTGCCCAGATGTAGCCGAAGTGCTTAAGAATTGTATGCGCGCTACTAAATTGTCTTTTTAAAATGTACAAAACTATTTTTGTAGCTATAATAGTTTAGAAGTTATAGCGATTTTAGTCGTAACACCTCCAAATTAGAGGTCACCTACTTTGATGGGCTATAACGGGAAATACGATGAAAATAGACCCCCCCCCCTGCCATACAATTTTTTGTTCGGCAGAGCTCCAGAAATCACCCCTTAAAGGATTATACTTCTTAACTGGCACACCCTGTATAGATATAAATGTTACGTATAGCCATGGAGCCATAAATGTGAATTTTCTTAGAAGTTAACTAGCTCCATTGACAAAAACGCTAGAGCTAGTCCCTATTTTTTGAAAACATGAAATTATGATGACGCCTTTAGTGTAGGCTGGCTTCGCAGTAGCCCATTCTGCCACTCCAATTTTTGAAGACTTTGTTGATGGTTTCGGGCTGTAGCAGCTCCGAGGCGGCCAATTGACACCGCCAAGACGGCTGATAACACGATTTGGGAATTTGATGCGCAAAAGATCGATTGTGGCATGGGCTGTGTGGCATGGCGCGCTATCCTGCATGAACCAGAGGTCGTCCAAATCCATGCCTTCAATTTCAGTACAAAAAAAGTTGGTTAACATGGCTCTGTTACGCACACCGTTGACCGAAATGTTGTTCCCAGCCTCATTTTCGAAGAAAAATGGTCCAATGATGACACCACTCAACAATCCGCACCAAACTCTCATTCTCTGTGGACGCATTCTCGTCTATGCGCACCGTACGACGACGGGGACCATGAGTGTTAACCACTAGCATACCAATCTCACGAAATTTTTGCAAAAACTTGCGTTCAACAGGCGCGGTGGGTGCTTCATTTAACATACATATATGCATCTCGTCGATGGAAGATAATTTTGCCTCAAGGCACTCAATGATGATCGTCAGTTCTTATCTCAATTCGGACAAACGGTTTTTCTCTGTGCACGGGGTTGAATAGATAATTGCGTGTATTCAGCAACACAAACTGATATACCTAATGTACTCTCGAAAATTAACAGTTATAACTCTGGGTTCGAATCGGCGCTTTTTTCGGTTTAAATACATACTTCTTTTGAAAAAGGGCAACCTATGTATAACACTTCAATAGCCCCCATTTGAAAGCCTTATTAGACGATTACAACAAGTAAACGAAGAATTATGTTTTTTTTTTAAAGAAAATCTAACATTAGGTACCTCCATAACATTTACGAGTAAAATAACATAAATCACAGGAACTTAATTCTCGTTTTTAAGTGTGTTTAAAAATGCTTGCAATGCTGAGTTGAGAAGATAGCTTTTCGCCGTCTATTTTCAACGGTCGAACTTCATAGATTCTCTTAAATTTGTTGTAATCAACCATCGCTAGCAATGAATCATAGGTACCTTTTACAATTTATTTTTCCAATATGGAAATTGGCGCTGTGGAAAAAACCTCAAGATGTAATTTGTGTTTTTCCGGGGATCGAACCTGGGACCCCTCGCACAGTAGTCCAGCACAGTAACCACTGAGTCGCCATTACTGTGGTACTATTCCCCTTTTATATATGGAACTTACAGTTGAGTTGGATACGCAAAATTATTCGACTGTAGGTAGGTAGGTAGCAGTGGCGGTTCACCTTGAACCCAATTAGCACTAAGATGTGCCGTTTTGTTACCACGACTCGTGTGAACTATTTTCTGGTTATTGTTTAGGCTGTGGTCCGGTCGGTGCCTATAGCCAACCTGTGGAATTGAGAAAACGGATAAGATCCTGTATCCCTTTGCCCGCGATGTCGCTAAGGTCGTCAAAAAATGGTTGGTTCAGTGCGCGCAGTCTGGCTCTCGCTAGAGCTGGACAATTGCAGAGGAAGTGAGACAGAGTTTCTTTTTCATTTGTGTTACCGCAACTGCGGCAATGCGGGTTGTATGGGATACCTAGCTTGGCCGCATGGTCTCCAATTGGCCAGTGCCCCGTGATTACTGCCGTGATTCTGGCGATATCTGGGCGGGTTCTGCTTAGTACGTTATATGTTCTGTTTTGGTTGTAGGTAGGCCATATCTTCCTTGATATGACGCAGCTTGTCAACCCCGACCATCGGAGATTGGCTTTCTGCATAAAATGCGAATGTATTTGTCCCTTTACCGCTCCTAGCGGAATGTGGACCCTCGTTGAGAGCGAGGCGTGTAGTGCTGAGCACTTCCTGGCCAGCTCATCCGCGCGCTCATTGCCTGTTATGTCACTATGCCCTGGAACCCAGAGAAGTGTGACCCTGAAGCGCTCGCTCAGACAGGCAAATTCGTTCCGGCACTCCTGCACCAGTTTAGAGGATATGGTAGCCGAGTCGATGGCTTTGATGGCGGCTTGGCTATCTATAAGGATAGTAATGCTTTGTTTAAGCGTTGTGTCACGCCCTAGTTGCGTACAAGCTTCTCGGATGGCCAGTAATTCCGCCTGGAAAACGCTGGCAAAGTCCGGTAGGCGTACTGAAATTGATATTTGAGGTGATTCCGAGTAGACACCGGCCCCTACACCACAGCTCATCTTAGATCCGTCGGTGTATATGACCGTGTCGAAGCCCTTCACTACTTCGTTCCTCTTCCACTAATCCCTTGTTGGGAAACCAACGTGGAAGCCTTTCGTGAAGTTTAATTTGGGTGTTATGTATTCGGTTATAGACGTGACCATGCCGTTTGGTAGCGAATCCAGGATGTTGCTATAGCCATACGGCCTTGAAGTCCAGCATCCCGACTCCTTGTGTCTTATAGCACTGCATAATGCGGTATATTTTGTGTGTAGGTCAAGAGGTAGAAGATGCAAGAGCACAGTAAGGGCATCTGTTGGGGCCGACCTCATTGCCCCTATACTTGCTGTTTTTTTTTCAATTTCGTGAGGTTGTAGACTTTGCTCAACGCAGGCCACCATACTAGTGATCCATACGTGAGAATTGGACGCACTACGGCTGTGTACATCCACAAGGTCATCTTTGGTTGAAGTCCCCACTTCTTTCCAAAGGTTTTGCTACAGGCATAGAAAGCGACTGACGCCTTCCTTACTCTGTGTTCAATGTTATGTTTCCAGTTGATCAAGCATGATACCTAAATACTTAGCGCTGGATGACAGTGTGAGCGAGCGGTTGATCGTTTAGACGGGGTAGGGTAAAATCGGGTATTTTGGTTTTGGTAGTGAACAGCATCAGTTCAGTTTTGCTCAGGTTGACACCGAGGCCACACCTTGCAGCCCAGGTGCTTATCTTGTCTAGAGCGGCCCCCATAATTTCACAAATCACGGTGGGAAACTTTCCTGACACTAGTATCACCACGTCGTCCGCGTACGCGACAACTTTGACCCGTTCCCTGTCTAGCTTCACCAGAATTTTATTTATAACCATTAGCCATAGTAGGGGCGAGATGACGCCACCCTGCGGCGTTCCTCTATGGGCGAATTTGGTTATGTGGCTGCTGCCTAGAAGTGTTGCCTGAATAGTTCTTGTCCTGAGCATAGAGACTATCCATTGACTAATAAATTCCTCTATGCCCAGCTCAATCAGAGATTCAAGAATAGCTTCAGTGTGTACGTTATTGAAGGCTCCTCTATGTCTAAGAAGGAGGCTAGTGTTTATACTGTAGAGATATTTCGATTGTCCGCACTACTTCGTGGAGAGCCGTTTCCGTGGATCTGCCCTTTAGGTAGGCGTGCTGTGATTTGGATAGCAAAGATTCTTCTAGAAAACTTCGCAAGTGGATGTCCAGAATACGCTCTAGGGTTTTAAGTACAAAGGAGGTTAAACTAATTGGTCTGAAATCCTTCGCTGTTTCATGCCCACGTTTGCCTACCTTCGGTATAAAGAGCACTCTAGCGCGTCTCCAAGAGTGGGGTACGTGGTTTAGTATTAAACAGCTTCTGAATATTGACGCCAGCCAAGGTAGTGTTAAGTCTTGCGTTTTCTGTAGCATGACAGGTAGTATGCATGCCGTCAGGGCCCGGAGACTTAAACGGGGAGAAGCTGTGATATTTCTGTGGAATGCAGTTTGTACTTGCCGAGACCTCTCGGGTTCCGTACTAATATCGCTGCATCCGGGAAAGTGGGTATTCATTAGGAGTTCTAGGGTCTCCGCGCAGGATTCGGTCCATCCTCCGTCTAGCTTTCTCAAAAAGGAAGGGTTGGAGTGTTCCTTGGACAGGCAAAATTGCGATTTCTAGATCGAGGCAGATCTTAACGAGACTCATGCGACTTACCTACAAAGGTCAAACATTCTATGTGGTCTTCACGCTGGTAGTATCTTGATTATCGTTCGATAATTTCGACCACACACCTATGTTCCTACAGATAACTAAACACTTATCAAATCCAGTTGATAAAGCCCCAACTTTTTAAAAATATTATGTAATTTTATTTATGTAAATGAAGTCTGCTTACGTCAAAAGATATGAATGTAATTCTTAATGATTCAACGATCCAAAGTTGTTTTGCCACTCCTTCTTTTTTTGGGCGTTGTTGTCTAAATGTTTGTCCTATTCCTATTGTCGGTTCTGATAAATTTAAAAATATTAAGCGAAAAAAACGAAAGGCTTTCCAAAATATGTTTATATTATAAGTTCATAATAAGTTAGAATAGAGTAACGACTACAACTATTGGCACCCCGTCATTCAACAGTGATTTTCTCAATAACCCTTTGTTCGAATAAGTCAATTTATTTTTTATTTTGAATGTGCACATTTTTCTCATATTTCTGTGTCTTTAGTTTGGAGACATTCCTTTCCAATTCTGTTTTATAAGTGAAAGTAAAATCACGTGCGACAAAAAAATCGAAACTTCAAAATTTTCAATGTTTTGGTTAAGGACGTATAATTTTGTAAGTGTTTTTTCACTACTTCCTTTTATATTTTTTAATGAAAACTTCCTTTATTTACTATAAGAATGCATTAAATAAGTAGTTTATAATTATATTTTGTTAAAAAAGTTATTGTTTTATTAATAAAAGGGGTGCCAATAATTGGGTTAAAACAAAACTGGGGTTCAATTATTGGCAGGGGGGTGCCAATAATTACATCCTATGTAGCTAGAATTATTGGCACTGCCAATAGTTGTACTTTTGTGAGTGCCAATAGTTGTATCATGCAACCGTTATTCATTGATTTCAGGTTTGTTCAGAACAAAAAGATTTAACATCTTATATGATATTTATACATATTGCTTAACGGTAAATTTAGGTTGCTAAATAATATTAAAAACAAATTTTTGTTTGTTTCTTTTACAAAATAATAATTTTATAATACTTATTTAAATTAATTAAATTTCCAACGAAGAAAATAATATTTTTTTTTATTTGTCTTTGAAAAACATTTATGTATATTTTAATTTATATTTATTTTTTATTTTATAATTTTAAATAAAACATTTTGAAAGGATATGTAAATAAAATAATATACAAAACATGACGTTTTTCTGTTTAAAGAGTGCCAATAATTGTAGTTTTTGGGGGTGCCAATAATTATGCCAGGGTGCCAATAATTGTGGTTGTTTGTAAGCTTTTACTAAATTGGCATTTTAAATATATTTTCAATAATTAAACCGTTATTTATAAAATTTAATCAACGAGGAATTTAATAATTTATACTTCTGTATACAACAGATTCAAATAACTCTATAAACGAAAATGTTATAGTTGATCAAAGTTGAAATTTTCTTCTTACGCTATATAATAATTTTTGGGATAGGTATAACTCACTCAAATATTGAATTTTTAGTAAACCAAACTTATAATGTAATTCAAGCAATAGTTATTCGCGATAAGAGTAAAGGTGCTAGTACACGGTATGTAGTACCTACGCCACATATGTATATATGTGGCTCTGACGTCACGAGAGAGTACACAAAGCGAGCTTGTATACACGGCATGTATAGCCATTGGCTCCATACGCTGACGTCAAAATTACGTCAGTGCCACATATATATGTGGCGTGCTACATACCGCGTGCTAGCACCTTAAGGCTAGCCGCACATATGCGATTTCTAGTCAGCCGCAGAAAATAGATCAAATACATGACGATGACGTACATGACAGCCAACAGAACGTATTTGAATCGAAATCAGAAAAGTATAGTAGATTTACATGCCATGGTGTATAATAGCTTTATGTTAATACTTCATTAATCAGCATATAGATGTAGGTATAAAATAAGTATTTGCATTATTCAATTTACAAGATACTGAACGCTCATCACTATTCCACAATAAAACGTGTAAGTGATTAATTAAAAAAATTAAAATAAAAAAAATTAATTAGAAGCCGGTTACATCAAACATTAGCAGAAGAAAATATTTCATAAATTTGTACCTTTTGAGCACTCCATCGAGCACCATGTGGCCCGGGTTAAAGACCGCTCTCTTAATCCGGAGTCTTGTGCGGACCAAAGTTCGATATCTGCCAATCACGGAAAACCATGTTTCTTTTTTAACAACCAATTGTGTAAATTACTCAGCGCTATTATATTTTACAAAGTTCATAGGTTTGAGAGTAATTTTTGTGCTATACAATCCTGGTACTTTTATATGTACTATCAAAAAATAAGATTAAAATAATATTAAATCATGTTTAATGTAGAAAATTTGTTTATTCAATTTTATACACTTAACAGCCAATACTGGTTGGGTGTCAAATTGTCAATACGCCACGCTCTGCCACTCCTCAGGCCATAACAAAATGTAAATATCTACTTTATTTATATAGTATTAACACATCATATCTAAGAGCTGTCAAAAATAAATATTGTTGTGGTTAAATTATATTTAACATCCCACATATGCATACAGATTGGTTGCGATCCATAATAAACGTCTTCGTATATAGACATCGTTTGGTTGTAATCTATACAATTTAACAATATAAAATGTCATTTCCATTATAATACACCCGCTAAGGAATTTTACACACAAAATTGAAAAAGGGAGGGAGAAAAAGCGTCAACCGACCGCCACAAGGAAAAGCGACTCAAAGTCAATTACTGTAAGAAAATAAAAAAAAATCCATTAATAGGATAGGGTATAGTGTACTCTCGCGTACGTCCTATATCTAATATATATGTACATGCAATCTGGTGCTCAGGACCAGGCAACTCCAAATCAAAATTCCCAACAGTAACGAAATGAACGTATGTATGTCCCCCGGCCCCCTCAAACAAAATAATATACACAAGTTATGGGACTTAACTCCAGCGAATGACATGGAATGTGAATTTCATTCGGAAATCGAGTCGAGTCCCCAAATGAACGCATTAAAATAAAACGCACTAACTTATTTGGTTGTCATCTTTTTTTTATATCGAACCAGTTCGGGCGAGAGTGCAGCGACACTTAATAATGTATTTGTTGTTCCTATATTCAACGACAGGTAAATATACCATCTTTGGGAACAGTGGTGTTCAGAAAAATGGTTCACACAGTTTTTATTCTGAATGTTAGATAAGTCAGAAACTGTAATGTCTGTCGAAATGACAAGAATACAGAAAAAATCACGAAAATCCAAAATCCCGAAAACCGAATATCCCGAAAACCCATAATACCGAAAAGCCAAAATCTTGAAAAATGAAACCCGAAAAGAATTTTGTTTTGAATGTAAAACAAGTGTTTGTCCATTCCATTTACCGTAATAATGTTTTGCAATGTTGCGCTGCGATTCGCAATGTGCATTCAGTTGTGCTGACTAGATTTTTGTTAGCCAGTGACCATCGTAATACAAAGTGAGTAGAAAAAGAAAACGTTACGGACTTGTAGGTAGTCCTGCATACTCCCCTAATTTTTGGTCGGTTTGTAACCTTTTGAAATAAAATCTGTCGCGGACACAGAACAACGTAGAGGCGTGGCACCGCCGCCGGTTGAAAGTTCTCGCAGGGCATTCACACATTGGTGTATATCAGTGGCGTGGCGTGAATAATTTTAAATGGTAAGTCGAAGTCGAAAAATATCAAAATGTCGAAGGGAAGATGTAGGTAGTACCTATCTATGTATACAAAACCTTCAGTTATTTTTTAAAGCCATACAATCGAAAACTCCAGGAAGAAATTAAATTAATGAAGATATTTTTCCATCTTGAGTGCAAAACTTTCATAATTATGTATTTCGTGTAAACATGATTTATATCATGTCTTATAATATTGTCCTTTATTTCTACATAAAGGTTCTTTAAATGAGTGTTTAAATCGAGCATTTGGGGTTTTTGTGGAGCTTCAGTACAATCATCTACTTACTCTTTGAAACATTTCTTCAAACGTATTTAGGTACGAAGATCATAGCCAAGACTCAAAACACTTGATTTCTCACTTAGCGACTTGTTTATAAACTTTATAAACACATCAGTATGTTTATTTTTTAAAAGATACTTACAAAATTCACCAAATAACTCGGAGAAAAGCGTGTTATTTTATTGCATAAGCCTATGAACAGAGGATACTCCCCTCAGAAAAACTCAGAAAATGATTAGGTAAAAAAGGGAACTGACTATTACTATGACTTCATCATCATCACAGCGCAGCGATAGGAGATACACACACAATTCAAATTCACCAAATATGTCGGAGAAAAGCGTGTTATTTTCCAGATACATATACTCAATTACACCACAGCGCAGCGGTAAAAGATACACACAAAACCCACCAAATAACCCGAAGAAAAGCGGGTTATTTTTTTGCATAAGAAAGCGGGCGTTGAACAGAGAGGACTAAACTCAGATAAACGCAAGTGTACAAAAGAGAAAGGAGACAAATTTGTTCTATCCAGTGAGAGATTTTATAACCCGTCATATTTCGGGTTATTTTAGATTTGGGTTATGCTCAGAGAGTGTGGGCAGTTATAATACTAATAATAATGAAGGCGAAGAAGGCCCGAAGGGTGTGTGTTTCCGTGTGTATAAAGTTCAATTGAGTTGGTGGGGTCGGGGTATGTAGCTTGCGCAGATGAATAGATACATAAGTTTATCCCGTGGGTTTTATGTTGCTCGTTTTTAAGTAAACATTGTTGTGTAGCTGAAACTGAAACTTTTAAAAGGTAACCCGGTAGGAATCGGGTTATATGGACGCCACGCCACTGGTGTATATTCTCTTTTATGTGAAGAGCAAATCCGTGTGAAAACATGTTTGGCTGAAATAATTGCCGGTGAGACGCAACACGCAACAACTAAGAAAACGTTATGTGACGAAGAAAAAAAAATTTTTTTTAAATTTACGCGGAACGTAACGAGCGTTCTGAAATAAGTTTTCTAACAGCAATTGCGTACAATATGAACTTGTATTAGATATTGTTTTGTCATGGAACTTTTTTATATGTTTTTGTTAATAAGACTTGAACTGTTTTTGTTATGTTTTATTTATTTGAAGTTTGTTATTTTGTTTATTTTGGCTTATATTTTTGTTGCTACAATAAAATTTTTAGTTTCACTTTCGGGATTTTGGCCTTTCGGAATTTTGGCCTTTCGGAATTTTGGATTTTCCGGATTGTGGATTTTCGGGATTGTGGCTTTTCGGTATTGTGGTGTTTCGGGATTGTGGGTTTTCCGGATTTTGGATTTTCGGGATTTTGGGCTTTCGGGATTACATTTTTCGGGATTCTGTCCGACTCCCTTTCCTCTAACTTAGGAACCAATTGATCCAAAAACTTTATATTTGAAATATTTACCAAGAAATTTGGTAGAGCGATAGACCCTGCATTGTACGAAAGTAGTAGTATCAAAAATTAAGAAATTTCCATTTAAGGGGAGTGGAATCTGCCCACTTAAAATATGAATAGAAATTAATCTCCCTGATGCTGATTGAAATTTTAATGAATTTTTAAAGTGACGGTAGTGGTAGTCAGTGTCTCTTGGCATATTAAAAAGCGAAGACGTTCAACATTGTTTGTGAAATCTTATAAAAAAAACTGCGTAGTGAAATGACACCAAAAATATTAATGTAAAAAAACAGCCAAGTTCCTTTATAAAGCAAAAAAAAAGTTTGTAACTATAGTCATAGTATAGTATAGTTAAATAAACAAATCCATTATATTTTACAATATATTATAGAATTTGAAAACATGACCGGTGAACCTACCAATTTTTGTAACCTTTAACTTGGCTAACTAGTTACACATTTTTTTTTTTTTTGCTTCATAAAAGAACTTGGCTGTTTATTTTACACTAGCTGAACCCCCGCCGGCTTCGTCAGGCCTTTTTTTGGTATTTTTAAATTTTATGCGTTCGGAACGTCAATCGGTAGTCAGTTCCTTCACATACACATTCGATTATCTTCGTGAGTTCACTGTAGAGAATGAATAAAATCAGCTCACGGAAACTACGAAAATTCAATTCGATTTAACTATTTATCTAAATTAATTTAGCTCACAATGAAGAATGAAATGCACAAAACTATTCGAAAAACGACAATATTGTCTGTTCAATGTGAGCCGGACATGAATTTCACAATTTACATAAATTCTTATGTCACCCACAACTAGAAACGTCATCACTCGTTCGCTGTTTTCATTACAATTCAAATCAGCATGAACTGTCACGGCAATATTAAAATTAAAAAAGGTGCTAGAAGTTTAATGTCGCAGTACAGGCCTATCTCTATACTCCCAACATTTTCTAAATTATTTGAAAAACTTGTAAAAGTGCGCATAATTTCTTTTCTAAATAAAAATAACTTTTTTAGTGATGATCAATTTGGTTTTCGAGAGAGGAGATCCACTGAAGATGCCATACTTAAATTGAGTAGTGAAATTAATAATGGTTTTAATAACAATAGTACTAGTATAGCTCTCTTTATAGACATGACTAAAGCATTCGATATGGTTAACCCCAATATACTTTTAGACAAATTATACAAAGCTGGGTTCAGAGGAGTAATTTATAACTGGTTTTCTTCGTACCTGTCGGGGAGAAGTCAACGAGTAAAAATAGATGGAAATTACAGCGATGAATTAAAAATTACTATTGGTGTACCCCAAGGATCAGTCTTGGGGCCAATTTTATTTTTAATATATATAAACTCTTTGTTTATACAAAACTTTAGTAGTCGTATAACAGCTTTTGCTGACGACATCACATTTACGTATACAAACAAAAACTTATTTGAATCATCAGTAAAGCTGCATATGGACTTACAAATACTACGTCAATGGTTCGCCAAACATGAGTTACTTATTAGCAACAAAACGAAACTTATGGTTTGTAACTTAAAAGGTTCATGCCCGACTGATTGCGACATAATCTTCCACTCCGCTGCTTGCACAAAATTGTCCTTAGCTGTTCATGCTTGCGGACAATGTAATTTTTCAGTAGATTCTGTGTGTAGTCCAAATTGCTTTAAAGTTGAAAGTGTTGAACGCTTTAAGTATCTAGGGGTTTTAATTGATAAGAATCTAAGCTGGAAAGCGCATGTAGAGGAGTTAAAAAAGTATATGTTATCTGTTACGCGAAAATTGTATCTTTTGAAACCACACTGCTCAAAAAAAAATTCTTTTAATGATATACTATGGACTTGCGCACTCGAAATTACAATATGGTATTGCAAGTTGGGGTGGAATATACAATTCGACAATTGAAGTATTAAACATTGCCCAGAAACATCTTATAAGAATTATTTGTGGAGTAAACAGGTTAACAAATAGCTGGCCCTTAATTTACAATCTCCGAGTATTACCAATAAGACATCTTTACATTTTTAAAGTTCTAAGAGTAAATAATATAGCAGTTGTAAACATCCCTGTAGCTAGAAAAACTCACTTTTTGAAATTTTATACGGCGGCGGCGCATAGGCTTTTTAACAAATTACCGTATGAAATAAGAATAATAACACAACCCGCGTTATTTTTCAATAAAATTAAAAAATGGCTTTTTAGTATGGATATTTCTATGGTCAAAATGTTGGTGAACTCAGCTTATATTTCGTAATTTTCTTTATTTTGCATATATGCACATTAAATTTTTAATTTTTTTTTTTAATTTTTCTTTTAATAAATTGTATTTAAAGTAAATTTTTTGTAATTACCCCACATGAAACACAAAAATGTTATTATTTTAATTGATGGTTCATTCGCCTCTAGTCACTCAAGTGCTACAGAATGATACCTATTTCTAAAAATGTTAAATTCTTTCTTTAATTGAAAATTTTAAAAAAATTATTATAAATTTTGTATTAACATTTTAAGAAAATAAAAAATAAAAAAAAAAAAATATATATATATATAAAATTCATTGGAATGACAGTGGCGCCATCTGTCGAAAATTGGTCGTACCAACTCGTGGGCTCATGCACTACAACTTTGCTAAAGATCATCACATGATCAACTGCATAGCTTACGATTGTATAAAGGACATACAGACAAACATTCATTTTTATATATATAGATTAATGTTTTTGGTGTTGTGTACATGCTTCATCAATGGTCTTGTATAGACTGTAGAGTACTTAGAGAAATATTTTTTCTCTACTAGAAAAACAAGTTAGAGTGTTAGACTATCAAAATAATCTGATGTCTAATATTTATTGTCTATTCTCTCTTACCATGTAGGTTAGGGTTTCCAGCTCTGATCGAAGCAAAAGGAGGACACGGATAATTTGAAACAAAAATATGTGAAAAATTATTTAAAAACAGATTTTATTCCATTCGTTAGCCATTATTGTTATCTCTTTAAATATCTACAAAATTATTAAGTTGGTTTGTGTACGCATCAAAAACTGCACAAATTGAATTCAAATTTTCAGACAATCGTGGGTATTGGCTTCAGTCCTCTCAAAAGGAGGACGGCTGGAAGCCCCAATGTAGGTACACTGTACAGGGCGGAGCAAAAATAATTTTCTTATTTGAATTGGTTATAACTTTTTTATTTCCCAGCAAATAATGTTTTTTTAAATACAGTAGGTACCTACACAAATCGGGAATTTTGCTCACCTAAAGCTGGTGGCCATTTTCTGCAGCTTCACATATTATTTGTATTCCTTCATTGCACTTTTTCTAAGCTCTCACAAAATGTTAGGTGTTATGGTTGACCATCTGTTGGTTTCTTTTAAAATGCTATTCATTTTTACACTATTCTATATTTTTTGTCCAAAGTGTAAGCCTTCCGATTAATAATTATTATGAAATATGTATCTACTATTTCATTCAAATGACGAATGACTGCCTCGGCTGGCTTGGGATCCTGTCAACCCAATTTTTCAATACATTTGGATGGTTTCAGCTCCTATTTCACGAATAAACGTATTTGATGTGACCTCAAAAAAAAATCCAACGGTATCAAATCAGCTTCGTGGCAGCCAAGCCACATCGCCAAAACGACTCATTAGTGTGAAATCGATTGCTGAAGCGAAACCAGCTGACATTTTGAAATAAATTTAATAAAGTGCTTTTGGATTCTCCGTAGCCCATGCGTCCTGAAATGTTGCTTATTTATGAAGCAATTCAATTAAAAATGCGCTTCGTCGCTTAATTTCATTACTGAAATTTTGACAATAGGTGACAATTTGAAAGAAATTCCAAAAAACCTTTTGATAGTTTTTATACTTTTATGTTAGTTACCATTGTGCAAAACTTCAAAACATTATGACATACGGCTCGTGATCTGTAGATAGTACTCGACTGGGTGACATACCTAACTTGTTCCTTTATGCTATAAATTCCATCCAGGTCCCCCTCAAGTTAGCTACTTTGGGCCACTACTGTGTCTGCTATTTATTAACATATATCTTTTTGTTTCTTCTTACACAGTATGTCATTGACTACATACAGAAAAAATGGTCTAAGGAAAACTAAAAGGTCATTCATGAAACGCGGATAGTTCTGCGAAACAGAACCCGAATTTTGATACCTAATACATTTTTACGATTTCGATGCGGTGTTGAATCGTGTAGCCTACTGGCCCTAATATTCAGTGCTGTCAAAAAACAAAGTTCTTTGATATTTGCAAATGATACTAAAGGTTTGCTGTTCAAATCGCACTGTTTTGAATATGAATATTTAACAGCAAACTCTGGGAACTATATTGACCTGCTTAGAGAAGTGCAAATCATTCGTCTAAAAATAAATAAATAGGCGGCGCAACAGGCGGTAGACACCCAAGGCCTAGCTTCTCGCAACCATTCGTTTTGTGTGAGTTTCTATTTTTGGAACGAATGGAAGGGACCTACAATTTTATGCCGAGTCCGAACGGCTGAATTGAGAAGCTTTTTCAGGACAGTCATACTCTCGGATGTTTGTCAGACGTTCGCGAGAGGTGGCGCAGTAGAAAAAACCTTAAGATGTAATTTGTGTTTTTCCGGGGATCGAACCTGGGATCCCTCGCACAGTAGTCCAGCACACTAACCACTGCGCTACTGCGCTACAAATCATTCGTCTAAGGTGGTTATAAGACAGCGAAAGAAGACTATAACGCTCCGCGGCCTGAATGGTTTGGTCTTCCATTTCCCCTCAAAGTATCAACGCACTAAAAGAAGTCTTCGACTTAGGTGACACGCACAACTGGAAGTAGGGACATTGAAAAAACTGACGATCTGAATATACTTTGCCAAAAATCCCGCTTAGTATAAGTAAATACCTTAACAAGTTAGACATTAAGAAAAGAACGTGCTCTAAATATGTCCCCCTCTAAAATGGGATAGTGGGAAAGATTACCCACCAATTTTTATTTCCTGATGAGTTTAACCGTTTATGCAGGGCACTAAATTTTTTTTTTTATTAATACCGCGTTCAGCAATTAGTGGTTCTGGCTATCGCTGATTAGTTCAAAGAGTCAGTAAGTGATAAACTCTGTTATCATACCGTTTGGAAAACAAGCCCTATACAGCTCCTATAGGTACCTAGGTGTACAGGAATTCCTAATGACAGCTATAAATCTTACAAGAAAGCAAAAATAGTCTTGCAATTAGAACTCCTTCGCAGATTATAGCTATCTTAGCAGTGGAAAACTTAGGTCTCGTTTTTTTTCTGAAAAGTGTACGAAAACTTTCATTGGCGACTTTATTGCACTTTGGCATTAATGATTACCCCCACTATGGAATGTTTTTTTTTTATGTTTTCTTTTGCCATTTGCATGTGTATGTGTATATTTACAAACAATTGAAAGGTAATACCTCCATGGACGCACAGTTTGGCTTCCCGAACCGACAACACTACCGCGACAACAATGTCAATGATGTTAACAAACATAAAAACAAATCGACTCCAACAATAAACTAAATGCGATTACAACCACCTCCGCGCCCACCTTGCGAGTTGCGACGGGTGACAGATATACCCATATCAACGTTAACTATACCACCTGAGCGGCTCTCTCCCCATCCCCAGTGTTGCGGCGCGCGTTGTGTGGGGTTCCTGTCATCAAGGTAGACATAGCGTCGTCATTGTCAGCGTCATCGTCATCCTCATCATCATCATAATCATTATAGTCGTCAGTTCTTCGTCCGTTGTCGGTCGCTACCGGGTGTCATTTCAATGTAGTAGTGGTGCTGCATTATACATACTTTCAAATATGCTTAACCAAATAACGTATAGCTATGCCTAGACCGTGCGTATGTACTGCAGGAATAACAACGGAATACTGCTGTCTTTATTTGATCGGGCGTTGGCTGACCAACAGATGTTTGGAGGCGGTTTGAGTCTGGGATTAGGTGCATTTTTTTCTTTCGGTGTAGTAACACGCGAAGGGATTACAACCGGATACCTGTCACTGACAATGGACAGGAACAAATGTCCCAAAATCAGGCTTAATTAATCCGTCTCATACTTATTACATTTCTGGCGCAAATCTGACACCTACTTTGCACTATGTTTGTGACAGCGTCAGACTGCGAGTGTGCGTTTGCGTTGTCTCGCAGCTTGTTATCGAATTTAAAGGTGTGTGCCAAAACGTGTACAAAGTGGTGGAATGTACTTGCAATCTCACAGTTATCAGGCTTTCTGCACACATTAACTAGAATAGGAGAGAGAGAAGAGAAACCGAATAAAAATCGATCACCGTACCAGAAGTTGTAAATGCAAGCACGTGTGCTTCTGGTGGAGGCTTTGCTAACTCACAGACCACTGACCATTTCCATAAACCGGACAATGGTCTTATTTTTGTTAGCACTTATCGTCCAATATACATATTCGCACATTCCTTTTGCCATTCACGCACGCTTTTTGGATTAGAGACGCTTGGCTTGGTTGTACTGGCTTTCGCAGTCGGAATTCCTAACGTTTGTGATAATTTACGTAGGCGTGTTGGTATGGTGGAGTGATTAGCAAAAAAACATGATACGCATGTAGCTGGAGCTTTAGGGCACGGTGACACGTGGGAGCATGCCGGAAGAGGAGACATTGAAAACAAGTCGAAAGCACGCGCCGACAAAAACAAAAAAAATACACCGACGTGGGTTTTTATGGCTCCCATCTAAAGTTACTGATGTTGGCTGTTGTTGATGTAAAAGTTGGTCAACTTTTAGATGCTTATAGGATATGCACTACTTAAATAGACAAATTTGTTCAACCTCAGCATGGAACAGAGTAGACAACAGTATGAAGTTCAACAAGTTCGAGGTTCTAGGCCAAATAACAATAACTCATTAATCGTATATGTATATGTTTCCACTCTTGCGAGCATCTGACACACATAGATATCAAAGAACAACTGTCTTGAAAAAACGTCTGATATCATCCATTAGTAAAACAAGTCCTGCATATAGATGCGGATTGACTTCAGTTAAGTAAGCGCACCAAGTTGATTGATGTCGCCCTATCCCATTATGCTCCCAGCCCAAGGAGGTATTTTCCTCAGCTGTCATGTCCCTCAGGTACGGATTCAATGATTCTTTGGGATGGTTGTCTGAAAGCTTAATAATGTCCATGTATATGTCGGTCAGCCTCAGGCGTTGCATTTCAAGCTTTGTGACCTGATCGCTGTGTAGCTTGTAAAGCTGCGGTTTTTAAATCCCAAATGTTGGCTTATGATGTTGAAGAAGCTTTCCGACAATGCTTCTTGTCTAGGTACTTTAATGGAAGAAACAGAAGAACCAGTTTGGAAAGGATGTCTTGACATGGCTTTGTAAACATTAGAATATGGTTTGTATCTTACCTTTCGTTCCTGAGTCTCTTCCAAGTTGACTTTGCTGGCCTAAAACCAAATTGATATGGGCTAGGTTAAAAGCCTTAGCCGCGACAAACAGTTTTCAATGTGGAGCGCTGCATTTCTCATGAGCTCTGGTTATTTTAAAAGCTTTTGAGTTAATTTGATGCGATTGAAAATCGCATAAACGTACCTACGTCTATCTTTTAACGTTCACACATTGTATAGCTGACAAAATCGTTTAGTTGACCTTTAGTAGACTTAATCCTCTGTCTAGGATCCAAGGCCTAACTTCACACAACCATCCGACCAAATTTAACAGATAAGCTCGTGCAGGATTCAAAATAAGTCATCTGCCGCTGCGGGTAGGCGCTCCTCACTTTATGTCAGTCGGGTAGACGGCAGCCCCTGTTCAACAGAAAGAAAATTAACTAGAGTCCGAGTGCTCTTTTTAGATCCTCAGCACTGCAAATGAAGTTACTATCGTATTTACGTGGTCATTTCAGCCATCTTCCGTTTGAGCATGCGGTGTCCTTTGGTACCTATAATGTTATACATTTTTGTAGAACGTCAGTGTCAATAAATTCGACAGTCCATTTGCTCGTATAGTCATATAATGCTCTTAGTTCCAGCATTGACATTATTCTATTGAAACCCAATATCGGTGACTGGTCTTCTGACGGCAGGTTAGCAATATTGTCATTTATCAACTGCCCTCGAGATTAGAGAGATGCAGTCGACAAATCTGCTTTTACAATATCAAATCCAATTCAATGTCCAATCCAATTAAAATCGTCTTACAGTTTCCGTTCGGTATTGCGATTCTCTACAGAGACATGACTAGTACCAGTATAGCGGTCCAAGTCTATGTTGGTTACCTGGAAAGGTCAGACATACTAGTCACTGCTGGAGTATATGGTTGGTAGGTATCGATCGTGACTTGATCAATTTAGTTGATTGGTCTGAAGTTTGCCAAGCCTCAATTGAATAAATCAGCGAATACTTCTTTGGTTGAGTCAGAGTAGAAAGGTCTGTATGACTCCGATTCGGTGACTCGAAGAAAGTATGTTTTGTACTCCTCCCCGACCATAGCAGCATCTTCCAAGCACAGGACTTGGCAGTGACAACAGCAGCAAGTGAGTCTGGTGGTAAGAGAAATACCACCTGGAGGTATTACCTTCTTTATCGACAGCCAGGCAGCAATAAAAGCCATAACTGCACCAGAAATAAAATCAAAGCTTGTGAAGTGCTGTCGCGAAGAACTCAAGGCTCTTGGTACACAGCCCAAGGTATCGCTCTGCTGGGACATGAAGGTGTATTCCAGGCAATGAGAGCACAGATGAATTAGCAACACAAGGTTCGACAGCTGTTTCAGAACAAGCTGATTCCTCTGTGAACATCCCGCCTTGCACACTCGAGCTTGAAGTAGGGAGAAAAGCCACAAGAGAGGCGAACGCTAGATGGGCCACCTTGTAACTTGTAATACCACAAGAATGCTATGGCCGTCCTTCAACGAAACCAAAACCGAGAAGATAATGCGGAAGGATAGGAAATCCCTGATGTCCACCCTCGTATGTAGGTATCATAACGTGGCACAAGTCGACTCCGATATCTGGGAGACAGACTTTTCGGAGACCTAGAGGACATAGTGCAGGTACCTTTTGACGGACACAATCAGGTTTGTTAAAAGTGCGGGATGGTTTACTGAGTAGACCAATTCCGCCAAGGAACAACGCCAAGAAATCAGGTAAAGTGTTTATGCATGTTTTTTGTGTTGTCCAATAAAATGTAAATTTTATCCACGACCAAAAACTAAGGGATCACAATGGACCAAAAGGCCCCCGTGGTAGCACAGCACACAAAGCTGTGCACTTCCCTCTAACCTAACCTAACCTAACGGGGCACAACACTCTGCGGTACTATATGAAGCAAATGGGCTTAACGGAAGAAGAACTTTCAGAGGCTGCGGTGATGAGGGAGCTCTTGACGATACAACTCACTTCCTATGTCACTGTCCAGGTCTCCAACACACCAGGTATAAATTCCTAGGGAGTCACTTCTTCAACGACCTAGACGAGCTTTCCAGCACATCAATAGACAAGATATAATGAACTTCGTCAAATCAACAAGATGGTTTGTTTGTAGAAGCACAGTAAGTAATTTGAATACAGGGTTTATAATGGGTATAAGGGACAACCTCTTTCCCCACGGGCATCACAATGGGTCAGTATTGACCTGAGTGTGGCATGGAGAAATCCTCGCCAGCCCACAAACCTAACCTAACCTAAAGTATTTTTATTTTTTTTTTTATACATTCCCTGCCCATTTGGCTGACACTGCGACCTAGAAAGATCTATTGTATCTAAGGGATTTAGTTATTCTAAGAGACGTGTGACCTCCTTAACGAAGCCCAATATGTCCTTAGTAGCGGAGTTCCTAAGCTCTGCTGGTGTACGTGTCTCCCTGTTGAAGACATGTTTTCTTAACCAATGAAGTGCCGGGCAATCACAGAGAATGTGTTCGGAGGATTCTTCATCCTCAAGACAGAACCTGCATTCTGACTCTGGGCACAAATTCATTTTGTTAAGATGATATCTCAAGCCACAATGGCCTGTGAGAAAGCCCACCAGCCTTCTAATACTATCCTTATTTAAGTTGAGGATTTCCTTATAGGAGTAAGGTTTAATTAAACTTTTGGATTGTCTAAGACCCGGGACATTTTCGCAGTGGCATAGACGGAGTTGATGTTCCCAATTGTTAATTATACCCAGAGCAGTAGTCCAATTGACTCTGCAATAAGGTTCTGGTCCACAGAACGCGGATTCGGAACCAGCCCTAGCTTAGTTGGTCCGCCGATTCGTTGCCCTCAATACCTTGATGACCAGGTACCCAACCAAGTTTAACCTTGTTATGTTTAGATAGGACTTGCAAGGCATCGTAGCAGCACTTTACTGTTTTTGAGTCCATCGTGTTGGATGAGAGAGCTTGTAAGGCCGCTTAACTATCTGAAAAGATTTGTATTGTGGTGCCTTTGATTCCCTTATTGGAATTTAAAACGGCGCAGTCCTCAATGGCGTGGACTTCAGCCTGAAAAACCGTGGGACACATTCGCATAGGTATCGAGACTTTGGTATTGGGTCCAGAGACACCAGCACCAACTCCAGATTCCATTTTCGATCCGTCAGTGTACCAGACCAAACTTTTGGGATCCAGTGTCGGGACACCATTGTCCCATTTCGTGCGGTCCAGTATTTCTACCTCAAATAATTTCCCAAAACTATATTCCCTATCCATAATGTCAGGGGTGGAACAGAACATGTCCATATTTGGGATTGAGTTAAGTATTTCCAGGTGTCCCACATGGTCAGCTGGTTTAAACTTGTATTCTAGCTGTAGCTTAATAGCACATCTAGCTGCCAATTTCCTAATAAATATATGTAGGGGTGAAAGCCCTATAACAGCTTCTAATGCTGTAGTAGGGCAAGTGCGCATCGCACCCGTGATGCCGAGCCAGGCAATACGCTGTAGTTTTTGTAGTCTATTTGCCGTTGTCCGTTGAAGAACTTTCGGCCACCAGACAATTGCCGCGTATGTTATAATGGGCCTTACCATCATGATATACAGCCAGTGTATCATTTTGGGGCTTAGACCCCAAGTTCTGCCATACAGTTGCCTACTGGCGCACATGGCTCTAGTGGCACGTTCTGTGGCGGACTTGATTTGTGAGTTCCAGTTGAGCATCTTATCAAGGACAATTCCGAGATATTTAACTTCATTGGAGTAACTCAAGGTAGTGCCGTTTACGGTTATAGTGTTAAGATTAATCAATCTCTTCCTTGTAAAAGGCACTAGAATGGTTTTACTAGGATTTATGAAAAGACCTTCCAAATTGCACCATTCTGAGACATGTAGAAGTGCGTTCTGCATCCTACAGGTAATGGTAATGGTACTGATGATGATCGCTAGGTCGTCAGCGTAGCCGATGGCACTAAAGCCTAGGCTGTGCAGACTGACTAGTAGACTGTCGACGACTAGTGACCACAAGAGAGGAGAGAGTACTCCCCCTTGAGGGCAGCCTTTTGCTGCTGTCACAGGATGTAATTATCGGACTTTCCAACATGGCTCTGATCCACTGGTTGGTCCTTTGCTTCTGATTGCCTTAGCGATCGAGTCATAGCCGGTATTATCGAAGGCGCCCTCAACGTCCAAGAAGGCACAAAGGGCAATTTCCTTGGATCTGAAAGTTTCTTCCACCTTTCTGACAAGGCAATGTAGAGCGCCTTCAGTGGATTTACCCTTTCTGTACGCAAATTGACTTGAGTGGAGAGAGTTAGAAATTTCTAACTGACCTTTAATATGAACATCGATAAGTCTTTCCATGGTTTTAAGAACAAAGGATGTTAGACTGATAGGTCTGTATGATTTAGGCAGTTCGCTTGGCCTGTTGCCATTTTTTGGGATGAAGATCACATTCACCTGTCTCCAGGAGAATGGAATGTTTCCCCAGTTGTAACTTGCTCTAAATAAGGAAATAACCGCCGGAAGTATAACGACTATAACCCTCTGAATTAGGGCTGGGAATATGCCGTCACCTCCGGGGGCCTTAAAAGGTTTGAAAGAGCCAATTGCCCATCTTACCTTATCTGGAGTGAAAATCTGCCAGATAGACTATTAACCCTGCTTGTAATAGAGCCCTTAGTGTCAATATCGTTCGAGTTATCGTGTGTTTCACGGAGAGACGAACCTGGGAAGTGAACCTGAAGTAAGGTTTTAATTGTATCCGTACGGTCCGTCGTGTAGGTACCATCTGTTTTCTTTAGCAAACCTACAGAGTTGGTATGATCTTTATGCCCAAAACACATGTGCAGAAATTCTGAATGCTTCACTGCATGCAGTACTGCAGATGAAACACATGTGCAGATTTCAATTTGCAGCGGTTGCTGTCAATGAGGGGAAAAATATGTGAGTGAAACAAAGACGACAAATAATTCCCGTCTCTCTTTTCCTCGTATGCATCAGTAGCTGAATTTAAAAATTCGATGCTGCCAAGTCTACCTAATTTAATTCACTGCGTTGCTATGCAGTGTATTTAGAAATAGAGACATGTTGCAGTGCTGCGGTGGCTGCAGAATTTACATTTGTTTCACCACATAAGAACATGTGTATTCTAATCCTGCTGCGCAGTGAATTCTGCACGTGTGTTTTGGGCATTACGCAGAGCTTTATGAATACGTGCAGCAACCCGCATGTCTGCTATGTCTTCGCAGCATTTTCTCCATGATGCTCTTTTCGATCGTCTCAGTTCTGAGTTATATTCTGTGAGAGCGAACCTATATTCGTCCCACATTTTGGTTTGTTTAGCTCGGTTAAAGAGTTTTCTAACCTTCTTCCTGAGCTTAGCAAGTTGGTCATTCCACCAGGGAACCTTACGTTTACACAAGCAGGTTTTACTGACACAACTACTTTGATAGGAGGTTATCAACACTTTATGTAGCTGGTACACTGCTTCATGAAGGTCCCATGTGGACTCAATTGACGAAACAAGCATATCCGTCTTAGAGAGAACAAGTCCCCGATACATTTTCCAGTCCGTCGACTTGGGATCGTACCTGTTTGGGGCCTGTGTCTATTGGCCTGGTATGTCGAACCTAATGTGCTGGTGGTCTGACAGCGAGGCTTCATCAGACACATGCCAATTTACAATGAAATTAGAGATAGATGGGCTAGCAAGAGTGAGGTCAATTACCTCTTCGTGTATCGCATTTATAAAGGTTGGTTTAGAACCTTTGCTAAGAATATCAACATTACTACTAACTAGATAATCTAAAAGACACTCACCTCTTTTGTTGTTGTCGCTGCTTCCCCAGATCATATTATGCGCATTGGCATCACAACCGATGATGTAGTGTAGGTTGTTCTTCTGGCAGTAGCGAATTAGGTTCTGGACTTCTGTAGGCGGAATGTTGTCGTCGTCGCCGAGGAAGTACGCCGAGGCACACACGATGTATTGAGTGCCTCTGTCGGTCGGTACCTCCGTTAGTAGGGACACTAAGTCTTTTGTTGTATATTCTGGAATGGGAAGAAAGTCGATATTTTTGTCGATTAAGCAGGCCGCCCTTGGCACTGGCTCATCGCGTTTATAAATAAGCTCACCTGCCCTATTTCCAAGTCCTCTTACATGTCCGCGGATAACCCAAGGTTCTTGGATGAGACCTAGAGTTATCTTATCCTCATAACCTAAGTATGTTTTGTGCCGAAGTGTTACACTCTTTACTTTTTCTTGAATTCCGTTACTGTGTATCATAACGCCAGTGACTAGACTTGCTGAATTTCTGGCGGCCAAGACAATATTCGAAGCGTCGAGTATATTTTGGTAATTGAGTACCCTTCTCGTACTCAGTGTAGAAGTAGAACCCGTATAGAATTTTCATATGAATTCTTTCCGTATCAATAACGCTCCGGTTCCTTCAAGCATCGAATAAGTCCAGTGATCCTGTATAAGAATTTCAAACCTAACCCAACTTACAGGGTATAGGTCCGGGCCAGTCAGTGCTTCAATGATATTGCTTTTGGTAGTACCCCGGTTACTCTGCTAATACAGGGTCTTATAGACCCTCAATCGTTGGGATTCGTCTTTGCCGCGAGAAAGGTACACATCTTAAACGAGGCTCTACTGTTCCTGCGTCTGTTAGCGCTACATTTATGCATTAGGATTGCAAAAAAAAGGAAGGCAATAAGGCGGCTTTATCTTCAACACATTCGACTAATCGACTTCGGCTTAGGTATCGAGAAAGTACCTATTCTTTTATTGAATGTGACTGATGGTTTGACGAACCCACATAAAAATTAGTTTTGGAACTGATACTCTACCCAAACAACTCGCAACGTAATGCATTCTACAAAACGGAACTTACCAGAACTGGAATCATATCATAGTAACATGGAATAGCATCAACTTCATCAATAGACCTCGTTAGCAAACTTGCAAAAATCTCGATTTTAGCTATGAAGAAAAGTCTGGAGACTTCCGACAACCTGCTTACCTATACCTACATATCCAAGTTTCACGTTGGTATACGATAACGTGATCCATCAACAAGTGTTGGGGTATTCCTAGAGCTACTTATACAATGTTGCTACTATTCTTTCCCACCACAGCTTGTTCTCCGAATCAATTAGCTTCTTGTTCTATTCCTGAGTATCGTCGAGTTGCTTACATGATCCACATATACAAATTCGCTCTCCTCTTCGCCTTCGCATATAAACTCATGACGTGTCAAATGGTCTTATAATTAATCGTTCGCAATAAACTGTACATTTCCCTTCGAAAATATTCGTCACCAAACTCCCATAGATCTAAACCATTTGTTCAACATTCAACAACATCCACAAATCACAGCTCCAGTTTGTCATTTTCCACGGAAGATACTCACCTGCAATCCATTTCCCGCAGTCAACATCGCCATGCACTGCACCCAAAGCTATATTTAGCTCCGTAAAATCCACAATGCCACACACACTCACCCTATACCGATGGCGACAAGCCCTAAGACGAAGCATATGGGATGACGGAGAGCGTTATACGCTATACTATAGTGTTGAGGTTGACTATACTACACATCAACCCAACCTGCTCGCCGGACGGAGGAAGACCGATGTGGTAAACATGTTTTCCTAAGGTTTGTTGTTTGCGTTGGCCTCAACGAAATTAGCATGAGAGTTACACCTTTCCACGGAGTGCGCTGTCGCCTTTGATTGACAAATGAATGGATCGTACGGTTCCCGCTTAGAAACGCACCAGACTGCTGCACGGTTCGGGGTACCCCCTATACTCGTACCTGCTGTATGTGATAGGTTCCATCCATAACCAGCGATTTGGGCCCCATCCATACAATTGGCAGGCTAACATATCACCATCATCATCATAATCATCAGAAACATCATCCTTGTCATATAGCTGTATATCGTACATACTCATTCGTCATCCAGAAAATAGAATATGCCTGCCTACCATCTCGATACCTAGGGATAGGCACTCGTATATGTGCGCAGTACTTTCGAAATAGGCCCAAGAAACGAAGAAACCGCCAAGCAGTGTTTCGGTTTCGGCTCGGGCAATAAAGAATAAACGCTTGTCAATCTGTCAAACAATGCGATTGTGCGGTGCGCGATGCGCGGTGATTCTTTTCATCTTGTTGTTGTTTGCGGTATACTGCTGTTCCCATCGTTTCGCTCATATTTTACCCGAAATAAAAAAAAATTGTGTTGGAAAAAGGCCAAAAGAAAAACTTTCGAAATGACACTTTGGACACTGTGCACAGATGAATGGATTGATCTATGGGGCGCTGACGACGCCGCTCCCAGAGCTGGTACAGTGGGGTCGCAATACATCTGCCGTGGTAAGAAGTTCAAATTTTTTTCTATCAACTTTTGTTTTGATGTCTTTTACAAAATCTAATCTTTCTGTAACCAAATTCAACTTTCACTGAAAGATCACAATTTTCAGCGCACTTTTTTCGCAACGAAAATATTAAAAACTGCCCACTGTATGCCTTTAAAAACGCTCAACGTTGTAAAATTATGAACATAGTTTTGTCAAGGTAAATGTCTAGTTTTTTCTACAATCCAATCCAACTTGTAATTTTTCATCCCACATTTCCCCATTTTCGCAACGAAAACATCAAAAATTGACCACTGTATACGTAAGAAAAAAAAAGCGCAGCCTTGTGAATATCTCAACGAAACGAATTAGAAAAGGTGAAACGAAAGATGATGAATGAGTTGTGCGTTCGGCTATATATCGGAGAGTTCCGGGTTCGGAAGATCCAAGACTTCGCTCTCCAAGTGCATTGCGTGAGGTGCATAAATTATGCGCGTGTATGATGTGCCAGTAGGTTGCTGCATTAGTGCCGAACCTTTTTATTGTTTTGAATAAATTTGAAATCATTTTTGGCAGCGCGTGCAGCATATGTGTATAGGAATGGGGATAGTATATGTGTTGCAACATTTTAATTAAATTTTATTCCGAATTTAATTGCTCTTCAAACTTAATGGCGAGAATTATTCGCCTTAATGGCTGTGCTCGTTTGGTGGCAAAGAAAATTTGTCAAAGTATCTACCTAGCTCTGGACATGGCGACGGAACAAATGGCGACAATAAATGTCATCCGTGTAGTTTCATGTCTGATTTATTGGCAAGAGAAGATTGCAACGTTTTTTAAAAGTGTGTCGAAAATGAGCTAGAGAGTGTGGAGCAGATGAATGTTTAAACTGTGACTCAGGTGATTCAGAAGCATTTTGGCATTACCCAGCTAGAAGTTATTAGCCTTGGAGTGATGGGAGAAGTTTGTGGATTCATTTTGGTCTTCAAATTTTGATCTTTTGCGCTAAAAAATTGCTATTTTTGATTTCGATGTCTTATGGACAATGACATCAGCGCTGAGATTAAGCGAAGAATAACTCTTGCCAATCGCTGTATCTAAGTAAGTAAGTCTTATGGACGCACTGGCTCAGTGGTTAGTGTCTTGAACTACTGAGCGAGTGGTCTTAGACTCTCAGGTTCTATCCCCGGAAAGACACAAATTATATCTTAAGGTTTCTACACTGCGGAACCTCTCGCAAATATACAAGAGTATTTAACTGTCCTGGGAAAGCTTTCAATTGAGCAGTTTGGACTAAGTTTAAAGGCCAAGACAGTGGGATAGGAATGACTTTGCTATGTTTGGATACGTCTTTAGATACGTCCTAGCCTAAGAGCTTCTCATTGATACTCCAATACTCCAATACTCAGCAAGAGTATTGGAGGAGTGTTTAGTTATCTACCAATTATATTTTTAGAGATCCCTAGGCCCGACCCATCTCTTATAACCATTTGTTATGTTGACGTAATCAAACAGTGTTGGTCTCTCTCTTCATTTTTCCCACGAAACGTGGTCATTTTTCCCTTTTTTCCCTTTTCACCGAACTCGAATTCCCTCGAAATTCCCACGATACCATTTTTTATGTAGACTCCGAACGGCTGAATTGAGAAGCTTTTTCAGTACAGTTATACTCTCGAATGTTTGTCAGACGTTCGCGAGAGGTGGTGCTTTTCCGGGGATCGCACCTGGGACCTCTCGTACATTAACCGCTGAGCCACTGCGCCCACAAAATTAACTGGTAAATTGGAGGAAAAATAACGAACTGTCAAAACAAATCTATCAAGTCTAAATTAATTTAATAAAAAATAAAGAAAAGTGGAAGTGAAGAAGTTACACAAAATACATTTTTGATGCTCATGAAGATAAAGTAATAAAAATGTAAACTGGTTCCTGTCCAATGTCACTTTGCCGCTGGCCCTAGAGCACTAGTTACATACGCTGGCGCTGCGCCGTCAGATTGTTTTTGTACTAGAATTTTTTTTGTTAAGAGGGTATTTACATGAGCTCTTTTTATTTCTGCTGATAATTGTTGTGAATTTTTGAATTAGTTTTGGTGAAATTTCGCAAAAATTTGGTTTTACAATTTTTTTTGTCAGATTCCTGAAATTCCCACGATTGTGGTGCTTTTTCCCTTTATCCCACGGAAGGCTTTTCGGACATCGAAATTCCCACAAAAAGAGATAAATCCCACAATATAACAACACTGAATCAAACAGCTGCATTGAGAACCTTTTTTTGCACATATATCCGATCTTTCGTCCATTGGCACTCGTATATCCGCGGATATGTATGTAGTGAAGTCCCAAGCACTATAGGAAAGGTTTCCGACAAAGGAGCATGATTCCAAAAATATGTGGTACTTCCGGTAGCTGAAGTTGTAAAATGTACTACGAAGATTTACACCAAAGAATTCGCTTAAATGAGGCGTGACATTTTTTAGTCAACAGAAACCTTTAAAACGCTATAACTTTGCTATTATCGCACAGTCTTCGAATTAGAAGAAAATTATCTTGAAGATACAGATTTTCCAGAATAATACTACATATTTAACCAAAACGAAGTGAGGATAGCGTTATCTCCCAAACTGGTAGCTGATGGAGCGGATGGCCTACGCGCTGATCTTTTCAAAGCTGTAGTTGATGTCTGGCGAAGCAACTGGCCTACAAAGCGGCGCTGCAGAGAAGGACGAGAGCAGCTCGTGAGCTCTACGAGCAGAAAAGGAGGGACGAACACCGGAGGAAAAAGAAAGAGCATGAGAAGCGCGCGATCGAGGAAATAGAGAGGTGTTACTCCAGGAACAATGTTCGGAAGTTTTACCAAAAGGTAAAAAGAACGTGTCACGGGAAAAAGACCCGAACAGAGACCTGTAGAGACGAACAAGGAAACCTTGTAGTGGAGTCACAGTCGGTGCTGAGGACATGGAAAAACCATTTCTGCAGACTGTTAAACGGCGAAGACGACACAAATTCCGCTGTCAGGCAGAATGAACCACTCAACCTGGGCGATGAAAGCCAAGACTTCCGTCCACCTGACCAAAATGAGGTACGGATAGCAATATCCAAGCTGAAGTCCAACAAAGCTGCAGGACCGGACGGTTTATCTGCAGAGCTTTTTAAGGCAGCGGGAGATGACTTGGTAGAGAGCATACACCAACTCGTTTCTAAAATTTGGTCAGAGGAAAGTATGCCTGATGAATGGAGCCTCAGCATTGTTTGCCCGATCCATAAGAAAGGAGACCCTCTAAACTGCGCCAACTATAGAGGCATCAGTCTCCTTAACATCGCTTACAAGATCCTGTCTGCCGTACTGTGTGAACGCCTGAAACCATTTGTCAACGAACTGATTGGACCCTATCAGTGCGGTTTTAGGCCTGGTAAGTCCACAACCGACCAAATATTCACACTACGACAGATCCTGGAGAAAACCCAAGAAGTCCAAATCGATACTCACCATCTATTTATCGATTTTAAAGCCGCATATGACAGCATTTATGGAGACGAGCTATACAGAGCCATGTCTAGTTTTGGCATCCCTGCCAAACTTGTCAGATTGTGCAGAATGACGATGGAGAACGCTCGCTGCTCCGTAAAGGTCGGAAACAATCTCACCGAGACCTTTGATGTCAAAAAAGGATTTAGACAAGGTGATGCGCTGTCATGTGACTTTTTCAACATCATTCTTGAGAAAATTGTGCGAAACTCGCAAGTCAACACCAGGGGCACAATTTTCCAAAAGTCTGTGCAACTACTTGCATACGCTGACGACATCGACATCATTGGCAGAACACAGCGAGCTGTCACTGGTGCGTTTGCATGTATTAGCACAGAAGCGGCGAAAATGGGTTTAGTGGTGAATGAGGGCAAAACAAAATATATGCTGTCAACAAGAAGGGACACACAACATCGACGAATCGGACAGAACGTCACGATAGACAGCTATAACTTTGAGGTAGTTCGGGACTTTGTCTACCTCGGCTCCGCTATTAACTCTGAAAATGACATCACATCAGAAATCAAGCGAAGAATTATACTTGCCAACCGCTGTTACTTTGGCCTAAGAAGGCAATTGATTCGTAAGGCCTTGTCGAGAAACACCAAGGAGACTCTATATAAGACCCTCATCATCCCAGTCCTGCTTTATGGCGCAGAATCATGGACGTTATCAAAGGCGGATGAAGATCTCCTTGGTCGCTTCGAACGCAAAATTCTTCGAGTGATTTTCGGTCCCGTTTGCGTTGACGGGCTTTGGAGGAGGAGATTTAACAGCGAACTCTACGAGCTGTACAGCGACATCGACCTGGTCAGAAAAGTACGTATCAGTCGACTAAGATGGCTAGGACATGTAGAGCGAATGGACACCAACGCTCCGGCCCGAAGAGTCTTCGATTCCAACCCGGAGGGACAACGCAGTAGAGGAAGACCTCGCCTTAGGTGGCGCGCACAAGTGGAAGGGGACCTCAACCAACTTGGAGTTCGCAACTGGAGGCGGTTAGCCAAAGATCGTGCTAACTGGAGGGGCGTGTTGGTTGAGGCCCAGGTCCACCCCGGACTGTAGCGCCATCTAAGTAAGTAAGTAAGTAAGTTGATGTCTAAAGACCATGTCCAGGGGTCAGATAACGTTAAATGAAAACGATCGAATGACAGAGTTTCGACAAAAGCGGTCTCTGTCTATCGCCAAACAAATTATTAAAGACAGTTTCTTAAAAACGATATCGTTCGATCCTGATGTGTTGAACCTCATCATCGTGTGCCCCGACCGGAAGAAATAGGCTACATACTCGAATTCAAAACTACTATGAATATGACTATGACAGTCAGAAAAATTACACCTAGAAATGGCTTAGATTTAAAATTTGTCAAAGTTTATCGGGCGTCTGTTATTCGTGTGACGGAACCCGCCTGTGTAGCTTATATTCCACTATATCTTCAGAGTTCAGACTCTGTTACTGGCTGATCCTAAAGAAATAAAACTGACTTTCCACATCGACAATAACGCTCTGTATCGACTTTGAAGTCATCCATGCTAAAGTTTGCAAAGCTATGTAAACTTTTTCTTTTGAAAACGCTTGTCCTGTGCGTTCATAGCTATACTCTTGTCGCGTTCATACACCTTAGGTAGTATCAGCATATATCAGACAACATGAATTTCACTAATTAAAGGTGAAAATGTCATCCCCTTCGGCACTTAAATGGAAAATATAAAATCTGCACATGCCAATCAGTCGTTTCATAAAAACTGCAGAAACTGCTGTCCAACTCCAATATGCGGACAGTCACAGTATCCACAGTGTCTGCTCTACGAAGTTCAAGAAAAAGGGAATAATTGATTATGTCTTCCTGATGAGAAGTCCACCAGGCTGGAGCTGGATGTGTGCCGGGTAACACTATACTGATAGCATGGCATCACCATCGTCATTCCCAACATGACAGCGGTCGCGCCCTCCCCATCACCATCATCATCATCATCATCAGAAGATATAATTTCCAATTTGACCATGTTTACGCATTAAATTTGCATGAAAATCTGTCTCCATTTGCCTATCAGTCCAGTTCAATAGGCAGCAATCTGTCGGCCAAACAGATTGTGCTGGCCCGGGACGACCGGCGCGACAGACAGATAGACAAACGGGACAAACAAACTACCCATCGCTCACATGACAGACGTCGAGCAAACAATTTGAATTTTTAATTTCTCGCTTTTCGCTTGGCTCCTCTCAACTCCTGCTGGCGCATCGATTCCGATTCTCCTTGTCGTCCGTCGACATCTTTTATTTGCTGTGTAATGTGTATCCCTTTTCGATGTGTTGGGCGGCTGATGGGAACAGGAACGGGATGACTCTAAAAGTGGTAATCCAAAACGGCTTTTGCAAGGAGATAAATTGCTTCAGGTAGACTACGACGACGACGACGACGATGTCGCCATCGTCAGCGTAGACGTTTCCGTGGCCATCCTCCTTATGTGGCTTCACGTGCATACATGTACTGTACACTAACTTGAATTGCACATTTGCGAGAACCGTTGAAATTAATTAACTTCTGATCGAATTAAGAGCGGAAGCCCAAAAGTCAATTGCACACATGGGGCCAGCGGCAATACCGGCAGCAGCGGCTTAGAGGAGAGCATATATATCTACCGACCGACGGATGACTGACAGGTGAAAATCAATTTTTTTCCATTCAAATTCAACCACCCCCAACGGTGTGCTGCTACCAGCGTAGGCCAACTGTTGGGGGATGATATATACGGGTACTGACTGACATGGCACCCTATCCAACGGATGACCGGTGCCATGTTCCAACGACGGTACTGTGTTTTATTATTTATTGACTTTGCAATGTCAGACTTTTCATTATCTTGTTAAGTACATATTTGGATTACCGCTGCAAGGTATTGTAAATATGCAGACACCCGAGCCTTACCTTAGCGTGGCTGGTTTTAAGGGTAGAGTACAGCTAAGTTTACATTGTTAAATGTTACGGATATATGTGTGTTTGACTTGGTGTACTGATACTATTTGCAATGCTAAGGGGCGCATTGCGGACACATGTTTTGGCGGTGACAGCAGCCCGTTCCTGGGGCAATGCGTGCGTGTGTCGTCGTCTCTTGTATTGCACATGTGCACACGGCGGACGATGCAGTCGCATTCGCATTCGAATTGCAATCGTAATTGAATGTTCGTAATGTTTTAATGATTTAACGATTCCTTTTGGGATTTGTTTTATGTGGTCGAGTTGTCACTAAGCCCGGGCTCGTTGGCGGAAGTAATTCGTTTACTGCTGACTTGAAAGAGGATACTACGATGGTTACCAAGTTACGGGGTAAAGAGAATTCATCAATTTAACGATGACAAGCTGTTCAAATGGCATTGACCTCAGTAGCAGTAACAAGCACAGCCGCTAAGGTAATTTTTAATAAGAAAAAGGATTATCTGTTGAAAGATTTGCTGGATGACAATGTTCGGTGATAAACCGGGAACAGCGAGTTCTGAAACTCAAATAGAGAGCAGAATGGTGGTTCATATAGGAATGCGAATGTCGAATGACGCACTACAAAATCTAGATGGCACCACAAGGGGTCACTCATATCAGCGGCACTTGGAAAAGAAAATTTACAGAAAGGAATATGTGCTCTCTATACCTGTAAGAGGGACCCTGGCAGAAGATGGGGATTGTAATCACGCATCATTCAACATTATCCTTCCCCTGTATACTTGTCCATCAAAAGTTCTGCCATAAAAGGAGCTCTCAGATTGAGGGAATTCAACTTATGGAAGCAGGTTGGAAATATAACTCCGAAAATATTTGCAAACACATCGGACTATTAACTCAGCTATAAGGGTTTTAATTTTGATTTCCCAATCCTATTCCCGTATGGTGGCCTGCAAAAGTGCAAAGAATAAGGCTATACTTACCCTAAGGTCATATTACGAAAGTTGGAAGACTAGCGTGCATCGCCGCCACCAGTGCGATGATGACAACTCCAACTGGGGGCTATCCTAAATCTGCTTACAAGCAGTCTGTCTTCCAAGCAGAGGTCCTAATGGCAGTGACTATATTAGCCTGGGGAGTCTGTCTTTTATCGACAGCCATAGGTAGCAATAAAAACCATAACTGCACCAGAAATAAAATCGCAGCTTGTGAAATGCTGTCGCGAAGAACTCAAAGTACTTGGAACTCATTACAAGGTATGTACCTATATCGTTCTGCTGGGTTCCGGGACATTTAGGCATTCCAGACAATGAGAAAGCGAACGAATTAGCAAAACAAGGTTTGAAAGCTGAAAAAAAGTAAGAAAAAGAAAGAACTCAATCCAGAAGCAAGAAGAAAAGTCACAAGAGAGGATAAATGGACTTGCATAAAAACTTGTTGTACTACAAGAATACTTTGGCCGTCCTTCAATGAAGACAAAGGAGAAAGATACTCATACAGAAGAATAGAAAATCCCTTTCCACCTTGGTGGGATAACGGGGCACAATACTCTGAGTTACGTACACGAGTAAAACACGCTTGACGGAGTAAGAACTTTTAAGTGGCTGCAGTGATGAGGGAGTTCTTAAGGACACAACCCCCTTCCTATGTCACTTCCTAGATCTCCAACACACCAGGCATAAATTCTTAGAGAGACACTTTTTCCTAGACCTATACGAGCTTTCCAGCACATCAATTGAGACTGATGGCTTAAAAATGAAGATACATGTAGGTAGGGAAGCAGGTTTTTACTCAGAAGTACTGCAAAACTGGAATCTCTTAGGTAGCATGGCAATAGAAAAAGCTGCGAGACACAGTCACCTCTGTCGGATATAACTATAGGATCTTCATTGACAGACAAACAGCCCGAATATCAAAGTCTGTAAGGAAAGGTTGCGACGTAGCGCCGTGCGCACCATTAGACATCATTCGGTCAAACTCTGCAGGATTCGCGAACAGAGCAATATATAGAAGGCAAGGAAGAGGCAGATGCGCCGTGGCGAGAATGGGGTCGGAAATGGACATCAGAGAAGCATAATAACAAAGACATAGAGGCCAACTCATTCTGCTTATAAGGGAGGACTGCTACGCCACCTCTTTCTTTCTGTTCTTTGTTGCTAAAGTGGCATCAAACAGAAATATCCCGCTTAGTGCGACAATGTCTGTGCATCACAAGCTACAAAACTATAGATTTTGTACTTTGAGGACGTGGGACAGTGCAAATACCAAAAATTCCAGACTTATGTAGCTTCTGCCACTATGGTTTGTAGCCTTACAACTCTTTTCATCCCTTTTATGGGTAGCAGTGAAACCTAGTTTGATTTGTCTATTGGATTCGTATATTTTTCGGCTGCATGTTGTTGACAGCGTTGATGGTTTCATTTGCTCTCTTCTTCGTCTAGTTGTATAGAAAATATATTTTAAAAGGCCCAATTCCACACCTATCTACCTAGTTCGATACTTTTTGTCGATGACCTCTTTGGCTTTTACAATTCACGCACCAAATAGCCCGCAACATGACCCCGTTGGAACTCAATCAAAGATGTCATTCATATAGCTAGAGCTACATCCGTGCCTCTGTCGTTCCACTAAACGCACGAGCTCTTATCACCGCCACACCTACTTCACGCACTGCGCAGTGAAACTTTGACAGAATTTCCATAAATGTGGTCTCATAAATTGCTGTCACAGGCCTCAGCCATTTGAAGGGTCTTGAAGGGGGCTCCTTATAAGAGCCATATTACAACGTATGTCCGACACTGATGTCAACCAGCGGATATGCCGAGACGACAGCTATACACAGCACCGCAGGCAGCGCTGCCTCGCCAGCATCGTCTTCATCTTTAGAAAATGAAAATAAAATGTTTACCTACAAAGTGCCGTTATTACTATTATTGTTGTTAGATCTCACAACAACATCTTCATACCACATGCACACATCATCTTCCTCCATAATGGACTTGAACGCAGTGTTGAACAACATCATCACATCCAGCCAGCGTCGGCGTCGGTCGTTGTTGCGGGCTTTGTTGTAGGGTTGCCATGTAGGTATGTAGACGCAGCTCTGTTCCTCTGCCACCACCGATGGCTCGTAACGGGGTCAATAGCCATATTATCTGCGCTTATCTCTCTGTCTCTGGTAATAACAATAAAAACCAAAGAAAATGCACCAAGAAAGTTGAAAAAAAAAAACAAACGAAAAAGAAACGACAAACAAATATATTGACGCAACATACGAGTTGTTGTTCGGTTGGCATGTGTGTGCGCTTGTTATCACTCACGAAACATCATCGCAATCGCAAACCCGCGAATTCGACTGCTAGAAAATTTCCTGGATGACCAACTGGAAAGGGGTTCTCCAACGCGATGTATGCTCTCTCGTGGGTCATGTAAAATTGTAAATGCAGTGAACCGATGCTCAGCGATCATGCTCTGGTCTGGTCACCCTTTGTAGAAAATTGGTGAAAAGTGCAGTTTACCGTTGGCTTTCGCCCTTTGTTAGGGAACTTTTTAATTTCGCACTTTTTTCTTATCGCCAATCGACCATCAGAGCGCGGATCGCGGGTGAATCGAATGGTAGCGGCACTGGCGCTGGCGTGCCTCATCGTTTAACCCCTTTTCTGATTGAGAGAGTACACACGTTGCACTGCTGCAGCAGCAGCACTTTGTTTACTCTTCGACGCGAAGACGAAGAGAACAAGTGCAGTAATTGCGATGCAATTATGACTGATCGATTATTTACAGTTAGCTGTTCGGTCAAGCGGGATTTGTGATCGACATCGGGACAGGGAGAGAGAGACGCGTGTGACTCGGTTAAGTGATGTAACCTCGCGGGATGATTGACCTCTTCATTATGCGGTGGGCGCACGCTTCATTGGTCTTTATTGTGACCAAATGGTTAAATAAGCTGATTGATAGGTGGCTCGTGGCGCTAAACGGGACAAGCTGTTGGAAAAAATGCATTTGTGCATTGAGTGCAAGGCGACAAGAATATGCCAAGAGGATGGGTGCAATGACCTTTCAGAGGGAATCTATTTTTGAGGACCACACAAAATTACCAGCGTTTGCCTTTTAAGTATTAAGTTTTGGAAATATTTTTGTAATGTACTTCAAATATTATCCCCATTTTTGTTAGGTTATGTAACCGCCGGTTAGTTCATCTACCTTTACCGAAGATTGGGCACCTTGTCGGGGTGGGGCGGCTTAAGTAGGGGAACACGAAGCTAGACGAGAGAAGTGGCCAAAACTCCTCTGGTAGAGCGGAATGTAACCTGAAAACTAAGATCCAATCCTGGGCTGGACTACGGTGTCATCCGTACCGTGCCATGGTCAACCTGGCTGGGGGCCCAAAAATAGCTCAGTCGCTAACGGTGGGTCCAGATACCAGGCGCCCTCTGGTACTAAGTAGCCTTACACCCGTATAGGAGCTCTGCGGGTGCGGACCAACCTTTCTCGCTTTACTCGTGGGAACTATATGGACCAAGTAAACAAAAAAACAGAAAAACAAACAAACACAATTACGGAGTCAGATGAAGAAGCTCTACTCCGGTCGCCTGTAACACATACAGAGATGGAGACTGATGACACTATCTCATCTCCAGCACAGCCTACAACTAGCGCGCCCACATTGATGGAGACGCATGACGCTCAGGTTAGCAAAATACCAAGCGATGCGGTATTGAATAGGCAAAAAGAACTAGAAGAAAACCAGAAAACTGATAGATTCTTCTACTTTACCGGAGCCCAAAGAAGACGAATTGGAGCCCGGATCAGGGATGGCATGACACCGGAGGAAGCTAAAAGAACAATGCGCGAAGAAATCATGCTCGAAAGAGCACAGAATCAAGCTGCGGATAGCGACAAACCCTCCACCTCCAAAAGGTGTCGATCAGCCGACAATTCCCCGAGGGATCAGAATCCAAAAAAACACCGACCTCATCCAGGGCCACATAAACGCACAGATGAAGGCAAGATAAAGAAAGATCCCAAAAAACAAGGTGGACCGAGGCAGGTTGGGAAAGACACCTCTCGTACGAGTAAACCTCGCTCAGGATCCAATAGAGGACCAAGAGAGGAAAAAAGTAGGAGCAGGAATCCGAACGAACCTTCGACCAGCCATGCAACAGCAGGACCTACAAAATCAGGGCCGTCCTATAAAGGCGCACTAACCCAATGCAAGGTCGCCATTATGCACGAAATGCATCCAGAAGAATCCCTCTCTGCGCAACAAATTCAGCAAGTGAAAAGATGCCTTCTGACTGAGGTGGACAAAGCCGACAACAACTGTCCCCTCAAATTTGTCGCATTCACACCAAGGGATGGATGGCTATCTATTACCTGTCATGACACAGAAACCAAAGAATGGCTCATGTCGACGGTAAAGAAGATAAAGCCATGGCCAGAAGCCAAACTCCGCATAATTCAGGGTAGTGAAATACCCAAATTATATACCTGTGTCACCTTCCTCCCAGAAGATGAGAAAATGCCCAAGGAAGTCTTCCTATCGCGGATTGCCAAACAAAACCCTGGCATTTCCACATCAGGCTGGCGCATCCTCAGGGTCTCTAAGGAAAGGAGTGGAGGAGAAACAATTACCTTTTCTATTGATGAAAAATCCAAGAAATACTTGCTTGACCATAAGTGCAAGCTATTTCTTAACTTCTTGCAGATACAGATCCGCATCAAAGGACTATCGCAAGCAGAAAAACACACCGCCGCCCCGAAGAACACAGTTTCTCAACCTCGGACCAGCGCGCAACAAAGACTGCTTGATGCAAGAACAAATAAAAATCAATCTGGAGCACAAAAAGCCCAATTAGATTGCCAGCCGACAAGAAACAGTGGCACAGACAGCCCGATGGATGAGGACATAAGCTCTATTGCTGGAACATCAGAAGACACTATCTCTATGTCCAGACCTCTAGATGCCACCCCTAACCCGTCGCTGTCTCTAGATACTGGCAACCCTGCCAGTACTACCCAATAAAGAAAACAACTAAAATGGGATTAAGGTGCATCCAAGTTAATCTACATCATGCTAAGGCCGCCTCGGCAGTCCTTAGCCATAGATTTAACAAGGATCACCTAGATGTCGCCTTTATCCAGGAGCCGTATGTCCTAAAGGACCAGGTAAAGGGACTCTCAGGTGAGCTTTTATACGATTCCACTAACCCTGGAAGACCCAGAGCTTGTATACTTACTAATACTAATACTAAACTCTTTCCAATTCCAGAACATACCACCAAAGATCTGGTAGTGGACTAGTGGACTACTGTGGTAGGAGGAACCTGCAACTCATAGTGGGCTGTGACGCTAACTCACACCACACGATCTGGGGCAGCTCAGACATCAACAAACGGGGTGAGTCTCTATTAGAATTTATAAACTTAAACAACTTAGAAATTCTCAATCAGGGAAACAGCCCTACTTTTATAAACAGTATTAGGACAGAGGTAATAGATCTCACCCTATGCACCACATTTATAAAAAATTTTATTAGTAACTGGCATGTCTCATCAGAAACTTCGATGTCAGATCATCGCCATATCCTTTTCAATCTTGAACTAGGTACTATCATCTCTGAAAAATATAGGCAACCCAAATCCACAGATTGGAACATATACTGTCAAGAACTCATGGATAATCTGGGCATATGCAACACAAATATCAGAGACATTGACAATATTGAGCTAACCTGCGAAAATCTCAATACAGCAATCACGACCGCATTCCACCAAGCATGCCCAGAAAAAGAAAAAACAGGCAATCGACTTACTCCTTGGTGGAACAAAAAACTAGCCAAACTTCGAACAGAGACAAGAAAGCTCTTTAACCGGGCTAAACGCAATGGTGAATGGGAAATATACAGAAATACACTCACCATGTACAACCAAGAAATTAGAAGGGCTAAGAGAGAATCGTGGAAAAACTTCTGTCATACAATCGATGACACCAGAAGTGGCGCACGAATTCATAAAATACTCTCTAAGCAGCACACTAATCCTATTGGTTCAATGAAAAAACCAGATGGCACATATGCCGAAAATGGGCTACAGACGCTTCAGCTCTTAGCCGAAACACATTTCCCAGGCTCTATAATTCCAGAATCACAAGAAAACCCTCCCCAGAGAAGAATAAATAGACCACTCAGAGAGGACTGGAATAGATCAAAGGAAATTTTTCATGAAGGCAGAATAGTGTGGGCAATCAACTCATTTCAGCCCTTCAAAGCCCCTGGAGAGGATGAAATATTTCCGGCTCTACTACAAAAGGGCATCCCGCAACTGCTACCTGTTTTAATTAACCTATTCAGAGCTAGCTACGCGTGGGGATATATACCAAAAAAGTGGAAGGAGGTAGTTGTCAAATATATACCCAAGGCAGGACGCAGACCGTCCGAACTACCTAAGTCATATAGACCAATCAGCCTCACTTCCTTTTTCCTCAAAACTATGGAAAAAATCCTGGATAGACATATCAGAGACGGGGCACTTCAAAGAAACCCCCTTCACAAATATCAATATGCCTACCAACCCGGGAAATCGACCACATACGCCTTACAAAACCTTACCTCAAGAATTGAAAAATCTCTCAGAGACAAAGAGATAGCGGTCGGTTGTTTCCTCGATATAGAAGGAGCATTTGACAACACAGAATTCTCACAAATATATAGAGGTATCCAAAACATGGGAGTTGACGACACTACGTGTAAATGGATAAAATGCATGCTAGAGGACAAAACAATAAAAACCTCATTAGGCAGCACAAAACTCAGTATGATAGCTACGAAAGGATGCCCCCAGGGAGGAGTACTCTCACCCCTACTATGGTCCATCGTAGTAAATGAACTACTGACGATTCTCAGTAATGACGGTTTCTATGTCCAAGGATACGCAGACGACATAGCTATCCTAATCAGAGGCAAATTCGAAGACACAATCTCGAATCGTCTCCAGAGGGCTCTAAACCTAGTTGCTGAATGGTGCACAAATGTTGGTCTCAAAGTCAATCCCAAAAAAAGCACCATAGTCGCATTCACCAAGAGAAGAAAGCGAGAAAGACTGAGAAATGCTACACTCTTCGGCGAAATAATAGAGTTCTCAACTGAAGTCAAATATCTAGGAATTACACTAGATGAAAAACTCACATGGAACTCTCACCTTACCAAAACTATTGACAAAGCCAGGTTATCCTTATGGACCAGCAAAAGTCTACTCGGTAAAAACTGGGGACTTAACCCCAAAATGACACTGTGGATGTATACGGCAATAACAAGACCTATTATCACGTATGCAGCCGCCGTTTGGTGGTATAAAGCAACGCAGAGGTCAGCACAGGCTAAACTCAACAAAATACAGAGACTAGCATGTGTCTGTGCAACTGGAGCAATGAAAACTGCACCAACAGCTGCACTCGAGGTTATCCTAAACATCCCACCACTTCATCTAGAACTCATGAAAGAAGCAATGGTCAACGCCTATACGCTCATCACAGAAGATGAATCAAATTCCAACATAGTCCACACTGATATCCTACAAGAATTCAGACAAAATGAACTACTTGGAATATATTTGACAGACAAATGTCTACCACGCTTTAACTTCCGACACAACTTTAAGGTTACATTCCCAGACCGTCTAAACTGGGAACAGAACAGACCAACATTTGCCAACGGTTCAACTGTATGGTATACAGATGGATCCAAGACAGATGAAGGAGTTGGAGCCGGAGTATACGGCCCGTGCACTAAAACGTCCCTATTCGCTAGTATGGACATAAGCAGTTCCGTATTTCAGGCCGAAATACATGCAATAGAACTCTGCATTCGAGAGAGTCTAAACAGGGCTATAACAAATAAGCACATTTACATTCTCTCTGATAGCAAGGCAGCTCTACTTGCAATTAACGCCTTTGAAATAACTTCAAAAATGGTCTGGGACTGCCTCCAAATCCTGCAAATACTGGCCACCACAAACAAGGTTCACCTGATCTGGGTGCCGGGACACAGTGGATATGAAGGCAATGAAAAAGCAGACGAATTAGCCAGAAAAGGATCCGCATCCCAATTCATGATGCCAAGACCATTCTGCGGGCTACCAATCAACACTATAAAAAGTAGTGTGAAAACCTGGCTGAACGAAAAGAAGCTGCATTTCTGGAGGACCACCGAAGGAAACAGGCAAGCCAAAAACTTCATGCCAAACAGTTCCCACAAAAAAACGAAACAACTACTACAATTAAGTAGAAGTCAGATTCGATTGGTCACAGGCTTCCTCACAGGACACTGTCGAGTCAAAAAACACCTGATGAAAATGGGTATAGCACAAGACGACACTTGCAGAATGTGCAACGAGGACGCAGAAACAGCAGAACACATACTATGTAACTGCAACTGTTTAACCAAAACACGTCAACGTTATCTAGGTAAATTCTACCTCGAAGCAGCGGATATAGCTGCCAGCACACCCAAAGAGCTAGCCGCCTTTATAACAAACTGCGGCATCATGGATGAGCTATAAATGGAGGATATCACAATAGGCCCACTTGTGGCCGCAGTGATTTGGGACTTAATATACCACCTCCCCCCCACAATCTACAATCTACAATCTAGGTTATGTTTAGGTTTGCGAGTATGAACCAAGGACCTAATCCTTGTGAACCCGTTTCGATGCCCTTTTATGGGGGTAGATCGTTGGTGTTGGCGTTGATTTGGCTTCATATCCCTCCTTATTGTGGCTGCTAGAAGCTATCCAATCATCCTGAGTAATAAATACTCGTGGCAGAGAGGAAGTGAGGTATGTCCTCGTAAATCTTCTCAGCTTCTACATAAATCATCATGCTTTGAGACTTAGTTTCGTTGTATGATTTCTTAGAAAGTTATGATCCGATACAGCCCCTACCAATTTAGACAGCTATGATCTGTCGAACTGCACAAGCCATATTGACTTTCATACGAGATTACAAAGTCGTGTCTTGAGCGACCGATGGATCCATTACGGACAATTTCAAAAGGAGGCAAGACTGAGCTTTCATCGACTGTTCAATTCGAATGACGTTGACTGATATTCGTACCGTGAATTTTCTATAGCAATAGTAAGACGCTAGTCATTCTTTACTGGAATCCAGCCCACGGCGGCTTTGCTGGCACCGAAACAGCTGACTCACAAGCTGAGGTCAGCGCAACAACACCACTCATCGGCCCTGAACCCTTCTATGGTGTCAACAAAAAAACACTTCAAAAACACATATCGAATTCAATCAAGTCTGATGGCTTAAATCACCTGACAGAACTACCTCAGCAAATTTTGCTGACATTCTCTCCCAGGCAAGATCCTTGTCTTCCGAAGTGAAAAGTGGCTCCAAGACCTCACCAAGGGAGGGCTTCTGAAGCATTTTGACAATTTGTTTTTCTTGACACTAGGCTCTAAGTCTCGAAGTGGGAACATGTTTCGGTGAACAGTTCTGGCCGTTTTAAAACAGATTTTCAAATGCAGTTACAGAAGACATTTTTGTCATAATTATCTAGTTCATTTTCAATGGTCCGCTTGTTCATTAAGTGGGTTGCGGGTGTAGGTTGCTCAAGTGGACCCTCCATAGCTCTCGATTCTCCGCCATCTACTCTAAATCATCAAGGGTAATCCCCATACGGGTATAGGACAGATTATGGACTTAATTTAACCATCTCATCCTGGGTCTACCTAAAGGACGCCTGCCTGATGGTATGGATTCCATAGCACGTCGTGGGATCCTGGTTGGGGACATGCGTTTAACATGACCAAACCACCGAACGCTCCGTCCGTAGAAGTATAGCTGCTCGGCATTGAGTTCCTCGCGTATTCTGGTACATATTTCTAATGCGATCTCTACGGGTCACACCAGCAATACCACGGAGGAATCTCATTTCGGTAGTTTGTATTCGCGATCTTATCCTTACGGTCATTACCCAAACCTCATGAGTTAGAGTTGGAACAGACACCGAATTAAAAACTGAGAACTTAGCTTTGACACCGAATTAAGTCCTCCTAATAACAGAATGGGCAAGCTGCCTCAAAATTGATCCAGTCTGACCAATCCTACAGGAAAACTCCCATCACTCGTGAATAAGGCCCAGTTCGTCTAAAATGAATTTTAGGGGGGATTTTAGACACTTTCTCTTGGGATGATTTGGAACTATTTTTAGAAATAATATTTTAAGAGCTGCTGGCTTTTTTTTTGACTCGTTTTTGAAGCGCCTTTAGTTTGACACAATTTTGATTTTGACCTTTGGATGCGTTATGAAAGCTGGTACATTTTGGATGTCCTTTTTAGTGGCGTTTTCAGGAATGTTTCTGAACTTATTTTCAAATAAATGTGTTTTTTCTATGGATTTTCAGACACAGGTATAAGATGCATAAGAAAACATTGTGCGCATTACGATCATTTGTCTATATATAGGACCTTATGGTCCAGCATTTTCACAACCATATTCATTTCGTGAACGTTTTATTTTTGTATCAAACACCTAAAATTCGATGAAGTATATCTACGCTTTCTATGAGCATATCTTCTGTATTGTCAAGGCGGAGTTAAAGGCAGCTTTCGAAATTAACTCTCTAGAGTTCAAGTTAAACAGACATGAGCAAATACCGGAACGAAGACGAAGATGATAGGAAACTATCACTCACTACTTTCTCTACATATACGCACGACCGTTCGCCAGTTTCAGTATAGGATCTTGGCAACGTTCATATGAGAGGAGAAATTTGCTCCACGTTCACCTTAAGCCAATTTGTATATGTATACCAATATTTCCAATTGGGAATTTGTTTCCTTAAGATAACAGTGGGTCTTCCTGCATGGTACTCCATCTAGTTAAACAGAGCAATTTGGACTGCTATCTGCCGATCTCAATGCCTTTGGCGCACATAACTCAAGTCGAAATAACTTCATAAAAGGTTGTGATGGCTTATCGAAAATAGTATGTGACACAAGGTTTTCCCATTATCGCTCAACATTCTTGCCGCAACGGCGTGACGGGCGACGGCAACGGCACCTTTTTAATTAAACTTAACCTCCTTTGCAGCTGTCTGATGGCTTTTTGTCATAAATCATATAAATTCCCGTCGAAGTGTTAATGCAATTTCGATTAATTAAACATCGATAACACCGAGACAAAGGCATTCATTTATCTGCTCCCTAATGGAACGCATCCAGGTCCGGCATAACTCATTCCCAAGTTGGAATGTATGTCAAAACAATGCCCGGGATCGTCTGAAAATTCTTAATTAACTTGGACTTTAGCGAAAAGCTGCACATTTTTATCTTGCTTCCATCCCATACTTACTCAGAACCTAATTATCGGCCGCATAACACAGAGGACCTCTTGTCATCGGAGGGCGTTCGACACTGGAACGCAAGTGCACAATGTGCCAAGGAATCTGCTCCTCATTCCGTTTCGAAACGGACCATTCCTCATTATTGACCGCCCCTTCTCACATCGTTTGTATATACACTACACATGTTGTGTACATCACTCCATGTTAATCATCATCATCATCATTTTTGGAGACAGAAGACAAGCAAAGGACGAGGCCATCATGACGTGGCAGTGTCCCCAATTAATCGTCTGCGCTTCATTATCAAGGGTCATTACGGAAATTTATGATACCCGCTATATAGATGGCGTGGCGGTATACCAAAAACAACCGAAACCGAAACAGAAACACAAAAGTGCGTGTAGCCGCGCGCATCATGTGAAAGATTACGAAAGCGAAGCGTTAAGTGCAACTCAAATGAAGCAAACGCGGAACCCCAGCAACTTGATGAGGCTGCGACAGCGAAAAAACAGACGAAAAACGCGACTCAATTCGACGAAATTAAATGAAATGAAATTAATGACACAGAAGGTTCCGTCGGGACCAGATGCGTACGAAGACGTTAAGTACCACGACCCTGCTGAGCTACAACTCGCATCTCGTTGGCATAAATCAAGAAGTTGCAGCGGGAGCCGATGTGTGATTGTCGTCCTATATCGTAACAGTATATTATGGAGGGTGGCAGAGCCACCACAGTGCTCTCGACAAGGTTATGGGCTTTTGAGGTCAGCCAGATGGATTTATATTTTACTGGCAACTTGCAAGTCAGCAATGTTATTACTGGCAGATCCCGGCAACCACTTTTTGGATAATGATGATGACAAGCCAAACGATCTTCGTCGCTTAGGGGATGGAGTGCTAGCGCAAGTGCGTTTGGGTCGTTTAATGATCGCGATCGCGATTCGCGTTCGATGCGTTCTGCCGAACGAATTAGTATCACGCACAGCAAATGACACTGACATTTGCGTCGCGCACCATCATGGTGTCATTAGCTGATGGCGGTTTAATTCGAGACTAGACAATGCGACGTGTTGAGTAATTCAACAAAAATGGAACAAGAACTGCAATAATGATGATAATGCTCGTCTTCATCTTCTTCATCGTCGTCGTTGTCGGATCACTGGGTTATGCAGTAATTGGATGAGAATATTTTGTTTGTTGATCGCACTGAGTGTGCAGTGAGTGCGTGCAATTGAACCTAATGAAGGAGCTTTTTGTTGGGCCTTTTACTGTGTATAGCGAGTCAGGTGTCAAAATGGACCGACGCTCATTAGTGGCGAAAATGCGTCGAGGAATATACACATCTGCCATATGAAAAGACAGATTAAGAACAGCCAAAGTGATAATCCTCCCGATGTTCTTGACAGGCAGCCGAGTCTGGACATACATAGATTACCTTAAGTGCCTATAATGGTGGATAATACCCATCCATACCCCAAGCCATAAGCATGGTTAAAGTCAAGTTCTAGTTCAGACTCTCTCAACTGTGAGTTTCCAAATGGCAATCTATTTTAGAAATGTAAACGTTGACTTACCTCATGAAGCTGGTTTTAAAAGCACAGCGCGTCTAAATGTGTAAGTAGGAGACTGGGGGCCATATTTTGAGGACATGCTTTGATAGACTTACTTGCTTACTTAAGGTGGCGCTACAGTCCGGGGTGGACCTGGGCCTCAACCAACAAGCGTCTCCAGCCAGCACGATCTTTGGCCAGCTGTCTCCAGTTTCGCACGCTAAGTTGGTTGAGGTCCCCTTGCGTGCGCCACCTGAGTCGCGGTCTTCCTCTACTCGGGTGTGGATTCGAAGATCTTCCGGGCCGGAGCATTCACGTCCATTCGCTCTACATGACCCAGCCACCGCAGTCGTTGGACCTTCACTCTTCTGGCTAGGTCGATGTCGCTGTACAGCCCGTACAGTTCGTCGTTGTATCTCCTCCTCCATTCACCGTCTATGCAGACGGGACCGAAAATTACTCGAAGAATTTTCCTCTCAAAGCAACCAAGAGAAAGCCCATCCGCTTTTGATAGAGTCCATGCCTCTGCACCATAAAGTAGGACTGGGATGATTAAGGTCTTATAAAGGGTCACTTTAGTTGTTCGAGAGAGGGCTTTGCTACTCAATTGCTTTCTTAGCCCAAAGAAACAGCGATTGGCAAGAGTTATTCTTCGCTTAATCTCAGCGCTGATGTCATTGTCTGAGTTCATAGCGGAGCCTAGGTAGACAAAGTCCTTTACCATCTCAAAGTTATATCTGTCTATAGTGACATTCTGTCCAAGACGTCGGTGTTGGGTGTCCTTTCTTGATGACAGCATATACTTTGTCTTGCCCTCATTGACCGCCAAACCCATCTTCGCCGCCTCCGTCTCAATGCTCACGAACGCGCCAGTGACATCACGCTGCGTTCTGCCGATTATGTCGATGTCGTCGGCGTAGGCGAGTAGGTGGACGGACTTTTGAAAGATAGTGCCTCTGGTGTTAGCGTTTGAGTTTTGCACTATTCTTTCAAGAACGATGTTGAAGAAGTCACATGACAGCGCATCGCCTTGTCTAAATCCTTTTTTGACATCGAAGGTCTCGGTGAGTTCTTTACCGACCTTGATGGAGCAGCGTGCATTCTCCATTGTCATCCTGCAAAGACGGACGAGTTTGGCAGGGATGCCAAAACTAGACATTGCTCTGTATAGCTCGTCTCTATAAATGCTGTCATAGGCGGCCTTAAAATCGATGAAAAGATGGTGGGTATCGATTTGGACTTCCTGGGTTTTTTCCAAGATCTGCCGCAGTGTGAATATTTGGTCGATGGTAGACTTTCCTGACCTGAAGCCACACTGATAGGGACCAATCAGGTTGTTGACGAAAGGCTTCAGGAGTTCACACAACACGGCAGATAGGATCTTGTAGGTGATGTTAAGAAGACTAATCCCTCTGTAGTTGGCTTTGATAGACAAGGTCTCCTTTAATTTGATCGTCTTCCTTTGGCTCCTCTTTTAAGGGTATATAGATTCTAGAACGCTGACCAATATCTATAACCAATACCATGTCAGAAAGACCATTAATCGGAGTACCTTCTGAGAAAGCTCTTGATAGCGCGGTATCCATCCCCTATAGAGAGTGTTTCTTAAAATGTTTTTTAAAAGTGAGCTTTTAACCTGTTTTTAATTTAAAGACAAATGCGACGGTTCTTCTTCTTAAATGGCGGTACTATTTGGCGTGAGCCTCGGCCGCTATCAGCAAACCTCTCGACTCTGGTCCTTAGCCAACTACCTCCAGTTGCGCACTCCAAGTTGATTGAGGTATCTCTATCCTTTACGCTCCATTTGAAGATTCAGTTTTCAGGATCAGGATCACATTTAATAATTCATAATCATTCAACAATTGTCATTGAAACGTCTCGACTACAAAACCTGTTAGTGTGAATTCCATAATTTTTAAAATCTTCTTCAATGTATGCTTAGCTTCTCAGACCAAAGAACCATTGTTGGTCAGAATTTATTCTTCGGTAGATTCCTGATGAAAAGTTATTTTTCGATAGCAGGTTCGACGTATGGACGAAGTCTTTTATTACCTAAAAGCTAAGCTTCCTAATGTGACATTCTATGCGGTTTGTCAAAGTTGAGTAGCTAACTGTTGACTTTGTTTTGCACTCGTTGAAGGCTTCTATTTCAATACGTGCCAGTGAGTGGTGACAGCTTGTTCTGTTTTTCCAATTGTATCAATACTAGCTGCATACCCGGCATAGCTCAGTAGCTAAATCTCCAAACTATATTCTATCTTAAAATAAGAACGAATATTTTGTTTAACTTTTAGCAGTCCGAGTTAGGAAATTGATTTGTAGATTGAAAACTACAAGTCCTCGTAAGGTACTCCTGGTTTTCCCTAAGATCTACATTCGACTCAAATTCCAGGCTTAATATAGTATAGTACTTCAATAGACAGAGGTGGTGGTGGCTTCTGAACGATATTTTCCCCGGAGAATTGTCAGGTTTCTTGTATTGCTAGTATGTATTTATTTCTGAAGTGCATGTGCTTGGTAGTACTGAATTTTGACGAGTTTTGAAAAAATTACAATTACTCCAAAGTTTATGTTTTTTTGGGAGCAACCCTTGTCCGAACTCCAACTTAAATCAGCCTTTGAAAAACATTGCGAACAACATCTCGTTAACTGAGCGGCAAATCTTGTACTTTCTGGAGAAATTGGATTGCGTCAATTTTCACTACAACTTTATTTAAATTTGTATATGCTTCCCTCATTTGTGTGTAAGTGAATTTGAATTTCTTAATACATTCATTATAGGTTTACAGCACGTCGTATAGAAAGTCTATGTTTTCTAATTTTACTCAGCCAGAATTTTGCACACCTAATACCTGACATAAATGGTCTCTTAAGTCGTAATACACGTAAAACACCCTTAATCCCTACCAATTAACCCCAAAACGTCTAAACGACATACTCCAGACAATCCACCAATACAAGTAGAAGTAAAGTTTCTCTAAAGGTGTTTTTAAAATTCCACCCGATTACCTTTAAATGGTTTCAGTCCTTTTTTGGTCCTATTTGTCGCATATTAATATGGCCACTCGACTGTGAATAGAGCATAATAGAGTGGTAAAAGAAGGTAGGTATAAATGATACCTTTAGACTGTCTGGTTAGTGTACCATTTCACGTTCACCGATTTCTTTAGCCAAGGGCTTCTCCATATTTGAATCCGTATGATGTAAAGGGTTTTATGGAGCTGGCATTGTGATTGTGACATAGACTAAGGACGCTGAGATATACAGCTAGGTTCCAGAAATCGAGTGAAATGAAATCGAAATTGCAAATCGAGTGAATTCGTTTTCAGTGTTCTGCATTCCGACCGATTCGGTAACTCCGAAATTTTTTCGAAATCACTTTTCGTGAAATTGCAAACAGCTAACATCTGTCATTTGGGACATCGTGTTTTTATTTTGGAAATTTGTTTTTTAATAAAATTGTGTTGTTCGTGTGGCTTAAAAGATTATTTTTATTATAATTTTATTATAAACGGATCTTATAATGAGTGCTGTGCTAGTTGCTGCACAGGAGAAATAAAATAATAAAAAGACGAAGGCTGAGAGATATATCAAATCCCTTGGAAATTGCAGATGCTGCGCAAGTTATAAAAGCTAAAAACGGAAGTTTAATTTTGTCAATTATTAGTCGTTTAATAAAGGTTCATTTCATACTGCCGTTTAAATGTGTATTTCTAATGTTGTTGCAAATTGTTGAACCATACCTTCAACAATATTCAATTCCTGTCACTTTGCAGCTAGCCGCAGTTTTGCGTTTTTTGGAGCTCCATAAAATGAATAAATATTCCCTCCTGCGCAGTATTTTTATGTTTACCCCTCTTTTAAATATATTTTTTTTGAAATAAGCATATCAAGTTTGTTTTAAATTGCATTTTTTACTTACATTTTTGATCGCGTCTTTTCGTTTCCACTATTTCACATCGAATGACCATGATCGATTTGAAATCACTTGGAAATCGTCAAAATCGATTTGTGGAACACAACAATTTCACTTTTCTCAATTCCGAAAATTTCTAAACCGAAATGGAATACAGTGAAATGTAGAACACAAAAATTCATTTCCGATCGATTTCGATTTCATTTCGAGTGAAAGTGAAATGTGAAAAATGAACCTAGCTATGATATACTCGAAGAAATTTTGAGTAACCTTGCATCAAGTATAGGTAGTGGCTGCTGGGTGATTGGAAAGTCATTTGGAAATTTTGGTAATTTGTTGATGATGTGTTTTATGGTGTTCGTAAAAATTCATAAAGATGTAGGTACAGGTTGCGTATCCATGACGACTTACGCGGTAAGTTGGATGAGGTCCGCTTTCACCTGTGCGCGCCACCTAAGGTGAGGTCTTCCTTTACTGTGTTGTCCCTCTGAGTCTCAGTCGAAGAATCTTCGGGCTCAGAGCGTTTGTGTCCATTCGCTCTACATGTTCTAGCCATTTTGAATCAAACTGATGTACAATTTTTTGATCAGTTCGATAAAAGTGCTGAATCTCCATCACCAAACCCAGTCAAGGCAAACGGGACGGAAAATCACTCGAAGAATGTTCAGCTCAAAACGACGATTAGGGGCTATACAGAATTTGATGACAACCCCTTACTTTTCATTCGCCTTCTTAGGCTAAAGAAATGGCGATTGTCATGCATTTCTGATCTGAGAACATTTTGGGCGGTTAAAGTATCCCTTACAATACCTTAAAGTTATAGCTAACGATTGTGATGTTCTATCCGAATCGTGGATGTGGTGTGTCTCTTCTTCTTCTTGACAGGTTTTACCCTCGTTCACTAGGTACTACCTAATCCCATATTTGTACCTTCTGTCCCAATATTTGCAAACGTGCCAATGAAAGCTCGCTGTGTTCTGCCAATTATGTCAATGTCATCCGCGCATGCAAGTAATTGAATAGTCTTGTGAAAAATGTGCCTCTTGGGTGTTGGCGCCTAAGTTTTACACAATTTTCTTAAGTCAAATGTTGAAGAAGTTGCCTGAAAGCGCATCAAAAGTCTCAGTGAAATTGTTTCTAACCTTAATGGAGCAGCGAGTGTTCTTCATCGTCATACTGCATAACCTGACGAATTTGGCAAGGGTATCAAAACTAGGCATGGCTGTCTATAACTCGTCTATATAAATGCTGCCAATGCGTCTTGAAATCGGCTTCTTGTTTTTTTTTGTTTTTGTCAAATATGTAGGTATCTGCCCTAGAGTGAATATTTGGTCGATTTTAGTCTTACCCGGCCTAAAACTGCACTGGTAGGGACAGCAATCAGCTCGCTGTGCCTTTTGGTAAGACTTTCGAAGATTACTCCTAGTCCTGGAGTAGAACCTCTCTATTTCCTCGATCGCTCGCTTTGGTGTTATTTTTTTCTAATACTGAGAAGCCGATGCTCTTCACTTCTCTTTTGTTCATAGAGCTTACAAGCCCTTTTTGCGACGGCGCATTTTTTTTTTTTTTTCAATCTTCATCAAACCAAGGATTTTATGGACTTAGTCACGTGAAACCTAGCACATCAGTTTCGGCGTCTCTGGCATCAGTACCACTCCGTTTTAGCACCCTGACTAGTCCTGAAAAAACATCCCCGACCTTAACTCCAAATAGGTAGGTACATTATGTCGAAGTAGCTCACATTCAATGCCTGATGCATATTGACTTTATACTGTTGATTCAAACTAATGAACTCATCCGCCGTGCATCCTCTTTCGGAGAGGCTCGTGTCAGACTTTTGATACTCGTTCAGTCATACACCCCTAACCACCCCCCTGAGCTGAACGTGAACCTAGGTTTTAGGTAGGTACTTTTTCAGGGCGAGAGTTCAATGCTTCAGTGGTGTCAAATAGGTAACGAACAAGTTTCCAATATTAAAATTCATCCATTAAAAGTCATTCAACCAGTTGAAGACCATTGCAAGTGCTAACGCTGTCTCTTTATTTGTCAGTTTTCCCTGGATTGTCAGATACAGATCTCAGGGTTTCGAGTTCAATATGAAATCGAATTTCTGGGGTTTCCTTCGCCACCCCTGAAAGTGCAATGTCACAAACAAACTCATTGCGTCCCCGTTGATTTAAGTTCTCAATACCTTCAATAAGTATTCAATCCGCTGTCAACCCAACAGACCTACGCGAAAGACGCGCAAGGAATGTTCTTTTTGAGAAAAACAAAACCGACAAAAAACCTCCGAAAATGTAAACGTCTCGGATTACCTTTAACCGAATATGTCAGAAAATACGATAACATAACCACAGTGAAAATAATGACGTCTTCCTCGATGTAAGTGAGGCAATAAAGCACTCTCTGGGATGGTGGTCGTTGCGCTGACAACCCAGAGCAACAGGAATAACAACCAAGAACCAAGTACCGCCACCTCAGCCACTGCCACCATCTTTCCGCATGGACAGTGTGTAGTGTATACATTCGTCTGCATGCGGTAGTGTGCTAAGACAATCAGAGTGCACATATTCTGGGAATAAACTTTCTTGGAACCACCAACTGTACCTAACACTCTGTTGCTTATGCTGGCTGATGGTAGACTCAGACTGGAGGTGTGCGTGTGCCCATATAATATACTGCAGCTATGGGAGGAGGTGGGGCACCAGGAGCCTCTTCTTGTTATGAGTTAAAATGTACTGACTACACGTATCATATTTTACGGTCCACAACCGCCGCCATTTATAGCAAAAAAAAAAGAAGCAAAAGCACAACAAAAAAAAACACAAAACCAAGAAAACATGTAAAACTAAAACAATGTTGGAGAATGACGAACCCGCCGCCATGCTTGCTATAGTGTTGTGTGTTGTAAACCGCATGAAATTTAATTCAAGCATTCAAGGTCTCCTGGTGCTCCGTTGTTGTCATCATCATCGTCGTCGTCGTTGTCGTCGATGGTGTCTCTTTCGTTCCTGCAGGCTCCTTGTTGGGTTATGAAGACGTTTGCGTGATTATGATGGTTTCTCCTAGAATGTTCCGCTGGATGCGTTTCCTTGTTTGTACCCTAAATCGATAAAGATGGTCGCACACAGTGCTCCAGAGTCACCGCCCCCTTTCATAGATGACAGAACAGAATGTGAACGCGATGAAAGTGAGATTAGGCCGATTGAGATGAATTTCGACAAAACTAGGTCCATCCATGGTTTTTTTTTTTTTTTTTTCGTTTTAGCTAAGTGGAAATATGAGAAGGGGAGCAAACAACACCAGTAGCACGAAATATGAACGGGTTCTTGTCACCTAGGCGACAACAAAGGAAGCAGCTTAATTTGTTCTGACAACTGACAGCATGAAGTTGGTAGGTATAGGTAGGTAGCTACATAGTATGGCTTTGAATCGTCTTTTAAAGGGAAGTTTGTCATCCTATAAGCGGACAGCTGCGGGTGTAGAGTTTTCGGATTTTTATTTTATTTTTCCTAAATTTTGCGAGGTGTCGTAGGTACATTCACCTTTACCTATCTTGCTGCCACTGTTTTTTGACAAAAAATTAACCAACAATGGGGGGAGATGGTACTAAAAGTTTCCAATTTATGAGAATTTTTCGGACCTATCAATAAGCCGGAGAAGAGTTCCGGGCGTTTTGTATGGAACCCCGGCCCAAGAGATGGGGAGCTATTCGCTAAGGCACTTATGAAAACATTAGACACATAGACGTAGCTTCTATCAGAGTTATTCAGCAAGTTTAAGGGCAACTTTTGATTACATTATTTGGGAGCATTTCTTGCCGACAATAAAATTAAGTCAGCAGTCAAATTTGTTGCTGCCTTCTAATCAGTGTTGTGCCGCGTAGACTACACCATGTAGACTACGCAATTGTCGACGCGTCGTCAATTACGTGTCGTTAATTCAAAATTGACGACACGACATGTCGACAAAGTTCAATCAAGCAATACATTATAGTTTTTATAAAATTAAGACAATTGAAATATAAAATAGGTAACTTTTTTATTTTAAAATGGGTAAACGTTTTTTTTTTTATTTAAAATTTTGCAAACATTTCTAAATAGCTAGATGAATAAAAAAGTGTCTGAGGCGATCAGGTGTGCTTAAAAGATTTATTTTGCAATTATTGCAACTAGCTGCTTGGTTATTATTCAACTTGACCAACTCAAAGTCGTTCAGTCATTAAATTCTAATGTATTAATAAATTCATATTAAAGCAGTCCTGTTCTGTTCCTGCGCGTATGCCTACTATTACTAGAGCTAGAGACGTTACACTAACAGCTGTTTTGCTTTTGAATGACATTGACAATCCTATTGACGCCATTGACGACGCAATTAACGACATTGACGACGCAATTGACGACATTGACGACATAGACGACGCAAAAAACGACATTGACGACATAGACGACGCTATTGTCGACATCATAGTGTCGTCAATTAAAAACGACGCGTCGTGGAACAACACTGCTTCTAATATGCTCCATACAGTTCGTGGTGAACAAGTGAACTAGGAGCAGTAGTAATGGAACCGCTATCGCTTTTGCATGCCTATTTGTCCGGGAACTTATTCCAACTTCCCCCATTTTCTTCGACACCTTTGTCTCCCCTGTAGTGAATTCAAAAACTCCCTCATCGTTGTCAGTTCGTTGCCTATATGCTACATTTGAGTGGTGAGTTATAGTGGGGTGATTTATGAAAAGCTGAATATTACTGGCCCTTCGAGCCGGATAGGTACTTTTTGAGGATAAATATGCATCGTATCATGAGTATCTCATGAAATTGAAGAGCAGCTCTATAACAAATTTCCAAAGAACAGAATCACAAATAATAGTCCTTTTCCAAAATTGGAAGAGCTTTAAGCTAAATGACCAAACTATATTATATAGTGTCACTATCCGTATAGGGTTTTCTGAAGACCCATAGTTCAAATGGAAGTTTAACAGCGAAAACAGTGCTGACGGAAAATCTATTAGCGTGCAGAAGCTGTATATCAAACATGGTCCTTCGAACCGGATTCTGAACAAACTATAAAATTGCAGTGTCCTGCTTTTCTGAATTCCGCACTAATTCCGTGACGAGCTTTGTTATTCAGACGCTCACTATCTTCCACCAACTTCCGTGTCCTTCACGGTGTATGAGCGGTGCCACGCCCCTTTGTCCAATTTTGACCAATCTCCTTCAGTGCACTCCTGGGCTAATACCTAAGATTATCTGTAAATATGGGCTCAATAGAGTCGGTGGTTTTCAAGTTATACGTATCCGAACACATTTTAGAACTAAGACTAAGACATACCGACAGACACAAACATCTTCTTTCAGGATTTCAATTCAATAATCTCTAAAACCAAAACGCGAAGAAAGATAAAAGTAAAAACTACCTATACTAACGAGATACTTCATTATTCTGAATCTTAAATATGTAGTTACGGATTATACATATATAAGGATTTTATAAAAAAAAAAAAAAAAAGGATACGACTCACCAAATAATCAAGACTCCGCCGAAGGTAGGCCTGCCAAATAGCCTTGTTGAGACAGCTACTTAAAACAGATGGCTAAGTAAACTAATTAAAAGCTTGAAAAGTATCATGAGCACTCTTCACAATCGATTGGAGCCATCCATACCATCCATTATGGGCTTGCTCAATTACAGTGTGGTCGTAAAATAAAAAAGAGTAACGCCAAATATTCTGGTCATACCCAATTAAGGTCGCCAGAAATGGTCGATAAAACCTCGGTATGATAGTAGATGATCGGCGGATGAAGATGCGCGAACTTAAAGAGACTCCAAGCTCAGTGATTTCAGTTTTGCAAAAATATTTGGATATGAAAAAGTTATCCGCTAGATGGGTTCCACATTTCCTCACAATTGACAACAAACGCTATCGTTTAGATAAGGTATGATCGAGAACGGGGACCTGTTCTGGAGAATTAAAGCCCAAGAAAGCCACAGTGGGTCTGTCGGCGTACAAGGTCATCGCGATAATTTTTTTGGGAAGCGCATTGTCTCAATCACCTAGATTACCTTGAAAAGGGTATAAATATTCCCGGAAGCTTTTAGGCAGAGCTGTTGGATCGATTCGACGCCGATTTATAGCAAAAATGACCGAATTTGTCTATGAAAAAAAATGACAACGCCGACACGCAGTTGCAGTGGAAAAATTGCACGAATTAGGTTACGATTAGCGTCCTCGTACAGGATGTTTCCTATAGATTCAGCCCATTGCGACTATTTCCTCTTTCCAAACATGAAGAAATGGCTGGGCGATAGGACATTTGAGTCAAAGAAAAAAAAACCCTATTATGAGGGCATATCGAGAAATCGAGTTATGAAGAGGTCATCAAATAATCGATAAATTTTGGAGAAAGTGTATCGAGCTAAAAGGAGACTAGCTACGTTGAAAATAAAACGAATTTGCTACCGAAAAGAATGTTGGTTATTTCAATGTTCAGGGTCTTACTGACTGACCCTCAAGTAGTCAATAATTCTATTAACCTTGTTTATTTTTCAAGAGAATTTCTTAATGTTAATCAAATTATTTTTAAATGATCAGCAATTCCACTCGATTACATTGAGCCAGTTTTAGACTCCAAAATCTTTTCAAAATATCACTTGAATCTAAGCCCGAAATCATACTGAGCCTGTGGATAGTAATTTTGACACTGTCATCTATTTTAACAGGGCTTCGAACTACAACTATTCCTGGATCAAATTACTACAAGCCAGGCTTTCCTAAAATACCTATTGCAAAGACAAAAACCTCCAATGGAACCAAGGAAATAATATATTTTTAGCTCTCCTCAAATTCCATTTACAGCATGTACACACAGTACGTTGAATGCACCACTTCTATTCACGGTCTCACCCCCACACAATAAGGAGCTCTGCGAATGCACTCCAACTCCAACTCCTCCACTGTGTCATTCCCGCGCCGGCCGTTCAGTTTGCGATAAAAGGGTTGGGTCGTTGGTCTTTGATCGCTGGCAGGCAGCTATGGCTACTGCCTGTCGGCGGCGGCGGTGGCGCGGCGGTAGCGCTGCCCGCCGCGCATGGAAAATCCACTCCTTGAAGCAATTAATTTGTTATTTCCTTTCATTAAAATTCCATAACTCGCTTGGGCGATAAACTAAACAGTCGTCTACAGCGTTTGACAGTGCGGTGGCGCTGGCGGTAGCCATACACCACTGGACAGGCTGTTAACCCATCGGAATGCTGGTGGTGTGTTGTGCCTGTGCGCACTTATATGACCAAAGTATTGGGTTATACGCAAGTGGACTCGTACTAATAAGCCTGGCTCGCAGGAGACTGCGCTGGAAGCCGAAAAAAAAAATTGGACATGACAGCAAGGCTCCATAGTGCAGCTGCGACTGCGCTAGGAATGTGACCGATACGGTAAGTGCATATAGTTGCGGCCCGTTTGATTGTTATTAGAACGCGCGGGACTTTTTTTTGCGTTGTCCCTGTTTTTGTTGTATCTATCCCTCGGTTAATAAATTTAAACACCTTTTGACGTAAGCGCCAATTATCCACACCCGTGGCTGCACACCACGATGAGTAATGACAAAAAGGAGTAAAAAATTAAATTACCAAAAAAGGACGAAAGGGTTAGGTCTTGTATAATGCACGCGGGCATTAATTTTGACATGGCGCAGGCGTTTTTCTTCATCTACCACCGAATCATTTTACTCAAATGTCATTCGAAACTCTTTGTTCGCGGTCGCTTCGACTTCAATTAATTTGAATTACAGCCAAAAAATAAAAAAAAAAAAAAATACCAAAAAGGACCATATAAAATAAAATGCATTTACATGTGCACTTCAATTTAATGATTTGACGCGACATATGCGTTAGATGTGCAGTCCCACAAAAGGACGACAATGACGCGAAAAAAAAACACCAATTCAAGGATAAAATTTATATTTTTCAAAAGCAGAACAACAAAAAAACACGGATTCCGTGTAAAACAACAAAATTTTGATAATTTAGACGGCAATGAGGAGGATTGAAAAATTCGCTTTCTTTTTTAAAAGCCACCATCGAGCAGGGACAAAAGATCCTTTGTTGAGAATTATTACGTGTTTTTTTACAGGATCTCCTCTGTAGTTCAATCTTGAACAAGATTTCATTGAAAAAGAATTTTTTTTTTGTTTTATTTTTTTTTTTTGAAATTCAAATTTAACCCTTGCGCGCATTGTGCTGGTTCTGGTTGATGTGAATGCGTTTTGAGGGTATGTTTTGATGAAGGGATAAGTCTATGCATAGTTGATTCGTGTTTTTTTTTTCTTAAGTTTTTTACGCTATTGTCCTGGATGAGTATTTTTTTTTTGTTTATTAAATCCAAACTGTGGTTGTTTTCAACAAAACTACTGCTGCTGGGAGAGGGTGTGTGTGTGCGCGTTTTTTGTTTGACGGTTTAGCCCGTATTTTTTATATTTTTTATATATTGTGCATCAAAATGTCACGGCAAACCATTTGCCAGGATTCAATTGCTCGTGTGCGCATTTACATTTTCCTTCAATCATCCGACAGAGATGTAAAAATTAGATAGAGATTGAGTGGAATGAAATATGGTTAAGGACAGACAGGATTGGGACTTTTTTTTTGAAAATGTTAAACAGTTTTTTTTTTTGTAAAAAAAATTATAATATTAAATTAAAAAAAAAAATAGTTCTACGGGGTGAGACAAATCCCCAGTTAAAAGGTCATGACGTCTGTTTGACAAGGATGTTAACCTATGCCGGCATTGGAAACTTACACCTGGGTAATGGTGCTGAAATAATTGCATCTGTTTTAATATCACTAGGGATTTGATACTTCTAGCTCCAGTCTGTCTATAAAAACTGCCTCTGCGAATGTCATGCGATTAGATTGCTTCACATGGTGTCAAATGTTTGCCATGAAATTAAATGAAAAGCAATATTACAGTGTTTGGTGTTTGACATTTGACAAAAGCTGTTTCAAAAAATTTTGTGTCTAAGATGTTTGGAATGTTGACGAATGATTATAAAACTCCCATTAAGTCGAAAAGTCGAACGTGCTCTTCACAGAATATACGAGAATTGATCTGCAGAATGGTCCGAAATGTTCTGGAGATCGATAGTTTTGAAACCGTTCAACCGTAGAAGTTTCAATGATCCGTCTGCTGGATTTCGGGGGAACCTAGAACGACATCAAACGATGTGTATTCGCGGATTTGTAACACTTTCTGAAAGGCCCAGAATTTACCTATAGAAAATGGTTTTATATTCAGACCGGTTACCGTTTCGATCACAATTTTTCAAGTTCGACCGGAGGCATCGTTGTCGAATAATAAGATTTTCCTATCGAATGTGGGGTGCTCAAAATTTCCAAGAGAGAAGAAATCCTGTAGGAAGACTGAATGGATGATAGGCTCAGAACAGGAGAGAAGTTGGAGCCTTACAGGTCGCTGTTTAAGTCCTTTAATAGGTCTCTTAAGACAAATTTGGAGGGAAGCCAGCCTCTATACAGATCGAAGCAAAGGGACTGGCAGATGCTAACTCCGAAGTCAAAATTCCATTGGCTACAGAAAGTTGTTAAAGATCGAGTCGCTGAATGCAACCATAGGAAGTTGTTTATCGTCTTAAAAAGGCAAACCACTGTGAAAACGAGCCGTGTTTTGAGATGTTAATTTCAAATATATTTTAGTATAATTTGTTATCAATTCGAATTTAAATTGGATTTAAATTGAATTTAGTAAATTTTAAATTTCACTCCTGTAGTATTATAGGCTCACATGAATAATGAGCAACGAGTTGGGATTTTTAAAAGTTGCCGCGGTTCTTAATAGTTTTGACGAATTCGTGCAGTTTCTGCTATTGGTGAGTAATGGCTCGATAGAATTTAAATCAGATCGATCAAATGGGTGGGCCAAATACAAGTTTCTTTTTAAAAATGCAATAAAATGAACAAAATAAAATTTTTTCCATGTATTATGGCTTTATTAGTAAGAGCAAACATTCCCATTAATTACAGCACACAACGTCGTTCAAGTTGCTGCCTCGGCTGGCTTCATGGTCCAATGTCTCTGCGGATGCATTGGCTTCTCGACAATAACGTGCGGGTTTTCCGAGCACCAGAGATGCGGTAATTTTGTTTGTTAACGTATCCTCCGAGATGAAAATGCGCCTCTTCAGAAAAAATTCTTTTTCAAAAAACGCACTGGGCTACACAGCACTCACTTTGGAAATAAGATTTCAATATTTCCCGACGTTGTTCAAGCGTAAAACGACTCATTTCGTTCCGCGGAGGTATGATACTGACTTTCTGTCAAGATTTCGAGCGGGAAACAGCTGTCAGTGTCAAAATAACCTATGAGGAAACCACTAGATGGCCCACTCTTTAGAAGAGAAAATAAAAAAAACTATTACGATGGAATTTATTGCAATTTAGGTAAGTCTTTGAGCTGTTGGTTTTTTTTAAAGCACAACTCGATTGAGGAGACAAATTCAACAGTAATCGTTGGAGAACCGGACTAATTGCTGAAGAATTGCCTCGAAGAAACACACTAAAACCCGGTTCAAAAACCGAATGATACCTTCGCCGCATCCAAACGGCAAAACCTTTAGGCAACTACTGGAAATTCACAAATCAGACAACCATATCGGTTCACTTTCGAAAAAAAACTTTGTGTCTGATGGCATTTGGCAACTAATGAAGGTAACAGATATGCTATTGGATTCTTTGTTATCCACAAGTCACCAATATCCAGCTCTGCAACAAGTTCGGGAACAAGAGCTCGTCCAATTGGTATTCCTTAATTTCTGACCAACAACAATTGGTTATCGTACTTCTGGAGCAATCTCAATTGATTTTACAACATTATTGCTTTATTTATTTTCGAAGAACGCCGGTTTAAAAACCGCACAAAACAGCCGAAGATCAACACAAGGCTCAGTTATGGCATGGCCATCAATTAAGATACCTACCAACCAATCTCATCAACTTTCTCCACAAACTTTAACCAGCTTGGGCTCGCAGAGTGTAAAAGGCAGAGACTCTTCAGGAATCAGGAACCCGTTTATACATCAAGATCAACCGATCCTTCAATCGGCGTAAAGGCCTTCATTATAAGGTCCTCTTGAAGTGGTCAATAACTGCAGTATTGTCCGGATACCGCATCAGCATCTAATGGGTGCTTTTCTTGTATCTGACCTGCTGCAGAAGGAGATAAGAGAAGTCTGCAATAACATGTGACTTCTCTTATCTCCTTCTGCAGCAGGTCAGATAACCAAAATCCGGTGCATGTTCGGAAGAGTTGAATCAATTTGGTCGGGATCCCGAATTATACCTTTCTGGCGATGAATGATATCTGGTGCGACCATGAAGTCAATGAAAAGGTCTCGATTTGAAATTCGTGAGTCTTTTTCAGTATTTGTCTGAATGCAAAAATTTGGTCTTTCTTGGATCCACCGAACAGTTAAACATACTGCGTACATCCCAATCAGTATTTTGACAAACGACATCGTCCCTATCAAAGATTCTGCTGAACCCCCATCACTCTTGACCTGAAACTTCGCCCAGTCAGCGAAAAAATAATGTGTCCAATTGTATATAGACTCATCTAAATTATGATGATGATGATGATGTATGAAGCTGCACATCGACATCGAACTTATGAAGAAAACACAGATATACCGTTTACCTTTGGGTTGGCATATGAGACAGACTTAATCGGTAAACATACATTTTCCGGACTCCATAAGAATATCCAAATTATATATCTAAAGAGACAGACATTTATCTTCGATGGGCGTGCGCACAATCAAATGTATATATATAGGGCGATCCAAATCAACTTTCTCTACGCAGCTGGATAAATCTATACCATTCGCTAAGAATAGGGCAGCCTGATGAGGCACATTGGTGCGGTCGCATCATTGAACCCTCTCCAACTTTATCAATTAGGCGACCTGTCTGTCTATTAATTCAGAAGAACGAATTTAGTATTCTAATTAGTTTACATTTTACTTGGCGAAACACAAACACTGCCATCAGTGGTTTGATTAATGAATATTTATAACAGTGAAACAAACAGATAATTGTGCATCATTTCCGCGCTTCTTTTCAGCTTCATTATAGAAGTCTATCTATAACAGCTATACATACCTACATAATTAAATCAATTAAAACTTAATTAAGCCATTAGCTGTGTAAAAGATAAACTTGTGTAAACTATACTGAAGTGTGGCTGGCTATCTAATGGGAGCGAAAAGCGACGCTGTCAACATTAAGACCACAATTTATATCTGAATCGGAATTGTTTCACTGAGAGGAATTAGTATAGTTGATTGTTGATATGTATTATAGTACTATATCGCCCACTGTCACTGTGTCATTACAGCATTTTAATAAAGAGTTTTCCAATGCGGACGGCTAGAATTTGACAGTTCATTGCCTCCATGTTATTTTATCTGTTGTCAATTTTTTTTTTTTCAGGCACTAAAGACATATCACTATGGAAAGTTACAATAAGTTTAGACAGCGCTATGGCTTTGTTGACTGTGTTCTGGATCAGTTGGAAACCAAGTCCGATTTCAGAATAAAGAAAAATGTAGCTTCAACGACGAGGCTGATTTTTTGATGAATGGGTGCGAAATTATCCGACTTGGGACGATGGCAATCAACACGAGGTCCTTGAAGTGCCAATGCATCCGCAGAAAGTTACATTTTGATGTGGATTGTGGACTGGCGGCAGCATCGGTCTGTATTTCATCCAAAAGGACGATGGCATTGTCATCGGCATCACCATTAACAGAGATCACTACAGATATATGATAGTAATCAATTTCTTTTGACTCAAAATGGATGATATGGATGTGAACGAAGTGTGGTTCGAACAGGACGGTGCTACATGGCCACTGATATCGTGCGATTGACCAAGTTGGACTTCCTTTCTGGAGTTTTCTTAAGTCTCTAGTCTATGCCAGTAAGCCGCAAATGACAAGTGTGGTCAAAGTCAACATAGCTCGTGCGATGCACCGCTCAAATTGAGCCTGATCTATATGCACCACAAATTCATCGACAAGTGTATCTTTGTAATGCGCGTCTCCATGCGAAGTCACGGCTGTAATTTGGACGATGTCATATTCCACACATATTGTCATTGATAGAACCTTTAAAATGAAATTGAAATTTCGTTAATATCTCACACGCAACTTGTTTTATTTAATTTAAAATTCTATTGGAAAACTACCTAGAAGCTGACGGCAAACTTCTTCTCTACAAGCATTAGATACCTTTTCGATCATAACGTGGTGCAATCCTATCTGGTAGGTACATCGTCAGTCCCACCTATAGTATATGAAGAAGATTGACATTTTCGAGTTGAAAGCACTTCGTCACACCACCCGCTACTACAGAAGTTCTATATGAACCTGCTAACATAATCCCCTTAGTACTTTCTTTTTAATAAAATAGTGCGCAAAATCTTATCCCATTCCAATCCTTTGATTTCTTTGAAGACTTTCATTTCAGAGACATGATTACTATCCCTATGATTACTATCCTATAGGTAAATCTTAGACTTAAAAAAAAAAAAAATATTGTAAAAAATATTGCAGTAAAGTACTAGCTGTAGGTACCTCACGTATTTTCCCGTGCCCAGAAATTGTATTGCTTAAATATTTTGTTCTTTTCTATAAGGACATCAATGTTCCAAATTTAAGACTCAAGCTCCGATACGAGTGTCGGTCTAGATATAAGGTAGTTTGAAGCATTATTTATGTTTTTAGCGTTCCATTGGGAAGTGCCACGCCCCCTTACTCGATCCTATTCCATACTTTCATCATCATCATCATCATTTTCAAATGGTCCGCTTGTCCATTAAGTGGGTCGCGGGTGTAGGTTGCTCAAGTGGACCCTCCATAGCTCTCGATCCTCCGCCATCGACTCCAAATCATCAAGGGCAATCCCCATACGGGTAGAGGAGAGATTATGGACTTGATCTAACCATCTCATGCTAGGTCTATCTAAAGGACGCCTGCCTGATGGTACGGATTCCATAGCACGTCGTGGAATCCTGGTCGGGGACATGCGTTTAACATGACCAAACCACCGAAGCATGGACCGCTCCGTCCGGAGAAGTAGCTGCTCGACATTCAGTTCCTCACGTATTCTGGTATTTCTAATGCGATCTCTACGGGTCACACCAGCAATACAACGGAGAAATCTCATTTCGGCAGCTTGTATTCGCGATCTTATTCTTTCGGTCATTACCCAAACCTCATGACCATAGGTAAGAGTTGGAACAAACACCGAATTAAAGACTGACAACTTAGCTTTGACACCAAGTTCAGTCCTCCTAATAACAGATAGGTACTTTATAAAATGTTTTTAATTAAAAAAAGAAAACGTCTATTTGCCAAATTTCAAGGCTAGCTGCTATAAATGTCGAAATATGTATGGTGTAATTTTGAGATTTGGGCATTCCGAGCCATCTATTGGAAAACTTGAAAACTGAAGAGTTACGTGGACTTCATAGCAAATATAGTCCAGTCATTTTAGCGTTTAACCTCGGAATGAGAGATAATAAGCTGAATTTTTGTTTATACCTTAATTTTGGTGTTCTAAATGTTCTCTCAAAAGTCTCATAAAATCTCGTGTCTGCGTCGTTATTTCAAAAACAGATTTTATGAGACTTTTGAGATAACATTTAGAACACCAAAATTAAGGTATATACAAAAATTCAGCTTATTATCTCTCATTCCGAGATTTACCCCTTTTCTATGCTAAAATGACTGGACTAATAATATTATTGTGTACGTGTATGTGTACGTTTCAGGTCAATTGACGGTCTACTTTTCGAAGTGTCCGCAATAAGAGGCGATTGCAATGTTTTTTTTTTTTCGTGTATGGGGATTGGGCAGGTGTCACGCCAATTTTAACCAAATTTCACATGAACACTTCCTTAGATTGTCTGAAAATTTGAGCTCAATCGGATCGGTAGTTTTTGAGTTTTGCCTGCACAAACATACGCAAGCTGAATTTGTATGTTTAAAGAAGATAAAGTAAACCCTTCGTATCCGTTAATAGGCTTTTGACTCGAGAACCACTCTTATCCAATTTACATGTTTTTGTAAAATTTATAAATACGTTCCCTGCTCACGTTCTAGAATGTTGTGCTACAGTGCGAATATATACATTTGTGCCAAGTGGTAGGATCATCATCATTATAAAATTCATAATTAAAATGTGATTACACAACTCAATAAGGGCTTATCGGATTTAAAAACAAAACAAACAGTTTTAAGTAGATTCGTCCTTGACTCATTTCAGCTATTAATCATCCCTCTGCTCCATCGAGAAGCTGAGCTATATAGGAAAATCTCTCAAACATCAGGTTTACTATCATCAAATTCAAAAATATGAATAACGATTGTTACTGTAGTCCTGCTTTGGGGTGGTTGGCACACATCGAAAGCGCCTACACGCAAACATACTTTGTGTATTATTTTCTTTATATTGCAGTAGAATGAGAGAAAATATATTTAGCCGTTCAAAACAAATGCGTAGATTCGGAATGAGGGGGAGACATTGGTTCTTCATTTCACAAGGAAAGTGATTATTAACTTTTATGCGGTAAGAAAAATTGACGAATGTGGTTGCTTAAGAAATGAAATTGATTCCGTGTAATATATCCAACTAATTATAATAGTTTGCAATTCAAAATATCAAAAGTCCTACCATGTGTAGGTACCTAAACTTGTCAAGATTTTTCCTCCAAGTTGCCATATTTTGTCACGTTTTTTCCATTGCATGCATAAATGTCTACCTATTGTCTACCCCATCCGCATATTTTTCCATTCTTTGGTAGGTACCTATACCGCAAGAGTGTGGACAGTCATAAAACACTTTTCAATTAACCGGGTTAATAGAATAACATTTTATGCCTCAAGACACATAAATCCCCTAGTTGTTCTCCTCGCACCCAAATTGAAAAAAAAAAACAAACCGTCAGTCGTGGAAAAATCATAATTTTTCTATTTCCATCATTCACACACACACAAACAGCCTACATGACGTTTATTAATTTCTTTTTTTGGGTTGAGGAAAATTGATTAATGTACACACCCACCGAACCTGGGGATAGAAATAAACGGTTCACCTCCAATGAACCAGAGTGCCACAGAATGGTTCAATAAATTGAAATGAAAAATATCTTTTGCAACAATCCGTATCCAGGTGGGCTCCATCTATGGCAAATCAAATCAAAATAATAATAAAATCCAACCACTTGGTGATAACTCAAAGCCGGAGCAGTAATCCTAATAAAGGTGTCCAAAGTAACAACTGCACGAGAGATCTTGTCGGCGGCGTGTTGGCGTTGTTCGCTTAATTCTCAAACGGTGTCCACCTATATCCCCTGCATCTGCATCATGAGGCGCGATTGGCAGCATTTACAGAAAATTTGTTTATAACCTTTTTAGTTCTGTGGGCTGTAAGTTTTCTAACGGGTGATTTACGCAATTACCATCAGGCATTTGAAAAATGATCGTCGCAAATTAAATGGACATTAGGTCGGATATAAGCTTGGCTGGTGACGTTGGACATGACGATGATAGAAATTGCGATATTGGCATTCTGCGCAGCCGTGATCGTTGCTTGATGACGTTCCAATTTTCTGGCACGATTTCGCACTTTTCAATCAGGCTAACAAACTAGTTTCGGTGGGCAGCAGATGATTTCAATCGGTTTGGTGATCTTTAAGATGTTTATGCAATTTGTCGAAATCCTATCAGTTGACATTTGGAGTATAAACAAGCAGATGGTGGTCTGGGACTTTTTTTTATATATAGGTATGCAAAGACGATGCAGCCTTTAAACCTCTGCGATTCAGGCATTACCTCTTATCGGGACTATGTTATCTGGCATTCGCTTGTTTGCGTACAAAATTTCGAGCGTCGAAAATTTCAAGATGTTTACCAATTCCGCCTGAGGCCCATTTTTGAGTTTGATCACAATGTCAGGGGTATGTAAAGCTTCATTCTACTCCGACTCACTTCAAGATGGGTGCTTTTTTTTTTTTTGGATGCGCCAATGGATATGGTAATCTTCTAAAGATGCGGTAGCCCGTGCTACCAACATGCACGATTCGCAAACCCGAATAATCGATGCCGGGAGTGCACCTAAACGTACTAATCCACACCCCACACACTTCAACTACTCTCCCCGCGGGACTGCCGTTAGGTATTACTTCGCGGGGTTGGTTAGCATTCAAGCTATTCGTGTTGTGTCACCTGCTTCTGGTGTTTCTATGGCCTCTGAGGCTTCTCCTGTGGCTTTTCTTAGCCTTTCTATTCTCCGTAGCTCGTTTTGTACGATGGATATAAAATTGCATAATTCCGCCCAATTCTCTTCAGACTGCAACATGTGGTCGATGATTAGTGACGGACTGGGCAAAGTATTTCTCCATCTATGAAGCGTGGGCAATAAAATACTGCGTGCTCTGTGTCTTTATCTTCATTTACGCATTCGGGGCAAGATGGTGAGCTGTCGTGCCCAAAACGGTGCAGATACTTCCGATAGCCACCGTGGCCTGACAGGAACTGTGTAAGGTTGTAGTTACAGTCTCCATGGTTACGTTCTACCCATTCCTGGATTGACGGTATAAGTTTGTATGTCCATCTGCCTTTCAATGTGCTATTCCAGCGAGCTTGCGACATAGCTATTGACGCAGCCTTTTCTTCAGTTTTAATCCTCTTGATTTCACTGGCATCGTATTGGTTTAAGACTCTTTTGTTATATATCCTTAACATTTCGTCTGCAAGAATGTCGACGGGAACCATTCCATCTATAACAAAGGCGGCCTCGTCCGATATGGTTCGGAAGCCGCTGATTGTCCTTAGCGCGCAGAGCCTGTATGTTGACAATAGTCTCCTTTTGGTCTCCTTCGTCCTCAGTTCCTGCTCCCAGACTGGAGCTGCATAAAACAGGACAGATGTAACAACTCTGGAAAGTAGGATCCTTCTTGCGTATCCAGGTCCACCAATGTTAGGCATTATGCGCGAGAGAGCTCCCTGCATTTGCGATGCTTTCTTGGTTAAATATAGTCCACGTGTGTTTTAAACCGCAATCTATTGTCCAGCATTACTCCAAGGTATTTAACAGCTTCTTTGGACCTGATTATTTGGTTACCAACCTGGAAGTTGGCAAACTCTACAGTTTTTCGGCTGGTTATGAGGACAGCTTCTGTTTTATGATCAGCTAGTTCCAGGCTGGCGGTTGCTAGCCACTCCTTTATCCGGACAATTGCTTCGTTTGTAACGGATTCAACTGTACGAATCTGTTTACCTACTGTCACAACGGCAATGTCGTCGGCGAATCCAATTATCGTCACTCCCTCAGGCAGCGCCAATCGTAAGACTCCGTCGTACATGATGTTCCACAATAACGGCCCTAAGACCGATCCCTGTGGAACTCCGGCAGTGACGTTGTAGTATCTTTCTCATCTGTATTATATCTCAGCTTTCTGTTGCTGAAGTAGTAGCTCGTCACTATACGTAGCAAGTAGTACGGTGTATCCATTCTAGCGAGGGATCTTCTAATGAAAGACCAGTTCGCTGAGTTAAAAGCATTTTTAACGTCCAAAGTTACTACTGCACAGTACTCCTTTGTCCCATAGAGCCATCTTTCCCCTTCGATGGCGCCTTTTGCAATATCAATTACTGCTTTTATGGCATCAACAGTGGATCTCATTTTCCGAAAACCAAATTGGTAGTCTGAAAGGGCACCTTTTCATCTGCTACTGCGAGTAATCTATTGTAGATTATCTTCTCGAGGATCTTTCCCATGGTGTCCAATAGGCATATTGGGCGATAGGACGATGGTTCTGCTGGAGGCTTCTTTCCTTTTGGTAGCAGGACCAAATGTTGGATTTTCCACTTTTCGGGAAACGTTCCTTCTTCGAGGCACTTCTGCATTGTCATCATAAAGAAGTCTGGTCTATTTTTTTATAGCAGCTTGATGGGTGCTGGTCTGCGACAAATGCGAAATGATGTTTTTGCGATATGATTACAAAGTGAAATGAAAGATTGCCTAACAAAATTTGCGATTTGATGAAATGCGAAATAATTAAAAAGCAAGACAACAAATTGCGAAATGATTATGGCGAAATGATAAATTGCCAAAAATATTCCGCGAGTTGACCCCTACCCCTTCAAGATTCTTGGCGACTTTAGTGCCGGAATCGGAGTGGAGCCTACACGACAAGACTTCCGGAAAACAAACTCAGGCTAATCGAGCAGGGGCGAAACGTCTTTATTTTCAACACAAAATGTGCACACCTCAATGTACACAGGGGCTTGGCAGTCTCCAGATTGTGTATATGTAGCCAAAAACTGCGAGAGCTTCTTCCGAACGAGCTAAACGAGCCAACAAAAAGAAAACATTTTATAAGGAAAAAAAGGGCAGGATATGCGGGCTTGGAATCTTTTGAGAAATGCAAAAATAACCTTCAAGTAGAATTTGTAATTTTCCGGGTGTTGAATTTTAGAGCCCCCCATCAGCAGTCAGTCATCACTAACTGCTAGGCCACTAAACTCATAGTTATGCTGTTAACACCAAATCCTACATCAAGAATCTGAACAATATACAGAAACCAAGACATGACTTTAAAGTTTGTACACGAGTACCTGATAGCCAAAGCAAGCTCTCTTCCGAAAATAGTTATGCCATGTCATGATATACACTATGATAGCTCAAGGACATCAGAGAATGGAACGGGAGCAGGAGGATTCTCAGAAAAACTAAGTAGCAACTAGCTTCTTGGACAAGTTGTTATGGACGGTAACGAGAAAGCAGACAAGTCATGACAGACAGGCCTGGAAATGGGTATGCTATTATCTGAGAGACAAGTATAACTTAATACAGCTTATACAGAGCTTCATTCACAATGTAACAGGAACAAAGAAACAACGCTTATGGTTTTGTCAGTATCTGCAGCTTGTGACCCGCAATTGATGCTAACAGTTCAAAGATCCTAATATCCTATGATAGAAACCGGCTGCTCGTCGGTGTAATAACTAGACACAGACACAGCATCATTAGAAACATGTCAACAAGTCTAGGCATCATTACAAATAATGACTTCTGCAGAAGCTACCGGATCGAAAAGCAAATGTGGGGACATCTGTTATACTTATGAGGCCGAGGTTTTGCTCATCGGATCCAGGATTTGCCCAAAAAAACACCAAACTTTGGTTAAGAAGTACTCTTTATTTCAGTAACCAACTTATCAACTAACGTCTTGTGATTAACTTAGCAATGATTAAATTATTAAGTTGAGGCTAACGTTCAGTGTACAGTATGCGGCTCAACGAAAAGCGTGGCGCCGTAATTCAGAATGCGGCCCAACGGAAAAGCATGGCCCCGTACTACAGGCAGCGGCCCAGCGGCAACCATGTCTTCGTGGCCGTACTACAGGAAGCGGCCCAACGACAAGCTTGGCTCCGATATGCGGCCAACGTGGCTCCCTACTACAGGAAACGGCTCACCGACAAGCGTGGCTCCGATATGCGGCCCAGCGACAAGCATGGTTCCGTATGCGGCCCAGCGGCAAGCGTGACTCCGTACTACAATATGCGGCCCAGCGAAAAACGTGACTCCGATATAAAGCAGGACAGCCAAAAGTGCTGACACTGCTGTTTCAAGGCCAGCTCCCCAAAGTAAACTTAGGCACCAACAATTTAGAACACTGACCGAAGTCAATTTCTATATACGGGAGCCTTATCTGGTACACGAGATTGGTACGATCAACAAGTAGACAAGTCTCCCCGAATGACAATTTCATTCAGGTACTCATGCAATTCCGTCCACTTAGTCAGTGTGACTTATAAGTGACGAATGAATATCTCTTATGTCACATAAAAGTGTAATGAATGGGGACGTTTCGTTACTAACCAGACCTCCAAGACTTCAGCTTCTCTTGCACGGTATTTCAATAGCTTGGACGATCTAGCAAAGATACTCCTACCAAATTAAAATGTCTATACCCAATAAAATTGAAAAAAGAAACCCAACCAAACTTGAAATGACCTCCTTCTTTCGGGAGAGTGTAAGCTATAATATTTCAACTGATCTTCTTGATGCTGGCCGATAGATGTTAGTTTTGCACTTACATTTTTATAAGTTCTAGTTTATTGGCAAAATGTCTCCCCAAAGGGACTTCCAGAGTTTGCTTGTCCAGTAGCCAAATGAGTTCTGGAAAAGTGGTGTCCAATCCGCGTTCCCTCCCGTGCTACTATTGTACTCATTTGCTCAATTTGAGTACATTTTTATGAACTGAGTTGAGTACGGATACTACTTTCAAGCCGTCGCGTACTACTATTTCATAACATTATGTATAAAGTATAAACATAATTCATTTTTATTTTTTTCGAAATACCTACATAACATTTTTGGTTCCTAAACCTGACACTTGGGGAGTACTTAATTACCTACTTATAAGGACCTTTTTACTTTCCTATACAATTTTAGTATGAACTGTCAGTTTCATAGATTATAAAGTGCCCAATTATAACACAAAATCACAAAACGTTTTGTAAGAGAACAAAAATTGACTTTATATAGTGAGAGATTTGTTTTCTTTAAAAATTGTTGAAATGTGCATAATACAATAATAGTACGAATAAGAACAATGGACATTATGGTGCAATTAAAACTCTAAGCTACGTAATTCTAATGTTATTATGTAGGTACCTACCCACTTTTTTTTAAAAAGAAGATGGGTAACTTACTCAATAAATATTATTTACTAATGGAGCTAGAATGGTCAAGCACTGACGCACTGAGTAGAGTAAACTCCGTTACATAAAACTTTCAGGAATAGCTAATGAGGATTTCTTCGATTTTCAACTATTTACTTGAAACGAAGTTGACTCTGTATACACTGGAACTAAGTCAAAGCTTCAGCAAAGTCCAAGAATTGACTGGTGAATCCGCCCACTGCCTTTTTGATGTATTTTCATACTATTGGGGAGGTAACTTCTATGTTTGCGCAATTTTTGCAATGATTTTCGTATTTTGCACTTTTTCAACAATTTTTAAAGAAAACTGTGAAAAATGGTTTCGTTTTCATACAAATTTATTTGATGTTTAAGAAATCAGATATATTTCGCTATGCGAAACAACATACATATTGATATGAAATAAAGGAAAACTAACTTCGTCTTTATTAATTTGTGCATTTGTAAAAGTAAGAAAACAATATTTATATTAGGAAATTAAAGTCGAATTTTCTAGAAATGAATGTTAAGAAAATACCATATAGTCACATTGGTCGGAATTATAGCTTTTTGAACAACGTCCCTAATACATTATTAGTCTTAAAAGTTATTGTTTGAATATACGAATTCTAACAGCTGGGCAAAAACAGCTAAGTTTATTTATGATATTTTTTAACTAAAAAATGTAGTCTCAAAAACAATAAAACTACAACTAAGCAATTTATAGAAAAACAAATCATACCATAAAAAAAATAAATTTACATCGCCACACCACATTTAGGCACTATTTTTATCAAATTTGTCTGTCAAAATCAGCATGGTCACACGGTGTTATTACGTCAATAGATTACTGATTGCGGAAATTGATAGAAATTCTAATTTTGACAACTTTTATACTTATAACTGGAAAGTACACTTTAGTTTAGGTGCATTGTGAGATGTACTACCTTGGGAGCCATTTGAGTACTATTTTCTACCGAGATGAGAACTCTGCCCAACCAAAAGGGAGGGAACGCTGTGTCCAATTGGCTTTTCAATAAAATAATCAATAGCAGTTGAAGATTTTTTTCTTTTCATTAATATTTCACCCATAAAAACAGTTAAATATTTTCAGTCAGTCTATAGGCTAAAGCTACAAGTACGATCTACGAAGCGGTTTGACGTGGGACTTCGTGTTAATAAATTATTTCCCGCTACTGTTAGGGTAATCACAAAAATGTAAACCCTCTTTAATTAATAGTGTGAAAAACACGAATTAGAAACGGCCTTCTTTATCTTTATAAAAGCATATATCACTGATATATTGTATACCCACTACCCCGCCAACTAATCACCCTTAGCAATGATTTACTGACCAACTCCCACGACCACAAATATAACCCTTTCAACGACCCCCTATACACTAATCACTTCCAAAGACTTCCTGGGTATACAGTTTCGAAAGCGAATTAACCGTAAAAATGAAACATTCTCCTCTTAATCACGAACGCTTAATAATTCTTAATTATTTATATGATTTCCTAAGTTATTCCAGCAATTAGAAATCTACATTTGCATACTTGGTAGCACAGCCACCGTAGCATCCAGTGCATCTCTTATCGGGTCCACAACAAAATACCAAAGGCCAAAAGACTCATTAACCGGATGGTCTATCATAAAGTACCCTGCCTTAGCTAATGCTCTCTTATCAATTAATTTATGTCCCGAAACCATTAGGCGAACATTGAGTCCAATTAGAGCTTTGGTTGGCTGTTGATATATAGAATTCTTGAAAAATGCATTCACAATGCATCGCTAATTCAGAAACAAATTTTAATTAAAGATAAGATTAGGTATACAGTGGTGAAAGCCGGGGGCCATCTGTATAGGTGACCAGACCATATAACAGAAATCACTTTCCGAGGTGTGGATAGACAAATCGACATTTGTAGCGATGATCTCTGGTCAACTAAGTATGGCGGGTCTTATAAAAAATCATTTTTTAATTGAGAGATTGTTGACATCATAAAAATATTGTTGGTGGTGCTGTCCAGTGCAGACGTGTCATTAAATGGAAATGGTTCGATGGGCGATACAATTTACTACATTATACAAAGCATTGTAGACTCAAGGTTCAAGGAGCAGTTCAGGAAACCGGGCACATCTGAAGATTCTGGCGATGGGTGCAGGGAAATCGGAGAACATGACGTGCTGGGATCTTGTGGAGGGCATTGATCCATAAGAGATTGATCCATAAAAAATTTGGGCAAGTACCAACTATCAGATGTGATGAGGAAATACCTTCACTGGAGCCAGCTATCATCCTTAGATTCTTAAAGAAACTGGATTAGAGAGAGAGAGCTATAGCACGGGCTTCTTCCTCTAAGGCGTAGAAAGAGTGCAAGGCCTTCAAAATAAATTCCAATAGGCCTTCAAAGTGTAGATCAGCAAGGGGTACAGTAGAACAAGAGGTCGCCGCTGTACCACAGTACACATATTAAAGGTAATATATTGCGCATCTCCAATATGGCGGACTATGTGCCCCTGACAATAAACGTATAGAAATAATATGCGCGCGCATGAATTTTCATGGCTGACAATGTGACCCCATTCGTATCTGTATGGAAAAGCATGCCTTTTTGACAGATGCGCAGAACGAAACGAAAATGAGTGCTCGGAAGATATTACCTTTAATATGTGTAGGTATTGTGCCGCTATACAACATAACCTCAAAATAATAATAAGCGCGTTTTTTGTTGGAATCCTCATGCTATATAGGATTCGTTAGCCCGGATAATCATCGGGGCTTACGCCTTAGCCCATATAAAAATTGTGCTACTAATCTACGATTGCTTTAAATGTTATCGAAAGTGCTATCGCTTGTGTCAAAATGACATCAATTTGACAACCATAATAGAAAAAAAAATGCCCCGAAGAAGCCAAGTGAGCGAACAAACGGCTTTGTCTATATGTTCATTAACTTTGAGCTCCTAGATTAGTTGGATCTTTTACGGGCGTAAGCCCAAGTTCCGATGCAAAATTCGCCAAGTTGGAATCTGCAAAAGGCTGATTGAAACCCCTTATTTAATTTTGAGTGCCAAGCAAGTATACGAGAGCCACGAGGATAGGGCCACGACCGACGCACGCCCCAGGGAAGAGCTAAGCAATTAGTCTGAAATAAACCGACTGTCGCATCGACACACTATAGCGCCAACTCAATAAGGGGCATCAAAGCCATCCAGACCTAGGCGATATAGGCGCGTTTTTTTTTTTGCAATCCTATATGGGCTTAGCAAGTTTTCCATACAAATCGTTAGCCCGGATAATCATCAGGGCTTATGCCTTAGCCCAGATAAAAACTGTGCTACCAATCAACGATTGCTTTAAATGTTATCGAAATTGCTATCGAAAGTGCTATCGATTGTGTCATAAATGACGTTAATTTGACAACCAAAATGAATAGGGGATACTTGAACATGAGCCATTTAAACATTGCTAATAAGACAACATTTAAAAAATATTTAAAAGTACATATCTATTAACCAAAATTTAAACTTGGTAATACCGTCTTCTTTAGGCGTTAACGACTTTCGGATATCCTTTCGCCTGGAAGCAGCCGCATGAGGCGGTTTTTCTGCTTAAATTGCATATATTAATTTTCTATTTGTAAGGATCATTCACATGGGAGCGAAGGAACGAATTGATGAAATGCGAACAAACTAGTACTTTTATGCATTTATAAACAGAAAATTACACATTTTATTATTCCAAGAGGAGGATAATTAATTATCCCATCAAAATGTATTAAGAAAACGAGTTTATAAACAGTTTAAATAACGAAATTTCGAATTCAAAACTTTTTGCCGCGAACGAATACACCCTTGGCGCGAATTGTCAAATTGTATTCACAATCCACAACATTTAATTCGCGTTCCACAAACTAGCGAATAAAATATTCTTTCGAACTTAACCTCAAACTAGACATTTGTGAAATTCGCGAACTGTTGCGACCTAGAAAAGTGTTCATGTGGACGGATTGTCAAAACTTGCGAATACTCGTTCGCTCGTAGGTAGTTTGTCGCTCTCATGTGAATGGTCCTTAAAAGTGTAAACATTTTATTGTGAGTTTGTCTTTTTGTTTTAAATAGGTCTGTAAGTGGCATTGAATTAAAAGATAAGCTCCTACCACCAATCAACGCTCCGGGAACATCGAGAACACCGAAATTCCTGAACAGCTAACTCATTTTTGTTTTTATAAAGTTTCTTCAGTCATTTTTGTAAAATATTTTGTAATTTGTGAATTTCAGTTTGCTTCTGTTGTCGTTTTTGTTTTTTTTTTTTTTTTATTGAAAAAAATTAAGTTAATTTATTTTATTAAAAATTACAAAGCTTGTAGTAGCTTATTAGCTGCCAATTACAAATACTGCCGTGCAAACCAAGGTGCCCCAGTCTCCCCTAAAAAAAAGAAAAACAAGGTTAGGTTAGGTTAACTGGTTGACAGAGCAGGGTATGTTCTGCTGTGCCGCACTTAGGTCCTTGTGGACCCATTGTGATGCCCTTTTATATGGGGGTTAACCGGTGATGTTGGAGTGGTTAGCCTCATGTCCCTTCTTGTAGTGATTATCCGACGCTGTCCAGATATCCTGATATCCCGCCTTTACATCATCCAAAATCGTCAAATCATGCGATAAATGAAAAATTCCGTCGAAAAAAAATCCAATTTTTCGGGTTTTTCCAGAATTTTCCAATTTTTTTCACTAAGAATTTTCTAACTTACTATTCGAAAATCCATTCCGGAACAATTGCACACAAAATTCCATACAAGAAATCAATTTTCGATTTTTCCAATTTCCCGACTTTTCCGGAGGGTTTTCCCAATATTTTCTTTATGAAGAACCTTCTCTTTACAATTATGAACAATTGAAAAAAAAAACTTGAGCCAAATCGGCCCAGGCGTTCTCTATTTCCGATTTTGTTCAATTTCCCGACTGTAGTGTATAGTGATAGTGACCTATGCTTAGAATAGAACATGATCACACAAGTCAATTATCTACGTGCCAAAAAGTAACATCTGTTGTCTCTATATAAATATAAAAGAGCTTGATCCGCATTTCTGGAGTCAGTCGATTCTGAGATGTGGAATTGAGCACATCTAGTTGCTGCGGTCATTACATTGGCGACGAGGATAAAATCAGTGAGTATACATAGTGAAGCAAAACAAAACAGACGAGACGAGACGAGACGAGACGAGACGAGACACCAAAAATCAATAACTTTTTATTTTACTCGCACCGTGTCTGACACCAAAATCGGTGTGCGCACCAGCCCACACACAGTACACATTTCCGTACACAGACACCGGTGCAGACACAAGTGTAGTGTCTATGGGCCGCTTTAAATGGCGAGCCGGAAGTAGCCTTCAATTGCGAAAAGAGAAGCATTCAATTGCTGTAAGATACACTCCCATGCACTTGAATAGGGACAAGATTTATTGTTTCTCTTTTGCGGTTTTTCAATAAAACATCATATTCAAGTGCTGCAAAAAAAGTTAACTTTTTTGTGCATAGTCAACGAAAAACAAAAATAACATACATACAAAATGTATAACTGTAGAATTGTGAAAATTTAGTTTCACTGCTAAAAGTTGCCTATTACTATGTACTAAATAAAAGCATAAAGAAAATACCGATATTTAGGAATGAGGCAAAGAAACACAACATGAAATGATTAAAAAATCTTGTCCCTATTCATGTGCATGGGAGTGTATAAGCATTACATACCTAAACGAGTAAATTTGTAAATTAAGAGAAGGTTTCGAAAAGGTTTAAATAAATTTCGACCTGGAAAGTTTTAGTAAGCGGAAAAAGTGGAAAATTGCCACCACTAATGCGAATTGTCACTGTCGGCGAATTCTAAAATATAAGAATGTAACAGCTTTCACTACTTATTATTGGTTATTAACAGCTTTGCCGAACATTTCAATATTCAACCAGTCAACCTATTAAATTATGTAATATGTAATCCACTAATCAAAAATCCTACATTTTTATGCGCTATAAACTTAACATTACCAGCGCTAGCGCAGACAAAAGACGGAAGTTACTTTTTATGGGTCGCACACGCACTATAAAACCGCGCACCGCACACCACAGATTCGACTGCGAGTACAAATCAGCAGGCCAGCGAAAGGTGGAGTCGTAAATCGACTTCCCTCTTTCGGTTTTTATTGACTTTTAAATTGTATCCTCAGTGATGGTCGTGATGCGATGTAACCAAACCTTGGCTGATGTGCCGCGGCCGCCATGCAACGTTTAACCTTTCGCCATCACATCGCGCTGAAGATGAACCTCGTGTTTCCGGATCGGAATCGCTAGGTGTTTTTATGTGTCATCCGCTTGAGTTTACGGCCGATCAGCGCCACAAATCTCCTCCACTCGACCGACGGATGTTCATATCGCTATAATGGCTGTAATTATCTGTTTCAAAGTATAAAGGGCGACTGTAGACGCACTTGCCATCGAATTCCCAAGACCACTTTATATGGAATGGATTCATATCGCGGACAATTTAAGCCAAAAAAAAAAATAAGAAAGAAACGGACGATCCACGACAAGAAGTGATCTTACCTATGTACATAGTTGAGATTGATTACGAACACACTCTGTTGTGTATGGCATCCAAGGAAATGGCCGAATTCCAGGTGGGATTCCCAGATGCCATCGAGCGACGCGTATGGATTTCCATGGAAAAGCGATTAAATCCAATTACGTATGATGGACAGTTGATGGTATAGTGAAGTGTCGATGTGCGTGTGGCATAAGATGCGACTGCGAATGCGGTGGGAATTTATTAGATTATCATTATGGAAGTATTCTTCTCGTGCAATACCGGTGATTCCATAAAGTCCGAACAAAAGGGGAGAATGGACAGAGAATACAAAAAAAAATGTATATAAGCAGTGCAGATCGACAGGGCTTAATGATCGTGGAATACGGCTTTGGGATTTTTTTTGCACACAAATGCATAATTAATGAGAGAGATATGCATTCATCATCGTTAGGGGCACTACTACTTGGGAGGTTCCAGTTTTTTGCCTTTTTTCCGTTTAAATTCTGGTTGGGTTAGGTCGGGATGAGTTCTGTAAGAATTATTTTTCCTCCGTTCCTTAGAAGGATAGGTATATAATTTTTTGTGTCGGTGTAATTAAGCAGAATCGTTGAAAAGGTCATAATATACATAGAGAAGGGATGGGGACTGTCGACAATGGAGTCTTTCTGTCTGATGAGCTGGAGACCACACGGAGAGGAAAAGTACATGCTATAGTTAAGAAGGATCAAAACGACCGAAAGTGGTTTGGCTGGACTAAGAGATTATTGGATCGTAGCGCCATCTAAAGAAATGGATGCTATTCAAGAAATGGATCATGTCGACTATTGTGGGGATATTAGGAATGTTCCAAGATTTTTTCAGCGGAAAACGGATCAAGAAGGGCATCAAGTTGGTATTATACTGTAATGATTATAGAGGTATGCACGGTTTTGGTATGTGGAACGATTCAGGACGCGAATATAGAGAAGATGGAAGACCATTTAATCGAGGATGGATTGTGAGGAAATTCTAAGCAAAGACCGATAAGAGACAGCGAATGGCAGGCAGATGCACAACTCTGTTAATGCTATACTCTTTACAATTAAGGAGTAACAACGTTCCAGGCTTAAACTGGGGAGCAAGCTCTGTCAATTCTCTCGAGTTTTCATTTGAAGAGAACAATGACAAACACTACGGATGCAAGTATAGCTATTAAGAAATACGCCACTAATTCATCATCAGACTCCCTGTTCCCTGTTCTTCTTAACAGTTCTGAGAGTCGATTCAAAAGACGTTAATATTTAACCTCTGTCAGAAAGTGAGCCTGCACCTCAATTCGCCTTCCGCTTGATTGCTGCGTCATTGAGCTCTAGAGGTGGTCTCCGAAAACTCTTGTCGTTGTCGGAGTAAATTGTTGAAAGTGCATCTCTTCGTGTTACCTACTATAAAAAAAAACGTCTGAGTCTCATAAGAAGCTTTCAAATTTGCTCAAATTTGTAACGTTTTCTAGATGCACGGATCGAATGACAGCACAAGTAAAAACCATCAAGTAGCTTTTTTTCAACTGGGTTTATGGAGTTTTCGAAATAATAAAGAAGCTAAGAGAAGTCGCTATACTGACACAATCGAAGGACATTTGACGGTATTTCGTACGGGCCCAGAAGTCAAAATGGTTGCGAAACGGGTTTGCCAATAAATTCTAGTAATGGACACATGTCTTAATTCTGCCTTTGATCAATGAAAGATGTGCGCTGCAACAGACAGTACTAGAAATAGAAACTATATAAATTGTATGTGTATGTGTATAGCTATTGGTATTGCTTGAGCAGAAACGGCGATTGTTGCCGAAGGTTGTATAACCTTTGAGCCCCATAGGCTTATAACTCTTCGAATTAAGAGATCTATGGGATTCTGCTCTCATCTGCAATGTATCCAATCCTGAATGACGATGCCTCTCTCAGCCGTGTCCAAGTCACTCTATACAAATTTAATTTAGAATCTTAGCTATGGCAAAGCTAAATTTACATCAATTCTGAGATAATACTTCACTATTGGTATAGAAAAGTTTTCTATTTTTTATATTATCATTTAAAACTTCACATTGCTTTATTTCCTTTAGGTAGGAAAAGTCAAATACTTTTTCACTCCCCTTAAAAGGGGCAGTTTGCCCGGCAAGTTGGCAGATTTTCGAAATATTGTACTTTTCTACAAACAACTTCCAAAATAATTTCAAAGCATGCCACATAACAACCCGTGACCCGTGAGTTGTTGAGTTTTAAGAAACTATTAACAGAAAATAAAAATTATGGTAGGTACACGCGGATCACATGCCGCTGTGGTACATTTTTCGAAGTCACCTGTGCTACCTCAAACATCTTGGTGGTTGGATCACGCCATCATGGCGCACTGCATGGTTTCCTAGCATGAGTTTGGTTCATAATATAACACAGCTCACAAAACTGCACCTACAAGGAATTGCATGACATAAAGCACAAACCAGTAAGAATAGACCGCCGACTTCCCGTGCACCTACCCGATTCCCCCCGGAGGAAATTACCCTGTCTGTGAAAACGTATAAATGTCAAAATTAATGGCGGCAATGATTTTCCATGCTATACCATGGGCCTAGGATTTTTCAAGTATGCGTGCGTTAATGGCGCTCCTTTAATTTTGTACAGCACCAATACATGAAAAATCCTGGGCCCGCCGGCAGCTTGTAGGCAAAGTCCGTTATGTGGGAGGAGTCGACGGTCTATTCTTACTGGTTTGTGACATAAAGTCTTAGCCTGAGTATATTTTTAACAGTCAAAACTATTTTAAAAATATTTAGAGGCGGCTTCTAAATATTAAATTAAGTCATGCAATGTACCTACTTCCCAAAAAAGGCTCAAAAGAAGAACTGAACTCCCATTGGAGCCGATCTGTTCATTTGTTTCCTCGAGTACAATCATTTTAAAACAGTCTGATTTGAGTTAAGCGAGCTTACGAAGCAATACCTACCAAGTTACCTCTTGGTTTCGCACGAAGCACCAAAACTTAATTCTAACTCCTATAGAGAGTCCTAAATTCTTCCAAAAATTAGTCAGTAATGCAGCTCGACACTCTTTCAAAATGCTTGTAGATTTCCAGAGAGCATTGACATTTTGCTCCCGAATTCAGTCGATTAACCCTTCTGGTAACGAATAATCTTTTTTTTTTTCTTAAAACTCCATCGGCTGTAGTATAGGTACCGGTCTCGTGAATTCCACCGAAAGAGCTTCACACACTTGCCTTGCCAACTGTTTTTGTTGTATAGCATTCATGTTGGTAACGTGGACGCAGCTCCACCACCACCATTGCCGCCGCCACCATGTATCATGGTCATCGTCGATATACTACCTACGGTTACGGAGCCTATCTTAGCGATGCATCATGTGTGCGCCGCAGTCAGGTATCAAGTCTGGGCATATACAGCTCCGCGCAGAGGGCAACGCAGTTTCTATTGAAACTGGAAAAATTGTTTACATCGAGTTCGTTCACATTTCCCACGTAGTATAGTAAATACTCGTATGTACCTATACCTGATGGTGCTCCTCTTCACGATGAATCCACCAGCCGATTACGAATGAAGACGATAGATCCGCCGAGAGGACGACTGGGCGGTGTATTTACCTTGCTTGACCGGTATGGTGGTGCTGCTGCAGGGTTTCCATTCTGCATCACGTATTATTTGTTTACAATTTTAGAGACTGGATGACATTTTGTCTTCCATTTCCCTTTTTCATCTGCTATCGAAAAAGGAACGTTCAGTTTTATAGTTTTCCATCATGGGAACATTAAAAATTAGAATGAACTCCATAGGGATCCCACTGCGGGGCCACTGTCGCTCAAATCACATTTCTGTTAATTTGTTCCAGTTTTTTTTTTTTTTTTTCAGCGGCATCGTTATGCGTAACGCGGTCCAAGGAAGTACTAAATTAATATGATTTTTGGCGGTACCGGACCGAGAACATATTATACAAAGCACTTTACGGACTTTTGATGTTTGCTTTGAGTAATGAATGAGCGTCGTAAACGGATGTGTATTCCATGTAAGAAGCAGTTGCGTCCTCACTCGAGTGCCGTCTCGGTGGTAATTAAAATTAAATTCATAGCAAATCAATTGGGGATAATAAATTTCATTTATACGAGTAGGAGCTATAAACATGGGGAAATACTCCAGCGGGAGACATGGACTTCATTGGAACACACTCACTCTGTTTGATTTGATGATTAATAAAAAGAAAATATAAAAGTGCCCGAGTATCTTTTAGTTTATTGCTGCAATTAAAAAAAAGCCAGATTTGTAGATGTATATGAGTTGGCTTCCTTTAGGTGGATCTCCAATAAGGCGATTATAGTCATAAAATAGAAGACAATCAGCGGGTTTGATAAATTGTAATGTTTACTTTGTTGCAAGTGAGAATTTAACTAAACTGCTTTCGGATGACAATGATTGATTGATCGGGGTTCTTAGAAACTAAATTCACACGTAAGTCTAACGTTCTCCGTCTTAAATAATATGTAGGTATTCATAAGATCATCAGATCCGATTGTCAGTTGTCAGCAATTTTTTTCCATGAGGTCTGGTCTGAGGACATTGACCTGTCCAATGTCAATTTACAACGCTAAACATTTCTGGTTCAGAATTTTGTTTCAAGGAATGCACACCTATTTGAATTGTGCCTCATTTTCTGCGGTTAAGTGTTGCCAATTAAAAATAACAAATATTTAAAAAATAATTAAGGTGTGACAGCTACACCTGCAGTATAATCTTCTAGGATGATATGCTCAATTTCGTCACTCTTTGCGGTGGACTTTGGATTTGTTTTTAAGTCTAAGGTTTATGTCAACAAGCCCAAGATCATGCTCGGCTTGAAGAAGCAAATCGAACGCTGTATCAATGAAATTTGTTAATTGTATGTAAAACTGTTATTTAAAAATTTTAACAAAAGAGTGCTTCTCTGCTATAGCAAAGCCGTGGAGGCCATAACTTTAAAATGTTTAATTAAAAACCTGTGTTTCTATCAATATTACTTCTTGGGTGAATTTTGGGCCAACCAATAGTTCTTTTCGTTACAGTTCTTGGCATTACTACTTTCAGGCAAATGCTGATACGCTATTTTTGATCGCACCGCCACTTTCCATTATGACGGCAAGTAGTCGACAACTCATAACCGTTTACCAACAAAACAAACAACATTTATCACAAAAAGAATGCTGATGAAAAACAAACTGTCAAATGAAATGTTCCTTGTTCGCTGGGAACGGCAATTCTGTTCTGTCGGAATGGGAACATGGGTACTCTGAAGTTGATTAAGCGCTCACCGGCACAGATGGCATCACAAATAATCCAGCACAACACATTATCAAAAAGTGAATACCACCTAAGATAATAATTGTGAAATCAAACATATTTATGGCGTATTTTTGTATAATAAATTGCGCTACTAAAATTTTACTCACTGTACAAAAATAAATTTTAAACTTCACAATACCTGCAATTATACACAAATAAGTCAGATTTCATATCAACGATGGATGCCCTAGGCCCCTAGGTAGGTAGGTTTAAAAGTCTAGGACTTGGTTTTTCTTCAATTTATTTTTATCGATATAATATAGATAAATAAACTTTCAGTTACAGCTGTCTGATTTGTCCCTTTAACCCTTTCGGTAAATCTTTTTTGTTCTAAGGTTAAAAAAATATTTTATTTCTTTTTGTTGCTACTTAGACTCCTACTAAACCCATTGTAACATTATTTTTGGTAAATATTGGTTCTAAAGTGGTTTTTGGGAACGTTGCCATATGGCATCAATTGTCTCAAGTGGTAGCAAAATAAATGACAAAATTAATATTTTTGTTTTAGTTTCTTATTTTCATATATTAATTTTTAAACAAAATTGAAAAGAAAAAAAGTAAAACAATTTTTTTTAATTAAAATGTATTTTTAAAAAATAAGGATTTTTGAAAATATCTAAAAAACACATATTTTCATATATGTATGTATAAAAATAAAAAACTAAAAATAATGAATTTTTGCATTTATACTCGGTTTTCTTTTTCTACTTCAAACATTACAAGTACTACAAATTAAAAACTAAGCACATTCCAAGATAAACACGTGTATATAAAAATATAATTAAAAAATAAAAAATATTAAAAAATAAAAAATATTAAAAAATAAAATAAATATTCATAAAATTCTAAGTAATTTTTCTTTTAATTCAAACCAAATTAAAAAGTAATGATGTTCAAATTGAGTAGACGGAACTTATAATTTTATTTTATTTTTTTAATTGTCCGCCTGATATTAGTCAATCAAATAAAATCGAAATTGATAATCTATTTGATAATTATCAATGTAAAAAAGAAATAATAAAAATAGTCTTCTGACGAAAAAATTCGAACTCTATTGCAGACCAATCTTTCACGAGAGCTAAAAGCACAATGACGACAACTATCACCCAGTTTTTTTGCTTCTAATTATTAAGCAGATATCTACTCTAAGAAGTTAATCAGAAAAAAAATAGAAAAAATATACTCAGAGAGTGAGAATGGGTGTTATGAATATTCGTGTTGCCATATGGCATCAAAATACCGAAAGGGTTAAGATGACAATTCGGTTCTGTCGATTGTCGATTCTATGAAATTTCGTTGTTATGTTAGTTGCAAACGATTCTCGATGGATCAGCAGACATTCCCCACAGTTATCCTGCATAGTCAAAACTGGAAATTGTTCAATTAGTCTAGGTACATATATCTAGTTTTCAAAAACGCATCGCTCTGAAACAATATTAGTGCTTATTAATTCGGATATTTTTGAATCCCATATAGCACCTATAGGTCTTTCTTCTTCATCTCTATGGGTTTTTCAATGATAGTTGCTCCTCAAACTGTCCTTTTTATATTTTGGTAACCATTCCAACATTGTTCATGGAGTAGCAGCATCACCCAAAAATACAATTACGATCAATTGGTTATGCATTTTCTTTGGAGCAGCTTCCTCTGTTTGCAGGACAGCACATCTTGGTATTGTTTCATTATTGCCCCAATATACCGCACATTGACCCCCTTACTCTTTTTTTTTTGTGTTACCTATACCTTAAATTTCTGTTTTGTATTCTGCCAACAAGACTACAAAAATTACCGATCTTGACCTTAAGTAAATCGTTGTTTGCATCATTTTGGTCGTATCGCATGACCACCAACAAAGGTCATGGCCATGTGGAAGATAATATTTCAAAATATAATGACATCGAGTGATTTCTAAAAAGATCCGCTCTATCCATACTTATAAAATTCAAGATTCAACGTCCGTCTGTTCGTCCCACCATAACTCGAGAACCATTCATCCAATTTTCATAATTTTTTTTCTGATTTATAGATGTGTGCCCAACTTAGGCCATAGGGTGGGTCAGAATTGTTCAGGAGTAAAGGGTTCGCGGGGAATAAGGGGGGTCTCATGAACCATTAGCCGTATGAACTTGAAAGTTTGTATGTTGATAGAAAAGTCAAAATTATTACATGCCTCATTCATAGTATTCCAAAATTCGTCCTCTAAGGGTTGAAAAAAGGGGGTGAAAATATTTCTATTTCGACCTTACTATGCTCAACTTGTCATTATACTTATAAATCTATGCCGGTGCGGCGAGTGGAGCCGCGGGCATGGCTAGTCTGAAATAAAAATTAGTTTAGCCGTGGCCCGTGGGGCTCCACCTTCATGGCGCAGCCACCTTTGGCCCGATATCCCTGCAACATTTATCCCTATAGTAACTAGGTACTAAAACTAGCCACTTGTTTTTATTTTAATTTTTTTTTACGGGTTTCATCCTCGGAGGGGACTTAAGCAACTTATTATAACTCTGATCACAATCTTAACTGCAGGTGTAAGGTCAGATGCACTCCCGCATAGGTACCTACATTTTCCAAACGGAATAAGCTGCACACATATACAATAGCAGTATGACGAGTCCATAGTAATATTTAAATTTTATAAAAAGTATTTTTAAAAATCGAAACTACACTCATCGTCATCACATCACTATAACAATACCCTGCTATCGCATCGGTCTGTCATGCTAGATACATCAGAATATTTTTTACCTCTTATTTCGGTTTACAAAATTGTCGATGTTCACACTAGTAGCAGCTTTTATTTAATGCAGTTGCGGTTGACGCACATTCAGTGGACACTAAATATGAAACACAAGTTAGTATAGATAGAAGTATCTATTTGTGCTCCCCCTAGAAGGAGTTAAATTCGAATTGATCAATCTGCGTTCATTTAATTGTCTTTGTCATCGTCTACAACCTTCCAACTTTCTCTTTGCCCTGCCAACGATGACCGCTGCGATGCAGTTGCTTCAGCCCACATCCCTCGGTTTGAGTTTCGGTCAAGCTATAGTGGTTAGGATGACAGCATACGAACGACTAGTGAGTGAGTGACATAGCATTTTCTTGAAAATTCTGTATTCTCATCTAACGTTCGGTTAAACAAAGAAATTACTCAGACAATTCTGATTTCTGACCCAAAAAAGAACAAAAACCTGTTATCATCACTAAACCACTTAATGATTCACCCACATGTGTAGTAATTTCGAATCAGGTTTACTATCAAAGTGACTTCACAATCGTTTTCCGCCTGACTCACCCGACAGCCTATATAGAGGAGGCCACCACAACTTTACAATGACAAAGTGACTTGTGACTTGTGACTCGTCGAAGTCGTTTCGTCAGTCGTACTCGTCCAATATAGTCGAACCAAAGGCCAAGCGGTGAGACTGCATATAAAGAGCTTCTGCTTCTGTTTTTGTTTCTGTTTTGTCGTCCGCCTATTCACAGATACCTACAACATCTGGGATCACGTTTCCCGAGAAATCGAAGACACTTATTCCCCGGTGTCCCGTGTCCCCTCAGCCATCGCCCTCTAAAGCTCGACGATGTATATCTAATTACGTCTTAAATAATGTGAAACAATGAGCATTACGTTTTACCGGGGCGCTGCGAATCCATTGTTTGGCAGACATCAAACGCATTTTGCCGCAGCCGTCAGTCCGTTTGATTTCGAAAACTGCAACAGCATCGGGTTTCGTCTTTCGTTATGCGAAAGCTAATTAGAACGGAAAACGCGATTTCAAATGAATTGCGACCGAACTCTGTGATTAGTCAATTAATTATATTCCGATTTCGATGCTCATAGTGGGGGAGGGGAGGGGGTGTATATTTTCACCGATTAGTGGTGTGTATTACATTTGAGACGTGACGACGGACCGCGACAAAGATGTCATGGTGTGACATTCGGTGGAAATGATTCGATTCCGATGAAGACTCTAATTGCGATGTATCGACGCGCAGTTGGAGCTTTTTAGATTCTTTGTTGCAAAGGGGTTTCTTTGTACACATAAGTATTTGTGATTAAGATGACTTCGTGATTTTTAGTGACAGCTCAGCTACTCACTATGGGGGGCATGTTAGATTGTTTACACTGCAATTTCCGTAGAAGGGTGGATCTTTGTTTAGACTTAGTTTAGGTTTATACTGCACAGTGCACACTCATTCGGGGTAAATTAGTTGGCTATAAGCTATTTTAAGGCGAGTGGGAAAAGGATTACTGCATAGCATAAGATTCGAATACCTAATGTGGGGTGGATGTTTGCATTAAGTTCTGACCTGAGGTAGATGACGTTAATATTAACATACTAGGAAAACACCTTAGTAGCGGAAACGTTTTATTATATTGTCAAAATGCTGACGACATTACTGAACTTCTCTAGAACATTTAAAATTCCACTCGCTGACCATGGATGGATTCTTTTTTTTTTTACTTTTCTCAGGAATGCCGAACTTGTAGCGCTTCATAAGCCTTTGAGATACTTTCAGATAGATGTCGATTGTGAAATGAAGAGTAGATACCACTGTTTGATTGTCCCGCAAACAGAGAAGATTTTGAAAAAAGTTATATCCTCGCACTATGGGAGAGATTTAAGCAAACTCCATAACTGTTCCATTGGATTTGGATGAAGAATGGCGTTTGATTTTATAATAGTACATTGTAGTAGTGATTCCCTTTGGATTTTTCAACTCTAATCTAGAGGGATAACACAGAAGAGGAAGACCTCTCCTCAGGTGGATCGCACAAGTAGAAAGGAACCTCAAACAACTTGGAATGCGCAACTGATGGAGAGAGTTAGCCAAAACTCGAACTTGTTGAGACCCATGTCTACCCTAGACTGAGCGCTACCTAAGTACCTAAGTAATTATAGGCTGTATAAAAGAAGTTAAAGCTAAGGTTTTAAGAAACCATCCGAGATGAAGCGGGTCTTTAATGTATAAGCTTGGCCTTTAAGATGCGCATTGGCTGTTAAAGTTGTTAAAGAATAGTCTTGAAAGGTGGTCAACGAAATATTAGACCGTTTGATCGCCTGGGATCTGGAATATATCATAGAAATCGAGTAAGAAAGACCAGAATACGTGAGTTACTATACTAACGAAGCGGTCAATTCAGCGCCGGTATATTGTCAGATTAAGCCCATGTCCCCAATATATTTTTGAAGGATATCCCCCCCTCTACATCCAACACTCTCGCGATCATTGTACCAAATGTATAGATAGGCTTAGACACGACAATAAAAATAATCATTATGACTAACTTGTCTGATATAGCGCTCAAATGTTGCACCGCGTTAAGTTCCTCAGAGCATATGCCATGGGGAAGAACATTTAGAATAGCCATAGGTTACAAACAAGTCTTCTATCCGTCAGCGGCTGTATATAACGCTCTCAAGTAAGCTAAGCGATATTTTTGGACGAGCTTCAAAGGCACGAAGGAGAAGTTGCTTCGGACTGAAGTAACACCTAATCTGATTTGTCTACATTAGCAAATAATTGAAGTGGAGAAGATTAGCAGTTGGAAAAAGCACCCTAGGCCCTCATATTGCAAAGGATTACGATATTACACTATCTACTACCTACAACTTGAATAGATCTGCGAAAAATAAAGCCTTGCATCCATTTGAATAACACTCCGCGCCACTTAAATAGCACACCCCCTAAAGGTCGAGTGCTTGGTCCCAAACCGAGCATGCTAGAGACCTAATTTTTAAATTACACTTCATTTAATCGTTGTGATTTGACCAGAAGGAAGATTTAAAAATAAAGCTTTAAGAATTAACAAAAATTTATTAACTAAAAACAGGAAAAATGTGGGCCCCTAATTTTGCGCAATTTTTCCCAACCAAAGAATTGCCGCATTTAAAATGAGGTTGCTATAACTATGCAATGAAATTTCCCTCAGGTGAAAACAATTATCCTCCGAACTTTAAGTGGTGTCACCCAGTCGTCACCCAGCCACCTACAAAAGTTTCCGATTTTCATTTAAGGGTCTATATAACAGCTTCCAATGTAGGCTCAGCGTCTTATAAAGGGTGTTTTTTTTAGAGGTATAGAACTTTAAGTTGGCAACACTATTTTAACTGGCGGCCATTTTATCAGCTGTCAAGTGATTTATTTTTAGTTTGGTTTGGCATTTTAACACCTGACGCCTGAACAACGCTTCCAAATTGTGAAAATTTATTTTGAAAATCATGGTTCTGTTCGAAATACGTATCGAGCACTAGATACGTCCATTTTACGTCCATCAGAGCAATTAATTCGATTAACTATGGAACGTTTTCGCACCACGTTTACGTACAGAAGAAGTCATTGCTGCTGTAGAGCGTAGCGTAGAGGAATTCCCGAATCAGTCTGTCCGCCATCGTGCACAGGAATTGGATATATGTTTCCATCCACTTTGTGGAAGATTTTGCGGAAAGATCTTGGTTTGCGTGCTGCAATAATTAAGCCACAGGAAGCGAAGATTCGGTGAAAGGGCCCCAAACAAGATTGACGTTGATCCCAATTTTCATAAGCGAATTTTGTTTAGCGATGAAGCTCACTTTTGGTTGAATGGATACGTCAATAAACAAAACTGCCGTGTTTGGAGTGATGATAATCCTCAAGTGTATGTTGAGACACGGTTTCATCCACAAAAACTGACTGTTTGGAGTGCTTTATGTGGGTTGGTGGAATAATTGGTCCGTACTTCTTAAAAACAATGCTGGCTAGAACGTTACAGTTGACCGCTATAGTGCCATGATTACTGACTTTTTCGTTCATCAATTGAACAGCCATGATGCGCAGGAGCTCCAGTTTCAACAAGACGGCCGGCGCAACATGTCACACAGCTCGTGCCACAATTGATTTATTGAAGGAAACGTTTGGTAACCGCATAGTTTCACTTTGCGGGCCCGGGAATTGGCCTCCAAGATCATGCGATTTAACGCCGCTTGACTATTTTCTGTGGGGATATGTGAAGTCGCTAGTCTACGCCGATAGGCCCGAAACGATTGACCACTTGGTGGATAACATTCGTCGCGTTATTGCCGATTTACGGCCACAAATGATGGAAAAAGTCATTGAAAATTGGACCTCCAGATTAGACTACGTCCGAGGCAGCCGTGGCGGTCATAAGCCAGAAATCATATTTAAATTATAATGCCAGAAGATTATCTTTCGAATAAAGTAAATGTGCAAAGGAAGAGCTATACTACTTAAATGACTGGCTTATTCCCTTTGCCATGAACCATCAGAGTGCGCCCAAGCCATATTAGGACTAAAATGTGGTGCGGAGACTTAAAATATACCTTTTAATTTCTTCAGTTGAATTTGCTAAATTCGCATTTTTTTCGAGCCGATTAACCGACAAATAATAATCTCCTCTTGAATTGAGGGTTTTTTTTCGCCTGGCAACTGCCAATACGCAGACAATAATCTCACGAATTCCGAAATTCGAATGTAGAACTCAAGTTATTTTCCACCTATCGACCTTATTTCTTCTCCTATATCAGATGCATGAAAGTGTCTTTTCAGCTTCTCCCTAAAAAATTTCCATATGACTCCCGATCTTAATGCGCTTACACCTTTACTAGATCTTAATAGGTATAGTCTACCTGAACTGAAAAAAAAACTGGCACTGTGCGGCATTCATTAAGCTGAACATCGCTTAATGCTCTTTTCATCGGGCCCATATGCCCAGATGCTTCCCACGGTCTTACAATTTGAATAATTTTTTCCCTACACCAGACCCACCCAAAAGAAAATCGAAAAACTTCAAAGAAAAGGAAAATAAAAAATCCAATAAAACAGTGAAATGACATTTAACCATTCGATTCCGTAATTCCGCGCTCAAATATCATGATCCACTCGGGGCGATTCTAAGAGAAACCAAATTCCAACTTCGACTTGTCTTTGATTTTTGCACCACAAAATCTGGTGGCGACGACGACACGGAGTCGGCCGACAGTGCAATCGCAAAGAAATCGAATGCACGTTTCCCTCGTCGCGTCGCAAAATGAATTCATATTCAAATTAACCCGGCAGCAGAGTTATCCGTGCTGAGGAGGGGTCGCCCTTACGCTGCGCTGGCTGTGGCTGTGTTATAAAGTAGTCTCTGCAAGTGGCCATGGGAATTGGAACAGCAATACTGAAGAGCGAAGATGCATTGAAAGAAAGGACTTCTCGATTGCTTTACTTGAGTTCGAAGGAAGGGTAGGATTTGAATGTAGTTCAGGTATAGGTACCAAGATGCTGCGCTCTGATGCCACCATATGCTGGAAGTGTTCATTGTACCATTTAAAGGTGCTGCCGCTGAGCACTTAGAGTGCGGATTATGATATGCAAATTAAATTGTTACAAATCATTGAGTTTCTCAAATCGGATCGTATCTGGAAACTGTCGAAGTCTTCAGAGGGGCTTAAGTGTGTTGATAGAGCAAAGATTCAAAGACCTATAAGTGCTTTGTTGAGTGTCTTTTATGCACTCGCAGTGCAGTTGGCGACTACTACTGGATTATTGTTCGTCAATACCTATTCGGACAGATTTGTCGAGGTGGTGATGGATGCACAATGCAAGTCATGATGCGTGAATGCAAATGGTAATCACATTGAATTTGAATGTGCTGAAGACTTGATTAGGGACAGTACATCAGTACAAAAGAGAACCAAGAGGCAAGACTCCTATGTCGCTCTTTGGAGGTACTGCAGTTGAAATAAGTTTATTGAACTTTGATTGGGGTAGCAATAGCAAAATGATCAATTCCTTAGCGACGGTTAGGTGTCTCCCAGGGCTACATCTCAAATTGAGCTAAAAACTACATCAATTGGATCTTGAGCTTGATGTTAGTTGAAATCAAAAGAATATAAAGTTTTGCTTGCCATAGGTTAGGTTAGTACACCTCCTATGCCAACCAGATTTGTCTTATGTTAAACTTATACCCGTCAATATCGAAAAGGAGAAGAAAATGGCAACATTATCTATAATGCTCTGTCAGTAATCAATCTAGCATCAGACCTTATAAGAGGATGTACCTACGGTTGACGAATCCTAAATTGAATTAACGGTGTGGATTTTTTAAAGAATACTTTCACTTATGAAATGCTCTTTAAATGCGCCCCCAGATGCTTTCTTTCAGTTGTAGTCTTCTGCAAATACAATATCTATTGAGGAAGAGTCTTTTCTTTAGGTAGCTTCTAAAGTAACAGATCTGCTACTTGTCGTCTGAGAGGCAAAAGAGCTATCGATTCAAAGTCAGCTTATTAAAGATTTTTCAGGACTTGTCAGGGTGCTGAAAAGAGATGGGGTGGCTGATGAACTATTTATGGTTCAATGTTTTTAAATACGCCGGAGTGGATTACTGGATCCGAGCAAAGGCAGAGGGCTTTGCGATTGGGGAATCTTACCGACTATGTGAAAAACTAGTTACGAAAGAGACGCAAACTTACTTACTCTAAGCTCAGTGCAATCTAACAAGCTTCTTTAGGTAGTCCGGTCCTTAGGTAGCTAACTGCGTTGCATTTCAAGTCGGTTGAGGTTGATTTTTACTTGTGCGCCCCACCTAAGGTGATATCTTATACTCTAACGTAATATCTCCGTTTAAGACTCCCAAACTCTACAGCCACCTAACCATTTGATGTATACGAATGTAACCGAAATACAATTTAAGCACGAATCTGAGCAGCTGTTTTGAGAATGCTCTCTCAGGACAATCGCACTCTCGAATATTTGTCGAGCGTTCACCAGAGGTGGCACCGTCAAGAAGAACCTTAATGTGTAATTTGCGTTTTTGCGGGAGTGAAACCTGAGATCGCAGGCAGCACACTCACCCTTCACCCTCAACTCTGCAACACACTAATCGGAACGTTAGATCGGTCATGGACCAAATTTTCAAACTGGCGCAAATCCTGGACAAGACCAATGAATTTCAAGTCAAAACCCAACATTCTGTTCGTCGACTTCAAAGTCACATATCGTCAATAGGTCTAATCAATGCAGCGTGGAATTAGGAAGTATCTCTTTCATCTATTGAGAACATGCAGCTGATGTTGTTAAGAAAAATGTTTCATGTTTTTTCTTAAATCTCAGTATGGAGAAGCGTACAAGGCAGGTGCCAACATAGAAGACACTATCTTTAAGACATCAGTATACTATGCAGCCGCTGGGGTATGTTAACAATATCGATATCATCGTCAGCTCTAGGCATACCTCCATAGAGTCCGTCGAGAGCTATGTCAGAAGAAGCGAAATTGATAGGCCGTTTTGCACTTTACTATCGCGAAAATTGGGAGGGAAAGGAAGGGAATAGGAAACACTAAAATGGGTCATTGTCTTTCTTTTCGAACATGATAACTTCAGGGACCTGGCGCCTACCGGGGGTATATCTTGAGTGTAAACTATGGCACATACGATATACCGATGCCAAGCACTTTCCAGCAGAAAGTTGGGTTATTGGGCTCAAAATGGTGGGACTGTCAAACAATGAACCATGAAATATATACTGGTATACATAACTAAGGAGAGACACTTGGATAGACGAAAAGGCACCCACCAAAATGATCTCTGATTCTGTAGCAATTTCAAGGTAGTCCCGGGTTTTAATGAGGGATCGTCAGCATTTATACATCTATAGTTCGGTTTGAAATGTGAAATTCCAAAATACACTAACTGCATTGACTTGGCGAAATAGAGCGAATAGAGACTAAAATGCTGCAGCCAAAAATATCACCGAAGCGATCAGATTCGAAGCTACCGACAGAGCGTTTCAAAGACCAAATCATCGCCATAACCAGAGTTTTTTGTACGGATAATTAAATGGCTAAGAACCGCATTGGATGAGGGCCGTGTAAAGATATTTAGCCTGAATGACATTTGCCCTCAAAAGCGTTGCAATGCATTTCCAGTTGTTATGTGAATAACCTTATTGCATTCTAAAATGGTTCTAAGCCGGTACAGAAAGCAGGTAACCACTGTTGGTCTTGAAAGATGTAACAATGGTGTCACTCTGCAGAGAACGTCGGAGTTAGAGATGAAGAAACGATATCAAGATCGCTATTCCTCAAAGATGCTGTTGGTTATGAATATGATCGAGTATTTACCCTTGAAAATGTGTTGCTCTGTCTTTTATACACACCTTCACTTCATCTCAACCGATCTGAATACAATTAGGCACAAGGTTAGTTTGTAACATAGAACCGTACATAGACTATATTATTTTGATCAGGATCGAATCAGTAGCTTCCAAGGAAAAGCTTAAAAATTCAAACTGATATTAAGATATACTTAGCGCTGCTTATTTAAATAGAAGCATTTCGACTTCCAATACGCCTTTTCGTCACAAGTGTTTCCCTATACCTACCTCTGAATAAATTTACACATTGTACCGCCCCCTCGATAAGGACGCGCATTCAATGCACGAACCTCCAACACATGACAACACTCATTAAATGTGCAACAATCAAACATGCAATATGCGCCATATTACAACGCGCGTCTTTGTTTATTTAACAAAGTTGCAGCCCACATCGGAATCCGGAAGCTACAGGTCGATACCGCTATAGTCATTGCGGGATTGGGGTGTTGGTCAGTTGGTCGGTTTGCCGTGGCAGTATGCGGTGTAATTACTATCGCCCCATCACATCAGCAAATATATAGTGAGAGGAGATTGTTGCCGGTGCGATGGTGTCCACCACCGAGTCAACGAAGGAAAACCCTCTCCCAACTTAAGGCTCTAATTAGTTGCACAATTTCATCGTTATAACACACACACACACATGTGTGCTATTCCATTGCAGCAATGGCAAGGCACTGTTGAAGTACTGAAATTCGTATAATTAGCAGGATTTATATTTTATGACTTTATCGTGCCGGTGCGGTAGTCGCTCCCTCCCGGCCGTACCAAGATTAGAATCTAGCCAAGGCTTTGTACTCCCCTTCCCGCATCAGCTGGGTATACGCGCTAAGCCAATGCTTGGTAGCTATCTGAAGATAGTGCTACACACTTGGCTGCAATGCGTGAATAACTCTTTCTATACCATGGCCAGCGTCATCATCATAGTCGCGTCGTGGTATCAGATCCTCCCAGAATCGAGAGAGAGAGAGACCTCCACCAACAACCTATACGATTCACGTTTTGTTGCGTTATGGTAATTTAGTGGCGAACGGTAGCAATAAAATGTGACGACTCCTTTAGGTGCCACTTATCTTTCATTCGTGGACTGTCGCTTGTTGCTGCGAGCCGCAGCATTCTACCAGAGATGGTGTTACTGGGGTCAGGTGCAAATGCACGCGCAACTCCCGCTCTCCGCAGGTGTGGTGTCACAGATACGAGTAGCACTTCATCCGGCTGCACGCATATGCACAATGGAAATGGAAATGGAAAAAAAATTACCTTCGCGGGGTGATTAGATTAACCATGCCAACGGAAATGGAAATTTATTAAATTTTCTTCGCTATTCAAATTTGACATTATGAACCTGGGGGGCGAGGGTGGTCAGAAGGTTCACGTTTTCCATGGGAATTGTGTGGTAGCGGCTTATAGAAATGTGCGTTTAACGGCGCTATGGATCGCCGCCTTTTCGTCTATGCTGATTGTCAGATGTCAAAATATATGGCGAAAATGTGTCAACTTTCATATCTGATGTAGTCACGCTGCAGCTTTTGTTTGTTTCTTGGGCGATGGTCACGATAGTTGATAGGATAGTTGGCCACCATCGCATAGAAGGTGAGTTTGTTGAACTATAACTATTTACCGTTCCCCATATGTTTAGAGAGAAACTATGTAATTAGACAACTGCGAGGAATGTTAAATGGGCTTAGACACGTTGTGCGTGGTTAGGTGCTATGAGTAGGTAATACATAAGCCTTCATAATTGCACATTGCTCAGAACTTAGAGTAGTGGGCTTCTAAAGTTGTTATGTCTACCATTCGTATTCCGAACACGCAACTATACACCCGTCCAATGAGGCTAAGTATAGGTATTAGGTACCATCGATTTTGTTTTGTAAATTATTGTTTTCATCACTCGAGTAGCTACCTCCATCCACCGGTAGATGGTTTTGAGCGAACTTAGCTGTACGAGAATGTTTACTTATACTTCAGGTGCTTTGATACGTGGTTGATCTAGTTCCTTGCTTCTAAGAACTTGAGAACTGAAAACCGAGGACATGCGCAAGTCCTCAGCATATGCCAGTGACAGGCGATGATTTAAGCAAAAACCTGGATAATCGGAAGTAATATATTTTTCAAGCTGCGGTACTAGCAGGAACAGTCTTTGTCTATCACATATGACACTGTATGCAATACTTACGGATGCCTTTTACACGTTTCCAGAATTTTTATTATATCTGATTGATAACCATTGACTGTCGAATTTTTGTGGGTCTTCTGAGAATGTCTCTAGCACCGTATACGAAAGGTTTCACTAATGTGCTATCACCATATGCTCCTCAAATGACATCTAGAAACAAACGATATCTATACAGGAACTGCGAAGACGAGGAAGAAACAGAGACGATTCTACATTTTTATGCCAATGCAGGACATTTCAGTAATGACGACTCCTATCTCTGGGGCAAGGTTCTTCGAAAACATTTCTCTACTATAGCCGGAGTAGAAATATCGGATCTGCTCAAATTCGCCAAGAGCAAGAACTGTTTTAGGCAATCAGAAAGATGAGGACTGAGAAATACTCAACTCGATTCTTTTCGGTGTTGTTTATACAAATGAGCCTTAAGATATCCGATTCTCCAAGTGAAAGTGGTGCTAGCACACCATACAGACTTTTCTAATCTAACCTAACCTTACCTACCTCTAAAACCATGATGAAACCTTTTAGCCAACGATGCCTCCGGCAATTAGTATACTTTAAGAATAATTACTTGGGACGAGTGCACTAGACTGACAAACAGCCTAGGTAAGCCACCCACTGATGATACCAAGTGCCGCTGCCAGGAAACATTTGTCCAAAAACTATTAAAAAATATTTCTCAATTTTCACATTAGCTTAGATATGGTTGGAGCGAGAGTAAGATTTGCACCTTTTCACCTTTAGGCTTTAATAGGTCCGCTGATGGGGATTAATATACTGCTGACTTTAGGACCAGCTTCCCATCACCATTCGCTTGTGTGACCTATACATACACAAAGAATGCAGGTAGCTAAATTTTTACTAGAGCGGCCAAGACAGTCCAGCCTGTATAACTTAATTTTCAAATATTATCTCTGGACAGCTCTATTTCGAAAGTTGGACTCCTTCGTCCTTGAGCTAGACTTGCGGTGAGAACATCAACAGCTACTTTTGAATAAGTAGAGAGATTATAAAGAGCTGCCATCATCATGCGAGTCTTATTTTAAAGGCCGAGCAAAGGCATTAAAATAACGTATCTTTGTTGACTAGACTCAAAAGTCAACGTGGCTCTATATTCGCACTGCCGAATGCTATGAAAGGATGCGTCTGCGACTGCGTCACTGGACGGCATAGCATATGCCTGCTGTAGGTAGAGCTCTTTCTCCCGCAATAATTCCCATTTATGTAATATCCTCCCTCCATTCACGTAGGTAGATATCTATCAGCAAATCTAGGGATCAGACATAAATTCCGTAGTAGCCGTAGTCCTATTCTCTGTGACAAATATAAAATTCGCAATGTGTGCTGGGTGTTCCGCTGGGATCTGCCACTGAGCTAAGGTTGATCTTCAATCTCCATCTGACCGTATGTGGCTATTTTTCTAACGATCATCCTTCTAGAAAAAGTCTGTTGGCGCGGCACCTGCGTCCACCGCAAGATTCTGCGCATTTTAATTCCATTCCCTACACAATTCCAGACAAGAATTTATTTGTTTGACATTTTATATACCTACGGTACGAACGTGTCGCCCCAACAACAACGACAAATAATATCGAAGAGGAGGAAGTTGTTCTATGGCCATGTTCCTGCAACATTGTAACAGCACATTTCGCTCATTTGCTAACCGTGTGAGGTGGATTTGTCCACAGCGCGCTGTCAAAGATGACAGATGGATTTATGATTTCCCTATAGGGTAGGTGAGCCGACTATGAGGTTGGGTCTATATGCACACTCTATTACTATGAGTAAAGATTTATTGCCACTGCCCGGTGATATGTCAACTATGATTATAATAGCTAAAGAAAAAGAAAGTAAAAGGTGGCGCAAGTCGGCACTGGGCTGAGACTTGAGAGTTGATGGACACGTTGCGATATTAGTGAACAAATGAGTGCAGATTTGACGATTATAAGAAGCAACGAGGGAGCACTATTCACCTATGAGCTTGGAGGATGGAGAGACTCACATGGTGGAAGATACATTGTAAGCAAGTTGAAAAGATACTGGTGGAGCGACACATATCTTATCGAGCTAACAATGGTTCTTCGGAAGGGATTGTGTTTATGTATGCTGTTCAAACTTATCCACATTTCTTAGAGAGGGATTTTTTTCCGCCAATAATCCATAATTCATGGCAATATCGCGAGAGCCTAGTAAGTACAGGTGGTAGATGTGTAAGACGGTCGTTGCGGCTCACTTAGAAAAGCATTTATGTCTATTTTGAATCTTTGGAGAGCTACGGTTCAAAGGAAACTACTTACATTTTTTACCGATTTGCGAGTCTGAGTCCATCACCTCTAAAGATGCCAAGAGTCAATTGAACCAACTAATCAGACGCATCCTGGATGAAAGGCCAGACTTAAAAAAAAAACTTAGTCTAGCGTTAGCCTCTGATTAACTGACTAGGTGATAGATCCCCTCCATCTTTAATCTACACGAGGCTTTATCTATCAATTACGTGTAAAACTACGTTCGATAGAAGCGAGGACGGCAAAGGTGGAAGGAATGGCCATGTGTTCAAATATTGCAGCAATGAAAATATTTGCGATACTATAGAATCGCAGCATGCAAAGTGTACCAAAAAGCTATTAGAGTCGCTAAACTTAGATTACACTGCGAAACGTGACCGGACCTCCTGACACAAGCCTTTCGTTCAAGGTGGATACTGCCGTAGGTACTAAGCGAGTAATATAGGAACCTTGATGAACAAGTTTGGGCGGCATATGACTCAAGAAGAGCTGTTATCAAGGCTACTCCTTTGAAGAAAAATTGAGACACCTGGGGTCAGATCACGTAATATGAATACTATCGAACGATATAGTTTCGACAATAGCAGTCTATGTCTATTGCCACAGATGTGATAGAGACAGGTTTAGTGTATTTTACAGAATTCCACCCCTGATGAAATAAGCCTTAAATATCAAGTCTAGGTATAGTTGTTATGGATATCGAAACAACACCTATGACTAATTCCAAAAGTAAGTTTTTGAAACTTGTTCCCTCTAAAAAGGCTTCAAGTGGAGAGTTGGTGATCAATTTACCAGCGCAGCGACCAACTGCCCATCTTATTTGAAGTATGTACAAGGAAATAACCCAAAAACGTATGCGAAAGAAGGCATAACCAAGATTTTTAAAGGATATTCAATAAACCCAGGAACAACAAATGCCATGTCGATTACTAGAGGAGTAACTAGAGCCTACTGCGAATCTATAGTCTTTAGAGCGTTTTTCGGAGGGTTTCAGAGATGATGCTACGTAATACTATTACGAAGCCAACATTCCAGGAACCCTGAACTCAAATCAAAGGTATTAAACTGGACAAAAAGACAGCCAAGCATAAGAGCGTGACAGAAAATACGGAATCAATCGCTGCTAAGGAAAGATGGATCCATTGTCTAATTCCGTAAGTCCATAAATGGATGGGCCTGATTCATACGGAGAAGTAAACTTCAAACTTAGCCCAGCTACTTATTTTCTGATTAGGTTTGAGCTCGACGAATCTCCTATATCTATCTAATTTTCAGATATGTTTGGGAAAATGCGAAGCACGTACTTTTTGCATTAAGAAGTACCAACCCTTGAGAACATTAAGATAATATCGAGTGCTGTGAAGCAGGTTCCGCGGCGGGAAAGAGCCAGACTCTTTGAGAGCAACTAAGGCTAATAGGACCCTCGTAGAAATTAAAGAACGGCAAATGCAATGCGGTTGCATGCAAACATGAATGTGCCGAACACTTAAGGCTGTTATACCTCCTCGCTATATCATGTCTGACGGAAGTCCAACGAGGTACAAAAGGAAGGAAGTCAGTCAAAATCTGACATAAGAGTAAACAGCGTTCAAGATTTCCCTACATACTATAAAAAGGTAGGTCAGGAGGCAATAACTACATATAAGAAATCAAGAAAAACACATAGTTAAGTAAGTACTTTGGAGTGATAAGTTGATTACAAAGTCTGAAAAAAGATAAATAAAGCATTGAGCTGAAGAACGAAGGTAGGTCGGTGAAAACTTCTTACGGCTGCATATCCTTAGAGGGATGCTTAAAGGCTTCAAGCAATATGCCTCTCTAGCTGGCTTAATCATCCACCAAGTAGACACCTGATGTTGACACCATCGAAGATGAGGTCTGCCTTAGTTTGTTTATCCCTCTTGAATGGCATTGAAGACTTTGCGGGCTGGCGCGTCGTTCATTGATCATGCCCTCTTCATGACTTAATCATTAGATATGACTTTTCATCTGTAGGTACTCGGTGTTCTACCTTCTTCTCCTTCTTCTTCTTTGATTGTTCCTCAAATTCATACTCAGACTCAGTCCAAAGAAGTAGCGATTAGCAAGATCTCTACGTTTAATTTCCGCTCTGATTCTTCAGCAGTGACCAGTTAGACTAACTACCTCGAAGTTATACCTATCAATTGCAACGTTCTGACCAAGTTCTTGTTCTCGTAAAAAGTCTTATTCTGATTGCACCTTATCCCATGTAACTGCTGGCGTTGTTCTTCCTACCATGTCAATGTCATCATATCAAGATATAGCCTAGAACTAGATTTTTGAAACATGGTGCCCGATGCTATACTGGTCTGGACGTTGGTTTCTAAGTTTTCCAGCAAAATATTGAAGCAGCTATATGATATAGTCCGTTATCATTGCCAGCGGGTTATATATAGAGGTGTCGTGACCGTGAGCTTAACTATGAAATCATTTCTAATTTTGAAAGTTCAGAGAGGCGATTCTCTAACCTCCTAACTCTTTTCAGTTTAGCAGAGTAAATCAGACTGTAATACGCCTCTTAGAAATCGATTGGTATATGTAATTGCTGGGTCTTCTCCGAGATTTGGCTGGCACTAAGCTCTTCAATTCTAAAAACGCATTGTTGACGACTGCTTGACTCATCAGTATATGGCTTAAGACGTCATTGGACATTGAAAGGTCACACCACTCAAAACTATTTTCTTTTCACTTACAACCAAAGATTTAGATATTCCTACCCTTCCCATCCCTCTTTACCACAAATACAAAGCCTTGCGTGTTCAATACACCAAATTACTCCATCAAACCGCCAATTCTTTCAATAATTGCTAATGAATAGAGCTGTTAAGCGCTTCCAATTTCAATAATCACAACCCCCTCGCAGCCTCTTATACATGACGTCGACATATGAACAACCGCTTGTTGGTACCACAATGCCACCAAAAACCGCACACACACACACACACACAGGCATACATAATTTACTTACAACAAATTTAATGATGTGCTAAATGCTCACGAGCATGCCCCATTATTGTAATGGGAAATCTTCCACCGATCAGTCTGCAAAGACTTTTCTTCAGCCCACACCAGTGTTTGCTCTTCGTCAATCCGACTAATGGCTAAATATCCTTATTTCTATGTATATACAATACATCCCCTAACAATGCACAACAAAAATAATTCCAATCGCATTCAAATATTTCCAATGCCAATGCCAACACTCATACCAAGCCCCCGGGAGGCTTTTCGAAACGTCGTCGTCGTCGTCGCCGTATTGTATCGCCCTCTCGCGACTGCGGGTGATTTTTCGCGACCGGATTGGGAACAAAAAAAACCATCAACCATCCACATACTACATAGGTACACCATTGGAGTCCTGCCTGAATCCTGGTGGAAGTATGGAACTGACTTGGCGTTCTATTATTGCGTGCATTATGTTGTCATAAGTTATCGATGATGGACTTACTTGCGCGAGCATGTATCGTGCTATCCGCCGACATGCTGGCGATGATGGTGTGGGGTGGTAAGACAACCCTCACACCCAGGGGAGTGAAATTATTGAAAATTGCAATTGCGGTAGTGGCGGAAGCTACAGTCGTTCATGTGGCAGGTATAATTTCGCAAATGGGATGTAAAGTTGCGAGTGCACCGAGGACTTGGCATATTGTATACACAATAGGCCTTCTGATGGGTGGCGATGGCGGGAGAGTAGGATTTCTTATAAGTCCTCTCTGTGGAGTGCGGTGTAGATTGCATGCGAATGGAGTGGGCAACGTTATGTATGGGTTTTGAGCGATTATTTTGTTTGCTTATACATTTTTGTTTAGCCTTTACAATTACATCTTGAAATTGCTCAATCGTATTCGTATGAGGGAGGGTGAGGGTGGTTTTCGCAAACGGATTAAGGCAGTATACAATTTAGGCTTGTACACTAATATGTCCAGGTTGGTTTGAGAATCGATATTTTTTCTAATGTGTCTCAGCATTTCAGAGGCTGAGGTGGGCAAGATTCGTCACGGCGACTGAAGAACATGCTTGGAGCAACCTGCGAAGCTGTGCTTCAAAATCTTTAGTTGCTAGAATGGAAAGAGTGCAACATTAGCATAGAGTGAGCATCGACATAGAGTGAGCTTTCGACATAATGCAACTTTCGACTGCATGTTTGCCTCTTCTGTAGACAACATGGAATAGAAAGAAGACACATTGGGCAATGCTAATGAATATAACTCTGGTTGTAGATTCTGACTGTGGTCGTCAGGTGGTGGCGTACTGACTTGTTATGGTTTGTTATGGTACATAAGGTATTGTTTGACTCTCTGCTGAATATTCTCAAAAGTTCAAATGGCTGCGCGGATGATGTTGCCATATATTTTCTGTCGGATCGTGCCTACAGGCTGCCTGTGCTAACGCGCTAAGAGCCTTAGACATGGTCGATTAATGGTGGCACTAGGAATGGGCTTTTGGTCATTCGTTTGAAAACTGAAGGTGTTCTCTTCGAGAGACGAGTCCAGTTTAACTCAGCCAGTGGAAGTGATATTGGATAAGGAACTTTTTTGGACAAAGCATGCCAAGTCAGAGTCATCCAAGGCGCTCTCAGTTTTCTTGCAGTGTAAGGGAGCTTTTATAATAAGATTCTTTGGAATCCCTGGCCTTTTATAAGGCCGTTTGTAGCCTATGCGTTGGTTTTTTGGTGAAGAGATATTTCGCGTAAGTATGTGACTGCCTTTTACCTACTTAACTCCAAAGAACGGCATGTTGCGACTGCACTTAGGCTTTCCCGAACACGACTCGCTGTGCTGTAGATACTCTGCTTCATACCTTTATCATGGGCTCTTCAATCAAATCAATTTACTGTCGAGTTGGGGTAGCTTTTGGTGTCATCCGCAATACGGTCTCGATAAACTTTCGCGATAGTTCAGGGTCTGATTGGAATATAGTCAAATCTTCACGGGTGGCTTCAAGACCAGTCCAGGGTCAGGTGCTGGTCCCTTCTTGCAAACCGACATTACTAGACTTTACTACTGATTAGCCAGTAAAAATGCCTCGGTTTTTCAAGCATAGATCTATGCTATCCTAATGGCTGCGCCTAATATACCCATTGTTGTGAAATGGTGGCGTTGTCGGAGTATCTCCGTCAGTAGTGACAGTCAGGCTGCACTTAAAGACTTGTTCCGTGTAGCCCGTTCCAAAATAGTTCGGATATGCAAGAACTCTTTGAATTCGGTAGCAAGTCTGAAATCGTTGACTTTTGCCTAGAAGTCACAGTGAGAATCCGGGCTCAGAGGATGATTTCTCGAGACCTGAACCTGCGTTGGGTCTTCCTGTGTCTTCTGTCAGGGTCTCAATTGAAGAGTGCGCTAATACCACCTGGCACGTTGCCTACTATTACCTTGTTCTTACTGGTATTAGGCTTTACAGACTGGGCACTCGTCATAACCGAAGGACCTTTTTGGCAAAAATTATCACAATAAATAGCAATATGTGTATGCAAACAATTCTCCAGCGGATATTTTAAGCTAAGTTCCTACCGACAGAGTGTTAAGCCGAAAATGACCTCCGGCAAGCCGGTTCTCTTTCGCAAGTATTATTTGTATATACTCCAAACTAAAAGCGCATTACTCCGACGATGACTTGCAAGGTTTTTTCTAAGCGGTTGATATGCATAAAATAAGTAGCAACACCAGTTGAGTCTTTAAAGCAAACCCGCAGAAACTTTGCAGCTGTAAGAGTGGCTCCATCTAAAGTGTCGCTATTAGCCCCCAACTAATTTCGAGTTTTTTCGAGTAAAACTGCAACATTTCTTAGTTGAGGCCACCATCCACCTTCAAAAATTTACACAAATAACCTATAATATTACAGGGGCTAGAGATTAGCCTACATGTCACACTCGTCGTCATTGTAAAGTTTAATACGTTATAGTAACTTTTGGGTTATATAAATACATATGTTCGAATCCAACACAACCTCCCATAAAACAGTTCCTTGATCCGTTCACCTTTTAGTCGACGAAATATTTTTCTCCCATGTATACAGAAATAAATTACAAAGCATTTGTTAGACTTCTACTTGCTTACCCGAAAGGCCAACGCCCTCAAGATAACCCACCGTTCCCAATCTAAAACAATGAAGCAACTCAGCACCTTCGAGATAGCTGTCTGTGCACTCAATTGACCCCAAAATCGCACCTTTCTCTCGGTTTAACCTCAACCTAAGCGTTTATTAGAATTTTCACACCTCAATGCGCACTCACACTCCACAGTAGTGAGCAAACTCATAATTCCCCCCCCCCCCTCCCCACCCCCAGAGGTGTTGGAAAGTTTATTACGGATCACCATCAACATATACAGAAACTATATAGGTCCACTTCCACAGTGCAATCGAATTTAATTGGAAAAGAAGGCCTCACTCGAACAGAACAAATAAATGGAAATAAATTTCCTCAGATTGTATCCTTTATTTGCAGCAGTGGCGGCGGCGGCGGCGATGGACCATAGCCTTTTCGACGTGTTAAATTATCCCTTCGAAGAGTTGCATTTGATTTATGGTATAATTGGTGCCCGTGCTGCTCGCCTCCCTAGCAGAGATAATACTTTCGGAAAGCTCTACAGGTGCGCGCGCAGGAGCCATCAGATACAATGGCCTAGCATACTATACCTACATCCGTGGTGTGAGTCCAATGTGAGAAAATTACTAACCTCAAGCGGTTCGACCTACCTCCGGGTCCAGCCGATTGAATCGATCGAATGAGGCTGCTGCAGTTGCTCTGGTCGGCGCAAACATCCGCATCCAATGTCCATTTGGAATTGTTGAACAATTGATTCTGAGAAGAATCTCGCGCAGCCCAACACAGATGAATGAAGAAGCAGCAGAGGAAGATGAAGAATTCTTCCAGTGATGGCCGACCGCCGCGCCGGCCGCCTATAGAATGCGATTTTCATTCGAGCAACACAACTGCACACTCTCTGAGGAATTCGCAGTGATGGAGCTGCTGCTGCCCGATCAGCCATTGCGGTTCCATGAAAAATTACTTTCGTCCCCCATGGCCGAACTGACGGTTGTCCAATTTTGGTGTTTCACTGCAAAAGTGCGGTCCAAAAGGCTGAGCTCACCAACAACGGTATACTGGTCGCACTCGTGCCAAGTTGACATATTTGCGCCTGGAATATATGCACAGCGGGTCGCTGTCGCGGTGGAAGATGGCGCGAGGGCTGGCGGAAGGATTGTTGACGTTCCTTTGAATGGCATTTCCCTGCGACGGTACGCGCACGTACCGTTGTCATCGTCGTTGTCGCTTTTTGTTGTCAATGCAAAACTAGCAGCGGCACGATCGTGACATCTTCTGGAACATGGTGTAAATGAATAAAAGCAATTTGTCGGATAATTAAAATGCGGTTGTGGTATGCGATGCGAACTTGTGCGCATCCGTTGTCACCAAAGATGGGCCATCGTACACAGCTTACATTTGTTTAAGGAATTTGAGCAATTTCTGAAGGCAAGCTGCTTGTTTTTGAATTTCGTCTTCGAAGTTACTGACGGAATTTTGTACAACATTTTTGCAACGGAAATGAAGGATAGAAAGGTAACCGGTAACCAACAAGTCGGTGGTTTTGGTGGCAATAATGAACGGAAAAGGAATTTCTATTTTTTTTTATTATTACAGTAATTATGCCTAAACTTATGCTTCGACATCGGGAATGTTGTGCCCTGTTTTGCTGGTCTTTTAAGCGGATTATTCCCTATGATGTGCATATACGAGTAGGTATATGACATGAAGTTTGGGCGCTTAAATCTAAGAGGCGACCGGATTTCTGCCAAAAAAATCTTTTAAGAACGACAGAAAATGCTCAAAAATAAGACAACAACAAATAGGCAACAAGAAGACGGAAGAGTCCAAATGGAATCCTAAACAGAGCACTGAAAACAGAAATTAGCTCCAAACCTATGATATCTTTAAGAAGGTAATAGGTCCAAAAAATGTACTCCCCTTTAAGCAGCTCTGTAAAATAGAGGTCGTTTTCAGACCACTGGAAGCTATAATGACTTGCGCTTTCACCCGCAAATGATGAGTAAAATCGCAGAAAGGTTATCTACAACAAACTTGTGCCACAGTCGTGGACATTGACGCATTATCAGAACATCAGCTTGAATTTAGGAACGCTCGCTCTACAGAGTAGATGCCAATAAAACGAAGGCAATTCGGATTGATGCGCTGTTGTAACCAGAGAGAATGCATGCCGAAAGCCATCAACAACTTACTGTTGGTTCACTTTCAAAGCTACTAAGTAAAGGAGGTCATTCATCGGACGTCGTAAGACTCCTTTCGTGAAAGCGGCTCCTTCGTGTTCAGATGGTCGCAGTGACTGTGTCGCAAGTTCCGTAGAGATTTGTAACGAACCCTAAGACCTCTCAACGTGAGGTTTAATGAAAACTCGTTTCCAACTTTAAAAAGTAATGCGTTGAATGATGTCGTATAACACTTCTAGCACAGAATTCCAGCTGATTATGATTATATGCAGTGTCTTTTCTCAATGCTTTCTGCGTCGAAAGTAATAAAGAGAGAGTCACAATCAGACCTGGGTACTTAAGCACTACCATTGATTTTGCACTACCATTGAAAATTCCAATGCTAATGAAAGTTCGTTTGCACTAGCACTGAAAATTTCAATGCTAATGACATTTCACTTTCATTAGTTCAGTGCTACTTAAATTTCAATTGCATTACCTACTTAGAAAGTTTTATATATACATATAAAAATGAAGTTTACGACTCACTGATCATCAACGCCCAGCCCAAACCCTTTCCTCTAGAAAGCTGAAATTTTCCACAGAGGTTCCCTTTATGATGTATACAAGGAATAAGGAAGGATATTTCGAAATTCAACCCCTGAAGGGGTAAAAGAGGGGGTCAAAGTTTGTATGGGAAAATTTTTATTTTTCATCCGATTGACTTCAAACTCGGTTTGTGTACCTACTCTATTATAAAGCTACAAGTACACGACATGCCAAACACGACATACGCATGCCACTCTGACGTCACGATAATTACTCGACATATTGTAGAATATGTCACGTTTTATATATTGTGGCATGTGTGAAAAGTATGCCGAGTACACGGCATGCACGTTTTGTCTCAAAGTTAGCATATTCGTATGTCGACGGTGACTGGTATGTGTTTTTGCCGCACCGGAGATGCATGTTGTAATATGTAAGGTGACAATAATATTATTTAACTGATATTAAAGCGTCAGTAAATGTCACGCACTTCCATCGCTATTGGCTATTTCGGAGAGCAAAAAATCGCCTCAATTGAACATTTCTTAGACATTTTTTAATCCATTCACATCGTAGCTATCCTTTGATGGAATTTGTTTCTTTATGGCTTGATAGAAAGAAGACGAACCATATTTTGGGATATATAATATATTTATTTCGAAATGTCACCAGAAAGCCCTAGAATCTTAATTTTTCCAATCGAAAAAAAAAAATTACTCACATTTTTAATATTTTAGGGCTTTCTGGTGACATTTCGAAATAAATATTATCCCAAAATATGGTTCGTCTTCTTGGGTTTAGGCTGGGCGTTGATGATCAGTGAGTCGTAAACTTAATTTTTATATGTATACTAGCTTTTGCCCGCGGCTTCGCTCGCGCAGTCCTCAGGATTTTGTACACAGAGATTCCTTCACAGGCAGTTAGTTCCCTCTTTTATATTAATATATCGCGCAGGAAACCTACCTAAGAAAGTACCTAAGGAGCAATTAGTATCTCTGAAAAATATGTTTAACGCCCCTGGAGAAAAGAGTTCAAAAATTATATGATTAATACTTGTTGGTGAAGCGCTGGCATCTCACCACAGATCATACTATAGCAGACTGAGCCACTATCTACGCGAAAAAACATATTTCTTTGCTGGCAAATACACCGATATGATGAGCAGCATCTTTAGACTAAGGGGGAACTCTTACCCTGCAACATACTATGCAACATATGTAACCAAAAAGATCGTGACGATGTGTACCAGTTTCTAGCAGTACGACTTCATTCTTACAGAATTCCGCTTGAATTCTTCCGCATCTTTGGGCTTTGATGATCTGTCAGTCGGAATCTTCATTTTTATATATTATATAGATATAAAACTTTCTAAGTAGGTAATGCAATTGAAATTTAAGTAGCACTGAACTAATGAAAGTGAAATGTCATTAGCATTGAAATTTTCAGTGCTAGTGCAAACGAACTTTCATTAGCATTGAAATTTTCACTGCTAATGCAAGTCAACTTTCATTAGCATTGAAATTTTCAATGCTAGTGCAAACGAACTTTCATTAGCATTGAAATTTTCAGTGGTAGTGCAAACGAACTTTCATTAGCATTGAAATTTTCAGTGGTAGTGCAAACGAACTTTCATTAGCACTGGATTTGATTTTTCTAGTGCATTGAATAGTGCACTATCAAATTAGTGCACTATTCCCAGGTATGGTCACAATGGTTTATGGAGAGCATCAGTCAGAAAATTCGCGATGATTTATATATTTACCTTTGTTAAGAGCAGATAACTGGGGCCACAAGCCAAATTTCCAAAGCTTCCTAGCTCTGCCCATTTGGGCTGAACCTTGTTCAGGACAAACTGTTTTATATTTAAGATTGATATGTGAGCTGTAAAAAGGCGGATATAAAACCCAGCAAAACACGACTGATCTCGACTCGAATCTCATCCATTTGATGGCAACTCTGGCTAGTGTAAAATTAGATACTTTCCTCCAGCTATCCGAATATTTTGTGGAAATCACCTTAGTGACAGCAGAACAAACTTCCGCCGATTTGTTCAACTGCTGTTAGACAGATTGACTCATTAGCATAAGGTCTTCGAACAGGTTCATCTTGCAAATCTGTTCTTCTGACATTCAAAAACATGTTCTCTGCTTGACACCATGAACAGGAAAACAATACGGGATTATGTTTCGCTAGCCATCTATCAAGTATACACTCGCTGGCATTTAGAACGCTACCCCCCCGCTGGTAGTCATTTGTCATTTCGCGCAATAAATCTTCTCTGCGACAACAATTCAAATGTTTGGGCAATGTTCTGACATCTATTTGAAATACGAGTCTTTATTGGCACCGCTCCAGAGTGGATGCTTTCGCGTCATCAGCTAGATGAGATCATTCGCCTCATTACTGAGCGTCATTATGACGTGATGCTTATAGCTGAGCAAGATTTATGACACCTCATCATCGCTGGCATAATGCGTTTCGTTGTTGTTGTGATCACATTTTGACAGGATCGCCCTCTTCAGGAAGTCAGTTTTCTCTTCCAGCGTGCTGAACTTTGGCAGTGGCATCTCACAAGCCTCTGTTTCTGTATAGAAGTAAAGCCATACAGACAAGAAAACAACCGATTACGATTCAATTGGATATGCAACTCACGAAGAACACGATCTCTCTCTCTCTAAGAACACACAACCAAAACATGGACGGAGTGCAAGAGGCTAAGTGGCTATGTCCATCAATACCGCATCGAGTCAATTGGCGAAATGTCATTGTATGCTAATTAGTTAGCTATGAGCGTCAATCAAAACCACTGAAACATTTCTATGGCAAAACTTCGGCACGGTCTGCGGAGTAGCATTGCACCTAGCTCGTGACTGCATGGCTCGGCTGGATCGGGTTTGGGTTGGGTTGGAACTTGGAACTGTGCACAGGGACAGTGAGCGGCGCGCGCAGACTACTTACTGTCCCGCAGCACCAACAATAGTGCGTGTGCAAAGGAATTCAGTTGTCAGAGTCGGTCCAAGTCAGTGTACGACTGCCTCCCGTTGCCCGACAAAAAAAAAGCACGCTTCACCTTAGCTACGGAGCGAGATGTCTGCCGGCATTGGCATATGAAATTCAAATGAATCGCGACGACGACAAGAGTCTTTACGTCAGAATTGCATTGCCATAGAGTCCGGTGATGGGCGATGGGTATTCCTGGTGGAGCAGGGTGGACAATTGGACATGCAACTCGATTGCAATAGGAGAATCGCGGATGATGTCAATTGGAGAAGTTTTGGCGGTTTTGATGTGGCTTTGACTTTTCCTGTTTGGCAACAGATTTGCGTGGAAAATCGTGATTTGCATTGTGGCGGCCTTTATGACTTCGGCATGATTTCAATGTAAGCCTCGGATTGATGATTGAAGAGAAATATACGTCGAAGGAGGATGAAACGGTTACAATGTTGCAGCGGTAGACGTTGTGCCCATGGCTAACAAAAATTATTTAATTAAGCAGTGATAGCCGAATGCCTGCATTTTTTTCTTGCGATTTGCTGGTCCAGATACGTGATTCGCGTGTTATAGAGTCGGCCAACAATGTCAACATAATTTGGACGAGATTAGATGAAAGTGATCGGAGTCTTTGAGTGCAGCTGATGTAACATAATTTTGAAGAGATTGAAGTAAGCAGAAAAATTGTCCTTTGAAAAGAGCATTAGGAGTTACTCGCGTCTCATCTTTTTGCGCTGTACCTCAGGTTCGCTCTGAACCGTAGCTCCACCTAAGATGAAGAAGAAGAAGTGCGATTCTACGAGAACTTGGTGTAATCAGAGTTCAGTATTTTAGTAGTAGTAGTATTATTTTTTTTTTTTTTCTAAGGACATAGTTATCTATTAACAATTCATTGGTATGTCCATTCTCTAAATTCATCTCCCTCTATAGAGACTATTTTTCAGTCAGTTGTATAAACCAAACGCTGGAGTCGTTTGACGGATTTCCCGAATTTTACAGACTTCGTTGGCTAACGATTTAACGCACATGTATATCTCTTTGTGGCGGTTATAGAGACCGAGCCAGCTGTGGAAGCTTGTTTTTTTGAGGCCGTAGTTCACTGCAAGAGCATAAGAGCAACTGACAGAGACACTGGAGGCCTCAGTGTTATACATTTAAGATTGAAAAGGAACTATGCCATCGTGTTTTAGTATAGCAGAAGAGCAGAAATAACGTCTGAACTTTGCAAAGTTCCTTGAGCTATGAACATGGGAGCGAGCGTCTATATTGTGACAATTTTTATCATCAAGTCCACCATCGAGCGTGCCACAAGAGCCTTGTGAGGCTGTAGGCATATAAACGGCAGAACTTGGGTCTTTGTTCCAAACCCATATTGGTAGCACATCATGATTTCTAGTCCTATGTTTAACCACGCACGTCCAGTGGCCGAAAGTTCTTGAACAGACAACGGCAACCAACCTCCAGAAGCTAAAGATTTGCCTAAAGGTATCGGTAGATTACTTACTTACTTACTTATCGGGCTCCCGACCCGTGAAGAGTCTCTGCCTGAGACACTGCAGCCTTCCATCCTCTACGATCCCGGGCACGCTGCTTCCAGTTATCGAGACCAAGTGCTCTGGCATCCGCGATGGCTTGGTCTTTGAAACGGAGGTTCGGTCTTCCTTGTCTTCTCGAACCTGGGGCTGGGATTCGAAGATCCTCTTAGCTGGAGCATTATTGTCCATTCGCTCGATGTGGCCGAGCCAATGTAGTCGACGTGTTTTGGCTTTTTGGACTACATCCACATCTTGGTACAGCTCATAGAGTTCGCGGTTATATCTTCTTCTCCATTCGCCCTCCTCGCACACAGGACCAAAAATCCGCCGAAGTATTTTTCTTTCGAAGGAGCCCAGTATTAGCTCTCCCTTCCTGCTTATCGTCCAGCACTCGGCGCCATAAAGAACTGACAGGATAAGGGTTTTGTAGAGCACAAATTTCGTCCTTCGAGTTAGGAGTTTTGAACCCAGTTGTTTTGCCAAACCGAAGTAGCAACGGTTTCCTAGGGTAATTCTTCGCCGGATCTCCACTAGGGTGTCGTTCGTGGAGTTCATATTTACTCCGAGGTAGGTGAACTCCTTAGCTACCTCAAAGTTGTTGCTATCAATAGTGACGTTTTGTCCTAGGCGGTGGACAGATGTTTGTTTGTTTGTTGATAGCATGTATTTAGTCTTGTCCTCATTTACTTCAAGGCCAACGGATTTCGCCTGTTCTTCAATCGCCGTAAACGCTTCTATCACGGCACGCTGGGAGCGACCGATGATGTCAATATCGTCCGCATAGCCCAGCAGCTGGACGGATCTGTTGAAGATAGTGCCTTCCGTGTTGACACCTGCCCTGCGCACTATCTGCTCCAGTACGAGATTGAAGAAATCGCATGACAGCGCGTCTCCTTGCCGAAATCCGGTGCAAGTTTGAAATAGATCGGAGGAGCTGTTTCCAAACTGCACGTTGCAGCGCGTGTTTTCCAGCGTCACGCGACACAGCTGAATCAGTTTTGTCGGGATTCCGAATTCGGCCATCGCCATATAGAGCTCCTGACGATTTATGCTGTCATACGCGGCTTTGAAGTCGATGAATAGGTGGTGAGTTTCGACTTGAAATTCGTTGGTCTTTTCCAGGATTTGCCTCAGTGTGAAAATTTGGTCTATAGTCGATCTGCCGGGCCGGAAGCCACACTGGTACGTGCCGATTAGTGTGTTGCAGAACGGTTTAAGACGTTCACACAGTACGTTGGATAGGATCTTGTATGCGACATTAAGCAGGGATATGCCCCGATAGTTCTTGCAAGACATAGTCCCGCCCTTTTTGTAGATGGGGCATATGGAGCTGATAGTCCAGTCATCGGGCATGTTTTCTTCCAGCCATACTTGGTTGATGATTCGGTGCATGCTCCCTACCAAAACATCACCACCGTATTTAAAGAGCTCCGCTGGTAAACCATCAGAGCCTGCGGCTTTGTTGTTCTTAAGCTTTTTTATAGCTAGGCCAACTTCTTCTATACTAGGTGGTGGAACTAGTTCTTCATTGACTGGACGCGGGTTCTCTTCTTGCCCTATCACTCTCTCTACATGATGCCCATTTAGCAGTTGCTGGAAATGCTGCTTAAACACATCTACTATTCCCTGCGCTTCGGTGACTAGGTTTCCTTCGCTGTCTCGAAGAGCCTGCGTTCCGGTTTTGTAGCCCGCAGCCAGTTGCTTGGCTTTTTTATAAAACCTCCGGATGTTATTACGATCGCGCGACTCTTCGATCTCCTTGAGCTGGGAAGCTGCGTAAGCCCTCTTCTTCCTACGCAGGATCTTCTTTTCCTCTCTTCTCCTGGCTCGATACTCTTCTCTCGCTGCCCTTGTTTTGCGCTGCAGCGCTTTCTTGTGTGCATCTTCTGTCACCTTTTTCCTGTACAAGCATTCATCATCATACCACGGGCTCTTTCTCTGGGGTGGCTGGTACCCTACAGTGGTTTCGGCTACCTCCTTGATGATGTCGCGGTACTGGCACCACTGATTGTTGGCGTCTGTGGTAGGTGAGTGCACAGAGGAGAGTTTCATGCTCAGGCGCTCGCTGTAGGCTCTGGCTACTCCAGGTGTGCTAAGGCGTCCAACGTCGAATTTATTCTTCTGGGCGGTTCGCAGCTTCTTCTCGTTGGACAGCCGAGCTCTGAATTTTGCTGCGACAAGAAAATGGTCAGAGTCGACGTTTGCCCCTCGGAATGTGTGCACGTCGAGGATGTTGGATGCGTGCCTCGCATCGATTAGCAAATGGTCGATTTGGTTGGCGGTTCGACCGTCTGGAGAGCGCCAGGTTGCTGTGTGGATCCTTAGCCTTGGAAACCTAGTGCTACTTATCACCGTATTACGAGCTGCTGCAAAATCTATTAGTCGGTAGCCGTTGTTTGTTGTCGTTTCGTGGATTCTGTGCTTACCAACTAACACGCCAAAGATGTTTTCCTTTCCGATTTTAGCATTGAAGTCCCCGAGTACAACTTTTACATCGTACTCCGGACAGGCTCCGTAGGCTCCATCCAGGAGGTCATAAAACTCCTCCTTGATGGGATCTTCAGCCTCGTCGGTAGGGGCGTGTGCACATATTAGGCTTATGTTTTGGAAAGTAGCTTTGATGCGGATCACAGAAAGGCGATCACTTATCGGCTTGAAGTCAATAAACTTTTGTCCTAAGCCGATTTCCCACGACGAATCCGCATCCTAATAAATGCAGTCTTTTGTTGCAGCTGTAATAAATGTCGCAATCTTTTCTTTTCATCATGCCTGATCCTATCCATCGTATCTCCTGGATCGCGGTAATGTTTGCCTTGTACCGCGTGAGGACAGACTCAAGTTTTTGAGTGGCACCTGGGGTGTAGAGTGTTCTTACATTCCAGGTGCATACTCTCATATCGTAGTCCATTGACGTTCCGGGTCTGGTTGCCATTTGAGGAGTTTCGTTATCGGTAGATTATTCGAGGTAATAAATTGGACTATCACAAGTCTTGATTTGGCGCCTGAGTCGTTTGAACTAACATCCAATCCACGATACCAGTGAGCAATACGATACTTTGACTACTGCATTCCATGCTGAAGCCCATGATCTACACCAAGGAAAGTCTTGAAAAAGACATTTGGGAGCGAAAAAATGCATACCGTTTCAGGTAATCAAGCTGCACTTCAAGCGCTGTCACCCAACTCAATGGACTGTATGACACTGATGCCCGGTGCCGCCATAACCATTTTTATCTTGGCCGTGAAGATATTTACGGATGAATAAGCTAGCTGCCTCTGGGTCGGAGTTCTTGGGAACAGATTAGTATTGCCTAGAAATAAGGCTACTCCCTTGATTGAAGTTTTGGGAATTTAGATTTGTTTAGCTTACTGGGGGAATATCACGTGGCCTTGCCTATAAGGAAATGATAAGAATCTGGTGAGATTTGTCAGAGTCCACGATGGTCTGGTCCGGATGCGAAATTCAAAAGTTCTGTCAGCTTCCGAACATATTCTTTTCAAATGCCCGGCACTGAGAAGGAGTATTTCCGCAAAGGAATATTTTCCTCAAAGGATTGATAAAGAACTCTACCAATGTGGGTGGTGGTTCGATTAAGACCGCCGATGCAAAAGAACCTTTAGGCTCCTCAGTTTCAACGATATTGGAAAAAAGTTCTGGAAAAAGAATACTTTTTTTATTTCTCAGAAACACATTTAGCTATTCAATTCATTTGTAAGCTAGCTGAACCCGCCCGGCTTTGCCCGTGCCCAGGAATTGTATTGCTTAAATAAGCTAAAAATTTACAAATTTAGCTCCCATGAGTATCGAGAAATATCGTTTGCAATGTTTTCCTGTGTGAGGGTGCCACGCCCTCTTTTTCTAAACTACTTCCAACAGGCAATATACGTTCATATCCCTAATTTCAAGACTAAAGCTACCATAAATGTGAAGATATAGTGTTTTCTATAAATTTGCTGTACAGATGCCACGGCCCGTTTTCGCCGAATAATGCATCTTTACATCCATAATTGTCAAAAAATCGCTATCGTTGTTTTGTAGAAAGATTTATTTTACTTAAGGCTAATAGGTTTCCTATGTCCTTCTTCAGGTCACAGACTAATTCTTTGCCAAATTATACTACAGTTGTTTTAGAGGTTTAAAAGGTTAAAGTTTACAAAGGGACAGATACCTAACGACCCAACGCTAGGGCTCCATTTATACGCAAGGTGCTATGTTTCAGCGGCTTTTTGACTGCTCTCATGCATTACGATCCGACAGTACCTACAAAAATGATCCTAGGTTCAGTATCAATAGATTTACGAATGGGAAAACCGCTTTTAGAAAAATAATTGAAAAGCTCAATATCACTTCGAGGTATATAACCGCATTCAAGTTCCTTAACCCCACGAAAGCAATTAACTTCACTTCATGTCTGCTCCGACTAATTGCTCCTTAAAACTGGGTCTTGCATCTATCTCCAAACTCCAATGTGGCCATGACCATGCACTCAGACTTCAGAGCAGCGCGTAAGGACACCCCACGGCAGCAATTTGCCGACCGATCAAAATTTGATTTATTTCGATTTGCATTCCTAATTTCCCTCCAACTTTGAGTGCACAACATAAAATTAGCTTCCATTGAGCTGTGTCGTAAATTCAACGCTGCCGATCGTTGTCGTCCTCCAGCTCCAGATCGATACGGGATCCAGGCTGAAATTAGCACATGTTAATGTGTCAAGCCAGCGGCAGAACCGCGAACCGGAATCTGTCAAGTGGGTCTGATGCATTTCCATAGAACAAACAACTCGACGCAGGAATCGATCACACAAAAAAGTGGAAAACAAGCAAAATCAAAGCGACACTGGGCGTGTAACCCATTCGTGGGGACATGCTCAATTTAAAATTCATGAACTCCATCATCCACTGCGCAGGATCTGTGATTAGCATTCAATGATCTTCCAATCGACGACCGCTGATCGCCGGTCTGCTGCGGCTTCTGTCGCTCTGTTTCTCGTGATCGTTTCCTGTCTGCGATCGGCGGCGATCTACTGCTGCTGCTGCTGGATCGGCTATCCGATCCGCCATCCATCGGAACCAAAGTGACTTCTGTCAGAGAGCCCCGCTAGATGTTGTTGTTCGATAGCTAGGTATATACCGGCGCGTACACTTGGCATACGGGATATGGCGATGGCGATGGCGGCTGGAAAACAGATCGATCGATGTCCATCTCCGGTGTTGGTCGTGGCAGACATTGAGCAGTTGGTCGCGCAACAGAGGAGACAAGCGCAAGAGAGCACAAGATGCATCTAATGCCATTCAACCATTTCAATGCATAATGGATTGAATCTTGTCTGCTTCCTGGCACACACACGGGCCAATAGAAAACGTCTCATACATTCATGCATTGACGGATTTTTAGACGGATTTGTGACTCTGTTTGTTTTGCTGATTTGCTCGAAGCACACTGCCATTATGGCAGTCGAACTGAATGCAGAATGAGGTGCGCTGCTGCGGCAAACGATGCGCTTATTGGTTATGGGATACACATCTTCGACCGATGGGAACATTACTGAAACTTGAATAACAATGAGGACGACGACGTTTACAAGGAAGCAAATCTTTGGGGAATTTCCAAAATATTTTCCCATGGGAATTGGGGGGTATGGTCCGATTAGAAATAAAATTCTTTTCAGTATGACTTGTACAGATTATTTGATAGGAATGTAAAAGCTCAAGTTGCACAGGTTCTACAGATCTGTACCGAATGGAATAATTACCGGTTGAGAGTGGAACTGATCTACCTCGGCAAACATATAATTTGCATTAAAAGCGTACCACTGGGCAACTCTTATAGTTGCTGACGAAGGTACACGGCGTTCTTTTTGGTAACACAAAACGTTGTTCAGAACGTTTTTAAAGCCGTCTTTTTTGGATTTTCGGAAAACCGATTTTGGGCCATTTTTCAAATCGTTTTTCTTTTTTTGTGTATTTTTGGAGAGTTTTCCGCGTGTTCTTTGGGGTGTTTACGAGGTCTTTTCTGGAGCATTCTTTGGTGATTTTTGGGGCAATTTTTTTAGCGTTATACATCAAATATATATTTAGTTTGCATTTTGGGCACTTTCCGAGTCTATTTAAAGAGTATTTTATGGGAGTGTTTTAATAGGTACGTTCTGAAGTGTTTTTTGCGTAATTTTCCGGGGTGATTCTGTGCTTTTTGAGTGGTTTTCTGGGCGTTCTTTGGGTTGTTTTTGGGGATTATTGTGGTGTTCTTTGCGCGACATTTTCTCAGCCGTTTAATAGAGTACATATTTTATGGGAGTTTTTTTGAACGTGCTGAGTAGTTCTTTTTAGGTACGTTTTGAGGTGTTTTTCTTGTGTTTTGCGTGGTGTTTGTTGGGACGTTTTTCGAAGTGATTTTTCAGGTATTTTTGCGACGTTTTCCGATGCGATTTTCTGTAATTTTTCTGTGTTTTTGTTAGGGGGTTTCGAGGTGTTTTTGTGCCATTCTTTGTGTTCTTCTTTTTGTGTCGTTTTTTTGGTATTTTTAGCGTTTCTATGGGACATTTTTGAGATATCTTTTTGAGATGTTTTTGTATGGAATTTTATGCGATCTTCTTCGGAGCGTTCTTTAGGGTGCATTTTTGTTCGTTTTTTGGAGCATTTCCGAAGCAATTTTAGGGCGTTTTCTGGGCTTTCTTAGGGGTTTCGGGGGTTGTTTTGAAGCGCTTGTGAAATGGTTTTGTTCGGTCGATTCTTGGAGTGCCTTTTTGGAAAGTTTTTCAAAGCGTTTATTATAGACCTTTTCAAAAATATATTAGATCCTACCAACTATTCAAATGGAAAAATATTTTATAAACACTCACATTTTCTAGATTCTCCCGACGCAGTTTATCAGAAATAAAAAAAAGTTTTTTTGAGGCGTTTTTTTGGTACATGCAGCTAATGGAAAGTTATCCAAAGAACAAGAAAAGACAGTGCTGTTTGCAATAGAGTAAAGATATTCGGAAGATATGCAGTCTACAGGTATCTCCTGTAGAATGTGTCTTAGAGACGTGATACGGGAGCAGATATATACTGTGTCAATAGCCAGCAGAAAAGTATCTAAGCTTATTATCTGCCCTTCAAAGATGACTGACATTATTTTTTGAAAGTAATGAGCAGGATTCAATGCCACATATCTAATAGTAAAGATAGATTAAGAAAACGATGGCGAAGGTTAATTATAGTAACATTATGGCAAAGAAGAAGGAGTCACATTCACAACGGAATGCAGTCCAGATTTTGCCATTAAAAAAAAGGACTTTGAAGAACCCTTACTATGAAAAACGCGCTAATTTTACTTAAAGAAAAGATTTTACTACGCAAAAGATCGATTATTGAGACCTACAGATTAACCATAATAGAATTATGTGGGCTTATACTATTGCCAAATAGGAATGTTCAAGTTATGTCAATCGCATGATATATGCAATGACACATTGTTTTAGCTGGATCACTCTCATGTAATCATTTTATAGTTCTCCCCTTTGACTTTGGAAAAGTCTGGCCTCCAGCTCAGGAACGTCAACATCTGTCAGGTGGTTATCCATAATTTAGCAGATCGAATCCGTTCAGTCCCTCTTAACACATATCGCGATATCGTCAATAGCTACCTTCATACTACTTCTACCCATAAATCAGTGTGAACGTGTTAAATGCTTTATTTGTCACTGTCATTATGAATTCGGCCACGATTAATAATTGTTATCGCAGGGTTACGAAATTATTCTTTAACGTTACTATAATGACGCGTATATGACTTTTGTCTCAATTAGCTATTTAATTATAAGCCTATAGCGCCGCTACTCGTATATTGGTATTAATTATCGACACACAGCTAAGTAGTGTGGACGTGGTTTCTATACATTGTTGCGCTGATGGATGCACCTTTACCCATTCCAAATGTACATGGCCAGACATCTTTACTTGTCCCCGTTTCCTGACGGCTGATCGTTGGCGCCAGCATAAGTCCATATTCGAGGCTCAATCCGAAGCCCTTTATTCGTATGCATAGAAGCAACTCGGAAGATGAGCCCAGCTGCACTCGTGTATCCAGGGAGTTGCCTCTGTCTGACATGAAGTCGTCTGTATGGCGCAACTCCCAATTATGCTTCCGACGAAACTCAACGCTGAGTATCAAAAAAACATCGACACAGTCCGCGACAGACATCTGGAGCCACAGGCACTCACTGGCAGTGCGGCGCACTTTACCTGAAATTAACTCCAGGCGCGTGCCATATTGAATCGAAAACCTTCACTTTGACACAACAACTGGTGCGCTGACAGATGATGCCGATGATGATTGCAATCAACGACGAACTGTGATTTTCGCGTGCTGATTCATGCTGATTCGCAGGGTTTTACGGGTTCCCAGCCGCACCAAAGTCTGTCTCTTGGTAGCGCGAATTAAAACACTTGTTTCTTACTTTTAAAATTAAACAATATTTATTTGGAACTATGTCCTTTATTATTGAAATACTTTTTACTAATTCTAAAAGGAGCTTAAGGCTACTATGTAGTTACAATAAGACTATCGATAAATTCATCATACAGTCGTATTTATATATTTTTCTTATCTATCTACAAGGAGACCCAAGCGTACAATCGTCTTGCTTGATAATGAAGAAGAGATAATATTCCAACATTGTATACAAACGATATTATCTCTTGTACATATGTTATCATTGTAGCGTTGTGTGCAAGACTGTACTAGAGGCTAAAGATATCATTGAATACAAATAATGTTATCTTTTTTCTCAATATGTTTTGCTATGGATACTTAACTCCCCCCCTTGTTAAACGAAATCGTCCCGATTTTTCGACGCTATTTTTAACATTTCTCTTTCATAAGTTTTGTTATATGCGTCAATCTTTTTTTGTTTTTGACGATCTGTTATACATTGTATAGTTTTTATCATTACGTACGTAAATGCTAGAATAACAATCAGTGTTACAATTGTGTATATAGTTGATAATATCGGTTTTTCTTCAAAAGGAATAATTAGTTTTTTTAAAGTATCTATGTTATCGAATTTGTACATTGTATCTTCTTTAATTATTTAGTCGATGTAAGACTCTGAATTATGATTTCTTAATATAACTTCTTTAATTTGCTTATGCATGTTTTTGTATATTTTATCGTCTAGATTTATAGTATTTTCATAAGTAACTAAGTTTATACCATTAATTGTTTGATTATTTAACTTATGCTTACCGCTTAATAACATAACACCGGATTCAATTTCTAAGTCGTAATCGTATTCTTGTTTAATGTTGCATTTTGAAGTTATATTCTTTAAAAGTGGAATAAGACAATTTTCTTCTTCAAAGTTAATTTCACAAATGTTTTTACTTAGATGATTTTGACAATTTCTTGTTCTTAAATAAGTTTGGTTACATAAGGCAATTGTTTTATCTGTAATGATTTTTCCATGTTTTGAATTTAAAGGTGTTACTTTATACAATTTACATGATTTAATTAGAACTGGATATTTATATATTGTGATGAAGAATTCATCAGTTCTAGCTAAAAATATTTTAGAGTACTCAAGTATATTTATTATGGGTACTTGAATTATTTCATGTTGAATAATATTTTTAATGTCATCTAAGTCTAGGCTTTCTGATAAATATTCATTATTTTTTGCTGCATTAATTGTTCTGGTCAATAATAATAATTGTTCGTACACTTGTTCTATTACTAAATGTTCTTTAAGGCTCTGACCTTCGAATTGTTGCAAAATTTGTTCAAATCTAGAATTTATAGTTTTTTGTTTATTATTGTTTTCTATGAGATTATTTATACTCGTTTCTATGTTAACTAAGTCATAATGGTCAGGATTACCAAACACATATTTGAAAGCTGTTCCTAAAAAGTTAATTGATCTAGTATGCCTAGTATGTTCTTGTAATTGGTCTGCTAAATTCTTAATTTTACTTAACCAAATTTTTTCTTCCTGTGTAGGTTGATATTTACTAGTTACGATATTTACGTAAGGTTGAAATATCGAAGTCAGGTTGGTGGCATGTAACAAATAAGTTTGTTCTTTGAATAAATACACGTCATCTGTTTGCGTAAGTATAAACTTCTTGTTTAGTATCTCAGTTATTTGAACGTTTCCTTGCCCTTCTTGACTCTGTACAATTCCTAGTAATGTTAGGAATATTAATATTTTCGTCATCTGAAAAATGATAATTCTTTATGTTATCCTTGTGAATTTTTATTCCTTCTTTAGAGATTACCGTGTCTCCTTTATCTTCTTCTACTATTCTTGTTATGTATCTAGCGTTAGATTTCTTTCTAAGACCTGTGATTCTTACCATTATCTTATCTCCTTTTTTATACTCTCTGTGTCGAGTTCCTTTATTTAGACGTTCGATCACTTTTTTGGATGCTGAGTTTAGTTTATTTATTATAATTTCACTATTTCTATATTTATTTTGATTAAAGAAAATGTCTCTAGGTTTCAAACCGGTAACTGAGTGTATAGAATTATTTAATTCACGCACTGTTCTAAATATTTCTTCGATAAGTCTTGTTTTATTCTGAATTGTGAATATTCTAGACAGTTCAGTTATTGTACCGTTTACACGTTCTACCTGACCGTTAGCTGTCGATCTGTATACTGGAGTTTCTACTTTAGTTATGTTGTATTTCAAACACATTTGGTTCACCATTTCTGTTTTGAATCCCTTCTCGTTATCTGTCATGAGTCGTTCACATTTTGGGAAATAATTAGATAAGACCTCTTCCATAACGTCGTACAGTCTGTTTCGAGTTTCGATTTCCCGAAGGATTGTATATTTAGAATACTTATCTACTGTTACAAGGAAAGTATACTTGTCGTTGAAGTATATGTCCATATGAATGTGTGTTCCCACATGTGTTGGTATTTCTGAATTATTCAGAGGTTCTCTGATAGGTTTTCTTTCATATTTTCCAAATAGACATGCTATGCATTTTTTGTTGAAACTCTTTGCTTGTTTATTTAGATCGGGCCAGTAATATTTCTCTGAGATTTCTTGTATATTGTTACGTAACCCTCGGTGTGCTCTTTCATGAGTTACCCTTACAAGTTTTAGTTGTTCCTCCAAATTTGTCACGTCTTGAAGTTTTCTTGGTGTGAATATAAATCTTACTAGTGGGAATTCTTTTTTTATGTTTTCACCATATTTGTATATGTTTTCAAATTTCGTATGCAAAGCTACAATCTTTTGGGGTTGTATAACTTCTTTCATCTGCCTTAGTAAAGAGTCTTTGTCCTTAAACTTTATTATGAGTCTTATTTTGTTACCAAAATAGATTTGTGTTTCGATATTATTTGTTATATCTTCAATAAGTTCGAACTGTGCAGTGTATGCATTAAAAGGCTGATTCACAGTTTTTATTATATCATTAGAAGAACTTTCAGCTGAATGTGCTGTTTCTATGGTAGAAGTATTTATGCGTTGACGTGATAATGCGTCAGCTACAAGATTTAGGTTTCCTGGTTTATAAACTAATTTTGCTCCAAAGTCTTCAATGATTCCCTTCCAACGTTTCAGCTTTGTGTTGGGATTTTTTTCTGATACAGAATATATAAGGCTCTGGTGATCGGTATATATGGTTAAGTCTGCTATACCATATATGTAGTTTCTGAGTTTTTGTAAGGACCATATGATCGCTAATAGCTCTTTCTCGTTTGTGCTATAGTTCTCTTCTGTCTTACTCAGTGTTCTTGACAAGAAGTGTATAGGTTGCTTATTCTGACTTAGTACGGCTCCAATAGCTATGTTGGATGCATCAGTAGTAAGCTCGAATGGTTTACTATAATCCGGTTGAAAAAGTTCGACTTGTTCTTTCAAATAATTTTTTAAAATTCTAATCGCTTCTAATGCTGAATCATTCAGATTTAACTTAATATTTTTACTTTGTTTTTTGTTTACTTTACCGTTATCTCCTCGTAAATATAATGTCAGGGGCTTGGCTATGCTTGCGTATCCCTTTATAAACTTACGATAGTAACCTGTAAGACCTAAAAATCCTCTCAAATCCTTTACCGTTTGTGGGACTGGAAAATTTTCTATAGCTGCTATTTTCTCAGGGTTCGTAGTGATTCTACCATGTCTGATTATGTGACCTAAGTATTCTACTTCTTCTTGAAAAAACTTACTTTTCTCATCAGATATTTTTAATGTGGCTTTATTGAGTACGTCGAATACTTGACTTATGTGCTGTATATGTTCTTCCTCAGATGAAGAATATATCAATACGTCATCAATGTAAACGTGTACGAATTTACCTACAAAGTCTCTCAAAATGTCGTCCACGCATCTCTGAAATATGCTTGGTGCATTTTTGAGCCCGAAAGGCATTCGTTTAAATTGATATTTTGCGCCATTTATAGCAAAAGCTGTTTTTTCTTTATCATCTGTTTTGATTTTAATTTGGTGGAAACCTGACTCCAAATCTAACGTTGTAAAGTACTTGGCTTTACCTAAATTTTGAATTGTCATGTTGACATCCGGAATGGGGTATCTGTCTGTTACAGTGTGAGCGTTAAGTTTTTGGAAATCAACAACCATGCGCCGTTTTGGTTTTCCTTTTTCGTCCAAACCTTTTTTAGGTACTGTCCATATGGGACTGTTATAAGGACTATGGCTTTTTTCTATTATATCGTCATGTAAGAGTTTCTGTATTTCTTTGTTTACGAATTCGTTATCTGCTATGGGATATGGATATTGTTTAACATAAACCGGATTATCATTGGTCGTCCTAATGCTTGCTTCTATAGTATCTGTAAAGGGTAACGGTCCTATGCTGTTATTAATCTTCATCAGTCTATCTATGTCTGCTTTATAAATATTATTTTCCCCAATTATGTAATTAATTTTCTGAATAGATTCGACACTGCTTATGGTAGTTAGAGTCATATTACTGAAATTTATTTCCGCGTTTAGAACTTTAAGTCCTTCATATCCTAATATCATATCAAAAGACTGAATATCCTCTAATTCAAAAAATGTTATATTTTTCTTTAATATCCTAACTACTTTCTTTGTATCTACCATAGAATAACCATGCATTGTTTTTATTTTTATAGGTTTAATTTTAATTTTTTCGCTAGAATCGCATTTTCTATTAATGTAATTATGGGTTGCACCAGTATCAATAAGAATTTTGTAAATTTTCTTATGAATAGTACTAGTTAAATTTAAGCAGGGCAACCCGTCTACTAGTTTAAATGATCTATTCTTATGTTATTATTTACCATACATTCCGTTTCATCTGCTTCTGCATATGTACTGCTGACATCGTCTCTGCGTTGTTGTCGGGAGTTATTTACTCTCTGCTGCTTGAAGTTCTGCTGATAAGATCGTTGCGGTCTGTTGTGTGTGTTGAAACTCCCGCTGTGTTCACGTTTCGCTGGTGGATTATATACATCGGGTTTGCATTGATTCCAATTTTGTCGCTGTGCATGTACAATTTGTCTCGAGTTTATCTCCATCGGCTGTGGTCCTTGATTGTGTTGCTGCATATTATCGTATTGCTTCTGGGGTTGATAATTCGTTGTTTGGCTCGAATAATTTGGTCTTCTTTCGTTTCTGCGTTCATGTGGCATATTTTTGTGGTGCTTATCTTGAGTGAGATGTAAATGCCTGTGCACATTATCATGTTCTATTCTGCGAGCAATTGCGAATGCGTGTTCTAGATCATTTATTGTAGCTGAATATAATGATCCTCTTGTAAAGTTGTCACTCATACCATCAATGAATATACGAACTGCGTCGTCGTTAGCATTTTTAATTAGTCTGTCGATTATATTCGGCGGATCACCTGACATAGTGATTTTTGATATTATTAAATTGAGATTTTTATTTATCTCGTCGTGGTATTCAGACAGTGTGCTTCTTTTTTGCGTGATGGCTTTCATCATGTCTTGTAGCACGTATAGAGGTTCTTGATTAGAGTACGTATAATCTAATCTGTTACGTATCGCCTCAAAATTAAAAATTGTGTTATAATTAGTTAACACATTCGCGGCTGCACCCTGTATTTTACTTTTCACTATAGTCAATGCTGCTGCGTACTTACTGTGTGTTTTGAAGTTTTTAATGCTGTCCATTAATCTGGATGCTTCTTCGCGCCACGACCGATAATTTGATTGATCGCCGTTGAAAATAGGTAGGCTTTTAAATGCGTCTAACTGTATTTCACTACCATCTGTATATGTGGTTCTTATTTCCTCTAGCACAGGTATGTTTGGTACTATGCCTAATCCAGATTTTACTTCATTTAGTTTTGTTTCTAAATTAGTGTTTATTTGATTTTGGTTAGTTATTATTGCTGCTAACCTTGCATTCTCTGTGCGTGTGTGCTCTAGGGTTTGTGTTACTGTGTTGCACCTGGTTTCTAAAGCTTCTAATCTTGCCATTAATACTGCGAGTTGTTCCATTTTGAACTCGTGTCTGTTGTCGTCGAATTTGTGTGTTTTTTTTCTCCACATATACACTTTCACTGAATTGCTTAGCTGCTTCGTATGAAGAAGCTATATTTGTACCTGCTATGCTAGGTAATTCTTGTAACCGGTAACGCGAGTGTTCTGTTTATACTAGATTTCACTACTTGTTCCCGAGGTCCGCTCGATTGAAGTTAAAAAGTATATTTAACCTCCTGGCAGGATCGCCAATTAAAACACTTGTTTCTTACTTTTAAAATTAAACAATATTTATTTGGAACTATGTCCTTTATTATTGAAATACTTTTTACTAATTCTAAAAGGAGCTTAAGGCTACTATGTAGTTACAATAAGACTATCGATAAATTCATCATACAGTCGTATTTATATATTTTTCTTATCTATCTACAAGGAGACCCAAGCGTACAATCGTCTTGCTTGATAATGAAGAAGAGATAATATTCCAACATTGTATACAAACGATATTATCTCTTGTACATATGTTATCATTGTAGCGTTGTGTGCAAGACTGTACTAGAGGCTAAAGATATCATTGAATACAAATAATGTTATCTTTTTTCTCAATATGTTTTGCTATGGATACTTAACTCGCGGCACAAACCTTGTTTTGAAAGCGCGCCCGTATAGCGGCCGAATGGATTCTTTGTTTTGCTCGAGAACACCGCCCTACTGCCTGCCGCCCCCTTCAGCTGGCATTAGGTTCTTTGTACGGCTAACTGGGTTTCGCTTTGTTCAAAGATATCTCTATGGTGCGGTGCACGAGCACGGTTTCTATTTGTTTAATGAATTTTATGTGTTTTTGTTTTTTTCTGTTGTTGTTTAGTAGTTTATTGTTTTCTGCTGCACAATGTTTTGTTAACCCTTTCTGTGTAGGTATACACAGAGTGCGGTTGCAAGCTGTCAGAAGTGAAACCTTTCAGTCACTCAACGGGTGGTGGTTTATTTTTTATTGTGAGTCACACGGCGATTCAAGTGATTCGTCTGAGAAAAATGCGTTAAACTAATTTAAACAATATATTTGTGTGTATTATGCTTATGCATATAAGGGGGGCAGTATAGATAGGGGGTTGAAAAATATTGTTTTTTTTTTTGTAATATAGGTATAGGAATCGTCCGTTTGCATTGTTACTTAACCGCATCGGAGTAGGTGTATTATTGAATAATCCTTCAGCTGTTTTTCGTGAGAAATCGCAAGAAAGGCAGGACTTTGGGTATGGTAGTACACATATTCTAAAAACGTCTTTTGATCTTGCGATTCCAATGTACCGGAACTTTTAATTCAAAAATTTGGAACCTGAATTGACAAGACCGGAGAGTCTCCTGTGGATTTAAGGTGCTCAAGTTTCTACAATAGTGTTCCAACTTAAACTCCTCCTGAGACTATATGAGATCTTTGAGAAGGTTTTCCTTATATCAGATAGGTTAGTGCAAAATACTTCTCTTCCTCCTCATCTCTCCTTTTCTTCTCTTCTTCTGCAAAGAATACCGATTACCGAAGTGTTCAGGTTGCACATACGTTATCTACATTAGAATCTTCTCCTCCATGACTCGAAGAATTTTTCTCTCGAAACGTCCCAAAACGTTTGCCTCAGCTTTTGGGAATTCCATGCTTCTGCACCATCCGAAAGTATGAGGCTTCTCAATTTGGCTACACGACTCTAGGCCTAGGGTCCTATGCGCATCTACTTATTTCATTTATAAGGCATTTTGCCTAGTCTTCTTTTAGTCATAAATGCAGATCCATGTTTCTAGTGACGCTCGAGATTGTAGATGTCCATGTCAGAACTGTCAATCGGGTAGAGGTAGTGGCCTCAAAGCAGGCGGCTTGACTGATATTCGAGGCTTGAAAAAAGCTAGAGTTTTAAGGTAAATTGCTATATATATTGCTGAAATTGCCAAAGACCTTTGGGGGTGTTAGATGCATCGGTCAAGGGGGAGATAACCTTGTTCGGAAATAACTTTACACTGATTCCCATTCGCTTCTGTATGATTCCGTAGCGCGCTAGAGCTGGAGGCCTGTATATGTAAAGATCCGAAATAGAAGTTGTAGTATTCTGGAATATGTTTCACGCTTAAAATTGCCGAATATCTATTGGCATAAGAGAGTCTTTATATGTGGCCAGCTGATGAATACCAAAAACATTAATTGACAGCGTGAGTACTTGAGCAGGGCTTAAAGTGCCGCTGTTGAAGAGGTTCCCAACTCACCAACGATGCTTTTATAAGGTACCAGTCTAATTCTAGTGCTTTGATGCCAGTGCATATCAAAAGTCAATAGTTTTCGATTGATTTCCCCATCTAAAGTGTAAGAACTTTTTTGGCACGTTTTACAAAAGTTGTATTTCCATCATATTCTCCAAAATATGTTCTAAATATTTAGCACTAGTGCTGTCTTATCTGTGTGGTAGGTTTCATTCTTATAACAAAATTTGTTCAGTAAAAACGTTGCTTAATGCGATTGGCTGGTACCCGAAAGTCGACAGCCTCAATTTTATAGACTCATAGAGATATAAAACGCTTAGGTTCTTTGAAGTTCCATTCACTTCCATTTGAAGGCCAATTGTGATGCTCGACTTCCCATAGCCGTTCTTAGCGATCTTCGTATGTTGCTTATGTCATTCAGTTCGCCAACAATTAGTACGCGTATGGACAGTTATTTTACTTATCATTCTTGACATAAGAATGTAGGTATGACCTATTTTAGTCTAAGGCGACTATATTACTGACATCCCATATTTATTTCAAATTTTGTAATTTCCATCTATACCTTTACCTCCGTTATATTTCGCGCCAACAATTTATCTTATGACTTTTTTAAACAATATGCATTTGATCGAATCGTTTAAATCAAAGTATTTTAGAAATCATATTTTTTTTTTTTTCGTCTTTTTCTTCCAGTCTTTTGTACCTACTCCGCGTTCTCCAATTAGGACTTTGGACTCGTGCAAAAGAACTCAACTAATTTGTTAAAAACAACAAAATGTTGCGATAAACAAAGGGTTACTTTCTTTGGACCAGTTCAATTTGTGCTCTGGAACTCTGAGGTACCGATAGTTACGATTATCGGAGACTTGACAAATTCGGACCACCCTTATAGTCCAACTTCCGCCAGCCAAAAGCGATATTTTTTTTATTATGCCATTTTCTGAGTCCTGTTGATATCGCTGTCACACAAGACACACATTGAAAAAGTTGAGTCAAACCGACCAACGATCCTACTTGTTCTCACGATCGGTTATTTGCTTCACGAATTTGAATTTCCAAAATTTGAAGATAAAGTTATCAAAGGTTATTAGATTACAAATGTGTGCGAAGTCTGAGGAGGGCAATCTATCAACTAGTTGGATGCTATCCTTCTTGTTGATATATACATTGGCTTCATTTCGCTTCGAAGACTTTTTGCCCTTCCCTCCAACTCTTTGGTCACTTTTCTTTGCGTGATGGCCATATACAGTCTGATGTTGCATCCCATTTGTTGAAGCCATCATGGGCCTAGATACTCTCGCTTTCGTTGTACCAACCGGTGCCGTACCGATGCCGGTGTATAGTGTAGTGCCATTACACACGAAAGAAAAAATATTATCCTCTCTTCATGTCTTCATTCACATCTTTTACTCAATTATTTTTCCTTAAATTTCCCATAGAAAATTAATCGCTCTTCGAGCATCCAGCAGAAGCATGCGTCCGGTGTAGTACGCGTGCAGTGCACACAACAAACCTGCACCTGTGATGCTATTTTTTCTTTAACTCAAAACGTCGTTGTTTCTCCGTCGATTTCCTTGCATTGTCGGTATTGGCATAGGTATAGTAAGCTATCCGCACAGCCTCCATACATATACCTATCCGATTGTAGCCACAATACTGATATCCGATGACGATATCTTCTTAAAAAAAAAATAAAAATTTTCAGCAAACATGGACACTGGACAGCAAAAAACAAAAAAAATATCTAAAAAAAAAAGTGAGAAAAAGATAGCAAAACGGCACTGCTGCAATTATATATACCTATGCGAGCTCGCAATTATGATTCCTAGAGGTTATCCCTGTGATATTGATAAATTGATTCCAATTACCTGCGACCGTCAGGAATCCAAATGCGGTCGCCAGACAGCTGGCCAGACCAAAGCCGACGAAGCTATACCTAATACCAATTGTCTGTCCATACTGCATAGATAGTTCCGGCTGCCTGCGCGCTACAGCTACTGGCCACGAAGCGGCGATTGTTGCAGCCGCCGCGCGCCGGATGTGTGATGTTATGCAACGCTTTGCAACGGGAACTTATTTATCTCACAAAAATGTGTAATTGACACAAAAATGTTTTCTGTGCAATTTTTTTTTTATTTGTTTCACCCAAAGAAGTGAAAGGCATCGAGCCAATTAAACGTGGGAATGGTATTTGATGATGACGTTGGAAGATATTTATCTTAAGAGTTCTGACAGTATAGATGCATGCGCAAGAGCCTTGAATGGCTTTTGTTGAGAATACTGAATGCGGCGGTGTTAAGAAATATACAACAGCAGTCCTATTCTCATGGAATGCCATAATGCCCCAATTATAATTAATCTAGTTGGCATCTAGCAATCATAATAATATTAGCCTCTAGTGCAGGCGTGCTTTCTAAAATGCTTCAAGAGTTTGGTATCAATTATCGATACATTGTACGCTATGGTTCTTAGGGCAAATGATGCAGTGTTGCAGTGATCTGGATTAGCCAATGCGATTAATATGCTGGTTGCAGTTTTTAAAGAACTAGTTTTGAAAATGGCTTGATCTTTGAAGCCAATTCAAGGGCGATTTATTGCAATAATTGTTGTGACAGAACAAGTTAGCAAATATTTTTTGTAAATTCGCCTACATTGTATAGTATAGTTCTAATCTCACGTTTATCGATGCAACATATTAAACAGATACCTATATACACTTGACGTATTAGTAATTGACAGAAAAATAAACACTGACACTGAGTTTTCTGACTTAAGAGTCAACCGTAGTAAAATTACGTCTACTTAAGCTAGTGTCAAATATGGACGGACATCGGCTTATTTGCTGCTAAATTCTGGAAATGGACCACGAGGTAATCAAATTTTGGTAACGACATAGAATTCAAGTGTATAATCGTTGGCTTACGTTGGGTTACTCCGATGCGCTATGTACTCTGATTTTCATTTTAAGAGACGTTCGTAGAAATATATTCGTGTATCTACCTATACATTTGACATTTGAGCAGCATCATGGTGACCGTTATCAATAAAAGTATAGGAATAATAGACGCGAGTATATCTGTTACGGCAAACAGTAAAATGCAACCAAAAAAATTGTTTTGCTTTTTTGGAGGTATTGGTCTTAAAATGTTGCTTTTGAATTATGAAGTTAGTTCGACAAAAAAATTACGCAATTGATCCCTAAATTTTCTAGAAAACGAATTTATTAATTTTTCCGTATGTAAAACTTTTCCTGTTAAATTTTTCAGTCAATTCCACAACATTTTCCACTGAATTCGGACAGAGCCTATTACCATTCATTTTTGACAGATGGACGAAACGAAAATGGCAGATGGGAATATATTTTCTGCTATTCATTATACTTTACAGCTCCATTAATAGTAAACTGAGTTAGCCTAGCAACATTAATAGAAAAGCACAATCATAAGTCTGGTACACCTACTTAAGTTCACAAAAGCCAGTTAAAGCCACTAGAGGCTGTGTTCAGGGAGGGGTGATATTTTTCCTCTTTGGACGTTGATCATATAGATAAACTGATCACACTAAAAACATAAATGTAAAAAAAAGACCCAAGTTCTCTTATATATAGAACAACAAAAATTAGGTGCATAACTTGTCAGTCAAGAAAAGTAATGAGATCTAAAAGTAGGTAGGTACGCCAAGTTCTTAGTTTAAGAAGGTTAAATGTTAAAAAAATTTATAGGTTCACTGGCCAAGTTTTAAAATTCTAAAATATTTCAAGATAAATAATGAAGTTATAAACGAAAAACTTGCCAAGTAAACCTACCAATTTTTTGTATCATTTAACCTTCTTAAGCTAAGAACTTGGCGTACCTACTTTTAGATCTCATTACTTTTCTTGGCTGACAAGTTATGTATGCACCTAATTTTTGTTGTTCTATATATAAGAGAACTTGGGTCCTTTTTTTACATTTATGTTTTTGGTGTGATTTCACTACTTTTTGCGAAGTTTTTTTTTATCAGATTTCACTAACGTTGAAACGTCTTCGCTTTTTAATATGTCAATTGACACTGACTACCATCACTTTGGCTTTCTTTTTTATAAACTATTCATTAAAATTATATTCAGCAGGTAGATTAACTTCTATTCATATTTTAAGTGGGCAGAGTCCAGGCCCCTTGAATGGACAATTTTAAATTTTTGATATTTCTCCTTTTGTAACAATGCAGGTCCTACCGCTATACCAAATTTCAACATTCTACGGCAGTCGGAAGTGGCAGAAATAAATAAAAACTGATTTTCAAAAGTGGGCGGCTACCACGCCTCCTGAAGGGAGAATATAAAATTGTTGACTTTTTTCTTTTTGTACACTGCAAGTTTTACCACTGCACTGAATTTCAATATTCTACGGCAACTGGAAGTGGCCCAATTAAATATTAACCGATTTTCAAAAGTGGGCGGATACCACGCCTCCTGAATGGGATTTTTAATTTTTTTATTTCTGTACACTGCAAGTCCTACCGTTCTACAAAATTTCAACATTCTACGGCAATGAGACGTGACCCAAAGAAATAATATGTAACCAATTTTCAAAAGTGGGCGTATACCACTCCCCCTGAATCGAAAATCTCAAGTTTTGGACTTTTTCCAGTGTATGCACCATAGGATCTATCATTCTGCCAAATTTCACAATTCTAGGATGGCCGGAAGTGCTTCATAATTTTGATGATCATCATCTAAGTGAGTGAGTGAGTCAGTTACGGTTTTTGCGATTTTTGAAATCCTGTATGTTGAGAACCACTAATGCTATAGAGATGAAATTTGGTGAGGTGGACTTTTTTAATGAGCTAGGTAAATGTTTTAAGTTTGAAGTTTCTGGCTTAATTGGTTCCGAAGTTAGAGGGGGGTCGAAAACAGCCTGAGTTTGCTCCTGTAAAAAGGGTAAGTTCCTTTACTAGAGAACTTGGCTGGGGCACTACCGTGCCCTTTGATCTAGACCCGAGTTTCCCAAACTGTACTCCGATGGAAACGAATCATTGGCGTTGGTAGCGAAAAGATTTGGTTGTTCTACGAAGCTTATTTTTGTGGAAATACGTGTTTCTAAGAAGACCGGACGTTTTGAGAACCACAAAAGAAAGAAGATTGGACGCAAAACTACTGCAAAGAAAGATTTGCCGGACAGTAGAGCCCATCCATTTTTGATGTCCATAAAAATTAGAAGATTGTTGCACCTAAACTCCATCAAGAACTCACTGCCAGCGCTATTAGGTAGAACTAAATTCTCGTGGATGCATTTTCCACAAAAAACTCATTATGTCAAGAAAAGCCTAAGGAAGAGCCAGAATTTCAAACGACTACAGTTGTTGGAATGCCAAATCCAAGTTTAATTTATTTGAATCTGATGGAAAAGTGTATGTAAGGCGTCCTCCAAACGAAGAATTGCAGCCTTCAGACCATAAAGCATGGAGGAGAGAAAGCAATTGTCTGGGGTGCGTTCTCATGGTTCGGTGTTTGTCCATTAATTGTACAATTGTCTTGATCAACACGCTTATAAAAGCGTATTAGAGAAAACCCTTTTTTTCATACATTCCAGTAACATAATGATTTTTAACATCACAACGATTCCTAGCATACTCCGCGGAGAGTGAAGCAATAGCTTACAGATAAAATTAATATTTTGGATTGACCCGCATATAGTCCCGACCTCAACCCAATTGAAAACTTGTGTGCCCACATCGAAAGAGCATTAAAAGCCAAAAAATCAAGAAATGCTGAATAGCTTTCCGAAAACATTAAGGAGGTCTGGAACTACAGTGGGGGGCACAAGTATTTTGACAAAACTAAAGTTAATTCTGCTCATAATTTTAAACTTACTTCATGTAAATTTTGGCACCAATGGAAAGGTCATTTAAATTCCGTTTGAATGATACAAAACTTTCCTTAACCCATTAAGTATCCATTTAAAAATTTTTAGAATTTAGAATTTTTGTCAATGTCTACTTTTTTGACTTTTATCCGCGGTCCAAAATAAATAATGTTGTGATGCAAAAAGTTTCTGCAAACAATTCTAATAGTGACTGCAAACAATTTTCAAAAATCTATTCGCTAATATTTTTTATGATTTTTTTGAAAATTGCTAAAAATGACTATTTTAACCACTTTTTCCTCCTTTTCATACAAAATTTTTCTGAAATCAACCCATTCAAAAAATCATAAAAAGATGCTGGAAAAAATAAAGGCTATTCCACTATAAATACTGGTAATTTTTATAAGTTTTGGAAACTAGAATTTTAAAGATTTTGTTATTCTGTGGCAAACTCGAAAATGAGTTAAAAATGTTTTTGAATTATTTTTTTTTGTTAAATATCTACTAGATTTAAATATTTTATAAAATGCTAAAGGTCACATCACACATACATAGTAAAAGAGTATAATTGCGTTTTCCATAACTACGAAGAATTGGATGCGTACGGACAACGAAATGCTCCGCGAGGAATTTCTCTCCACAGAAGTGCTCCGCGACCTAAATAGATTGGGAACTGCTGATCTAGACCATTTTACACAATTATATAGTATACAATAGAAGGGTGGGAATATCATTTGGTATTCATTGCCAAATATGACTTCTTACCGAAAATTAGATTTGCTCGTGCCCAAGAATTGTGTTGCTATTGCGACAAAGGCGCTCTTGCAGATGTTAGGAAGTAATTAACTAAAATATGTCTTGGATTTAATGTAGTTCAACATCTATATGGAGCAGAACTGTGTTTAGTTTTTTTTTTCAATAAGCCACTGTTAGTTCTGTGCAATAAATTTTTTTTTTGAGGGAAAATTTTATTTAAACCTGACACTTACTCGTAGACTTCTAGTGCCCAGCCTAAGTAAGTGAAAGAGCGATGTCTTAATACAAAAAAGCCTTCCCAGAGAATTGCCGCTGATAATAGTGAAAGCCACATCCAAATTTGTATGTATGGTTCACGAGATAAGTACGCAGATACAGACAGAAAACTTAAGAATTCAAAAGAATAATAACCAGATAAGACAAATAGGCACAAGCCACGAAGAAGGCAGCCTTACAACTCTACATGCATTTGTAAAAAAACACTCCCTGTCAAAGCAGGCAACTTCACAGGACATCTCCAGATTTTACAAATATGTTACAAGGTAATCCAGTTATCAGAGTCTCCGGCGCAGGCTAAAAAATCTCCAGAAAATTCAAGAATCTCACATGTGACTGTCAAACTTGGAGAACCACGAATTCCTCCAACATGAAGCTGTGTTGACCGATATGGAGCTATGTGTTCCATAATGTACGAACAGGCACACTATATTCCTTCGGACAGTCAAACAACCCATAAAATCAAATTTAATCGGATGACAATTGATTTGGGATGGTCTTGGACGGACTAAGTGTAAAAGGTCCATTTTAAGGGTTCAGCTAATGGTAACTTTGTGGTACCCTTGACCTCTCATATTGTCGCATTGTAAAATATAAGGGCCTAAGTATATAACATTGTATAACCTACTTATACGGATTGAGAATACAATTGTGTAGTAACGACATCAGTTTGCTCCACATTTTTGGAAAAATATTTCCTGGCCAAAACAACATACAATAAGTGCAGAACTAAAACCTTTCTGCATGAATCTTGGGCGCTTTTAAACGGTTACGCTCACTCTGCGTGGCTTTAGCCTTTCTCAGGAGAGGTAGATAAGAAGAAGCCACTCTATTGAACAATTAACTGCCTGAATACAATGAGTCCTGTAACTGCAGCCCGCACGAACTGTCACGTTTTGAATACCCACAAACTCAACGTTCCGAACACAACGGAAACACGAATGCAACGGAGGGTAGATACGTTATTTATAAGTATACGAGTTAGCTGATACGTGAAGCTACAGCAACACATATAAATCGGGCTCAACGCTCTCCTTAACTCTGTCCAACCATCATGTTTGATCATGGTTGGAGTTTGATGCCAACCGCGTTCATTGCTCAATAAAGTCGTATATTTCAGTCATACCCGTTCGTCGTCTGTATCGACTTCTTGCGTTTTATGGGTTTTGGATGAAACGCTTCAACGACGGATTATACGTAATGATTGTACAGCGACATAAACATCGTTAGAAAAAACTGACCATTGAGCATTTAATATGGCTAAATGTAAAGTGAAATAGACGCTGGCTGGTTTGCATACAAATTTTAATCTAGAGATATCCCACAGTAAAATCCCACAATTTTCAACACTGTTGTTGGATATCACCCTCACTTAGTATCCAGTTTCATGACTGAACTATTCTTTACTGACAAAAAAAGGTGCTACCGAGGGCTACTACTGCTCTTTTTTTTGGTGTATGTTGGGATTGAAGTCACTTATTCAGTCATTTATATAATGTAATCGCCAGAGGAGCCACTTTCCAAATGCTATCACGAAGAATTGAAGTACCCACTCCTACACTTTATGGTAAATGATAATTGCTCGCATTCATCATACCTGGCAGCACTAAAATCCACTTAAGCTGTCACACTTGACTAAGGCGGACTTGCCATCACCGTCTCATCTGTCATCAACATGTAGTATGTGTACAACAGCGTCAACCACATGCTCTACCGCCTCGCCGATCGATATCATTCGCCCCCCTTGCACACTTTGGCCAATGCCACCATACATCCATGTCCACAACGACCACCTTCTATCGACCGTCACTGCCACTAATTCCATCTCTAATGGACATCAATTACATGCATTTCATAACGCGAAATGAGTCCGATATTCACGATTCGGCCATAAACGTGAGGCAAATTGCTTGCTGAAGGCCAGGACCGTAGCGGCGGCGGTGGCAGCAATCGACAGCCGCACTGCCATTGCAAGATCAGTTCACTGCCACCGACCGCCAAGCCACGGCGTCGTAATCTGCATAATGGGTTTCATGCCAATCAATGGAGCAGTTCTGAGTCTGTCCCATTCCGCTAGCGAAACGGCAGCAACTAGTGTGTGGCATCTCATCGCATCGTTATGATGATGAAATTGCATTGCCATCGAGCACGAGCATCCGACTCCTTGAGGGTGTGAATGTGCTCCATTGACTGTTTAACTATGCGATATGCGCGCACAATGCGGCGGCAATATCTAATAAAAACATCTTCTCTGACAAATGTCCTGCGCTAGGTGGTAGGTAAATGAGATGTATTGTCCGGTGGGCGACAAATTCTCCGATAACACACTGTGGAATTGAATCCACACACTACATCATCATCGCCGCCGCCGGCCGTATGGCCAGGAGGACCCACTCCGCATTACAATAGCCGCGCATTGTGTCCATGAGACGATGTCTTAACGGCCAGAGATGATCGCCACGCCACCCGGACGTGGCCATAGAGCACCTGGGTTTGTTCGTCGAGCTAATTCCCGCACCAGTGTACCACCTCCCACTTTACCATTTGGAATAACAATAGTCAACAGATACAGTATCTAGATATGCGGTTCGCTGGTTGCATGGCATCTTTTGCCGGCTGCTGAGACTTATTCACGGATGGGAATTAGAGGAGGCAGGTTAGTTAGGTTGGTGTGGCAAGTGCCTCTATCTGCAGCGCGAGTCTCGATGGCTGAGAAATTGGAAAATCTTTAGTTGGTGGTGGGCTGGTGCTTGTGCTGCTGCTGCTCTACAGCTCAAGCAGGCGAATTGACATGAGAAATTGCAACAATAAATCAGATAAATTGCGAAATTCCTCATGGAAAACAATTCGACGTCAATTGTTTTCTCGCTAGTTTAGCTCTGGGGAGTGGGACCGTGTCGCGGCAGCGATAAGTTAAGTAGTGAATGGCGAGGAGGTCTACCATTGTTTGCCATATGATGACGACGACAACGACGACGACTATGATGTGGAGGAAGGCTATTACTCAAAAGATAAACTCCCCAACTTGCCGCAGAAAGGTTCTAAGGAGACTACAGATTACATCTGGTGCAGAATGTGTATGTGTGTGCAGTTGCAGTGTAACTTCTTAATTTGCAGGCATACAGCGAGTTCTTTGGAATTTTGATGACAAAGTTAAGGGAACCGTGGAATTTTAGAGCGCAACGTATATGCATTACCATCTGTCAATATGCCTTCTTACTTACTTGCCAACAGGCGGCGCTACAGGTCTCTACTATACTCAATGATTTTCTTAGTTAAAGTTATTCTTCATTTAATTTCTTCTGAAATGTTTGTTATCAGAGTTTATAGCAGAGCCGAGGTTTAGACAAAGTACCTTACAACCTCAAAGTTATAGCTATCGATGCTTTGACGGATTCGTCGAAGATCTTGGCAGTTATGTTAAAGAATCTGAGGCGCATCTATAGTTGACGCAGTTTAAAGGGTCCTATTTCTAATGGAACGGACAAACGATGCTGAATTTTTATTCATCAGCCATACTATCTTTCGACCAAATTTTTGAGATGATATAGTCGTGAATGCTCTCCATCAAGTTGTATACCGCTAGCTCGTTTGGTAGGCCGCTCTTCGTTCTGCCCGACAGCGGCAGTGGTCTATCCATATATTTTACACCGACTGCGACTCTAATACAAGGCTTCCTTGCTCATCTATATAAGTATATCTGTTCAGTGTTTTTTGCTTCCGTATATTGCTCCTGGTAGCACCTCTCTAATCGTACTTCCTCAATCGCTCGCTTCTCGTCCTGAGAAGCCAATGTTTTTCCCTCTTCCCTTTTGCTTATAGAGGTTACGACTTATTCTTTTATGCAGCGCCGCGGTGTAGGTGAGTAGTTTTGCTGCATGGCACATGGGATTTCCAACACTCTTCATCAAACCAAACCTAAAACATCAGTTGCAACCTGCAACGCGAATCTCTGATGGCTTCTGGCACTTGGTATTGATGCCACTGGTCTTTGGCTTCGACACCCGATGCTGACTGGATGGAACTTCTTGATAGGTTAAGGGATAAGCGATGGACAAAAGTTCTGGCAGTTTTCTTTTGCATTTGTAGCCTTTCAATGCCAAATCCCCTTAAAATATTTAACTGCTGTTGCGGTGCGTCTAAGATACCATTTAGGCTTCTGTATCTTGGCTACAAGATGGTAGTAGTCGTAGTCTATACTGAAGTTAGAAAGAATCCTTCTCCAGTTGAAGGTAAAAGGCAATCCGTTAATTCTATGTATATGTAATAAAGGGCAGTTAGCTATCGGTGTATTCAAAATCGCCTTCGTACTAAAAATTAATTTAAAATTTTAAGCAAATTTTTGACAGACCGATGAAGGCAGCATACCTATAGGCAGCATATATTCGTACTAATGACTGCACTGGGTAATGTGCCAGATGACTGCCAGTATTATTATTATTATTATTATGTATGTACCTATATTGTTTTATTTTCCAAATTTAAAAAGTAAATGTACAAAGTTTACAAGTTATCTAACAAACAATATTAGTAGGTATGGCCTTGGCCGTCACCTCGGCCAGCAAATAAAATGTTAATTTTAAATAACGAAATACAATTCAATTCTTTTAAATTTAAATTATTGGGTTGGGAAAATAGTTTAAGAAGCAAAAACAATAATATAAATATGCCGTGGCACCTAAAAGTTGCACTTCAGTTTAAGATATTAAGCTAAAATTCTTCGGTTCTATAGACAGCTGCTTCCATTGCAATATTCGATTCCAGCCTTCATCTCCATCAAGGATGCTGAATGTTCTTTCAATGGACATTATACAGTGCTCTCGAAGTATATTATTGTCTTATTTCCAATAAAATAGGACACACAGACGGGAAATGGTATACATTTTCGTGTACAGCAAGGTTACAAATACCGCATAATATATAGGGAGATCCTCTCAGTGTGGCTTGAAATAAAGAGATTAAGCAGTTCACCTCTGGCTTTAAAAATAGTTGAAATGTTAGTTACGTTTTTATCTAGAAAATAGTTTTTCTCCATTAGGTTAGGTTAGGTTAGGTTAGAGGGAAGTGCACAGCTTGTGTGCTGTGCTACCACGGGGGCCTTTTGGTCCATTGTGATCCCTTAGTTTTTGGTCGTGGATAAAATTTACATTTTATTGGACAACACAAAAAACATGCATAAACACTTTACCTGATTTCTTGGCGTTGTTCCTTGGCGGAATTGGTCTACTCAGTAAACCATCCCGTACTTTTAACAAACCTGATTGTGTCCGTCAAAGGTACCTGCACTATGTCCTCTAGGTCTCCGAAAAGTCTGTCTCCCAGATATCGGAGTCGACTAGTTTGGAGGTTTGGGCATTCGCAGAGCAGGTGTTTGATGGTCTCCGTTTCTTCTACGTCTTGACAGCTCCTGCAGTAGTCTGGTGAGTTAATGCCCAGTCTTGTGGCCATGGTACCAATGGTACAGTGGCCTGTCAGTACACCCGTTAAGATTCGAATATCTCGTTTATTCATTTTCAGAATACATCTTGTTCTTTTTTCATCGATTTTTGGCCAAAGGCTACGGGATATAACACAGTCGTGTCTGTTAGACCAGGTGGTGTTGATTTTTTCCCTTGATTTTTGGTCAATATTTCTTTTTGCTACACTAATTGGGATGTCTATTGATGCAATGATATTTACTGCATCAAGCTCCGACCCAGTTCTCGCTAGCTCGTCTGCTTTTTCATTTCCCACAATGTCACTATGTCCGGGAACCCAGCAGAGAGTGACCTTGTGTTTCTCGCCTATTTTGTTTAGGGCTCTTCGACAGTCCCTGACTGTCTTTGCTTTGATAGTTGCGCTGTCTAGTGCTTTAATGGCCGCCTGACTGTCTACGAAGATTGTAATCTTAGAAGGGTCAAGATTCTTTGTAGATATGGTACTTGCTGCCTTGTCGATGGCGACGATTTCAGCTTGAAAGACGCTGCATTCATCTGGGAGTTTAAACGAATCATTTATGCTTAAGGACTCGCAGAATACTCCTGCTCCTGTGCCTACTTCCATTTTTGACCCGTCAGTGTAGATTTGTATTTCTTGTACGCTTGTGTGCGTGTTAGTAATCCAATCCTGTCTTTGGGGTATGTAGGTGGAGTAGTTTTTGTTGAAGCTCTGGTACGGAATCATGTAGTCCGTTTTTCTAGCCAGATCAATACTCAAGTATTTTTGAATTATGGAACCGTGCCCATAGGAGCTGTGCTTCCAGGTTTTTGCCTCGTTTAGGCGGAGGGCTCCCTTGGCTGCCATGCTGCAAATGTATTCACCTAGGGGTGGAAGATTTAGAATCATCTCCAGCCCGGCTTGAGGTGTTGATCTCATTGCTCCCGTTATGCCGATGCATGCTAATCTCTGTACCTTGGATAGGTTATTGAGATAGGTTACCTTTTCTATTGCCTTCCACCATACAATGGACCCATAAGTAAGTATGGGTCTAATAATTGCTGTATACATCCAATGGATTATATACGGGCGCATACCCCAGCGTTTACCGAAGGTTTTCTTGCATGCGTAGAAGGCACATAGTGCTTTCTTTGCTCTTTCTTCTGTGTTACGTTTCCAGGTAAGTTTAGAGTCCAAGATAATGCCCAGATACTTAGCTTCTGAGGAAAGTTTCAGACGAATCCCGTTCAACATCGGCAGATCGAATTTCTCGATTTTTCTTCTCCTAGTAAATAGGACAGTTTCGGTTTTGCTTGGATTTACTCCGAGGCCGTTTGGTCCTGCCCACGAGGATAATTCCTTTAGAGCCGATTCCATGAGTTCGCTAATAGTGGGTAGGTACCTTCCACTTATTAGGATTACAATGTCGTCTGCGTATGCTACAATTTTTGTCCCTTTTATCTTTAGAGCCGTAAGGATCTTATTGACCACTAGGAGCCACAGGAGAGGAGATATGACGCCCCCTTGTGGAGTACCCCTGGTCACTGTTCTCCTTATGTTGCTCTCACCGATTTCTGAGTTAATTACTCTGCTGTTAAGCATTTCGTAAATCCAGTTTGTAATTTCTTGTTTCACTCCCAGGTCTTCGAGCGCTGTTTTTATGGCCACTGTTTTAACATTATTAAATGCTCCTTCAATGTCCAAAAAAGCTGCCAGAGTGAATTCTTTATGGTGTAAGCCTTTTTCAATGATTGACACAACTTCATGCAGAGCTGTTTCCACGGACTTGCCTTTAAGGTAGGCGTGTTGAGTGCTACATAGGTTATGTTCATTCAGTAGATCCCTTATGTATGAGTCGATTATTCTCTCCAGTGTTTTTAAGAGAAACGAGGAGAGGCTTATCGGCCTAAAATCTTTTGCGGTGCAGTGCATATGCTTTCCTGCTTTAGGAATAAATATCACCTTTACCTCTTTCCAGCTTTGCGGTATGTAGCAGAGCCTTATGCAGCTTTTGAAGATTACTTTCAGCCATGGCAGTATTACACTGAGAGCATGTTGCATCATTGCTGGGATGACGTCGTCTGGTCCCGCTGATTTGTAGGGGTTGAACGAGTGGACTGCCCAAGCGATTGTGTGCTCTGTTATAATATTTTCCGTGGCTACTTCCAGTTCAGTACCTGACGGAGTATGAGTGTGATTGTTCTCGTACCTAGTGATTTCACTGGACTCCGGAAAGTGCGTGTCCATTAAGAGTTGTAGTGTTTCTTGACTAGACTCTGTCCAAGAGTTATCAGCACGTTTAATATATCCTGGGACCGTGGGGTCTTTGGATAATATTTTACGTAGTCTGGCAGCCTCACTTGTACTCTCCATGGATTCGCAGAACGTGTTCCAGGATTCAAATTTAGCTTTCCTAATTTCTCTAGTATACAGATTAAGTTCGGATCTATACGTAGTCCAGTCTTCTTCTGCTCTACTCTGTCTTGCTTTGTTAAACAGTTGTCTCACAGTAGTTCGCCGCTTTTTGAGCTCGCTGGTCCACCAAGTTGCCTTTTTGGGCTTGCGATTGCGAGAGATGGGACAGTGTTTAACAAAGGCTTTGTGCATGTTTTCAGTGATTAATTGGACTGCGTTGTCGATTGAGTGAGTGTCAGTGAGATTTCCATCTTTTGGATGTTGTATCTTCTCACTAATCGTTTTCGCATAGTTTGCCCAATTCGTTTTCCTAGGGTTCCTAAAGATACGGTGTGTCTTAGGATATAGGTTGACTGTGTAGAGTATTCTACTGTGATCCGAGAATGAGTTCTCCTGACAGACTCTCCAGTTTTCTACCCTAACCTGCTCGTTATTACTTGTAAGAGTAATGTCTAAAATTTCTTCCCTGGTTCTATTTTGGAAAGTGGGATGGTCTCCCCTGTTACACAAAACTAGATTTGTGGAAATAATATATTCAAACAAAGACTCACCTCTTTTATTTGTGTCCATACAGCCCCACAGCATGTGATGGGCGTTAGCGTCGCAACCCAGCACTATTGATGTGTTCCGTGTGTCAGCGTAATCCACTAGTTCACGGACTGTATCAGGTGGTGGGTTTTCTTCTTCATGTGGCATGTAAACTGAGGCGAGGATAAGGTTCTTACCTGGAGCCTCGAATTTTACAGCCACTGTGTCTCCATTGCTGAACCTGTGTAAAAAAAATATATTAGCAATAGTCTTTCTAACTGGAATGCAGCTTCTAATTTTACCTTCTTTTTTGGTGTGGAAGAGATGATAGTGTTCGGAATTCAGGCCTTGAATTTTGTTTTTAAAAATCCAAGGTTCCTGAATTAGCGCCACGTCCACACTTACCTCAGACATGAACAGCAGTAGGTCGTATGTTGCTGCTTTACAGTGATGCATATTAATTTGCACCACCAGCAGCTTTTGCGACTTTTGGCTCTTCATCGTCGTCTAGCCGTACCCTCACGGCACCAAGTCCAAACTTTAGCTTCCCTTCTGCGGCCTTCTTTATGATATTTGCAGAAGTCTGGTTTATTGCAAAGCAGAGCTCCTTGCCGTCACCACTTCTCCTGGAGTATACCTTCACCCACTCGCTTATTCCAGCGCTCTTGTTTTGCCCTGCGAGGAGAGCCACAATGCTATCGTCCTCTTCTGTATCGAAGGGGGGTGGTATCCACAACTTCACTTTTTGTCTGAGTGGTAGTGCAGACCTTGGTATCACCTTGATTTTAGCTCCCTTCCACAGTTCGCCAAAGCTGGCGATTGTTTTGGAGAGAAATTCAAGGGTATTCCTGTCACTGCACCCCACTACCTTGACTCCTCTGTGCCACCCGGCTCCGTCGAAGGCGTATTCCGGTCCGCCTTTTTGAATGTTGGCCAACATAGCCTTGAGAATCTCTTTCTCCGCAAGCAGCCAGTGTTCGGCTGTGATCTTGCCATCGGGATCTTGCTCGTCGATGACTGCTGCGATGAGTTATAATTCATTTATATAATTCATCCATTAAGTTATAATTCAATTTATTGTTGATCTGCCTGTATAAGGACGATCTGGTTTTCTCCTTGAATTCTTCTCTAAGCTTGATGTCCAAGTTTCGTAAGAAATCGTATACAATCATTCTCCAACTATTTACATTGTCCAGCATTACAATTAGCTCCAAGTTGTACTTTCTTGCTAAATCGGTCCACTTTTTAAAGAAAAGAGTTTTTGTCGAAACACCATGCTCTACTGTAAGCCTTGTCAGTTGGGTGCCTGAATGGGTCATTGCTTTTATTACATAGTCGAAGTGAAGCTTTGGCGTGGATATAAATAAGGGAGATAATCCTGTCTCTAGAACAAACAACATGTAGATAGTTCAGAGGGTTAGATGGAAGACGGAACAGTATTTTCAAGAAAAATCTAAGGCTAATTGCACACACACCGATTTTGGACGGCCGATTTTATACCGGTCGTCCAAATTCCATTAGTGAACCACATGTGGTAATGGGACCTGGCACACACGCCGACCGCAGATCGGTGCCGGCAAAATGCCGGTGAGCAGCCGTCCACTGCCACTGTATCGCCGGCAGTATCGGGAAGTAGTGGCGTACGTGATTAAATACACGCTTGCACACGCACCGATTTTTTGCTGACCATTCCATTCGACTGCTCTCGCTTCATTCAGTGTGTCACGATCACGACAACAAAGCAACTGATTGTTAGACCGGTAAAAATCCGGTGAGTGTGCTAGCACCCTGCTACCGGTAAAATGTCGGCCGATTTTATACTGGCCGTCCAAAATCGGTGTGTGTGCAATTAGCCTAAGCAACTTTTCAACTTCCTCGTGCTGTTCAAATCCCCAAACTTGCGCTGCATAAAACATCACAGATCTCGATGTCGCTTCAAACAATTTAAACTTAGAAATCGAGCTAAGAGTTTTTATGCTCATGCAGGTCCTCCATGTTGAATTTAGAGCAGTATTGGCTACTTCTAGTTTCATGGCCAAATAGCTCTATAGGTTGAGGTTTGAAGCTATTTTCATGCCTAGGTAGTCATATGCCTTCACAATTTCGATTTTCTGTCCAGCAAAGTACCAGCGTTCGTTGCGGCAGTACCTAGACCTCTAATTCGATGCCCACCGCAGAAAACAACTTCACAAATATCATGTATATCATTAAAAAACAAGATGAATAAAAGTGTACTCAAAATACAGCAGTCAAAAATTTCATTGTACGCATTAGTCAGCATTAAAAGTGCATCCCCGGTTAAGCACTTATAGAATTCAGATGTTATTCTATTACCTCCTGGAGCTTTGTTTATTTTTGATTTCGCAAATGCAGATGGTACTTCATCAAAGGGTATAGGACTATCCAAATTGTCATTCAATATCAGAGGAGAGGCATAGTGTAATCGGATTGCTATTATTTTCAGGGTTAAGAAGATTACAAAAATGTTCCTTAAACTCCAGTCCTATCCGTCCATTAATTGCTCGAATAGCTTTTCAAAAACATTTAGGATTTCTTGCAGATGAGGCCTCTTCAATGAGTTTAGCAAAATACATATTTTTATTGCCCAGGCAGAAACTTTTAAATTTTTTGTTAGCTTCCTGAAGATATCGGCACCAGATTTACGGGCCAGTTTATAAAGTTTGAAAGTTGTTTTCCTAGCTTTTTCGCATTCTTTATTATACCATTTATTTTTAGATGCAGATTCTATATGGCTGAAACATTTTTTTGGAGCTGCCTTAAGAATGATTTGATCCAAAGTGACTTACTTTCCATAATTTTGTCTCACCAGATTCAATTCGTTGGTTAAATTTTACTGGAATGTGCTTATTTGACGTTCTTTCATAACTAATTTTGGTAGTAGCCTTGTTCTGCCATGAATGTCTTTTCTCCATTTATGTCGCTTCTACTTCTTCCGTAAGGTCAAAAAACTGCCAGTACAAAAAGCGTCGTCTATAGATTTAAAAGTACCTATACACAGCCGCTCTACCATACCCAAGACATATGTGTCCAAAGACTGCTCTGTCTGCTATATCTATGACCCTAATTACATACCATTTCCGGTTTGTCGTAACATCAATGAACATTATAACGCTCCATGACTAAAAGTGTGATACACTCAAGTATCGAGTGTAACACGCCGACAGCTATTAACGCAATCTTCGTACAAGAACCCATCTTTCAAAATCTCCAAGTGTCACAACGTCTAATAAACTTTAATGCACAACGGTACACCTAACCCCAACCATTCAAGTATATAATGTAGTGGCCATGCAAATGCATTGCAAACTGCCATCACATATCCACTTTGCATCTGGTTAATTAATTCCCAACCGGTACCTCTAATACCATTTACACTTCATGCTAATCGCGAATGCAAATCTTAGCACCTTATCAAAACAAGTTAATGACAACCATGCTCAGAGAGTGTAATGCTGGCCACCATATACCCATTCAAATGGCTATCGATCAATCAATCAGCAGCCGATAGAAAAATATAGAAACGACACCCTTCTCCAACGGCGCGCGCGCCGGCCTTGTCACAGCACACATATCAGCTAACACCGCACTCTCGCACTTATGGCCGTACTGATCCACGCCGGCCGATCGCGCGCATCTATGGTCACGGTCGTCACTTTATAATGCGGTGCGTGTTTGCGCAAAGTACATTGTCCCATTAGTGATGTGCAAATTGCGACCGTCACTAATCTCTAAATAAAGATTTTAATTCGAGGAACTCAACGTGCACCCGTTGAGCGGCCTAAGCTCGTGCGATCGGACGCTGTTCATCATCGATCGATTCGATTGTGTTCCCGTGTATTCTTGGCGAAAACACGTTCCCGACTGACATTATCGTGGCATCTGAATCGCATAAGTGCGGTCTTTATGCGCAAGAGATGCCATAAATCGCATCCGTTCTTTTGCACTGGCACTGGGGTATAGCAAGTGCGCGCATATGTATCTACTCGCATCGCAGCCACAATGCGCGAGCCTTTTACGCTGCCATTTAGCCGTAATCGCGCATTTGGGCTACTGGTCTTCCGTTTGTTGGCCTTTTGCGACAACCAGCCACTGGGACTCCGGCACCGATATACCGACTTTGGTCGCAGTTTCTATGGAAATCGAATAAATCGCGCGAATCGACGCAGTGTAAATCACTGTTGCAGCGATCCATATGGCTGGCGCACACTATACTGGAGCTGGAGCATAGTAACTGTGACTCGATGCAGCAGCTAATCCAAAGGTCTGAACCCACATGCAGCCGCAGTGCTAATCAAGTGGTCCGCATATATGGGCATGCCTGCCAACTGGCTGTCATAGCTAAATGCTAACCGAAACAGATGGATCATAGATACTCCGACAACAACGAACTGCTGCCATTCATTACCTTGTGAGTGGCTCCAAATTGGGAAATGTCAGTTCTTAATATCTTGACCGTGTATATCAGTCATTTCTGGGAAGAAATGATTTCTTCCCGGCAGCACTGGTGTGTGTCCGCAATATGGAAGTGCCAGCTCTTGGCCTCCAGATGTACTCTATGATACGCGGGCACTGCCATAACTGCATCATCTTGCTGCAACTGTTGCGGGACGATTTAGTGACGATTATGGTCTAAGAGACGAATCTGCTGGATGATTTCGCATTCGATTTCCCAGAATTTGCCGGTTCCACTGCAACAACGCACAGGGATTAACAGTGCGTGCGTGCGTACAAAAACAGAAGTTGCACTCCACACAACTGCCGCAAATGGATGTAGGCAATCCGCCACTCCTCGTCAGATACATAGCTCATCTACCACCACCACCGTCATCATCATCATTATCATCATCATCATCACAATCGTCATCTTCTGGCTTGATCCAAGCCAAGTCGGGCCATAATCGTCGGCGCGTTGTTTCCTTTTAACGTTAATTAAATCAATGGAAGGCATCTTGACAAATAGATACAAATGGTCCGGGCTTTGATATAAATTTCTCGCTGTGGGCATGTTGTCCGGATGACATTCCGCGTTATGGAAAATTCATTAGCGTTTTACGAAGCACTCTGGAGTGCTGTTCGGAATTCGCAAGCGGCGAAACAGTCTCGTAGATTGAGATGGCTGATGGCTATAGGCTGATGGTGACTTGAAGGAGGCTCAGCTCAAAGCTGGAAATGGATATTCATCCGACTGGGACGGCGATTATAAATCAAAATCACTTGTTAAACATCGGGAAAATGGCGGCTAACAAATTGTACACCGCCGCGGGCGATAATTATGACGTATACGCTGTAAGGCAGAACGCCGAGATTTATGGGCTTTTTGACGTCTGATGCAAACGGGTCTTGTGGCTGAGATGGTCAAATATTGCAATATATTTGTAAATAGTAGTTTAGCAAATAATATATTAGCTCCTAAAACGCGGCCAAAGATAGGTCGATGTAGGTACTGGGGGTTTTTGGGAAACTTTTTTTTAGGGTGAATGTATACATTTCAGCGGAATTCTGGGTAAGAAATTTTTTTTCATATGTCGTGCTTTTGGATTTTCTAAGATCTCTAGGTATGTGGTTAATTTAGCGAGATAAATTTGTGGAAGAGGTACCTACCTTAGCGGACCCGGTGGATGTGAGTTATTGCATAAATCGCGCGATGTACACATTTCAGCGGAATACTGGGTAAGAAATTTTTTTATTTTTCATATGTCGTGCTTTCGGAAGTTATTATGGTTTTAAAACCAGGCAAACCACCGAATGAAATAAAGTCTTATAGACCCATCTCGCTTCTTCCAATAATCTCGAAAGTTTTTGAGAGGATATTACTCAAACGGTTACAACCGATTATAGCAGAAAACCGTCTTATACCTGACCACCAGTTCGGGTTTAGAAGCAAACATTCGACGATCGATCAAGTGCATCGGATAACTGACGTTATAGAGAGAGCTCTAGAAGAAAATAAAATCTGCTCTGCCGTGTTCTTGGACGTTTCGCAAGCATTTGATAAGGTGTGGCACGAAGGTCTCAAGTGCAAATTAAGACAAGTTCTCCCCGAACGATTGTGGAAAATCCTAGAATCGTATCTAGAGAAAAGACTCTTTCGTGTCAAACACGGAAACGAATTTTCCGAATTTAAAGAAATAACGGCAGGTGTGCCGCAAGGAAGCGTCCTTGGGCCACTCCTATACCTATTATTTACGCGTGATATACCGCAAATAGAAGGTACTACCGTAGCCACTTTTGCCGATGACACTGCCATACTAGCAGTTGGTACAACTACTAAAGAAACAAACAAATTATTACAAGGCGCGCTTAACCGGGTCAATGAATGGACAAAATCATGGAGGATCGCTCTTAACGAAACGAAATCGGTTCACGTGGATTTTACATATAAGCAAACAAATTATTTGCCCGTTTTTATAAATACGGCCCAAGTTCCGTTTGCAAATGAGGCCAAATACCTCGGAATGACTCTCGACACAAAGTTGAAATGGAAACCGCATGTAAAAAAGAAATGCGAAGAACTTAAAAACAAATATAGAGAACTTTATTGGTTACTCGGAAAATATTCCAAGCTAAACCTCGAGAACAAGCTTTTATTATATAAGCAAGTGCTTAAGCCTGTGTGGACGTATGGTATACAGTTATGGGGTTGTACCTGTGACACAAATCTAAATATTTTACAAACTTTTCAAAATAAAGTGTTAAGATCATTCGTCAGTGCACCGTGGTATATTAGAAATGAAGATCTTCATAGAGATCTCGCAATGCCCACGGTTAAAGATGAAACGAGAAATTGCGCTCGAAAGCATAGAAATCGACTATTAGGACACGTTAATACCTCGGTCTTGGAAATTCTTGATGAAACAAATTTATTGCGGCGTCTACAACGAACTAAACCTTCCGACTTAGCCCGATAATTATCATAACCGCGTTAAAATTGCGGAACGAGCAGGAACTATCGCCGGAATGTTACCTGCCAAACGTGTATAACTTCGTGATAAAAAAATTGCTTGATAAGTCATAACTTAGTTGCAGTACGAAACAAATTTGTGGGAGGTGGTTTTAGTGAGTAAAAATCTCACACTACTATGAGCACGCGCCTACTGTGCTCATAGTGTCTTTAGAAGATTTCCACCTGCCTCGGAAAAAAAAAAAAAAAAAAAAAAAATATGTCGTGCTTTTGGATTTTCTAAGATCTCTAGGTATGTGGTTAATTTAGCGAGATAAATTTGTGGAAGAGGTACCTACCTTAGCGGTCCCGGTGGATGTGAGTTATAACATGCTCGCCAGCAAGGTCGATTTATATAACCAGCGATCTACAATGTAGGCCATATTAAGTTCCCATGTACTTCTCTGAATTCTCCATTTATAAGCACTATATCGTTTGTAACACTGTAACACGTTACACGACCGTTTCAGGTTTCACGTTTCAGTAAACTTATTATATGCTACTAGCGTAGCCCGTGCACACTTCGTAGTGCAAAATAGTTAAATAGATAAACAGATTTTATTGTAATGCTCTGTGGTAGACAACATTTTTTGTTTTTCCAGAAATCGTATTGCCTAGATAATATTCTTGACTTTCAGGACAATGCATTATTCATATCAATGTTACAAATTTTAAAAACTTTGGCTTCTAATTCCAAGACTGTCGAAGAAGCTGTACACGCCGGCTTTGGCTGTGCACAGGAATAGTATTCAGGGGCGTAGCGAGGGTTCGAGCCGTGGAGGGTGACTTTCATTGAAATGCCAACTTATTTCAGGAACTTCCCGACTGCATAGAAATCATGAAAATCGGGCCAGCGGTTATCGAGTTATAAAGTCTTCGAGTTTCACCCCATGTAAGATGTTTTTTGAATGGGAGGTGCCACAGCCTTTTGTCCAATTTTGATCAATCTTCACAGAAGCACTCCACGGCCAATACCTAAGATTATCTGTAAGTTTGAGCTCAATCGATTTGGTGGTTTTCGATATATACGATTTTGAATGTTTTTTTTGTATGGGGGGTGCCACGCCCCTTTGTCCATTTTTGACCAAACTTCACAGGATTCATGTATGGACCAATATCAAAGATGTGCGAAAGTTTGGTTAAGAACGGTAAATGCGTTAAAGCGTGAATCGGCGACAAACATTTTAAGGCTCAATTTTTATATATATAGATGTAGGTACTCGTCCAATTTAAGACAAGAACAGAAATAATATCAGAGATACCTGCCTTCGTAAGTTAATGTCGATGCCTCTGCGATATAGAGAGAACTATGATGATTAGGATCTTTTATTGAAGTCTTCTTAGCGTTTTGTCAGGCTATTGTAAAAACCTTCACTATAGCTTTTGATTCCAGTCCCAGAGGATGCTAGTCTAGCTAAATTGCCTGCTGTAGTTTCAATTTACTGCGATGGCACATGGACCAGGTGGAGTAACCAAACAAAGCTTAAGCTTTTCTAAAAAAGACTTCAGCTCCAACTTATTCAAAGAGTTCTCGTGCCATCCATGAAGCTAAAACCAACTTCGAACGAGATTTTCAGCACGATTTCTACCTCAGCAGTTATTTAGTGCATTCGATAATTGATCTTTCTGGTAGCCAACTCATTATATCTTGTTGAAATCGCTCGTAAGTTACAATTTCCTCCAGCCGCTACAAGTTACAAGGAAGACTAGAGCGTGGATAATAGAAGGTGTTGTATAAGTGCATATCATTTATCAAAGTTATAGTATTCCGTCGGACAACCGCCTTTTGTAGAATATTTTCTTTTTTTTTTTTTCATATTCGCTGCTTTTTTTCTTTTGCTATTCCAAAGATTGGTATAGGGTTCACTAATTGAAGCAATACATACTTTGGGTATGTGACATTTTTGTGCAGTCTTGTAGAATGTATAGACTACCCCGTTAATATTCTTTGAGTAGTTGTAGATGCGTGTCGCAGATATCGCTCTTGCTGGTCAGCTCGTTGCTTTGCTTAATTTCCAATGTGATTTCCTCTTGCAGGGTTCTGGCCTTTGAGCAGTCTCAGTGGTTATAGTTTTTAACTGCTAAGGCGGGTCGGCGGTGTAGACTAAGTCTATGCACCCACATTATTTGAATGGGATCATAAATTTGTTGAGAACTATAGATTCGATATGTGAATTCTGCACTTCTCTTCAGAGAATCCCGCTATGGACGAACATATTTGGTAAAACTATTGTAAACTATACATATTTGCCAATGCTAAGCCAAAAGTTTCGCCTTCCGAATCGTCTGTGTTAGGAGTTGACTGATGATGCAAACTATTGGCCAATGCTAAGCCTATTCAAGCTTGGATGTTCTCTCCATGTCAAAAAAAAAATAACCAAAAGGAATTCCTTGATTGATAGTTGAACTTGAAATCAGAAAAAAAAAACACCTCGAAGGACGTTTTGGTTGGACAGACCGCAAAAAAGTACCTGTTCATCAAAAATGGGACTCGTGGCTGAGCCCGCGAACACACGGTGTTGTGTATTACATGCTGTTATTTGCCATGGTTATTTGTCTTTAGTATCTGAATACTAATAAAAACATTTAAAAAATGTACAACACATAGAACAACATGGCCGCCATGAACTGTCAAAATTGGACAACCCTTTCGTTTTAATAATTACAAAAGCACCACAGACAGCTCTCCGCACGTTCTTTCTATAATCTCAATATCATCAGCATTAAGTAAGTAGGTACATATATAGTTGAAGGAAATTTTTAAAAATTGTACTTCTGATGTTGGATTATGAGCTTTGGACAATTGCTTGAAGAATGACGTTAAAGAATTAAAGAACATGACAGCGCGACATTAGAGGTTGCCGTGGTGTTCTTTGAATTTTGACGAAACTTCAGATGTATTTTTAAAATTCAATTCGTCCTTACATATAAAACCGTACTGAAGTGGTCCGATCAGGTTACTAATGAAAGGATCAGATCAGATTAGAATATCTTCTTTCTTGTGTCGATGGGGACACACGATGCTGAGGTTCCATTCATCGGGAATATACATTCATTTAGAACTAACATAGATCTGCAAGCATCTGGGGGCGCTGTTGAAGCGTTATAGGTTCGCCTTTCCCAGGAGAAGTATTTAACAAAAAAAAAATATCCGACAAAGTTTTTCCGACAATAATTTGGTGAATGCTCTTTATCAAGCCACTGCCCGCTGCTTACTTGGGCTTTAGTTTGGATATTGCTATCCTCACGAAAGGACCTACATTTTACTGTCGTCATACAGGTTAAATTGATAAGACGGTTGTCCCGTCGTTTACCAGTCTGTTCTTCCAAATCCTCAGCGACGACTGTGAATCTATACTACCATATTCCTATGCTTAACTTAGCAGGCTTCTGTTCGGCGCTTATAAGATCTTTTTACTTGGAACTTCCGAACATTCCCTCTGCAAATGCATCTCTCAATAAATTCGACCAATCGATTCTCGATGCTGCTGTGTGGTACGCAGCAATAGATGAGCTTCAAATCCAGCGTCTCTTTCCTCGTTAGTTGAAGCACATTGATTTCTGACCCAATCGATGGCTGAAATAATAATGTATCTACACATATAAAGATACAAAGTGGGAGAAATGAACAGGCTTCCAAAAAATATTTATGATAGGGACAAGTAAATTTAAACCGCTGGACGGTCGTACATGTCTTAAATTTGGCATAGATTTTACTAGCTAGCTAGCTAGATTTTCTAAATTTGCCTTCCCAGCAGCGGAGATATATGAGTTATCTTTTGACTGGATTCAATTTAAAAATGTGGATGCAGTTAAGTCCACCGTTCAGGTAAAACTCTCTGTTGTCATCAAATTGCTAGGACCTAAGAAAGTAAACATTTTTAGAATTTCACGAGTATTGTATGCCTCGAATTTTGGTATCTTGCAATTAAGTTGCGAGGTGGGCACTGTGTATTTGGTGTGTGCGACCATCCTTTGAGTGAGGGGTGATTGGCAATTTGTAGGGCAACTACATATACTTACATATTTCTTTCCATAACCTCAGTTCCTCAACTCTAATAAAAAATTCGGTTGGTTATCCAAACCCCAGTACAAATTGATTTTCAGTTTGTTCAACACTTTCCAGCTGTTTGAAAGTGCAATTTGCAAACTTATTCTCAAAATGCATCCTTTCGCAATAACAAAAACCTCACAATGCAGCAGCAAAAATACTTTTGCAACTTCACTCTAATGACTTGTTGCAGCAAATTGACCGCCTTCTATGCATTCTTCCCGTTTGGAGCCGCAATTTGAAATTAGCCTCTCACTTCAAAGGGTTACATTCAATAGAGAACCGCACACAAAAGATACAAAAGATTAAAGGCGTTCCACATCAATTCCGCCATAGAAACTGTGCTGCAAATCAATCCACCATCAGCACAATATAATGCTGCACACAACAAGAAGTAACACCGGGAAAAGAAAGAAAATCATCTCGTAGTGCACTCTCGCCAGGAAGTGTGTCTTCTAAGTAGCCCCGAACAAAAAGCACCACTACCTACACACACTCGTACTCCCCTCGATTGAGTAACACCACAGCAGTACACCCACTCATACCCCAGATCGGTCGTCATTGTCGTCGTCAGTCGGTTCGGTACATCATGGTGAATAATAATCGCAGGCACAATGCTATACACGGAGCCAGGATAGAAGCCTAAACATTATCCATCCCATTGAGCACGTACATCCTCTTATCCTTTAGCCATTCTCTTCCATCAGAGCACCATGTATATTCGTCAAGAGCCCACTTGGAGCGCACACAATGATGACGAGTGCATGGCATCCATTACATGAGTTTGCATACATATACAGGGTTTTTTTCTGAATTACGTCCAAAAGGAGGGTGTGTGTCCGCCCCCACTCAAGCTGCCAAGAAACTGTTGTTTTTTTTTTCCTTGTGTTCCTTAGTCTTTATGTAACACGACACGTCATCAAGCCCAAAAGATGAGAGATGTCAACGAGAGTCCTTGCAATTTATCCCTGTGCCATGATAGGACTATCATTCCGTTTGGCTCACTCTTGGGTTTTGGTCGTTTCCTCTTCAGTTTTGTACATAACAACAATGACTCTCGAGAATTACGCTTCCATCTTTACATGTATACCTACGAGGCTGGCTGACTGATTTAGCTGGCAGGACGACAAAAATTTCCTTCGCACAAGTGCTTGCAACAAAAAAAAAATGTTGTCGAGCCACTTAAGTCAAAAAGGGAGAGAGAACAAATCTGAAAACGGGACAAGCCTCAAGAATCTCGGCACGAAAACTCAAGTGGTGAATTCATGCAAAAGTGGCCAACAGCCCAAAAGGGATTTCGGGATCCGACTAAGGAGCCATCACAGCAGACGGGGTGAGTGCGCCAGAACGAGAAGAAGAAATGTGTATTTTGGAGTTGGGCCTTAGCACGATGCGACGGCTGATGCTGAGATTGTGATGACGATGATGTGTGGCGATAAGTGTCCTTGCATACGTATTCCGAAGAGCAAACATAATTTAAAGGGTGTCCCGTTCCACAGCCTATTGACATGTTTGTTTACACTGAGCCGTAGTAGAGCGCTCTGAAGAGTGTTTGCGGAGCGACATTTTGACCAGAGTTGCAGCCAAAGTTTACACAGCTCATACGGTGTGATGTGACGGAGTTCGTCAAGTGTTTGCTGTCTATTAGCTAATGATCCTGAAATGATGTGTATTTAGTGTTCCACACTGGTGATGTATGTTTTCATATTTTTTTTTGGTTAGAAGTGATGGTAGTGAAATAAATATGAAAGGTAACTAGTTTTAAAACAAATGCCAAGGGTGACCATATCATTTCGGATTGGTCGACAGTTGAAAGTACTATAGTCGATTCAAGGTTTGCCATTCAAACATATATGTAGTATCTAATGGATTCGAATTGGTCTTGTGGGTCACTCTTAGGTGGGATAGCCATTTAGGTAAAAAAAAAATGAAGACCCAAGTGGCAACAAATGTGTTCTGCCTGTCAGTCAGTTTCAACTCCATAATTTGTAGATTTCAAATGCTTTTCGGCAACCGATCCCAAAAAAAGAAGCATAAACAACAAGAAAATGAGGAAACGAAAACCTTTCGAAGACGTCTTTTTGATCTTAACATTCGATTCGGTCCAGTTCATGTTGTTATACGTATTGCAGCGACATCGATATAGTCAAAAAAAAAAAAAAAAAAAAAACAGCGTAATGGGCTCTTGAGAAAGATTGCATATAATATAACTAAGGACTCTTAGCTATACGTGTAACTTGTGAAAGGGAAAGACTCAAATAGCGACCTGAAGAGATGAGCAAGGAAAACTTGTAGTAGAGTCAGATTCGGTTGAGGATATAAAAACCATTTCTGCAGATTGTTATATGGCGAAGCAAGCCGCTGTCAGGCAGTTCAAACCATTCAATCTAGAAGATGAAAGCCAAGATTTGCGTCCACCCGACCAAAATTAAGTGAGGGTATCAATATCAAATCAGATAAAACTAACCTGGACTCAAAGGAGTGCCGGCTAAATTATTTAAGGCAGTATGCGACGAGTTTTTGGGGAGCATACACCAAATCATCTCGGAGTTTGTCTGAAGAAAGTAAGCATCAGTCTCCTTAACATCCCATACAAGATCCCGTCTGTCGTATACTGTGTAAACATCTGAAACCATGAATCAATGAACTGATTGGTCCCTACCAGTGCGGTTTTGGCCCGGTAAGTCCACAACTGATCAAATATTCATATTCCGGCAGATAGGTAGTGCAGAAATCCCAAGAAGATCAATATACCCTCAGCACAAACCAGTAATAACTAGACCGTCGACTTCCCGTGCACCTACCCGATTCTTCCCGGAAAAAATTACCCTGCCTGTGAATAGATACGTGTAAATGTCGAAATTAATGGCGGAAATGATTTTCCATGCTATACCATGGGCCTAGGATTTGTACAGCACCATTACATAAAAATCCTGGGCTCGCTGGCAGCTTGTAGGCAAAGTCCGTTATGCGGGAGGAGTCGATTCTTACTGGTTTGTGACCCACAGTCTGTTTATAGATTTTAAGGCCGTGTATGACTGCATTTATAGAATCGAACGAAATAGGGCCAAGTAGGGCCTAGGACCTAGACCTAGTTTAGGCACCCTTTTCTAACTAGACAATAAGGAACTGCTTACGTTGACATTCGAAAGCTATAACTTTAAGGTATAGAGTCTAATTAAACGCAAAATTGCTAAGAAGGCAATTGAGTAGTAGAGCCCTATCCCAAAAGAACTAAGGAGATTCTAAGACATTGATCATCCCAGTCTTACTTTAAGCCTTCGAATCTTGGACTCTATTGAAATTCAAGAAGTTCAAGAGACAGATTTTTGGAAAAATCGTTGGTGTTTGCGCGGACGGGCTTTGGAGGAGAAGATTCAACGTCGAATTATAAAATCTGTACCAACGACATCGACTTAGTCGAATAATTGCGCATAAATTGTCTAAGATGGTTAGAATATGCGTATAGAGCGAATGGAGACCGGCGTTCCAGACGGACAAGAGGAAGACATCGCCTAAGGTGGCGTGCACAAGTGGAAGGGAATATAAAACAACTTGAAATAGGCGGGATAAGAAATAACATAAAAAAGCTTTATAATAATTATACCCGGTACGGCGGTACCACACTGTGGTGAGGGTATATTCACTTTGTCATTCCATTTGTAACGTCCATAAGGAGGCGTTGTAGGTATGACAAACTATATATATTATTGATCAGCATCACTTTCTTAGTCCATCTAGCGATGTCCGTCTGTCTGTCCGTCTGTCTGTCTGTCCGCACGATTACGGCCGTAATTTAAGAGCTATCGACTTGAAATTTGGTACGTAAGCTTTTATCCACCAAATTGAGGCTAAGTTCGAAGATGAATGAAAAAATTTTTGACAAAAAATGAGCTTCGTCGAATAAAAACTACCCATACCTCCCATATAAATTATATAGTTTTTTAATACTAAAATATTTTTTTTATTTTACAATAATATAGTACCGGGTATTTGAGCTTCGGCATAGTCGAAGATAATTGTCTTACTGGTTTTATTTTAGTCTATGTCATTGGGAGTTGAACGACTCGGGCTTCGTTCGATAGCAAATCTTGCAAGCTCGATATTCCAGGCTTCTTTTTGTTGTTTACGAAGTCTCCTCAAAGTTCCTAACCCACTTTTTAATGACAGGCAGGGGGCACCAGTCGATTGCGATTCATGTTGAAATGGTTGAGAAAACGCCTTCACCGCGTATGCGAGCTTAAGGGTGGACCTCTGTCTCTTTATTACTAAATGCTAATATGCAGAAAACATCGCCGATAGCGTACTTACCACCTCCCAAAGATACGACCCAGTTTGCGGGATTTTTAAAATCGCTCGTCATTCTTCGTCGAATAAAAACTACCCATACCTCCCATATAAATTATATAGTTTTTTAATACTAAAATATTTTTTTTATTTTACAATAATATAGTACCGGGTATTTGAGCTTCGGCATAGTCGAAGATAATTGTCTTACTGGTTTTATTTTAGTCTATGTCATTGGGAGTTGAACGACTCGGGCTTCGTTCGATAGCAAATCTTGCAAGCTCGATATTCCAGGCTTCTTTTTGTTGTTTACGAAGTCTCCTCAAAGTTCCTAACCCACTTTTTAATGACAGGCAGGGGGCACCAGTCGATTGCGATTCATGTTGAAATGGTTGAGAAAACGCCTTCACCGCGTATGCGAGCTTAAGGGTGGACCTCTGTCTCTTTATTACTAAATGCTAATATGCAGAAAACATCGCCGATAGCGTACTTACCACCTCCCAAAGATACGACCCAGTTTGCGGGATTTTTAAAATCGCTCGTCATTCTGCCCTAAACCCAGTATTTGACAGGATTTGCGTCATGTTCGGTGTTTCTATTATAATGACAATATCAACTGAAGAGAAGCTTTAAGATCGTCGAACTCCATTCCACCCAGAATTGTAAAAGTGTTACCGTTCTCCTTTGCTTCCAGAAGATGCGACTGTCTTCAATATTCTCTGACGTTGTCCTCAGTCTTTGTCCTTGAATGGCTTGTTTCTCTTTTTTGCATATTTGCTACCAGTTTCTCTTACTAATCGTATAGACAGAGAGTCGATGACTTTTTTTGCCCTGTCAAATCAGAGTTTTTTTTTCTTGGTTGGTTGGTTGGTTGAAAGTGGCTGTCAGCTAAAAACGCCAACACACTTAGACCAGTATAGGTCCATTGTGATGCCACAATGAAGGATCTAAGATCTCCCTACTAGTTGAACCATTTTGAGCTCTTTATAAAGCGTAAGAGGCTTCTGATGTCTATGCTTGTCAGATCGCCCAAGTCGTTGTAATAGAAGGCTCCTAAGTGAAGCTTCCTTCTGCGGGAGAGAGCTGGGCAGGAACAAAGAAGGTGAGGGATAGTTTCCTCCTCTTCCTCGTCCATGCAGCTTCTACAAAAGTCGTTTGCGAAGAGGCCCAGCCTTACGGCATGTTTGCCTAAAAGGCAGTGTCCAGTAATGCCACCTATTGTGGTGCCGATATGCAATCTATTGAGAGAGATCAATTTCTTAGAGCGTTTCAAATCCAGCTTAGGCCAAATTTGTTTTGTCGCTAGACAAGTGGTTAAACTCGTCCACCTAAGATTTGTACTCTCGATAGCATTCAGCTTTTTTTTTCTTACTGTGGACTGTTAACTATACGTCAGGCACTAAGTTCATTTCAGTATTACTGGTGGTTTGCGAGCTAGCCATTAAGTTGATTTTATCCACGGTCAAATTTGATATGTCTTCTAACAACCTTCCACGCATACTGTTCCTTTATATTCATAGTCCTTATAAACTAAAAACCAAGTCGAAAGAATTTACCTTGAAGTCCCCTACCCACACAGCTCCCAAAACACTCCCGCGTTTATCGGAATCAAATTCTCCGAAAAACAATTGTAACTCTAATTATGGTCGTAATTGTCTAACCTACTAATCCAATTTAGAAACCAAGAACCACACAAAATTACAGCCTGTCCGGGCTTCCCACTCGTCTGTCCAATTGAAATTAAAATTTCAAAATTCATTATCCACCCCACGCCCGAAAGTCAATGAAAGTGATGCGTCGTCGTCGGTCGTCTAGCCGTCATAAAAATTACAGGTTACTCTGTGGCACCAACCAAAAAAACAAAAAAAAAAAAAAAAATAACGTATTATGATTAATAACATCAAGTGTAACTGGCTGCTGAGAAACCATCAAAACCTCAGACTCATTGTTTAATTAGCTGGCACATGCCTGGCCTCATATATCTGCCTGTTGGCTGGAACGAACGGTGATTAATATTGTACAATAATTTTCCAAAAAAAAAAAAAAAAAAAAACTCTAGAACGTCAAACGTCTTCCCCCACCGCATAATGTTTGTGCCTGTCCTCGTCCATGGCTCGCTTGTGTCATTACAAATTGCGATTCGCTTATTTGCGCTAATTTACATATCATTGTTCTTTTGTTAAATAAAACAAGAAAACAACAAAAAAAAACACCTTTTATGGTTCTTTGTTGTTGCGGTGACTGTGTTTGTGGAATTTCTTGTTCTAGGTGGACTTGGACTCTCGGTTGTAATTAGTCACAATTGACTGGTGAGGTTCTGTTCATTAAATTGTTTAATTTATTAGGTCATTAATGGATCATTCGCCTGGTTTTTTGTTTTGTTCAGGTGATGCATGTATGGGTTCTGTTAAGAACTGGGTTGACTAGCTATATTATAGAAAGTGATAATTCTTAAATTGACGTAAATGATTTCAGAAATTAACACAAAAAAATATCAAAATATTAATATTACAATGTATGCTGGAAATTGAGTCTTCAACAAAGAGGTATGAGATTGAGATGACTGAAACTGAACATTAACTTTCTGACTAATCATAATTTTCGAATGTCCCTTTAATTCGTTACAAAGGTCGCGATTGCGGGATTATAAAGTTGACCCTCCATTTACATGGAGGCGAAAAAATCACCATCATCACCCTATCGGCAGTTAACTATAATGTTTCTATACAAATGCCGTAAAATGTCAATTTTACTTTGACATTTGTGAAGTAAAAAGATACAAAATACACGTCAACAAAACTTGAATCGCTATACCTACTCCGAGAGAAGCGTGAATACATAATTGTTTCCATTTGTTTGCGGAATAATTCGTCGGTGGTGTTGGTGCAGCGTGAATTTCGGCGCAGATTTGCCGGTCGTGCGATTAAAACGATTAAAAGACGTTTAGTCTCTAGCGTATAAAAGAATAAGCGACAACACTAGATGCTGGAAGGTCTGGCCAGATTCGGAGCGTTCTGCTGAGAATATCGCAGCTGTAGAAGTCGCAGAGGACCCCGGAGTATCGACGCAATTCGGCATCAATCGGCGGCCTTTACAGAGCATTTTTAAAGGCTGTAAGATATTACCTTATAAAGTGCAGACAGTGCATCAGGTGTAAGCTATTGAAAAAAATGCATAACGCCCAAAAACAAACAAACAAAATACGTATGGGGGGCATGCTGGCCCACCTGCAACCCCTTGCTTGGGTTTACTGTCAGATTTGGGGTCTATGCGTTACTTTGGGCGATATGTCATTCTATATGGGCTTTGCGACGCTTTATTCCTTTAAATTTTGGGCGATGTGGTGGTTTTTGGGCGTTATGACATTTTTAAATTTGGGCGCGTTATGGTTTTGGGCCACTACTGGCCACTGTTTGTACGACATGTTTTTAGAAAGCTATCGCGACTACGAGATTGATTGGACAAAATGTTTTGCTATTTGTAGATGGAGCTAAAGCTTTGTCGGGCAACAAAAGTGGACTCATTGCAAAATTAAATTTAATAATGCCAAACGTTTCATGAGGACACACTGTTTTCTTCATCGACCAGTCCTGGCATCCAAGGTGTTACCTTCTGAATTAAATGATGTGCTTAAAGATGTGATCAGAGTTGTGAACTCTATTAAAGGCAAGTGAAGTCACAATGGCGAAAATGTCTATATAAAATTATCCATTGTGACCGTCAAAATATTTAAGTTGAAGACTTAAAATGATTATTGGTAATGCCCAAGGCCTTGCAAAGTTGGCTGTTTAGGACCATATGTGATGAAATGGGTCCACTCCATCAAAATCTCCTTTATCAGACAGAGGTCAGATGGCTGTCAGAAGGAAAAGTATTGACACGAGTTCGGGAATTAAAAGCTGAATTATTTATGTTCTCACAAGATTGAAAATCTGGAAATTCGAATCATTTTTCTGATCCCATCTGGCTTTTAAAATTATAATTTCTCGCAGACTTTTTGTCCACTTAAACATCTTGAATAAGAGCCTCCAAGGGAGAAAAGAAAGCATTATAACTGCAAAAGACAAAATCAGAGGATTCCTCGCAAAACTTCCTTTCTGGTCAGAGTCTTTACAAACAAACATTTTTGGTTATTTTGCCTGCGTTCACATAATGTCGCACTAACAAATTTTGAGCAGAGGACTTTTGTTTATTAATCTTACCGAGCGCGACCCCCAAAGGAACTCACATTTTCAAAAACACTGGTTTAGCCGATATCATTTTTCGACTTAATGGAAAACAATGAGGATGTCAAGTAAACCTGATCCAAAAGCAGAAACAACGTTTTTCATTCATAAAAAGACAATCTTTGATAGGTATTCGCCCGCGACGATTTTTTTAAAAGTATGGTCAAAATCTTCTGGTACTTTAAATCTTATTGGTGGAATAATAATTTAAAAATTATGTTTTCTCTCCATATTAGATTTTCTTCCAACTATAAATAATGTTGGTGATTCGGAGTTTTCTGAGTGATGTTGGAGAGACTAGTAGGCTTTGCAAAATAAATTAGTTTATAAAATCAAAAATAAAAAAATAAGAAAAAAATTAAACAAAAAGAAAATCATCAAATCAATTTAATAAATACTTAAATAGTTATTAATATTTGCCAGCCCCTTTAGTATACTGAAGATAGTCACAAAATTAGGACGAATTAGAGAAGATCCAAGTTGGCAGAACAGTGCAAAGTTCGAACTGTTGGTGAACGATCAAGATGTAACCAATATAAAATTACAGATTCAATAAGAGTGCATTTTTATGAAATATCTGTACGAAGCTACTGAAAAGGTAATTTAGTTAGACATGTTTATTTTAAGTTTAGAAACTTAAGCGAAAATGTGTAACATCGTCACATCGGTTCGCGAACGCCTCGGCTTCAAGAGTATTTCGCCAACACAATGGGAATCAGATCCACGACAATTGGGTTACACCTGGGTGCCACCAGGTATAATAACATCGTCAAAGATCCAGCTTTACTTTGATAAGATCCCTCAGGAGAAAGTCAGTTCAAACGGTAATATGTAAGAACCTTGAATATTTACGTCTCTGTAATTATTCAATCAGCTTATTTACGGGTTTAGTTTGTCCATTTGTATTGGCGCTATTCTACGATACCCGGAGGCCCAGAGCTTAGCTTCAATGAGGGCCGAGGCCTGTGCTAATGTCTCTAATACATACATACATACATACATACTATAAATAATGTTGGTGATTCTTCTGCTTCATGCTTAAATTTATGTTTCATCCAGAAACATTCTGAACTTCATTCACAATTATTTAGACTCCTCATCGGATGCAAACAGCGGCGTAGCGAGGGTTCGAGCCGTGGGGGGGTGACTTTCATTGAAATGTCGACTTATTTTAGGAACTTGCGTACTGTATATAAATAATGAAAATCGGTCCAGTGGTTATCGAGTTATAACGTCATCGAAATTCAGCCCATAGAAGATGTTTTTTGTATGGCAGGTGCCACGCCCCTTTGTCCAATTTTGATAAATTTTCACAGGAACACTCTGGGCGTAGCAATTATAGAAGGAAGTACCCAATATTTTTTTTTTTTTTTGTGATGTGAATTCGCTGGAAGGAAAAATCATCGAAAGACATTGCAATATTCGATTTAAAATTTTAAGGATTTCAGTCGGAAAAGTCACCGATACCGACCGTCCTTTTTAAAATCGAATCTCGGAGAAAGTACATAAAGATAAACAAATATAAATTGGCATTGCTGAAAGGTGGAACCTTTGAAAATGTCAACTTGTAGGTATACATTTACAAGTTTGAAAATCTATGCCTAATGAAAATCCAAACTCACTTCTTACATTTTGTTTCGATCTAATTTTTGAAAATTGCTCGTTTTTGCCTATTTTCATAATTAAAAAAAAAAAAGAAATACAAACGTTATTTCTCGGCACTTGAGAAAGTGGAATCTTAAGTTTTAAATTTGGAACATTGATGTGCATTGTCCTATTAGAAAAGAACATATTATTTAAGGCTTCAATTAGGCCGATCACCAAATCTTTACATCAATCAATTAGGTACGGGCAAGGCCGGTATCTACAACTAGTTCTAATGATCTTGTTTCAGCGTCTTTACTCGTATTACCAAACGGACTTCCGATTGATGCATGCCATTTAGTTTTTAACTGATTCGAATAATTTATTTTTGAAAACTCAACACACTTTTGTGAAACTTTATTTCAATGTCAATTCCAGTACATAGTCTCACTTTCAAATATAATCGTCTTCAAACACAACTCCGCTCTGTTACCTTCTGAGAAGACACCACTCTCACAGGTGGTCCAATGTCCAAGCCGAATCATTCATCCCTTCACAGATGCTAACATATAGGACTTATTATATTGATCGCGTTACCATCGAAAGCGGATAATGTCATGTTCGTTTGACTTTAATGCAATATCCTTTCGCCTTTCTGTCATTCCTTCATTTGCCAGCGCGCCAAACACGCAACACGTAATCGTACCCATTTAATGCCACATATCTCATTTAACAGAGGAAGCCCCTTGAAACTTTGCAGACTAAAAAAGAAACAAGGAAAACCCCCGAAATTTTGGTACGGGAACCGCTCACATGAGGGTGATATGTGGGATTGCCTCCATTACCGGGCATGAATATATATACCCCCCCTTTCAACACCGCACACATTCGATGTGATATATTCGACTAGACGAAGCCTACATACACTCATCCCCGCATTGGGACACTCGGACCGCGCCAACAGGCAAGTTCCTGGCAGAGGGTCCGTGAATAACTTTCTGCTGTGAAAATTTGGCGATTTGCCGCTGGTCTTCTAGACATAATTTCGGCACAAAAACTCGTCCAGATTTCGATTAGAAACTTCTCACTGACATGCACATATATGCATACTGGAACAGGAATAGAGTTCCTCGTCATCCACACTCTGGCACTATTGTGTACGAAGACGAATTGCAAGGAGAATAGAATGGCACCAGGGTAAACTCAAACTGGTAAACTGTAAACCATATAAAACCCTTGGGGATGAAGTAGGTAACAACAGGAACTGCTGAGATGCCCTTTCTCTGATAAGCCAAAAGAATTTCGACCTTTTTTGGCAGTGAATCTTGCGGGGCTAAAGGATTTTCGTGTCCTTTCTTTGTTTCCTTTTCGGTGGATTTCGCGGATTAGGTTGAAATGATTCGTTTTTTTTCTCTCCTCGGCGTTGTTCCTGGCTCGTCCCGGTGTGGTGGCACAAACAATAATATTTGCATGTGGCAGTGGCATCGGCGGTATACCTAGAGCACGCGCGGGGGACCAAGTCAATCGCCTTGGTCTGCGGTTTTCAGAGTTTTTTTTCCTTTCCTTGCTGGTCTCCTCTTTTGATTAATTCGCAAAGATAAAACGGGACAGGATGATTCTCCGCGCTGCGCTCTGTGTTTGATTGCTGTAATAACAGCAGGCAGACACGACCTTAGACAAATAATCTGATTAATGTTTATTTGAGTTTTATTTTACTTCCACCGAATCGTGGCGGGGCTGTAATACAGAGGATTAGTGAGATCCGGACCTGAAATGGAGTTTAAACGGTCGGTATGCGACTAGTGAATTTCTCTGCAAATACCTTGTGAATTTATGAAATTCATTAATATCTCTGCGTGCTGGGTTGGCTGACACCAAAGGCTTGGGGCGAGCGCAAGAGACTTGCTTTATCTTTGGTTGATTTAATCTGTAGACATACAACCAGTCGAAGGCAGTTAAAAATTGGCACCTTTGCCAATAGATTGATGACTGACGAATGAATCGATGATTGACGATGACTTGTGATGCGAAGTGGTTGTGATTAAAATTCCGGTTAACACATTTGGCGCGCTGCAGACAACCTTTGATCGTATCGTACTCCGCAATGCCGCTGCAATGGCTTTCTAAAACAAAGTTTGATTGATAATGTAGGAAGTCCTTATTATTATAGTGGGGCTAAGGCGAGATCATTTATATTGCGTGCTAGCGGTCCCGCAGGGCTTTTAAGGTGTCTGCCAAACCATTATTTCAATCGGCCGTTGACTTGAAATTTCGGCATTCCATCTGAATTCTGGCACATGACTTATGAACTGCGCATCCGCCGAGGTATGGCGCCACCTTTTACAATGTCTAATGACCTGACTGTCAGATGGCAATAGTATGAAAGCATTTTGTGGAATGTATACGATTGGAGCAGTATAAGTATAATGACTTTTATGGTAACTTATGACATTTAGACTGTGGATCTGTTATGCTGAACAAATTATGCAAATTATGGATCGTTCCGGTTTAGTATGAACCGTGCCTCTGCTAGACATATCTTTAGCGCTACTAATCAGCTCCAACAAATCCTTCCCACTTATACTTATTTTCGAAAACCATTTAGTTTCGAGAAAAAAAACACAGTCTCTCCATTACAACAATTTGTAGTGTCACAGCGCCTTTAATGCCAAATCGCAACCTACACATCCACGGACTTTTAAAATCGCTGTCATCGAAATAAATTGGCAGTAACCCAGCCAACCAAATTCTAATTTTACGCTTAACGAGGCAATAACTTATTCGCTCAGCGGATATATCAGATTTCCAATTCCACAGTAACTTTGTTGCGACAAATTCTGTACGCCTATTGCTCCTGACCGCACCATGCCATACGGATGACATTAGTCGATTGTTACTAAGTAGCGGTCGGACATAGTGCGACAACGACACATATACATAGATATCTGAAATGCATCAACATACTTACATATAAAAGATTGGCTAAGCTAAAAAGTCTGACCAGACTTTTCAGTTTATATGTAGGCAGGTATATATTAGGTAGACAGGAATGGTAGGCTGGCAATAGGTAGGCAGGATGAATTTGTAGGAGTTCCATATGTGAACAACGCCAACAACAAGGTGGGCTAACTAAAGCGTATAGTCAAGGTGGAAGCCGCATTGGGCGCCGAACGTTATTTGCCTTTGAACTTAGATTACTTTTCATTCATGTCTGGGCTTTTGTATATATGAGTAATATGTAATTTGAGAAGTTTTTGCATTTTTTTTGTATTTGCAGCCTGCAGGCTGAAAGTTAAACATGATGTTGACATCTTTGTAATAAATTTGTGCGTGTAGAACTTTGGGAAAGGAATTGGCGCCATAATTTGGGATGCCTGAGTTTCTTTGGAAATTTCGGGTTCAACTTGGAGTCGAAGATGGGTTTTTCAAAATTGAAAAATACATGTTTTGACATATTTATTAATTTTGAGTTACGAGCCGTAAAAGTGGTGTGACTGATTTATGCTTAGTTGGTCTGTATTATAAGGACCAAGTTATCACTTTGATTCCTTGACTTGAAGTGTTGCAAGCTCTTCTGGACCTATGGAATGGTCTGGTGGAAAACAGAAAAGAACGGAAAGTTTGCAGTACTAAGAGGCGAGAAAAATATATAGGTACTAAGGGGGGGGGGGGTGTTCCGCCCCGGGTGACAGACTAACAGGGGCTGCCATCAGTAACAGCAAAATAACTATTTTGCACATTACACAAAATAAAATACAAATAAAACAATAAAACGAGTTTTGGACTTTATTTTATTTTCAAAAGTGCAATAAAGTCCAAATCTAAGTGGAAATAAAATCCAAACAACCAATATATGGGGAGAATTGAAAGAAAAAGGGTGTAGTTCCGATTTTTATATTCAAAAAACCACGCACCCACTCCAAATTCTATATAGGTCCAGTGACCCCAAGCAAGGGGGTTTGCAAGGGGGGAGCTGCATACCCCCATATATATCCCACTGTTATATATATATACATATTATATCCACAATGCATAAACAGTATAGAATATGTATGTGGGGGCATGCTGCCTTCCTGCAACCTCCCGGCTCACGAGTTTTCTTCATGAACATGTTAGCAAAAAGAGAAGTAGAGCACGAGTGAAGAAGTGAGAAGGCACAACCGTTCAGTTCAACAGATTTATTAACAATGATATAAGAGTAGTGACAGCCAGCAGATGGGTTGCCACAAATGGTGTTGCCAGACTCTAACAGAACATCGTGATGAAACCGTGAAAAAGGCAATAATATACGCAAGAGAACAATGTACTGAGCTAGAAATTTCAATTGAAAGGCAGGCCAGTCGAAAAGGCTCAAGATGCTGGTTTGACTTTGGAAGAGGAAACACGAAGATCCATGTTAGAATTTCAGGATACATTTTACTCTGATTTTATTCGTCGGTCTAAGGCCATGAAAGACATTGCGTCAGTTTTCTCAGCTTTTCAACCGTAAATATTGCTGTATGGAACGGAAGAAGAACTGAGTGCTGTTGTTCCAATGCTTACCTCGATATTTACAGAGCTAACAGACAACAGTATCATATTGGAAATCGGGCGAATACTGCGTCACATGGTAGCTGCAAAAATTAATTTAAAAGATGCAGAAATTTGGACAGCCTTTGAATTTTTAAGCTTTATTGTTAATTGTGACTTTTCAGCCTCGTTACCGATTTGCTGTCATTGGCGATGAGAATTTATTTAACAATTTGCGTCTCAGTGGCATCATGTGAACGAAGCTTTTCAAATTTAAAATTAATTAAGACTTATCTAAGATCAAAAATGAGCCAAAATAGGTTTACCAATCTGGCTATAAAGGGTGTGCCATCTAGTGGTTTCTTTTTAAATCATAGATTATTTTCACACTGACAGCTGTTTTCCGCTAGAAATCTTGACAGAAAGTCACGATCATACCTCCGCGGAACGAAATGAGTCGCTTGACGCTTGAACAACGTTGGGAAATATTGATAACTTATTTCCAAAGTGAGTGCTGTGTAGCCCAAATATTGCGTTTTTTGAAAATAAGTTTTGGCAGAAATAAAGCACCCACCGCGCCTCCTGTACACAAGTTTGTGCAAAAAGTTCGTGAGACTGGTATGCTAGTGGACAACACTCGTGGTCCCCGTCGTCGCACATACGAGAATGTGGCTTCTGTTGCGGATTGTGAAGTGGTGGCATTATTGGACCATTTTTCTTCGAAAATGAGGCAAATCGTGTTATATCAGCACGACGTCAATTGGCCGCCTCGGAGCTGCGATTTTACCCCTTTGGACTTTTATTTTGTGTGGAACCGTGAACGACTGATGTTATGTCAATAATTCGGAAGAAATTCAAGTACTTAAGGCCAATGTCACACGCTTCCGCTGCCACGTTTTGCTGCCAGTCTTTTATTTTCGATATACCCTCTACTAAGGCTATACAGTAATGAAAATATCTTTCGGTTACCTCTCAGACCGAAAAATTACTTCGGGCTGTTAGACTAGATTGTTCGCTCTTACTAATAAAGCCATAATACATGGCAAAAAATTGATTTTGTTCATTATATTGCATATATTGTAATTTGAAAATTGAAAATGAGCTCACAAAAAATATAGATTTTAATGATTTAATCGTAACATTCAGTGCAATAAAAATTCGAAAGCACCTTTAAATGAAATCTTTGCTCTTGGTTTCTTCTTAAATTTGTTAAGGGATGTAAGCTTACTTTGCCGTCCCGGGTGCCACTGCCTCTTAGTCCGCCACTGGGTACCTACCTTCAAATAACAGATTTTGGAACTAAAATACTTAATTTTTCGGACAATGTCAAAACTGTTGTATGTATAACAATTACAATATCTGTGAGGGAAAAGCTATTGAGTTGTTACTTCAAGCATAAAATAGATGAACTCATAAACACTCGTTACATAATTATATGAGTGACTTTATTTTTCGCATCTTTTAAGGGCGTACGTTTTTGAATACGCATGCAAGGAACAAAAATTATGTTATTTGTATCATTAAAAGACTACGCTTTTTACGACGATATTTCAAACCCGAATTTTATTAAATATGACATAAATGAAAGGTTAATTTTCGCATGTACTTTTTTTGTCACGAACGATTAAAAGTAACAAAACGCCGATCAAATTAACAAAACCTAAAATATAACTCCATACTTAACCGTTCTGTAGAATGCGGTAACATTTTAGCCGTTCGGTTTCCTAGAAGGCTTAAATAGAACCCAATCCAAAATAAGTCTTAAAGTTTTTGGTTAAGAGCTCAGTTGCACTGAAGCACCACAGAGATCTGAACATTGTATACGTAATAAAGAATAGTTCATGTTGAAATGTATTATTTTTCGAACACGATGTCAGGCATATGACTTCACTAGCTTTTGCCCACGGCTTCGCTCGCGCAGTCCTCAGGATTTGGACACAGAGATTCCATCACAGTCAGTTAGTTGACTTTTTTTATATCTATACCTATATCGTTATTGGAGAAAACAGTTCAAAAATTATATGATCAATATTTGTTGGTGAAAGCGCTGGCATCTCAACACAGATCATACTACAGCAGACGGAGCCACTATCTGCGGGACACTACATATTCCTTAGTCAGCAAATCCTTAATACTTAATTATATTCCACACTGCCGAGATCTTCCTATACTGTGCAACATATGCAACTGGAAAGATCGTAAGGATGTGTACCACTTCCGCTTGAATATCTTTGGAGTACGTACGCTGGAGTTAGATGGAGCGATCAGAATATTCAACAGCGATGAAGTTTGGTCGCATTACAAAGTTTCAAATCGATACGACGAACGGTACGTGAGTTATGAAAAGGCCCCCCATAAAAGGGGTCATCGCCAATAATTCGGGCCCTAAGCAAAATTTCCAAAATCGAAAAAATTATTACATATCTTTATCTCTTATAATAGAGTAGGTACACAAACGGAGTTTGAAGTCGATCGGATGAAAAATAAAAAGTTTCCCATGCAAACTTTAACTCCCCTTTTACCCCTTTAAGGGTTGAATTTCCAAAATCGAAGAAATTTGTTTTCTTTATTTCTCATAGAGAGTAGATACACAAACTGAGTTTGAAGTCAATCGAATGAAAAATAAAAAGTTTTCCATACGAACTTTAACCCCCCTTTTACCCCTTTAGGGGTTGAATTTCAAAATATCCTTTCTTATTCCTTGTATACATCATAAAGGGAACCTCTGTCCAAAATTTTAGCTTTCTAGAGCAAAGGGTTTAGGCTGGGCGTTGATGATCAGTGAGTGGTAAACTTCCTTTTTATTATACAGTACAATCCCGATAAATCGTAATGCCAAGGGACCTAGAGTTTATTACGAATTATAGAGGTTTTTGAAATAGCGGGATTACGAATTATTGAAGACTTAAAAAATAAAAATTCGATTTACCGGGATAATAAGTTTTAACAGTCAGTTAGTGAATACATGTGTGAAAATGACTAACATTTCAACAGAAACAGCACCCAATTGTAGTAGTGGTCCCATTTCTCAAGTGAGAGAGTTTTCCATCTCGCTCTATCTTGCTTTTCCAAGAACTAAATTCTTATTCTGTCTTTCCAATTAAACATAAACATGTACCTAACAAACGTATTTCAGAGTATTGAAGAGAGGAAGGAGGTTTGTTTTTCGAATAAACGGGGTTGTAAACACAGACTTACGAATTATAAGACGTTTAATGGCAAAGTCATACGGAAATTATTGCGAATTACCGAGGGGACCGAAATGCACTGGTTTTTTACGAATAACCGGGATTTTTCCAAGGGACCAGCAGTTTATTTCGAATAAGCGGGGTTTACGAATTAACGGGGTACGAATTATCGAGATTATACTGTATATAGATTTATACGGTTTTTGGGGAAACACATCCTGTCGTTCCAATGTTATGCCGGTCTTTAAAACCTTAAAATCGGCTATTGGCTTCGAAAGGCTTAATAGTTAGCAGGTTAACCGCACACAAAAATTCTTCACGTTACGTTCTACGTTTTTGAAAAGCCAGTCTTTCGATTGTAATGCACCCTCCAGCAAATATAACTTTGCCCGAAATCTAGAGAGAGGCATTTTATTATGCGACCCACTAATGGCTGTGATATGCCATAGCCAATACACTAAAAGAGGAAGTACCCATTGCCTTCCGCGTTCCGCCTCAAGCTAGGATAAAACCAAGCGTCAGCTCAGCCAAGGCTATCACCTCGATTGTGGCCAATCCAAAGCGACCTGAAATTGTCGCAGGTAAGGATGCGTCCGAATTTGAGAGTGGTATGGAAGGTTTTTAAAGAGGTTGCCCAGACGACCATTCTGCCCAAAATTCGCAAAAAAAGTGAAGGACAGTCTTCGTCAACCATAAGGAATTACAAGACAGGTAGTAGAAAGCCCTGCAAATGGAGGCGCGCACTGAAAATGGTATAGATTTGACAATAGTCTAAAGTAAAGCCATACAAATTACTGACTTTGCTCCGCAAGCAAGAATTTCATGCAACGCGCAGTAAACTTATGTAGGTTGTTGGCGGCAAAATCCAGTAAAAGGAGCGAAGGGTCAATCTCGTTTTTTTTTTATGAAAACAAACCAGATTAGTGGAACCCTAGTTCAGGAATTCTTAAATTTTCAGAGTGAGATAACACGGCTGAACTCTAAGGACTTACTTAGCTACATCAGTATACCTAGCAATGGTATGACTCGGACGTGCATTATCCCGAAAACAATGTGCCTCAAAATCCAAAATAATTCTGTGGATGTATTAAAAATAAATAAATTAAATAGTAACAGGCAGATAGACTCCCTACACTCAGAGAAAAATCACAAGCTAAAATCAAGTATGCTCAAGCTTGATTTTAGATTTTTTCATTCTTACGTGCTAAATCTTAATATGACACCAATTGTTCTTGAAATAAGCCGAAACAATCTTAAAAGAGGACATTGAAACACAAATGAGCTCTTGAGTTAGTTTTTTTGTTCTTGAAATAAGCCGAAACAATCTTATTTCAAGCTTGTTCAAGATTGAAACAAGCTCAACAATACTTAAACTGCATGCGCATGTTCTTTTTTTGATTTCTATTCGTTCCTAAAATTCGCACTCACTTACTGAGTGAATTCTCATAAGGCAACATTGAAAATTTAATATTATTACCTATGATATCTACTGATGTGAAATGTGAATGAATGATGTGATGATATATTATAAGTAATTAGGTAGGTAGGTAATTAAGCTCTTAGTTTTAGATCTTGAACACCCAAAATACATTTTTTTCAGGCATCGCATAATGTAAGAACCACGCATTCTTAAATCAATCCCGAAACAGGATTGAAGTAAGATTTTTTGGTCTTGTTTTAAGAATTTTCGAGCTTAAATCAATCCCGAAACAGGATTGAAGTAAGATTTTTTGGTCTTGAAAAAACGAGCTCAAAATAAGATTTTCGTACTTGAAATAAGATTTTCCGAGATTACCATACTTTCGTTAACGAACGAGCTTGATCGGACACTGATATTCTTGATTTTAGCTCGTTTTTCCTCTGAGTGTAGGCCTAGCTTCTCGCAACCATTCGTTTGTGTGAGTTTCTATTTTTGGGATGAATGGAAGGGACCTACAATTTTATGCCGAGTCCGAACGGCTGGATTGTGAAGCTTTTTCAGGGCAGTCATACTCTCGGATGTTTGTCAGACGTTCGCGAGAGTTGGCGCAGTAGAAAAACCCTTAAGATGTAATTTGTGTTTTTCCGGGGATCGAACCTGGGATACCTCGCACAGTAGTCCAGCACACTAATCACTGCGCTACTGATGCGCATATATCTGTGGATATATCACGCAACGAATATTGACACATGGCAACATAGTATTATGGCATGCCACAGACAAGGTAGCCAATCTCAAGTCAATTGTAGGACGTAATTCTTAATCAGCTCCCATTCGACCTATATATACATGAACCTATCGGCTGCTTGGACTATATTTTTTAGCAGAAAGTTGCCATGACAAGCCCCTTTTTTACAGAAATATGTATATAAAGTTTATGTTTCTGAGCTGACAAAGCTTACTACCTACCTCTACTAGCTCTACTTGCTGAAAAAGTTCACATTCTGTTCCGGGTATAGTCAGTGCAAAAATCGTCTCGGCCCCTCAGATGGGCAAATTCATATCTAGTGTGTGGCCAAACTACAAAACTTCAAAAACCAGGTCACATATTTCCTATTTGGGTTTATCCAAATCACCACACCTTTCTTAAGGTCGGGTAAGTTGGTAGGTGCTCACTATCTATACTCTTTGCAGGTTTGTGAGGCCATCAGGATGCCTCAAGACTCAACTGCCTAGTCCCCATTGAAGTCCATCGTAATGGGTTAACGAGAATACTAATGCATAAGGTCGCATAAGGTACCATCTTATTATACATGCATCAACATTCATCTAAAACTCATATATGTTTCTTTGGAAGCAAGAAAGAGCCCACAACTTTAATCCTCGACCATTTGAGACATTTTCGGTATCCCTGTGAATACTTTTGGTGACAGTGTCATTTCATGACAATTCGTCACCTTAAAGCCTTAATAATGCCACCCAGACAACAAAAACCAATCAAGCTAAAGAGCGATGCGTTAGAAGTTCCCTATTAAAGTTGATGCAATGAGAGATGTTTATGCACCAAACTTCTGTCTGAAGCAGTCCATACTTTTCATTAAACACTAGTTCATACTATCGAAATGGCTCAATGGCTAATTTCAGTTTCCTCATATCGCAAATATGAGAACCATCAGCATCACATGCCTATACCTTAATCGACAGTCCATTGGACTCAACTTCAAATTGGCCGGTCGAAATGAGCCAAACTAATTCTTGGTTACATTAATGCATGTTGCTGTTGCCTCTCCCCATCGATCGGCAGCACGGTATAGAGTTCCGACTTCCGACAACCGCCCTTCATTTAAAATGCTCGCGTTATATTATATGCACCGAATGCATTTGCACACATCAACGATTGTTGAAGCAGCCACAGCCAGACTCTAGACCTCTCATCCCCTGCAGCTGATGTTCAGTGTGCTTGTGCAGTAATGACACAAACGCTGCATATGGACGGGAGGTGAATCTGCATCCATTCAACCGCTCATCATCCTCTTCAGCGTTGCAGTGCTTCGAGCAGCAGGTACATAATGACGGTACCAACTTCACTGTTCTATGATAGGCGTAATTTCGACGTCTAAGTGGATTTCGCCATCGACACATACTACATACACGGTGTTGTGGCATTCTGCATCGCTAGCACCACTCATGAATAATGCTTGGTTAGAGAGATGCCTCTTTTGTGTCACATTCCACATGGAACAGCGACGGTGACGGTGGCAGTGGCAGCCGACAGCACCACCAGTAATGAGAATTCAATTTCTATTTCTCTGCATGCATCTCAATTTGTGTGCGGTGCCCGGGAGTAGGTCTAATGATGGAACAGCCAGAGAACCATCATCGTCATCCATATACATATCCTCATCTTATATCCTGCCCTACCCTATCCAGCACAGCACCGGAGAATTTCAAAATTTCAATTCTCCACTCGTGGTTTTTGGGGGGCTTAAGGGTTCTTGGAGTGGCCGTCACCCTGCCGCCACCATCACCCCTCGTGTGACTTTGACTAATACTTGAGGGATCACCGTTCACCATCAGTTTTGACGATGACTATACAACGCTCCGCTCCAGTTCATTTGAAGCTGGGAGGTGAATCGAAAATCGTGCTGAATGGGGTATTCCGTATTCGCATTCTCATATTGAACTACTCTATACCATACCTACACCAAAAGAAATCCCAACTCTCAATAGGTGCTCATTATGTGTGTGCGAAGCAATCTATCTACGGTTATGGTTCCATTCAGAGGGATAAATAGATGCATGCCATGCGCACCACCAATATGCATGTCATAGCATATGCTGCGGGAACACGATGAAAGAAGCAACAAAAACGACCGAGCATAATATGGAGAGCTTAACTTGGCGCGAGATGGAGTGTTCGCGAAGCAGGAACATTAATCGCTTTACGTGTCAGCTTAAGTCAAAGAGTATCACGCTCAGCCCGGACCCGGGCGCACAAACGATGGCGGAACCTAAGCTCTGAGATTACGTTCCCGAGAGTGCCAGCGAAGCGGATTTACTGCCTTTGTGTTGAGTCGAGCCATCCGAAAGGTGCCAAGGTGCGGAAACCATCTTAAGCCACGTTAATTGATAACACAATTGTGTCGAAGACGGAGACAATGTGCGCTGGTAACCGTTTTGATGCGATTAATTGCAATTGAGCTTGAATTGGGTTAGTTAGTGGAGCACAGAACAGAATGATGCTGAATGCTCGTATGGATTGCTGCGACACTAATGCCCGTGGTGGTGTCTTAATCTGCGCGACGACAGTGAGTCATTAAGCTACCTCTAAGGACTGAGCGGTAAATGTCTTCATTGTGCGGACACGAATTTGGACAGACATTGGGTGTGGGTGGGTGCCTTTGTATTATTTCAAAGTTTGGTATCAGATGTATGATCGTATTGTCATCTCTAGGACGCCCATTGTAAAGTGATCTGTCAAAGCTCTTGTCAGTGTTGATCTGCGAAATGGTATCGGCTTGCCATAGAATTCGGGTCATCAGGTTCAGATATAAGCGATTAAGACAAGTCGTAGAGTGGTTTCCTTCCCATATGTGGATTGCCGCTGATGATTTAGAGCCCGTGGTGGAAGATCAAGAATTATGGAAGATTCTTGAGCATTCTTATTTTCTACAAACTCTTCCAAACTCTTTAACACCAAATCGACACCCGAGAGCAGAGTTGTTATAATTATTATGATCTTAATTATGTTATTTTTTACGATATTCAGCTGGCTTTTAGATGCGAAGTCATTCATTCTTTCATTTTTAATGCATCCTTTCGATATAGCCTGAAATTAAAAATGTGATTCCACAAAAAAAAAAAACGAAAATGTTCATTCTTAATATTTTTGAATCTACCTAGGTATATCTTCTATATATATAAAAATGAATTGCTGTTCGTTAGTCTCACTAAAACTCGAGAACGGCTGGACCGATTTGGCTAATTTTGGTCTTGAATTATTTGTGGAAGTCCAGAGAAGGTTTAAAAGGTGAGAAATTGGACAAAGGGGTGTGGCTCCCATAACATTCAAAATCTTCTATCTCGAAAACCACTGAATCTATTGAGTTCAAATTTACATACAATCTTAAGTATCGGCCCAGGAGTATTTCTGTGAAGATTGGTAAAAATTTGACAAAGGGGCGTGGCACCGCCTAAACAAAAAATATCTTGAAAACCGCCGAATCGATTGATTTGAAACTTACAGACAATTTTAGGTATTGGCTTAGGAGTGTTTCTGTTAGATTGGTCAAAATTGGACAAAAGGGCGTGGCACCGCCCATACAAAAAACATCTTCTATATGGGGTGAAACTCGATGACGTTATAACTCGATAACCGCTGAGCCGATTTTCATCATTCTTTTTTTTTTTTTGTTTTGTTCGTATTGCTGTATTTAAGGTTTACGCAGAAAGAAAATTCCAGAAAATCCATTTTTCTCATTTTTCGCATTTTACGAAAGAACATTATTATCTAAGAATATAGAAGAAGAAGAAGAAGAAGAAGAAGAAGAAGAAAAAGAGGAAGAAGAAGAAGAAGAGGAAGAAGAAGAAAGAAGAAGTTGTTTCTGTGAAAGTGTGATCAAAATTGGACAAAGGAGCGTTGTACCTACCGTATAAAAAATATACATTTTAAATCCTATTTCTGGACACCCATGGGAGCTAAAGTGGGTGGGATTGGAAAACGGGCCATGGCACCACCCTTACAACAAAGTTATTTAAATCACGATATCTGAACATTGCCTGATTGAAGCATTTTACAAAACCTGGCGGGACTGGACAAAAGGGCGTAACACCTCTCATAACAAAAAAATACATTTCAAACGTTATTCTTCGACAGTCATGGGAAAAAAATTGTCTAGGCGATAGCGGTCGAAGCACACACATCGGTTAAATAAAAATGAAATGAAAATGTACGAGCAGGCAAAACAAAGTTTGTCGGGTCCGCTAGTTGAAGATAAAAATTGTCTGCTCCTTCTGATTTATTTCATTACTTTGTTCATTTTAATTTGTATAGTCTAAGCGCACAAGACTGGCTAGCAAACCATGAAAGCTTTGATTGTAGTTTTAGTTTTAAATTGTATCGACTTGTAAGACTTGTTGGAACCGGTAAATTGTTTTCTTAAATTTGTTTAATTCTGAAGTGACCGAAATATGGAGATGAAGAGTTCGGTTTCAATATGGTTTAATCAGTCCCAATCCCAAACGAAAGTGCCTATTTTAAAATTGCAAAATCGAAAAAAAGTTATTTGGAAGTGTTTACTTACCTACTTAAGGTGGCCCTACAGTCCAGGGTGTACCTGGACCTCAACCAATAAGCGTCTCCAGACAGCTGTCTCCAGTTTTGCGCACTAAGTTGGTTAGGGTCCACTTCCACTTGCGTGCGCCACCTGAGTCACGGTCTTTCTCTACTGCGCCGTCCCTCCATAGGTGTGGATTCGAAGATCTATTTGGAAGTGTCACTTTTTCGAAGAATGAAAGTAGAAAAAAACAGAAGTGTTTCCAACGGCCATAATAATCAATCCGGGTGTAAATCAGGATTTAATCCGCACTTAAACATAATATTAACTCAAAAACACACTGAAAAAAAAAACACTGAATTAAAGACGGATTAAAAAACCGATTTTAACCTGTTTTAAACCTATATGATTATACATATGTAATGTCAAATTTTAGATAAAATGACATTTGAAGAAGACGAATGCCTGACGTTCGAAGAGAATGATTGTCATATTTACTTTCTTGTTTTACATGCCATAAACAACAAGAGTCAATATTATGAAACAGTGCGTCTAGATCAGATGTGGTGGTCGTCTACTGATGAGCCCTCCCACCACAACGCAACGGGGCGAAACGCATTTCTGGAGTAGAGGCCAAACCAAATTTAAAAAATTATGAAATTGAATTTTAACCCGAGTTTAAGGTATGTACTTAAATTGTTCCCCGGGGCTTAGCGCAGTGGTTAGTGTGCTGGACTACTGTGAGAGGGATCCCAGGTTCGATCCCCGGAAAAACACAAATTACATCTTAAGGTATTTTCTATACTGCGCCACCTCTCGCGAACGTCTGACAAACATCCGAGAGTATGACAGTCCTGAAAAAGCTTCTCACTTCAGCCGTTCGGACTCGGCATAAAATTGTAGGTCTCTTCCATTCATCCCAAAAATAGAAACTCACACAAACGAATGGTTACGAGTATCTAGGCCTAGGGTGTCTACCCGCCTGTTGCGCCACCTATTTATTTATTTATTTTTTACGTATCCGTTCACATTGAAATGGGATGATAAATTCCGACATCCACTGAGTCCTTGAGGTTCAGGAGAGCACGAGCGTAATTCAGAAGCGATTGGCGTCCTACAGGCAGTAAGTAGCTGATGCACTTCGGAAGGGAACATCTTTAAGTATTTTACTAATATGCGCTGCACGTCATCTGGTCGACGTTGACGGCTCTTTCCCGGGGTCTTTAGCCACAGCAACGATTTTTTCGTCGGAAAAAGCAACTTTGGAGTCAACGAAAAATCAACGATTTAGAAAACACAAAACTCTGGCAAAAGCAAGGACATCCGTATCCCTCACAATGCGTTATGGACTACACTGTCATTCCAAAAAAGCTAAGCTTCATATCTCAATGCTAATATGATCTCGATCCTACCAATCGCTGAACGCAAATATTAACCTGGTCAACTGGCCGTGCACAATCAGCGCACTTCCATCTGAATTTTCAAAACAAGCGGAAACGATTGAGTCGTTAGTGTTCCGGCACTTGGCATTAATCGTTTCTCGAATTCAAATATCGCCGGCGATAAATCAATTTTAATACGATTTTCTGCGCTCAGCGCCACTGTCCAGTGTCCGTGGTAATGGTGACGGTGACCAGCGACATGCACACACATACACGAGCTGAGCTGAGCAAACATATTTGTGCTCCATTTGTAACAATCGCGGTCTGCAACACCGCAGATCTCCTCCAGATATCGCGCGCCGCCTTTCACTTTTATTCTGCGCGTTGTGTGACCATAACTATGGCATGGCGTTCCTTTGTCTCTCGGATCGGATCAACGATGGCTGCCACACTAAGCAGCGACTAAGCGATGCACAACGTGCGGGAATCTTAATTAAAAGTGACAGCCACTGGACATTGGGCAGAGGAGTATAGTAGGAGTTGCACTAATTCAATGCGACAACAAAAGGACATAGCTTGTTCTCGACAGGATTAAGTGGCACTTGGATTGGCACATTTACGTATGCCATCAGTGGCCGGTGACAAGTGGGTTTACGCTCGGCACTCAGCTGCCCCAGTCTGCCGCGATGTCCTTCAGATGAGTTCCACCTGCTCACAGCCACTCACACCCTGTGCCTGTGTGTGTGTAAATGACACACCTTAAATGGTTGTTCCTTTTTTTATTTCAGCTAAACGGTGCGACGGTGAATGCGACCAACGTGTGGGAACAAATGTCCGCGGATTAAGTAAGTCATCGTCGTCGTTGTTCTTGTTGTCGTCGTCGTCGTCGTCGTCACCGAGATGGGGTGCGTGGGTCTTGCACCTTTTATCGCGTCTCTGGTATCTCGGAGGGTTTTGTTATTCGGCCTCATGTGTGAGTGTGTCGGGCACCCTGGGCTATCGCACGACTTCGATGTACCAATTACACCTGTGCGCCACTAATCGCTTCGTTGAAAGAAGATTACAAGTGGAAAACGGTTCGGTTCTCAGGCAACAGGTTAACCTATATATCTGGCACATAATACACGATGACCGACCACGTCTTTGTTGAATTGCGGTGAAAATAAATTCTCTGTGCAGACGTTCTGTCAGTGTCTTTCTTTCTTTGTCTGCGTGCGTATGGATTTGTGAAATGCTCCCGATGAGCAGATGGTAATCGATGGAGGACTCCAAGGCAGGAAGTGTACAAGTGCACTTGATTGATATGTCAACTTGGCATAGCAGCGCGCAGCAAAAAGTGCTTGATAGTTGATACTTGGGGCTTTGCATCGTCTTATTCATCGGGAGAAAGTTAATCGGTTGCGGTGGAGATCTTATGGCCACAGATACATTTTGAAGTGTCCTTCAGGGCGATTTAAAACCGTCGCAAGTTTGTCTTGGTAAAATCTATATTGAAATTGAATCGACGACGAATGTCAATTGTGTCGTATTTGCGTTAAGGATTTGAATGCGATGCCCGAGAGGTTATACTTATAGGAGCTGAGCTGGCGAATATATAGATTTTTGCAGAAAACTCATGGAAACCCAATTATTGAGACTTAACATTCTTCAATGCGAACAATGACTTAGGGATTGGCAAACTTGAATGGCAGAAGGGTTGGGTGTGTTGAACTATGTACTATAATCTGACGTGAAGAGTGCTTGTTGTGACGGGGAGTAAGGCCTACCTACAAATTTAAGAGCATAAAGAAACAAAAATTGTTAAAGATAGAGGCAAAGAAAACATTTATGAATACGACTTTAAAGTATAAAGTTAAAATTAGCGAATTTTAGGAACAGAATTATTCAGTGGAGTAGTTTTGATCAAATGTGATACCTACCTACATTTCCCATTGTTCTAAGTTCTAGTTCTCACTGATTTCCATCAACCGGGCTTTACTGCAGACGTACATTAAGCAGTGCTCACAACCCGCTCATGCAAGCTACAGTCAACATTCGACATGACACAGACACAGCCACATACCTCATTAGAGTTACTTATTCGACATATTTTGAGCTGAGGTCATTAAGTCGATACATATTTTCAACAATAGTCAGTGTGCTGAAATGGAAATGTTGCCGGAGAAATCCATAACAGGCCAACAGCTCTTGCATATATAACTGACCCCGATCCCAGTTAAAACCTGGCCTTTCAAGTTGGTGAGGAGTACGCTCGCCAAAACCGATCTGAGACAAGGCGCGCACCGAAGGCAGTGGCGAGGCAGTGGCGTGGCAGTGGTGCCCAAGTACTCTAAATAGTGAACTATGAAAATCTCAATATAGTGAACTCAGATTTTTTTTTCGAAAAAATCAACGAAAAATGTTCTAGTTTTGCTATTTTTCAACATATTTACCGACACCGTTCATTTGTGTGATTTTTTGATATTTTAATTTTAGTTATGAAACGAACTTCTTCTCGCCCCAATTTAACGCCTTCAGATAAACTCTAGAGTGATAATAAAACACAGATAGTTCAAATTTCAATGTGATTTATTTGAATGGAATCGAAATCAGTAGAGAGTGATGTGATAAACAATGTTTTTCGATTTGTTTTCCGGCGCAAAAACAAACAACGAACGCGGTTTGCCAACACGCGAACAGGCAACGTACAGCTGACCGTGTGAAAAACAGGGAAATTCGAGATTAATCACACAGACTTCCAACGATTGGCCTTGCGATTTATTGATTGTCGATTGTCATCGCAAAAGCCAATCGAACGGGGAACTGAATCCACTTGAATTTAAATGGAAGATCAAATGGAATAATCGGGAGTCGTGGGATAAGGACTTCCTCTCCTTTGAATTTGCCCTTAATGATCGTCACTTGAATCACATTGTTCATCAGTCTCTTGACGGTTTCCGATTCCGCAACATGATTATGATCGATCCCACCTTCAGCTGTAAATTATGCGGTGGAGTTCCTAGCACATCAAGCGAGTTCAAAAATTCCGTCGGATAGTTGGTCGCAGTGCTATAGACTCTATAGCGATTGGACTTTGAATAATGAAATTCAAGCTATCGACGTCCTTATTCTTCGCTGCTAGTATTGCCCGTTCACTAATCCAATTGAGATTTTTATAATTTTGTGCAATGCCGGGGAGATGAGTTCCTCCTTCGACAATGTGCTCGCAAAAATTGAACGATATCAATCCCTCGAAACATCCACCGGAATTTGGCCATTGCCAAGCGCCAGCAGTTTTCTCAAGAATTCAGCAGCAGATGGGCCGACTCTCATGTTCGTGGTCAATTTCAACTTCTTGACTTGCGACGACGATTTCAGGCATGTATAAAGTTCATCGGCAGCGGTTGATTAGGGGATGACGGGAAGCATTTGACGAAAATCTCCTGAGAGCAATATCATAGCCCCATCAAATCGTCTCGAATCACCTCGTGAATCCTTCATCGTTCTGTCAACTGCCTCCAAAGCTCATTTATGCGCCATCGTGCATTCATCCTCCTTCTCGCATCAATTTCGCTGTCGCCGAATTCTTGGTCATTGTATACGTTGGCTTGTCAACCGTGAGAAAATTCATCGGCAGCTTCAAAGAGGAAGGTGCAGTTCGACCGCCTTCCAATAATATGGCAGCAATGCCAGAGGACGCAACAGCCAACGAAATTTGAGATATTCACCAAATTATTGCCGAGTTTTTCCGGAACTTTTCGAGTTTTCCACTAAGAATTTTCTTTTTTTCAATTCCATTCCAGACCGGAACAATTGCACACACAATTTCATACAAAAAATACATTTTCGATTTTTCCAATTTCCCCACTTTTACGGAGGGTTTTCCCAAAATTTTCTTTCAGATGAACCTTCACCTGGCAATTACGAATAACTGAAAAAAAAATCTGTCCAGCCGTTCTCAATTGATGAATTACTATACATTTTGTACACCATTTTTATATACATACCTACATACATAGGTTTGTATATAGATTTATTTATATCAAATTAAGCTTTCGTGAACATTTAATAACTCCCTCTCGAAATAGTGAACTTATTTGGTTCCCGGATCAACGAAATTGACAACGTTGCTACCGATGCAAGACACCATCCTTAAATGGATTTCCGAACCTTGCGAGTGGACAGCAATGACTCCGACCACTGCCTTGTTTTACAGAAGCTTAGAAAAATAAGAGATTATAATATTATATTGTGAAGGAACTTAACGATAAGCGACTGCAATCACAACAAACTGTAAGATCATTTGCCGATCGCGTAACGCTAAACTTCTCTAGAAGTTCCATTAACCCGGAATCAAGTGCTGAAAACCAATGTCTCAAACGCCTCAATTGATGCCCTTCTACAACCGACCACGAATCACCCCATAAAAAAAACCTGGTTTAATGGAAAACCCTGTGGTAAGCACATGCAGCAAAAGAACTTGCCTACAAAGCGGCGCTACAGAAAAGAGCGACTCTTAAGCTCTACGAGCTAGAAAGAAGGGAACAATTAGATATATTCTACTCCAGAAACAATGTTGAGAAATTAAAAACAAAAAAAGGTAAAAAAACGAGCAAGTCTAGATCCAAAGACCTGTTGTAGAGATGAGCAATTAAGATTGAAGTCTGTTAAACTGTGAAGGCGACTAAATACCGCTTTCAATCAGATTCAGTTATTTTAATTTTTGGCCCAGATATGAATAAAATTCAAAATCTTTACCAGGTTATGAAAAAATGTTCATATCTTTTCTGGTTATGAAACAAAAAATGAAATTTTGACCCGGACAGGAAGAATTTAAATTTTTAGCACATATTGGATACATACTATATAAAAAAGTTCGATTTAATTTTTGACTAAGATGTAAAAAAAAGTAAAATGTTTACCCGGACATAAAAATTTAAATTTTGACCCGGATATAAAGAATACTCGAAATTTGGATTGCGACATAGCAAATTTTATATTTTTTTTTTCAGAATACGAAAAACTTCAACATTTTTGACCCGTATATCAAAAAACTTCTAAATTTGTACCCGGACATTAAGAATTTAAATTGTCACGATAATGAAAACAAATTAGAAATTCTGACACGAAAAATGTAGGTACTTAAATTTTTAATCCAGGCCAAACTACATAGATGATAAAAACCAAGACTTTTGTCCACCCAAAATAAAGGGAAGGATATTTATTTAGCAAAGAGTTAGCAGCGTATACTCTACAAGCTGTTCGGATGTATTTAACTGGTTAGAAAAATGTGAATCAGTCGTCTAAAATGTTAGGGACAATTGGAGCGACTAGACGTGAATTTTCCGACCCGTAAAGTATTTTGCTTCCGAAACGGAGGGCCAACTCTATTACAACATTAGTATTGTACTCGATTACTCATTATGTGGGACTATTTAAGGTTATTGGTTTTGAAACCAACATTCAGGGACCCAAAATTAGGACGAAGAGATGCGCTGCGTTAAAAACAAAGCCGAGTCAAGAACCATTCTGCATAATGAATAATCACTTTTGTTTCAAACTCAATTCATAATATAATTATGTAGATAGTTGCACATTTAAAAAAAAAAAAAAAAAAGTTCGTAAAAATAAAACCACCCTTTAGTGCGTGCACATTGTCACCACAGCACCAGCTGCATGCAATTGCAACATTTGGTCTTGCCAACAAGCATACATTCTATCTGATCCGTTCCACTTCAAAATATTGAAAGTTCGATTCTTATCCGAAAAAGAAATATCTAACCTGACCTTCTCATACCTAATTCGATTTTCCAATTGAGCCACAGAGACAACCTTCCGCCCACTCACCCAAGCGATTGCGGTCTTTCTCCCGCTCGATGGCAATCGATATGGTGTCTTGGCCTCCAATTGTTGCACGTTAATTCTCATGGCCTAAACACGGGTGTTAAATCACGTCAGCTCCCCGTATCTTGATTAAAGTCCCTTTCTTATCTGAGCGAAATTAACTCGCCACCATAACGGCAGCCGTTCACTAAATCGACATAGACGACGACGACGAACGGTCCTCGCCCGAAATGCAATTAAACGAAAATCGATGAAAAATATTGTCTCCACGCTCTGTCAGTGTATGGCAACTTGATTCTGTTGCAGATAATCACTCAGCGGCTCCATAAATTGCCTCGTAAGCCCGTGGAATTCCTCTGAGCGGGCGCATGACGTGTGGGCCGGCTTGAAGAACAAGTTCCCGTCCCGCTCGCAGCATAGAACCGATTTAAGTGTATGTATGCTGGCTTCGACAATTTAATTCGCTCGCTTGCTGTATGTATAGTATATGTACGTACTGCCGCCTCGCGCCATTTCCCCACCGCGACGGGATTATTATATCTGACATTAGCATCTGGTGGCATTCAAATAAATCTGTGGCGCGCGAATACTGGCTGCAGCGGTGGCGGTGACAGCAACCCGTCTTCTTGCTGAGTGCGCAAAGCGGCTGTAGAATGTCAAATTGGTCTCAAGACATCATCGCAGTGCGCCTGTCATTGCGAAAGACTCTGCGAGATGGCGCACATCGCCAGCGGGCATCTCTAGCATCTCTATATGCACATATAAGCGATCTGTCATTGCGAGTGCGGTTATCTCAGGTCTCATGTCTGATACAGCTGAGGACGGAGACGGAGTCGGATGATGATACAATAAATTGGATTGTAATTGCTGGTGTGCTGCGCTTTTGGGTGGGCCGCGCCTTCTCTTTTATGGCTTGGCTTGACAGTGATATTTCTGCATCCGATTCCAATTAGGCGCGTTAACTCATCACAGATTCAGTGCACTATGGCGGCCGGTACACACAATAATACAGTCGGCTGGTGTTGTGGATGTGCAGTCGGAGTGTAATCTCGTTGGCAGGTCACACGCTCGTCAAATGAGTTAAAAAGTCCGTCCGCCTTGTTGTCGGAATGTGGTTTAGGGTTGGACTTACTTGGGATGGTTATGACTGTTTTCAGATTTATGATGATCTGATTATGACTGACTTTGAGGCTCTAAAATATAGGTGGCAAGTGGGTTGAGATTTTGCGTGGAGAACGGATCTATGGATAGTGGCAAATCGCATGGTCGTCGTCTTACAAATGAATAGTGTTCGATGTTATGTATTAAATAGTATTGCGGCGAAACTTTAGCCCTTATTTCGGTTGCTTAAGGAGCGTGGTTCTTCAGGGATTTACTGTTTACACGCGAACATGAAAGGAAGCTATGGAAGAACCATGCTGCAGGTGGTGAAAACGTTTGCGAAAAGTGTCGTATTAAGTAATGCCTTTATACGTTCCGCGGTGATAAATATCAGCATGTTCTGCTCAAATCTGGTAGTGCTTCAAGAACTACCAACTGATTTCCTATTATTTGCGTCTTATGAAAGTTGCCCACCTTTAAACGAAAACCAAACTAAACATTAATTCAATTGTTTTTGAGCAGATACTGCCATTTCTAGCCAGTATTTCAAAAATCCATCTACCGGAAAATGTCGGTAGCTAAAAAAAAATAGTCGGTACAATAGTTGGTAATAAGCTTAGTGGATAGTCAGTCACTGAACTTTGTGTCCTATTTACACAAATGCGCAAGCATAAAATCCAAGATCACTTAAATCTCCTTTCCGGAAACGAATAATACAGCCAATAAACTTCTATTCCCTCTTCGAAACAACGCACTTCCATGTCCTTATGCTGAGACTCCATATATGTATTAAATCAAATCGACAATTCTCATGGAATTCCAAAGTCAACACCTTGTACAATTCGAAGGCATTTGGCCAACATCAGTCGAAGTCTATCTCCAACTCCCAAACAAACGGCTGTTGCACATTTGTAAGCTACATCAGTCCTGATGGTCATGGATGCACCCCTGATTAGGTAACAAAACGCATGGGAATTAAATATTTAACAAAAAACCCAAAAACAACAACAACAAAAAGACCAAAAGCGGATGGAAAACGCACGCATTGAGTTGAGTTCATAATAAGCAATTCAAATCTCATCCCATCTTCAGCGTCGGTCGTCAGTCCTCCTGGATGGTTGCGATGGTGGTAAAGTATCCTAAACAGTACGAATTGATTGAAAGGATAGAGCCCAGCTATATAGTCTCTCGGGCGGCATTTATACGTGATCAATTTACTAACATTGATAGTCGCGCCTGACTTGACCATATTCAGAGAGAGACAGAGGGAGAGAGATAGAAATACCTGCCTACCTGCCACCATACTATTGCATCAGGGGAATAGATATCGTCTAATGAAATCTCCTCCAGTCTGCATAGCGGATGGGATAGGATAGTCATATCGTGCAGGACAGCTCAAAGGGGTGATGTGCAAGAGATGGTGGCGCAATGACCCGGGTGCACTGTAAGGACTCATCATCATCATCATTTGAATGCATTGTTGCAGAGTTCTCCGGATGTGTTTCGTTCGTTTTTTTTTTTTCGTCAATCTTCGTCTGTATATACGTTCTATGTTCTGATGGTTGGTGGGATTTTTATTCAAACAAAAAAAAATGAAAAAAGAATTCAAAGAAAGTGTTTTTTCTTTGATTTGAAACAATGGGTTGGGTACATGACCTTACAACCTGGATGCAGATTGAGCAGATATAGATAGGTACTCATGAAAGGAAGTAACACGTGTTCCGAGTGTTAAGATGGAAGAGTCGTTGTGCAGGGGAGAAAAATGATGACATGGTGGGTCACCTGCAGCAGAATGATTATGCGATGACATTTGAGATCGACAAATTTCACAAATAAAAGTACCTAATCCTGGAAAGTTTTGGAGTATTGTGGAGTCATATGCTGAATGCAATGCCTTATAATACACACGAAAAGGGAGAAGGACATTTAATGTGACATTATGGAGGAGTCTCGCTGTCACAGAAAGCAAATGACATTGAGTCTAGAAACCCTGCCGATCTAATTAAAAATATTCCAGACTAGATTTTGCAGAGGTATGCGGGAAAGCTGCTTACAATTAGGTACTTAAAGGCCACAAGTGGTTAAACAAATATCTGAAGAGGATGGGAAAAATGGCATACCTTAGTTAGTTACATACGACGAAAAGTGGCATTGTCCTAAAGAAAAACAATGGAAAGTAGTTAAGTGATTAGATTTTGGTCAAGATGAATTTTTTGGTTGTGAGCTTGATAAGTCGTTCCGTTCCATACAAAGTACCTAGTATTCGACTAAGCCGAGTTTTAGGTAAGGCTTCTGACTTACTGGGCCTAGGTTGCCTATAGGGACCTGTTGCGCCAAAATTTATTTGTTTTTATTTATTTTTTGACTTACGTGATTTATGATCCCTATAATCCCGACCATAACCTCGTCAAACAAAAATGAAGAAGAAGAAAGAGCCCGAGTTGATGCAAGCGCAAGCCACCTATTAAATTAATGTGAAAGTAACTCTGTCTGTATGTTTGTTGGTGTGCGACTAAACGTCTCAACCATTTGTAACTTAATTTGGCAGAAAAGTAGTCTAGGACCGGAAGAAGGACATAGGCTACTCACGCAATGTAGATGGGATTGGAAACCAAGACGGGGCAGACCATTATTACAAAGTTATTTAAAACACTGTAAGTATCTTGACATTTATGGAATTATGGTGGTAGGAATAAAAATAGGCTTTAAGTCAAGACCATATATATAGATCAGTTTTGCTCTTTTGTATCTTTTAAACCTCTTTAGTTGCTTATCTAAGTGATTCATAGCTACCTATCATAAAGGAAACCATTACTTTAATTGAATTTATTTGCTAATTTGTTTCTACGGCGATTTCAAGTCCTTCGGCGTTTAGACTCGAACATAGGTTCATGGTACATATTACCAAACTGTTTTTTTTTTTTAGGATGGATATGTTAATCAAAACCATTAGGTACCTACTATGAATTGAATCATTATCTTGCTAAAAAAAAAATACCGAAAAACTACTTAAAGTTAAATTGTGTATAGTCAATTTAGGTTCATTTAAATCGTCTCTATTTTTTAGCTTCTTAATTGAAATCCCTAGCTAATTTCAATTCAATGTACATACTACCTATATAAAATCTTGTGAAGATTTAGAAAAAAAAAAATGAAATCCTTCTTACGCCATATCCCCCACTCGAAATGAAAACATAATTGCAAAACATACATCAACCTCGCTTTCAAGTGAAAGGACAATTTCTATCTCTGCAACAGCCGTCGTCGTCGTCTATATAGCCACTGCAGCCGCTTAACCACCATGTTCATGTCGTCTGTCATTACCACAAGCATAATGTTACGGTCAACCAAGGTCCCCGAGTGTTCCACATCTATACTGCAAATTGCAGACTCAGAAAGCAAAAGCAGCTCAGAACTGGAATGACACTGCGCTATTTGCGCGTTTTCAGTCACGCACACCAACACTAGATACCCCCCAAACCAAACGCGCAAAAATAGATAAAAATTCATCGGCCAAAATAAAGCGGCAAAAATATCTGTCGGAAAACTATCCAAAAATACCTCACCGTTAATTAAGTTAGACTCGATAATTAATTTATCGTCTAGCGCCGATGCGGGTCTCTTCCATCATAATTCCTGTGGTTAGATGTCAATTTGATTTTAGATAATTTCCAGCTATGCAGACGGTGCGGCGTGCTGCGGTACCTACTATAGCACTGAAGAAATCACCCGCGGTGCAAATATTCACAGTATAACGGAGTATCGAGTGCACATGCGGCTGGCATGGTGGACCAACTGTAAAAGTAAACAACAACAAATTCCTCGAACGCATGTCCAATTCGTGGCACAATTGACCGATTTTTTTTGAATTTTGTCCGTTATTTTTGTTTTTTGTTGGACATGTCTGGTGTGAGCTTTTGATAGTCATGCAGTTGAACGCTTTAAACTTTAGAGGCAGTAGTCTGCGTCGGTGTGTATGCTAGGACTAGGACATGGCGACAGTTTTTTTGGGATGCCCGCTGTATCATTTACATCCACTACTTGGAAACGATAAAACTTTGTACAGGTAGTTTCGACGATTAACAAAAAGATATTTGAGTTGAATGAATAGGTTACCGAAGACTCAAAAACGTATTTTGAGGGCCTCAAAAAATCGGGTTATTTGGAAGACATAAAAAAATCGGAGAAACTTTGTATCCAACTGAAAGGAGGTTACGTTTGGTTGAAAGTAGTTGCAAGCACCAACACACTTCGACCAGCAAAGGTCCATTGTGTTACCACGAAGAACGGATCATTGGAGAACCTTTGTCTCTCCCTACTCGTTGAACCATTTTGAGCTTCTTATGAAGCGTAAGAGGATTTTGATATCTAATACACAGGGTCACCCTCATCATCATCAGTTATCAGGCATTAAAAAGGTAAACCTATAAACTCAAGCATCGACGTTAACAAACGCGGCTGAAGATCTTCTTGTTCATTTCGAAACCAAAATTCTTCGAGTGATTTTCGGTACCCTTTGCGTTGACGGGCTTTGGAGGTGGAGATTCAACAGCGAAATTTATGAGCTGTATAGCAAAATCGATCTGGTAAGAAAAGTACGTATCAGTCGACTAATATATGGCTAGAACATGTAAAGCGAATAGACACCAATGAAGCGGACCCAATATTCTTTGATTCCAACCCGGATGGACAACTCAGTAGAGGAAGACCTCGTCTTAGGCAGCGCGCGAGAATGGAAAGGGGTCCTCAATCAACTTTTGGAGTGCGCAACTGGAGGTTGTTATCCAAAGATCGGGCTAACTGGAGAGGCGTGCTGGTTCAGGCACCTCAGTCCCTTTCAGACTGCCAGTTTCAGTTGTAGACACTGCCTTTGGGCTTTCTTTGGAGTTTTTATAACTCACACATCTAGAGCAATAAAAGACAACCATCACAGATAGGTTTAGGTGTATCTAAAGAAATTCAATCAACTAAAACACATTCTATCCACGAGAAAATCTTATTCCTCATGTCCTGACATACGAAGAAAATCAGTTTTATTATTTCTGTCATGGATACCCTAGAAGCAATAGCACAGCAACAGGAATTGCTTCATAGTGTGTATAGTACCACACTATAACTCCACATGAACTTATGCGTCGTCCTTTCCTCCCTGACTACAAACAAATCGAATTTTTACATCCATTTTAATATCTCACATCACGGGATCAGTACTGATGCAACAAAAAAAAATATTCACTTTGTAAGGATGCACATCAGTATAAGAAAAAAATGTATATATACGCCAGACCCAACTAAACCCCAAATGATGTTGAACACATGTAGATGCGACGCCACCATGGATCCTTACCGTGCACTAGATAAAATGATAGAAAAAAAAGAAAACGGAATCCTCCAGCAATGATGACAACATATAGTCGAGGGTCCTTTGTGGTGCTGCTGCAAGTTTCCAAAGGAGTGCACACATTATTATAATATTTTTTTCGCACAGAATACTACCATCTATACGACTGCATCTCGCTCCTAAAACATCACAATGTTGACGGCCGGATTCATCACAATGTCCTGGCAACAGCAAACGAAAAAATGGGAAAAACTCCTCATCACAGCGCAAACATGATGGAGAATTATTATTATAATAACGATATCCTTCATCCTGTCTGCCGCCGCCTCCGATGTCTGTGTGTGACATTTGTATGATGTGTATAGAAGAGTGGTATATGAGTCCACGTATCACTTGCATTCCGAATATGATGATAGAAAAGCTTCAGGAATTCCCTCGTCATTTACAAGGATTTTTTCCCGCTGTTATGTGTCGCCTGCATATTTCAACTGAAACGACTCCTTTTGGGGATATCTCGTGCCCATTATGTACATGCTCTCTCGTTAAGACAACAACTCGTGTTATTCATTAATTCCAAAGCCCCCACTAGGATTTTTTTGTGTTTTTGTGAATCCTGCGAACTGTAAGCGCGACATGTTCAATGTGTTTGCGCGCCGCCATACCACTTCAGGACCCTTAGATTGTCACGTTTTTCTGTTAATTAACGAGGTGCAAAAGGTAAGTACTCCCCAACACTGTGGCACCACTCCTTTGAACCCTCAACTCATCGTTGTCGTTGGTCGACGTCGACATCGCCGTATCCTCGCATCTCTCCAAGGATCACAATTGGTGTTTATTTAAATAATAAATTGTGAAAACACAAGTACAACGACGTGTACCCAAGGTGGATTACACGCGCACTCATACCGCCGACCGTTGTGGTGGTGTTGTCGTAATGATTATGATATTGCGCGGCGAGATATGGCATCGTCCCCAGGGGCCCAGGGACATGTAGAAGCGACTAGTAAGCAAAGTCCTTCAAGTGTCATCGTTGACGGCAATGAGCTGAATCAATATTGACATTTGTTGTTTCCAGCTAAATAAATTTTTGTTTTCATTGAAATTTATGAGGATGTTAGCGGGAAAGGATTACTCCGTCAATAATGAAGACAGTCTGACAAGTGAGTATGCAATTCCATATCTGCGATTTATCTCGTGTAAGTGGATTTTTGAAATTTATTCTCGAAGGGCTTGCTGAAATCTATTGCAGCCCCTTCTCGGTGGTAGCTGGATTAAAGCGGTAAAAAGTATAAAAGTTGCGATTAAAAACTTATTGGTTGGGCTATCTAATTAATGAAACTGTCATCAGAATGTCAAATATGTATGCCATATTTTGATAGACCTGTAGCTGGAAAAATAATTTAGGTATTCGGTTTCCTCACTTCAATATTCATGGAATTCACCATATAAGACCGTCGACCTAATTGATCAGGTTGCGATTGACTGAAGGGACTCCTGCAGTCTTCTAGATGTCCCAACTTTCTGAGTTATCAACAGAGAATCGGACGCCAAATCAACGAAACATTACTGTGAAGAGACTTGACGCTACGCGGCTACAAATTGCCGGACCCTTGAAGACCGACTATTTCTCAACCTATCAATAAGCCATATTGATCCGGATATATCAGAGGATATCGGTGCCAACTGCCAAGAAGCCATCAGAAAAACTGGAACTTATGTACTTAAAGCGAGCAAAAAGAGAAGCTTTGCTGAACTGATGAACGAAGTAGACCAGAACCCCTGGGGCAAAGCATATTCAATCGTTATGCAAAAGCTAAAAGGTGGGCGAAGGCCTCCACCCATATCCGCAAATTTTCTGGATAATGTAGTGCGAGTACTTTTTTCACAACAAATAAGATTTGAAGAAATGGAGAGAGAAGACACCTCGGCGACGCAAACAATTCCCCTCGTCACCTCAGAAGATGTTCTTAGAGCTTGCGAAAAAAATGGAGATCAAAAGGCGCCTGGCGTCGATGGTATCCCTAACACAGCTTTAAAAGCAGCAATCCGACACCGTTCTGGTATTTTCGTGAATACATTCAACACGTGCCTAAAAGAAGGAGTCTTTCCACAACAATGGAAGAAACAAAGACTGGTGCTTCTACCAAAGGGAAAAAACCCCCACAGAATCCTTCCTCTTATAGACCCCTGTGTATATGCTGGACACAGTATAGGGGAAATATTTGAACGCATTATAAGTGACCGATTGGACACTGCGATAGATGAGGCAGGAGGCCTTTCAGATCGTCAATATGGATTCCGAAAAATGCGGTCCACTATTGACGCCGTCTTGCTTGTTGCCACAGCAAGGGAATCCATCAGCGGAAGACGATGGAAAGGCGGAAGCAAGAAATACTGCGCCATCATCACATTAGATGTCAAAAACGCCTTTAATAGTGCAATCTGGAGAAACATTTTAAGGGCACTCCATGTCAAACAGGTGTCTAATTATATTCAAAAAATTCTGAAGGACTATTTCACAGATAGGCTATTGCTGTACAATACCGAAGACGGGCCCAAACAGTACAGCATAACTGGTGGCGTTCCGCAAGGATCCGTGTTAGGTCCGCTATTGTGGAACCTAATGTACGATGACATACTGAGATTGAGGATCCCGATGTCGTCTAAGATAATCGGCTTTGCCGACGACATAGCTGTAGTGTTGGTAGCTAATTTTTTGGAGGAACTAGAGCACGATTGCAACGAAACAATCTGATCCGTGCAGGAATGGCTGACTTCGATGGGTCTACAACTAGCGGAAGAGAAGACAGAAGTTTTACTCATCAGCAGCAGAAAAGTTATGGAGACAGTAATGGCAACTGTCGGTGACCATACTGTAGTCTCCAAACCAGAGTTGAAGTACCTCGGGATTATTATAGACGCGAGACTAACGTTCAAACAGCACATTGAATACACAGCTGAAAAGGCAGCAAAGGTAACAGCTGCACTATCAAGGATGATGCCCAATATTGGAGGGCCAAAATACAGAAGAAGACTGCTTCTAACGCGAGTTTCAGCGTCGATGATACTCTATGGGTCCTCGATATGGGCCGGTGCAATGAAGACGAAATCATACCTAAAGAAAACGGAGGCGACCTACCGTATCAGCGCTCTTAGAGTAATTAGCGCCTTTAGAACGACGTCCTACGATGCAGTGTGTGTAGTAGCTGGCATGGTACCAATTGAGCTCCTTGCAAGAGAAGCACAGGAAAAATACCTCGTCAGCAGAACAACGGCAGGAACATCAATGACAACAGGAGATAACACTTTACCACAAAGGGTGGCCAGTTTAGAAGATTGGCAGCAGAGATGGGATCACTCTGACAAGAGAAGATGGACGCATAGAATCATACCCAAAATCGACGATTGGATCAACAGAAAGCATGGAGAGTTAAATTTCTATTTGACACAGATGCTAACAGGTCATGGATGCTTTAGGGCTTACCTGTACAGGTTTGGGCACGATGACAATCCTTTTTGCCCATGCTGTACAAGAGCTGTAGAAGACGCGGAGCATGTAATGTTCCACTGCCCGCGATATGAAGAAGAAAGGCAAATGCTGAGGGAGAAAATTGGTGTGGAACTGACACCAGAAAACATAACCGGCCTGATGCGACAAACAGAAGGAGGGTGGGAAGCTATCAGCAATACTGTGGCAACCATCATGAAGAAGCAACGCCAACATGAGCGACAACGTAATGCATTGCGGGAGCATGCAAACCTGAATATGCCGAACACTTAAGGCTATGACCCCCTCGCGATGTAATGCTTGACGGCAGTCCCGCGAGGAATAAGGGCAGGAAGAGGGGGGGTTTTAGTCAGTAAGAATCTGACATAACTGCTTTTTACACAGCAGTTATCTAAGATTTCCGTGCACCCGGCCAATATGAAGTAAGGATAGCGATATCTAAGCCCAAGCTCTGCGAGGCTGCTGCAATAAACGACCTGCCAACCGAACTAGGTATATTTGAGGCAGCGGGAGTCGACTTGGTGGAGAGTATATACCTACATTGAGTTCTCTAAGATTAGGTCGGAAAAAAGTGTGTCCGATGAATGGAACCTCAGCATCGTTTACGTCAGAGCCAAATCTGACATCGCATAAAAGATCCCGTCAACCGTACTACTTGAATGCCTGAAACAATTTTTTTAATTAACCCTATCGCGAAGTTTTAGGCCCGGTAAGTCCACAACCGACCAAATATTCACGTTATGGCAGATGCGCGAATTTTTAATTTTCACACCCCAAATCGATCCTCCCTTGCTCAAAATTTTTTTGGCTACGCCTTTAGATTCTTCCCACGGAAAATTTTATCGCAAATATTTTTTGCTCAACATTTTTTTTGGCTATGCATTTAGGTTCATTAAAAATCTATCCCCCCCTTCGCAATCGTTTCCTGGCTACGCTTTTTGTTTATTTACATGACCAAATTGATCGCTCCTATTGTGGACTTGTGCAGTGTGCCAGGACCTACCATTTAAAATAGTCTTGCTTGCCTTGCATGTTACTAAGTCGGAAGTGTAAGAAGTGTCATCGAATCTTTGCACATCAGGCAGGCGTCCTAATCTTGCAAGATCCAAATTTTGAGCTAAGAACGTTGTCAATCTGCGTCAATCGTTAGGCTTCGAAGTGCGGCGTTTATAGCACTCGACTGAATATCTTTGACAGCCCCATTCAATCAATACCTGATGCTTATCATTGTAAAATACTACCAGTTAGTTTTAACTTTGAAGAGCTGGATCTACCAAACTGCCCTTGCAGTTGGCATGTTTCGGTTTTAAAAGAATTTTTATTTAGATATAATTGAGGATATGCACAATTAGCATCTCTGATATCTGATAGATTGAAACACCTTTGGTGTGTTGTAACACGTTCACTTGCTTCCCTAATTTTGATCTAAACTTGATAAGAACAGTAAAACTACACAAGGCTTGAGAACTCCTTAAGCGAATTGCATTAATATACAGATAGCTTTTAGTCTCCCATAAATCTTTAGGTGAACCTATCACTTTCTTTAAAATTGGTTTCGTGATGAAACCCTTCTTGAATGAAGGCTACAACCAATGTTCCTTCTGAAAAATATGCATAAAGAAGCATAAGGTAATATTTTAAATTCCGAGTAGGTACATCAATGAAACTGAACCACTTTTCGGCAAAATGATTTATTGTTAAGTCCTGCCTATCAGAGTATAGCAAGGGATCTTGTTTGTGTAACGAACCACGTTAAAGAAAATCAACGTTATTTTCCACACCGATTCATTTTTAATTTCAATTGAAAAATAATAAATTTCATACATCGCCTCGAGTGTGGTCCAATAATCAAAACAACCAACCTCTCTCCACCACTCGACGCCATTGTGACTGAAATTAAATCCACGACCCATAGCAAGCGACAAACTTAATTCACCGCTTAAATTAATTCGTATTAATAATATTTACACGTAATTCAATTAGCACAACACATTTATCCATCAAAGCCACTAAGTGATAGTTATACAGGGTGTAATGTCGTCCCGCCACATTTATTATAAATCACACTCTTCATTGATAGTGCGTTCGCTTGTTCATTACCGCCACTCGCACACATAACCGGTATCCATTAATAACTCAATATTGACCACAATAAGTTCACAAAAGTCGGCCACAGAGCGGTAACACCACCGACGGCCGTCCATAACCACAAAAGCTGTCTCCTTTCGCCCCCCGCCCTGCACACATGTCGGATGTGCATAAACATTTAATTACAATCTGCATGCATAATTTTCAAAGCCAATTGTCGAAATGAATTTAAATCACGTCCCGTTGCACAGGAGGGCGGAATGTGTACAACCACCGAAACATAATCCTATATATTCAGCATTTAGCAAATAAAATCAACCGCACCCACCCCATCGTATCCGCACGATGGATCTACCTTTGGGAGTCCGTTATAATATACAGTGTCAGTAAAATCCCAAACAAGCGTTTCATTAAAATGTTATACCACGTTAAGTGCAACACGTTGTTTCAATGCACCGGTATCCCAACCAGTAGGTCATCTTTTGGTAGGGGAGCTCTGTTAAACGGACAGCCCCAGCGGATGTGTATATGTTGCGCAACCCCCAAAGTTGCTGGATATTAAATCTTTTCCAAAACCCTAATAACTGGTGCAAATTTCACTAAAAGCGCTTGATAATGAAGTTAAAACTCTCACTTGTGTCCGGCTCGGTGCTGATGGGAGGGAGCTGGAAAGTTTATTTAAAATATTTACAGAAAACATTGCGAAATGAGCTGGCAGGCATGAATGAACCAACTTGCCGCTGACCGTTGATGTGACCCTAACAGGGAAGGTCCCCAGAATAAATGACGCCCAATGGGCGGCCATCACTATAGTCCAGTCTATCCACACACACACACACACATGTTGGAGCCATTCCCCGACCCCCGACATAGGTAAAAGTTCAAAACTTTGTAAATAATTCCCTATAGTCACACATTCACCTGACTACGTCAGTGCGGTAGCACAGTGTGTATTATGCTCAGGATGGGGTCCTGGGCGAGGGTCGTGTTTGGTTTGAAAGTTGAGAGGTTGTTATCAGAATTTTGATTGTCCAGGTGGTGAACTTGATGTGGTTAAATACTGACCTCATGCAGAACATAGTCGCTCAGCAGTGGCAGGGGATAGTAATAAAGCGGTCGTATACTCGTATGCGGATCAACAGGATAATAACCGTTTTGTGTGGAATCACTTTTGTCGAGAAATTTTATGACGATGAAACATTCGTTTTGGGAAAATTCACTCGGCGCTTAGATTGGGTTAGATGGTTGTTGTACAGTATTATTAAATTACCTCAAGAGGAATTTTACAACAAAAATGTTAGCCCCAATATCATAGGAATGATGTTGCTACAAAATGTCCCTTCGACATGCTGAGAAGTGAGTGATTTGCTGGAAATGGGCCTGTATCCGAGCAGCTGAGTTGAGAAGCTTTTTCAGGACAGTTATACTCTCGGAAGTAAATCCTTAAGACGTAATTTTGGTTTATTTTTCAGAGATCGAACCTGAGAACTCTATATGTAGTCCAGAAAGCTTAGCCACTATATGCCAAATCTTACCAAAAGTGGAGGAAGTCCCACTGATGTATTGCAGAAATGTCTTAGTTATTTCCTCGGCAATCCCTTTCCCTCGAGGATAGTAGCAAACCAAACACTTCAATCTTGTATACTCGCCTTGTATAGAAAAGAAACAACGAAGAAGTAGTGTCTCATGCGAAGGACAGCTTGAACGTCAATTGTTTTTAATAATTTGTATCGCATAAGCACAGCCACGACAACATCAGCAACGACTTCTACTTCGACCAGGTTATGATCTGAATTATTGGGATCATAACCCCCCCACTTTACTGCATCCCTACTGGTCCGCCTGTGTGGTTCGCTGATTCGACCTCAAGAAATATCGGCAGGCCTCCCTGGTCTCGGATCACTTCATCACTGAGGCGGATCAAATGCTGGTGTTTCTGCATTTGTGTGATCAGGAGTTTTTAGGCCTGCCTCTCTTTCGCGCTTGCGTTGGAACGTTGATTGATATTGATATTTTTAACAGGGTTCGAAGGATCTCTCCTTTGAACATGACAGTACCAACTGAGCCATGGGTTCTTTGAAATGAAGGCTTCCTCGGATCTCTCCTTTGAACATGACCGTACCAACTGAGCCTGTCGTGCTTAACTTTCTTAGAGATGGGTTCTTTGAAATGAAGGCTTCCTCGGATCTTTGAACTTCTTATTCTATCGAGGTTTGTTACTCCTGCTGTCATGCGAACGGGGTTCGAAGGAACTCTCCTTTGAACATGACCGTATCAACTGAGCCTGTCGTGCTTAACTTTCTTAGAGATGGGTTCTTTGAAATGAAGGCTTCCTCGGATCTTTGAACTTCTTATTCTATCGAGGTTTGTTACATCTGCTGTCATGCGAAGCATCCTCATCACAGTTGCTGTTAATTTGCCCTCATACTTTTTGTACGCTGTCCAACATTGTGAACCGTATATGTGAGCGCCGGAGGTACAACTGCGGTGTAGAGCCTTCCTTTCAGCTTAGGGGGCATTTTTCTGTCACAGAAGATGGCTGAGTTTTCCCGCCACTTCATCCACCCTACGCTTACGCGATTATTAATATCATCACAGGTTCCTTCACCTTCACTTCAAAAGCGAAAATGAAATAAGGCCCAAAAATTGGGGTGTTTTCGCACTGGGGAAGCACATTTCCATTCAAATAAATGTCTGGAATAGGCCCGAGTGGATCGGAGAATGGGCAACACAGGTACTCGGTCTTTTTCTGGATAATGCGGTACTCATTCCCCTCCAAAACATCCGCCCACACATCAAGTGCTCATTGCAGGGAAGTTTTATCATCACTTATGATGGCTCCATCGTCAGTAAAGAATAACTGATGCACTTTTGGGTCCGTCACTTTTCCTTCAAGCAGATAATCAAGGACAACTATAAAGAACAAAGGACTTAAGACGATTCCCTGATGTACACCGACTTTGATTGGAAACTCCTCGGTGACTCCGGCAGGACATCTCACTCATCAGCAACGACATTCGACCGAAATTGTATGCTTGGTGCGTTAGTACTCGTACTACGAGAAACTGACAATTTTTGAAAATTATAGTTTCTAATGGGACAGCACGCATTAACATAAACCTTATAAAGCTTTTAATAATAATGTCGGACGTATCAGCTGAGCAGAGACCGATATGAGAACATATGAGAAATAGGGCCTGGAAGGTAACGCCTAAAATAAGACCTATGGTCTATGCAAAACAGTCGTGCTTAACAATTATGTTGTTGTTTTATTTGTCAGTCATCTTTCTGCTCAATATTATGCAAAATGGATAACCATGTTTACTTAGAACGAGATGGAGGTTTTGACCTCATGTCAAGCTGGTTTTAAACCGAAAAAAGAATACGTATTAGAATATTTGCCTGAACTTACTTGGCAAATAAAAGGTTCTTCCTCCTATACCAAGCCTAGACCAATAAACAGAAAACATCCGCAAATCAACCCCACACAATCGGCGAACACTCGAACAGCCACGAAACCATCACCTTTCTCTAACTCCTCCTTTGCCAAAATAAAAACTATATAGGTATGTATATATTTTTCACAGATATACCTGGAAAATACATACCTACATATGTATTTACTGCCATTTCTCTTTGCAATTTTTTGATTCGTCCTGACGCTAGGTAAACCATGCCAAACTGCCATAAAAGTAAACATAGCAAATCAGCAGGCAACGAAAAAAATCACATAATCCGAAACGTGAGTCCTTTTTCTGTGCTATGTGTTCTTTGACACCCCCCGCGCGCCGTATAGGTATAAAAGAATCCTCACATATTGACTGTGTGTGCCACACACACTCTACGCCCGCCTTATCAAGAGTTACCAAATTTGGATCACCGGATAAAATGTCGTCGACGAAAGTGAAAGCTAGCTGGTTCGAAATTGTATTAAGGACACTCGTATACGTAGTATAGGCATTCTTTGTGGGGACACTTTTGAGATTTTATTGATTTTCCAGCGGCGCGGCATAGGCCTTCGCAGGTATGCTGACGGTGTGCTGTCTTTAAGTGAAAGTTGAGAGGAAATTCTTGGAATTTTATTTCACCCCACCCGCAATTGGGGTTGCGGTGAAGGACACAACGGAAATTACAAACTCGTGTTTTCGCGTTTTTTTTATTACCTATTGCTGTAGTTTTGTGTCGTGAATTCCAGATGTACTGACGCTGGGCGATAATATTTTTGCATAAAAAGGACTTTTGCCAAAGAGCCATAAACATTCGGGTGACTGAGCGGTTAGAAAAAAGGAGAATGGTAGAGGAACCAATTTCTCAGAATAATATGACAGGCGAAGAGAATATAGGAAGTCCTTCGAGATTTTGAGAATAATAATCGAGGAATATTTCCAATTTTAAGGAATATTTCGACAAAGCAATTTGATCTCGGTTAGGTATAAGATGGAAAACCTAACCGGAGTGACCTTTGTCTAATCGAAATCCGGTACCATTATGGCCAGAATCATTTGCACCGATCAGCGGAAAATGAAATGATTAAGTCATACTCACCGATCCGTTTGAATTACTTACCAACACTTGACAGTGATGTTTAGTGGACTGTTTCTTTTGACATCTTACTGCCGGACCAGCCAAATGCAGCCTGACAGAGGAACGGTGTACAAGTCATTCGATTGGAAGTGATTTGCTGCACAAATGGAGATGTAGTTGGACAATTTGATCACGATTGCGATCGTGTGTCCTTAGGGGCACAAGGCACAACTAATGTTGGCTGTCGTGTTACGTGTGTAGGCTGTGGGGCGATACTAGGTGCAGCGCGCATTATGGCGCCAATTGGTTGGGTATGTGCATAATGCATATAATGCACGGTGTCACCTTGTAGTTGAGAAGAATTTGAACATTCTGACAGCTAATTAGTTTGGCAGATGTGAGTGCTGAGGCGTTTCGCGAGGATTAGGTGTGGACTGATGTCGATTCTGGTTAATCTATTTGGTTATCGTTATAATCGACGTGTGAGAAGGGTTTTTTTTAATGTAGCCAAGGTAAGTATCGATATAATATATACCTAGCCAGAAGGTGGTTTGACAGGAGCAACACTGCAACAGGTCGAAGAATGGTAGATGTAAGTAGTTCAATAGATCATCGGAGATGCGATATGAAAATAAAACCGCAAAAACAACGCCTGGAATACAATGCACACAGTGACGAAAAGACGATGAATAAATGGCGAAAAAAATCATCAAAAGCGTTAAAAAGAAAAAAAAGCCGCAACGCGACAAAAACGATCAAAAGAAAGAACGTGAAAAAATGTCCCAACAAAAGCCCTAAAAAACAACAAAAATCCAAGCAGCAGCGTCCCAAAAATTTAGGATTTATAAAAGCCCCAACACAAATTACAAAGTCATCACAAAAACCAGGAATTTACAGAAAAACCTCACAAAAGAACTCGTGAGAAAAGGCTTTAAAAAGACTTCAAAGACTTTAATAAACTGGTACTGGTGGCCTATCGAAAGTTATTTTTATAGCCAGTTCTTGAGAACGTCAAAAAAATGCGACATCGTTATTATTTGGAACAATTCAAATATTTTGCACCAACATTCCGACTAAGTTGATGCGTTTTGCAAACCGTCAATTATCTCCAATACCTATCTTTGTGATAGGACGTCGGGAGCTCTCCGGAACTAGTCTTCAGCTGCACTATACATCAAGCCTTCCCTCATCAGTCATCATCATCACCTTTGATGGGTTTCTTCATTTTTTTTTTTAAATACTTCTGTCGGGAAAGGCGACCCTATAACGCTTCAACAGAGCCCCGAGATGCTTGCAGATGTATGTTAGTTCTGCACTTAAATTGCTGCAAATTGTAGTCTTCTAGAAATATATTCCCAGGAAGCGAGTTCCAAAGTTTGCTTGTCCTGTAACAGAAGGAGTTTTGGAAAGTTGATGTCCTCGCGGTTGTCAAGTGTACTGTATGGTCATGTGCATTAGCAGCCTGTCTTGTGGGGCGCCCAAAATTGAGTACATTTCCTAGTACTCAATTGTGCGGGGGTTATCTGGATTGTACCTTGTGCTCTTTAGCTCGCACTTGCAGAGTTTCGAGGTATTCTTTGAGTCATCTCATTCAAAAATGCTGTTTAATTACGAATATTCGTTGCCATAAGAAAATTTGTCATTTTTTAAAACTGATTCCTGGAATGAACTGATCCCATGAGGAAGTCTCAGGCATTCACAGCGCTAACATCGTTGGTTTCTGAATTTCAGGATTCTTTGATTTCAGCTAGCCCCTTCTCCTCCTCAAACCTGTCCAAGATCTTCTGGAGGAGCTACTTCCCGAAGCCCCCCGAAGTAGCGCCAAAACAAAGCATAGGTAGTAACAAAAATAGGCCAAAAAACTTTACGGAAAATGTCAAGAAAAGGTTCTTTCAAAAACGTCACAAATAGCGAATGTTAAATTAAAAATCACGGCGTACAAAATGAGGCAGAAAAACAAAATTACCCAAATGAACGGCTCCTATAAGAAATTTGGGTAAAATGTTCCTAAGGACGGGCACAGAGGACAACCTCATCAGGCTTTGCCCTATTCAACCTTTGGAGCTATTCTCTCTTTTCATCGGAGTCAATCTAAAATCTAAATATGTAATTTGAAACGCATACTTACCCGAAGTGGAAACAAACAAAAAAAAACATTGAAATACAGTTTGCTTTCCTAAATAACTCCGAAAAATAACGTCATCAAACCACGAGTCGCACATTCCGAATACATTTCAGAAATTTATTCTCCCAAAAACTTTTTAGGTAGCACCATAAATTTGCCAAATCATAAAATAAAGAAAGAATGAAAATTAAAACCCACTCTCACGGTGTATAAGGAGTTTCTTCATTAGCCGCAGCTGTATATCGGAAAGACTCCTCCAAATCCTACAATAACTGGCTCCAATCTGAGGATCAACGACTGATTACAACACGCCAGCCACTAATTAATTGCTGTTAAGTGTTCACCTTGAAATTTATTGCTTCGTTTGGACACGACCATACTCAGGTTGTATGTATATGTGGCGGTGCCTGTTACCAAGAGCCAGTCTATGTACTCCTCCGGTACACTCCTCCTCAATTAGTCATAACCTAGAAATAATTCATAACTCCTTAATTGAATTAATCGCAAAAATATTCGCCAACCCACACCCCCCATATGGAGCTGTTGCAGAAATGAAATTCCTTCTTGCCGCAGTATACACGCTCCCCTCGGGTAGCACGCCTTCACCCACGTTCGTTAGTTAGTGTTCACTCTCCCACCGCTGCGCTGGCTTCAGCTAGCGTCCACATCTAGTGGCGCATTTCACTTAGAAGGAGGAAATTTATTACCCCAATAGAAGACCATGCTGAGGTCCTTTCGTGTCGGGAATCATTTGTCCGAGCCGTAAATACATTTTCGCTTATCCAAGTAAGTAAAGTGCAGTAAGTAGGATGGTCGCTATATATGGGGGCGTGGGGGCAGAAGTATGTCCAAAAATGTATAAGTATATGTCCCGAGGTATAAGTAAACGAAGAACCTGTCAGGATGTTGAATATGTGAATTTACCTGGGCTATAGAAAATTCGAGAGGTTAACACGCAATCCTTAAAGTTTGCTTTTGACTATAGGGTGAACAAAAAACTTCAGGGAATAAGAAAAAGGGACAGAAAAAGGAAAAAAAAAAAAAACTTTCCAAATATTAGAAGGAGTTTTTTTTTCGAGGACCTTTTCTGTGAATATTGCTTTCTTATTCGAAGGAAGCCGAATGAAAAGACCACTTAAGGATGCAAATTTTCGGAAAAGGAGGCCAATAAACCGTATGTGCTTGTATATGGGAGAAATATTTGGAAGATTTTTTTTATCCTTCCCTAGTCGGAACTTTTATAAAAGGATTTATATAAGTGTTGTTGCACAAGAAGGCAATGGGAAAACAGCGATAACAATGTGGAGAAAAAAAAACAGGTGCCAAGCTCTTGTGGTACTTAAAGTGTTTCCTTGTGACTATTTTTTTTTTGCTTTTTCTGTTGGGAAATTTATTCACGCTCACCTATTGTTGGTAAGCTCTTTATGACTCATTTATTATGTGACTTGGTTGAAATTGCAACTAGTATTCGATGAACCAGTGTTGACACATCAGATAGGACTGCAATCAAAGGCCTTGCTTTGATTTGTGTATACAAAGAGTTCATTTTTAGATTTGAGTAAGAGAATATTTTTGAACGTTTTCAAAATGGCTAAACAGAGAGTTGCATCGATATTGGATACACCCAGGGCTGACTTTATGCGACTAAAGTTGCATTTTTCCCCTTTTTTTCTTTCTGTCCCCAATGAGACCACTTTTCCAAAATTGTCCGTATTTGCCCCTTTTCTGTATTTTGAAAAAATACAGTGGCCGGCATAAGTATTTTGACAAAACTAAAGTTAATTCTGCTCATAATTTGAACTTACTTCATGTAAATTTTGCCATCAATGGAAAGGTCATTTAAGTTCCGTTTGAATGATACAAAACTTTCCTTAACTTTAATATACCTTATACTTTACGAAACTAGTTCACAAATAATTGGGATCTGAATGCATCCTTTTTCTATCAGCTATTGTCCTATTGTCATAAGTTTAGCCATATAGCCATAACTTCCATGTTCAAGGCACAATAAGATAGAACGAGAGGAGAATATGCGTAAGCCATTTTAACTTTAGTGAATTTAACTAGTTTTTCGTTTTTTTTTGTGTGCCATTTGTGGGCAGATTAGTATTGCCCCTTTTTTTATTCTAATCCCCTTTTTTTTGCGACTTTTTCAAAATCTTCGAAGTCAGCCCTGGCATACACCGTCAAAATGTGACATTAGACTATACTATAACCTTAAGAATAATAGACGCAAGAAATACAAATAAATTGGAAACCAATTTTTGACTGGTTTTCACGGACTAGGATCAACACGACGACGTGCGGGTTTTCCGAACCCCCAGATGCGGCAATTTTCACATAGCCGCCGAGATGAAAAGATGATTTTTTCCCAAAAATCGTTGTCCAATTCAAGCTGCTCTAAGGCCCAAACTGCGAAGCGATAACGAAGCGGATGGTCATGCGCCTTCAATTGCTGAGTCAATTGGACATTGTAAGCGAATAATCCGAGATCTCCACAGGCTAGTGCCTGCTGCTAGTGTCAAAATAACCTATGATTTAAAAAAAAACACTAGATGACCCACCCTTTATATCAGAAGTTTTGAACTGACTTATCCAAAGCGCAAACCCACTTATAGCGATGCATAGAAAACATACTTCCTAAAGGTAGGGGAGAGTGGGTACGAAAGAAACATTTTTCGTATTTCCTTCCATAATTTGCAAACCGATGTACATACCAAACTGAAACAACATGCATGTTAATGAGTGGACATTTGACTACAGTAAAATTATAAGTTGGTTATTGCCTAATGTCCTAGATCGGGTGTATGCTGTTAAAAGTAAGGGAAGGTAGAATGTTACAACCGACCTTCCCGGTGTACCAATTGTAACAGGATGAAAGGACGGTTGTAACACCATACAATTGAAAGGAGAAAACAAGAATATTGGTTACAATTAATTTTTATTTAAAAAAAAAACAATTAAAATATTTGTAGAAACAAAAATTAAAGTTATGTTGACAAATGACAAGGCACATATCCCAATAAAATACAGCTAATGCTAAAAGGACGGTAATAGTTCAATTACTCTTGGGATATTATAAATCAGTCACAACGAACAAAATTATTTAAAGTAGGTAAAAACCAATTAATTACAAAATATCGTATGAAATTCAATAAAATAAACTATGAATATAGTCAAAAACTAATAGTCTGACTCGCAGTTGCGGCATTGAAACATGTTACAATCGTCCACTCAAAAAATGTTACAACCGTCCACCACCAATTTTTTTACATTGAAAATTAAATAAAAAAAATTAGCTATCGCATCGAAAAAAGATTAACTCCATACGATAAAAGATAGTATGTACTAGGATAATATCGCTTCTATAAAGTTAAGACTTTCTTACTTTACGAAACATGACAAAAAATCATTTACAAAAAAAAATACACTTTCGCGCTCGAATTTCACGTTTTCAACTCTATTTGGCACCATATTAGCACACTGAAGGGTGAAATTTTGGGGTGCATTCAGGTCCTAATTGCAAGGAATTCAGCATTTAAAAACGAACGCATACGGCTCTATTCTTTCTTAAAACGTCAGTGTTACAACCGACCCGCCGTTACTTTCATACCCACTCTACCCTACTGTAAAGCTTAAGAAATAGGTCATTCATTCAGATTATTCAGGAAAAAATTGGAAGAAGGCTGGAACTTTTACAAGATCATCAAAGCAAAGGATAAGTGACTATTCTTCGAATTCTTTCTACTGAAAATATTGAACTACAGAGGTATTTCTTCGAAAGTTTGCCTATCAGCATAATAAACCCTGCAAGACTGTATATGCTTCAAAACCGGGTTATTAAAATTTGTGTCAATACAACATATGATTATAGACGAACGGTCCTATCAGTCAATCCTCTCAAGATGGAAGTAATTTTTTTTACAAATATAGGCTTTGGTCTAAGCATTCCGAGTTAAGAACTTCAAAACCGATGTCTGTTTTTGGACAGTGCAAGTTTATTTTGGTCAAAACAGGATGCTTGTCATCAAAAGTGGTCCTTTGTATGTATGTATGTATGTAGCGATAATAAGACACCTAATTTCGGTCGCATCAGTTGTTTGATAGGTTTCAAAGAACTATCCGTCTTAGCTGTTTACAGGCCTTTCCTAACACACCTGGTTCAGCTCTAGACATTTTGATGAACATTTCTCCTCATAATATACTTGATGTGGGCTACGCGTTCAAACCATCCCTCAATTAACGAGAAGTGGCGGTTGGTACTCGCATTGGAGTTTAGATGACAACCCGCGAGGAATATCCTATGATAGGTAGGTATGTGCCTCCTCGTACTGACGTGATGATACAAAAAATACTATTGCAAAGAAACTCTACATTCATTGATTCCTTAGACATTCATCGTTCTTTGCGGCAAAACCTCTACAATCAATGTGGCCATATGCTTCTGTTGGAAAATATGTGGAACGAAACCAACAGATGGCCAATCTATAGATATATCTGCTGACCATCAATTTTTTAATAACATCAGTAGATGGGTTTTTACAATATTTGGTAAACTCGACATAGCTAAAACAAATTTAACTCAAGTTGCTCCCTATCAACCTTCCAAACTCGAACTAAATCTCCATAATCCGGCGTCCGGCAGCCAACGTAATATGCGAGGCTCTCAGCATTGACATGGATTTAAAATGACAATCTCATCCCGACACAATTTATAGCCACAATCGATAGACACACAGATTAGAGCAGAGAGAGGACTGCTGCTCAGTCCCTCGCGTATAATCCTGCTTATCTTGTCCCTGTTCCAATGAACTTTATCAACTCTCACCAGCACGCGTAGCACAATACCAAGCCTGGCAGTTCACTTTTCAGCTTCATTTATTTACGTTACGCATTAATTCAACCACTAAGGAACTTGTTGGAATTGAATTCCAGGATATTCATCCACCCGCTCACTGTTGCTACATCAACACGTTGATCCTAACGAGATGTGATTTCACTTCCGCGTTAAATTTTCAGCTTTGAAGTTCAAACACGCGTCACCTTTCAATCTGTCTGTCTATACCCATGGAATAGATTGATGCTTCTGCCAAACCTGCTAAAGACGCAGGGCGGAGGGGTATTAATAAGGCCAACGACGACGATGAACTCCTTACTCCTCTAGGGGATTTGAGAGAAAGAGAGTGTCTATTTTCTTCTTTTCCATTATTTTGTTGCTCTCGTCCTTTTTGTAGATTTTATTTAATTTAAGTCTTATTCGCTCCGTGAACGACCCGACCCAAGGATAAATGAAATTGAAATTCATTGAAGAAATTCCATTCACATCCTGCAGCAGGATCAAGAAGAAGTACCAACAGAAGACTTTAAACAGAGACTGTTCCTTCGCCACCACAGACGACAACGAGATGACGAGCAGGAAGGAGGACGACGACGACCGACGCACGCGACGATGGTGGTGGTGCTTGTCGTTTAATGAAACTTTCAGTTTCTTTTAGCGGTGAGGTGGGTGCGACTACGGACGGACAACATCACCGCATCTAGCGTCGTCCTTTAATGAAATTAATTCCATAATGGGGAGGAAAAAGATTTTTCCAACTCCCGGGCGCATTTCCATTTGCTCGGTTTTCCTTTTGCCTCATTTTTTATTTAATTTTATTTTAAGTCGCGATAATTCTTTAGGGGTTTCCAGTGTTCTTGCCCTCTGTCCTGCATCCTGGGGCGGAGAGATTGGAATCTTGAGATGAACTTGTGCCGGACCCATGAATGAATGAATGTCTGGGTAGTTAGAGTGGCTTTTAGCGGTTTCCTTTGCTTGTCCTCTTTATTAGTTGGGAAAGGTCAGTTTCGTCCTTTTTTTTTTTGTTTTTTAATTTTCATCCTTTTTGTTGTTTCAACGTATCTGGTCTGTTTGTTTGGGGATTTGCTTATTTCTGTGTCACCGTCTAGCTATTATCTGGGTGTCCTTGCCGTCGAATGACGTAATAAATATGGGGAGAGCAGAAAATCGATGTTAGTGGTCAGTAAATTGGGGCGATTTAAATAATTGCAGGGAAAGGTTGTTGCCTTTATTATATACGATGTTTGATAATTGGGTGGGATTTTTATTACAACTTGGTTTGCAGGAGAGTGCCTATACTATATAAACGACCGGGGGTTAGAATTTATGTATAACGTTGCGGATTGCATATAGATTGTGAGGGAGCTTTGTGTGTAATTATAAATTAGCACCGTCGTTGTTGGAGAGAGAGAAAACGTGTTTGCTTTTAACAAGTATCTAAGTGTTTTTAAAGGTGATCATGGTAATTAAATGCGAAAAGACTAACAATTTCGTTGTATAAATTACGGAACGTGTATGATTATGTCGTACAAGGAATATAATGGTAAATGTTGCTGATGGTGAAGGTTTTTTTCGATAAATACCCATGGGCGCTATTTTATTAATGACGAAGGAAAGCATATATTATTTAGTTTTATTACCTTTTTCGTGAAAATTAAAAGGCTGCAAATTGGGGAGAATATAATTATTGATTGCATACTTCAGTGTATAGTTATTTTTAATGCATTATTTTAAGAATCAACTGCGCTGTACATATTTTATTTTGACTTAAATGCACCATTAAGCAAATCTGGTCAAGGTCTGCAATATTTCAAACGTATGCAGTTAAAATTAGGTAGAATTTTCTTTTAAGTGTTCATGCGCAAAGTCCTATTGTGTATCAAGTGCTCACAGAGGCCTAACACACACATAGAAACTGCATTTTTTGCAGCCTTTTCATAGCCGAAACTAGTGAACTATGGACTACTACTACTTTACTTATTATAAGAAATCTAGCCAACCCCCCACTGCACGCTTCGTAGTGCAAGATAGAAAAAAAAAATAAACAGTTTTTATTGTAATGCTCTGCTTTTTCCAGGAATCGTATTGCCTAGACCTAGATAATATTCTTGTCTATCATATCAATATCGGGGCTAACGAATGTATGAAATTATTTTTCTAAGCCTATATAGAATAGAAAAAAAAACACCCCTAATGTTACAAATTTTAAAAACTTTGCCTTCCATGACTGTCGAAGAATAGCGTTTGCAATGATTTTTTGACCAATCTTCACAGGAATACTTCTGGGCAAATACCTAAAATTGTCTGTAAATTTGAACTCAATCGATTCGGTGGTTTTCGAAATAAACGATTTTGAATGTTTTTTTTTTTTGTATATAGGAAATGCCACGCCTCTTCACAGAAAAACTTCCAGGTCAAAACCTACAATTGTAAATTTAAACTTAATCGAGTAGGTAGTTTTCGAGATATAAGATTTTTTATGTTTTTTTGTTTGTATGGCCGGTGCCACACCCATTAGTCCAATTTTGACCAAACCTCGCAATAACCATGTCCGAAAATGTTTGCTCTATCGGTGCAAAACATTTCGAGTTTTTTAAGCATGCACAAACCAAGATAAAATTTATATATATTTAGAGATTTATAAAAAATTGTTCATGTGCTTTTTGTGCCCAATTTTAGGAAGTGACCCGCGGGTCAAAAGTTAGTAATCAATAAAGCGACCTCTACCCACATTTAACTGTAATTGGTCTCAGAATTACATTTTCTTATTCGATATGATACCAAATTTCTGGGGGTTTCTGGGATTTTTCCAAACACGAAAATGCACTGATATATTTATCAAGTCGTAAATACCGAATTCCCTCTAAAATCTAAAATGTGGCTTATATGGCGCGTTTCTGTTGCCAATATCATTGCCTTAATTATAGATAAAAATTCGGGTAAATTCGCTAATAGTGGCATGAATTATTGTTTGAGAGAATAACATTAACTGAAATTCGACAAAATTTCCCAACAAAAATTGTCAAGGTCAATCCCAACTATCGAGAATCGTTGTTACTCCTCGCTTGTCAACTTACAGCCCTATTATGGCTATCAAATTTCAATTAGTTGATACTTGATAAGATCTATCAATTCATTGATAGTTTGGTATTATGAGTATCAATTGATACATTTTACCTCATTGTGAATACTTATCGAAATTTCATTGAGAATGGGTTCTGTTTTGACGTTTGACGTTTCTGATTTGTAGTTGGTTTTTGTTGTATGTCTGACTACTAGTTTTGGTTAAATATTATTGTTGTTTTTTATAAACAAAAGTTGTTTTTTTCGCAAATCAAAAGAACGAACAACACTGTTGACTGTGCAATGCAAATGAAGTTATTCCCAACGCTCAGTTGATAGTTTCCTTATTGAGTAAATAATTTTAAAATCGCTGCTACTCGTGGTTTGAGTAGGTACATTTGGGATGTCTACCGAAGACATTTCGCTCTAAAGTCGTTATTTAACAATAAAAACGAGGATATACATTTTTTAATTTGATGCACCGAATATTTGATACGTATCAACGAGAAATTTGTGGTTGATAGAAAATTTGATGAATATCAAATTTTTTGAAACCGTAATACCAAGTTTATCGATAAAACTATTCACAATAGATCTTAAATCTAATACAATTCACAATTCATCAAAAATGTTGATAGGTTGATAACCATAATACCGATTCATTCATTTTGTTGATACGTATCAATTATTATCAAATATCGTGTTGATATTTGATAGCCATAATAGGGCTGTTAGTATTTAGTAATAGTAGTGGCATATCCCGTCTTACTTGAATTTTCTCCAAAAGCTGTGGACGTCAATAGCTCATAGCTGGGCAACAAGCAGAGAAAAACAGACTAAGGCCTTCCGCACGCGGCTCGTATCGTCATCGTATCGTCATCGTCACATCATGAATTTGCCGTGCCGCTATACGATGCCGATAGGCGTATTAAACCCCACACGACGCAATTTCCAATCGTCAAAATAAAATGTCGCCTGATATAAATAAAATACGTAGGTATTGAAAAATGTAAACAAACTCCAAGCGTACTCGTACAAATACGATAAGCGGCCGACACTGCTTGACGATAGTCGTCATGTAGCATGCATGCTGAGACGATTACGCGTAGCAGACGAGTCGTGTGCGGTTCTCCATTTAAATACAAGTGTGCGATAACAAATTGTATGCCTCTCGTACATCGCACCGCATACGCTACGATGACGATACGAGCCGTGTGCGAAAAGCCTAATGCATGTTTCAACATTTTCTAATTCTTTCAGATTCCTTCTAGTTCTCGAAAACGTCTTAAGACAGTATGTCGACTTTTTATTGCTAGTTACCAAATCTAATTTTGAAAATTAATTGTTGTAATTAATAAAAAAAAAGTTTTAATAGTTATAGCTGCGTTTCTTTCGTCCCTATCAGCGTCTCTATCAAGGATTGCCGAAAAAAACGAACATCGAAGAATGAAAACAAAAGTTGGCAGCATCGATCTGATAGTAAAATTGACATTGACATTGACAGTAAAATTGACATTTGAAAATGTTAATTTGATAAAATAAGCATAAATTCTGTAATTTCTGGACATTGTAAAGATATTCAACATTCCGTTTACAATTATTTGGGTAATTGCGACTGGTATTTTTAATGGAATTCTAACGAAGCAGAGGTAGGTACCTAAACATTTTACGAAGTGTCTATTCGCACGTTCATTTTGACAGATTTTGTACTGAACTGACGTTTCCTATGTTCGGGACACTGGCACGTAACGTAATTTTTTTTTTTCATTAAAAACTCTTTATAAATATAACTGTTGGATCCTAAACGTACGGCCTTATGTCCGAAAATGATTTTACTGGAGTTTAGACTTTAGAGTCCTTGCCGCGAGCGTAGCGAGCCACATACCCCAACTTGACGCAGTCGTGTCCCGAAGCCGTGCCCCGAAGCACAACGTGCGAATAGCAACAGCCAACATTTTAATTCAAATGAAAAATGAACTAGTTAACTCAATAAAATATTGTGTATTGTTTCAGATATTACATTTGTTGGTAGACGCTCCGTCGAATGAGGGATCGAGTAGTGATGACGACGGAATTGGAGAACTAGAACAACTCGTGTCCTTAGGATGGCAGGAATGCTTAAGTTCTAGTTCCAGTTCCGACGAATCTGAATATTCACAGCAGCAGCATATAAAATGCTTAAATTTTGTGGATACAATCGATGCATATAGCGATACGAGGACTTCAAGTCACATATCGAGACTGCAAAGAGGAACTGTTGAATACTTAATCGGTATTAAAATATCCTATTTTCCAATACTCACATTAATATTTTTTGCTTTTAGGACGCTTTTCGCGGTCTGAGTATCTGCCCACAGTTTCTACAGGAGGCAGGCCAAGGATAGGGTGAGAAACCAACACTAGAGCTGAGCACACCCGCAAGTCCCAAGTTATACTAGAATTGTTTGTAAATGGGAGTAGTTAAATAAAGAACAAGGTTCAAGTAGTTATACACTTTGTTGCTTTTATTCTTCTTAATATCGAGTTAAAATATGATTCCATTTGGAAATGTTAAAAGTAGACAGCTAAAAACGCCATGACTTTATTTGGGCTAGCTTTCGAGTTACAAGAAGTATATAATATATATAATATTGAACGATGCAGTACTTCTCGTCAATGGCGAAGAGTTTGCCCCCTCGTTCTTTGAACATTATTTAAGTTTGATATTATTTCTAAGTTGTATATTTGCAGTATGTTAAGTTATTATTTTTTTTTTTTAAATTTTCCCTTCAAAAGAGAAATTCGGCTAATGTGGCATAGTCGAGGACGGCAATTGTGGTATAGAATTGAATTGAATTTTTTTTTAGAATTTAGCGCCCTTCTTAATAATTGTTCCTACAAGAATGTCCAAAATGGTCTTTGGTCTTTGCCGAAGACAAGTCTGTATAGGCACCCTAGCTTTTCACAACCATTATCGTTTGTGTACAGTTTTCTGCCGAATCTGAACGTCTAAATTAGACAGATTTTCCAAAACAGGGATACTCTCGGAAATTTGGCAGACGTTAGCGACAGGTTACATATTGGTATAGCCTTAAGATGCATAATTTGTGTTTACTCGATCATTCAATACCTTAGATACCTTTGACTTGACTGGCAAAATTTCACCGAACTATGTACTGTACTGTATACATACATGGTTTGGTTATATGTAAAACACGTTCTATACACAAAATCGCGCATGCGATTTTTTTTCTCGCCACTTGAAAATATTACATTTCAAAGGATTCACTTCGTGAAAGACAGCCTACGAGAAAAGCTATCCTCCCCCTGGAGGCATACAAAAAAAACCCCACATACGAGTATGTGTAGTTCATTTCCTCGCATCAAGATTTCGGGTTGGTTCCTTTACAAGTCGTTTCAATCCAATCGCCGTTCCTTTGAGTGCACAATTTTATTTTGTGTTGTTATGTCGGTAAGGAAAAAAGAAAAACCTCAAAAAAATTGCTTCAGTCAGGAAAATTACATTTTTTTCCTGCGCTCTCAGGCTCCCACAAGGAACCAAACCAAAGGAATAAAAACGCAAATGTGTGTACTTGAAAGAAGGGAGCTCACATTACCGAACCATTATTGCACTTATCTTTCGCCTTCGAAATAAGGAAAGGCGTTTCCGGTACATTTTATTTATTTATATATATTTTTTTTTTTTTTGCCCAGCTCCTCTTTTATTTCTCTCTCGTTATTCGGGTTGAGTTTGATTATTTCTGTGTGTGCAAGTGGAAAAAAAAAGAAAATGGAAAGAAATGTGTCCTGCTGACAAGATGTAAAGGAAGCTGGGAAGGGAGGGTCAGGAAGTATGGAGGTGGCTACAACCCCCAACCATGACATCAAACTCTTGAGCTGAACTGTTATATGCTTTTATGTCCTTCATCATGGATGGGAATATTACAAGGGAATTGTGCTTCGGGTAAGAATCTTTCGACATCAATAACGGGAAACATTTTTATTATTATTATTTTCTTGGTTCGTTTTTTTTTTTTTTTTTCTTCTTGTTCCATAAAAATGAAAGGGGGGTAGTTATATGTGTGTTCGCGACATTGCCATGATCAAGCCTTCGTTGTGGTTGGTCTGTGATGGGAACACCGCATTTTAGTAAAAAAAAAAATCGATTTAGAAATTTAAAACACATTTTCAAATGGAAAGTTAGACAGAGAGAAGAGAGAGGTAGATATCGAGTGCTCTAAGGATATAGAGGCAAACGCTCTAATACCCGATTTGACGGAAAGGATTGTACTTATAACGTAAAGTTAAGAAAACATGCTAAATTGATTTAACTGGGCTGACAAGCACTTCCAAATGTGCAACGATTTCTCGCTGTCTGGTTGCGAAAGCATATTTGAGTAGACTGATAGTTGAGGAAAAGTGTTTACGTCGTGTATGGGTGGCTTAAAATTCACGGCTCACGCAACAAATTATTAATATGAACTATATTTTTTGGAACAGTGTGTTCATGTAGCCAGCTCTTGGGGTTATATGGCACTTTTAATGAAGCATGGGAAGTTCTTATGTTACAGATCTGACAAGATCAATCCACAAAGTCATTCCATGTATATACATACAGTAACAGTACCTACCCCAGTTCTTAAAAAAATTAATAAATAAATAAATAATTGGCGCAACAGGCCTAGCTTATCACAACCCTTCGTTTGTGTGGTTTTTTTATTTTCTTAAGGAATGGAAGGGATATACCTACCTACAGTCGTACAATTTTATATCGAACCCGAACTGCAGACTTGAGAAGCTTTTTCAGGACAGTTATACTCTCGGATGTTGGTCAGACGTTCGCGAGAGGTGGCGCAGTGGAAAAACCTTAAGATGTAATTTGTGTGTTTTCAATGCTATTAAACACACAAATTAAAAAAGAAGGTGCTCGAAATTTAAGAAGGATTAGAAATACCTCAGTGTCAGAAGTTTGTACACCTAGCTACTTTTGATAAAAGATCGCTTATATTGGAGGTACCTACCACAACTTCATTTCCAGGGGCATTTTCCCAGATTTAATTTTGAATAGCTCTTCCACATAAATACGACCACGATGTTTTTTTCTAGGTCAAGACTTTATGTATATAAAACCTTATTCCTGCTTTACAAAGCTGAAGCATGGACCCTTTCAAAAGCGGATGCATATTATGTCTCTGGAGGTTTTGAAAACGACACTACGAAACTGTTTACACCTAGCACATGTAGAGCGAATGGATATCAACGATTTGGCCCGCTTAGTCTTCAATTTTAGCCCAGATGGTCAACGCAGTAGATGAATACCTCGCGCGCACAAGTAGAAACGGATTCCAATTGAGTTAGAATTGGAGGTTATTGGAGGCATTTGCCTAAAGACCGTGCTAACTTGGGAGGCAGCTGGTTCACCCCGAATTATAGAGGGGCCTAAGTATAAGTAAGTTATTATTGACGTATAGACCCGAGGTTTAAACTTCATTTTTCAATTGCTATGGTTTGGTAGATACCGATTCGTATTTCGTCTGGGGTCTTCCTCACGATTTCGCGTAAGGCAAAGATTCAATTGTTAATTCAATTATTGACCTAAAACTGAGCTGAGAATTTTGGATTGTCTGTCGATATATACGGTTTCAGGGGATTCACTTGTTCTGCACATTTGTCTATGCATAGATTAATATTGGTCTAGGAAATCAGCCGCATGCAATTTGATTTCTGTTATCGGTCTTCTGTATTTCCTGAAGCTATCGATAGCTTCTTTTGATAGCATAGCATCCTCCATATTCCTCTTATTTTGCGGATCACATCCATAGAAAGCTGTTCCCTTTTTTTATTTTTATTTTTCTTGGTTAGCAAATGAAACTTACGCAGAGAACGGGTTCTTCGAGGCCGCTATTTAAGCTGCTCCTTAAATCATGAGAAACACTCTCACAGTTGTGCTGTAGGTCTTGGGAGTAGTTCGCCTTAAGATTGACACCTTCTTTCAGGTCTCAAGTTTAAGGTATTTGCTAATAACTTGGCTTGTAAATCTCCGGATTTTTGATTCCGTAGCATGAATGTCCTTCCAAAAAGGCGTTCCTTATTGCCTCTGATGAGTATAAGGTTTACTCCTTAATCAGCCTATATCATCATAATAAGCGGTGGCCATGGTGAAGTGGCTAGAATCTTTGCTTGTGACCCGAACGGCTTCTAGAGCGACTATTCAGCCGTGATGAGTATTTTAATGTATCTTATGGAGCGTCGAGTCTAAACAAACTGCCTAGATCCGACGTATATGTGTGTATTACTTATATTTGGACTTTGATATGTGTGGTTCGCAAAGGGGTTAGCGAGCACGTAAAGCTGAGCTCATAACGCGCTGATCCATTGAAGTTCAGATACATTCCGTACCCATAGATATACAACGATCACGTTGAGCTTCTTTTAACCTTTTCCTCATCAAATTAATATGCCAAATCAATATTGTCAACCTTTTGGTTATTTAAATCACTTAACCCAGACAGAGTTATGCTACTGCGACGACACATGCGCTGGCAAGTGCGCAGCATGAGGAATTGTTTCCTCGACTCGGACAATAGAAACCAAATAAATCGAAAAGCACCTAACCCAGGTGGTCTTTTACAGCAGCTAACCCCGGCGTAATGGCGGAAAATTTATCACATTTCTTGGCCGCTCCGCACTGGACATGATATTTCGTTCAGTGTATACATTATACATACTACCAATGCTCCTATATAAGCCAACAGTACTCCTATAACAATGGAAACAAATGTTAGACCGGCACAGACATGGCGGACGACGAATATTAATTTAATTACACATCGCGGTAGGTTTATCGCTTGTAAAACGATCAAGAAAAAAAAAATATTGTAATGACGAGAATTATTATTATCGCTGCCCGAACTCCGAACCTATACGGGGGTAATGAGTTATGTGAATACTTGGCTTTAAATGTTAATCATGGTCATTTGTTAGAAACATCAGACTTGGCTTGACAGTCAACGGTAGGAGCGTGGAATACTGATAGAAACGTGCTTCCCATCAGTGCGCCTCTCACTTTGACTATACTAAAGCTTGATCCTTGAAAGAGTCGCAAAATGCACACTTGAGTGTATACACTACTTGAGTATGAAGTACTGCCTCCCAAGTCCAAAGGAGTAGAATATACTTTTTCGCACACTAAAGGACACTCTTTTGATTATTTTTTTTTTTTTTTTCTTGTTAACAAAATCCGAAAGGGTAATCTTAGAATTCATACCAGCTATACAGAAACCATCTAATAAACAGTATATAAAAATAAAAATACGCGGCAAATGCCAAAGGACCCGGCCAAACAGAAAACGAATATATACGAAAAATATAAATAAATGATTTCAGCGAAAACAAAAGAACGTCTCAAGTGGAATACACACGAAATTCACAAGGATAATGGCCCAAGTAATGAGTTGCATGGATGAAAAATCTCATTCTTTCACTTGGTTGGTTATTTTGTGCTAAAAAAAACAAAAAAATATCACGAAAAACACGCAAAAGTGAGGAAAAAAATATCCTTCCGCCGTTTAGCATATACCGCACCCCTTTTTCTTTTTTTTTCATTTGGCTAGAAAGAAATCCTTTGTTTTATCCAGGACTTTGCCGAAAATTTTACGCTATTACCGCGGTAGTATAAATGACAGTGCTATACCCAAGGGAAAGGATTTACAATTTAACCGAAAAATATGCGAGTCTGCAATGTGTGACACAAAAGCACATGAGTCCTGAGGAACATTATTATTATAATTTTTTATATTTATTTTTCGAGGACTGGCTGTAGTTTGGGAGGCTTCAAGAATTTTACATTTCAAAGTATGATGATATGAATACGCTTTGGGATTTTCTTTGTTTGGCAAAAAGGGAGTAATTATTATAATTTGGGGAATGGTCATGAATCTGAAATATTTGCAATGTAATATACTTATACAATTTATTATAATATGTATTACAGTCAAGACAGAAATGACCTCTTAGGAACACGATACCGTTGATTATTTTAATGAAAGACGTACATACCTACTTGCGATACAAACGGTAATGGAGTGTTTTTTTTTTAATGCTTCACTTGGGAAAGGTTAAACTATAAAGCTTCAATAGTGATAATATGTGGTCATCTGAAAATCTCCAAAATGAATTTGCTTGAAAATTAGATCTTTTTGTGATTGGGAAGCGTACTCATATGTCGCAAGACGACAAATTATTTCCTTAAATTTCTCAAAACTAGTCTTCTGAACGTCAGCAGTTGTACATTTTATATTATAGTGCAGGAGAAGGTTTTCGCATCTCTATATTCATGACTGACAGTCATAATCAACGAAAATGTGCCTCCAGTATTGTGTGTGATTGAACCTCCTGACCTACACTACTGTGCTGTATAGCCAAGGTAAGGATTAGGATATCCAACATAACTCAAAAAATGAAATACTCTGATGAGAAGGCATGACGTCAAAAATATGAGGCTTACCCGAGTCTTAAGGTGCCGTCACACCATGCAATGAAAGTGCTCGCAGCAATTAAAATGATTGCTGCAATTAAATATTGCACGGTGTGACGACCTGAAAAGTGATTGCCGCAAGTGATTGCAGCAAGTAAAAATGATTGCGAGCAATCGATTGCAGGAGAAACGATTGCATGGTGTGACTAGTTCGTGCAAGCGATTGCTTGCAATCAAATTACTTCAAATCAATATTTTCGATTGCGTGCAATCAAACGCTGTTTTTCGAACTAACTAACTACTAACTAACTGGAACTAACTCCCACTAGCCAAATGAGTCCCACCAAATATGCAGTGGGATTTAGTTCATATGTTTGGGAGATAGTTCGCGTGATTTTCGAACTACTTGGTTGTAAACAAAACATATTGCATTGTGTGTTATGTCGATTTCTTTGTAAATCGGTATGACAATTCGCTTCATTCTCCTCTGTTTGTTTTCTTTGTAACGTGGTGCGAGCTTTGCTATTAAAAATAGTTGGAATGGCAAATGAAAAGGTATGTACATATTTAGTTTTTTCACATGTACATGTTCGCGTCCAAATTGCTCTTCGATGAGCTCTATTTTGTTGCCTCACATGCTGAAATATTCGTGCTGCTATCTCCACTATAATTAGCTGCCTCGCTTCCAAATATGCAGCTTCTTCTTCAAATGCAATATTATCCATTTTATTATTTTTTTTTTGCGTCAATTTTCGATGAAATATGAAATGAAACTGAACTCCCTCACAGTCGCAAATTATTTGCAAAAAGCGATTGCTGCAATCATTTTCATTGCTGCAATCACTTTCAGCAATCGATTTCGATTGCCTGTTGTGACGACCCGAAAATGATTGCAGCAAGTGATTGCAGAAAGTGATTGCGTGTACGGAAAAAGTCGCTCGCAGCAATCATATTGCTTGCATGGTGTGACTGCTCTCTGCAATCAATTGCAGGAAATTTCAAAATTCGATTTCTCGGAATGATTGCTGCAATCACTTTCATTGCTTGTTGTGACGGCACCTTTAGGATCAATCGTACGTATAGCGCAGCAACAATCTGGAACAGTGGTAACACTGCCCGAAAACCATCATTAATGCCTCGACTAATGTGCAGGTTTTAGTTCAACCCCCGTGCGTGAAGACAAAAAATAAACCTTTAAATTTTGTCTGTCCACTGCGCAATTTCTACAGAACGTCTAAAAAACATCCACGGGTAGGTATGTACATATAACTTTTCTAAGAAAGCTTTTCAGTTCAGCCGCTTGAATTCGGCAAAGTTGTAGGTCGCCATATAATTCGTCGTTGTGAGAGGCTACAGGCTACCCTAGGGTAATATAGGATCCTATTTGTCCAACTCTTTTTTTTAGGAATTTGCCAGGTCAGCATAACGCCAGAATCGCCAGTCGGTGCGGAAAGCTATTTTGATGATTTACCCGCCAAATTTTTTAGAGCAACTGAACATGACTGACCCCAACACATGATTTGGTCAGAATGCGTGTCTGATGAATATATTTGTAGAAGTATGGAAAACCTTTCAACAGCACCAAGGGTGCTTTGGAGGTATTAGACTCCTTTACATTTTACTATCAACCATGTTCTACGTACTATCGTACGTATCGGCGTCCAATAGTTACCATGATCTCATCGATTCCAATGTCCACAAATCCACTACAAGATAGCAGCTATAGAGACGAGCTATTCAGATCCATGTCTTCTATTTGATTCTTGGAAAACTTATACATCTTTGAAGGAAGTCAATGCAGAGAATCGGGATCAAAGTCTATAAGAACTTAAAATATATCGTTCGTCTGTTATAACTCTAACATCAGTTCAGCATATAGAGTACGACCTTTTAAAAATCTGTTCCAGCGATCTGTTACTTGTGCGTTTGCTAGTACAGAATGAAGGAAACGAGGAAAAAACCAAAGGACACTTAATCTCGACGAATATTGTAACAGAATGTCACAGCAGACAGCTTTAAGATTGAGGTAGTAGGACACTTTGTTCACCTCGGCTCTGCGTACATCTGAAAACAACATCTCATCAGAAATCAGAAGACCCAACTTTGTAGTAAGGCGCTCTACCGAACAACTAAGGAAAATCTGTATTAATACTCACATTAACCTTTAGGTACAAAAACTTTAGCCGTTTCGAGAATATGGTTTTGATGGGGTGTGAGTGAGCGGACAACGCCTTAATTGTAATCCAAAGGATCAACGCAGACCTCACCTTGTGGTGGCCACCTCAACTAACTTAAAGTGCGCAACTGTAATGAAGTTCGCTAATGCGAGGCTAACTGGAAAACTTGTTACCTTGGTTCACCTCCAACTTTTGCATCTTAGAAGTAAGTAAGATTGAATGTCTTGGAGTCGAGCTTCCTATATGGAAGCACTATTTCAAACCTATATTAGCCGCTTCTGGTTGAATTATTATACGTTTACTCTTAAATAGCTTTTATTTTCTTTGAAGGCTTTCTGATCGATCTTGTTTTATTTTTCCCCATAATGACCTAATGACGCATTAGCAAAGCGACACTGTTTTTTGAGCTATTTGACCAGGTCAACGTTGCAACGTTGCTGAACGAAAATCGGCTGCAGAAAATAAGGCCCCAAATTTGGGGAGTTATTTCATAATGAAATAATATCCCAATTTCAAACATCAAATAAATGAAATAAGGCCCAAAAAAAATTAAATAAGGCCCCAAATCTGACAGTAAACACAAGCAGAGGGTTTACGTTTTTCGTTTGGGGTCTTATTTCATTTCTTATTTTGGGATCTTATTTCATAATGAAATAAGACCCCAATTTTCATTAGGAAATAAGGCCCCAAAAAAGGAAATTTTAACCTTATTTCATTGGGGCTTTATTTCGCAGAGCCCTGAAAATCACTCGCTGAACCACACTCCCAAAGCGTGCCAAGACGTTTCATCCGCTTTTGATAAGGTCCATGCTTCTGCACAGCAGGATCCGGGTGAATAAGGGTTAGTATTTCTTTGGCTCTATGAGAGAGGGATTTACTTATCTTGTGAGTTCCGCACAATTGCTTCAAGAATGATGATGAAGAAGTTAAATGACACCGCGTCGCCTTGTCGTAAACTTTTTTCGACATCAAAGGGTTCTGCCTCTCCAATCACGATCCCAAGAGCCAAGACGTGCTATGGAATCTGTACCATCAGGTAGTAGTTCTCTAGGTAGACCCAGGATGAGATGGTTAAATCAAGTCTATAATCTCTCCTCTACCCGGACATATGTGCATTTCCTTATTGATTTAGAGAAGAATTGAGATTTATGAGAGGTCCACTTGAGCAACCTTTACACTCGTGAATCACTCAATGTATAAGCAAGCCATTAAAAATTACTGACTGTATGAAAAAGATCCATGGAGTTCTTTCCCACTTTGATGGAACAGCGAGATTTCTCCATCGTCATCCTGCACAGACGGACGAGATTGGCAGAAATGCCGAAACTTGATATGGCTTTGTATAATTCAACCCTACATACGCTACCATAGGCGGCTTTGAAGTCGACAAAGAGGTGCTGTGTATCGATTTGAAATTCCTGCGTTTTTTCTAAGAACTGCCGAAGTGTAAAGATTTGGTCAATGGTAGACTTCCCTGGCCGCAGAAACCAAGAACGACGAATAGCTTACTTTATGGATTGAAAATGGATTTTTAAATTTTTTAGAGCCCATTAACTTGTGAGTATATAAAAAAAGCTCCAAGTCCACTAAGTATTACCATTTCTCGAACTTGAACTTATTTATTATTTATAATATGTCCTGGCCTAGTCGATGCTCCTTGCACTATTTTGCTATTTTCGATTTTATTTCGACTAGCTAACTCAATGGCTCATAGAACCGCATAGCTATGTCTCCTGTAAAATCTATCTAAATAAGAGAGTATTCAAAGAGAGCTAAAAACGGCACGACGACAGTCGGAGCTCGTAGGGTTCCCGCCTCTCATATAATAAGGCCATCGTCTAAATGTATGCCAATCATCCAAGAACGTTTTTTTTTCTGCCTAATTACCGACGGACAACTCGAAAAGAAACTTCCCCAATTCATTGTCATTAGCCACTCACCGTCAACGTTTGCCAATCAAAGAAAAAACCGTTCCAACCATTTCTATCCCACTAACCGATTTAATAGCTCGAATACATCACCTCCTAATTGTCATTAATGACGGTCCAGTCCCAGCACACATACACATGCTGAGCGATCGCGATTGCACAACTCCACAGAGGCAATTAACCTTTTGACGTTGCATAATGTTCACGATGACCTTGCCCAAGTGACTGCTCCATCGACGACAACGTCGACGTCGTATATTGTCGGACAGAACTCTAGAGGACTCCCATTCATCGTACATATTGGATAGCGGCTGCTGCTGGTGCTTAATGATCATCGATTAGGAGATACCATGTGCATCGCGCCGCCACCACCGCACTAAAATCGATCTCAGATGCTGATCTCCGGGCCGTTGGTTGGCGCTCTTCTGATGCCAGATGTGGACAGCTAGACAATGGTGTTTCAGATTTTATGGGCCCCATAAAGATATAGTACTCGCAGTTTCGTACAATGTTCCGAGATACGATTAAAACTGAAATGCCAACCATGTGATGGTTGAATGGCTTTTTAATCGACAACGTGATATGAAATTGGGGTCCGTAAACTTTGACTCATCATCTGATGGAAGTTAAGGAAGAGATTGCCTTAAAAGAAAGTTGCTGTCCCACTTGATATGTGAGGTGGCGTGCGGTTAAGTGACTTTGGCCATTCGTCAAGATTCCCTGATCGATGTTAGTTGTCTTACGCCGCGAGGCAGATTTTTGGATTCATCTGCAACAGGTTTGAACATCAGGCTCTTAAATTACCAACCCAATGTCAAACGTGTGCCCGAACAATCTGATCGCGCTACAAGCATGTCCCGCAGATAGTTTTAACAGATAATAGCATTCCATCTCGTGTTTGACTATCAACTTATTCCCTCCGCCTCTGATTGGCATGGCAAAACATGTTGCCGCTAATCAAGGCGCATTTATCTGCCCACCAGTACACCTTGGTCGATAATACGCGCCACCAATAATCCATTATCTAGACGTCGTGTAATGAACCTAATCTGCATTCACAAATCTCTCCACCCTGCGGCCAGATAGCATCCCATTTGGCGGCCACTTCTGGGGCTCTGTGCCGCATAGTCGGCCAGCGGCAGTCCAGCATAATGTCGACTAAGGCGATGGCGACAACGCCTTCGATCGACATCGAGCACCTGCTGGGAGCATTGGCCCGCATTCTCTAGATCCTCGCCTCGAGCAGTGTCCGCACTAATCTAAGGGTGCCCTCCAGGCGTCAAGCACTCCAAGGCAATCACGCTTTGATGAATTGCAGTGCCAATGCACATCCTAAGGGGTAATCTGCATGCGAGGTGTGTCCATCGGCACCATCATCGTCGTCGTCGTCGTCGTCATCATCGACCAACGACGACCAAAAGGACAATCACGACAACCGCAGCGAGGTGCTCTCTCCTGCGCACACACACACTCTCTCTCTCTCTTTATACAAGATCGAGATCATGTTACTATCGCGCAATCTTCTGAATGATTATTAATTTGATTTTAGGTTGGAAGAGAGTGCGCAGAAAACCTGGTTCCGCTAGTCCTCATAGTCAATGTCGCGGTTCAATGTCCTTGATGCGTGATGCTGGAACATAAACTTTTAACATATGCGCAGGCCAGAGTCTATGAGGATTCAGCATCAATGAAATGTTGATTGGTGGAGTCCATTAATCTCTGCAATGATGAATTGACAGGAAGTCAAGCATGGCCAGAGGACACGGTCTTCCAGACTGGCTGGAAAAAAAACTTATGACATAGATAAGACAAGAGACCATTTAATTAATGTTTACGTTGTTTTAATGGTGGAAACTGCACTAGGACATGCTGGAGGTCTGTCATTATGTAGATTACTGTCTCGAAGTAATGGCGGAGTTCAATGATGATTAGCTGGAAATTAGCAGCGAGTTCGATTTTATACATAAAGAAAGCCTGTTTAGGCACACGTGGAGGTTCTACGATATGGCAGGAGTAAAAGTGTGTCTGGATCGATTAGAGTCCTCTGCGAACTCGGGCACGTTGCTTCCAATATTCCATTAATTCTCTGATATACGTTTGAAGGTCTTTGAAATGTTGGTAAGGTTTTCCTTGTGTCAGGCTGGGATTTGGGAATTATTTTGCCTAAAGCTTTATCGTCTATTCGCTCGATGTCGACGAGCCTACATATATGTAGTCAATGCATTTGACTCTTAGTTTGTGGTTGGGTCTTGTCCTCAATTCGTTCTTCTCGAAATCAGAATCCAGCTCTTCCATCTTGCTTATTGTCAAGCACTCGATGTTATAAAAGAGAACTGGCATCTGTAAGTGGGGCAAATACAGTTCGTCCTGCGAGTAGTTTTGAACACATCTGCTTTAACCAACAAAAGCGGGTATCTTAGAGTAATTTCTAATTGTACTCTAAGGCGGAACACATTGCAATTGGGTGGATGGTAGAATGTTGGAGTCCAGAGAATAAAAACCTTTGAATGCAAAGTTGTTAGGTACAAGTTATAGTGGATCTCATTCCGGACAGCATGCGGACTCCCTTAAACGGACTTACTTCCTTAAACAAACATTTTATTCATATATCAAACATTTGACTCTCCCTTAAACGGACACTCCCTTCTAGGGACACCGACGAGAGTCTCAGATAGATAGTCTTTAAATTGTATGACTATGTCAGAGTCTGTTTTGTTCCTTCCTTGAACGGACAACTCCCTTAGACATACAAAAAATTTTTTTACTGTCGCTATGCCCTTGTCGCTGATTAGAAAGCAAACTCTACTTTTTCGAGGAACTGGTATTATAAATATATGTATATTGTCAAAACGGATATCCGATTGTTTCGAATAATTATCAGAATTGTCACCTAACCTAACTTAAGAGTCGTTGACATAACATGAAAGTTGATCAAACGTCGCTGTATCTAAAAAATGCGAGTTAATTTTCACGCGGATTACGTGTCCACAATTCGACTTAGAGCAGTCCCACCAGGTTCAAACAAGCGAAATTTGTCGTACTATGCCAATGCCATAGTGGACTTAAAGCAATTCTTTACAGTCACAATGCACCAGTTCCAACAGGCTTTTTGCAGCTGATTTTAGTAGAAATGTCCAGTTTATGTCACGCAATTATTTTCCTTACACCGCCATTCAAAAAAAAAATTACAGTCGTATAGCGAAACGCACTTTTCTACCGTCAAGTCAAATCAACCAAATAAATCAGATTTCATCCTTAGGGACATCAAGTTTCATGAAAACAAACGAATTTCACGAGCGCGTCCCAAAAACGTCAGTATCATCCAGCCAAACAGATAGGATTAAGGATTTTACTTGAATCTTCTGGTAGCATACCCCAAGGATATCCAGACACAATTTTACATTTTTATATCAATCCCGGCAGAGCAAAAAAAAAGGCTTCGCCACAGAAAAAAGAAAAAGATTGAATGCCTGACTGAATTTGTTGAATAGGAGACTATGGGACAGGGAAACTGGGAGTCCTCTCTTCGGATGAGTTGAGACAAACGTCAAATTGAATGGAGGAAAGGTTTAAATTTGAATTGTTTTCTTGGGTAAAATTGCGCGAAAGGATTTTTCGTACAAAAATAAAAACATCAGACAGCTGGAAAATTGCATCAACAAAAATCAGGCATCGAAACAGTATACATAAAATTTTCCTGGCCATATCTCTACACTCGTATATCCTTCAGAAAATGTGTACACACGAACCAATCATCTGAGAGATAAATCCGTCTGCAGTGTATGAAGAAAATCCTATTACGGAAGATGGTGGATGTCAACTCCACTCATATACATTATATATGGTGTGTGCGGATTGAAGTTGAATTTTCGCCGGATAAGAATTCCTGACGAATCACCCATAAATGTTGAGGGTTGTTGCGGGTTTTTTTTTTCACACATGACACTGAATGCGTGTGCTATACACACCTACACACAGCGCTGGCAAGATGAGGAGGTTGATGAGAATTGCACTTCTCCACCTACCACCATCATGGTAGTGGCAAATTGGAATAAATTGGCAGCCGGCAGTATATAGAGTTCCTTCCTTCGCAATTTAAATTGGATGAGCTTCTAGAGGTAGACATAGAAGTCTCGTATGTCAAGGGTGTATGTCTGACAGAAAAATCAAATTCAAATAAACTTCAATCTGAATAAAGAAGAGGACGTCTAGGATGGGTATCACGTCACGATGCGACGCGACTCACCTGCTTAGTGAACTGATAAATTCTGGATAGAAAGTTGAATGGTTCTTGTCGTTGGGGAGATGAATCCTTGGGGCGCACTGCTCCGTATAGTCGAATCAATCATTTTATATTTGAGTGCATCATGTGATGAAGACGTCTGCGAATTTCTATCTAATGATTCATGTGGAGGCAGGATGTGTTCCTGTATCATAATAAAAATTGTGTACGGCTTCCATTTTGATTGCACTCATCGGAGTTGCTGTGGATTTGAATGGGGTTTTAACACTCTCAAGCGTATGCCTGTTCAATTGATATTAATGGACACCCAGACAACGTATATCTATGCGAATCGTGTCCGATCCAATGATTTGTTACAATTTCAAAACCTGCAACATCATAAACCATCCAATAAAGAACTTCATTAAATGAGGCTCGTTAAACCGCCATAGAAAAGAGACGCAGTCTCTTTTGGTAGTGGAGAAGAAGGAGAGAGAGAACTGATTTAAATAATTTAATCATAAACGCCAAGGACTCCAATTACAAGTCGATATAATTACAAGCCACCCATCATCGCCATATCATTATTTTAGACCTCTGTGAACTGTGGCTATTCCGAAAATGGACAAAAGTCGTGTGGCACGCTTTCCATTCAGCATTGTTCGCCCGTTCGTTGTGGATGGCGAAATCAGAGACCATACTGTCGAGATCCCTATCAAGTGGCCGACTTTATGAGCTGTAAATTACCCCAGCTAATGAGTAGAAATTTATAATTATGCTTTTTGTCGTCTCGCATTGTGTCGATATGAATTTGTGCACATTACAGAGTGTAGTGTAGGCGCCAGGAAATGGAGCTCTAATTTGAGGTTATGTGTATTTAATAATTTTGACTGTCTCTTTCATTTTGTCGATAGTTAGCTATAAGCTGCGAACGGTTAAGTAAGCAGTTGTAGATTGACGATCATAGAGAATGGCATTGGCGAAGCCATCTAGCCCACCTCCCGCTCAGGAAGACTAGTCACCCTCTCTGTGACTGGTATCCACCTTTGGAGTTAGAAAACTGTTGAAGTTGTGCTAACCGAAAAACCCAATCCACTGGACACGTTGTTAGAGATAAGGGAAGCATTTCCGAAAAATTCATCTCAGAAGTAGAGGTATTCATCTATAGTCGGATATAGATTACATTCTACCATTGTCATTTCAAACTCATACTTAACTTATCTACCTACTCGTATGAGACAACTAATTTGTAGGCCAACTTATCGACCGGACACTTAATCTTCAGAGCGCCCCAAAAAATGATTCAAAAAACCGCTTCAAAAATTTCCCCAAAAAAGCGCCAACAAACGCACCAAATCACGCCTACAAAATGCAGTCCAAAAACGCTTAAAAAATCAACAAAATGAATTCCTCTTAAAAAATATGAATTTTAACAGACAACATTTCTAAACCATGTCGCCTTTCGAAATCGTTTAGCGAAGTTAATTATTATTATTATCAAAAACTCAAAAAAAAAAAAAAAAGATTAGAAAATACCTCAAAAAGCGTCACTAAAAACGCTTCAAAGAACGCCTTAAAAAAATGCGACAAAAAAACATTTAAAAAACGCCTCAAAAGACGCTCCAAAAAAACTCTTCAAAAAAGTCCCAAAATCGCCACCAAAGACCCTTCAAAGAACACAGCAAAAAAACTCCTCAAAAACATCCCAAAAACGCTTCAAAGAACGCGACAAAAAAAAACCTCAAAACAATTCAAAAGACCCCACTAAAAACAACTAAAAACGTTTCAAAAAACGCTTCAAAAATCGATCCAAAAAAGCCTCAAAAACGTTGCAAAAAAACACCTCATAAAACGCACCGAAAAACGCCCCAGAAAAAGCTTCAAAACACGTTTAAAAAGCACCTAAACACCTAAAAAAACGCCCCAAAAATCGCATAAAATTTTAGGTCCCTTCCATTCGTTCCAAAAAAAAATAGAAACTCACACAAAACGAATGGTTGCGGGAAGCTAGGCCTTGGGTATCTACCGCCTGTTGCGCCGCCTATTTATTTTTTATTTTACATGTTCAGGGTGCCCATCTGTAAAGTTATTCAGTAGGAGCCCTACCTTTAAGGAAACTACTACATCCGGCAAACAATGGCCCATTCGGTTTTGCTCTCTTATTCGGACCGACCGACAGGTGAATTGGTAGACCGGGGACGCTTGTTGGCTGTGAATAGGTAGGTAGGTAGGTAGGTGTGGCGGTTTATTAGAAAACCCAAGTAGCACTAAGTGCCGTTTTGTTACCACAACTCATTTGACCTGGTTGTTAAAGTTTGTCGAAGTGGAGATTTTAGATCCAACCTGTGGAGTTCAAAAAGGTTATAAGTTCTTTGATGTTATTCTTCGAAACTTCCTCGAGGGATGTGAAGAAGGGTTTACCCAGAGCTCGGTGTCTAGTCCTAGCTAGTGCCGGACAGGAGCAGAGGTAATGAATGATGGTTTCTTTTTCGGTTGCGTCGTTACAACTACGACAGTGGGTATTATGTGGGATGCCTAATCTGAATGCATGGTCCCCTATAGGCCAGTGGCCTGTGGTTATCGCGGTTATCCTGGCTATATCTTTACGTGTTTTATTCAGAAGGTGGGTTGTTTTTTCCCTGCTATAATTTGGCCACATCCTTCTGGATATGATACAATTTGTTAGCCTATTCCATCTGAGATTGGCTTTCGATAGGTATTCTTCGGAAATTTTTGCTTTGACTGCTCCTATTGGGATGTGGACCGATTCCGCAAGTGAACAGTGGAGGCTTGAACCTCGCCTGGCCAGCTCGTCAGCCTGTTCGTTTCCATAAACGTTGCTGTGGCCTGGAACCCAGATCAGGGCAATCCTGAACTGATCAAGCGAGGCCAGTTCCTCTCGGCATTCTAGTACTAGTTTTGAGGTTATATTGACTGAGGCGATAGCCTTGATCGCAGCTTGGCTGTCAATGAAGATGTCTATCTTTTGCTTCGGAGCTATGTCCGTGTGTAGTTTGATTAGGCGACAGGCTTCACGGATAGCAAGTATTTCCGCCTGAAACACACTGGCTGAGTCCGGGAGCCTGAAGGATTTTGAGATGCTCAGAGACTCCGAAAAAACACCCGCACCGACTCCACAGTCCATTTTTGAACCGTCCGTGTAGATTGTTAAGTTCGGGTCCCTGTTCAACTGTCCGTCCTGCCAGTCTGATCTTGAAGGGAATTCTACTTCAAAGTGTTTTTTGAAGAGTAATCTGGAGGTGATATAATCCGTTGAGGATGGTACTAGCTCTCTTGATAAGGAGAGCAGAATATTACTATGTCCGTAGGGTCTCGCATACCAGCACCCCGACTCTCTGAGTCTGATCGCGCTATGTATTGTGATGTTTGAAGGTCTAAGGGTAATAGGTGCAGGAGGACTGTGAGGGCGTCTGACGGCGTCGACCGGAGAGCGCCTGTGGTGCCTATGCATGCCGTTCTTTGGACCTTGTTGAGCTTGGTTATGTTGTAGGCTTTTCTAATTGGCTGTGAATGCTTCCTTGGATTTTTGTTCACTGAAGACTTTCTCCAATGCCTCACTATGCCACGTGGAAGGAGTTAGGAGAATAGTGACTTCAGCTATTCAATTAGTACTGGAAATCAATCTGGGACTACAACTACAACTACAACTACAACTTTTCAATATTTCCCGATATCAGTGGACTATTAGGCCAGTAACCAATTGCATAATAAATTCCCAGTCAGCGAGGTAATATTTTATGCGACTACTGTGGGGTTACCAACTGCACTAGGGCAGGCGGTAGACTTTCAATTTCGGCCCACCCATGCGAACATTTGTTGTACTCATCCAATGGACCATCACAGCTTTTCCTTAAACCACTACGGCCCATTCGTTGCAGCCGTGTAATAACACCAATTAGTTTTCAGTCTTGCAGTAGTCATACCCAGCTAAATACCATCTCCAGCTTACCTTGACTTAACAACGTAAACACAATAATTTCTCTCTAAAAGATTACTTATTCCAACCATCTGCAGCATTCCATTGGAAGCAGCAACAAAAAAAACAATTAACGGTTACCATCCCATTTGATTATGGTACAACCTCAAATGAATTTATCTGGCCCGATGATCTCTGATGATGCGTTGTCGATATTGAAGGCGACTACAACCCGGCCGATGGGTGTGTACCCGCGATCAATTTATCGAACTTATCTCGGTACTTAGCTGAGCTATCTAGGCAGTGGGCGGCGGCCGACGGCGTTTCTATCGATATCGCTTTGCGATAGCCATCTTGTATTAATTGATGTAACATGCATATAGAAAGAGTTTCATTGACGCTGTGGCGCTACCGTAACGCTCGCGTCTTATCAGTGCGCATAAATCTCGGTTGTCGCCTTGAAATGCTTTTAAGCTCTGGTTGGCGCTCTAAATAGAGTGATCCAAAGCGATCTTGCTCGCTGTTGGTAATTCATAATATGCTGTTAGCATGTGAATGTGGAACTCGTTTTATCAGCGCGCCACTATCGAAGGCGTCAATAATGCCGCACAATTGAACGGCCGCTACACCGTGAATTAGTTGCAGTGCTAATATCGAAATTGTAAAACTCTTAAAAGTGATTTCGAATTAAAATTGAACGAATCACCGTGAATGGATCGTAATTCACCGGCCGTAAGTGGAAATTTTAATAAAAATAGAAGCGATAGAAATCACACTATTTATGCGCTCCTTATGGACGGACACATATTCGCAGTTGACACCTGGGAAAGCGGGTCAGGTCCAGGTGGTTCAGTTATATAGCTCTGCATGTAATCTGTCGTCGTAGTCGTCGCCTGGTGATGTGAATTGATTGGCTCGATGAATGTGAAAATCAAACACCGATGGGCTAAGTTACGTGCAATACTCGGCCATGCATTAAGGCGCTGTTTACACCTACGGGATTTGTGAGATTGATTGGGATTTGAACCTGTTTCTTTGTGTATCTTATGACGGGAAAATTAAAAGTATGTTTGCTTTGTGTTTATTATATCGTGGTGTCGTCAACTCCTTGGAGGCGTGCAAGTTCCCTGCTAGACAAAAGTGGTCGATTTGCTGTTTCTGTTTGTAAATATTATCTATCGCACATTTCGCACAAGTTGCTTAATTTTTAAAGCAACTACTACAGGTATTTAATGAAATAGGTCTAATCGGATTGAAGTTTTAGAGAAGAATAAAAGTTTTATTTGAAAAATAAAATATTATAAAAACATTAATAGTCAAGATCGCTTAGATGTTTGTAAACAAAGCTTCCTGATCTTCAACAGTATTCCTTTCATAATACACATTAGCAGGCTCGGAGCGTTCAATGCAATACATATGTTGGGTTGGGTGCCTTTCTAAAAATAAAACTGTTGGTTTGGAGTAATTCTTTTGGAATATGGAAATAGAAAGTTCTTCAATCGATGATCATTTTATGTCCTGACTATCAAAACAAAAATCAACTTGGCGTAGCTTCAGTCAGAATACTGAAAAGTCCTTTTAAAAAACCTTCTACACAGATTTAAGGTCTGAAAGTCACTCAATCTGGTTGTGTTTGAATCTTTTCCCAAGAAACTCTTTCCGAAGATAAGAAAGCCAGAGAATCCAGGGTTGTTGCTTAGTACAGACGGTGTTGCTAAGTCTATATCAGACCCTAGCCAATTTTGAAGTCCTACAGTCTTTCTCTCAAGATGATCTCATTCCGTCTTCCCAATCACTGTAGCGTGTTCCAGGCGGAAATAATGGCGATCAAGGAGGCCCTGACGTGGCTACGGTATAATCTAATATCCACAAAGGATATCGTAATTTTTACCGAGAGTCAAGCCGCGATTAAATCCCTGGACTCGGTTATCTTTAAGTCCAAAACCGCCCTCAATTGGCACCCAAATTTCACCTTATATGGGTACCGGGCCACAGGGACGTTCCAGGGAATTACAAGGCCGACGAACTCGCTAGGCATGGCACAACTTGTCGATTCTACCGGAAAGGATAATCTCTATATGCCTCTCGCTACATACGTGTAATCTTTGAATTAAACAAAATGCGATAAGCTCCAACAATCTTTTAAAACTAAAACGATCCAATATAAGCACACAGTAGGTGTCATCACGGGGCACTGCATTATTGGGAGACATGCACTCAGGCTGGGCCTCCCTTCCAATTATTTCTGTAGAAGCTGCATGGGCGAGGAGGAGGAGACAATTCTTAACCTCCTATGCGCGTGCCCAACCCTTTCAGCTTGTGGAAAAATATATCTCGGAGAATACTTCTTCGACAATCTCTGTGAACTCGCTAATGCTAGCATAAGTTGCCTCCAAAGCTTCATTCTCATCTCCTGCTGGTTCAACGGGTAGTTGTGAGATCATTAGATCATGTGGTATCACAATGGGCCTCCTCTGGCCTAAGTGAGGTTGCATTTATTGCTGCCTGCCACTCTAACCTAACCTAACCTAAACCCGACCAAGACGAAATTCTAAGACGATCCCCTGTTAAGGTCTACAGCGAGTGATAAACGTCAGAGCGATTGAGCGACGAGCGATAATAAAATGAAAAAAACGATATAGTATCGTTCTGGCCACAAAGTCGCAGAGCTAGCGGATTTCTCGTCGGGCAATCGCTTAGTCGATCTTCGATCACTGCGTTGCTTTGGCCTTAATCTCTAAAATACCGCTATAGCTGAGTGGTTTTAATAGATCGAAAGCTATATCTACTAAAAATTTAAGTTATCGAACATGTGAAGAAAGCTATATGGTTGTCCTGTAGAGTGCAGGTATACTATATACCATGGTGGTGGACCTGCCCAATCTTTGGCACACTTCAAGTTGGTTGGGGTCCGTTTCCACTTGTGCGCGCCACCTAAGGCGAGGCCTTTCTCTACTGCGTTGTCGCTCTGGGTTGGATTCGAAAACTCTTCGGGCCTGAGCAGGCACGTAGCCAGGGGGGGGGCTTGAGGGGCTGAAGCCCCCCCCGAAACGCTAAGCAAAAAATTAAAAACTAAAACTTTCTAATATAAATTCAAATCTTCCGCAACCATTCAAATGCAAATATAACTTAAAAAAATTTCATTAAAAAACACGCACCAGAGAGCCCAAAAACTCGACTTCTAAGCCTTTCTGAAACAAGATTCATTGGCATGATAGTATTATTTCCTTTGTAGAGCTCTTCAAATGCATCTCAATAAGTCTTGAAGAAATAACCAGCAGAACGTGGGCGATGTCTTCGAAAGCATCAACACTTTTGGCGGCGATCCAAAAAAGTGATTTCCTAGTAAGCCTCATTGCATGCGAAAAACTATTCAATTTAACGCTACCCTTATCAGTTTTCCTACAGACCAAATCCTTAGATTTCGTTTCTGCTATCGACCGCACAAAAGAAGTTCTGAATTCTCTTAAGAACATCAGAGAAAATGCCGAAGATTTTTTCAGAGAGGCTTTTCAATCCGAATCCCAACTTGCCGAGGACTTATTTGAAGTTGAATTAAGAGCCCCAAGAACTTCATTGAAACAAACAACGCGTTCCAATCCAGAAACCTCTTCTACTGAAGCCTATTTTGAGTGTCTATACTGATTCCTTGCATAGGAAACATCGTTAAAACAAAATCTTACGGACAGATTCATGGTTAACGAAGACGTTCTACCATCATGTCATGTCAAAAAAAAAATCAAGACGTCTTCTGCTTTGAAAAAAATAATTTTAGTATGTTCGTTTAGGTACATACGATTTAAAAACTAATAAGAATCAGTGAATTGGAATATACAGAGTATACCAGTTAAGCAGTATAATCCTTTAAGGGAAGATTCCTGAAGTTCCGCCGAACAAAATATTGTATGCCAGGTGGGGTCTATTTTCACCATATTTCCCGTTTTATTTTTTATGGAATTTTTCTCCTTGAGAATTTTTCTAAAAATTATGTTAAGCAACTTGAATTTGTAGTAAAAGCCGTTTTTTTTTTGTCAGGCAAAAATGGGCAAAAAGAGACTCGATATTTCTCTAAATTCAACTTTTTTCTTTCACAGAAACCCAGAAGAAAAAATCCATGGGTCTTAGGTAAGGAGATCTGGGTGGCCAAGGATTGGGCGAAATTGACCAGTTCACCCTTCATTAAAATTATGGTTAAGGAATGGATTTACCCCGCTGCTACTGTCACAAGGTGCTCCATCTTGTTGACAGAACATCGCTCTTCTCTGAAAAAGAAGAACATCTTCAAGGAGCTTCGGCATTCGTTCTCTAAGAAATTCAAGAGAATTAACTGTTTGTGGAAGAACGTGCTAACCTACTAAAGTGTTTGCAAACATTTACGCTAAACCTCCTTTGAAATAAGAACACATTTTGAAAAAGTTGTTCAAAATAATTAAATTCTTACCTTTGAAAGGATGTTGTGTGATTTAATGGGGATTGGGGTCTGACCAATGGTGCAAATTGTGGAGATTTGTAGCTTTATAACTTTGTTGTGAATTGCGCTCCGTCAGTCCACTTTGGAAAGTTCTGGGAAGTTCCAATTGCACAGCTTGTCCTCGGACCTGACTAAAGGCTTAACTTCCACAGTACTTCCATTGCTCATTATTACGTTAGTTTATTTTTCTGACTTAATTTTGTTTGACCATTTTTTTGACAAAAAACGGCTTTTACAACAACTTCTGTTGATCGTACGTAAACAATTTGCTTAACATAAATTTTAGAAATTTCTCAAGGATAAAAATTTCATAAAAAAGAAACAAATTTATTAAGTAAAAATTTAGAGAAAAAAACATGTTAAGTAAAGATATGTAGCAACAAATTTTCAAAATGTTGAGTTTAAGGAGCCATAACTTTTTTATAGCTGCACAGATGTACCCGTAATGCTTAGGACTTGTATGCGCTACTAAATTGTCTTTTCAAAATGCACAAAATGAAAAATTTTTGTATCTAATAGTTTAGAAGTTATAGCGTTTTAAGTGGTAACACCTACAAATTAGAGGTCACATCCTTTGAAGGGTCATAACGGGAAATATGGTGAAAATAGACCCCTCCTGGCATACAATTTTTTGTTCTACGGAACTTCACTAATCTTCCCTTAGAGGATTATTCTGCTTAACTGGGACACCCTGTATATAGTTTCTTGTTTAAAGAATTCCTCGTAAGATTTGGAAGCAAGCCCCCCCCGAAACAAAATCCTGGCTACGGCCCTGGGCCTGAGCGTTGATGTATATTTGTTCTATTTGTCCCAATCATTTTAGTCGAGTAATATACGTACTTTTCTGACTAGGTCGGTGTCGCTGTACAGTTCGTAGATTTCGCTGTTAAATCTGCTTCTTCAAAGTCCGGTAACGCAATCGAGACCGACAATCACTCCAAGAATTTTGCGACCAACCAGATCTCCATTCCCGTCCATGCTTCTGCGCCATAGAGCAGGATTGGGATGATGGCAAGTGTTTCTTGACAAGGCCTTACTATAGTCAGTTGCCTTCTTGTTCTTAGGCCAAAAAAAATAACATCGGTTGGCAAGTGTAACTCTTCGTTTGATTTCTCCTGTGATGTCATTATCAGAGTTTATAGCGGAGCCAAGGTACACAAAGTCCCTAACCAATTAGAAAAAACCTTAAGATGTAATTTGTGTTTTTCCGGCGATCGAACCTGGGATCCCTCGCACAGTAGTCCAGCACACTAACCACTGCGCTACTGCGTCCACAACATTAATTGCTTCATAAAAAGCAATAGTTCCCAAGCGAACAGTGTGATCGACCCATTTGGAGAACAATGGACCTATCAACCATACAAAATAATGCGCGGTACTAATAACAAATTTTAGTGTCTGCAGGCTTTTACAAAGTCACAATGTCCTTATAAAATTATCTATTGTGACCGTCAAAATATTTAAGTTGAAGTTTGGAAATGATTTTTGGTAAGGCCCAATAACACCTCCATCAACGCACCTATACCCAACTCATATTCAAATTGAAACCGGCAAATCATATCAAAGACAACACGTTAGCTCGTGACATGCACATGACCGAGGACGCCACCGAAAGTCTCGCAAAAAGTTTTCTCAAAAAATATGTTTTGCAGTAAACTGTACAACAAATTTCATTGCAAGCATAATCCTTGCACATGTCCTTTGGTTAGAAGCAAGCATTTTTCAAGTTCATCACCCACCCACTGTGTGGCTGTCGCTGTGGCACTCCTGCGGAGATGACATTTTAAGTGCATCTCTCGGAGCGTCGTCTCACACCAACACCTGGCCTGCATATACACAAAACACATATATTTCAGCTTTTGAAGGACAAAATGAATTTCTTTTCTCCACTTTCCACTTTTTTTTTTCTTGTGCATGAAAACAACTCTTCTAATGATGACGCTCCATATTATGCAGATATGTGCCCGTATACGTGCATTCCAATCTAAGGAAAGGATAGGCGCAGCATTCCTTTATGAAAAAAAAAATAAAAGAAATGGGAGATTGGACAAAAACAAGAGGCTTTTGGAGATTTCATTCTTCTTTTTCTTTTCCTGTTGGCTTTCTGGGTGTGCTTCTTATGAAAAAAGGATACTCGCACATTGCCAATCCCCACATGCACTGGTTATTCATAATTCATGGATGCATATGTATTCGTGTATACTTGTGGGAGTGCAATTAGAAATTTTCTTCCTTTCAAGGCTATATGAGGAAGGATTTTTTTCATTTACTCGCCCTTCTCTGCGGTTTTTTAGTTTTTTTTTTTTTTTGGTTAAGGGTCCCTCTAGTGCCAGTGAAACCTCTTAAGAACATGGCGCGAAAAAATAAGTCAGCTTCTCCATCATAAAAGCAGCGTCATCATCCCTGAGGTATATGTATACGTTTGAGAGAGGGTGTGAGTTGGTTTGCTGCTGATGTGGGATATGACGATGCCAAGTATCATGTACGCGTCAATTCTCTTCAACAACACACAGAAGAATGTTTTTTTCTTCAGAGATTTCGTCCTGTTTTCATTCTTTTTCTTAAAAAAAAAGAAGAAATAAAAAAATTTAAAGAAAAAAGGAAAACTTTTTACAAATATGTATATTGGGGCGGGCTGGAAAAGTGGCTTGAGGTGAATTTCATTCCTCTTTTGGACTGTGTAGCTAAGTGAAAAATAAGTTGGCGCACAGCGGCGATAGCTCAGCCTGATGAAGGTGATGCAGAAGCAGAGTGTGCACCTTCAGAGGGAAGAAGAAAATTGTTTCTTGTAGTCTTTCGTGCATGGGAAGTGATGAAAGTGACGACATAAAGAATCCGGACCACTTCAGAAGAACAAGAAATATTTTAAATAAGTTGAAGAATTTTTTTCTTCCATCCACTTTTTACTCTGGCATCCTGATACAGAGATTTATGAGGACAATAGCTGGGATATATAACGTTTGCCTTTGTTCACTTCGATAGAGAGGAGAGAAGAATGATATATTCGTTTCTTAAACATTTAAATTTATAGCTTAACGCTATACTAAAACATTCTTATTAGAAAAGGCTTATAAAGGATATTGTAAGAAACCAAAGTGCATTGAAGTTAAAGGGCTCAATAGAGGTGTTTAGTTATTCTGAGCAGTTCCGTAGTCAAGGTTTGCAAAAAAACACTAACACTATTTCACTCAACACTGATCGAGGAAATAGGAAACGTGCAAGTCGTACTTGTAATTATTTTATTTAAGACCTAAGTCATAACTGGAAGCATGAAAGGAAGGATATTTTTGTCAAATGAAGAATGGAAACCATCAACACCAAAAGCTCTAGACTTGATGTAAAGTATTGCCTTGACAACACCAGTTTGCTCGACTCTCTTAAATTCAAAGGGCTACACTAAGAAGCTGATTTGACAATGATGCCTGAAAAATGCCTTTGAGTTTGTTGGGATCAATGTCAACATCGTCTGTATTCAATTCGGTGCCATGAAATAAAGTCTTATGCAAAAAGGTCCAAAACTTAATTTGGGACTTTATTGCACTTTTCAAATTGCAATGAAGTTCAAAACGTAACGTCAAAAGTCCAATAAGGTCTAAAATTACGTTCTGGACCTTTTTGCATAACACTATATTTCAACCACTTTCAATTCGGCTAATAGTATCTACATATTCATTTTTCAAAAATTGTCAAAAGCAAAATATCTATCGTGTCAGGTTGAAACGACATAGACTCCGGTTTATACAGACTCTTGGATTATGCTAAGCAACAGTGTGTTCGGACTTCGGAGACCTTTAAAGATGATCTTCCTGCTGCCTAACTATATAATGCTGTGGAGATCAGGTGCAAGAGACAGAGCATTTGCAATTGGGGCGACCGCAAGCTGTGCGCACATACATAGTTGCTTGCGGTTGTTGACATTTTCGCAGCTGTCACTCTGATCTTTAAAGGCCAAAAGCAACATTTCACAATGTGAAAACTCGTGTCAATTTTTGAAATGCTGTCATCAATATGACGTCAGATTTTGTCTACACACAACCTTAGGACAGAATCTGACAACTTTGACAAGATTTTTGACATGTGTAAAGTAGTCTAACAGCAAAAGAAGAATTATTGACATTTAATCAAGAGGTGAAGACAAAAAAACAATCTTATTTATAAACTTAAATCACAATAGATTGCGAATGACGCGGCAGAATAAATGGGTTCGTAGGATTAGGTATGAAAAAGGATGACGATTTCCAAGGTTTCTATCTAATAACTGTAATTACGTGGTAGAATGCTTCAAGACTTTCCAATTAGACGAAAACGAGTCCGTTCATTGGGAACTTCTGATAGTTTTTACAAGGATTTCGGGACTTATTTGAGGAAATAAAATATTTTCTAACATCCACAAATGAAATACATCACGAGCTTGGTAATGAAGAGTGGTTAGCCTTTTTGTCACATATAACTAAATAGCTCAATGATTTTATTGTACAAATGCAATAAAAAAACCAGTTCTTAGGCTGGAGGCCTATCACAGACAGATTCTACTCCTTCAAAGTGATGTTCTCTGCTAGGCTCATAGCTCCGATAGTAGGTATACGAACATAAAACAAAAAATTATTTTCATTTAACGTCATTCGTCTGTTCAATATATTTATGGGAAATTTCTAATTTTTAGTGTACAGCAGAAATGAAATATTTTTTTATTTGTTAAGTAAACTCTTTTCTTTTTGTTAATATTTTGAATTAAAAAAAAAAAATACCAACTACAATTTTATTTCTAAAACAAAAAATAAAAAAAAGAAGAATTTGAATACGGTATTGTGAGTTTTGTGGCGAAGTTTTGTAAAGGGCTACTAGTAGTCCGTCACCTGAAAAAGTTTGCCCACCCATGGTCTATACCGTCGATAAAATTTCCGCTCTTGGACAGAATATTCTCGAAAGACGCACGAATTCCAAATCGATATACTCACCATATTTTCATCGATTTCAAAGCCACCTATAATGGCATGAGCTAAATAGATTATAGAGCCATAGCCGAAAGCCCTGGTAGCTAGCGCTGTAAGTTTCTGTATTAACTTTTAATTTATTATTAGTTAATAGTTTAATAAATAAATAAATAGATTATAGAGCCATTTCTATAGCATCCCCGGAAAACTCATCCTTCTATGAGTTTTCGATGATGACGATGTAGAAGCCTCCCTCTTGCATCAAAATCGGTATAGCACCCTAACCGAGACATTTGATGGTAACAAGAGATTAAGGAAGGCGACGCACTCTCATACGACTTTTTAGTAAGTCCTTCTCCCGAACAACTACGGAGATCGTGTACAAGACTTAAATAATTCCAGTCCTGTTTTATGGCTCTGAAGGATGCGTGCTCTCAAAAACGGATGAAAATGAAGCGATTTCGACCTAGTCAAAAAAAACTATGCATTTAGTGTTTTAGATGAATAGGAAATGTAAAATGAAAATATATGTTGATTTCCATTCGTACCCAGAGCGTCAACGTTGTAGAGAAAGACTTCACCTTATATAAAGTAAAAGTAAAAACCTCAACTAACTTGAAGCCCGCAACTGGATGCAGTTAACGGGCTAACTGAAGAGGTATTGAGGTATTGGTTAACCCTAAAGCCACCTAAGTATAAGGTACTCGAATTATGGAAAATATTGACAGTATTGGGCAAGGCTTCAAGCAGTACTTCTCAGAGAATAAAATGCGAGTTATAGGCATCGTGTATTGGAAAGAAGTTCACGCCAGCTCCGCTGATCACTACGGGACATTTCACACTGCAGCTTCGAAAATAGTTGAGGGTCAACTACAATAGGATTATGTATAGGCTTAAGCTAGTGTCAATTATAAAGTTCATATGCAGTTCAGTTAAAATCGCATGAAACTCCAGACGGCTACAGACGATTTCATTTGATGGCACATCAGCTTAAGCTGGATTACTCCCGTGGAATCTTATTAGTTTTCTCCCTTTAGTCTGAAGTGGAATCAATTATTATCAATAACTTCGACGGGGACGATGCATAAACGGTGCTCTACATCTGCGATTGTCCTGCCTAATGCTTATTTCAGACGGAAGGCTCTCAGTGTAGATGTGGTAATTTCTAAACTATTAATAAATGAATCTCACCGATCTGATAATCTCACCATTAGACTTGTAACTTTGTGTTAAAAAAATGCGCTACACTGGTAAAAATTCACATATGGTACAAATACTTATACTAGTGTTGTGTTATAGGCCAAAGAGCTGTAGATTTTTTTATTTTTTTTTTTATCGCTTATTTTCGAGCGACCTAATTTTCTAAAATTGCAGAATCCTGCAGACTTAATGCTTTTATGGCATTGAGATTGGATTGGTATGGATTGATGTCTTGTAAGGCTATACTCAAAATAGACATTGTGTATCCTTTTCCTGCGATTAATACAAGGTCCATTTACCTTTGGCTAACAATTCCAATATGTATTTTGTGTACTTATCCAAGTTGCGTGCATATACAGCCACACTGAATAGACACTTTAGAAACTTTTGAATCGCCTTATTCCCACTCCCAACATCAACGTTATCTTACCCACATAGAGTTCAACTTTCAGTAATTACACGTTTCCTTTTAATTAAGATTATATACTTATACTTACTTTAGCACAACAACATGTCAACACGTCATTCTAAACTGAATAGCCCGTCTATCTGTCACACTCACAAAAATGAATCCTTTTCATTTAAAATTAATGATCCACCACACCATTCACTATATAACTCCTCACACTCGTCCGCATTCCACCTAACAAGGTACTTTGTGCATCATCATATTTACCCAATGTAATGATATCCAAGTGTCAACATAATCACAACTCGCCTTTCATCGCTTAGCCATTCAAGCAGACAAAGCGTATACTGCCCCCCCTCGCACTATAGTTACTTGCAATTGCAATCTTAGACATATAGAAAAAAGTGTAAACTCACGAAATCCTTTCACCCTTAAGTGCAACTGCATAACTTTCGTTTGGGGGATCCTTTTCTTCTATACTTCTTTTCAATTAATTCAGACGCGAGAAAAAAAAAACAAACAAATCCCTTCCCATGTACACACCCATTACCTGAACGCCTTTCACAGAATAACTGCATTCACAACAGCCCCCTGGCCCCTACCCCTTTTTTAGCATTGCAACTCTCAAATTGTTTCCTTCACTTCATACACAAATTGCGAATGCAACCATGGTACATGAAAGGAGTGTACAGGATGCTTTTGTTTTAATGAATATTTTTTGTCGTTTTTATTTTTAATTTTATCCTTCCACCCCTCCTTCGGGGTGAAATGAATTTAGAACAAAGCCGCGAAATATAACAGCAAATCCATTGAAACGAAGAAATATCCTTGAAAAGCATAGAAACAAAAACAGGATAAAAGCTACAGAGGAATCAAAAAAAAAAAACATGCAATAGCTGCGCCGCATTTAAAAATAGGGGTGGAAAGGAGAGTCCTTTTCGTGCATGTTCCATTCCAAGGAAAATGCACTTATATCCGAGATGAAAGATAAAGAGTGTGAATAGAGAGGTGGTGCACACGGTTTGCATTCAGGGTTTGAATTGAAGACGATAGACCTCTCGTTGAATAGGCACGTCGAGTATAGTGGTGGCAACCAAGGATGCATTTTTTCAACTGTAGATTTTGTTGGTTTTTGATTATAGACTGTATGTTAGGTATTTGTGAGAATGTTCGGGCTCTGGAATGACCCTGATTGAAAATGTTCAGATCACTTTAAGTCCAACCCCTGTTCGAGGTCTGACATTTTTACCACTTTCAACAAAAACAAACGAAACCATCTAAATGGGAAGCTTTTTAATTTTTAAATATTCCGACTATAGCTAGCCAGTTAACAACCATTTCCATCTTGAAAACGCAGAATCAAATGCAGCCAGTTTTGTTTTTGATTGCAGCCATCACATTCAGAATGTGGATTGTATTTTTTACATTCGTAATGTGGATGCGGTTTGTGAGTTGTAGTGCTTGGCTTGGGTGTGGTGGTCGTGGGCTTGAGTGTGGTGGTCGTGGGCTTGAGCGTGGTGGTCGTAGGCTTATGAGTGGTGGTCGTAGGCTTATGAGTGGTGGTCGTAGGCTTGTGAGTGGTGGTCGTAGGCTTATGAGTGGTGATTGTAGGCTTATAAGTGGTGGTTGTAGGCTTATAAGTGGTGGTCGTAGGCTTATGAGTGGTGATTGTAGGCTTATAAGTGGTGGTTGTAGGCTTATAAGTGGTGGTCGTAGGCTTATAAGTGGTGGTAGAAGGCTTCCGAGTGGTGGTCGTAGGCTTATAAGTGGTGGTCGTAGGCTTATAAGTGGTGGTCGTAGGCTTATGAGTGGTGGTCGTAGGCTTATGAGTGGTTTTCGGAGGCTTATAAGTGGTGGTCCTAGGCTTATAAGTGGTGGTCGTAGGCTTATAAGTGGTGGTCGTAGGCTTATAGGTGGTGGTCGTGGGCTCATGAGTGGTGGTCGTAGGCTTATGAGTCGTAGTCGTAGGTTTGTAAGTAGTTGGCTGAGTGGTGGTCTTTACTTTGGGAGTAGTAAGATACGATTTTGGAGTAGTAGGCTTAGTTTTCGGAGTGGTGTGTCCAGTTTCAGGAGTAGTGGACCCAGGTTTCGGAGTGGTGCGCCAATAATTTGGTTTCCAATTGGGGCTAGGCCCTGTTACCTCTTTATCTTCTTTCGCCACTCCATCTGGATGGTGTTCATGTTTATGTCCATACGAATTTAAGTGCTCATCGTCTACAGCGTACTTTGATGAGTCAATATGATCAGCGATCACGACAGAATGTTTTAAAACGAAGATTACGAAAATTAAAAGAACTACTAGCTTTGACATTTTGAGTCGTTTTGACTTGTTGGCTGGCACTATCGGCGACTGAAATATGCTGCAGCTTTTTATACTTAAAAATGTTCGATGATATTCGATACTAGATATGATTTTATCATTACTCAGTGAATACAATGTTGTTCTGTTTTTTTTTTTTTAAATACAATATGTGTCACAGGTGGCTTAGCATTGTGCATCATTATTATCATGCGACTATGCATTCTATTTTCAGTGAACTATTCGGAAGTCTGAGTTCATCGGACCACGTGGTAAAGGCGTGAATGCGTATACTGATTAATGGATTAATGTTGGATTGAATGGATTCTTAATAAACCATTGCACTTAGATTAAATAAATAAAAAAAAAATAATTGAACATCAATTTGATTTTGGGATTATTGGGATCAAAGCAAAATATGATGCATTTTGATAGTATCTACCTAAAAAATTGTGAAAGAAACAGCCTGACAAGACATTTACGAGTGACACTACACTGCAACCACAAAGATCACTAGTTAGTTTAGGAGGCCAAGAGATTTGCAACTCTCTTTATGAAGTGAATCCGATAACAAATTCTGATAACTAGTACCTGATGGTAGTTGTCCTGGATCCGGGCTAATAAACTTAAAGGTAGGATAAAGATTCAAAAATGGTCTGTGGCAATAATAATCAACCTCACTGCTGGAAACAGTTGTAGTCTTTGACTAAGCTAAACTAAATGCCGATTGTTAACGCCGGCACAATCTCCATGTTGTCAGCGGCACGGCCATGCAATAAGAAGCGCAGCTTTAAATAATTCCACTGTTTAGTTTTCTACTTAACTTTACTTTGTTAATTATTTATTTGTTTTGCTTTAATATTTTCTTGTCATGAGTTTTCTCTAATTTTTAGTAAATTCAATATAAAAATCTAATAAGCTTCAGATCATTTTTGGTTTTCTTGGAGTCGTCCTTATCTCAACAGAGATAAGGCTATGTTGTCCCATTGCCGATTAACATCACTTTTTGTTAGGCCCTTTGTGAACGTTTTTGCCAACGGAATATTTTTCTCCATTTCTTTCACTAAATGTTGAAATTGTCTTTTATTTGTGATTTTCATTTTAAAGAATATGTAACTATCTTTTCGTTAGTTAAATATTAAATACACAAACTTTTCTTTAACACTTAATCACGCAGTTGTTAAAACCTAATGCAAACTATATCAGTTGCAGCTCTTTTTATACCCCTGTGGCACATCCGCAGGGATACAAAAAACGATACCCAGGTACTGCATCCTTCCGCTTTCTGTGTTTTTTATCATATTAATGATTTTATGGCCTTAGGGTCGTCCTGTAAACTCATTACTTGTGCGCGTAGATTTATATGGTCCAAGACAATTCAGCGATAAGGCTATGTCGTCCCATTGCCGATTAACCTCACTTTTGTTAGGCCTACGTGAATGATTTTGCCAAAGGAATATTTTTCTGCATTTCGTTCACTAAATGTAGAAATTGCCTTTTATTTGTTATCTCCATTCTGCAAAATAACTATAATTGTCTTTTTGTTAACTAAAAATTAAGTACACATACTTTTTTTAACACATTATCACACAGTCGCACAGTGGGGCAGAATGCCTTAAAATGTGGCATCAAATCAGCCGTTACAGCTAAAAACCTGAAATTTTTTAGGATAGCTTCTGAGACCAGTCCCAAAATATTTTTAAACCCGCCCACCCGACACGCCCACTTTTCTGAAATGTGCCTATTTTTCAAAATTAAACACTCAAAGAAGATTTTTTGAAGATGCAATTATTATCATCTACACTTGCTTTCCCCACCCACTTTTACGCCCCTTTTATTGTGAAGAAAAATAAATTAGTAAAACCATTTTTTAAATTGTTCATACGTATTTATTGAGACTTATAAATAAATAAATAAAAAACAATTAAATTAAATTTGTTCATTAAATACAAAAAATAAACAAAAACTGTTATGTTTGGTTAAGTGGCAAGCTCAGACACCCTCAAAATAAAACTCCTTCAAATTTTTATAGCGACGTTTCGTTTATTATTTATAAACTTTATCAAGCCTCAATTTACAGAGTTCTTAACATGTTAAGACTTATAAGACTTATGTTAAGAATTATACAGACAATAACCACTTAACAAAAAAACTGTTATCTTATCCTAAAATATCATCACTGTCATCAATTTTAACATCAGACTCATCAGACTCAGGAAGAGCGTTTGATTCCTGGACACTTGGGGGTTTTAACAAGTTGAGTGCTTCTTTGGGAAAAGACAGGCATTTTTTTATGCAGTTTTTGCTTGGATGTTATAATGGGATCCGAACTCAGTAAAAATAAATTAAATAGGTACATCTTCATTCGTTTTTTCAAGGCTTGATTTTCTTGAGAAGTTTTCCCGGACATTTTTAAAACCTTTGTTGCGCGCTTCCTCCGAAAGTTGGCCGATCGGCAACAGTGCAGTTGGTATAATTTCTCGGCCACGAATAAAATATTTATGCAAAGTTGGGGCATATGATACGAGAGGTATTTATTGACGAAGCATGTCGCTGTGACATGTGCAAATTCCCTGAGCTTTTTTAAATTAACATCATTATCCACTGGCACCTACAATCATTATTGTGTTCAATATCTATTTTTGTTATTTCGGCTGAGAGTTCAGGGTTTTGGAAAAACCGTCTTGCTGTGTTGCCATCGTTTGTGTTACCAAATACCTGTTTTGGTTTATCGATAATTAATCCACATCGTTCTCGAAATTCCCTTTGAATTCGGGACTTATTTGCTGTCACGACTTTTTTGTCACTTTCGCGAGCTTGCCATTTTTTAATGGGTAGCTAATTTGTATCCTAAATGCAGAAGGCATTCAAACAGTCGTATCCAACCATGTTAAACAGACATTCTAAAAGCTAAGTGTTCTGTTTTTACTGGTGAATCATGTCTTCGATTTTGTTGAATTGCTTCGAAGTTGCTCCACATAAATAACATTTTCGGGTTAAGGTGGTTTCAGTTAAAACATTACAAACTTCTTCATCAATCATGGCGAAAATTAAAAAATGATTTTTTTTACAGACCTGTTAACATTTTTCTTTGTATCTAGCTGAAAATATTGAAATTTTACGGTTAAGTTCATTTATCTTAACGTCAGAACAATTGGTTCGGTCGTGAAGATGGTCCTTTAAAAATTTAATTTTTTCATCCAATTTTTGATATCCTGACATCTTCATTATATTAAATAACTCCATTCTAGTGAGAAACAAATCCCTTGAATGCGAACCTATAGCAAATTAGAGCGATTTAGATTTATGAACGTATATTCTAACAAAATTTTATTTAGTGATCATTAGCAAAAAAAAATAAAAATAAAAAAAGGCACACACATGCGCACCGATTTTTTTTATAAACATATAGTACATGAGTCCAGGTATAACATAATGTTAGAATCTCGGTGTAGAAGCATGTAGAAACATACTTTAACCTTAATGACTTATAATGGAGCTTTACATTTTCTTGAAATAAATATGTATATTTTCCAATAATTATACGAAATACCTGACTTTAATAGAAAAAATTACAACACTTGAAATATTAAGCACATACATGAAGCTGTCGATTCCATGTTAAATCAAAATTTTTCCGTTACTTATACACGAATTGTGACTATACAAATAATTGCCTATTTAAATCACTTGTTAAAACACACGTGTAAGCTACAACCGCAGTCTAGAGTCAACTAAACGTCAGAGAGTGGGTGGGCATGTAACAAAGTTAATTATTGACGCGCATCATGCACTTGAATGTAATGTAACGGAATTACAACAGTATTTGCTTATCTTGATAATTTGATTTTTTTATTTTTTGCCAACATTGGTGTATGGTCTGCCCCACTGTGAGTCGTCCGCAAAATAGTCGACGACAGAAATGTATCATTTCCACGGCAAACGTCGTCACAAAACGCCGCCTCACGCAATACCGACGATCGTCGTCGAAAAATACAATCCACATTTTTTGACATTTCAGACGCCATTTGTCGATCGTCGCCGCGACAAAAGTCGTTTATTTTCAGTCGCCAATACCAAACAGTCGTGTCGCTTTTTTTTAGAGTCGTAAACGACGACGACAATAGGGGTGATTATGTTGATCTCGCATACATAGGAAATGAGAATCAGTACCTACACAGATGACATGCTGTGACAAGGAAGTGCCCCAGCACTCTACCACATCAGAAGTAAAATCCTTGAAAGATACTTTTCGATGATTTAGAAGAAATTTCTTTAAATGATATGCTTAAATTGTAAATGCTTTGGGGTTGTTTGTCAATCCATAGTATTACATATAGTGTGGACTGTGGGAGTCATAAACCCCAAAAGCGTCACAATGGATTTAAACTGATCCAGGTTTCCTGTGTCTTTCCAAACCACTTACCCAACATAACTATGAAGAAGTAGTGTCTCCTTAGTCCTTATAGTGTTTAGTGACGTCGTCTTCTATAAATAGACTACATCCGATCTGTGAAATGACACCTATTTTAGGCTGCATATGAAGTAAGTCAACCTACTATACCTTTCTGATATCACCACTTTTCAAGTTCAGTGGTAATCTTGATTATTGTAGAGCTTCACAGATGTCTCACCTTGTCGGAGCTCCCTGCCTGTTATTTCAAGAAAAACTACTTCCCTTGTCAACTTTTAATTTTTATTTTACCGCTAAATTAGGGATACAGCCAGAAAGGTTTCAGCAGAAATTCACTTTTTTCACTACAATGCCTGTTTTTTTTCCTTTAACGGCTTTATGCCTCAGAACCCACCAGGGGAGTATAAAAAGCGAATTAAATCAAGACCGCCATTACTTCTTGCATCTAACTACAAATGATGGCAAGTTCAGCCTTGGGCTTGTAACTTTGTGTTACAAAATTCGCCTACACTTGTAAAAATTCACTATAGGGATACTACTTGTGGTGGGTGTTAATAGGCGCCAGAGTTTTTTTTTTTAGCTTGGATTCAGCGCTAATGACTTTTGTCGGAGTTGCATCGATGAGGAGAAAGAGAAAACACTTTTCCATTTACTATGTAACTGCTCGGCGGTATCTTCGAAGATTAGAAAGCAAACTCTAGGAGGCGGAAACGGATATCAACAAAATACGGAAATTCCTCCAGAATTCAAAATACGGTTCCAAAAGAAGAAGCGACAATAACCGACTCTGCTCGTGGTATCAAAATGGACCTAATTTGGCCTAACTCCGTATATAATGCGGATACTTATTGCCACCTTGGCGCAGTAGCGCAGTGGTTCGATCCCCGGAAAAACACAAATTACATCTTAGTGTTTTTTTCTACTGCGCCACCTCTCGCGAACGTCTGACAAACATCCGAGAGTATGACTGTCCTGAAAAAGCTTCTCAATTCAGACGTTCGGACTCGGCATAAAATTGTAGGTCCCTTCCATTCGTTCCAAAAATAGAAACTCACGCAAAACGAATGGTTGCGAGAAGCTAGGCCTTGGGTGTCTACCGCCCGTTGCGCCGCCTATTTATTTATTTTTTTAAGTTAGTGGAAGTATAACACTTTTCATCCCAGATTTTAGAATGATTTTCGAACAGTCCGGCCGTTTATAGAAGCCAACTGGTCAGTGGAACTCCGAACCCCAGAGATGGTGACAAGCTCAGCATTGCTTCAATGCCGGTGAAAACCTGTCCAAAAGCTTGTGTTGCAAAGACCTAAAATTGAACTAGTTTCAAAAAAGTTAAGTCTTCCAACGGAAAATTAGAAAACAAAATCAAAAATGATTAATATATGTAGGTACATACATTAAAATGTTATACCATGAAACGAAAAAAAAAATAGTAAAAGCGCAAAAGTTACCAGCTTTTATATCCAAACTTCAGTCCCAGTCTGGCCACTGTACTTTCAGCAAATGCTGCCATTCGGTCTAATAAGAAAACCACCTGAGGTTCGTACACAAAATAGACCACATCCTTCCTGTCCGTGCCTAGACTACTGTTTCTACTCACCCGTAGATGACACCACCACAAAACCCACCCCTAAAATACAGGGAATTTAAAGAGGCATTAGCAACTTCCAACATTTCCGAACGATGTCGCTGTTGAGTAATTTCCTCCCCTATTGACAACACCAACCCGCAACCACCCCAGAAAATATAAAATACGTCGAGAAATGCCAAAACAATAAAAAATAACTGCCAAATGGTCAAATAAATAAGTCCCAGTCGTTGTCTAGCAGCCCGTGGCAACACGCGTCGCCGTCGCATTCAATTCCTCGCCGTATGGACACATTAAAATACTTAAGGTTGCTCCCTGTGTTTTCACAAGCCACCGCACAGTTCCTTCATATAATAGCCCAGAACAGAGGTTGAATCTTCAGCAGTTCCTTTTGATTCCATCCAGCGCGCGTTCGAATTCCAAGCCAATCAACCAAATACCAGGGTTCCTCTCAACAGCTCTAGGTCTATCATTACGCAAGCTAATTTCAGTAGCAATAGCGATTTACGCTACTGACGCTACCTATCGGCAGGCTACTGTGAACAACAACGAATCGGCGATTGAGACTACGCTGCGGCGCGACGACGACGATGACGACGGCCAAATAGTCAATTGGAATGCTTCCTGTTGAATCGGTGCGACGATGTGTATTGCCGATGCCTCCAGCAACAGCAGCATCCCGCATCGTGCCGCTATACATGCGGTGCGATGGCCAAAGCTAGACGTAGGATTTAATGACATGGCATTAGCCAATATTTCAGCGCGCTTCATCTGTTCATTAATCTTCGCCAATATGGGCGAGCATGAGGAGCGCTTCTGAATGCAGTAGCTAGTGCAGCGGCAGCTCCTGGCCACCGATTCGCACTTTCATCACTGCGAACCGGAAGGGGGAGATAAATAATCGCCGGGACGGGAAAAAAAATTATGAGACTACAAGGAATGCTCCTTCACTTTTGGGATTGGGACCAAGGAATCAACCGATTTAGAGAGTCGATTCCCAAGAGCGCTGACGACGAATTCCTGGAGGCACCAGCGTACACAGAATTTATTGCAGTGTTGCAAATACACAGCGTGTGAAGCTGCGATGGGCGTTGTTCGAGTGCGCGCGTGAACCATGACAGAAGGGGTACTCGAACTCAAAAAATGCGCTTTAATGGGCAATAAGTCATCGTAATTACCGCTCGTAAAAAAAATTTCGTTACTGCTCGTCGCATTTGGGTTGGGGAGCGGTCTGTGTCGCTTCGCCTTCATCTATACATCGTAAACGAGGCTGTCGATGCAACTTTGTACCGAATTATGGCTTTTGGAAGTTCTCGTGCATGGGACAAACTAGCGTGGATGACGATTCTTTGAGTTACGACTGCCTCTCAAATATGAGCCGTTTTTATTGACGACGACAACGACGCCCAAGATAGAGAAAGCTGTAAATAATCTCTTTGCAACTTGATTGGGGTGAGAATTTTCCCGCTAGCTAAGGAAATGAGGTCGTCGCGAGTTGGTCAATTGGTTGACTGTAATATAATACCTATAGGCAGGACGCTGACCATTAATCACGATATTGGTTCGCATCTGACCGTGCGTCGTCAGCCAAATATGGGCGACGTAAGAGATACCGCAGTTGCTTGAGAAGGAAGGAGGATTGCGCGGTGAGTCTATCAATTTGTTGGGTGCGTTATATGCAGAGGCTGTGGCGATGCCTCTTTGTACAGAAGAAGGTGACATTTCACTGAATGTTGGAAATAATTTATTGAATGCTATAAAAGGAGGCGAATACGGGATATTTCACCGGCGCAGATGCGCACACAAATGGAAGGCTTCCCGTCATGGGAAGCTAGTCAAATATGAAAAAATTTACCCCATTGGTACCTAATTTGATGATTATGCTAGTGAACAGAAGATGACGTGTGCGTAGATGTCTGGTGGGTTGAAAGATAGATAGATAGATATCCGAGGGCTTAACTAAGAAAGCTTCTGACGAGACAGCTTTAAGCCACCATACATTTCTACAGCTTCTACGCAGCCCTTATATCGAGGTTTAGTCTTCGGGTGTGTGGTGAGCTATGCTCTCCGAGAAAGAGTCAAGCGCCGTGGTACTGTATTGCAAGATTTATGGCCAATTCACAACACAGCGATAGAGCGAGACGAGAGCGAGATCGAGTCTAGCGCGAGTTGTCAAATAATTTCCAATCAAAGGAAATGCATGCAGCAATACACAATCGTTGCCTCGTCTCGCGATCATTTCGGAAATTTGGAAAAATCTCGCCCGAAACACCGATGACATTTACTCTCTGAGTGGGAAGCGACGCCATTTTCATAGAAATGTACTTAAGGTTGCCACTTGTATTTTCTCAAGCAAACAGGGCGGCACTTTTATCGTTTTTTTTTGTTATTATTTTGATACGGTTTGATTATTCTGAGAAATATTTAAATAAGTCAGCGATAATGTTAGAACTTATTTTCCCATAATAATGAATGACGGTGAAAAGGGGAATTTCATATTTCTTTAAACAAACATTGCCCCGAAAATATATATGTTTTGAGTGTGTTTCTTTTTGATTTCTTGGTTATTGGGGGTCATTTTCTTGAGCAAATTTTATTAGGATGTAAGACTAGGATTGTTTTTTTCCACATCTATCTCAGTGAAGTAAAGTAAAGTAGGATTTTTAACACGCAATTACAACAACTACGAACTGTTTGACACACTCGAGACTCTATATAGTTGATGTAATTGCGTGTTAAAAATCCTACATTACTTTACTTCACTGAGATAGATGTGGAAAAAACAGACCTACTGTAAGCTTTTCATAGAAATTCATTGGAACCTGTTCTGGAATTGACTAAGAAGTTCAACAGAAAAAGTTGTACGTACGAAAAATTAATAAATTAATTTTCTAGAAAATGTAGACTAGATTAAACAACACGTTTTTGATTCGAAAAAAAAAAATTTTTTATTTGAACACACACACCAAGCGAAACAGAATGTAGCAAAACAAAACGTTTTGTTTTCTTGTTTCGTTTGGTGTGGAATTTACGACTTGCTTTTAGTGTTGGTCGGACTCAGACAATGAAGTTGTGCAAATCTTATTTACATTTTAAAAACAACGTTAATTAAATTTTGTTTCGCAAAAACAACAGGTTAACTATCGGCAACGAAACATGTTTTTCTGTTTTGCTTTGGTTTTTATGTTTTGTTTTCTTTGGCGTGTGTTGCAATTATCGTCAACGACGCTGCTGGTTCGAAACAGTTTTTTTGCATTCTATGTATTTTGGACAACCACCACCCAAACACTTAAAAACAAAAAACATGTGTTTTGTTTCATTTGCTCTGGTGTGTGTTGGCTAAGAAACAATGTGCTCTTGTTTCACGAAACAAAAAAACACGTTTTACTTTATCGGGTGAGTTTTCAACCTTAGACAACAATTGCTTAATTTATTTTTTTTTAACTAACTTTATAATTCATAAGCAACATTTTAAGACCAAGATTGAGTTCAGTCATTAAGTTTAAGTGACCCAAAAAAGCAACAGAATTTTTTTTTCGGTTGCATTTTACTGATAGCTACATAAGCGACGCCTAAAAACTGCGAATTTGTTGTTTTTAGAATATTCAAACTGCATGCAATAGTGGTAAAAAAGCAATAAAAGTGCAGCTCTTTTTTGTAAAAAAAATCGAAGTGGCAATATGGTTTTGTAGTTTCAGTGGTCCCTCTATTCGTTGTCAGAAAAACTCGCCGACGCACGTACCACGTTTCATTGTGAATTGCCGGACGAGGTTAAAGCGAGAACGAGGCGAGAGCGATTCTCGCGTCCACATTGTGAACGGGGCATTAAGTGCCAACTTGACTACCTAGTGTTCTGTTATCTGCCGTAGATAAACGTTTTTCTAATATCAATCGTCACTACTACGTTGTATTCTTTGGTCCCGAATCACCATATTTTTCCTTATATCACACCTCGAGAGGAGTAGGGTGTCAACAATACAGATTTAATGGCGATGCTTATTGTTGATTGGGGTCTTTAAAGAACTGATAGTCGGATATGCCAAGTTATCTCTCGTAAATAATGCGCTCCATGACTCTTATCATTATCTCAAGATGGTTTTGGGAGAAATTGGTCATCAGTCAAAGATTTCCAACTGCCATCGAAAATAAAAAAAAAAAAGTTTAAGTTGTCATCTGACAAGTGGGTTTAACCCGTTGCTCAACGTCCGAAGCTTGGTTTAGTAAAAGAGAGTAAATATTAAATCAACGTGTGTGCTCTGCAACTAATCGAAAACGCAGTTGATCAAATCGAGCAGCTGAACATCAAGAGATGAAAATGTTCAACAATAATTGAAACAGTTGGTCAATGAGCTAGTCAATCCAGCTCGTGTTCAACACAGACATGTGATATTTCTAATCGAAGCGATATTGTTCTTTAGTAAACGAAGCTATGAACTAAGACAATTGCTTACATCAGTTGTGCTCATAGTGTACGACCGGCATAGGTTGACTCCATTTAAAATAATGCAAAAGGTACGTATCGACCTAAGATGACAATTGCGTTTCTGATTGTCAAATTTTATTTGTAAAAACTTCCTTAATTTTCATCTATATGTAATGTATACAGTATACCTTAAGTTATTTATTCAAATTTTCACCTAAAGTTCCTCACTGCTTATACTTACGAGTGCTTATCAGCGATGCCAACCAAGGCTTTTTCATGCCTTTTAGGCATTATTTCATTAGCTAAGGCTTTAAGGCTTGTTTTTCTTCAAAAAGGCATCTTTTTTATTTCAAATATTTTTAGAATTTTTTTTTGATTCAACATACTTTTTATTTTTTTTAAACATTCTTAAAGAACTTTAAGTGGAATTCTGTACACAAAGTCGGTTTTTAAAGACAAAAACTGCTATGATCTGCAATTCAAATAAACACACATAATATCCTTGTTTCAAAAATCAATGTATGTATAGGTAATATCAATGGACCAAGGCGATCTGAGGACTAAAACTATGTTTGTTTTGTGTTCAATACTTTGTACCTACCTACTTATGAATGATGAATTGAATGAATTTTCTTCCTATTAAGAATTTTTTCTGATAATTTCAAGTTTAAAAAAAAAAAAAAAAAAAAAAAAAAAAAAATGTTTGTTTATTTTTCATATTATTGTGTTAAATTTTTAATTTATTGTTCCACTTTACATAAAAAAATTATTTAGGCATTATTTTATTGAAAAAGGCATCTTTTTCTTTCAAGTTAGGCATTTTTTCGTCAAAAGTGGTTGGCAACGCTGGTGCTTATACTTCTAGTGTTCCTCTTTCAGTTTCTTTTGCTTCTTCTTGCGTTCGGTATGCGGCTTTGCCGTTGATGTCAATGACGATTCAAGCCAATTGCACACGAGCTCGAGGGACTCCATGCTTTTGCATACAGAATGTAGGTGTTTCTTTATGAAATCTGGTTTCAAAAATGAGAAACGCACGTGTCCCAAAAGTTTGGTCAACGATTTTTCGCGATTTTCTCTATCGCGGTCCACCCAATACACTAGGCTGTGGAATACCGTTTCCTCAGAATCCGCACATAGATCGTCACTTGAAATTAAATGGGTCAATTGTTCCTCAGTGAGCTGTAGAAACTCGTAGATGCAGATAGGATCACACGATGAGCGTGCACCCTAATACCAAAGATAATAAAACACCTAGATGACGCATTCAAATGGCAATTGTTGTCATATGAAATCAAAATTCGATACCCTTAAGAAGCTTTTCAAAAAAGCTTTTACCGCTGAGAAAAAATGAAACCGAAACTGAACAACACTACTACCACAACATTACCACTGCTACGGAACTGACTCCATCAGAGTCCAGCCACACACACACCACTTATCTTATAAATATAATTGAACATTGCATGCATTTGCAGTTCTTCATTTCATTTAATTATTCGGCATTTGTCCTTCGACCACAAACCACAGAGAACTAGACCGTCGACTTCCCGTGCACCTACCCGATTCTCCCCGGAAAAATATTACCCTGTCTGTGAATACGTGTAAATGTCAAAATTAATGGCGGCAATGTAAATAAAACATGTAAGCGGCCATTTGTTGAGATGCGTTAAGAAACGGTGGGAATTATGGGGAACTAAAATTAGGTACTGTTTACATTTCAGATAAAACGGATTTCAGATAAGACGGTTGTTTGGAATGATTTCAATTCAATTTGAGCGAAAATATAATTTATATCGTTAATAATATTTTGTTCGCATATTCAAAAACTAATACTTTCTTTATCGCAACAACAAATCACCTAGTGAATGTAAAATGTAAAAAAAAGATTCTGGCATTTTGTTTTACGTTCCAACAAATTTGTCAAAATTGCTACCAACAAATAAAGGATAACTGTTGGAATTGTTGTTTAGTTTAACATGAGAACAATACCTTACGGCATCACCATAAACTATTATACTGCTTTTTCTGTCTTACAAATCATTTCGAATAATCCCACGCGTCCTTCTTCTTTTCAGGGAGTTGGTTGTGTTTTATCTTTGTCTCCGAAAAACTTTAACTTTTTCAGCATTTGTTCATCAATAAAAAAATAAAAATAACTAATATGTAAAGGATAACCACGTGATTAAGACAAAATTATTAATAAATCACGAAAGGCGTTTCCACTGAATTTAAATAGTTTGTGGTGCAAAATCAATTTGAGTTGGAAACATTACCTGATAATATGAATAGAACTCCTTTTTTATTTATATGAATATATGTAATATCTATAAATATCATAAGCTCATCGAAACAGTTTTGTTGCTAAATAAACAGCTGAATAAAGAGCTGCAGTTGAAAAGGTATGTTTCATTTTATTTTGCGACAAGAGCGACGCAATTAAAAATAAAACGCGTATGTATAACGTAATTAGCAATCATGAAAATGTATAATAATTAACGAAATTAATGACATGATTTAGCTAAATCACGTTGGTGGGAACCTGGTAAAAGTTAAAGAAATATTCACAGGTTTTGGAAGTCCATTCACATGAAAACTTTTCTTGGTCGTAACAGTTCACGAAGTTCAGACATCAATTTCTACTACCTAACAATCTCTGGGGCCAGATTATGTAAGACGAAAACGATCGAACGTTTTCGTTTCGACAATAGCAGTCTCTGTCTATTGCCACAGGTATGATAGAGACAGGTTTAGCAAAAACGAAAGCGTTTTTCGTTTCGTTTTTTACAGAATCCCACCCCTGATTTGAGTTTAAGTTCAACCGAATTTTTTTTCTGATAGTTTGTGGAACGGATTTGAATGTTGTGAATTTTGAATAAACTTGTGACAATTCGCGCTAGGGGTGTTTTTCTTCGAGGCAAAAAATTTGGAGTTCGAAATTTCGTCGTTTATGCTCTTTTGAAAATAGTTTTTCCCATATTTTGATTGATTATTTTATTATTCTACTTATGTACTCTTGCAATAGTAAAATGAGCAATTTGTTTATATAATATCAATTCGTTCGTTCATTCTCATGTGAATATTCCTTTAAATCGCCGATTTTAATTGATATCAACAGTTTAAACAATTTAACATTCCCTAAAACTAAACTGTGATGTGAACGAAGTGTAACCGAAAAAAAAGAAGAAACCTGCAGAACACAGCCCCACAGCCATAAACCACAGCCAGGTGCAACTACCATAGGATTTTGCTACGTATGCGTGTGCCGTAATTTCTTCCCTTTAATTTATACAGGCCCAACACATAAATAAATCCTATGGTACCAACAGCTTGTAGGCAAAGTCCGTTATGTGGGAGGAGTCGACGGTCTATTTCTTACTGGTTTGTGCCTTCGACGAATTCGGACGTGCTGCGTTTTATATGCAATTTGACGTCATATAAATGCGAATTGCGAATTTGCGATGCGAGTGTATCGTCTGGATGTGCACTTGTGCAGTGCATCGTTAATGACTCTCTTTTTGTTTTCGTTTTATGCTATACTTCTCGTTCTCTATAATGAATGTCCCCTTGGCCCTTGATCTTGATAGATTTAAAACCGGTTTGTATTCTTATTATTACGTCACTACTGTCTGCTCTTGTTTTATTTTGTGTGTGTGAAGGAAAAAGGAACAAACAGAACAGAAGTCCTCGACGAAAAGAAAATCGTCGATCATTTCTGTTATGTATTATAAATTTGTTCCTTTTTATGTCGGCATACCAAACTGAGCCATCGTATTATTAAAATCTATAGGTACATAAAACAAATAACATTTTCTTTTTTAAAATCAAATCAACTATTTATTTAAAAAAAGATACATATGAATCGCTGTCGCTTTTTGTGTTTTGTTGGTCGAATCTGAGTTAGCTGTAGACAGAAGACGAACAAAGCCGAAAATTTGCAAAATATTCAAAATACAAAATGCTAAATGCGTATGAAATGAAGAAAACTGACTTTGAATTTATTTTGCGAAGGATTCAACCATCATTCATCAAAAATAAAGAAATATTCATTTGAAAAAGATTGGCCTACCTTCTACAGTCATTGACAAACATGATGCCAATTAATTTTCGCTGTCAATTAAAGACAAAGTGACATTTTGTTTGTCAATTCAGCTATTTCCCCTTGTCCAGTGGTTTCTTTGTCAGTTATTGACAAGCGCTGCTAGTCAATTCATTGACAAGCTATTTTTCACTGCTTCCACTTGCCAATTTTCAAGATTTTCAATCGGCAATTGGAAACAAAGCATTATAAATATGTACAATCAAATTTTGATTTGATTTTAGAACGTTAGTTTTGTTTTAAGAGTTAATTTTAGGACTAAATAAATATAAGAAGACTTAGGGCCGGTTTGTTCATCTTTGGTTAACTCTAATCAACGGTTATTTTAGCTGATAACAATAGAATCAGTTTAGTTAACCCGAGAAATCGATAACCAGCCGATTTTGGTCGGTTAAAGGTAGGTATTTAACCAAATTCATTCTGTAATTTTGTTCAAGCTTTGACATATCCGACAACAACACAACAATAAACGCAAAATATAGTGTGTTGCTTCGTATCCGCTTTGTCCACGCATTTTCAGCTGACAGATGAATACGATGCACACTTTGTGGAAAAAATTGAATGCATTACTGCGGCTTGGACCCGTTTGTGCTGAAATCACTCATGTTTAGTTAAATTTAAAAAAAAAATACATAAATCAATAAAATACCGAAACGTACACAAAATATAAACAATTTGAACCAATGATTAATTCTAACAAAACAACTGAATTTATAAATAAACTGAAAAACTGAAACGATTTGTCGCAAATCTATGGTTTGGTGACCAAAGTGAAGAATAATTGAACAAACGCTTTTTGGTTACCACAGACATATATAATCATGGGTTAAACTAAATCTGAATAAACTGGCCCTAAAATAGGTTAAAATATAACTTGCTGAGAAAAGTCTGTAATTACTTTAAATTTCCTGATAAAGATACTAAAAAACACAATAAGGGTATTCATGCAACGTCGTAAGTTTACCAATTGCGTAAAATGGTAAGTTTACGACAAACGTTTCATGAACGCCCCAATTTGCTGTTTGTGGTAAATGGTGGTAAACCAATCAGATGTTTCATATGAGAGGGAACGAATGAATTGATAAAATGAATAAAATAAATAAAAAGAAAATTGAACATTTTCCTATTCCAAGTGTAGGATAATTAATTAGTCTATCAAATTGTATTAAGAAAACAAGTTTTAAAAGGGTTTAAATAACGCAATTTACAATTCCAATATTTTTGCCGCGAACGAAAACTCCCTTTTTTGGAATTGGAAATTTCGTTATTTAATCTTTTTTAAAACTTGTTTTCTTAATACTTACAATTTGATGGACTAACTAATTATTCTATATCTACTTGGTATAGTAAAATATGCAATTTCTATTTATAAATGCATCAAAAGTATTAAAAATGCATGCAAAGTAATTTTTTTCTGATTTCGCGCCTTTATTTCAAGTGTGAAATGTCACAATAACCTCGTCGAAAGTTTACTATCTCGGTTTTCCACACAAATTGGCGTAGTAAGTTTACCATCTCGTCGTAAATGATTTTCCATACAAATTTTGATAGGTCACGTTACGAAGTTTACGACGTTGCATGAATACCCCTAATGACTGGCTGGAACTAGTAGGAGAATCTTGCGACGATTTAGAATAACATAAACTTATTTGTAGTAATCACTTTGGGAAAAAATGTAAAGAAATATAATGTATAAAATCAAAACCAATAGCATTGTAATAACAACTAAATTAGTTCTTTATCAGGAAATTTAAATAATTTTACTCCTGAATACCTACTATGCGTATATATATTTTTAGTCTTCTTATACATATATAGATTACTCTTAAGACAAAACTAACGTTCTAAAATTAATTCAAATTTCTATTGTATTTATAAAAGGAAACAAAACTAACCAGGCATTCAAATTCAAATTGCTTTTTAAAAATACGATGGCTCAGTTTGGTATGCCGTCATAAAAAGGAACAAATTTATAACGTATCTATACATCTTTTGCATGAGCTCAGCTAACAATTTGAAATAGCCGACCGATGATTTTCTTTTCATCGAGGAACGAGGATTTTTGTTTTGTTTGCCCCTTCTTCCTTGTTATTCACACACACAAAATAAAACAAGAGCAGACAGTATAGTGACATAATAATAAGAATACAAACCGATCTATCAAGTGCGGCGACTGTTGTTTTCCTCAAGAGGACATTCATTATGGAGAACGAGAAGCATAGCATAAACGAAAACAGAAAAGCATCATACCATACTTCATACACGATGCACTTATGCACACACACAAAGGATTACGCGCTGAGAGAAAAGCTTTTATTTTGTTGGACAATGAGAAGAGCTTTTTGTTGCACGATCGTTGTTGCACGATCGCAACCAATGCGGACATCAGCTAACATTATATTGCGTCATCTGTATATTATATTGTCTTTGCTAATACTGTCTGTTTTGGTTGTCAAAATAATGTCAATTAACAATTTATCCTCGTAGAATGTCCGCAACTTCTTTGAGAAATTGCTGTCGTGTTCGTCACATACAAAGGTCCTTGACTTTGACAACATTATGAAAATTCAGTAAATATTAACACGGTTTTGTGCTCAGACAGCGCGACTAGTGCAACTTCGAAATGATTTGTGAACTGAATAGTACCTGTCAGAATATGAGGTTCATATATTCTTATTCTGGATTAAACCACTCGCAATTTTGCTTTACGATCCCTCGCTTTCTCACACACTTTCATACAGAAATAACCTCGTCCAAGTAATCTGAAAATAAAAACAGGTAAATTAGGGAATATGTATAGGTAATAAAAGGGTAATTAATATTTTCCAGTGAAGGGCCGCATTTATGAATATTTTGGCATCTCATGTCAATAATTTAGGATAGGTCCCAGATCCCAGTTATAGCAATAGGTTCGTTAAACAGAATCGTACAAATTTTGTTTAGCTGTTTTAGACCACTTAAACTTGGAATGGTTTAACTCAGTCTTGATCTTAAAATGTTCTGAATAATAAAGTTAGCCATTGATTTTAAAATTTTCTAGAAAAAGTATTATTTATTTTTCCGCACGAAAAACTTTTTCTGTTCAACTGTTCCACTGAATTCCTTTGTAAATTTTGCGTTAAATGTTTTCAGTTTGGTTCGACTTTTCTGATAGCTATATTTATCTACTTTTTACTAAGGCCATAGGAAAGATACCTACTTTTAACGATTTTGAAATTCATTCGTATTTTTGTTTATCGATGGAACAGAACAGAAATGAAACATTTCCATGAAACGATTGATGTTTCATTTTTGTTAAAGTCACATTAGGTGGAACTGAATACGAATTTTCTCTCCATAATGTTGTATAATTGCTGCTTAATTTTTTTTTCTGTAAATAAGAGTTGGTCTCCAATTTTTCTCTTGCCGAAACAACATTAGCTGTCAAAAATGGCAGATAACGACTATACAGCTCAAATCCACTCTGATGAAAATATTGATCTCGTAGCTTCAAACCATGTAGATACTCCTTATATAGGACCACCCAAAATCACAAAAAAGGTGGCATTTTTTCTTGCCTTCCGGAAACTCCCCTAACTTCAAATTTAATTTCAAACAAATCCTTTCTGCAATCCCATAACCAGTCAAGGATAGGGTAGCATATAATGAAGTCCTACTACTAATTGAGCTACTGAAACCCAACAGACCCACTAAAAGTTCCGCACACCGGCATATACTAATCTCAGTGTTACCATTTACGGCCCTAACAACTTGATCACTCAATTTGGACTCCTCCGGAGCAAGTCCCAGTGAATTTACCTCCTCCAAATTGCCTATCGATAACAAAGCAATAAATTCCACACGTGTATTGTTGTTCGTCGTGCATTGTCTGTGCCATGTTGCACTGATTGGATTTAGTTAAACCGCCCGGTCAACAGTAGCAACGGACTTGTTAGAACCGCTGCCAACATATTTCTTGTCACCCTAATTGAACGGAAACTGCATATAGGTTATATCGAATGCCAATCTACCACCAAACGACGAAATGCGCATGCGCAACTAACAATACTCCGACATAGTCCATTATACCTCATTGGTTGGCTCTCTTTCTAGTGCTTCTGTTGCTGCTGCTGCGGTTTAAGGCAATTAATGAAATTCTAGACAAACAAAGGCAAAAAGGTACGAGAATCGAAAAATCGTGGGCAGCTCTCTTGTCGAGAAATAGAGGTAGATACGTCCGTCTGGACAAAAGCATAAATAAGCCACAAACACGACCTAGTGCGACAATGATGACAGGACAGCCAGCAAACAACAGCTGCTGGTGTTTGGTGTTTCATTTCCACCATCAGCAACCGACCGCACATCGTCTTCGCAGGAAGACTAAAGACGAAGAGTGGTGCTGGTGCTATAAAGACGTGAACTCAATATACATGGCACAAAATCCTTGGTTAGAGATTCAATTTACAAACGCGCAGTTGGCCATCAATCAGAGCTGCAGCAAGGGGTATCACCACCGGTATACGGCCGAAAACGTTTTGCTTTTACCTTTCGGTGTTACAATTTCGTGCGGCAACTTTGCGTTAACTGTGGCAATTAAATGTGAACGCTGGTCAAATCGAGGGAAAACATGACACACTCGTTAGATCCACTCTTTTGGGAGCTCTTTTGGTCTAGTTTTGGTTTTCTATTGCTCGCCGCCAGTGATTTCAACAACTTCATTTGGGAAGCTGCATTTAGAAATGACCACACGACCACTAAGACGACATGCGCAGACTTAATTATTCCCATATACGAGTATGAGCTGAATTGAATGGCAACGTTTTTGGACTGGACCGACCGCAGTGTGGGGTTTATTCTTGATAGATTGTTAAGACCCACGCAAACGCATTGAGATCGTTAAAGACGGTAATAGCAATATCGACAGTTCAATGCACAGTATGGGCCAGAATCAAGTTGTGGGAAAAGTATTTTTGTCGCGTCAACAAAACTATTGTTGACAATTATGTTGTCTGCACAGTCGATAGTGTCTCCATCTGTTGAGGAATTTGGTTTGGTTTTTCCCATCCTACATTAAGGAAGGCTTGTGGCGCAAACTATTTTCTTCAAAAACTATTGAATTCAAGTCAAATCAACGAAAGTTGCAGTTGTCTATATATTTCCCGGATCTTGGTTACCAGTCGTTTCATTATGTGACTTAGCCTCTACATCATTGCGTGGAATGCTGTGCTGATGGAGAAAATCAGAGGTTTCCACATAAACATGAATTTCCTACCGGACAAAAAGTCACAGAAACGAATGGTTGAGAAAATATAGATCCAGAGTCCCATACCTCGACACTTAAAATGCTTTTAACTCGGCGAAAAGGTCATGTATTAGAAGTTCCCTGTCCAGAATGGATACACAGTACCACTTTCCTTCTGGAAGATGGTCATTGCATGATGACAAACTATTTCACCAACAGACTGATGAGGTGTCAAACCGACGATTGTGTTAATGACGTTACTCCTCTGGAGTTCCACGAGTGTCGGACCTTACACCTCCTCCATTTAGCATATGTATATCAAGTGTGTAAAAGTTAATGCTTATCGCCGTAATTACCGATCAAACTTGATCGAATATTGACGAAACGGAGTCTTCAATGCCTAAAAATGTACAACCAAAAGACGAGGTGATTCTAATAACTAGCTAAAAGGCTGTGGAATATGCAAGATTTCAGAATTGGGAACAAAAACATTAAGTCAAAGGAAAATGTCTCGATAGCGGAAAAAGCTCCAAAACGCATGTCAAGTGTCAAGCTCTCTAGCATCACAGATGCAAGAAGCGCTTTCCCCGATGCTATCTACCAAATATATGTGGAGGATTTTGCTTGCAGAATTGGTGAACTCAATATGTACTTCTATACACTTTGTTCGAGTCTAGACGGTGACATTTACAACAAAGAAAGCAAGAGGGAGGCTCTCGTCGTAAAGGCTTTGCGCAATAAGAAAAGGATGCTGTCGAAACATTTGTATGACAAGAAGATTCTGGTTTCCAAATCGGTCAGCGCAATCCTTATGTAGGCTGCCCCGGTCTGGGATATGGAAACACTTTTGCAATGAATGCAGCAAAAAGATAGCCCTAAAGAATTTCGAACGAAGCAGCCCGTGTTAGCGTTCATCGCTGATCCCATCTTGCTATAGTTACGTCCGCCTTCTCGTTCTCTTCGATATTAAGTACCTACTATGTCCCAGAAACCCAGCAGAGTTTGATAATCTGATAGTTGACGTTTTTTAATTACCTTATACAACCTTTGATTTGACAGTGGATATAAGCGACTTAAGAGCGGCTCGGCTGTCTACGAAAATATGTAGTAATACTCGAAATTGGAATACTGCTATCACCTATCATGTGACTTGCTGCAGAAATCGGGTAGTCTCGAGAACTCCTTTATTTGCATCGTTTTGGAGTAGATACCTGCTAATGGTCATTCAACTACAAACTCACGTATATATACAAAGCAAACCCTTATATTAAACCCGGCTTACAGATGAGGCATTTGTGTCTTATTTTGTATATAGATATTAGGGAATCTTTCAGGTTTTCTGCAAAATGTCATTGAAAGCGTCATCAAGTCTTTAAAAATACTATATCTACTAAATTCAATTAAAAAACAAAGACCCGCCTTATTGATGGCCTTATATTTTAGTCTAAACACGTAATTATACAAATTGCCTTTTAAGAAAACACAAAGACTTCTTAAAAGCTATAATCTCTTCATTCCACCCACTGCCTTTCGATAAATTTACCTTAACAGTCTTTAATACGCTTTTCAGTGCCCCTACGCAACCTAATATCCGCCCTATACCATTTATCGTCATCACCTCCCACCCACAACCTAATTAATGCCTAATCATTTCATTGAGTCAATAGAATCAATGACTTATTCCCGATGAAGCTCCAACGCAATCAGAAAACCAAATCCACGGCTAATATGTTGAAAGCGATGTTGAAATCGCAAACGACACCGCCTCGAAACATCCCATCAATCTATATGCATCGAAAAGGTTACCCTTGTACCAGCCAGAGCCCCCTGCCTACATGTATATGCAAGCAAGCCGACAATTATCTCTCTCGGGCGGAATTAATATCTCGCCTCACCACCGCGAAAACCTGTCATTAAAAGACAAACAAATTCCAGCCCCTCCAACACAACAGCGCAACTTGGGCACCACAAAATGGCAAACAAAAGCAAATGCCACCACAGCCCACTATCTGTTTCGCCTGCCTAATTAATGCACCCATTCTTCCTCCGATTTTATGCAAATCCAGGGGGAAATAATAATTTATCACCCGATCGATTGACACCCCCGCGCAAAGTACACGATCGGTCGTCGTCACAGCAGCAGCCAGCAGCTGTGAGGTTACACATTATGGAACATTCCAAAGGCGCAATCTTTGAAAATTCGCTTACGTAACGCGCGCGCTCGTTCTCTCCGCGCACTGATCAGTGATCGCTGCTCTGGCTCTCCAGATCGCGCCACTGATCGTGTGGCTGGTGTGAATTTTAATCGCGCACTTTTAGCTGAATTCGGCTTAGGAATGTGCACAAAGGTTGAATGGATAATGAGAAGGTTGGCATGGTGGCGCTGGCGCTGGTGGAACCGATCGCTTATCGTCGTAAACACATGTTTACGATCTGACGTGGATTGGCTTCCTTCGGAGCGATATCCCTTCCCAAGTGTCATGACCCAGTTGCAATCGCTGGTGGCGGTGTTGGCTTAGGAAAAGCCATAGCAGCCCTATTAACTTTGACGATATTGCGCCAGTGATCGGGTGTCACTGTGCCCACTTGACCAACCAGAGAACCACCTGCGGTGATCGCTTCGAAAGTTACAACCTTTTTGCATTTCAAATGCAAGAGGCCGCAGGTAATCACCGTCATTACAAATCACCAGTCGCACTGCACTGTAAACGCAACAAGAAGAAGTGTGTGAGAGAGAGAGCAACAGACAGATCGGTGATGAAAACCAGTGCGATCGTGAGATATCCAATTCACACTGGGGGCCATTAAAGGCCAATAGGCAATAGCATCTGAACGCGCTGTTGTCGGCCGGTCTGCCAAATGACACCCCACGTTGAGAAACTCTCCTCACTGCAAATGAGACTCGTGTTTGAGATAGCTTATCAAGGAAATGGCCGCCGTAAATCTCGGTTATTTATTGGCAGCCAATGTAGGTGAGCAAGAGAGTGACGATCATCTCATAATAAATGGTGCAGCACAATGTGGTGGTCTATGGAAGGTATTTTCGGGCCAACAACTTGTTGGTAACTTGAGATCGTGTGGTCAATACTGGTGGCAGTTGGTTGGCTTCCTGGATGGACGAAGAGGATATTCTGGCCAATTTCGATAAAACGTTGCATCCCCTTGCCAATGGCGCCTGCAGTTGATATGACATTTGATATGAGCTGCTGGTATTTGTTGACGCCCTATTGAAACGATGCGATGGCGGCTAAGTAATGTTCTGATTCCATTTGTTTATATACTAATAAACGACTTACTACTACTACTACTACTACTACTAAAAGGTGAAATAAGTTGGCAATGGTTTTGAAATAATTACTATAACAGAAGATGCTGATATGTACCTACATCTAGTATCTAGAGACATCTAGTACCAAATGATATTTGTAAACGTCTTTTGATTTACGACACCTCAACAGATATGATCACTGGACAGGACACTGTCGGTTAGGTGTTCCTTTAAACAATTTTTTCAGAAGCCGCAGAGGTGAGGTGAGACTGTTCCCTACCTTCTTTGCTCCAGCTCTCTCTTAGAAAGATTTTCAGATTAATGAACAAAACTGTGTTTCTAGTCAAATTTTATTTGTAAAATCTTATATACAATTGTCTTATATATTCAAATTTACCTTATTTATATTTTCAAATTTTCGCCGCCTAATATTGGATTTCCTCACTCACCCTAGTGTTCCTCTTTCAGTTTCTTTTGCTTCTTCTTGCGTTCGGTATGCGGCTTTGCCGTTGATGTCAATGACGATTCAAGCCAATTGCACACGAGCTCGAGGGACTCCATGCTTTTGCATACGGAGTGTCGGTGTTTTTTTATGAACTCTGGCTTCAAAAATGAGAAACGCACGTGACCCAAAAGATTGGTCAACGATTTTTCGCGGTTTTCTCTATCGCGGTCCACCCAATACACTAGGCTGTGGAATACCGTTTCCTCAGAATCCGCACATAGATCGTCACTTGAAATTAAATGGGTCAATTGTTCCTCAGTGAGCTGTAGAAACTCGTCCTTCGTGCACACCTCCTCAAAGTTTTGTAAGACAAACGCAAGCGCCAACTTATGAATGTCAGTGTTTTCTGGTTGTTTGGGCATGGCCACATAACTTAGACAGTTAGTGACGTCGATACTTTCTCCAATGAAATCACAGCAGGCAACCTTTAATGTGGTCATTTTCAGGACATCTGATGCTTTTAATATATTAGCAACGTTTTCCGAGCGGAGCTCAACTCTACCACTGTACATGAAGTCGATCACCAATTTGAGTGTTGCTCCATCGATACCCAATTCAATCACATCCGACTTGGCCTCCTTCAAGGTGCTGCAAAGCATTGCCAGGAAATAGTCGCTAGATGCAGACAGGATCACACGATGTGCGTGCACCTTAATACTGTCGGTCTTGGTTGTCAAAATAATGTCGATTAACAATTTATTCTCGTAGAAGGTCTGCAACTTCTTTGAGAAATTGCTGTCGTGTTCGTCACATACGAAGGTCCTTGACTTTGACAACATGATGAAAATTCAGTAAATATTAACAACGATTGATTATACTAATGTAATTTATCTGTATAGGTAGGTACTCAGGTATTTGATGCGTAATTCCACAGTTTTAAAAATGCTTAGGAACTTTTGTGCTCAGACAATGCGACTAGTGCGACTTCGAATTGAATTGTGAACTGAATAGTACCTGGCAGAATATGAAGTTTATATATTCTTATCCTCGGTTAAGCCACTCGCAATTTTGCTTTGCATCGATTTCTCACACACACATTCATATATAAATATCCTCCCCAAGTAACCTGAAAATAAAAGCAGGTAAATTAGGGATTAGGTAGGTAATAAAAGGGTAATTAATATTTTCCAATGAAGGGTCGCATTTAGGAATGTTATGGCATTTAATGACAATAATTTAGAATAGTTTGTGTTTGTGGCACGTAAAATATTTGAATATTTTTTTTTAAAGCAATTCACAAGAAAAAATTAAAGCTAATCTTTCTATATACAGGGAGTGTCAAAAGTGAGTCAACACCAATGCTGTTTTCATTTGTCTTTAGAGTTCAAAAACAATTTTGTTTAAAGTGTCTATAAAGTATTTTAAACTCTCGAAATGAAATATGTTTTGTTATTGTTATTTTGTTATCAAACTTTTTACAGATTGTTGTTTTTTTATACATGTTTTCAGATATTAAAGAAAACTTATAAGAGCATCTGTGTTTACTCACTTTTGACGCTCACTGTATGCATTTTTCTTATGTAATAACATGTGCACCCACCACCACAAAGAAGAACCACGATCAAAAACAACGCTTCAGCAATTTTTTTTGTATTCAATAAGTAGATATACCTAATATTTGAGAATAGGCAAGAAAGAAATAGATTTTGGTTGTTCCAAAGAATTTGGCTATGAACGACATAGTCTAAAACCATCTCACAGTCTTAGGAAACATTTAAAAACAGTTTCATTCAAATCTGTCCAGTAGTTTTCGCGCTTTAAGGTAACAGAGAAAATGCCAGCAGTTTTATATATTAAAAGAAGATGTTTTAAAACTGCTTCTTTATGTTGCGCTCGTCCCGAAATTGTATAGATGGAAATGACAGGCAAACAAAACTCACAAATCTCACTCTACCATCGTCCATTTCTAGCGTAGGAGAACGCTATCCTCCAGTGGTTTGCCTGAAAATTCAGGAATGAATTTAAGAGTCTTGGGACAACACATTTGTATGGGGTTTACCAAAAATATAACAATTTAATGACAAATTACAGAATGAAGCTATCCGCCGTGCATATAGGTTTAGATTTGAATACTATTCGATTTTTCTAGACAGAAGAATTGTATTTGTGTATTTGAATTAGTGAGATGCTGATGCTGCGAGGTAGCTAAGATAACTTTTTCTATATTAATCATTCATAATGCTCCTTTTCAACATTCTAAAGTGTGACAAGGACAAGATTAACCTTAGTATGTTACTAGCAGGTTAAGCAAACATCAAAAAAATCGATTTCACAGAGCTATTCAATTTTTAAAATTAAATTGAATAGTTTTAATTTAATTTTAAAAATTGAATAGTTATGTATAAAAATTCAATATTTTCATAAACAGAGAAATGGATGCCGGTTATAATGTTGGTAATAAAAAATAAATAAATAGGTGGCACAACAGGCGGTAGACACCCTAGGCCTAGCTTCTCGCAACCATTCGTTTGTGTGAGTTTCTATTTTTGGGACGAATGGAAGGGACCTACAATTTTATGCCGAGTCCGAACGAATTGAGAAGCTTTTTCATGACAGTTATACTCTCGGATGTTTGTCAGACGTTCGCGAGAGGTGGCGCAGTAGAAAAAACCTTAAGATGTATTTTGTGTTTTTCCGGGGATCGAACCTGGGATCCCTCGCACAGTAGTCCAGCACACTAACCACTGCGCTACTGCGCCCACAATATATAATATTTATTTTAATTTACCCAATAAGTAGATATACGTTAAGTTCTTAAACAAAAAATAATAATTAAACTACCTGGACTTTACTAACACTTAATTAAAAGTTGTAAAACAACTCTATAAATGAATATAAATCTGTGTTTCCCAAAATCCTTTTTTTATTGCCCTTTTCCATATACAAAATCCATTATCTTTGCCTGTGGATAATCAAGCAAGCCACTCAGGTATATGTACTTTAAAACGGTTACCTACCCTAGTGTTAAAATTGGGCGTAATCCTTCAATTGTAAATTTGAACATTAAGAATAATTTAAATGTGAGGTAGCAAAAATGATTTTTATATTACAAGAATGTAAAAAGGAGTGTAAAATTATTTATAAAATATTTAAAGTGCAGTTTTAATGATTTTATATTAAATTCTTAGAGATAAATGTGAATGACAAGATACCAGTAACGAACTTTCCTCTCAACACTTACCCCATAAGTGGAAATTTGAGAGCTTATAAAGTGGACAAAGGGATTCCTAACATATCGCCTAGCTTTTAAATAAATATCAAACAAATCTGCACATGCAAGTCCTAGCATGGAAAACAAAAATAACATATACAGCAATTTGAGAACTCATTAAAGTAAACAAAAGTTCCAGTCACAAGACCGATTGCAATGCCTAAAAGAATTCAAACAAAGCACCACTTACTAAGGTCTCTTGCCTCAGAGCTGCCTCTGGTGGGCAATTTTAACTGATTCCAGTCTTCGACATACAATTTGGTATAGACCTTCCATTTATGTGCCCGCACTCCATGTCCAAAGTGGCTGAGCAAACATTCACCTTGTGAACAAACAGACTTCCTAGACAAACATAACCGCAAAGGAACGATTCATATCCCACCCAACTCGGGTAAATCGTCGGTCGTCGTCGTCGTTGTCTTAGGTCTCCCAATGGCTATAACTAATGAGGTGCCTGTTGCATTGCGTTTCACAAATCGATCGCGACTCGCTCACAGGTTAACCTCTCGCAGATAACTGATGGATAAATTATAGCCCAGCGATGGTGGCAGTGGCGGCGACGACGCACGGCCTGAAACAATCAACATGATCGGCGAGCAGATAAATTGTGCGGATTTAACCAATCACCCTGAGGGCATCCGTATTGCTTTATCATTGTGCAGGCAGAGCGGACCGAGGTTCCATTCTTCCTACGAATTTGGAATTCCATTTCTCTCGTTGGTCGCCCGTATAATGCGGAAAAGAAGAGTACAGATCTTGATCATGGCTAGGCATGCGATCCGATTCGTTTCAACCACCACCACCATAACCGCACCACCTTTGGAAACCAATAATTTTCGCATCACAATTTACAGCTAATTCTAGAGATTACAGGCGGATTATAACTCGGAGCGGATTCCATTCCAGTGCCATGTCGAGGAGGAGACTCCGCATAGCTTTCACTGCGGCTAAGTGGACTGAACGACTGAACGCTGTGCTGGGACTGATGCTTCAGCTCAAGCTTGAGCAGAGTAGATTTATGAAGCAGCATTAGTGGTGCCATTTGACAGCGTTTGACCCCGGTCACCTGGGAGATGTTCCTCCGCCGGTCGAGATCGGCCGTTGGTTGGTGTCCAATTCGCAATTCACAACGCACCACAGCTTGGCCTGTGACTGTGCGCAACTTGATAGGATTTATACCAACGATCGACAGATAAGCACCTCTTGGACACACAACGAATTGTGCCATAAAACACCCCGAGGAACTTTTGTGGGTGGATGAGGTTTGTGTGTAGTTCTCTTCATAAATTACCTTCCTCCAGTGTGCTTTCCATGGCAGGCAAGTGGAAAATTAATCTTTAACGGGGCGCATCCAATTGATTTTGTGCATCTACCTCTGACTTGTCCAATTGGCTTTGGCTGCAAATCCACAACAGGGGAGTCTGATGTGACTCTCTTGACCACAAAGACGCGATTGTTTCAGTATATATGGGAAACTCTGGCGCGAAGCAGGTGAAAGTCATCTGTTTTGGGTGGCGGCGGTTCCCACCATGACAAGTCAAGACTGGAATGCAGATGCAAACTCGGGCCACGCTGTCAGTGGTCATGTTCATTGATTAGGTGTTCGAGACAACATGGCCCGAAAAAGAATTCAATTATGGTGCGCCTGCTGCTGATGGGTCTCCTCTCGGTTTTCCAATTGAACTTTCCGGGATGATGCGGCAACAGCAACATGCGGCTGGGGTGCGACCTCATTTTTGCAAATGTCAGGAGGCTAATACGTGAATTGGCTTCCTTTGACTATGTGCCCATCGGGAGCTTGTGCATGAGAATTAAATGGGGTTTTTTGCGCGCAGCAGGAACGAGCAGGCGGACGGCGCGCGGTGTATTGCGCACGTGTGCGGAGGCAGAAGAATTTGCGCCTTTTCTTAGCCACATTTGTGACCTCATTGAGACCTTTTTAATGTGCGATCGCGATGATCAGGCGGCAGCAGTAACGCTGCCAGTATCTACATGGACACACCTCCGAGAAGCGATGTGCCCATGCCTATGCACATGCACAATGCGCGCGTTGTGCAATGTGTGTTAAATTAATGGATGCACTGCACTGCACATGCTGGGAATATTGATTGTGATTGGGAGTTAAGTGATTTGTCTTGAATGGGAAATTGTGTTGCACAAGATCAAGATGAGACCCTCAGTGTGCTCACGCTCATTGCACTGAGCTGGGCATGAATATGCAGCACAAAATTAATCGTCACGGAGAATTTCGTATTGTTAGATGACAGCGGTACAAGGAGTGGTACATAGATAAACGCAAAGAGGGGCCGAATGTTGTAAGAACATACGAAATCTGTGGGGTGTGTTTGCTAGCAGTCACCGGAAGTGTGTCGCTGACAATAATTCTTGCAATGCATAGGTACGTGGACATGTGGGTCAGAAGATTATTTAAATTGTTGCTCCCATGTGGCTGGTGCATTATTGATAGGGCTGCTCATGAAAACCGACAGCTATTTGTGTTGCCAATCGCCGGCGCGTCAAGAGAGACGCACACTCTTTAGGCGCAATTCCAAACATGAGCCACACACTCGCTAAGCTCGTGTAAACACTCGTTTAGACGGTGACTTGCGGACGACAGCCAGGCTCAGAGGGGCGCCTTATTCCTCCGTTCGCTCGCAGTTACAGCTTTTGGTCAGCTGAATGATGATGTTGGGTCGCCCGACGGAGACTTTGGCCACTGCTTAGGATATACTGAGACCTTGCCTCTCTGGTCCCCCTCAATTTTTTATTTAAATCCGGCGTTTTCTCTCTAAAAATCCTATCCAGACTCAGCCATCTTGTATCCACCTATTATTAGGAGTGAGTTTATTAGTAAAATTGAATTTTTGACGTTTGTATGTTTGTTACCGTTACACGATCAAACCTCTTAACCAATCGTAATTTAATTTGGCTATGAGATAGTTTGGTATCGGAAGAAGGACATAGGCGACTCGCGAAATGTGGGCGGGATTGGAAAACGGGGTGTGGCAACCTCATACAAAGGAGCCTTTTAAAATAATATAGCTTGGCTTTTATGAAAACTGTACTTGAAAACTGCTTTGAAAAATGATGGACGTATCTATATAATATAGCCTTCGCGAAATGTGGACGGAATTGGACAAAGGGGCGTGTCACATCCCATAAAAAAAATTATTACAAATGCTATTTCATGAGACATTGATGTGGATTGTCCTGATAGACTAGACTAGAACATTTTAGTCGTGTCTATTGTTGTAACTATCACATCAGGGAAAACTGCAAATCTCTGTTTAGAGGCCTTCGGAGATCGAGAGTTTTTTGTTGTCCTTTTATTCGCTGCCGAAAAATGTATCGACGTTTCATTGTAAATTTTAAAAAGCGAACAAGACGTAAGCGTTTCTCACAACTCTAGCTACTAGTGGTCTATACGTTATAGAAGCCTTTACATACTTTGAAATGGGTTTCATGGTCTCCCACGATACCTTGTTATTGCTTGACATATATGCTATGGTTTCGTCAATGACGTAGTTAGTCCTTTTTCCTGGACTCTACATGTATGTCTTCGGACCAGCTGGCTTAAAGACACGTTGCCATGGGTGTTTTGACTTTGTCGTACCATCAGTATGAACATTTGCGTCTTTTACTTCCTAAATTTGGCAACATCTATCTATCCTTTTTCCATGTATTTTGTTCCAACAATGTCTTCTCGGATGCACAGTAGTAAAGGTTTATCGACGATCTTCGCCATATTTAATGGGCCAGCTTTTAATCTTACATCTTCGCCTTAATGACCTTTCTGATTCGGAGAGTTAACTTTCCAGAGTCTGCTCTAACATGTATTCCATCCTACACCATTCTTAAGCCCAATTCTGCCTTAAAATCAAAATCAAAATCAGTCCGAAGCACATCTCTTTTGTTTTCATTTCCCCCGCCCATATCCGTCGAACTTTCAAGGCCCAACTCTCCGATCGAAAAAGTATACGCTTTCATCAAAACAATTTATCTGATTAATATTGATCACTGCTGCAAGGCTATTCCAGATATAAATCAAGCAAATCACCTTCTCCCTCTCGCTTTGGTTTATCCATCTCTTATGCGTCCACAGGTCCGATCTATGCGTTCGCCTTCCAATACTATAATGAAACTCCAAGCACGTTGCAAATTTAAACCAAATAAATTCGATTGTTACTTGGTATCCAGGAGACGTAGTCTCTCCTCAGTCCCCACAGCATTATGCTTTGCCTGTGCGTCCATTGCTGCCATTTGTATGCAGTGCGGCAACAAGTGAATTACAGTCACTTGCCAGCGCACAACAACAGCAGCAGCACAGCAGAGGCAGCTGCACTTCACCGAATGCCTATCTGTGTACTCCTAGGCAGTTGCACATTTTCTCATTTTCAATGCCAGCCACAATCGCTGGCCAATTCATTAGGACTGCGCTAAACCGCGTCCACTACGGCATACTAGATGTTCACGTTGCGTATGCGCCTACCGTCGCGTCGCTTCGGTCGTCCCCAGCACTACCTACCAACCAGCACCATCGATAAGCGATCACCGTTCAATATCGATGACAAATCCCCGCAAAACTCCAAATGACAGGTACATGAGTTCGCTGATTGCTTTCGATCGGTTAAATATTGAATTTCAAATCCGAAATGGAATACCTATAGCGTACACTCTTCATAGCCCCGCCGCGCCGGCTGGCCGCTGTTGTTGGTTGCATCCAGCGCGACACACAGCAGCTGCTGTGCCAATGTGCCTGACTGCGCGCATTTAATTGCATGGCGCAGCTTTATGGGCATCTTAACGTCATGCTCGTTAGCAATAAAAATCACTTTTTTATTGAAAGATGACTACCGGGCTGTCAATTGCGATGATCTGGCTCGATTGGTAGCGCCGACTGTCAACAAGAAGCCCGCCAAAAATAAAAACACCAATACAAAGGTGTTTACGCGAAGCTGTTCCGGGCCGGGTTTTGACTGCGCTTTGTCACTGTGCTGTTGGGAGATTGGCTAAAACAGTAATTAGTCAGAAAGGCGATAGATCGATGGCCGCTTATCGGTGTTTTTGTTGACTCTAAGCCAATGTGCCACAGCGAATGCTGACAAAATGACAATCTCGTGTGGAAAGTCATGGAATTTTAGTGCCTTTGGCTATATTGGAACTCATGTATATCTGGCAATGGCAAAGTTTGTGGTGATTGTGATTGGCTTAATTAATTTCATGGTAGATACCAGTGGCGTGGCGTGAATAATTTTAAATGGTAAGTCGAAGTCGAAAAATATCAAAATGTCGAAGGGAAGATGAAGGTAGTACCTATCTATGTATACAAAACCTTCAGTTATTTTTTAAAGCCATACAATCGAAAACTCAAGGAAGAAATTAAATTAATGAAGATATTTTTCCATCTTGAGTGCAAAACTTTCATATGTATTTCGTGTAAACATGATTTATATCATGTCTTATAATATTGTCCTTTATTTCTACATAAAGGTTCTTTAAATAAGTGTTTAAATCGAGCATTTGGGGTTTTTGTGGAGCTTCAGTATCATCATCTACTTACTCTTTGAAACATTTCTTCAAACGTATTTAGGTACGAAAACCATAGCCAAGACTCAAAACACTTGATTTCTCACTTAGCGACTTGTTTATAAACTTTATAAACACATCAGTATGTTTATTTTTTTAAAGAATTTTTTAAAAATTCACCAAATAACTCGGAGAAAAGCGTGTTATTTTATTGCATAAGAAAGCGGCCTATGAACAGAGGATACTCCCCTCAGAAAAAATCAGAAAATTTTTAGGTAAAAAAGTGAACTGACTATGAGCTATGACTAGTGACTACATCACAGTTCACAGCGCAGCGGTAGGAGATACACACACAATTCAAATTCACCAAATATGCCGGAGAAACGCGTGTTATTTTGCAGATACATATACTCAATTACACCACAGCGCAGCGGTAAAAGATACACACAAAACCCACCAAATAACCCGAAGAAAAGCGGGTTATTTTTTTGCATAAGAAAGCGGGCGTTGAACAGAGAGGACTAAACTCAGATAAACGCAAGTGTACAAAAGAGAAAGGAGACAAATTTGTTCTATCCAGTGAGAGATTTTATAACCCGTCATATTTCGGATTATTTTAGATTTGGGTTATGCTCAGAGAGTGTGGGCAGTTATAATACTAATAATAATGAAGGCGAAGAAGGCCCGAAGGGTGTGTGTTTCCGTGTGTATAAAGTTCAATTGAGTTGGTGGGGTCGGGGTATTTAGCTTGCGCAGATGAATAGATACATATTATTAAGTTTATCCCGTGGGTTTTATGTTGCTCGTTTTTAAGTAAACATTGTTGTGTAGCTGAACTGAAACTTTTAAAAGGTAACCCGGTAGGAATCGGGTTATATGGACGCCACGCCACTGGTAGATACCTGTGGCGTGCGCGAGTGTCTTTATCGGGTCTAAGTTGTTTATTCCACATCGGAACTAGGGTTCAATAATATTTACGAAAAATAATTGTCGATGAGGGTAATTGATAGTTAAATCGGCAGCCAGTAGAAGGGGTGCACTTATGTGGACTTAATCCGGCCGTTGAATTGTCGGAATATTTCGTTTAGCTTGACCATAAAAGTGGCAATGGCCTATGGTCCGTTGTGAGTGTAAACAGCGATTGCAATTGATTTCGAGCTCTATTAAATTGTAATGCCAACTTTGATTGTCGTAACTTAGCGCACAGAGCCTTTTATGCATCAAGCAGCCGATGTTTTATGGCGACTTTAACAACATGTCGCTGCCCAGAGGGCTATAAACTATTACGGCGCTTAATATGAGCGCCTAAATCGGATTGATTGCATTTTAAATCGGAGGCTAGTTGACTTTTAAAAGAGAAGAAGTTGGGAATCAATTTAAAGTTTAAATTTGACCGGCGCGCGCGGCGCGGCGCTCGTCATACAAAATGTTGAAGGTCGACAAAAAGTAGGTATGTGATGGGTTTCGAATGACAGGCACTCTAAGTCGACAGACTTAGTATAGAAAAGGGTGTCCCATAATTCACATTTAATAGTACCTACAGTGATGGCAACGGAAAAAAAAGATATCATTGTGACAGCTGACAGTCCAGGGTTAGTAAAAATGGAGCGCTATACGAAAGAACAAAGCATTTTCATTGTTGAGCAATATTTTACAAATAATGAAGGTTTGTGAGCTACAGTCTGCAATTTTGAAATTCAGTTGACTCTAGTAGCTTTTAGTGCTAGTAAAATTTACAAGTAAAGGTTTTATCTGTTAAGCCTGCGATTTTAGCAACTTGGTAAATAGATCGAGGCATGTCCTTTTGTTTAGTTTGTGTGGACCTTAAAAGATCATATCATCTCCACATGACGGCCCAGCGCTATTATAGAAAAGACGAAAGCAAAGTCTATGCAAAGGTCATTAATAGAAACGTAGGCTTACTTAGGCAGGGAGACTTTTTTCCAAACCAGACGCAGCCTTAATCTAAAGTGAACCTGATTTGCTGTAGCGACCTGATAGGTCAGGCGAACTTTACAAAATCTGATTTTCGTGGCCATAGTTCCATGGACAACTCGGCTACCCTGCGAAATTTCGTACTTTTTTGGCATTTCAGCTGTTGCTTTCAAGCAACTCGAGCACGCTAAGTTGCTTGGAAAGATCTGCCAAAAAATGTTCAACAATTAATTACAGATTATATAATATAGAGCAACTATTTTCACGAAAATTCTCGAATGTGCCAAAGGGTTAGGTACACCTTCTAGGACGAGACCATACCCCATTCTTAGGCTTCTGAAAAAAACCTACCTACGTTAAAGCTTCAATAAAGGCACTTATCGATATATGTAGCTTAATGTTTACAGAGAAGTAGGTAGTTCTGTTTAGCGGAATACTTGCAATACAAGAATATGTAGACCCGATTCTCGTAAAAAAAAGGCCTCAACCGCCATTGAACTAACAGGCCTGTACCGTATAATTGAAGCCTACATACTGCGAGCTAGGGTTTGTGGATTTAAGTTCCATTGAGGGAGAGCTCATGCCAGAAGATATCCAGCCAATTCTCGTGCGGAAGACCCAAAACATATTTAAACGTACAGACCTGTACCGTAGTCCCAACCTATACTCACTATATGAACTAGGCATTGTGGATTTGAGTTCGATTGAGGGAGAGCTCATTTTATTGGGATATTTGAAAAATGCCAGAAGATGTTTAGCCGATCCTCGTAGTGAAGGCCCCCAAATACCTTTGAACTTACATACCTACATGGACCTTAGTTCATACATATACCTATAGTTACATGGATGCAATGTCGGTCTCAATTTAGTTCAAATCTCCTCATTGAGTTAGTTCGTTCATCTAGTTCATTTAGTTCAGACTACAGTGAGATGTATATGGTGTCGATATTGCAAGAATTCAATTTAAAAAAAATGTAACGGCGATTCTACAGTCAAATATTTCAATCATATAATTTGCGGTCCAGGACTTTAATGTGTTTTTCATCGATGGACTGTTGTTATGAGAAAACAACACCCATCAAGGCAAAATGAACTATTATATTCGAGTTTGATCAAGTTCACTTAGTTCACTTTGTAGTTTGAGTTTTTAGAATATTTCGTTCTTGAGTTACACAAATTTCACTACGAACTACCCCAAAAGTGGTATGAAAATAGATAAGTGATTTTTTACACCGTCCGCCAAACACCCTCAGTCAAAGCATCATTCATGACTACACTTTCCCTACCGACAGCACTCATTAATCCGATTTCCCCATTGCAAAATATGAACAGGATTGCCGATGCATTACTGTATCCTTCATCACACTTGTAACATCCCACCTGGGGCAGGAGATAGGACTACATTGCTGTTTCGATTGATTGCGTGAATAAATTAGCAATACAATGTCATAAATGAATTTAAATGCCTCTTCCCTCTTGTCCTTCGACATCTTAAGGATCAGTTAAGTAGCTACAAATATTCTTGTCAAAAAAACGGTATGCCCAGAAGCTACACAGACGTTTCCGCGCGCCGGTAATTGCACGATACAAATTAAGAAATACAAGATTTATACCGATAAAACTACAATAACACCAATTTGCTATACCGCAGGGTTCTCATTTCAGTGTCATAATTTTAATTTAATTGAATTTCGGGTATACGCTTAACCAGCAGCCTGCAAAACGGCCGGGGCGTGTCATGTGGACATAATTCAGCAACGTCTGCATGACACTGCTCGTATATATTGTTAAGATTGATAAATGTCGCCTTGGCGTTTATCCCATCTATCCTGGGCGGTGGTGGCGCAGCACGCAAGCGTGCGCCCAACTAACACCCAGACCATTGGTATACCTCTGCCATCCAATGGTACTGCGATGAGTAATTGGTCGCAATATTTTCAGGTGTCACAGGCATTTGCATAATTGCTCAACAGCTCCAATTATGAGGACGTGGTGGTGGTGGTGGTTTTGGCTCTAACTCATCGACGGAATGTGTATGTGCGCACACCAAACCCCATTAAGCCGACGAATTCGTCGTTTTTGAGTTCCCAATTCTTGGGGATTTGTTGCCTGTCCAATGTGCGTCATGTTTCTGTAATAAATTGCCATGTTACGTGGGGGTCGCTGGCAGTCAAAGTAGGTATACTATATACCTACACTAAATGCCGGAAGAACGTAAAATGATCTCGTAGACTTGTTAACAAGAAAGGGTACACCTTTTCGTATCGGGACGAGAGGACGAAATTGTCAAGGTGCGTTTACGAGTATGTGCGCGCAAGTGGGCATAATAGCGGATGGTCGGCTCTTGATCCATGGACCATCATCCATCTCTCTATTGTGAGAGGACGATGCGACGATACGATGAAATTTTGCATGTTAACCAGAATGGAAACTAAAGTCCACACTATGTCAACCATAAATTTGCGGTTGTCCTAGTAGGTACGGTGCTGGGATCTGGTGTAGGCATCGATTGTACACAAATTGGCACCGATCGGCTGGATGTGGATTTAATAAGCGTAATTTTTGTAGCTAGGAGTTGCCGGAGCAAAGACATGGACTGCTACACATTGTAGTGTGTGGGCAATTGTGGATGATGTTCCTGTTCGGGATCAGCATATGGCGTAATGATATGGTGCATAATTGGATACGTGTTATGATGCCTACATGAAGGGGTCTATTGCCTATAGTCTGGTGTGCGATTGGAATTCTGTGGTATTAATTTGCAAATGCTAGGTCGGTGCATACTGATTTATTTAAGTAGCTTAGCTAGGGCTGGGTGAGGTGATTTGCGCGCCACTTTGCTTGTGGCCAAGTTGCTGCCTGCTGGAAACACCTGGCCCACTAATGGTGATTGATGTATTTAGCGCGGAAAGGGAAGTCGTGACGTGAGTAACTCACACCTCGCAGGTAATCGCAGATGAAACTCGTATAGCCGGAAATAGAAAATCGGCGGTAATTCAACACAATTGCGGTTTGCCGAGACTGGTGTAAAATTGTGAATGGAGAATTTACAAAGCTGTATGAGAGAGCTTCATAAATAAAACGTCGGCCTTTAACTAGCTACGCGCATTTTGTTGCAAACAGAGAAGAGAAAGCAATTGTTATAACGTTGCAGTATCTTATGGTATACATCACGCATGTGTCCAAAGACTTCCTGGCGTCGGTCGGTAACTAATGGCTTGGCCATATAAATAAATTTATAGATGTCGAAACAGGTCCTTATAGGCACCATGCCTGGATTCTCACAACCATTCATTTGGACCTACAATTTTAAGCCGAGCCGAATTGAGAGAAGCTTTTCCATGATATTTATACTCTCGGATGTTTGTCTGACGTTCGCAAGAGGTTGCACATTCGAAAAAATACCTTAAGGAGTAACTTGTGTTTTTCCGGGGATCGAACCTGAAACCTCTCTCACAGTACCTACTCCAGCAATTTTGATTTTCTGGAAATCTGAAAATACCTCTAAAATACCTTTTTCCCGACACGAAAGCATTCTGACAAAAGAGATTTAGAAACTAGGTATTTTGTCCCATAGGTATTTTCATCAAAAATAAATTATGTTCAAAGGTCAGCCCATCCAAAAAAAGGTATTTTGTCCATAAGATATTTTGAAATTAGGTATATTGGGTAGGGTTCCCTTTGAAAGTAAGTAGTTCAGCACAGCATTGAGCCACTGCGGCCATCCAGAGTTGACCATCTGTTTGTCTTAAATCGCATATTTATGTTGACTCTGACAACTGGTTTCCACTAAAAATGTGACAGCAGCTCATTAAATCCGCCAGATGGCCGCAGTTCCAAATCTCTCCAATCGCACTCTGTTTAGCATTGGAATCCTTGCTTAGAGCAGGGCATTTGTATAACTGACGCTTTTAGTGAGGTTGGAAAAAACTATGACTGAGTACATCCTCACCGCCATCTCTGGTTCGATTGGAGCTCCCACCGTTTTTTCAAACATTTTGCTGGAGTAAATAATGTTGCACGTGCTCGATGTTTATCTTATAGTCCGGGAGCCAGCGACATTTTTCGATGTCTAAGTTTCGTAGACTTGGATTATTTTTTTTCCTGTTATAATAACATTAATAATTAACAAAATCGATGCCTGCCATCTCAACAGTGGGACAACGACTTACAATCAATTTTTAAAGTCGCAAAAAAAACCGAAAAATTGTCTAAGTTTCGTATAGATGAAACCTTAAAAAAAATGTTAATTTACATTGCGTTGAGGTAAAAAAACGATGCCTGCCACCTGTATAGTGGGACAAAGTACTCCTGCCGCTGACTTAAAGTTGCAAACCCCCATAGTGTATTATAGTCCAATTAAGTTCTGTTTTTGGATGAAAACCTCGGGAAACCACAATGTTTCAATTGAATTCCATAGATTTTTAGACAAAGATAACGCGAAAAATAGGCACCGCTTTCAAAAAGCTATGCATCGCCATAAAAAGGGGGCCAAATGAGGAAAAAAACATATTTTATAAGTTGTTTCTTTATATTTTGTATGGGAGATACCAGAAATACTTAACCGACATAGCCCATTTTCAATACCAACCTCAGGACCGTAAAAAGAAGACATTTCGCAAAATTTCATTCACCTAAGTCGATTCCTTTGGACGCTATCGTTATTTCAACAGACAGAGAGACAAATGGGTCTTATAGTGGTTTTGTATGGCAGGTACCAGAACTACTTGACCGACATAGCCCATTTTCAATACCAACCTCAGGACCGTAAAAAGAAGACATTTCGCAAAATTTCATTCACCTAAGTCGATTCGTTTGGAAGCTAAGGTGTTTTCAACAGACAGAGAGATACATGGGTCGAATATTGACTTTGTATGAGAGGTAACAGAACTACTTGACCGACATTGACCATTTTTAATACAAACCTCAGGACTGTTAAAAAAAGACATTTTGCAAAATTTCATTCACCTAAGTCGATTCGTTTGGAAGCTAAGGTGTTTTCAACAGACAGAGAGACAAATGGGTCTAATAGTGGTTTTGTATGGCAGGTACCAGAACTACTTGACCGACATAGACCATTTTTAATACCAACCTCAGGACCGTAAAAAAAAGACATTTCGCAAAATTTCATTCACCTAAGTCGATTCCTTTGGACGCTATCCTGATTTCAACAGACAGACCAGACAGACACACAGACAGACAGACGGACATGGTTAAATCGATTCAGAATGTGATCCTGATTCAGAATATACAGGGTTAGTTAAGAAGGGCAATCCTTTAAGGGAAGATTCCTGAAGTTATGCCGAACAAAAAATTGTATGGCAGGGGGGGGTGTCTATTTTCATCGTATTTCCCATTATAGCCCATCAAAGTAGGTGACCTCTAATTTGGAGGTGTTACGACTAAAAATGCTATAACTTCTAAACTATTATAGGTGCCACCATACAGGTGGCAGGCATCGTTTTTTTACCTCAACGCAATGTAAATTAACATTTTTTTAAGGTTTCATCTATACGAAACTTAGACAAATTTTTCGTTTTTTTTGCAACTTTAAGTCAGCGGCAGGAGTACTTTGTCCCACTGTACAGGTGGAAGGCATCGTTTTTTTACCTCAACGCAATGTAAATTAACAATTTTTTAAGGTTTCATCTATACGAAACTTAGACAATTTTTCGGTTTTTTTTGCGACTTTAAAAATTTACTGTAAATCGTTGTCCCAGTGGTGAGCCTGCAGGCATCGATATTATGTTTGACAAGCGTAAATATTACACGAAAAATATAAAATCATCCCTACGAAAATCTTACAAAAATTAATGTCGCTGGCTCCCGGACTATTACAGCTAAGCTTCTTGATTGAATTTTGAAAGATAACATCAAGCGTTTGGTTATACAACAGCATGAAAGTTTGAAAAGCGGTTTGAATTGAACTTGGCGGCCGAAGGTGCAATGCGTCCCCTTTCTGCGTTAAGCACGTATCTACAAAACATCTATTCTTCAGGAATAATTAAACGCATGTATCAGTAAAATCTTTCTATTATTTATAATTTGACAGTTTGACTAACCTGGAGGTCAATATGATGTCAGCCTGTCAAAAATTGACATGATTTTTGACATGTGTATTATGTTCGATTAAGGGAAGCTATTATTTTTTTTAATTCCTGAAGAATGAATGTTTTGTAGATACGTGCTTAACGCAGAAAGGGAACGAATGGCTGTTAAAGTTGTTTTCATTATAGCTACTCCTTTCTCGAACATTTGACATACAGTGTTGTGAAAGGTTTTTAATTCATGATTGTCCGCATACGCGTCTAGTTTGATTCTAATTCTGTCAACCTCTGACACCTCTGTCAATTATTCCCTCCCTGCCTCGTTAACAAGGCTTGTTTGCTGGTTGCAACAGAATAGCTCTGCCTTGCATTGCGGCTGGCTGGCTGAAAAGCAGATTCACACTACACTAGTAACTTTGTGGCGCCCATCGGTCGCCTCGGCGCCACTTAAATCTCTTTCCCGCCGTCACAAGCCTAAACTTACCGGGAAATATTCTATTTTCGACCCAAGCACCCTTTTAGGAGTAACAACTTTATGCGTATAGTGTCATGTTTCCAAATTGTCTGCACGTGCAGTTCGTAAACTGTTCGCTGTTCTTCAGTTTAATGCCCCAAAAACTATTAAACCATAAACAGAACGACCGTATCGTGTACTTAGCGGAAGAAGCATGTCGTAAACCGTTAAAAACATCCATAAACCACATCCTCTCACTGTTCGTCGAAAATTTACACAATTCTTGGCAACAAGTGCGCGATGCGATTTCACAATTCTAAATCAATTCGATGAGTATCTGCGATTGGATGGTGATTCGGAGTTGAGTAACACCTCATCAGTGAAAGTGCAGCACAATTCTATTTTTACAAAATTCGATTTGGCGCGCTGCTGCATCGTATGGCTATATGTAATTTGCACGGCCAACTAATTCAGATTTCTGATCGTATCCCACTTTGGTCGCACCCTCTTGATCGGCTGTGGCTCTCACAGAACTGCTGCCTATACTCTGTCAAAGTTCAAGTGGAACAAATGAGTTCCAACGATTGATTTAGTGAAAGGCGATTCATCATTCCGCATCCGCTGTTTCGAATTGCATCGTCTCGCAGCATCGCATCACATCGCGGCGCACAATCTCCGATCCGCATCGCCATAATGATGTTGGAAGTGCTATTGATGCCCCAAGGGGTTATATGGCTGAGACGGGCCAGAAATTGCTGAGATTGTACGCGCCTGATGCGCGAATAAATTATGCTCGCAGAGCTGGAAATGGGATGAAATGACGGCGATGACGTCTCCCAGCCATATACCATGGCAGGCTGTCTTGTTAGCCCCAGAGCCAGATAAATCACCAAATCAGCTAAATCAGTTAAATCAGGCGAATCGGGTGAATCACTATGATTTAGAATTGATTCGCACTTTGACGGTGACGCGATGCTGAGTGGGTCACCGTCATCGTGGTACCCTATGTCCAATTTACTTTGACACGTCGTTATACGTTATACCGTGCCGAGTATAGATAGGTACTGGTACATCGCCCGTTATTCCATCATCATGCCTGCCGCGCGTCCCTCGCTGTTTGCTTTGCCCATTTGGCGTGTGAGATTTATGAAAGTAAAAGTAACGATCGGGCACATACCAGTCGCAAGTAGTGGCAGGCAACAGCAACAGCAGCTGGTTCTACAAAATCTGAGACAAGAAGACAACAAAACTAACCCGGCTAAGGTTATGTACACCACTTAATCCCGACACAGATCTATCTGTGGCTGTGTGTTACTGTTTGCTGCCATACGTTAGATGATTATTTCTTGGCGCTGTTTAGATGCAGATACCGATGCAGTGCCGTTCGCTGCGGCGGTGTGTATTATGGGGCCCCGATCGATCGATCGTTGTTGTGTGTTTATTTACGATTATCGCTTACACGATTGCATTTTGTATATCATACCCATAATGACGGAACGGTCGCTTGGTCGGCAGCGGTGGCGGGCCTATTGAACAAAGGGGGGCTGTGCTGCACCAGCCTCTTTATGGTTCTAGCATCAGGACTAGGACGTGGCGGTGTGACACGGTGCAGCGGTGCTTGTTATGTGCTCGAGATCTTTCGATCTTGCAACGCGATATGGATATTGTGTTTGTGTTGTGTGCCTTAGTGCAGCTGCTGTGGCACGAAATGATCTTCACAAATCTTTCGTCCTCGTTTTGGTTGTTACGACAAGGCAACGAATGAGTGTACTTGCCAACAAGAACCTATGCACATGCACCACCATCCACACTACCAGCCCCAGCACTCTTTGGGTATAAGAAGCTCGAAATTGACGGGTGGCTTATGGTACCTACTCGTGATGGTGATAGTGGTGGCGCTGCACTATTGATCGAGTCACGATAAACGTTCGATGTGTTCGGTGTGATTTGGCAAAAGGTCGAGGGTAGGACTTATTTTGTTGTAAAACATTTTGTGAAATGACAATAGGTTTGTTTTGTTTTCGCTGTTTTCGCTTTGCTTGTGTCCCCCGATAGACGTTGACCTATTAAGATGTGGTAGTGCAGCGACCCAAACAAGATGTTTTTGGAGTAATGGGATTAAAGTTGATTGAGGCTTTTAGGTATAGTTTGATGTTAAGCGATGTCACGGGGGATTATATGCGACATCTGTGGAGATTACGTTTTATAATTCTAGTCTAGTGTTGGTCGGTCAGTGCGTATTTATAATCGTTCTTACCCAACCAGCATTTTAGCTTCGATAAGCTTCAATAGAGGATTAATTTTAGTTTCCAATGCTATAAAACAGCCCGCATCGTTGTAAAAACTCAAAACGATAAGGTTTCTATTATTATTTGTATTATTGTTTTACCTTTTAAAAATGCCATAGCTGGTGAATCACATACGAAACAACGGATAAGCACCGTGATTTTGTATGAATTATTCATCAATTTCGTCAACAAATTACAAAAGAAACGACTCCAAATCATTGCATTTAGATTTTTTTTCCCTTCGGTCGGAAATTCCCATAATTTTCCCACAATGATATTTTTGAGTAAAATAAACTAAAACATATTTAAAAAAAAAAAACAGTTATTAAAAAGGAACAAACTATCACTTCAAAAAACAATATTCAGTCTTCATTATTAGAAAAATCAAAACAATTCATCAATAGATAAACAAAAAATGTAATTCATAATTCATTACAATAACACAATAGGTACTCGTGTAACTAAGTAACTTAAAAATGAGTAAAAAAGAAAACAATAACATAAAAGTGTATTTTAGCGAGTAAAAGAGTCCTTATTTGAAAGTTTGAACGAAAAAAATATAAAAGTGGTTACCTATTCACCCTATTTCAACCAACTACTTATGCTTTACATTATAAAATGAAATATAAAAAATATATTGAGTTCATATTATGTACAGTGACGGCAAAAACATTCCGGAATTTTTTTTATAATATTTTCCTTATAATATTATGTATATTGTAAAGGTATTATATTTTAAAGGTAACTATAAAGGTTTCTAATGGAATTCTTCAAATTATTAATTGTATTAAGTTAAAGGATTTCTCCTTGACGTTAAGAAAAATATTACATATATCAAGAAAAAATCCGGAATGTTTTTGCCGTCACTGTACCTACATGTAGTTTATAAGTATGTACAGTACATTTATTATAAAAACTAGGTTTATTTCGAATAGTATGTATAACGTACACTAGTTAAACTCCAATGTTTACGCAGCTAACAGAAAGAAAAAAACAACCACAGAGACACAAGATGTCAAGTACAACAACGAAAACCAAAACAATGTAGATGCAGAAGAAAGTAAGAAAGAGAAAGAGCAAACTTTATATGGCAACTAGCGAAACCCCTGCACACTTCGTAGTGCGAAATAAAAAAATTAAATCAATTTCAAATTCATTTAAATCAGTGATAAACAGTTTTTATTGTAATGCTCTGTAGTACACATCATTTTACAAATGTTGGTTCCCATGATTGACAGAATAGAGTTTGCAATGTTTTTTTTTTTTTTTTTTTGTATGTGAGGCGCCACACCCCTTTGTCCAATTTGCCCAATCTTCACAGGAACGCCAAGACCTAAGATTGTATGTAAATTTGAAATCAATCGATTTGGTGGTTTTCGAGATAAAAGTTTTTTTTGTATGGGAGGTGCCACGCCCCTTTTTCCAATTTTCACCAATCATCACAGGAATACTACTGGGCCAAGACCTAATATTTCGGTGGTTTTCGAGATATAAGCTGTTTTGTATTGACGGTGCCACGCACCTTTGTCCAATTTTGACCAATCTTCATAGGAATACTCCTGGACCAATACCTAAGATTATCTGTAAATTTAAACTCAATCGATTCGGTGGTTTTCCAGATATAAGATTTTGATTGTTTTTTTTTGTATGGACGGTGCCACGCCCCTTTGTCCAATTTTGAAAAATCTTCACAGAAATACTCCTGGGCCAATACCTAAGGTTGTATATAAATTTTAACTCATTCGATTCGGTGGTTTTCGAAATAAAAGATTTTGAATGCATTTTTTGTATGGGATGTGCCACGCCCCTATAACTCATGAACCAATACACCTACAAAGACCGTTTATATTTACAAACCATGGTATTAACGTCACCTTTCATAGAAAATTTCCAGAATCAAAATCGGTTCACGCATTACAGAGAACATTGGCGACAAACACAATACAACTTATTTTTATATACATATATAGAAGATTGCATATACATCGAAAAGTAACCGATCCGAATCGATTTTAGTTGTATTAGATTTATTACCATAGATTTAGATGGGCTCAATTTCTGAAAATAAGATAACGTAGTAGAAATGTGATAAAATTATAATTATAAGTTGGAAAAAGTTTGAGAATTTAAATGAAAACAAAAAGAAGTTTGAGTAAATAGAATTTCCCACAAAATTGCATTAGGGAACTAGATTTTCCCTTTTTCCCACGAGACGGTTTTTCACCATCAAAATTCCCACGAAAAGGTAAATTTCCCACGACTTACCAACACTGATCGTGATATGATAACCCAGTTTTTAATGCCTAAATTACAAGATATGGATGTGTCCAACATGTGGTTTCAACAAGACGATGCCTGCCACATGACATACAGCCTGAGCAACAATTCAATTACTGCATGAGTGCGAAGAAATTGGGAGGTGTATTAATTTAATTCCTGTATATATAATGTATACTCTATGAATCAATAAAAAATGTAAGCTTTCTAATTAAAAATCTCTATATTCTTTAAAAATTACATTTTGCATGAATTATGAGACACCCTTTACTACCAGGACGCAAATCCAGTAATTCCATTTTACTGGAATTTCTTCGACTTTCGGAGAAAGCCGAGAATGCACTTCAGCGATGATTAGCTTACAGTATCAGCACTCACTACATCAGCCCCAAAAGATCTGCCACCTGATCCAAGCAAATGCAGGACAATAACAAAGGAAATGATGCAAACCGTCGCCCTCTCCACAAGGTGTCGCAGACAGTGGCCCTAAGATCCTTAGCAAAAGCAAATTATCCGCTAATAGAACTAGCTCTTTGGATTAAACTTGGTTATGTTACTAAGGTCCACCATTTTCTATATTTACTTCCATTCAGTGAACAAGATCTGCATTGCTATACAACATTTCCTTTCAGGCATGCATCTGAATTCTGAATGCTACACGACTACTTTTACTTGTAATAAACTGAAGTTCGAGATTGATTTTGAAATTCCTCTCAGAGGCTTTGCTCTCAATCCGGTGTGGAAGTAGACGCGGTTGGAATTTTTAATAGCGAGCGGCGCACCGATCGTGATAGTTTGGCACAGTTGCGATTGCAGTAATAAAAATGTTTGTTGCAGTTCTAAAGCTGGCAGTTCGAACAGTATGTGCGACAAAAGGAAATGACCGCATTCAAGAATCTAGTCATATCGGTTAGTCGACTTGAATTGTCTGAATGTCTGGACTCAAATGGATATCTTAACGCGAAATTTAACTTGAATTGTCGAAATGTCACTTTACAATTGTATTTTTTTTTTTCTGAAGGGGTTCTGCTTTCTGACTGGGCAATCAAAATGTCAAACTGCGCTCTCTCATAGTCTCCGATGACCAAATAGAAATGTCAAAACTGATTTCTTCGGGCACATGTTGGCACAAAAAGATGTCAACTTATGTCGTGTTCGGTCCGGAAGAACTCTCCGCGCGATTCTGAATTCAAATCCAGAAGCAAATTTCTCTTCTTTTCAAGAGAAGAACTGTCAGTTGAGTGCGGTTCGGACTGTTTTGGACGACCAATCGAAAACGGCATTACTAGTATGTCGAGAAATTCTTTACTGGATTTGTCGTTGTTGCTGACATTAGCGTCAACTGAGAAAACTGTGCATGTGCACTTGACCAGTCTACTCAATGAAAACTCAGCAGCATGAATTGTTGTTTTGACCCTAAATCGGTAAATGAATACATTGTTCGTTAGCCGCGTTCATGTGCCAATGAATCCATACCTGGAAGATGATAATCGAAAAGTAGGCGCTCTGAATCCTTCTCTGTGAGGCAGACTCTAACTTCCATTTGAAAGCATCTTCGAATAGATGAACTACACGTACCTAGCGTTTTATGAAGGAAACGCTTACTGATTGCAAAAACGTACCGTAAATGGGGTTTCCTCTTCACGATTTTTCCGCAAATACAATGTATACAGATCGCAGCTTTTCATTCGCCGAATCTTTGATTTTATACTTCGTCAGCATAAAAGATACCAAAATATACTAAAATGTCGCAATACTCGATATAGTATCCATCATAGTCTCAGTGCGTGTATCAGCTACTGGTGGAAGTGATTTTACCACTACTTGTGCCTTGCACAGCAACAGCAACACCTTCTGAGACATGCGTCGTCATCGTCGTCGCACATGTCCTTTCAGCACCGCATTGCACCTAGCCAGAGAAGAGAGAGAATCTATGAATCTGTGGACAAGTCTCTTTCGGACGGATATTAATGGCATTTAATTATGCGATAAATTCATTGTGACATTGAACACAAACGCTAAATTTATGCAAAAGATATGCGCGACTGGGACGCGCTGCAGTACGTCCATCCGCACGAAGGAGACTCTTTTTTTTTCGTATGCTTCATCTTGAGAATCAAAATGTTTACAATTCGGTACAGAGAATGTTCTGTTTCTTTTCTTTCGTGTTTTTATTTTTTTCCTTTCTACGAGGTAGATCAGGCTAAAGACCAAGAGAGGTGGTGGTCGGTTGGGCTGGTTTGGTTTGGTTATAGTCTGGCTATATAGGCGATAGATTCTGCTCCCAAAAGACATGTCGCAATTTGTTAATGTTTTCGACTATAAATTTAGCGAATTTGTCCGACACTATGGCACGCATAGTTCGCTTTGATGATTTACTGAGCGGAATGTGTTGTGGTACGGTAAACAGAGTTTTCCTGCCTTGATGGTGGTGGTGGTGGAGGACAACAACGACAACGATTCGACTATATGGGAGGAGGGGATCCTTGGTGATCTTTCAACGAATGCAATTATATCGCAAATGAACAGGCAAAGATTAATAAGGCAAGACATTGTCATCTGCTAAATATACTATCATATGGTGTGTATATACGTGTGTGTTTGTCGGGATCATATAGGTTTGCCATCATCACTGTCGTTTAGATGAGCTGCGCGCCCCGCCGGTGGACGAAGGGTATGTGCATTTTATTTTTATCGAATTCTGTTTGTGCGACCAAGAGTGTCTCGTTCACTTTGCCAAAATGATTAATCTCACCTGACACGTCCTGATATTAGGAGCTAACGGGTGCAAGGACCGTTTCGAAGCGATCTGCCAATTTAATACGGTATTCTTATACTGTTGTCTCGTGGGGGCTTTGAAAGCAATTTATTTAGCTATACATAATGTGCCTTTGAGTGGTTTACATCTAGTTTGACAGTTACCGAAAATAAAATACATGTTTCCAAGTATTTCCCTATATAAAACTGTATTCACTGATAGTGAAAAAATGTTTACCAAATCCACAGGAGCTCTATGAAAGGATCTTCGAATTAAAAGGAATAGCAGCTTAGCAACATTTCAACTGACATTTTTGAGATCCCTTGAGAAGGCTTTGAAAATTATGATTCACATGCAAAAGAGGCAGTTGTATCGAACAGCTACTAGAGAAGAAGCATGCAAATAAGATTTTGTAACAATCAACCTTCAAATAATATGATTAGGTATGAGGTTGAACCAATAGGTAAGGCTTTCAGCTTTTGATAAACTGATAAGCTGGTAGTCTAATTCGCAAACATTAGCTCAATCTGCCCTTGTCCCAACGAAGGGAAAGGAAACTTAACAAAGTACAGAGGGAATATGGGTATAGTTTCCGAAATATTTCATTGACGTAGGTACGTCGATCCACATTTAAAAAAACTGTCCCTAAACCGACCAGCTTATTTATTGTAGACTCAACGTGTATACTTGCCCCAATAATGGGTAAAAGAACCTACCAAAGAGTGCATTTTGAAGAGAGGGCCCCTGTGCCAGCCTAATCCACTCTTGCAATTATGGTAGATCGCTTGCATTCCCCTGAGTGGCAATTATTTTAGCACACGTTAACGTCTCTTCCTCCACAGATCTATAAGAATTCCAAACGGATAGAAAATAAATCATCGCAAATATTTGCTGCTAACGTGGCTTCTATTTTTATCGACTATTTAACACCTTCGGTGGAATGGGCTTCTCGTTTCCTCGTAAAATAGTTATGATTACGACCGCACAGGAGCCCCTGCAGTAAATCAGTCTCATAATGGATGCGCATATAAAACACATACGAATTGTGTCTATACACAAACGTCAGCTTGTCTATACAAACTGGCGATAGCTCGAACCACTCCATTAAAGACGCTTTTTTCACCTTATGGACAAATGAGTCCTAACATGAAATCAACACATCTCCATAAAAGACCCGTCGCGTCGGTCGTCCGTTCTTGCGTCTATATAGTATATACCACCACGCATAGTCATTACCAAACTGGACATCAATTTGCTTTTGAAGAATCTCTTTACTCAGTCTTCGGGCACGATACCGCATCCAAATGAGATGCATACCAAGAGTCTTCTCTTAACCACCATAGCACATCATAAACAACTGGCCAACGACTCGCATACTTCACCTGCTGGCTATTCTCCGCACCAGTCCAGCACTGAAGAGGGCATAACTATCTTCTTCCTCATCAGAGAGATGAAGAGATGCATAAAGGCTGTATGGAAGAAGCCTGTTTATTTAGCCTAAGCCCAGGAGAATCTCTCTGGCAGCAAATACGTGACGTCTTGACCCCCAGTATGCGCGCTTAGGCCATATTGCGCATACGCGCACGCCTCAAGAGTACCTGAAATGTGCCTGCCTACTTAGAAGTGTCCATCACGCGAATGCGGATGCAGATGTCCCGCAAAAAAAAAAAATAGCTGCCATACGTGCAAGATGGAATGCTGCGCACTCCCGCCCGTTTACCCATGGGAATATCTCGCCGTATTCTTGACAAAAGAGAGAGAGAGATACCTTAATTGGTAGTAGTGGCTGAAGCGTACTTATGCGCTGCTGACCATATCGTCCTCCAGCGATAATCATCGGAAGGGGATAAATAATGTTAATAAATTGTCAAGATTAGCGTTCCGCCAACAGAGTTGTCCTACCTCCCTGTAGGATATTTGTTTTGCCCATTTGTTTGTCTCCGAGAAGGGATCAAGAGTGGATATGGTCGAGCATTATTTTTACAGTCAAATAAGGTATGCATCACACTGCCAATCACATCACGTTATGGCACTCTATGTGTAAACAAACACTTTAACCCAGTTCGGGTGCTATTATTTTGAATTACAGTTATATTCCGTCAATGCCTTTGCCTTTCACTTTTCGTATTCGCACACCAGATGGAGCCAAGCGAAGGACCCAAATTAAGCATCAACTGAGTAGTGAGTATTCGGTGGCTCTGCTGCCTATAAGATCGCATAGTCTTGTAATCTAAACATTGTCGCCTCATAAATTGACAGGTTGCCGAGATTGTTGATGGGGTCTTTTAGTCACTGGCGATGGTTAGTACTGACTGTTCCCAGGCATTTCTTAAATATTTCAAGTAGTAGATGTACATTTCGATTATTGTTGTGGGAGAAAAAAAAAGGTGTTGAAATTGTGTTGCGATTTATTTGCCGTTCACTTTTTGGCGCCTGCAAAGAGACTGCCAATGGCAGAGGCTTTAGGAACATTTTTATTTGTTTAAATAAATTTCGATAAATTGCGCAAAGTTAAATATTTTATAGACCAATACTCATTTACACCCACCGCGATGGTTCGCTGCAAATGACGGTTAATTTATGAGCCATTTCAGTTAAGTGGTTATAGTCGATTCTGAAAAGTGGTTAAATTTCAATTTTGGATGAGGTGACTTTTAAGGTTAAATATTGCCATACTGAATAGGATTTTAGATAAATTGCCATTAGTTTGTTTTTATGAAGAACGTTTTGAATAGTAAAAAAAAAAAAACAAAACAAGAAGCTTTTCTCTGGTCAATTCATTTTATGTAGTGAAAAGTCATTTTGAATTAGTTAACAGAAATACTTATGTACTTTTTCAGAGAACAACAATTTTTTTACAAATAAATTCTTATAGCTATTTTTAGAAATTAAATTCGGATATCCAATTCTTCGTAAGTAAAAGGGATTTCTTTTTAAATCATTGGTTATTTTGACACTGACAGCTGTTTCCCGCTCGAAATCTTGACAGAAAGTCAGTATCATACCTCCGCGGAACGAAATGAGTTGCTTTACGCTTGAACAACGTTGGGAAATATTGAAAACTTATTGCCAAAGTGAGTGCTGTATAGCCCAAACAGTGCGTTTTTTGAAAAGAAGTTTTGGCCGAAATGAAGCACCCACCGCGCCTGCTGTACGCAAGTTTGTGCAAAAAGTTAGTGAGACTGGTATGCTAGACAACACTTATGGTCCCCGTCGTCGTCGGTGTCAATGAATCCACAGAGAGTGACAGTTTGGTGCGGATTGTGGAGTGGTGGCATCATTGGACCATTTTTCTTCGAAAATGATGCTGGGAACCAGAACAACGTTTCGGTCAACGGTGGTCGTTACAGAGCCATGTTAATCGACTTTTTTTTCTGAAATTGAAGACATGGATTTGGACGACCTCTGGTTCATGGAGAACGGCGCGCAATGCCACAATGGATCGATTTTACGCACTAAACTCCCAAATCGTGTTATCAGCCGTCTTGGCGATGTCAATTGGCCGCCTCGGAGCTGCGATTTGACCGCTTTGGACTTTTTTGTGGGGAACCGTTAAGGACCGATATTATACCAACAATCCGGAAACGATTCAAGTACTTAAAGCCAATATCATCCAAGCAATCCGTGAGCTACAGCCCGAAACCATCATTTTGGGATTTTGTGAAAATTGGAGTGACAGAATGCGCTACTGCGAAGCCAGCCGAGGCAGCCACTTGAACGACGTTGTGTTCTATAATTAATGGAAATGTTTGCTCTTAATAATAAAGTCATAATACATGGAAAAAAAATTGAATTTTGTTCATTTTATTGCATTTTTAAAAATAAACTTGTATTTGGTCCACCCTGTATTGCCCTTTAGATGGAGCAGAAAACTGTTTGGTAGCTTACAATATTTAGGGAAATGTTGACCCGCTTAGGTATACTCTTTTTTCGGTAAAGAATTATTTAAATAATGGCAAGTTAAAGTGTGAATTCCGAAAAAAAGTACAATGTGGTAAAAAACACTCACAAAAAGTGGGAATAGCTTACAGCCTTCTCGGAGACTGAGAAAAGATTTCAAAAAATGTTCATCGAAATCTTTCCAGTTGCCGCAAGTGGTAGTCGATTGGACAATTGACAGGGAATCGAAGTGCAAGTTCTGTTTAGTTTCTCACAGGAGAAAACAATAGAATGTATTCCCAAAGAGGAATACAAGCAGAATTGACTGTCAAAATTCAACTGTCAAATCACTTAAGGGTCTCTAATAATGAATGAGTGGTGTGGTTCGAAATAGCTATAATTTTGACCGGCGGATTTGTTATCAAAGTTGTTTTGCTTTCAACCAACACATCATTGAATCGATAAAATTTCCTAATAAAAATTGGACACGTGATACTCCTCAATTTAGGCAAGAAATGTTTGTCACCATTCACCAATTTTTACGTCAAACGCGAGCAGACATAAAGCCCCCTAAGAGAGCACAATTAAGAGAGAATGCTTGATGGGAGTAAGTCGGCTTAAGCCAATGCGCGATTATAAAGAAATTGTGTGTCGTCAACATCATCGGATTGATGGAGTTTAAGTAGAATAGTAAATTAGAAGCTCAAGCCTACTTATTCCAGCTATCTTATCTTAGGTACTTTTTACATACAACTACATACGTTCAGAAATACCAATATAATCTGCATAAACAAGTGACGAAGTATACCTTTTGAAGTTGTGTGTGATTTTCATACATGTCAGCAGTTCGACAGAGCATAAGTGGATTTCTATCCAGACCTGACACCAGTGTAAGCCTCAGATTAGATTAGATAATAAGTCGGGAGAGCCTTCATTGGGCTCTGGCACTCTGGCGGCCTCTTTCAAGGAGCCTATTGTGCCTTCCGTGGTAAGGTCCTAGAGCCATCTTTTTACTTCGGAGACAGTCAGGAAAACTGTTTTCTTCTTCTCTGGAAGTATGTCAGCAAGATTTGCAGAGGTAACGATTTCTTCACCAAGGACATTTTTTCTAAGAGAGCCCGACATTCCGTAAGAATGTGAAGAGAGGTTTCATCACTCTCCAGACATAGTCTATATTTTGGGCCCGGTGAGACTCCAATTCGGTAAAGATGTTTTTTCATAAGGCCATGTCCAGTAATTATACCTGTCAGGATTCTTAGGTTATTTTTATCCAGGTTAGTAAGAAAATAGGATTTCCTGGGGGAGACTTTAGGTAAGAACTGTTTGGTGCAGTTCTGCCCAGGTGTTTTAAGGCAGACTTCATTAGATTCGATTTTAAGCTCCTGATGTGCTTCCTGAAACATCCCTTTGGTTAACGCTTTACAGATAAAAATGTTTTTCAAATTACAGTTCTGCAGTATTCTCTGAAATTAAATGATATATCCAGATTTGACTTGAATAGCGTAAGCCCACATAATCTTGCTTACGCTAGCTGTGTTCTTTTGATAATTGCGTTCGCATAAGAAAGTAACTGAATAGACTTTTATTTATTGCTCTGATGCAACTGATCAGTGACATTTTGCCAATAAAGTTAAAGATCACCGATTTTGCACTCAATATACAGCAATATAACAGTTATAATAGTGAACGTTTTTGCATTGATCCCAATTTTGCGTAATCACTGATCAATAGATCACGTTCGCCCCTAGAATCCTAAGAAGAAGGGACAAGCGGCTTTGATTAGATTGTCAGACTGATTAGATTGTCTCTCTTTAGATATCGATTTGTATTAATGTAACACATCTCTGATCATGGTCAGTCGAACATTATTATTAATCGCCAGATCAAGCTGATAACAATCACCAATGTAATCATGAAGGACATGCACACCTGATGGAATTACTTCCAATGATGCCATGCGATCGTGGTTGCTAATACCATCAACCATTTGCCGAGTTCGCATCGATCAATGATCAGATCTGAGCAAACTTACTAATTTACAACTCCCTGTCAACTGTCAGCATGACAAATAACTTAATAGCTTTTCGTAGCGATAAATATTTTTGATAGCTGAAGCTGCACCTTAACTTGTGCAGCTCAGTTGTGGGTCATTTGGAACACCTGTTGGAAGCAACCGATTAAAATGTTTGCCTTTGGAATTCCCAAATCGAATACAAAATTGAGTTCGCCTTGTCAACTAGCGTATCTAAGCGGGTGCAGGTGATTTGCATACAACATGCGCATTGTCACAGCAGCCAGCGCAAAGATATTTGTCACCTAATGCGCGCGTGCGCGAATCTTGAAATCTCTCCTCGTACAGCCTGATTGAGCTGTTGGTATGCAGAGTGTGTTTGCCTTCTGGCACACACCATGGGACCTACAGTCAGTCTTAGGTGTTTCTTTTTTTTTGGCATTTCGCGCACTAAAAGTCATTTTGGCCAATTTGTCATGCTTAAGTTTGGGGGTCTCTTTTTCGCAGTCGATTATTATGAGAGAGCAAGTCAGGCTGCGACGACGCGACGGTGCATGGAATCGTTAACCAAATGTCACGAAGCTATTTATTTTAACACCTGAGGCTGATTAACCTGCCCCGAAAAATGTACGCGCAGCCCGTTAAGCATTCCTATGCAAATCGTTCAGGTGGTCGTCTCAGACTCAATCATCGTCGTTGTTGGTGCGCGCGCGGTTCCTGACAAATGCTGTTGTATCGCCAAATGGATGTCGACGATAAATTGTCGCATATTGAGCGCATGGGCACTGGCAACGGACGGACGGGCGGAAGACCAGCTTGAAGGAAAATCTATTTGGCAATTTTGTATAAGCAACGGTAATTGCTTGTAGTGCTTTCAAAACAGACATTCACATGCAGAGGGAGGTTGGCACTCGAAAACACCTGCGCGCATTATCGCCAAATTTTGTACTGGCGACTTATGGGGGCCCCTCCTACATTGGATTAAGGATTTTCTAGCTCTGCGGGAGAATGTTTAACGTGGTGCTAATTTTTCATAATGACATTTCTGACATGCCATTGAATGCGATGTTAGCAAGTGACAGTTAATTACCAGTTTTGTGCGGGACAGCGACTGTTGTCTGTGAGTTTATTTTTTTGCATTTTTCACACAAGTATAAAGGCATTCGAATAACGCCATCTATGAACGGGTAAGTAAATGTCAAAATTGTTATTGTTTCTGTCGAGAATGAAATCAGATCATATAATCAACCACACACATCCATTCTTCAATAAGAGCATGGCATCTCCTTAATTGGCCAGGAAGTCGTAGTCTCTTCGGTGTCTCTTCCTGACCACCAATTAAAGTAATGCTATGCCAGCGAAGCGGTCGTTTGTATTGCCCTTAACGGAAAAGCAAAAACCTCTCGTCCCAATGGCCGTGTCGTTACCGCATGACTAATGCGACATTGTTGCAAATCAATGTGGTCAGTATTCAGCCGGCAACCAAATCTATTGAGGAGAATCTGGCTTCTGGAGGTGATGAGTACTTTGTAGCTTTTGACGTGTGAAGTACTTACGGAGACAGGCAATATGTAGTGCGTAGCAGTGATGCCTCCTAATTTGGACACAGATTGAAGTCCAAGATAAATGTTCTTTCTTGCGTTGTACCACACAACACTGTTACGGGGCTATATACAATGTTGGGATACGATGTGTCTGCAGAGATTTAAACACCTTGGGAAATGTTATTCCAGCACAGTGCGGAATAGCGAGAACCAGACCACCACTGAGCATAGGAATAACTGAATAGATGTTCAGTCCAGTCCACCTCGACTCGACTGAATGAAAGAAAATCGAAATATGGTTCCATCTTCCATATAGAAAAAATCACATGGCATGCGATGATGGTGTTTTGTGGAAGCCAGCAGACGAAATTCTAGGGAATTGCATGCCAATTTAAAACGGTGAGTCGTAATTGGGGTGTGGACAAATAAGAGCGACTCATTAAAGTTCTTTAACCATTTTGGAGTGCTGATTCGTGGGCGACCACAAATGAATAATGATAGCCAAAGATCAATCCACTTTGACGCACTGCTCAATGTCGTGTGCAATGCTGTCTTTAGTTCTCTTCACATTGATTCGCTATAGCTCGCTATCGCCCTTCTGTGGCTTCAATGTTGTTACGAAGAATGGGGTTCGTAGGACTGTGTCGCGTCACGCTGTCAAAATTAAATGCAACAAAAACAACTGTTGGTAGCTTCATGTTCGCTTATTGTTGCTGCACTAAGCGAGTTAATCTTTAACTTTTCATCCATGTCGGCTAAAAAGTCAGAGAAGTCAGAAAAGTCAGAGTGTTAGGTGTATTTAATTTTGACAGCGCGATACGACACAGCGATAGCGACTCTAACAATTAACAAACTTACAATGAATTTATAATAATTGTATGACGGGCTCACAATAAAAGTGAAGGATAATTTTGGCGACTTATAACTCAGTCAGATTTTATTTGCCGTAGGCAGTTCACTGACAAATGACAGGTACTCCAAAATGATAGGTCAACAAAAGCAAATTGCTCGAACCCGTGCCAACGCAGATTATACACAAACACAAGGTAGGTTTGAAGTCTTGTTGAATTCCCTATAAATTCTCTCCGAAGAATTCAAAATATTTGCCTATAAACAACGTTCAAGCTGTGTAAATGATAAAGTTCTATAGTACGAAAACCTATGTACAGGACGATTACAATTACACCCCTTGACATCAATTCATCAAGACTTGTAGCTCTGCTATCACTTTAGGTGAAAATCCAATAGAATCCATTACTGGCCAGTGTCCGCCGTATAGCCTTCATGAATTCAATTCAACTCCTCTGTTACTTTTGGCGTACACGTTTGATGGTAAATTGCGCTCCCGAGTGCACAGAATCTCAATTCCAATTTGTTTGACTGAATATTAACATTCACGGTATGCATCAAGGCTTCCTACAAGTTGTAGAATACATCCGCTCACCGATAACACTATTTTGTCTGTAGTTGGCCACTGACTCTGTTGGTGGTTTCCATTTGAACATCTCCTCCAGGATGGAAACCACATCGCCCGCTGCTGGAACAAAAAACAAAACTGATATCAGGCTCTATGTGTCTGACGCTAGGGGGCATTGCATTTAAATGGTTTTGATTATTCCGTATTCCAATCGGCAAATCGCACTGTGCGCGCTGCCGTCCGGGGCGGTCCATTTGGCCTAGACACGTATTCCTTATAAGAAAATTTAATTTACAATCCATTTGGTATTCTGCGCGAGCGCGGAAGCTGTGGAGCAATGGCAACGCCTGCTTCTGCTAGTCCCTGCTGCTATGGCGGCCGGCGCGGCGGCAGAACATTGCTAACGGCTGCAAGCGTTTGATTCGAACCATTAATCGTATCCGCTACCGCAGGGCACATCGCTTGCGCATAGCACCGATTGAAGAAATGCGCAAACAAAAGGCGTTAGGAAATCGCCGCGCCGCTTGTGCTTTGTCCAAAGTTAATGGAAAAACAAAATTGATAAATGTTTGACGGTGTGTATAATGGTAAATAATTGATCAGCGACAGGGACGTAGCTATGTCAGGAAGAAAAATGATTTTATTGTTGATTTGCATTTCATCTTGTTCCATCAGGTGAAAGAAAAGAAAACTAGTTTGATTATTATCTATGTATGTTAAGATATCGGTATTTCAGAGTACAATTTATTATAGGTGTAAAAAACACATTTAGTTGAGTAACAGGACTCCTTACATTTGCATTCTATACGATTCTACCACCCCAATTCGATATAGTTTTGTGTTGTCAATAAAGCTAGTATACAATTTCCTTTTCACTTTTTTGCTAGATCCTTAATTAATATTTCCTCAATCTATCTACTGCTTCCACTCAATTGTATTTATACGTTTGGCTTACCTAGTGCCTTACTTGCAAGGAATTTATGGATGAATTGAGTGCAAAACCAGTAAGACAATTATCTTCGACTGTGCCGAAGCTCAAATACCCGGTACTATACCTATTATTGTAAAATAAAAAAAATAGTTTAGTATTAAAAAATTATATATTTGTATGGGAGGTATGGGTAGTTTTTAATCGACCAAGATCATTTTTTGTCAAAAAATTTTAAATATTATTAAAACAATATGTGCAAAGTTTAAACTTGCTATCTTTACTTTAGCTATTTAAATTTAATTTTTAACATCAAAATGCTATATAAATCCGATATTTTTGTATGGGAGGTAGTAGTAGTTTTCATTCGATTTTGCTCATCTTCGAACTTAGCCTCAGTTTGGTGGATAAAAGCTTACGTACCAAATTTCAAGTCGATAGCTCTTAAATTACGGCCGTAATCGTGCGGACAGACAGACAGACGGACATCACTAGATCGACTAAGAAAGTGATGCTGATCAATAATATATATAGTTTGTCATACCTACAACGCCTCCTTATGTGCGTTACAAATGGAATGTCAAAGAAGATTTTAAACCTGATCACGGAACAGGAGAAGAAACGGATGACCACGTATACAGCCAACAGCCCAAGAATAAATGGTCTCCCTAAGATCCACAAAAGGGACATGCCATTAAGGCCGATTTGTGCCTCTATGAATGGTCGTGCTGTCAAAATTTGTGGTCAATATATTGAAGAACCTGACGGAGAACTCTAGGTATAATGTCAAAAACGCTAAGGACTTTATCCGCTGTGTCACTCCTATTGATCTGGAAGAAGATGATGTTCTAGTGTCTTTCGATGTAGTGTCACTATTTACGAACATACCCATCCATTTGGCACTAGAGATGATCGATAAAAGATGGGATCTATTACGCGATCACACTAAGCTGAAGAGATCCCAGTTTATGGATATACTTCGGTTCTGCATTATTGACAACAACTACCTAGAGTTCGAAAATAGGATATTTCAATAGAAGCAAGGCGTCCCCATGGGTAGCCCAATATCTCCAATTTTAGCGGACATAGTAATGGAGACATTACTGGATGACGTTTTTGGGAAACTTGCATCTGGACCAAAAATAGTGACGAAATATGTAGATGATCTTTTCGCTGTCATAAAACGTGGTAATATTCAGGCAATTTTATCAGCACTAAACGATTTTCACCACCGTATTCAATTCACCGTTGAAACCGAAACAGACGGTGAGTTACCATATCTGGACGTCAAAGTGGTCAGAAAAGATAGACGCATGATATTCGACGGGTATAGGAAACCAACTTCTTCAGGTAGAATGATCAACTACAACTCAAAACACCCCAAACGAGTCATTATTAACACCGCCAAGAACTTCATCAACAGAGTACTTGACAACAGTGACACAAGCTTCCGCACAAAAAACATAAATATCATCAGAGACACCCTGTTATCTAACTCTTTCCCTGCGCCTATCATAAACAGCATGATTAAACAGCACAGCGTCGGGAAAGGGGAAAACATAGACGACCAGCTGCCCAGAGCAACTGTGTACAAAAGTGTTTTGTTTATTCCCTCTCTCTCAGACCGTATTAAGGCAGCACCGATAAGAGACAAGGAAAAAACAACAATAGCGTTCAGACCAGCCATAACACTGAAGAATGAACTCTTCACTAACACAAAGGGGAAACTTGATGTGTTAGAAAAGTCGGACGTTGTTTACCAAATCAACTGCTTATAGTACATTTACACCTAAATTCAACATTTCAGCAGACAACATTTCGAAATCCAATTTTGCGTTCCCACTGAAACTTCAACATTTCAAATGACAACTAGTATGAGAATTGATTACTCATTGATGTTTTTTATGTTTCGAAATCAGAAGTGGTTTGTACCTAAAGAATTAATTTTTTAATTATATTAATCTAAACATGAATATAAGTGATAAATCAGACATATTAAATACAATCCTAAATAAATAATATTAAATACAACAAAAAATTCTTCATCGGATTTTTTTACAGCGGTTTTTTTTTTTGTCAGTGAGCCAAAAAGTCATCAAAATGAGGTTTGTTCGATTTGACATACTTGCAAATGCAACATTTCGCTGAAATTCAACATTTCGAAATGCTGGAAAATATATGGCGAAATGTTGAACATTTCGCTTGAAATGCTGAATTTAGCCGAAATGATGAATTTAGGTGCGGTGTAAACGTACTATTAGGTGTAAATGGGAGAAAATGCTCTTCGGTATACATTGGTACCTCTAAGCGAAAGCTCAAAAACCGCTTGTCTGGTCATAGATCTGACATCAACAGTGGGAGCTTGCAGAAAACGGCGCTAGCTCTCCATTGCATTGAAGAAAAACATGCACCAGATCTCGGTAATGTGAGAGTATCAGAGAGGCATTACAGTAAGCGAATGCTTTTGGAGATGCTACACATCACAAACACAGATAACACTATGAATCGTCGCTCTGATTGCGAAAATCTCAGCAACATTTACAGCCAGCTGATAAAAAGGCCTACCTAACAGTAGTCATCGAAAGTATCGATCTTCGCCCGATATTAGATGTAGTGTTTTTCTATAATCTTAAATTATTTCATATCATTATGAAAAGTAATATTTAAAACAACATATCTTTTTAAAATGTGTTAATTAATTGTATAATTTCAATCTTTTAGTTTTTTGTGTTGATTTGTATTTCTTGGCTGTATCCTTTTTAATGTAAATCTTCTTGTTTCTTGCCGTAATAGGGCCCATACACGACACAGACACGTCGCTGCAGACCAATATATTTTGTTGTTGTGCACATGTCTGTGCAGACCGTCTGTGTCGTGTATATCCATGTCGACTGTTTGCAGCGACGGTCTGCGTGAATTCAAAAATTTTTGAATTTTTCTTGGTCTGCAACGACATGTCTGTGTCGTGTATGGTGAATTTTGCACAGACGAGCGAGAAAACTCAGGGTGTAAACATAATCGAAAGCCTCTCGCTTGAAGAAATCGGTTTCCTCATTAAAGTTTCTTGTTTAGTTATTAATGGACTTATTTTTAGTAGCACATTCATTAAATTTCTTTCATTGATTCGGAAAATATGAAGAAAGTCGACAGTTAGTATCTGCCATTTTTCCGATCCGATGACCACGACGAATCGATACAAACTAATGTCTGTGCAGATTGTCTGCACCGTGTGTGGCGAAGGCATGTTTGCACAGACTTAAGGTCTGCAGCGACGTGTCTGTGTCGTGTATGGGCCCTATAAGTCCCCTTGACTTCTCACATTTGTAATTGTGATTAATTATATATTTGTTCTGTTATTTAATAAAGGCCTGATGAAGGACGTAATCACGTCCGAAACGTCGCAAATATAAAAAACTTGTCTTTGACCCATAGCCCGCAAATTGTACAGATTGTAACGTCTATACATAAGGTCACTTAAAATTTCCAATTATTAGTCAAAAATTTCTCGACTATAGATTTGTCGGATTACCCTCCATAAACGTGAACTACTGGAAAAAATTATTCTCGGACCAATTTACGCCAATAATAGCTATTCAGCCAGCTACTAGAATTAGTAAACTACAGTTCTAAAATTCGCATTAAAGTAAAAAACTTTCAAGTATACATTTTGGTTTATTGGCTTTGACTTGTTGATTCGTTGAATTATATTTGTTGCTCCATCTGTACCAGTCCTGCATAATGCATTACCGCTTTAATGTGTTAGTAAAAATTCAAACAGCATTGGTAAGAGTTATGGTTTCGTACTAACTTCTGCGAATTGTGATCTCAATACCGCCGCCGAGAACATTATTTTTATTGGCATCAGTATAGCGGGTGAGGGGCAACATCCTCTGAATCTTCGCAAATGATGGATGGGTGTGACAATCTAAGACTGCGACCACGAAGAACGAGATCGATTTAACACGATTTAGTATCCATATGGTTACTGGGTTATATCGGCAAGGGTTATCGATCTTGGAGAATGAAAAATAATCCAATGACGCTTCTCTTAAAAGCGGCTTCCAACGAATTCTCAGCATATCGTGAGAATCCATATAATTAAGAAACAATTTGAAACTGTATCCGACGATTACGTATATTGCCTTGACTTACGTTTATGTACCTACTCATTAAAAAAGAGATCTCAATCAGTTCACTACTGACAAAAGAGTATTTTTCAACCTGTCCCAAATTCCGTATACGTACATCAAAAATTCCCTTCTTTCTGTGATACGTAAAGGTTTACGGAATTTCTTTCCAAAAAATTCCATCTGAATTCCTGTTGTACTTCCCTAAACCTCGAAATACCGATACCAGCACATCGTATCACTGGAAGCATACAGATGATCTCCACAATCGCATAAAATTCGTTGATGCATAATAAATTCAGCGTAGTGCATCCCCCAGGAATAGCGCGCATGGAAATCAATTCACACAGAGGCACATCCCAGCAGCCGCAACAGTGGCGACATGCACCTCGGGGCGATATGTGCGGAATGCTCAAGAACCCATATCTCGCACCATCTAAATGTGTAACTGAGTCTGTGAATAAATTCAGCCCGCGGTATCTGAATAAATTAATACCAAGATCGGTTGTCCAATTGCCACCGCCATCGTCGTCGTCACTGATGGCCATCTTCGCCGCCATAGTGGAAGTATATACATACATATACGAACGACTGGTGTCGGAGACTTATCCAGGCTCAGGATCTTCGAAACTTCGACTCGTCGAATTGAATTCTCTGATTGAATGGTATATTCGTGAGCGTACCGCCGGAATCTATGCGCAAGCGCACTTTGACAATAAATTTGTGCGCGATCGCACGGACTGCACCAATCGGGATCGCTGAACGCTCTTCCGCACCATACGTCCATAGGCGAAAGAAAGATTGAGTCGATTTTGATGCAATCATGATGGAATCATAGAAAACGTGAGGTGACTCTTTGGCTGAGGTAGCAATTTGAATCTCGAGTGGCAGCCAACATAATGGCAGATCACATCGAGTGTGCTGTATGCGGGTGGCATTAAGAAACGCGCTCTATGAAGTAATCCGCCAGCGGCACGGCCACCAAAAGTGGTGGCCATCCCTCTGTCTAAAGAAGCCGTAAGTAGCCCATCGCCACCACCACCACCATCACACAACACACCAGCCAGAGTCGTGACAGTTTTTAAATATTGCATCCGATCGGCAGATTGACGTGCGCGCATGCGGGCACGCTGAGGCTCTCCCCTAGTCCCCCTTTGCAGCACATAGGTGGGAGTGATGAAACCGCAGTGCCTGTGCATTCCTCACGTGTCGACCGATATGGGAATATTCAAATGAATCGCACGATGGCTTTTGAACCCATTTTTGGGCCATTCGGACCCACTATACTAATACACTAGGCGGCTGGAGTGAGAGTGAGGTTAAGTGCATGCGCACGTATGAGACGCGGGAGTTGTTTATGTCACGTACTCTGCTCGTAGGTGATTTACTCACTCGGGAATATCGGAGGCTTGCTTTTGTTTTGTTTTGGTCATAATGACCCCCTTTGGTGTTGTGTGATCGGGGTGCAGATATGTGTTCTCTTTATGGTCACCAGCGGAGTAATGTTGGCCAATATGGGTGCAGTTTCTACAAATCGCCCAGCATGTGTGTGTGGAAAGGATTTGCTGCAGTTGGCACTTCGCGCATATTGGGGTCAATCAGATTTTGAGCTAAGCTCTGGGATTGTTTTGTGGCTCGCAAAAGGGAAAAAGATTAATTGCAGTTTTGGGGATACGAGCACTAAGCGGATTTGTTGAGTGATTGGAACCCAGTAGGTATGCCGAACAAAACTCGTACCAATGGGAGCTGGTTGGCACGTCAATCCTATAGGAGTGACCATGAAACTGAACTGGTCATTAAAGGAACATGTCCGGCTGGCTGTTTGATGGAAGTGAAAAGTGTGCCCCTATTGCTAATGTTTTCGGGCAGAATGGTATACAGGGAACAATGAAAAGTGGAAATGTTTTCGAGACTTGTCACTGGTAATGGGCTGCTTTTTTGCGGCAGCTGTAAGTCCTTGATCGGTACGAAGATTTATTAGTGGTGCTGTAGTAATAGATTTGGACATCGTTAAGAGTGATACCGAACGAGAGACTGACGGAAAGAGGCTTAAAAATGGGCGGGTGCGGCTCCATTGACTTGGTGGTGCGTCATATTTGCGTATTTTACGTGACAAATTTGCTGGTTATACGGCGCAATAGTGTCAAAATAAAATATTCATCATTCTTGATCTTGAGTTATCTAAGTGGGAATGACCAATCAAGAAGCGTACAGACATAATTCTTGAATTTACTAAAATAGATGGCGCCCCGACCTGCGGAGTTGGTGTTCAGCCCAACCACATACCTATCAATATACAGTGGCCGTCAAAGTGAGTAAACACGAATAGACCGAGAGCCCACAGTAATTTTTGGGTGTGATTGATAACACCAAATAACTCACATAATTAGGTAGGTCTTAAGTAGTTGTTCCTACAGCATGCAAGACGGTAACATTTAGGAACAACTACTTAAGACCTACCTAATTATGTGAGTTATTTGGTGTTATCAATCACACCCAAAAATTACTGTGGGCTCTTAGTCTAGAATGCTCCTTTCAATTTTGACGCTCACTGTACAACGTTGTCCTTGGAAAAGTGCCTCCAGTTGTCCACTCCAAATTGGTCGAAGTTTTTTGACGCGTAGGTAAGTATTTTCACGGGTATTTTGACGCATAATTTGGCGCGTATTTTGGCGCGTATTTTTACGTGTATTTTGACGCGTATTTTCAAGAAAATTTTGATGCGTATGTTGGCGCTTATTTGCACGCGTACTTTGCCGCGTATTTTGACGCGTATTTTGGTGTGTATTTTGGCGCCTTTTTTGACGCGTATTTTGATTCGTATTTGACGCGTATTTTCACGCGAATTTTCACACGTATTTTCACGCGTAATTTCACTTGTAATTTGAAGCGTATATTAATGCGTATTTTGACGCGTATCTCGACGCGTATTACCTATTTTCACGTGTATTTTGGCGCGTATTTTCACGCCTATATTAATGCGTATTTTCACGCTTTTTTTGACGCGTATTTTGGCTCGTAAATTAACGCACATACTGGAGGAGTGTCCTATAGTTGATCGTAACAGAATCAATGGTTGACGGGATTTTCTATCTATACCTACCAAAATTACGCGAATAATGTCATTCTACTGCACTTTTAAATTGCTTCCACGTAACCTTTCACTCAATAGAATCGAAAACTGAGCCATGGGCTGGGCACAGGTTCTCGTGATGAAAAGCGGATAGGTGCATCAACAAATGCTGACATTTCGTGGTTTTTTTATCAATGGTTACCAACATGCTAATGCGAAACATTGTCATCGCTGACTGTGCGACGACGCACGATAGAAAAAACAATTAAAGGCGACACTTCTTTTTAGGCTTCATTTACTTTGCGACTTTGCGTCAGTCTCAAACTAACCCGGCACGTTTCACGACTTTGTCACAGCCAAACCCCTATCCGGAAGATATGGTCACGTCAAGAAATTCATTTGGTTTTTTTCTCCATCAGCAAACTTTAGCGGGACATTTTTTTTCAATATAAATCCATCAGATATAATACATTGTTGCAAAGTACCTGTTTACCTGGTGCCTTTATCCGACACGATTTCCATTTCACAAATAGTTGGCAGCGTTTTCTTTTCTTTTTGTCGCAATCTCCGTGAACTTTGCGCAACCTTTTAGATACCGCACGTTGTTTGCATTTTACTTGACTGCATGGCTGACTGGCTTGTGGCTGGGACAGCATTCCAGTTCCACTTATTAGTCGACCCATATGCAACCTGAACTAATTAAATTCATTATAAGCATGTGGCCAATCTCTAACCCCGAGGTTCAGATAGCTTCACTGGCAACAACTATACAACAACAGCGCGACAGCATTATTAAAATACCAAACCGATCCAGTTGCATGCAAGAGATTCCATCACAGTGCCGCAGTCGACCGCCTCGCCAACCCATTGACCATATTCCCATCCGCATTGCAGAGATTTTCCTCGAAGCCGAACACATCTCCGAGAGGGTCAGAATGCCAGAGGTCTCCGCGAGGGTTCACCGTTCACATGTGTGTGCATAAGCGCTCTGAGAACTGCCTTGCAGCTGAAAAACGATCCTCATCCAGGAAGTCGATAACATCGAAACACTGAAAGAGAGAGAGAGAGTGAGTTTACCAGTCACTTCGGGTGCCTATACGGAAAATGGCTCTTGGCCATTATGTGCTGCGCAACAAATGGCCATGTCATTCAGACAGAGTTTAATGAATCATTTAACTTTGCGCAATTTTAAATTAAAGGGCTCCGCCAACGGTCCTGTGTAAGTATAGAGTTTTAGCGCGGAATGGACCATAATCGAAATCTGCAAATTACACACTCCATTCGGATGAATTGCTGCTGCTGCTGTTGCTCGACTGATTTGTTCTGTAACAACGGATGAGGGCGCATGCGCGCGCGCGGTTTGCCACCAATCCATCCGACTCTAAGCAGTGGAGCGCGAGTGCTATAATTCCACCTACCTACTAGCGAAATCAATTTAGTTCGTGTGGCACGTGCTCTAGAAAAACGGAATCATTGGCACCGGTCCTCCGCCTCCGCCTCCGCCTCTTCTGGCGGTGCACCTTGAGTTACACTTTGGTTTTTTGGTTGCTGTGCGGCTCACTGTAATTTGGCCAAACACCGTCCTCGCTATAGATCTAGGCGGGCATATCTAGGGGTTCCAAAATGAACAAGACCACTGAAGGCCACCATACCGTCACCGATTTTGAGGAATTCTCTGGTGGCATGGCGGTGAGGCACACCACCACCAGCCATCGGATTGATAAATGCAACGACCAAATTAGAATTCAATTCGTGTGGCGCAAACAATTTGCGCGCAATCGTCGCGTCGTCGTTGTATATAGCTCGTAGGTTGTGTATACTCGTGTGTATGATGGTGTATCCCTCCTGGTCTGGTTGATTGAAGGTCTGTTGGAATAGTGGAGGTTCAACCTCAGCTTCAGCCAGCCATCCATCTGAGTATCTCTTCTTACCTGAGTCGCGGTCTGTCTTTCTGACGTTCTCCGCTGTATTGGCTGCTGGAGTTTGGTCGAAGACAACGGCCGGCCGCTGCGGCGGCGCTGGCGCTGGGGGTATTCTGGTGACTTTCGCCTGGCATGTCGTGATCAGCGGCAATTATCCCGTAAAATTGTGGATATCTCTCTGTGGCATGATTTCCGACAGATTTGCTCTTTTCTGGTTGTCTCTTGTCTGTAGAACGGATCGTGTGCTTGCTGTTGTGTTGTGGTTTGTTGGACTCTTTGTCTTTTCGGTGGTGGTGTGGTTGTTAGATTGAAATTACAAACTCTAACGTAGAACAAAAAAAAAAGTCAACAGCAACAGCGGAACTAAATTGCTATTTGCACATATGCTGTTGGCTTGTTTACACGGATCTAGTTGCCACTTGGTGGGTTCTTATGGCGGAGATTGGTTTTTCTTTTTTCTGTTGACTATTTTTCGGGACGAAATTGCTGCTATAATTGAAGTGAGTCATGCTTTGATAATGTTGAATGGATTTTTCTGACTACCGCGAGGGATTGGTTGGTTATCAGAGATTTATTGTGTAGGCAGGTCAAAACAGTGCATTTGTCAGCAAGTATTTAAGAGATTTTGTCAAGGGTTGTAGCTAATATGTAAATGGACCACCAGTACAGTTGTCCTGCATATCTGATAAGCGATTTGAAAGTAATTGAAAAACTTTTGAATGGTATCATGTATTCGTTGTGGCTTCATTCGGATGGGAAAAGTCGCTTTCGCCGATCGCAGTTAAAGATTCAGAGATTGAACCAGGTTATGTAGCATGCTTCCTGTTCATTTTCAGCATAAAAAACAACATTATACAGCTATGCCGATTAAATATTTCGGATGACTAGTTTTTTATCTAATTTCATGACCTTGTCCTTGTTCTCTACTATATACACCGTCATTTTGGTCTTATAAGCTAGATACAAGACTAATTAAGAAGGCTTATTCCCGACACTTATTCACATTTTATCAATCAAATATTGCGTGGAAGGGTCGCCTTTTTTTTCGCTACTTAAAAGCTGCGAATCCTGCGAAAGATGTAGGAGATGCTTCTTGTAGCTTATATGAGCATCCTTTGGGGATAGCAGTCTCTATGGTCTTGCTCTCGTAATATTCATGTGTTTCATCGTGCATGGTTCTTATTGCGAACTCTTCATTGACTGCCGATTCGATATTCCAGTTGATCCCGATGTGCGTCATCCAATAGTGGCTCTGCTTCAGGATCTTCTCTTCATAACCTGCATGTTCCGAAGAAGACTTTAAATGGTTGAAGATATTTTTTTTTTTTTTTTAATTTCGACAGAGCATGAACTCCACGAATGATACCCTAGTGCAGAGCTGGCGAAAAATTAACCTAGGAAATTGCTGCTACTTCGGTTTGTCAAAACAATTTGGTTCAAAACTCCTAACTCGAAGGAAATGTGTGCTCTACAAAACCCTTATCCTGTCAGTTCTGAAGGGAGAGCTGGTAATGGGCTTTGCCGAAAAAATAAAAAAATACTTCGGGGGATGAATGAGAACATACAATACACTTCTTCTCTACCGGAGCCCATAAAAAAGACGAATTGGAACCCGGATCAGAGACGGTATGAGTATGAGAAAGGAGGAAAGCTAAAAGAACAATGGGGGAAGAAATCATGATTGAAAAAGCACAGTGTCAAGCTGCAGATAGCGACAAATCCCCCACCTGCAAAAGATCTCGATCACCCGACAATTTCCCGAGGGATCAACAACCAAAAAAACATAGGCCTCATCCAGGGCTGCAAAAACCCACAGATGTGGATAAAACCAAAAAGGGATCGCAAAAACGATGTGTTTGCTGAGGCTTGTTGGGAAAGACACCTCTATCATACGAGTAAGCCACGGCCAGGATCCAATAAAGAACCTAGGGAGGAAAAAAGTGAGTCCGGACGAACCTTCAGCCAGACACAACAACAGCAGAACCGAACCGACCACATCATAGGGCTATAAAGGCGCATTAACCCAATGCAAGGTCGATATTATGCGTGAAACACATCCGGAAGAATCCCTCTCGGCGAAACAAATTCAGCAAGTGCGAAAAGATGCCTTCTGACCGAGGTAGACAAAGCCGACACCAACTGTCCTCTCAAATTGGTTGCATTCACACCAAGGGATGGTTGGCTATCTATTACCTAGTCACGATAGAGAAAATAAAGAATGGCTCATGTAAGGATAATAAAGCCATGGCCCGAAGCCAAACTCCGCACTTTGAAGTTAAATAACCAAAATGTACACTTCTGTTACTCTTTCCTCCAGATGATGACAAAATGCCCAAGGAAGTCTTCCTGTCGCTGATCGCCAAACAAATTCCTCGCATTTACCTTTTGTGTGTGGCGCGAGTTAAGTATCCATAGCAAAACATATTGAGAAAAAAGATAACATTATTTGTATTCAATGATATCTTTAGCCTCTAGTACAGTCTTGCACACAACGCTACAATGATAACATATGTACAAGAGATAATATCGTTTGTATACAATGTTGGAATATTATCTCTTCTTCATTATCAAGCAAGACGATTGTACGCTTGGGTCTCCTTGTAGATAGATAAGAAAAATATATAAATACGACTGTATGATGAATTTATCGATAGTCTTATTGTAACTACATAGTAGCCTTAAGCTCCTTTTAGAATTAGTAAAAAGTATTTCAATAATAAAGGACATAGTTCCAAATAAATATTGTTTAATTTTAAAAGTAAGAAACAAGTGTTTTAATTGGCGATCCTGCCAGGAGGTTAAATATACTTTTTAACTTCAATCGAGCGGACCTCGGGAACAAGTAGTGAAATCTAGTATAAACAGAACACTCGCGTTACCGGTTACAAGAATTACCTAGCATAGCAGGTACAAATATAGCTTCTTCATACGAAGCAGCTAAGCAATTCAGTGAAAGTGTATATGTGGAGAAAAAAAACACACAAATTCGACGACAACAGACACGAGTTCAAAATGGAACAACTCGCAGTATTAATGGCAAGATTAGAAGCTTTAGAAACCAGGTGCAACACAGTAACACAAACCCTAGAGCACACACGCACAGAGAATGCAAGGTTAGCAGCAATAATAACTAACCAAAATCAAATAAACACTAATTTAGAAACAAAACTAAATGAAGTAAAATCTGGATTAGGCATAGTACCAAACATACCTGTGCTAGAGGAAATAAGAACCACATATACAGATGGTAGTGAAATACAGTTAGACGCATTTAAAAGCCTACCTATTTTCAACGGCGATCAATCAAATTATCGGTCGTGGCGCGAAGAAGCATCCAGATTAATGGACAGCATTAAAAACTTCAAAACACACAGTAAGTACGCAGCAGCATTGACTATAGTGAAAAGTAAAATACAGGGTGCAGCCGCGAATGTGTTAACTAATTATAACACAATTTTTAATTTTGAGGCGATACGTAACAGATTAGATTATACGTACTCTAATCAAGAACCTCTATACGTGCTACAAGACATGATGAAAGCCATCACGCAAAAAAGAAGCACACTGTCTGAATACCACGACGAGATAAATAAAAATCTCAATTTAATAATATCAAAAATCACTATGTCAGGTGATCCGCCGAATATAATCGACAGACTAATTAAAAATGCTAACGACGACGCAGTTCGTATATTCATTGATGGTATGAGTGACAACTTTACAAGAGGATCATTATATTCAGCTACAATAAATGATCTAGAACACGCATTCGCAATTGCTCGCAGAATAGAACATGATAATGTGCACAGGCATTTACATCTCACTCAAGATAAGCACCACAAAAATATGCCACATGAACGCAGAAACGAAAGAAGACCAAATTATTCGAGCCAAACAACGAATTATCAACCCCAGAAGCAATACGATAATATGCAGCAACACAATCAAGGACCACAGCCGATGGAGATAAACTCGAGACAAATTGTACATGCACAGCGACAAAATTGGAATCAATGCAAACCCGATGTATATAATCCACCAGCGAAACGTGAACACAGCGGGAGTTTCAACACACACAACAGACCGCAACGATCTTATCAGCAGAACTTCAAGCAGCAGAGAGTAAATAACTCCCGACAACAACGCAGAGACGATGTCAGCAGTACATATGCAGAAGCAGATGAAACGGAATGTATGGTAAATAATAACATAAGAATAGATCATTTAAACTAGTAGACGGGTTGCCCTGCTTAAATTTAACTAGTACTATTCATAAGAAAATTTACAAAATTCTTATTGATACTGGTGCAACCCATAATTACATTAATAGAAAATGCGATTCTAGCGAAAAAATTAAAATTAAACCTATAAAAATAAAAACAATGCATGGTTATTCTATGGTAGATACAAAGAAAGTAGTTAGGATATTAAAGAAAAATATAACATTTTTTGAATTAGAGGATATTCAGTCTTTTGATATGATATTAGGATATGAAGGACTTAAAGTTCTAAACGCGGAAATAAATTTCAGTAATATGACTCTAACTACCATAAGCAGTGTCGAATCTATTCAGAAAATTAATTACATAATTGGGGAAAATAATATTTATAAAGCAGACATAGATAGACTGATGAAGATTAATAACAGCATAGGACCGTTACCCTTTACAGATACTATAGAAGCAAGCATTAGGACGACCAATGATAATCCGGTTTATGTTAAACAATATCCATATCCCATAGCAGATAACGAATTCGTAAACAAAGAAATACAGAAACTCTTACATGACGATATAATAGAAAAAAGCCATAGTCCTTATAACAGTCCCATATGGACAGTACCTAAAAAAGGTTTGGACGAAAAAGGAAAACCAAAACGGCGCATGGTTGTTGATTTCCAAAAACTTAACGCTCACACTGTAACAGACAGATACCCCATTCCGGATGTCAACATGACAATTCAAAATTTAGGTAAAGCCAAGTACTTTACAACGTTAGATTTGGAGTCAGGTTTCCACCAAATTAAAATCAAAACAGATGATAAAGAAAAAACAGCTTTTGCTATAAATGGCGCAAAATATCAATTTAAACGAATGCCTTTCGGGCTCAAAAATGCACCAAGCATATTTCAGAGATGCGTGGACGACATTTTGAGAGACTTTGTAGGTAAATTCGTACACGTTTACATTGATGACGTATTGATATATTCTTCATCTGAGGAAGAACATATACAGCACATAAGTCAAGTATTCGACGTACTCAATAAAGCCACATTAAAAATATCTGATGAGAAAAGTAAGTTTTTTCAAGAAGAAGTAGAATACTTAGGTCACATAATCAGACATGGTAGAATCACTACGAACCCTGAGAAAATAGCAGCTATAGAAAATTTTCCAGTCCCACAAACGGTAAAGGATTTGAGAGGATTTTTAGGTCTTACAGGTTACTATCGTAAGTTTATAAAGGGATACGCAAGCATAGCCAAGCCCCTGACATTATATTTACGAGGAGATAACGGTAAAGTAAACAAAAAACAAAGTAAAAATATTAAGTTAAATCTGAATGATTCAGCATTAGAAGCGATTAGAATTTTAAAAAATTATTTGAAAGAACAAGTCGAACTTTTTCAACCGGATTATAGTAAACCATTCGAGCTTACTACTGATGCATCCAACATAGCTATTGGAGCCGTACTAAGTCAGAATAAGCAACCTATACACTTCTTGTCAAGAACACTGAGTAAGACAGAAGAGAACTATAGCACAAACGAGAAAGAGCTATTAGCGATCATATGGTCCTTACAAAAACTCAGAAACTACATATATGGTATAGCAGACTTAACCATATATACCGATCACCAGAGCATTATATATTCTGTATCAGAAAAAAATCCCAACACAAAGCTGAAACGTTGGAAGGGAATCATTGAAGACTTTGGAGCAAAATTAGTTTATAAACCAGGAAACCTAAATCTTGTAGCTGACGCATTATCACGTCAACGCATAAATACTTCTACCATAGAAACAGCACATTCAGCTGAAAGTTCTTCTAATGATATAATAAAAACTGTGAATCAGCCTTTTAATGCATACACTGCACAGTTCGAACTTATTGAAGATATAACAAATAATATCGAAACACAAATCTATTTTGGTAACAAAATAAGACTCATAATAAAGTTTAAGGACAAAGACTCTTTACTAAGGCAGATGAAAGAAGTTATACAACCCCAAAAGATTGTAGCTTTGCATACGAAATTTGAAAACATATACAAATATGGTGAAAACATAAAAAAAGAATTCCCACTAGTAAGATTTATATTCACACCAAGAAAACTTCAAGACGTGACAAATTTGGAGGAACAACTAAAACTTGTAAGGGTAACTCATGAAAGAGCACACCGAGGGTTACGTAACAATATACAAGAAATCTCAGAGAAATATTACTGGCCCGATCTAAATAAACAAGCAAAGAGTTTCAACAAAAAATGCATAGCATGTCTATTTGGAAAATATGAAAGAAAACCTATCAGAGAACCTCTGAATAATTCAGAAATACCAACACATGTGGGAACACACATTCATATGGACATATACTTCAACGACAAGTATACTTTCCTTGTAACAGTAGATAAGTATTCTAAATATACAATCCTTCGGGAAATCGAAACTCGAAACAGACTGTACGACGTTATGGAAGAGGTCTTATCTAATTATTTCCCAAAATGTGAACGACTCATGACAGATAACGAGAAGGGATTCAAAACAGAAATGGTGAACCAAATGTGTTTGAAATACAACATAACTAAAGTAGAAACTCCAGTATACAGATCGACAGCTAACGGTCAGGTAGAACGTGTAAACGGTACAATAACTGAACTGTCTAGAATATTCACAATTCAGAATAAAACAAGACTTATCGAAGAAATATTTAGAACAGTGCGTGAATTAAATAATTCTATACACTCAGTTACCGGTTTGAAACCTAGAGACATTTTCTTTAATCAAAATAAATATAGAAATAGTGAAATTATAATAAATAAACTAAACTCAGCATCCAAAAAAGTGATCGAACGTCTAAATAAAGGAACTCGACACAGAGAGTATAAAAAAGGAGATAAGATAATGGTAAGAATCACAGGTCTTAGAAAGAAATCTAACGCTAGATACATAACAAGAATAGTAGAAGAAGATAAAGGAGACACGGTAATCTCTAAAGAAGGAATAAAAATTCACAAGGATAACATAAAGAATTATCATTTTTCAGATGACGAAAATATTAATATTCCTAACATTACTAGGAATTGTACAGAGTCAAGAAGGGCAAGGAAACGTTCAAATAACTGAGATACTAAACAAGAAGTTTATACTTACGCAAACAGATGACGTGTATTTATTCAAAGAACAAACTTATTTGTTACATGCCACCAACCTGACTTCGATATTTCAACCTTACGTAAATATCGTAACTAGTAAATATCAACCTACACAGGAAGAAAAAATTTGGTTAAGTAAAATTAAGAATTTAGCAGACCAATTACAAGAACATACTAGGCATACTAGATCAATTAACTTTTTAGGAACAGCTTTCAAATATGTGTTTGGTAATCCTGACCATTATGACTTAGTTAACATAGAAACGAGTATAAATAATCTCATAGAAAACAATAATAAACAAAAAACTATAAATTCTAGATTTGAACAAATTTTGCAACAATTCGAAGGTCAGAGCCTTAAAGAACATTTAGTAATAGAACAAGTGTACGAACAATTATTATTATTGACCAGAACAATTAATGCAGCAAAAAATAATGAATATTTATCAGAAAGCCTAGACTTAGATGACATTAAAAATATTATTCAACATGAAATAATTCAAGTACCCATAATAAATATACTTGAGTACTCTAAAATATTTTTAGCTAGAACTGATGAATTCTTCATCACAATATATAAATATCCAGTTCTAATTAAATCATGTAAATTGTATAAAGTAACACCTTTAAATTCAAAACATGGAAAAATCATTACAGATAAAACAATTGCCTTATGTAACCAAACTTATTTAAGAACAAGAAATTGTCAAAATCATCTAAGTAAAAACATTTGTGAAATTAACTTTGAAGAAGAAAATTGTCTTATTCCACTTTTAAAGAATATAACTTCAAAATGCAACATTAAACAAGAATACGATTACGACTTAGAAATTGAATCCGGTGTTATGTTATTAAGCGGTAAGCATAAGTTAAATAATCAAACAATTAATGGTATAAACTTAGTTACTTATGAAAATACTATAAATCTAGACGATAAAATATACAAAAACATGCATAAGCAAATTAAAGAAGTTATATTAAGAAATCATAATTCAGAGTCTTACATCGACCAAATAATTAAAGAAGATACAATGTACAAATTCGATAACATAGATACTTTAAAAAAACTAATTATTCCTTTTGAAGAAAAACCGATATTATCAACTATATACACAATTGTAACACTGATTGTTATTCTAGCATTTACGTACGTAATGATAAAAACTATACAATGTATAACAGATCGTCAAAAACAAAAAAAGATTGACGCATATAACAAAACTTATGAAAGAGAAATGTTAAAAATAGCGTCGAAAAATCGGGACGATTTCGTTTAACAAGGGGGGGAGTTAAGTATCCATAGCAAAACATATTGAGAAAAAAGATAACATTATTTGTATTCAATGATATCTTTAGCCTCTAGTACAGTCTTGCACACAACGCTACAATGATAACATATGTACAAGAGATAATATCGTTTGTATACAATGTTGGAATATTATCTCTTCTTCATTATCAAGCAAGACGATTGTACGCTTGGGTCTCCTTGTAGATAGATAAGAAAAATATATAAATACGACTGTATGATGAATTTATCGATAGTCTTATTGTAACTACATAGTAGCCTTAAGCTCCTTTTAGAATTAGTAAAAAGTATTTCAATAATAAAGGACATAGTTCCAAATAAATATTGTTTAATTTTAAAAGTAAGAAACAAGTGTTTTAATTCGCGTCCTCAGGCTCTCAAAGGAAAGAAGCGGAAAATTGTCATTTCGATTTGGGTAGATATATATTTGGCATCAGGACGTTTGGTGGCGCAAGTGAATGTAGTTTTAGTGGTAGTACTATAGCGCAACGCATCACAACGTAATGAAACGCTGCGATACGTCTGTAAGTTATACCTTAATTGAGTTTTAGGATTTTGTGTATAAATAAAAAAGAAATAGCTGAAAAAAAGCTGAGGTAAATTTAATAAAACGAATTCAATTTTATAACCCATTCAGTTGTACTCTCGTTCTCAGTTTGGTTCTTTGGCCCAGCACCTTACCGGCTGGAAATAGCCTAAAAATTAATTCCCACAGCGTTTCCAAGAACTTACCAATTTTATCGAGCAACCCTCACCACACCATACAGTCCCACGGTGCTAACAACAATGCAATAATTTCTTAATGATAACAAAATAAATCATAAACTAAAATATAAGCAATTTCCGAAAAAAAAAAACAATTAATTACGCTGCGTCATGGCGACATAAAATAATAACACAACATATTGTTGGCCTATATGCCACTCCACTGTTGCGCCATACCACCGGCATTATATCTATGGATTATCCGCAACATAAGCCATAAGTTCTGCGCATAAAATATGCAGCCGCAGCGCAACACATTTCCAAATGACACAAACTCGCACTCGTAAATCCTTGCTTTTCCCATTCAATTAGCACGCAAGCATGATGATGTCAAAACCCAGAGAGCAGTGCAGCAATTACTCTGCAGTTGCTCCTCGCATACAATGCATCAAAAGTTGACATTACGGCCCATTGACGGGCCCAGCTAGAATTCCACAACACATACCACACACACTGGCGCGTCGACGACGACGACACGGCAAGAGTGAAATTTATGCGATGCTACAATGTTGCAAAATTGACAGCAAAATTAGATTACTTCAGCCGCAGGTGGCGGCAAGAATTTATAGAGTTTTCTGGACGCGCCCGCGTTCTCCAATTAAAGTGTCAAATTTCGACGCAATTAACGTCTTATAATTTAAGCGGCCGCATTCAAGGGTCAGTGGAGGATGTAACGTCCTCTTAATGACCTCTAGAACGCACATTAAACGTTTCGATTCCGGATATTTCTCAATTAACGGTAATGACAGTAAATTGGCGACAATCCAATCATTGGAAATTGGAGACAGCTCCAGTAAATTATAACAGTGGCTCTTAAAGGTGACACCTTTCCAGTTTGAATTGCTATTCTTTACTGCCAATTAGGGGGAATAAGGAGGTCGGCCCATTTAAGGGCTATTTCTGTGGTAATTGATTTTTTTTAAATTAACTTACCAGCAGATGATGATATGCCTGATCGAAAATGGTATCAATTTTTGATTGTAATAGCCCTACAGATGCCAATTATGGAAAAACTCACTTTTAAGTGATCACAGCGTCTAGGGAGGGACAGTTGTTTCTATAAATCCGAAACGTTTCGATGCCAAATGTCAAATACGTTTTAGTCGTTCAATCCATCATTGTAAAGCAGTTTGTTGTTTACTGAATGTAGCACGATTTGCGGCCTGCGATATGCAAAGTTGGAGCGTGGAACCCCAAATCTCAAATGTCGATCGGTAATCGGTTCAATCTATGAGATCTCTGGAATCTCTAGAGTGGGTCTGTGCTGTTTGGGAAAATGGAAAACCATCGATTTGCCGTTGTTGTTTGCAGTTACGTCTGTGCCATGTTTACAACGGATTAATTTCGTAATAGGACATTAATTAGGCAGCAGCAGTGTAGCAGTTTATATATGTATACGATTCGTTGTGTACCGCTATTTGCGTGTACATCCAAATCGACTCTCAAAATGGACTGCATGAATGAACCTCACATAATGAACTATGTGAGGTTAGACAGAGTATTGATTGTGGATTTTCGCGAAGCTCTATGCAGGCGATTAGGCAGATTTCAAAAGGTGATACGTGTGGTTCGTGTGCCGGAATGCCGTGGGAAAATTGTAGAGGCATGCTAATTCACAAATGGAGAATGGATTGGAGTTTATTTTGGTGCGATGGCAAGCACTAGGGAGTGTACCTATACATACCTACTTTTGAGCGATTACTATCGATTGATGGTGGAGAGTTAAATATTTGAGTGATAATAATCGAAGACGATAAGGTTGAGAGGATAAACGTTGCACATTTGGACGTACCTACATTTCATAATTTGCTTACAAATTTCTGATGTAGAAGGAGTATAAGTCAAAATTTGGTCAAAATGAGATAAGTATATACGTATACGCCATTCGACTGTAAAATTGATATGGCATGTTTGGAAATAGGCAGTATAAGTCTATTGCATACACAAATCTCTATAAAGGGCAGTGTTCAAAGTTTTATGAGACATAATTGTGGGAGGTTAAAAGAGTATAAGTAGACTTATATGTACTAAAAAAAATAAATAGGTGGCGCAACAGGCGGGTAGACACACTAGGCCTAGACTCTCGCAACCATTCGTTTGTGTGAGTTTAAATTTTTGGGACAAATGGAAGGGACCTACAATTTTATTCCGAGTCCGAGCGGCTGAATTGAGAAGCTTTTTCAGGAGAGTCATACTCTCGGATGTTTGTCAGACTTTCGCGAGAGGTGGCGCAGTATAAAAAACCTTAAGATGTAATTTGTGTTTTTCCGGGGATCGAACCTATGGGATCCCTCCCACAGTAGTCCTGCACACTAACCACTGCGACTGCGCTACTGCGCCCACAGTAAACTTATACCTACTATTATAATGGGTATTTTTTTTTTGTTCTGACTGGCAACTATACCTAATGCATATATCCAGTGTTGCCAGCACGGGCTATTTATCGCCAATTAGGCTACTCGGATTTTTCACTCGCTCCATGAAATTGCGATTTGGGATTTATCCAAATTTGGGCTATTTCATTTTAAAACTGGGCTATTTTTAGGCTCCTTAGAAATTTATTTAAAAAGGTCATACATCATGAAAAAAATATAATGATTTTTTCATTATATATTTTTTTCATTGCGAACTCGTAGAACTGAAACTTTTTAAAAATGTTATTGTGAATGAGTCAACTCCAGTTTCGATATTGTTTTAACCACACACTCTCACTTGAATATGAAAACTCATTATTTGCCCAAGTGTATGTCCCCTTCCAGCAAATGTTTTTTTTTTTTTTTTTTTTGTAGATTTATTTAATGTAAACATTTATGCAAATTTGACTTCAGAAACAACCGAAGAATCAGCCTCCACAATTGAAGAAATTTTGGAGGAAACTTGCGATTTTTAATTGAGTTTTTTGCGTTTATTAACTGATTACTTTCATCTTATATATTTGTAAATTATTTTTCTGTTAATATCTACCAATGAATTAATGTAAAATAAAAAAACTAATATTTTTCTTATGAATACCTACAGTTTTATTATTTATTATTTTTAGTCTGTTCTACTCTTTTATTTAAAACGTTAGGTTGTTGTTGTTTCTGTGTTTCTAATCAAACCATAATGCGCAATTTTCACGAAGAGACTGATGTTTTAATTGTTTTTTTTTTTTTATATTTTTATTGGAATTATTTTATGTTTTGTTAACATAGCACATAAATGTATATTTTTTGTTTTTATTACTTTAATTGCCAATTACGAGTTCGTATATAAATGGAATGAAGAAGCTAAAAGTTATTTTTTGTTAACTTTGAATTCAATCAATTTAATCAAAATAAATGTGCGTAAAAATTAAACAAATAGGTGCACATTTTTATTCCTCATATTCGTGTTGGGCTATTTTTGACTACAAGATTTTTAAAGTTGGGCTCCATACCCCTTAGAAAAGCTGGCAACACTGCATATATCTTTGACTTGTACTAAAATGACCAAATAATTTGGCTATATGCTCATATTTTTTTTCTCGCCTTTTTTAAGTCCGCACTTTTCTTAAGAAAAAAGGATTTCACAAGCAAACTTTTTAAGTGGTTTTCAAAAAATCTTAAAAGCATTCATTTTTCCATAAAAAAAACCGTTGGCCAGTTTCTGGTTCGTCGTTTTCATAGCATTTGAAAAAATCAAGTGTGGAAAATCACGGTTCCCGGAAATTGCGCCAGAGGAAATTACACCAGAATTGTTTTTTGGAAAAAACGCCAGAAAATTTTTATTTAGTCAAAATTGGAAAAAGCACCAGAACATTATTTGGAAAATACGCCAGACACGTTGGAAATTGGGCCAGATAGGTGTGGAAAAAGAGCCAGAAAGTAAAATGGAAATTAAGCCAGATAATACAAATAGACAACTCGTATTCTGACCTAATTTCCAAACTAATTTTGGAAAAAAGATCAGCAAATGTTATTTATTTGAAAATGATCGAAGTTCACATACCTACCTACAACATTTGCAGAAATGGAAAAAACGCCAGAACACTTTTTGGAAAAAAGACCTGGGGTCAGATCACGTAAAATAAAAACGATCGAACGACATCGTTTTCACTGAAGCTGTCTCTATCATATCTGTGGCAATAGACAGAGACTGCTAGTATCGAAACGAGGTCGTTCGATCGTTTTCATTTTACGTGATCTGGGCCCTGGCTTTTCTTCCTAGGAAAAAAGGCCGGACTTTGTATAGAACATTTTCAGGAATTTTTTCCAAAAAAAAAAATCTGGCGTAATTTCCGGGAGCCGAAAATCACATCTGTCATGTGGTGGCCACGATCAGTGGGCACTATTGCAGGCGTTCTTTGAACTTGTCATCCATTCTTTCCTAAATTCGTTGGAAACATACAACAGAGTAAAATGTACAAGCTCGCAAATGTCAGTTCGATTTCAAATGTTTTTTGTCATTTGCTTCAGTGTTGCTATAGAAATTAGAAAAAGTGTGTTCACGAAGTAATAAAAAAAAATTGTACAAGGCCTGTTACACCGAATCGTGGGCACCCAATGTTATTCCAGCATTCTTTTTTCCTTATAAAATACCCATTTACTTAGGTGTATGAAATACAATTTTTTTGTTTTGATTTTGTTATAAATTGTTTATTGATTTTACCAGCATAAGCCACTTTTCGAACAAAATGTTAATGGTCAAATAAGTCACCTTATTTCCTTATTTACTGCAAATTATAAAAAAGTAAGTTTACCCAAAATTGTGCTGGGCGCTCATTTACGAAATTTCTATCGTTTTTTAAGAAAAAAGATAGCCCAAACTACGACAAAGCGCCCAATCTGGCAACCGTGGTCGCAATATCCAGCTGCAAATCCAGAAAGATGAAAGTTATTGCCGCCCTATAAGCTTATAGTGACGCACAACGAACAGCGACCGCAGATAATGACATTAAAAAGATGCTTCAGAGGTTCTTAAAGCGGCCTGCCAATAGAATATTCTGGCGGTAAATATATGCTGAATTTCTTCCTGTTCCTTGATTCCACCCGTTAGGACCGGCATCTATTTTAGGCTTATCTGATGTTTAAAGATAAGCCAACCAATATTTGTACTCTTTCTCTAGTAGGAGCTGGAATAGTTATGTGCCGCCATCTTCTTATTTTTAATGTACTGGCTCTATACAGGAATCAAAATCTAGAAACTCCATTTTCTTAAAGATTTCACACATCCACTATTATTAAGCTTTTGAGTAAGGTAGACTTAGTATTCCTGAGAAGATGCTTTATACTTCTCTACCATCTATCAAGCATCCATTATTTATCATGGGGTTTTCTCGCTCATACGATGCGTTCTGAAGTATTACATCGAACAAAGAAGATTGTTTTAATAACAATACCTATAGTACTGCTGGCATATTTTAAACATCGTGCTCTTTAAATTCTCTAACAACATTTACCCGATAAATTATTATAACCCTACATAACTGTGGTCGCTCAAAGTCATTCCTATATATATATACCTACACCTATACCTATTTATAAATGTTCCGGCCTTTAAAGAATTTTTTTTTTTTAAACCGTACAATCACTAAAGGTGACGGTATAGTTAAAGATAAAACATGAAAACTAAGAAGCTCCAAAAGCAACTATAGGTACATAGTTCCATGAGTGTTTATGAAGTATAGCAATGCAACAGCACCACCACCAGCGAACCGCACCTTAGCTACATAAAAGCATGGTATTAGCCACGTTATTACCAGTTAACAACGGTTGCAAATCTGAAAAATTTTTAGCAATCGCCTTCCATATCGATTGGTGAGCTGATATCGTCTGCCCATGTAGTCGTCGCATACTCTTGTCTTTGGTGTTGTTGTTACGTTCATATGGAGGGATCTTGTCATGTCGTCAGCATCACGCCAAATGGTCATATGTCATTTTAGTGTAATATTCACATGACATGTTTGCAGCGAGTGTTGTGTTGATTTATATCCACCATTGATGGTGAATATCAGGCTCGAGTGTCATCAAAGTTTGACAGACGCTTTGACAGGTACATTGAACATTTGATATCTTAAAAGTCTTCAGTGAGATGATGGCGATAAGTTATACGGTGCTTTCGCATAATATATACAGGCTGCAGTGGTGTGTAGTTACTATAGGGCCAAAGGTGGCTGTACCATTGACCAATCTTAAAATTATAAACCTTATTTCTTCAAAAATAATGGTTCTGGACTGGCTTATTGACAGCACAGACTTGACGAAGAACTTTCGACCAAATTAGAAGTCGTTTTCTCTTCGGTGTTGACTTAGGCCTCTTAGACTGAACTTCAGAGCTCACACAATGGGTTTGCAGGTTGTACGTAGCCGTCTGTGTTGAAGCTGGAATGAAGGTAAGCATGAACAAAATTCCAGTTATGGTCATCTTCAGAACTTCTGTTGAGTTAGTGGACCCCCATTGAAACAGGAGGAGATATTTAACCATCTCGTAGTTTATTTAGGAACGATGAAGGTTGAATGCTGGTGTTTTCCTCTGGCTGGATCAATTTTGAGACGGCTATTCACTCTGTTGTCAGGAGGACCTACAGCTACCTTTCTGTCAAAGCTTACTTGTAGGTCTTTTATTCAGTATTTATTCGAACTCTTATTTATGGTGATGAGATGTGGGTAGTGGCGCGGATACAAGCCGCCGAAGTAACATTCATTCTTTGTATTACTAGGGCAAGAGATGGGTAGGAGAGATCGCATAAAAGGAACAGTAGAATACGTGAGGTACACTGACTGTCGACATATCCCGAACTCGGACTGCTATTGAATCTGTGCCATTAGGCAGGCGTCCTCTAGATCTAGATAGGCCTAAAGAATGAGATGACTAGATCAAGTTCAAAATCTCGTCCCTATGCGTATGGGGATTGCACTTGATGATTTCCCTCTCGTGGCGATCGAAAGCTATTGAGGCTCTATTAAGCCACTGGCTGCACCTTGAGAATGTACCTAATATGGTTGTCTGATGACGTAAATATTTGACAAGGAGGCCTGCGGTAGAATCTCTGATGAAAAAATGCTTATTATTTTTTTTTTTTTTTTTTTGTACTGAAATTGAAAAAAAAAACCAAATGCATTCCTGTTCAAATCTAACTTTACCTGTCACACATTTCAGCATTATCGTCTGTGCTTACGTTAAGACTGTCATGTTTCGCTGAAACCAGTTGGAATCGATTTCCTTTAATCACCCCCAATCACACGTTATACCATCAAATAAAACGGTTTTCTGCAGAGTTCCACATCCACGTTAGCATTCTTCCATCAGCAAACCTGCTCCACCAGGACTACAAATCAGCGCCGAAGCTTTTCCGACCTTTACGCAATCCCGACACGACAAGTATACAGCAAATCAGCAAATATGAAATTCCTCTCATAATGCAAATTGATCCATAAATATCTCACTCAAATCGCACCTGTACTGCATGTAATGTAACCTGTACTTTGTTAACATCATCCTAAATCCTGAATCCAATTCCTGTTCGTTCTATTCTTGCGGTGCGGCTGCTGCGCTGGTAATCGTAAAATTGCGAAAACTATAAATGTATCCACCATCCCATAGGCCGGTGGTAGCCGTTGAGGTGAAAATAAAAACGTTCCTTCAGTTGGCACTTGAACTTAATGGCTATTCCAGTTCCAGAATTGCCTGGCAAATGACGACAAAACAACATATCCTAGCCGGAAAGTGGACACAGGCACAGACTTACTCACCGCGCGCTGGCCGCCACCATCAGGAGCATGCGTTAATATGCACCATTTGCATGCGCAAGACGGAGTAGGTATACCCCGATGGGAATTGCCCATGAAATAGCCTAACTAACCAGCTAACTAGCCTTATAGTCATAGTTCCAGCTCCAAATGGCTTCACCGGCATTTGCCAATAATCGTAAATCAATTTTCTTATAGGATAGCGCGTGATTGCGGCAGCGGAGGCGGCTGCGACTGCGCGCCCGGTATAGGAGTAGTACGAGTACACAAATATATAGATGGCGGAGTGTGATTTTCCTCACGTTCCGGTTTGTTATTCCAGCTTCAAGGCCCGTTGGAAGGGTGCACATTGCAGAAATGCAAGAATGGATGCCGCAATCGCAACGCAACACTGTACAAGTGGTGTTTTCTGCTTGTTCGAACACACACATCCAGTCAGATGGGATGCATTTATATGTAGTCAGATTATTCTATCAGGAAGCGACGCGGTGTACTCCTCTATTCCTTGCGAATTGTTTTTTTTTATTTTTATTATTTTTTTTTTCTTGCTTGATTTGTTGGATTTGCCTAGAGTGACATGAGGCGTTCAGAGGGTTTAATTTTTTTTTCTGTGTTTCCTTGCCAAGGAGGTGGACATGTTGGAGAATTAAAAGTTCTGCCCAATGTTTGGCTTGTTGTTGAGTTGTGTTCGTTCGCGCGTACACGCCAAGGGAGGCGGACGCAACGACAAGCATTTAAAAGGCTGGCTTGCAGGTTATCCTCTTTTTGTATGGGATTGTTGTTGCTGGCGGCAGCAGTGTCAGGGACAGGCTATTAAGGAATCGCATTTAATGATACGTCTGCAAGTTGACAGTGTTTTTAGTGAGTGAAACAGTTTTATGCGCGAGCGCGCAAATTTAGCTGCAAAGGAGTGGGAAAAGATTGTTTATGTTACTTTTTCTTAAAAGGCAAGTTTACACAGCGATAATGGCATAGGAAGTGGTGCTCCATCTTGAAAACAGACACCGTTGGAGGAATGAGTTAATTTGTGGCTCTTTGGTAAACATTTCAAATGTAATTTAAATTCTTTGACTTTTGTTAGCAGGTAGGCCCAGATAGGTTACTTTTAAGGGAGCGGTATAAGTACCAACATAACAATTGAGTGATTAATGGTTATGCAAATAAGGAGAGTGAAGACAGAAAGGATTGGGTGGGAGGTTCTGGTTATCGCTATCAACAAAGTGCATGATGCTCTTCAACTTGCGCAGGCTGTCAGTTTTTGAATGAAAACACTTTTATTTTCGAAGTGATCTTCACCTCAGGTCAATTATGTACATATTTCGGTTCAAATACGTCTTGTCTACTTTAAGATGTCCTTCGAAGATTGATGATTTCGGACAGCAAATAAAAAGTTATTTCAAAAAGATGCAAAAAAAAACGGCAGGACTGGCTATATCCCGAGTACTGTCATAAAAGGTATATCGTCCCCGTTCTGCGTTAAGCACGTATCTACAAAACATCTATTCTTCAGGAATAATTAAACGCATGTATCAGTAAAATCTTTCTATTATTTATAATTTGACAGTTTCACTAACCTGGAGGTCAATATGATGTCAGCCTGTCAAAAATTGACATGATTTTTGACATGTGTATTGTGTTCGATTAAGGGAACCTATTCTTTTTTTTAATTTCTGAAGAATGAATGTTTTGTAGATACGTGCTTAACGCAGAAAGGGAACGATATCCATCTTCATCACAGATGGCTCAAAAACGGAGAATATGGAACGGGAGAAGGAATCTTTTCAGAAGAGATTTCAGGTTTTTGGAGAAACAGAAATGTCTGAAAATTGTTAAGGAAAGGTTACTCTGATGGAGTTTAAAATTCGACCTATAAAACTGACATCAGGTGCAAATAAGCATCACTAAAGAGCCAGATGCGAATCGCGATGAAGCGAACTTTGATTTGGACACCTAAAAATCTAAAACTACTAAAACTACAGTCAGTGAAATATTTTATTTATCGTGCAACTACTGTTAACTCAACATGATGACGTTTTGCAATCGAACTATAGCCCGTCCCAACTTAAGTGAAAATTTCTTGCGCAGGTCTCTTCACATTAGGGATTTTATTCTCTTAGAGACAGCAAAACAACTTGTCCAACCAGAACTACAGCTAAAAAATATATGTGCGCATTTCAAACAACAAACATAGCCCTGATGCTTGCGAATACATCTCTCTCGATCGACGATCGAGCCATGCCATGACTGATTGTCCACACAGCAGCACCATCGTTGGCGTATGCCAAAGATACACATTTATGCACTTTCGGTATACTTTGTGATAAAGTAGAGAAGGACATTAACAATTTCATGCGGTTAAAAATACCTTAGGAGAGCAAATTTCCCTTAAATAAAGTGCTTTTGCGCATGGTGGGATCTTTCTTTTGCTTTGGGACGGGCTATACATTGGCCACGTTCCAATGACCGCTAGTCGTCTAGCACATAATATCCCTGATGAAGGAACGCTGGTGCTAGAGATCTAGCGGCAGCGGCAAAGTGACATTAGAACCAATTTGAGTTCATATTATTTTATCTTCATGAGAGTCGAAAATGTATTTTGTGTCATCATGCTGCATATTTATTATTACACTATATATTAAATAAATAAATACAATGTATATTAATAACATAGAAGTTGGAATTCCCATTTTACACCAAATTGGAAATATTTGACATCTGCACTTTCACTTTTATTTTGACAGTTCGTTATTTTTTTCAATCTAGCAGTTCATTTTGCGCTAGATTGAAAAATTTCCCAGAAAAGGATATTTCACAAAATGTGCTAGATGTCTAGCGCAAATGCTGAAATGTCAGTTTTTTTTATATGGAGTTTGGCATGCCGCTAGTCATCTAGCGGTCAATGGAACGCGGCCATTTATACAATCTCACAACTGTCAGAATTTATTCATAATCCAAGCACTAACGCTTTCCACTAACCAGCCTATACAAAAGTCAATCGAATTTAATGTAATCTCGAGATAAAAATATCAAGTGAAGAAGGTGAAGACTGACAGTTCAAATTCGCGAATTTCAATAACAAATGTCCAAATATGCGAATATTTGCTCGGTTGCAATACGAAGCTTTCCCCTTTTACTAAATTGAAAGGTCGGCCGTTTCGTGCTTAAGTACCACAAGCTTTTGTCACAACACCCGGTTAGCTATCGGTTACAAAGTAAATTTACGAGTATCTAATAAAATGTGTATTTTATGACAGCCGTGCTATAGAAGTACCAATAAATGAAGAAACTCTTTTCCCAACCACACTGGCTAATGGGTATACGAACATGCTCTCGTCTTTATACAGCCACCACAATTGTACACTGAAATTTAAAACCAAAAGAAGTAATAATCTTTTGATTGTAAAGTGAATGGTTAGCGCCACCTACGCACCTTGGTGCACAACAAATGCGCGATGTGTTTGTGTGTAGGTGGCAGCATGTAGCACACTCCATTCAGCCAATAAACCAGGCATCCAGTAACCACATATACTACGAGTACAGTCTCCTTCACCCTCTTGCGGGGTGAATTACAACATCACAACAACCGGGCCGGAATCCCAGTCACTAGAGTGCCGAGGAGGACAATTCGCAAGGAATCGCATTCACCATGCCTTCACTTTACACTCCACATTCACCAGATGGAAGTGGCGCATGACTCTCTAAGAGAGAGAGCTCCATCATGAGCTCGCGTCATCATATATCGGGATTTGATGCAACGATCACTGCGAGATCACTTGCGCAACACGCAGATCACTTGCAGCGATATCGTGCGGCAGGAATACCAGCGGCTGGGGCACAACGGTATAGTAATCAATTGCCGAGAGTCATAAGATATTTATTGATTTTTAATTATCAGCAGAATTTCCAACGGCCAATTAGTAGCAAGATCGTTAGTACATCGTAATGCGGAATCGATGCCGGCGCCGCGCGCCGTTGCTGATGCTGGTGCTTCGATGTGATTGTCGACAAGATGGCTAGAGTTGCTCTACGTCGTGGTCGTCATCGTCGATTTGATTGACTGATTCATTGATGATCGTCGTCGCATGGATTCGATTTCGCGTGGCGAAGGTATATATTAACAAATTGGCCCGCAGATCCGGCGCAGCTAAAGGGAGACAAACGTCGTGCCGCTCGTAAAAGATAACAAACACAGATCAGTGAGAGCTTGGCATTTGGAAGCGCCGAAGTGAAAGGATTTTAATGGCAGTTGGAGAGTTATCGCTACGATTGCTTTGTACCTGCTGATGCTGGAAGGATTTCAATTCAGCGCTGTCAGTCTATCAAATGGTTTCAAATTTGGACTTGATGATAATGGCGACTTTTGGATTTTATGCTATCGCTTTATTTTATTGTTTTTTGTGCGAAACCCATTTGGATGCCGCGATTTAACTATTTGCTGTATAGGAAGTAAGGTCGAATATCTGTGCGATCGATATCTTGATTAGAGCTTTTACTAATATTGCCGCAATCATTTTTATTATGCTTGCTAATGAAGTATAGGTAGGATTGGTTAAAATGCAAATGTCAGCCAAAGATTCATACGACTCTGAATGCAGTAAACAAAGTCTTGGAACCCGAGTTAAGGTTAAACGAAGTCCATAGACCACTGATAAGCATGGACCGCATAAGATACTCGACATTGTAAACCTCTCGTATTCTGGTATTCCTCATACCATCTCTGGATCGTCAGCAGCTTGTATCCGCGATGAAATTCTTTCGCTCGAATAGTTAGATCAATTATTGCAAGCCGAAACGTCCACCTGTTGCTGGCACCTTCGCTGAATAGCAGCAACATTGCAGAAATTAGCTTGTTTTCTTAAAGTTAGTCTGTTCTATGGCATTCTGAAAACGTTTGTTCTCCTTGGCATATGATGCCTGTTTATCAGATCATTGGTTAGGTTATGTTATATAGGATTATGAGTTCATTATAGAGCATTAGACAACATAGTCCCTACAATGGACTTGGGCGCCCCACAAGACACACTGTTAATGCTCATTACCATACAGTACACTTGACAACCGCGAGTACATCAACTTTCCAAAACTCCTGTTACAGGACAAGCAAACTCTGTAACTCACTTCCTGGGCATATATTTCCTGAAGACTACAATTTGCAGCAATTTAAGTGCAGAACTAACATACATCTGCAAGCATCTCGGGGCGCTGTTGAAACGTTATAGGTTCGCCTTTCCCGGGATAAGTATTAAAAAAAAATAAAGGAACCTTCACGATCAGAAACCTAAAAAAAATCGCCTAAAAATTTAATTTTCATACAAGATCTGTATATGGCAGCAATTTTGTTCAAGGAACCAACCTTCTCTAAGTTGCTGAAGAAATATCTTCCGTGGTACTTTATTTTGCTTCGAAGAAAGGCTTGACATTCCCATTAAACCTATACGTAAGTGACCAGGTATGTAAGCCTATAATAGCTCCAGAAGGAGCTTTTGATCTGCTGAGTTTGATCAATTGTCCAGATTGTTTTCGTCTAACTCACGCCACAAAGCCTTAGAAACCCTGTGTTCTTCTAAGTTTGACTGTCTTAGGTCGGCATATTTTTGGTGCTATACGACCATAGATAGAGTTTTTTTGGGTCAAATGGACGAGACCTATATTTTTGAATTGAGAACCTTTGGCAGGACAGTTTCACATTCGGATGTTTGTCATAGGATCGCGACACGTGACGCAGTGGAAAAACACCGTAAGATGTAATTTGTGAATCTAAGACAGTGAGACCCCTCGATGAGACAGTCTTTTTTAATGAATATGTTTCTATGTAACGCAAAGTAAAGTATAGAATCTTCAGTACGCCATTCCAACAATTACACACTACTTGACACTTCTGAGATTGGTATTTATCCCAAGCAGGAGTGACTAAGGAGCAGCTAATACATTTAATGTTGACATCTTTCTAAACCCTTTTTGGGCCCATCCACCACCATCCCCTACTCGATACCTTTGGCAACTTTTATCAATCTGAGTGTCCATTATTTCACAAAAATCCAGCTTAGTCCTAGTGCTGCTCTTGGTAAACACTCAAACTCATAAATTAAACAAGATAGCATATGACTTGACAGCATCCAACCAAAGCTATTTATTTTCCATACTTGCCAGACCAAATTCCTCTTCATAACTGATCATTTCTCGAGAAATAACCTCAACCATATCCATCAATGTCATCGCAGCTAAATCGTCCACATAATACGTAATCGTAATGTACTTCTCCAATACTGTTCCCATGGAAAGTTTCCTAAAAACAGGGTTACACAAAGTCAAGCCTCAATAGAGTTGACAAATCGTCCAACTCCGCAGCATGGAATAGAGTCTATCACCTCTAGGTCATCTGTGCGCGCCGCGCACTGCTAACAAACGTCATTTGTCTAAATTTCATAATTCACGCCGCGTGTGAGCAACGTGCATAAGTGTCGACAGTGTGGCTCACTTCTAATATGCATATGCACTGCGCATTAGCATTGCACCACACCACATGCCATATCCACATGAATCCCAACGTCCTTCTGCCACAGACTTAGGCAACAGCTTGAAATCGGAACGACTGTGTCGTTTATTTAGAAATTCAAACGAACTTCTCGGGAAACGATATTACTGCGCTTTGTCACATTATTGTGAGTTCCAAACAAATCGGCACCATTAAAAATCTAATCCTTGCCACACAAACATACAATGGGCACATCCAGCAGCATATCATCATCATCCGCACATCCACCGTGTCGTGGAACGTGCATCTTTGCGAGCGATAAAGGCAGTCGGTGTCGTTTGTCACGTAGCGGCCTCACTCAACAATTGTGTGTGAATTGGAGGATGCTATGCACACACCAAGTATCATCTGAATTCACCTGACTGCAGTCGCGATCATGATGTCTTCACTATGCACACGGCCAGAGATCAAATTGCCCTGATGTGGTATAGCATCCGCCTTAGAATGATTCGTGCCATTATACTAATGGTCCGTTTACAATGTAGCCTCAAGAACTGTCGTTGTCGTCGTCTCGGGTCCGCCGCCACCGCCCTCTGCCGAGAAACAATAATCATGTCTATGCATCAATCATATCGCCCAGGTGGCTCAATGGTTCTGTTCTCTTGCGTGATGGCTCATTGGTTTGAACATAGCAGTGAGATTTGTGGAGGCTGTTGTAGCCTAACCACCACACATAACACAGCAGCAACAAGGGACAACTCCGCAAACAGCCGGCTGTTTAAGTCCACCGCGCTGGACAACCGGGCATTAATGTGGGCAATAAATTTGGTGCCACTAGCCAGCCTGGCCAGTACAACAAGTCACTCTCCGATTGCCAACAAATGGCACTGGATTGGACGGAATTGCTTTTCGGAATTGGAATTTTTCCCGTTCCCCTGGTCCCTGGTCATCGACGAGTGTGGGATGTGAAGTGGCGGTGTGCGAGCGCATGTATGTTACCCAACCTAGTTGGGACATAAGTCCTGCGATCGGTGGTTGATTTAGTCACCGGAAAGTGGTCAATTATAGCGACAGTGGTGCCTAGAAGTACCTGCCGCACCAGAGATTCCCCGCAAATGCGGTCATGGGCATATTTTTGCGACGGCATCACTGTGCCGGCAATTGGCCATTTGCTGGGCTCGTTAATAACGTGTCTTGGCGTTGAAAAGTTTATGCCAACCCATAAATAAAGTCCGAGGCATTTAATTTGCATTCTAAGTTGTACATTTAAGTAAATTGAACTATTTAAATCAATGCTTTCGGTATTCGGCAATCGGCATTTAATGCATTTGACATTAGGAATTGTGGAAACACACGACTGGAATGCAATGCGGGTTGGGGAAGGTTATGTCTGTGACTGTGAGTCTATGTGTTTGCAAGTTGTCCGGAGGCGGCCGTTGTCTAGGTATCCCAAAAATTTGGAATTTATGTTCTCTGGTTGGTGGTGTAACTAATTTTCGAACTTGCACCTGGGGTCCTAGTACCTAGAGTGTACGCTTTTGTTGTACAACTACACCAAGTCCATTATGTGAGTCTCAAACTGTTGCCCGACCTTGCGGCTGGAAATTAGGATTAATAGAGTAGGTAACTCTGAGGTTGCAACAGACCCCAGGTATCTATAGTTCGGGTACATACCTCTTGCGTGTCAAATGCAAAGATTATGTGATATTTGATTTCAATAAGAATGTTGTCGTATAAATTTACATTGTCATTAGCGCCAACAATGCACTAATAACTAATAAGACAGGCATACGAAATAGTTTTGGGGTTAGGTTCTTTAGGTCTTTTAGGACTTTATGCATTTTATTATAGATGCAAATTGGTCAATGCAACTGCCCGTCTGTCAAAAGGTCTGTTCCTTCACTTTTGTAGTAATGAAAGATGGAAAAACACTGTCAAAATGGCTGTGGTGGGGATAAATTCTCTCTCAAAGAGAAAAACGTATGTAAACGTTAGGGAACGCTTTTGTAGTACCTAGTCATGAAAAACCGGCCAAGTGCAAGTGTCACTCGCGCACCGAAGGTTCCGTACGTAAGTTCATAATAATATCATGCATAGTTAAGGTATTGTTCCGTGTCGGTCGGTCGTCATCACTCGTCAGTTTCGACCTATGCCTACTTGGATCTTCGAAAACTAACTATGTACCTATGTAGTACCTATATACATACCTTTACTGACCTACCCCTAAAAATGCGAGCAAGATATTTCATTGCAAAGACCCCTTTTACACGCAGAATTTTTTCACTCATGACTCTTCTTAATTCTCTTTTGGGCACTTATGGTGCATTTATACGTTCAGTGTTTTCACTTTAGTGTCTTGATTGTCAAATTGTCTTTGTTTCCTTCTTTTCTCATTCGTCGCTCGCGGCGCAGACCGCATACAGTTCGAAAATAGAGCAAATGCAGACGTCTATCGCGACTGAGTACGGTTTGAGAATAAAGCAACGCTGAAAATAACGAAAGAGAGCGAAAGAGAATACAAGAATCGGATGGACCCCTTTTACACGCAGAATTTTTTCACTCATGACTCTTCTTAATTCTCTTTTGGGCACTTATGGTGCATTTATACGTTCAGTGTTTTCACTTTAGTGCCTTGATTGTCAAATTGTCTTTGTTTCCTTTTATTCTCATTCGTCGCTCGCGGCGCAGACCGCATACAGTTCGAAAATAGAGCAAATGCAGACGTCTATCGCGACTGAGTACGGTTTGAGAATAAAGCAACGCTGAAAATAACGAAAGAGAGCGAAAGAGAATACAAGAATCGGATGGGAATTCGCGGCCCATCAGTGTTCGGCTATCCCCTGCACTTTTCATCCCCTTTACCTACACATTCTCGACGCTAAAGTGAAAACACTCTGCGTGTAAAAGGGGTCATGGGAATTCGCGGCCCATCAGTGTTCGGCTATCCCCTGCACTTTTCATCCCCTTTACCTACACATTCTCGACACTAAAGTGAAAAAAACTCTGCGTGTAAAAGGGGTCAAAATCATCGGCCCCACCCACCTCGTAATAATACAAATGAACAGACAGAGCACATGCCCGTGCAACAAAAATGCATACACGAACACGATACAACGAATATGAAACAATGCAATGATCGTGGGGAGAGAGGCCAGAGCACAACCCTCCGCCTCCATCCTCGATGACATCGACCGAGATGCACAACAAAAAATATTCACCATGTTCTCCCATCAAACCTCACAAAAGGTATTTCTCCTCAAGCACATCTCATATGATAAAATCCTATATGAATTAGGCCCGGTGCACACATGTGTCATTTTAACGTTCGGTGTAGCTGCGGTGACGCAATAGTTCAGTGCACACATGCGGGTTTTTCTCGCAGGAATCAATCTGCAGTTCGCGTAAAGAATCCCTTAAAGAATCCCTCCCGAATGATATTTTTCCGATTCGTTACGGATGCTGAATTTCAAAGCGGGGGATTTGAATCAACAAACCGTTTCTAAAAATTATTTTGAAGGTAGGTAGCTGGAAAAGATCATAAAAGAAAAATACGCTGAAAGACAATTTGGTTAAAAAAAGAAGTTCGTCCTGTATCAATTGCACACACATCCGATGTCCAATACGTCATAGTGAAGAATAAAAGGAAAAATAATGTCAACCTTTCGAATTTTAACAAAAAATAATAATTATTCTATTTGTACAAGCAACTACATCGTGGATATATTGAACTGGTCAAATTCCCAACATAACGAACGATTACTTAACAGCTCTGCTGTTTAAATACGCCACACCTTCGAAATTTCCGGAACTTCAATAATTTTGTATACCCTTCACTTCACAAGAAGGTATATTCACTTTACCATTCTGTAACTGTAACGGCAAGAAGATGTCACCGGAGATCCCATAAAGTATATACATACATTCTGAATCAAGATCAAATTCTGAATCGATTTAGCCATGTTCAACTGTCTGTCTGTCTGGGCGCAGTAGCGCAGTGGTTAGTGTGCTGAACTACTGTGCGAGGGATCTCGGAAAAACAAAAATTACATCTTAAGGTTTTTTCTACTGCGCCACCTCTGGCGAACGTCTGACAAACATCCGAGAGTATGACTAGTCTGAAAAAGCTTCTCAATTCAGCCGTTCGGACTCGGCATAAAATTGTAGGTCCCTTCCATTTGTCCCAAAAATAGAAACTCACACAAAACGAATTGTTACGAGAAGCTAGGCCTAGTGTCTACCGCCAGTTGCGCCACCACTATTTATTTTTTTATTTTGTCTGTCTGTCTGTTGAAAACACGATTGCGTCAAACGAATCTGCTTAGGCGAATGGAATTTTGTGAGAGCTTCTTTTTATCGTCGTCAGGTTGGTATTAAAAATTGGCATGACTTGTATGCAGTGGAGAGTATCAAAGAATCGGCCAGGCCGATGACACTTTTACTTGTTTTGAAAGGCTCCATGAAATTAGGCCCCAATGAAAAAAGGCCCCAAAAATAAATGAAAAAAGGCCCCAAAAATTTATATAGTAAGCAACAACAACGTTTTGTAGTAGGATTGGGGTGATTTTTCATTTTTTTGGGGCCTTTTTTCATTAATAATTTGGGGCAAAATTTAATTTTTTTTTGTGCAATTATGCCCCAAATTAAAATCGATTCTAAATATTGAGGCCTTTGTAAGAAATATCACCCTAAAAAAATGAAAAATTGCCCCAAAAGAATGAAAAATGGCCCCAAACTCAATGAAAAACGCGAAAAATATGTTAAAATCGATTCTAAATATTGGGATCTTCTTAAGAAATATCACCCCAAAAGAATGATATATACCCCAAACATAATGAAAACCATGAATTACAACAAATATTCAAGAAAAAGTAAAAACCTCTTTGTAACTGTTTGTAAAGCTTAAATTTTAGCTTTACAAAATTTGAGAAAATAAAAGTTGAAAATTCGCGCGAATATTAAATTTAAAAGTTATTTCAAACACTGAGGTGGCATCAGTCGTCTAAGATGGCTGGGACATCTAGAGCGAATGGACACCAACGCTCCGGCATGAAGTGTCTTCGATTCTAACCCGGAGGGACAATGCAGTAGAGGAACACCTCGCTTTAGGTGATGGGCACAAGTGGAAGGGGACCTCAACCAAGTTGAAGTGCGCAACTGGATGGAGGCGAATAGCCAAAGATCGGGTTAAATGGAGAGGCGTGTTGGTTGAGGCCCAGGTCCTCCCAGGACTGTAGCGCCATCTAAGTAAGTAAAATTTTCGAATTTTGAACTTTCATTTTCTCAAATTTCTAAAGCTAAAACTAAAAGTTATTTCAAAAACTGAACAGGTTTTAAGCTTTAGAAAATTTGAGAAAATAAAAGTTCAAAATTCGCGCGAATTTTCTAAAGCTAAAATTAAAAGTTATTTCAAAAACCGAGCTGGCTTTAAGCTTTATTCGCGCAAAAATGCCCCAAAACAATGACAATTTCATAATACGTTTTGTTTTTGTTTGCCAATTATTATTTTGGGGCAATTTTTCATTTGTTTGGGGCAATTTTTCATAAATGGAATGGGGCCATTTTTCATTATGAAATATTGCCCCAATTGTTGGGGCCTTTTTTCATTTATTTTTGGGGCCTTTTTTCATTGGGACCTAATTTCATTGAGCCGTTTTGAAAGTAAATTTGTAATTTTTCTACAAAATTTGTAGTTGGTTAAATAGGCAACAGGTCGATAATAACACTTTTACTTGTTTTATATAATATTTTTATTACGCCTTAAATTTATTGATTAAGAAAGTTTTCTTTCTTTTATAAAATATTAAACTAGATATTTTGAAAAATCCAACAAACCGAAACAAATTTTTATTTTGGTACTTATTTTCCTAATTTTATGATGTGCCAATAAGTTCAGAGTTGTCTTTTTTTTTAATTTTTGAAATTATGCATATAAACCTGGGGTCGAATCGCCGCTTCAGTGAACGAGCTATACGTTCACGGAATTAACGGATTTTGCACAGGTAGCAAAAACAAATTCCGTCACGTATTACTCGTTTAGGGATGAGCCGATTCGGCTCCTGATCTTGCTGCGCAGTAAATTCTGCACATGTGTTTTAAGCATTCAAATACGGATTGGAATCTGAGTAACAAAAAAAAAGGTAAAATTTAGTTGTTGTTTTTTTTTTCAATAAAAGTTTATAGCTTCCCACGATATATAGATTGGTCTAATTCAAAGATACCCAATCGATTAACTTTTTGCAAGTTGATTCTCTTACCATCACGTTACCTCTATCTCTCAACTTAACGCTCTTAGTTATAAATGGCGACTCAAATAGTTATCATTTATAAAGTATAAACATGATTTATTTGATTCAGAACTTAAAGACTAGTACATACCGTCACCCATCCGAACAGCTACTATCACTAATTAATACCACATCATTCCCCGTAGATTTCTTAAGAAAACTAATGTCCATCGATTTTTCAAATTCATCCTCGGCACCTGCTCCAGAATTTGTCGGGCCAAAAAAGTAGCTTCGATTAGCATCAGGTTCTTCTTTAACCAAAGATCTCCTTGCAGCAAAGCTCATTCCGAATGAATTTTTATCCAAAAATCGATTGACATGTGTACGTGGAGACTGCACAAAGTTTACATTCTCCTTCCCAGCAATAAGCAGATCTAAACTATCGTCCATAGAAATTCTATTCGACGACAAAACCAAGTCGTCGAAACTACGATCTCGCTCCATGGACGCCCGCTTGGCCGATTTTTCCATAAATGACATAGACAAATTTCTTTTCTTCGATTCCATAACAAAGTCCAAATCATCGATACTTCTCTCCCATTTGACAGGCTCGTAGTGCAATAACTTTCCAGCATGCTTTGCTATCGGAGGTGCCATGTTCTTGATCATACCACTGATTATGTCTGACATGTCAAAAGGCTCATCGCAATCGCTTTCTAGGTCCGACGGGATGGACTTTGTCTTGGGAGTTGAACACTGCCCTGTTGGGTTGAATGGCACTTTCTTTTGTATTAGAAATTTATCAATCATTTGGAGGCCTTTCTTCGGTTTTTGTTTAAGTGGAGCTTTTTTGGGCTTTAAAGTTTTGGCAATGTCGTTGGTTACCTCCAACAAAGCACTCAAATCATTCAAAGATCCAGTTGGCTCCTTAGCCGCAGCCTTTGCTTTGGCCTTTCTTGGCTTCTTGACCTTCTTTGGCTTCTCTTTGGAGGCAAGGAACTCGTTCACCATTTGCGGATAAGACTTTTCCAAAAGGCTCAGAGGTTCCACGGTTGACCAGAGTTCTTGTATTCCGTTAGCGTTGTCAGCAGCAAATACTTCCAGCTGTTCATCAGGAATGAGTCCATTAAAGAAACCCTTTTGATCCTTCCATCGAATTTCAAGACTTGCAACGCCCTTTACTGTGCGTTTCTTGACAATTTCTTCTGGAACGACATATGCCACCGCACCGGATGGCTGCTGACTGGTTAACCGTACTTGCCACCGAGTCAGAAGGGGGAAAAACTTTTGAAAGCAGTACAGCTCTTGCCATTGCAAGAGATGTCCGACCTGCTTCACAAACTTCACCACATTCGGCTGCTTCCAGCTTAGATCAAGCTTAGGAATTGAGGTGGGTTCTGAGAGGAATTCTTCGATTATCTCCTGCGATGGAAACGTTGGGTCCATTAGGGCTTTCTTACGCAGCGACAGTTCTGATTTCAGCGAGAGACGTTCTTCCCTACGAAAGATTTACAAACGGTAAGAAAACAAGCTTTTGTCAACGAAAAAGTGTCATACTTCCAAAGGGTGGAATCACACCCACGATGAGTACCACACACGCCACATCCACCCTTTGTGTGGCTTGCTGTCCTTCCTAGGTGACCACAATTGGCGCAGACGTTCTTGTCGTCGACTTTCATCTCTAGGGCTGAATATTTGTGATCTTCTTGCCTCCATGACTTGATTCTGGAAGAGAGATGGATTGGAATATCGCAAGTCTTAGTGAAGGTTGCCCCTACCTATCGATGATGGTATTGTTGTTGTATCGATTGAAGAGCTTTAGAACTCCATCACGTCCAACACCGCCAACCCCTTCTGGACAATAATCACAGCCGCACAACAAGCCCATGACAATTATCTTACTCTGACCGAAGTCTAAAAATCAAAAATATCTGTTCCTCATAGCATTCGCATAAAATCAGATACCAACCCATGCATTGACAGATTTTTTCCATATCATAGACATCCACAGCGCCACCCTGAGCTGAGGACGTTCCTTGGGTAGATACAGAAAAATTCCTATAAACCTTCAAGGCGCCATAGGCAAAGCAATCCGAGTCTTGGCTAATGACTCCGTCCACTAACTGCAATAGTGGCATTCGTACATCAATTCGCATTCATTTTGTATCTTCATACATACCCCTTTCTTATTGAGAAACGCGCAATATGCCTCCGCCTCTCCTGGACCCTGAACACACGTTATCCCCATACTGCGCAGCAAGTTCTCACATTGTTTTAGCACATGATTGAATCTCGTGCGTCCTTTTTCCTTGTTCATGGGTTTTTCTTGGGATTCAACAGAACTCGTTTGAGTTTGTGTCGATTCCTTCGGTTTGACCCCACGAAATTGAATCTCGTTTCGCTTTGCAATTGTTTGAGATTTCAACTTGGGCGCTGTGCCCTCCAGAACGAACACCGGTGTGACATCTTCCCAAATGAGGTAACACGTGCGGAAAAATAGATTTCTACATGGATTATTGTTAAATTTGCACGAAAGTCTAAATACTGCATAATATAACTAACTTGAGGTGCTGCCGTGGATGGACAAAATAATCGACAACATTGAGACTTTCACACACCCATCCAGCCAAATCGATGGCTACTGTTTTGCCTCGGAGCTCATAAAAGGGTTTACGTTCGCAGTGCGGTGTGAGCACAGTCCAGAGTTCTTTTATTCCCATTATTGTTCATAAATCGAACATTTGCTCTGTCTTCAAATGAATAATATAAAACCTCCAGTTTATTTGAATCAAAATCAAATATTTTAACACAAATTAAAGAAACGTCAAATTGGTTTTACCGCTTATGCGTATGCAGTTCCATCTAGGTGTTAGGACAAGAGTACAAAATTGAGAAAATGTATGTGATGTGACATGTTAGCTAATTTCGTACCGTTTTGCTTATTATTTTAAAGATAAAGATAGGGGTCGGAAACCAATTAAGAAAATGGTAAGTTTACGGCACACGTTTCATGAAAGCCCCAAATACATATCTGCTTGCGTAAATGATGGTAAACCAATAAAATGTTTCACATGAGAGGGAACGAACGAATTGATAAAATGCGAACAAACCACTTTTGATGCAATTATAAAGAGAAAATTGCACATTTTAGTATTCCAAGTGTAGGATAATTAGTGAGTTCATCAAATTGTATTAAGAAAACAAGTTTTAAAAGGGTTTAAATAACGAAATTCATTTTCTCGCACATGTCCATGACACGGGCATGCAGTCATGGCATGTTGGTCCATTCCGGACAGCGAATCCATAGATAAATAGAAGGAGAATACTGTGATTATTACCCCCTGGCCTATAAATAAATTATTATTTAACTGCTCTTACTTTCACCTAATAATCTACTCTAAGGCTCTGCTACTCTGACATTACTCCCAAAATATTAAAAAAACAGGCCTTGACTTTTGCTGTCAATTAAAAAAAAACAATCAAACAATTCAAACGAAAAACAGGAAAGAACAGAAAAAAACAAGAAAAAAACCAAGAAAAAAAACCAAGAACAAAAACCAAACAAAAAATGGCCAAACAGACAAGAAAACAACATAAAAACAAGAAGCAAGAAAGAAAAACCCGAAGAAAAGAAAGAAAAACGGTGAGCAACAAAACTTTTCTGGAGGAAATTACAGAAAAGACTGATGCACTGGTAAGTAATTCAAAATACTCTTATTATAGTAGATAGTATTATGTACCAACCAACATAATAAACTTTTTAGGTGACGAAATTCGGTGGCTATGCCGCTTTAACGAATTTCGTCAACATATATTATATTATTTTGTATGGCTGCCAATTGGCCACAGCCTTGTATATAGACCGCTACGAAGGCTATGGACTTTACCCCAATCTCCAATACTGCCTTAATAAAATAGTTTCAACTTGGGCAGTATGTATGATTGGTTAGCATAGACCATACAAAAATATTAACTATCTCCTTTAACCAATATTTTTCAGGTACTATTGTGGGCAATGCAATTGCCGGACACTACTTGCCAGAGCCAGGCATAGGTACCACATGCGTAGTTAGCGGTCTTGGGCTTGCTGGTTCCTATTTTGGTGGCCATTTCGCGGATTTATGGCTAGAAGAAAATGAAGCATTCGCTGGAGAATACTCATTTATACGAGGGGCGAACAATAACGTCTCTGCAGTTCTTCGCGCAACTTCAAATATTTTTTTCGTGGTGATTTCGAAATTTTAATTGATTTTTAAGTTTTTTTGCATTAATAATTTTGTTAATATTGTTCATATTGTTAATATTGTTCATATTGTTAAATATTGCTATTGTTTATGAATATAATATTTTTCGGATTATGTTCAATTTAACTTTTTTTTGTTACATCTTTTGTCCGTCTGTCCGTCCGTCCGTTTGTCCGTCTTACTTATGAAAACATGCATCACAATTATGTTAAAGTTTTATAATGCTCCAACATAAAATTTAGATGCCTATAGAAATTGACGAAATGTCCATACTGCCGATAACATCCCCGTTTTGTTAATGATGATGTCGATGTTGACGATATCAAATCCAGATGGCCATAGTATCAGTAAAATGAATTTATCGTTGCTCAAACAAAATTTCATTTGACAATTGACGCTTCTTTCAGTAATAACAATGACGTCGGTCGCGAATCGCACTAATAAATCGTAAATATAAACAAAATTATCCCGTAAATCAATAATAAAGAAGATCCTAAATATGATGATGATAATAATTATGACGACAAAACAATGAGTTCTATCGATATGTCCGATGAGAAGGAGACAGAGGTGCATTTTGATTACAAAGAAAGAGATTGGAGTTGTCCTACTATAAATTTGGGGGGAATACCCACGAATCCATTGGGTGATGATGACGATGAAGATAGCATGGAGAATGATTTTAGGGATTGAGGTGGGTTCTGAGAGGAATTCTTCGATTATCTCCTGCGATGGAAACGTTGGGTTCATTAAGGCTTTCTTACGCAGCGACAGTTCTAATTTCAGCGAGAGACGTTCTTCCCTACGAACGATTTACAAACGGTTAGAAAACAAGCTTTAGTCAATGAAGAAGTGTCATACTTCCAAAGGATGGAATCACACCCATGATGAGTACCACATACTCCACATCCACTCTTTGTGTGGTTGCTGTCCTTCCTACAGAAAAATTCCTATAAACCTTCAACGCGCCATAGGCAAAGCAATCCGAGTCTTGGCTAATGACTCCATCCACTAACTGGAATTGACATTCGTGCATCAATTTTCATTCATTTTGTATCTCCATACATACCCCTTTCTTATTGAGAAACGCGCAGTATGCCTCCGCCTCTCCTGGACCCTGAACACACGTTATCCCCATACTGCGCAGCAAGTTCTCACATTGTTTTAGCACATGATTGAATCTCGTGCGTCCTTTTTCCTTGTTCATTGGTTTTTCTTGGGATTCAACAGAATTCGTTTGAGTTTGTGTCGACTCCTTCCGGTTAACCCCACGAAATTGAATCTCGTTTCGCTTCGCAATTGTTTGAGATTTCAACTTGGGCGCTGTGCCCTCCAGAACGAACACCGGTGTGACATCTTCCCAAATGAGGTAACACGTGCGGAAAAATAGATTTCTACATGGATTATTGTTAAATTTGCACGAAAGTCTAAATACTGTATAATATAACTAACTTGAGGTGCTGCCGTGGATGGACAAAATAATCGACAACACTGAGACTTTCACACACCCATCCAGCCAAGTCGATGGCTACTGTTTTGCCTCGGAGCTCATAAAAGGGTTTACGTTCGCAGTGCGGTGTGAGCACAGTCCAGAGTTCTTTTATTCCCATTATTGTTCATAAATCGAACATTTGCTCTGTCTTCAAATGAATAATATAAAACCTCCAGTTTATTTGAATCAAAATCAAATATTTTAACACAAATTAAAGAAACGTCAAATTGGTTTTACCGCTTATGCGTATGCAGTTCCATCTAGGTGTTAGGACAAGAGTACAAAATTGAGAAAATGTATGTGATGTGACATGTTAGCTAATTTCGTACCGTTTTGCTTATTATTTTAAAGATAAAGATAGGGGTCGGAAACCAATTAAGAAAATGGTAAGTTTACGGCACACGTTTCATGAAAGCCCCAAATACATATCTGCTTGCGTAAATGATGGTAAACCAATAAAATGTTTCACATGAGAGGGAACGAACGAATTGATAAAATGCGAACAAACCACTTTTGATGCAATTATAAAGAGAAAATTGCACATTTTAGTATTCCAAGTGTAGGATAATTAGTGAGTTCATCAAATTGTATTAAGAAAACAAGTTTTAAAAGGGTTTAAATAACGAAATTCATTTTCTCGCACATGTCCATGACACGGGCATGCAGTCATGGCATGTTGGTCCATTCCGGACAGCGAATCCATAGATAAATAGAAGGAGAATACTGTGATTATTACCCCCTGGCCTATAAATAAATTATTATTTAACTGCTCTTACTTTCACCTAATAATCTACTCTAAGGCTCTGCTACTCTGACATTACTCCCAAAATATTAAAAAAACAGGCCTTGACTTTTGCTGTCAATTAAAAAAAAACAATCAAACAATTCAAACGAAAAACAGGAAAGAACAGAAAAAAACAAGAAAAAAACAAGAAAAAAACCAAGAAAAAAAACCAAGAACAAAAACCAAACAAAAAATGGCCAAACAGACAAGAAAACAACATAAAAACAAGAAGCAAGAAAGAAAAACCCGAAGAAAAGAAAGAAAAACGGTGAGCAACAAAACTTTTCTGGAGGAAATTACAGAAAAGACTGATGCACTGGTAAGTAATTCAAAATACTCTTATTATAGTAGATAGTATTATGTACCAACCAACATAATAAACTTTTTAGGTGACGAAATTCGGTGGCTATGCCGCTTTAACGAATTTCGTCAACATATATTATATTATTTTGTATGGCTGCCAATTGGCCACAGCCTTGTATATAGACCGCTACGAAGGCTATGGACTTTACCCCAATCTCCAATACTGCCTTAATAAAATAGTTTCAACTTGGGCAGTATGGATGATTGGTTAGCATAGACCATACAAAAATATTAACTATCTCCTTTAACCAATATTTTTCAGGTACTATTGTGGGCAATGCAATTGCCGGACACTACTTGCCAGAGCCAGGCATAGGTACCACATGCGTAGTTAGCGGTCTTGGGCTTGCTGGTTCCTATTTTGGTGGCCATTTCGCGGATTTATGGCTAGAAGAAAATGAAGCATTCGCTGGAGAATACTCATTTATACGAGGGGCGAACAATAACGTCTCTGCAGTTCTTCGCGCAACTTCAAATATTTTTTTCGTGGTGATTTCGAAATTTTAATTGATTTTTAAGTTTTTTTGCATTAATAATTTTGTTAATATTGTTCATATTGTTAATATTGTTCATATTGTTAAATATTGCTATTGTTTATGAATATAATATTTTTCGGATTATGTTCAATTTAACTTTTTTTTGTTACATCTTTTGTCCGTCTGTCCGTCCGTCCGTTTGTCCGTCTTACTTATGAAAACATGCATCACAATTATGTTAAAGTTTTATAATGCTCCAACATAAAATTTAGATGCCTATAGAAATTGACGAAATGTCCATACTGCCGATAACATCCCCGTTTTGTTAATGATGATGTCGATGTTGACGATATCAAATCCAGATGGCCATAGTATCAGTAAAATGAATTTATCGTTGCTCAAACAAAATTTCATTTGACAATTGACGCTTCTTTCAGTAATAACAATGACGTCGGTCGCGAATCGCACTAATAAATCGTAAATATAAACAAAATTATCCCGTAAATCAATAATAAAGAAGATCCTAAATATGATGATGATAATAATTATGACGACAAAACAATGAGTTCTATCGATATGTCCGATGAGAAGGAGACAGAGGTGCATTTTGATTACAAAGAAAGAGATTGGAGTTGTCCTACTATAAATTTGGGGGGAATACCCACGAATCCATTGGGTGATGATGACGATGAAGATAGCATGGAGAATGATTTTAGGGATTGAGGTGGGTTCTGAGAGGAATTCTTCGATTATCTCCTGCGATGGAAACGTTGGGTTCATTAAGGCTTTCTTACGCAGCGACAGTTCTAATTTCAGCGAGAGACGTTCTTCCCTACGAACGATTTACAAACGGTTAGAAAACAAGCTTTAGTCAATGAAGAAGTGTCATACTTCCAAAGGATGGAATCACACCCATGATGAGTACCACATACTCCACATCCACTCTTTGTGTGGTTGCTGTCCTTCCTACAGAAAAATTCCTATAAACCTTCAACGCGCCATAGGCAAAGCAATCCGAGTCTTGGCTAATGACTCCATCCACTAACTGGAATTGACATTCGTGCATCAATTTTCATTCATTTTGTATCTCCATACATACCCCTTTCTTATTGAGAAACGCGCAGTATGCCTCCGCCTCTCCTGGACCCTGAACACACGTTATCCCCATACTGCGCAGCAAGTTCTCACATTGTTTTAGCACATGATTGAATCTCGTGCGTCCTTTTTCCTTGTTCATTGGTTTTTCTTGGGATTCAACAGAATTCGTTTGAGTTTGTGTCGACTCCTTCCGGTTAACCCCACGAAATTGAATCTCGTTTCGCTTCGCAATTGTTTGAGATTTCAACTTGGGCGCTGTGCCCTCCAGAACGAACACCGGTGTGACATCTTCCCAAATGAGGTAACACGTGCGGAAAAATAGATTTCTACATGGATTATTGTTAAATTTGCACGAAAGTCTAAATACTGTATAATATAACTAACTTGAGGTGCTGCCGTGGATGGACAAAATAATCGACAACACTGAGACTTTCACACACCCATCCAGCCAAGTCGATGGCTACTGTTTTGCCTCGGAGCTCATAAAAGGGTTTACGTTCGCAGTGCGGTGTGAGCACAGTCCAGAGTTCTTTTATTCCCATTATTGTTCATAAATCGAACATTTGCTCTGTCTTCAAATGAATAATATAAAACCTCCAGTTTATTTGAATCAAAATCAAATATTTTAACACAAATTAAAGAAACGTCAAATTGGTTTTACCGCTTATGCGTATGCAGTTCCATCTAGGTGTTAGGACAAGAGTACAAAATTGAGAAAATGTATGTGATGTGACATGTTAGCTAATTTCGTACCGTTTTGCTTATTATTTTAAAGATAAAGATAGGGGTCGGAAACCAATTAAGAAAATGGTAAGTTTACGGCACACGTTTCATGAAAGCCCCAAATACATATCTGCTTGCGTAAATGATGGTAAACCAATAAAATGTTTCACATGAGAGGGAACGAACGAATTGATAAAATGCGAACAAACCACTTTTGATGCAATTATAAAGAGAAAATTGCACATTTTAGTATTCCAAGTGTAGGATAATTAGTGAGTTCATCAAATTGTATTAAGAAAACAAGTTTTAAAAGGGTTTAAATAACGAAATTCATTTTCTCGCACATGTCCATGACACGGGCATGCAGTCATGGCATGTTGGTCCATTCCGGACAGCGAATCCATAGATAAATAGAAGGAGAATACTGTGATTATTACCCCCTGGCCTATAAATAAATTATTATTTAACTGCTCTTACTTTCACCTAATAATCTACTCTAAGGCTCTGCTACTCTGACATTACTCCCAAAATATTAAAAAAACAGGCCTTGACTTTTGCTGTCAATTAAAAAAAAACAATCAAACAATTCAAACGAAAAACAGGAAAGAACAGAAAAAAACAAGAAAAAAACAAGAAAAAAACCAAGAAAAAAAACCAAGAACAAAAACCAAACAAAAAATGGCCAAACAGACAAGAAAACAACTAAAAACAAGAAGCAAGAAAGAAAAACCCGAAGAAAAGAAAGAAAAACGGTGAGCAACAAAACTTTTCTGGAGGAAATTACAGAAAAGACTGATGCACTGGTAAGTAATTCAAAATACTCTTATTATAGTAGATAGTATTATGTACCAACCAACATAATAAACTTTTTAGGTGACGAAATTCGGTGGCTATGCCGCTTTAACGAATTTCGTCAACATATATTATATTATTTTGTATGGCTGCCAATTGGCCACAGCCTTGTATATAGACCGCTACGAAGGCTATGGACTTTACCCCAATCTCCAATACTGCCTTAATAAAATAGTTTCAACTTGGGCAGTATGGATGATTGGTTAGCATAGACCATACAAAAATATTAACTATCTCCTTTAACCAATATTTTTCAGGTACTATTGTGGGCAATGCAATTGCCGGACACTACTTGCCAGAGCCAGGCATAGGTACCACATGCGTAGTTAGCGGTCTTGGGCTTGCTGGTTCCTATTTTGGTGGCCATTTCGCGGATTTATGGCTAGAAGAAAATGAAGCATTCGCTGGAGAATACTCATTTATACGAGGGGCGAACAATAACGTCTCTGCAGTTCTTCGCGCAACTTCAAATATTTTTTTCGTGGTGATTTCGAAATTTTAATTGATTTTTAAGTTTTTTTGCATTAATAATTTTGTTAATATTGTTCATATTGTTAATATTGTTCATATTGTTAAATATTGCTATTGTTTATGAATATAATATTTTTCGGATTATGTTCAATTTAACTTTTTTTTGTTACATCTTTTGTCCGTCTGTCCGTCCGTCCGTTTGTCCGTCTTACTTATGAAAACATGCATCACAATTATGTTAAAGTTTTATAATGCTCCAACATAAAATTTAGATGCCTATAGAAATTGACGAAATGTCCATACTGCCGATAACATCCCCGTTTTGTTAATGATGATGTCGATGTTGACGATATCAAATCCAGATGGCCATAGTATCAGTAAAATGAATTTATCGTTGCTCAAACAAAATTTCATTTGACAATTGACGCTTCTTTCAGTAATAACAATGACGTCGGTCGCGAATCGCACTAATAAATCGTAAATATAAACAAAATTATCCCGTAAATCAATAATAAAGAAGATCCTAAATATGATGATGATAATAATTATGACGACAAAACAATGAGTTCTATCGATATGTCCGATGAGAAGGAGACAGAGGTGCATTTTGATTACAAAGAAAGAGATTGGAGTTGTCCTACTATAAATTTGGGGGGAATACCCACGAATCCATTGGGTGATGATGACGATGAAGATAGCATGGAGAATGATTTTAGGGATTGAGGTGGGTTCTGAGAGGAATTCTTCGATTATCTCCTGCGATGGAAACGTTGGGTTCATTAAGGCTTTCTTACGCAGCGACAGTTCTAATTTCAGCGAGAGACGTTCTTCCCTACGAACGATTTACAAACGGTTAGAAAACAAGCTTTAGTCAATGAAGAAGTGTCATACTTCCAAAGGATGGAATCACACCCATGATGAGTACCACATACTCCACATCCACTCTTTGTGTGGTTGCTGTCCTTCCTACAGAAAAATTCCTATAAACCTTCAACGCGCCATAGGCAAAGCAATCCGAGTCTTGGCTAATGACTCCATCCACTAACTGGAATTGACATTCGTGCATCAATTTTCATTCATTTTGTATCTCCATACATACCCCTTTCTTATTGAGAAACGCGCAGTATGCCTCCGCCTCTCCTGGACCCTGAACACACGTTATCCCCATACTGCGCAGCAAGTTCTCACATTGTTTTAGCACATGATTGAATCTCGTGCGTCCTTTTTCCTTGTTCATTGGTTTTTCTTGGGATTCAACAGAATTCGTTTGAGTTTGTGTCGACTCCTTCCGGTTAACCCCACGAAATTGAATCTCGTTTCGCTTCGCAATTGTTTGAGATTTCAACTTGGGCGCTGTGCCCTCCAGAACGAACACCGGTGTGACATCTTCCCAAATGAGGTAACACGTGCGGAAAAATAGATTTCTACATGGATTATTGTTAAATTTGCACGAAAGTCTAAATACTGTATAATATAACTAACTTGAGGTGCTGCCGTGGATGGACAAAATAATCGACAACACTGAGACTTTCACACACCCATCCAGCCAAGTCGATGGCTACTGTTTTGCCTCGGAGCTCATAAAAGGGTTTACGTTCGCAGTGCGGTGTGAGCACAGTCCAGAGTTCTTTTATTCCCATTATTGTTCATAAATCGAACATTTGCTCTGTCTTCAAATGAATAATATAAAACCTCCAGTTTATTTGAATCAAAATCAAATATTTTAACACAAATTAAAGAAACGTCAAATTGGTTTTACCGCTTATGCGTATGCAGTTCCATCTAGGTGTTAGGACAAGAGTACAAAATTGAGAAAATGTATGTGATGTGACATGTTAGCTAATTTCGTACCGTTTTGCTTATTATTTTAAAGATAAAGATAGGGGTCGGAAACCAATTAAGAAAATGGTAAGTTTACGGCACACGTTTCATGAAAGCCCCAAATACATATCTGCTTGCGTAAATGATGGTAAACCAATAAAATGTTTCACATGAGAGGGAACGAACGAATTGATAAAATGCGAACAAACCACTTTTGATGCAATTATAAAGAGAAAATTGCACATTTTAGTATTCCAAGTGTAGGATAATTAGTGAGTTCATCAAATTGTATTAAGAAAACAAGTTTTAAAAGGGTTTAAATAACGAAATTCATTTTCTCGCACATGTCCATGACACGGGCATGCAGTCATGGCATGTTGGTCCATTCCGGACAGCGAATCCATAGATAAATAGAAGGAGAATACTGTGATTATTACCCCCTGGCCTATAAATAAATTATTATTTAACTGCTCTTACTTTCACCTAATAATCTACTCTAAGGCTCTGCTACTCTGACATTACTCCCAAAATATTAAAAAAACAGGCCTTGACTTTTGCTGTCAATTAAAAAAAAACAATCAAACAATTCAAACGAAAAACAGGAAAGAACAGAAAAAAACAAGAAAAAAACAAGAAAAAAACCAAGAAAAAAAACCAAGAACAAAAACCAAACAAAAAATGGCCAAACAGACAAGAAAACAACATAAAAACAAGAAGCAAGAAAGAAAAACCCGAAGAAAAGAAAGAAAAACGGTGAGCAACAAAACTTTTCTGGAGGAAATTACAGAAAAGACTGATGCACTGGTAAGTAATTCAAAATACTCTTATTATAGTAGATAGTATTATGTACCAACCAACATAATAAACTTTTTAGGTGACGAAATTCGGTGGCTATGCCGCTTTAACGAATTTCGTCAACATATATTATATTATTTTGTATGGCTGCCAATTGGCCACAGCCTTGTATATAGACCGCTACGAAGGCTATGGACTTTACCCCAATCTCCAATACTGCCTTAATAAAATAGTTTCAACTTGGGCAGTATGGATGATTGGTTAGCATAGACCATACAAAAATATTAACTATCTCCTTTAACCAATATTTTTCAGGTACTATTGTGGGCAATGCAATTGCCGGACACTACTTGCCAGAGCCAGGCATAGGTACCACATGCGTAGTTAGCGGTCTTGGGCTTGCTGGTTCCTATTTTGGTGGCCATTTCGCGGATTTATGGCTAGAAGAAAATGAAGCATTCGCTGGAGAATACTCATTTATACGAGGGGCGAACAATAACGTCTCTGCAGTTCTTCGCGCAACTTCAAATATTTTTTTCGTGGTGATTTCGAAATTTTAATTGATTTTTAAGTTTTTTTGCATTAATAATTTTGTTAATATTGTTCATATTGTTAATATTGTTCATATTGTTAAATATTGCTATTGTTTATGAATATAATATTTTTCGGATTATGTTCAATTTAACTTTTTTTTGTTACATCTTTTGTCCGTCTGTCCGTCCGTCCGTTTGTCCGTCTTACTTATGAAAACATGCATCACAATTATGTTAAAGTTTTATAATGCTCCAACATAAAATTTAGATGCCTATAGAAATTGACGAAATGTCCATACTGCCGATAACATCCCCGTTTTGTTAATGATGATGTCGATGTTGACGATATCAAATCCAGATGGCCATAGTATCAGTAAAATGAATTTATCGTTGCTCAAACAAAATTTCATTTGACAATTGACGCTTCTTTCAGTAATAACAATGACGTCGGTCGCGAATCGCACTAATAAATCGTAAATATAAACAAAATTATCCCGTAAATCAATAATAAAGAAGATCCTAAATATGATGATGATAATAATTATGACGACAAAACAATGAGTTCTATCGATATGTCCGATGAGAAGGAGACAGAGGTGCATTTTGATTACAAAGAAAGAGATTGGAGTTGTCCTACTATAAATTTGGGGGGAATACCCACGAATCCATTGGGTGATGATGACGATGAAGATAGCATGGAGAATGATTTTAGGGATTGAGGTGGGTTCTGAGAGGAATTCTTCGATTATCTCCTGCGATGGAAACGTTGGGTTCATTAAGGCTTTCTTACGCAGCGACAGTTCTAATTTCAGCGAGAGACGTTCTTCCCTACGAACGATTTACAAACGGTTAGAAAACAAGCTTTAGTCAATGAAGAAGTGTCATACTTCCAAAGGATGGAATCACACCCATGATGAGTACCACATACTCCACATCCACTCTTTGTGTGGTTGCTGTCCTTCCTACAGAAAAATTCCTATAAACCTTCAACGCGCCATAGGCAAAGCAATCCGAGTCTTGGCTAATGACTCCATCCACTAACTGGAATTGACATTCGTGCATCAATTTTCATTCATTTTGTATCTCCATACATACCCCTTTCTTATTGAGAAACGCGCAGTATGCCTCCGCCTCTCCTGGACCCTGAACACACGTTATCCCCATACTGCGCAGCAAGTTCTCACATTGTTTTAGCACATGATTGAATCTCGTGCGTCCTTTTTCCTTGTTCATTGGTTTTTCTTGGGATTCAACAGAATTCGTTTGAGTTTGTGTCGACTCCTTCCGGTTAACCCCACGAAATTGAATCTCGTTTCGCTTCGCAATTGTTTGAGATTTCAACTTGGGCGCTGTGCCCTCCAGAACGAACACCGGTGTGACATCTTCCCAAATGAGGTAACACGTGCGGAAAAATAGATTTCTACATGGATTATTGTTAAATTTGCACGAAAGTCTAAATACTGCATAATATAACTAACTTGAGGTGCTGCCGTGGATGGACAAAATAATCGACAACATTGAGACTTTCACACACCCATCCAGCCAAATCGATGGCTACTGTTTTGCCTCGGAGCTCATAAAAGGGTTTACGTTCGCAGTGCGGTGTGAGCACAGTCCAGAGTTCTTTTATTCCCATTATTGTTCATAAATCGAACATTTGCTCTGTCTTCAAATGAATAATATAAAACCTCCAGTTTATTTGAATCAAAATCAAATATTTTAACACAAATTAAAGAAACGTCAAATTGGTTTTACCGCTTATGCGTATGCAGTTCCATCTAGGTGTTAGGACAAGAGTACAAAATTGAGAAAATGTATGTGATGTGACATGTTAGCTAATTTCGTACCGTTTTGCTTATTATTTTAAAGATAAAGATAGGGGTCGGAAACCAATTAAGAAAATGGTAAGTTTACGGCACACGTTTCATGAAAGCCCCAAATACATATCTGCTTGCGTAAATGATGGTAAACCAATAAAATGTTTCACATGAGAGGGAACGAACGAATTGATAAAATGCGAACAAACCACTTTTGATGCAATTATAAAGAGAAAATTGCACATTTTAGTATTCCAAGTGTAGGATAATTAGTGAGTTCATCAAATTGTATTAAGAAAACAAGTTTTAAAAGGGTTTAAATAACGAAATTCATTTTCTCGCACATGTCCATGACACGGGCATGCAGTCATGGCATGTTGGTCCATTCCGGACAGCGAATCCATAGATAAATAGAAGGAGAATACTGTGATTATTACCCCCTGGCCTATAAATAAATTATTATTTAACTGCTCTTACTTTCACCTAATAATCTACTCTAAGGCTCTGCTACTCTGACATTACTCCCAAAATATTAAAAAAACAGGCCTTGACTTTTGCTGTCAATTAAAAAAAAACAATCAAACAATTCAAACGAAAAACAGGAAAGAACAGAAAAAAACAAGAAAAAAACAAGAAAAAAACCAAGAAAAAAAACCAAGAACAAAAACCAAACAAAAAATGGCCAAACAGACAAGAAAACAACATAAAAACAAGAAGCAAGAAAGAAAAACCCGAAGAAAAGAAAGAAAAACGGTGAGCAACAAAACTTTTCTGGAGGAAATTACAGAAAAGACTGATGCACTGGTAAGTAATTCAAAATACTCTTATTATAGTAGATAGTATTATGTACCAACCAACATAATAAACTTTTTAGGTGACGAAATTCGGTGGCTATGCCGCTTTAACGAATTTCGTCAACATATATTATATTATTTTGTATGGCTGCCAATTGGCCACAGCCTTGTATATAGACCGCTACGAAGGCTATGGACTTTACCCCAATCTCCAATACTGCCTTAATAAAATAGTTTCAACTTGGGCAGTATGGATGATTGGTTAGCATAGACCATACAAAAATATTAACTATCTCCTTTAACCAATATTTTTCAGGTACTATTGTGGGCAATGCAATTGCCGGACACTACTTGCCAGAGCCAGGCATAGGTACCACATGCGTAGTTAGCGGTCTTGGGCTTGCTGGTTCCTATTTTGGTGGCCATTTCGCGGATTTATGGCTAGAAGAAAATGAAGCATTCGCTGGAGAATACTCATTTATACGAGGGGCGAACAATAACGTCTCTGCAGTTCTTCGCGCAACTTCAAATATTTTTTTCGTGGTGATTTCGAAATTTTAATTGATTTTTAAGTTTTTTTGCATTAATAATTTTGTTAATATTGTTCATATTGTTAATATTGTTCATATTGTTAAATATTGCTATTGTTTATGAATATAATATTTTTCGGATTATGTTCAATTTAACTTTTTTTTGTTACATCTTTTGTCCGTCTGTCCGTCCGTCCGTTTGTCCGTCTTACTTATGAAAACATGCATCAAAATTATGTTAAAGTTTTATTATGCTCCAACATAAAATTTAGATGCGTACATATGGAAATTGACTAAATGTCCATACTGCCGATAACATCCCCTGTTTTGTTAATGACGATGTCGAAGTTCATGATATCAAATCCAGATGGCCACAGTATCAGTAAAATGAATTTATCGTTGCTCAAACAAAATTTCATTTGACACTTCTTTCAGGAATAACAATGACGTCGGTCGCGAGTCGCACTCATAAAGCGTAAATATAAACAAAATTATCCCGTAAATCAATAATAAAACAATAATTTAATATTTTAGAAAACGAAAAATATGGACAACCGATATAACCTTGGCATTTCTGGAATGTTATCTCTCAAGGAAGGACGAATTCAAGCACTTGAGGAAAAAGCGATTTGCCTATGAAAGGATCCTAAAAGAAATGGTATCTCGTGGTCTTCTCGTAAGTCTAAATTTTGTTGCTATTAATTCATAAATTAACAATACTAATATTTCAGGACGCCAATACAAAACATATATTTCTGGAAACTAGAATGCAAACCCTACTAAGGGCATATAGATGTGGCAAACTAAAACACAGAGAACCTGAACTAGCTCACTATATGGATTTAATATACGCAGAACAAGCAGAAGATCCTAATGATGATAATAATTATGACGACAAAACAATGAGTTCTATCGATATGTCTGATGAGAAGGAGACAGAGGTGCATTTTAATTACAAAGAAAGAGATTGGAGTTGTCCTACTATAAATTTGGGGGGAATACCCACGAATCCATTGGGTGACGATGAGGATGAAGATAGCATGGAGAACGATTTTCCGTCCTCATCTGCAGATGTGGCAGAGTTTCTAGATCCAGTAGACATAAAACTAACCGCAGCAGCGTCTCCATCTCCGGCTAATCCATCATTGGCACATAAATCTAAGAAATGTACTACCGTACCGAAACCTCGTTCCCGTGAAGCGTACTATGCTGAGAAACTAGAATTAAATGCCCAACAGTTCGAAACGAGAATGAAACAGAAGCGAAAAATGTTCAATGAAATGTTACAAACTTCAGAGCAAAGATTTATCGAAGCAGAGAAAGCCAAAACGCAACGCCATCGAGAAAAAATGGATTTATTTAGACGTTTGCTGTTAAAGTAGTTAGTTTAAAAGTTTATGCAATAAATAAGCTTTATTGAAACAAAAATAAATGCATGCCAATGTTATTCAATCCGTAGGTGTTTCATCAAGTTTGGTTGCTAATTTAATTGTGAAGGCGTTAAGGGTTGTTTGTAAAATATACCAGTTTATTCGAGTGGTTCACTGGAATTTATTCGGCTACTTCGCTCCAAAGTGGTATATGAAGTTTTTTCTGGCTACTACACTTTAACGTAGCCCAAAGATTTTGCTGTTACTACACTCTGGAAGTGGTCCGACGTTTTCAAGCAACTACGATCATCTTGCTATTATTTCTGCAATGTCAAATGTTGCTTTCGTTTCTGACAAACCATACATTTTGCTGGTGTGGATGGCAGGACAGAACTGAGGTTTGGTATCTGGACATCATGAACTCATATAGATTAGGTCAATGTCTGTTCCTGCTGGACTTGAGGTTGTGTTCATCAAGTCCTCTACTTTCTTTACCATGCCTTTGAAGTATCAAGTGTAATATCTGGGGATCCCAGTTTTTTGTGTCGAACTGCAGGTTGGATATCGCTGCTTAACACTCCCTTGCAATCGCTCTATCAGCGTACTCCAGTGCTTCAACTCGGTGAACGATCTTTGAACTCTGTCAAATAAGTAAACTGCCCGTTGAATGTGGGTAACGCTATCCCTGATAATTTAGAATCAACAACACATTTCCGCAGTATTCTAATCCTTCTTATAGACGGATTGAGACCCCAAGGTTACGTCCTCAGCCTTAAAATACCTACCCTGTAGTCACCGGTGGACTTTATACCTCGACGAACTTCGGATATGGTAAATAAGAGCTGAAAATCTACCGAAAGTTGCCACTAGAACCAACGTTTCAATTTTTCTTCCGAATTCAAGGCACCCGTGACGGTTCGTTTTAGCTAGAATCCTCGAATCGCCTACCTCCAGGATCTGATTGAAACTTCAGGTTAATTCTGCCCGATCAGCATTGTCATCGTTCCTTCCGTAAGCCAGAAGGCAACAGCATTGGTTGCGCAACATATAAATGATAATTGATAGCGATAAGTTCAACCGACAACGCTATCGCCGCTATCCTCAATTTCTGTAGTCACATCTCTCTCAAGACTCATCCATAAATTAAAAACAAATTTCCTATCCGATTTTATCTACTCATTTTATTCAAATAGATATACAAATACATACATCAAACTATGTCAAATATGAAAAAAAAAAAAAAAAGAAAATCAAATGTGATCAAGATCATCATCATAATATACAATTCCTGGGTCAATATATTAGTCAATAACCTATTTGCGTTCTCAAGTCTGGTTAATTTGTAGTGTCTCTTTCACTCTAGATTATTTGCCGATTTTTTTGTTCGAAAATGGATTAAATAATTTTGCTGCAAAAGCATCTAATATAAACTTAAAATAAATACATTCGTTTCGCATCACAATTTTAAAAGTTTTAAGGCTATTTTTCTTTTTGTTCTTTTGTTGTTGTATCAGTAAAGGAGGTAAATCATTTTTTAAGCGTTGAGGTCGGGTCTGGGTCACCGTTCCGTTCCGTTCGGTCCCGTCTTCAACTGTCTTTTTGTTGTTGTTTGTGTAGTTTTTAGTTGTAGTTAATTCTTTCCGTTAATGGTCTTCTTGTTATTTTGTTGTTCATGTTATTGTTGTGAAAATTGATGTCGGATAATAGTTCTGTGTCGTCGTTCGTTTCAGAGAGATAGATAGATAGAGAGATAATACTGTCTGTGAAAATAATGAAAAAAAAATACGAAAAACAAACGTTACAACGTAATTTTATTGCACGAGCAAACCATTAGTGCATTTTTTTTGCTTATTATAAAAAATATATGTGTCGGCGTTCACTGTCACTCATACTTACCAGTAGATGGGGCAGTTAGGTTAGCTGATGGCTATGTCACAGGAAAAAAGAAAAAGAAATAGATAAGGATTTATTCTACTTACGTTTAAACTCGACGCAAACGTTTGCGATTACTGTCGTTCGGCTCCTCGGCATCCATAACCTAGAGGGGAAGAAATATATTTATTTTATAAAACACAAGCAGTTTGTACTTCGATTCGAAGATTTACCTTAATTTTGGAACTGCAAATTTCAGCACCGTTTAGAGTATCAATGGCATTCTGAGCACTTTCCGCACGACCATACTTCACGTATCCACAATTGCGATTCGGCAGCAAATAGACGTCAATGAGACTGCCAAAGCATGAGAAAACATTTTTCAAAATTGCTTGAGGAATACCCTGCAAAATAGAAATGTTGTTGCATTAATGGGAAGCAACGATATAACGAGTAGCAAAACCCACCGAAGAAAGTACAATGAACAATCTACGTGCAACCGGTGCATCGGGACTTGCCATTGGCGCCGCGGGTGGCAAATTCACACTGCATGCATTCGAATTGTTGTTCTTGCGCTCTAAAAGGGAACATCACAATCAAATGTTGCTTCAATGCCATAGCATGTACTTACGATCAATTATGGATCCATCCAGACGAGGATTGATGATAGAAAACTTTACAATCATTCTCTCGCCAATGGGATACTCTAGTCCGTGGATTTTCTCTCTAAAAAAAAAAAGTAGAATGGCCATTTGTTAAAAAATGGTATTGTCAGTTATTTTAAAAGGTATATAGATTTGTCATGGAAACGCGATGAGGAAAAGGCAAAGCTTACTACCTTTTCTAAAGTGACGAATGTGCTGAGGGGGGTTGACGATCTTTGGTCGTTGCCAGGCCAGGTTGGTCCAGCGATGAGTCGCTCCGGTACGTAGAACCAATCGTCGTGGGAGTGACTATCCCCAATTGTCTTCAACTTCTACATCTCAAAACTACCACCACCTCCAGCAGGCATAAACCTAGTCTCATACGCAGACGATTGTACAATCCTAGCCTCAGGCCCTAACATACAAGACCTTTGTTCATCCATCACCGCATACTTGGGCACAGTAGAAACTTTCTTCAACGACCGAAACCTTAAACTATCATCAGAAAAATCCACCGCAACATTATTCACATCATGGACAAAAGAAGTAAGACTCGAACTGGACATATCTATAGCCGGAAGACGCATACCCACCATTGCGCACCCTAAACTCCTAGGAGTCACATTTGATAATATGTACAGTTTTTCAACACACGTCAACAACATCAGAAATCGCCTAAGATCCAGAAATAACGTCATCAAATCACTTGCCGGAAGTTCCTGGGGGAAAGACAAAGAAACACTCCTCGCCACATACAAAGCGATTGGACGATCTGTCCTCAACTACGCGGCACCCATCTGGACCCCACAATTAAGCGACACCAACTGGATGCACCTTCAAACATGTCACAACACTGCCATGCGAACTATAACAGGATGCCACCTCATGGCCAACGAAGATCATCTTCACACAGAAACAATGATGCTCCCGATAAAAAAAGACAACACCATGTTATCACAACAATTTCTACTGGCCTGCCACTTACCGGAACACCCCAACCACACCCTCATCTCGAATCCCAAACCACCTCGCAATATTTGAAGATGCATCACAAACCTCCAAGAAGAAATAAACCACCTCGTACAACAACCCAACATCAATATTGGACAATACACAACTGGATTAAAACACATCCACCAGACCTCAGTAACCAACACGATCGCTAACTATAAAGCTAACATTGTGCTCGGCGGCAGACCACCACCCATTGCCACCGAAGAAAAATCACTCCCACGTTCAACCAGAACAACACTAGCCCAACTCCGCTCGGGCTGGTGTCACAAACTAAACAGCTACATGTCCCGCCTAGACCCCAACATACAGAACAGCTGCCCAGACTGCAACGATGGTCCACACGACGTAACACACCTTTTTAACTGCCCGGCGAAACCAACTACATTAACCACAATAATGCTATGGACCCACCCAACTGAAGTGGCACAATTCCTAGGACTTGAAACCGAGATGAATTGACGAATGACGAATGAAGCTGCTACTACAACAACAACAACCTTTTCTAAAATGACTACACTACAAATTAGTTACCGACTCGAAATGTGACCTATGAGCATCCTACAATACATTACACGTTACCTATCCGTAAACTTGGCATCACTTTTCCAAAACTTCTTTGGCAACACAAGCAACATTTTGAAACTCGCTCCTTGAAGTCATATTTCCCGAAGATTTACCAAAACTTACAGTATGCAAAAATAATAACCTTTCTCCTAGAGGTTTGCCTTTCTCGAGAGAAGATTAAAAAAACACACACACAACCTCTTGCCTTGTTAATGGTTATTTTTTCCAGTGTACCATGTGTGACGGGTCCATTATCAAAACTAATTTATTACCAGAGAATAATGGCAGGTAACTGATATTGCTTGAATACCACAGGCTGTTACGTTCAACACAATATGTTACACATATGTCCCGAAAATGATTCTGTTTTGGGTAACTTAGTCGACCGAGGCATAAAGGTGATCGGTTGTACGATGCTTCGAGGAGTTGAATTTGTGCTGTGAAGGAAGGAACGTAGCCTTAAGAAACGAAAACGTTTTTCCTGTGTTGAACTTAATAAATTGTGTGTTCCCCGCGTTGAATCTGAAGTGGTATAAATCGGTATTGAAGTCGTGTTGATCTTAGTGAAACAATAAAAATTGAATCATACAATCCAACTTCAATTAGCGGTGTTGCTCGCCGGGAACATGCGGTCTGAACCGATAGTTCAGACATTTTGAACCCAATAACATCATAATGTAGCGCCGTTTCCACGTCTTTAATACATAATCTGCAGGCATCTAAATTCAGAAGTTGCAACCTGCTGTTTCTGGTATTTTAAAATACAAACAAACGGTACATTTTCATATAGGAAGCGGAACATCAAACATGTTTACTTCTGCCATGGTTTGGTGAGAGGAATATTGCGCAACTCACAACATTTACTTTCCTTTATTGGAAAGTAGTTTATATTTTTAACGGCTTTGTCGATAGGTACATTCTAATTTAGTTATGCAAAAACACAACCTCAAGGTGAAGAGTGGTTTGAACAAAAACCAGAAAAGTTCAGAAAAGTCGTGGGTGAGCAATCATAATGTAAATTAAGATGCATTTAATTATATACTATAATCGCCTAATGTAATCATAATAGGAAATAATTAATGTTGTACTCACTTTGCGTAGATAGCTGCCTCTGGTGTGTTATATGCCACTGTAGCCTCATTGGTTCTTTGTCCATCTAAAAATGGAAACAGTTTATTAACTTCTAACAGAAAACAAAAATGTTCCCTTACGTTCTCTGGTTATCTGGCAGTAATCCAAGCCAGGGATTATATCAAATAACCGCCACAACTGATCCTGATTAATGTTGCTACTACAAATCACATCCAGCGTGGTTGTCTGCTGCCCATTTGCGCTTTGCATCTTCAAGAACGAAGCCATTTCGTTGCTAGCGCTGCTCATATTGCCACTACCCCAGTCATTGTTGTTTCGATTGAATGATTCATCACGATGTCCATCGCGAGGATTACGAGATGACGTTTTCGGTTCAGCAAACACTGCTTTGTATTTCGAGGGACAGTTCTCAAAAGCTACAGCGGCATGATAGAATCTAATTTACAAATCAATTCAAAATCAATTAACTTTTTCCTAATCGCTACTAATTGTATTTGGTGATCAATAACACATACCTGTTAAATCTTACATAAGCGAAACCTTTCGACTGCCCCGTATTGCGATCTTGCATAATCGATACACTTTCAACGTTACCGTATTTCTGGAATTCGTCACGGATTTCATTTTCGCTGGCACTCTTGGGGACCACTATAAACAAGCGGACACATCTCTCCTGTTCGTTATCGGATCGACCTTGGCTTTTACTGATTAAATGGGAAATTGTTAACGTTTACGGCCAAGTTTTACAATATTTTCATTTTAATTACTTTGCTGCCACTAGCACCTTAACTGCTCGATCTCCGTTACCAATGTGACTTCCATTCATCTCCTCCTGGGCCTTGGCAGCGTCGGAGGTTTTTGCGAACTTCACATAGGCGATTCCCTTGTTGTCGCCAGTTTTCTTATCCTTTACAACCCAAACATCTTCGATTTCACCGAATTTGCAGAATGCATCACGGAATTCATCTTCGGTGTGGTCTCGATTGCCAATAATGAAAAGCCGCGACATTGGAGGATCATCTTCGTTGGCGGTGGTACGATGATGATGGTCATCTCGGGAGTTCGACCGGTATTCAGACATTTTACAAATTAATGTATTTAATTTATTTTTCAGCACAATAAGCTGTAAAGAAAAACCCAGTAAATTTGTCGGATCACTTGTCGGCGAGGATTTTCTACTTTTCTACTTGTGGAAAAAATGGAGTTTGTCAGAAGGAGACAGGCACTCTGTGTGAGAGTGAGAAGAGTATTCAATGGTACATTCCTATGGGTTGACTACACTGACTGTGAATTATTGAACTTTAGGCTACGTCCATAGTGAACCAGCTTCTCGCTTACCAGCTTTTACCGGAATGCATTTTTAATTCTTGTTGACGCCGGTAACCAGCTTTCTAGGGTGAGAAAGCGAGAAGCTGGTTTCACTATGGACGCAGCCTTAGGTAATTTTGGCTGTCAAGTTATATAGCTGTGGGAATTTTTTTATGGTTGGTTTTAGACAAGATTTTTAAGATTTATTGATTAAGATTTTTAACACGCAATTACAACAACTACGAACTGTTTGACGGCTAAATAAAATGCTTAACACTTTTGAGACTCTAAGTTGTTTTAATTGCGTGCTGAAGATTCTACTTTACTTCACTGAGCTAAGGCCTGTTTTTTTCCACATCTATCTCAGTTAAGTAAAGTAAAGTAAGATTTTTAACACGCAATTACAACAACTACGAACTGTTTGACACTTTCGAGACTCTATATAAGGCGTATTTTTTTGGGAAGTGAGTATAACAAAACCAAAAGTGGGTATAACAATTTTGCATGTAAAACCAAAAGTGAGTATAACAAAACCAAAAGTGAGTATACCATTTTTGCATGTAAAAGTAAAAGTGAGCTAGCTATAGATTCCCAAAAAAATACGCTAGAGGTAAAGAAGCCCAGACATTCGCAACGACATGGGAACAACGACTAAGGCTACGGACAGAGTGCATGCGAAAAGCTAAGCGAAAACTAAAGCTAAGGTTTGACAGGTCAAAGCTAATAAACTGCGCCCATACATTTTAATTACACTGGCCATAGTAGATTCGATGCTACGATACATGCTAAGCGAAAATTGGCGCTAAAAGCGAATAAACTCTTCTGCTCAGTTTTTTAGCAAGAAATTCAAGCTAAAACGAAGCTGTCAATAGATTTGGGTATATAATCGAATACTTTTAATGACATTTAAAAGCATTCAGCCATTTTTGTCGGGATGTTTTCGGATGTCTTCGTAAGTCTTTGTAAATATGATAAAATTCGTCATATTTATTACGTAATTTTTTATATATTGAACGGACTGTCTTTTTCCAAACAATGAATGGCTGAAAAATAAAATATTCAATGGAAAGTCCTCTTCTTCTAACGAATCCATTTCCATAATTCAAGGATGTTGTTAATTTTGATGCACTTCCGAAGCGTTGATGTTAGCGTTCATTATGGACACCATTCGCTTATAGCTTATGCCACATGCTTATAGCTTAGAATCTTTAGCTTTAGCTTTCGCTTCGCTTCTCGTGTTCACTCTGTCCGTAGCCTAAATGTTGGCTCTTCGACACAATACCCAAGCATAAATGTTTGTGTCAGCAACAGTTCCTTTTTCTAAATATAAAAAAACAAAAAACTACATTTTCACTCCTCACCGCATTAGACAAAGAAGAATAATCTATTCAACTTCTGACTTTAACAACAATCTCTTGTTTTTATATATTTTTTTTAATTCACATTCAACTCGAAAATCATAAAAATTAATGTCGATTTCCATTGGGCAAGAAAAATCACTTTTTTTCAAATTCAGGAGCATTTTTGCGAATCTCGATTCGATAGCAAGATTCACACATATTTTCACTAACACCAATATCAAAAATAAATTAATTCAGTAGCGCATAACAAAGATATTAATTAATTTCCAGAAACCATACACACATTAAAAGTAAGTGCAAATCTAAAAAATAATCGAGATTTTTTACAATTGACACGGATCAAAAATGAAAAGCAATCTAAATCCAAGAAAAATATTGAATTAAAAAACAATAGTATCTGTTTTCCCAATAAAAAACCACATTAGAGAAGTGGATGTATAATTCAGCATAAAAATATTAATTAGGGGTATCGTGAATAAATTCCGATGGAAATGTTTCCCTTGTCAGCAATGTAAATCAAATTGCTGAATGGGAAACATTTCCGGGGAAATATTATTGGCGATAGGGGTGAATCAAAATTATGAATAGGTACCTATAGCAAATTTTACTACAATGTAGACATCCCTTTACTCTTGTCAAGTTTTCGAACACGGGAAAATGTATATTTTTGTTCAGCACTTTGGTTTCTCTCGTTGTTCGTTAGTTCAGAACTCTATTTTTCTCTCTCCTACATATGCAATAGCTGTCATAAAACAAAATTCAATTTGATTAATCCTAAAATCCTTTTATCAACTTTTATTTATTTGAAGTAATTGCGTAGTAGAAATCTGTTTTTTTAAAATGCCCACAGAAATTGAGAACATAAATCCCAACGTTTACGGCAAGTGTAAAGAGCGGGAACCAACAGCAGACGACGAGAACGAAAGTATCCCGGATCCATTTGATACTCGTGAAATTTTTGGTAAGTGTTTGCAGCAATTTCTGTCTAAGGTCTTCTAATTTCCTTTTATCATCTTATTACACAGACCTAATTCGTGGCATAAATGATCCCGAACATCCATTGACACTGGAAGAACTGCATGTCGTCCAAGAAGACCTCATCAAAGTCTCCGATGAGTTAAATGAAGTAAGTATCCACTTTACACCGACCATCCCTCACTGCAGCATGGCCACACTGATTGGTCTGTCGATACGAGTCAAATTGCTTCGCTCCCTACCGCCACGGTTCAAGGTAACTGTTGAGATTACACCCGGAACACATGCATCTGAATTAGCCGTAAACAAGCAACTGGCGGATAAAGAGCGTGTCGCTGCTGCTCTAGAGAACAAGCACCTTGCTGAGGTGATTAACCAGTGTATCGCTACTAAGGGTTGAAGAAAGGAACACACTTTTTTTTAACAAAAGTCAAACAGTAACGGTGTTATTCTCTGTATATATACAATTTGTTAATTTAGTATCTTACAACTAATAAAGATCCTCGCTTTTAATAATCCTTCTTTTTCGCTTCCATTGCTGAGGCAGGTTGTGGCTTCGTAGGGTCGAACTTAAAAGTTTTCACTAGCGGCCCCTTGCCTGCCTTGGCAAATCGGATTTCATCGATGCGTTCTCGTTCTTCAAGTTGTCGTGTTATTTTCATGTTACTCCAAGCTGTAGTGAGAGTAAAATGGTACATAAAGGAATTGACACCGAAAATAAAAAGTTCACTTACAATCCTTGACTCCTGTGACAAATCCTTTCTTTTTCGCAGGTAGGTTTTCTGGTTTGTGTACGATTAACTTGTCAATCTTAAAGTAGTCTCGCACAGCAGGAATTTTTAAAATGGCCACCTGTCCTAACGAAATGAAGTTACTACACGTCCAGTAGCAAAGAATAGCGGCTGGGAAGTTCATGGTGAAGGGGAATATCGCAAGCGGCAACGCCCGAAGCACGTACTTCATCACATGCATATTCTGCGCCGACAAACGCGCACTGTCTGTGCCGATTTCAATCGTCAAATATAGAGTAGCACTTGTAATCGCTGGTAGGAGGAACATCGGATCCGAAATAGTCAAATCTGTGAACCACCAGAGGCCGCCTTCGCGGAGCGAATCCACGGGGGTATTGGCCATCGCTCGGAGGCCCATGAAAAACGAAATGAAGAGTGGTGCTTGCGCCAATGGAACAACCATATTTTTGAACGGATTTAGTTGTTTTTCCTTCATGAAGACCATCATTTCCTGTGCGTAACGTGCCGATTCGATAGCATCGCCCGACTGTCGGGCCTCTGTCATTTTTAGTTGCAACACCTGAAGCTGTGGCATGTGATTGTTCATCTTTGCAGCATTTCGCTGAGACACAATCACTAAGGGAAATATCAACGTCCTAACTACAGCTGTACCAATAGCTATAGCTGCCCACCAAGGCAAATCCAAACCAATGTGCAGATACTCCATGCAATTCTGTACTAAACCGACAGGGGTCCACCCACCAAGACCCAGTGAGGCAAATGTTGGTTCACCGGCTGCATTAAGTATGTCCACAACGGCTTCAGTTGGTGGCGTGCTAATCGGGATAGGTGGTGCTTCTGGGATTTCAGTGAGATCGATAACATTTTTGTCGATTGCATCAGCACTGGAGTATCGCACGGTGGCAAGTCCGGCTAGTGGTGACAGTTTCGAGATGATTTTCGGATCAATAGATCTCACCGGCTGTCGGCTATGTGCTATGTGCAAGTCTCTGGTGTTGAGGGAGGATAGTGGAGCAAGAATTGTCCGTGGTGTCTTCAAAACAGAATTTATTATAGGTTAGGTGGGTGGATGCAATAAACTAGACATCGATCTTCGGAACATTACAAACCTTTGATTGCAAACAAATGCAGGCAGCATTTTTGCCATTTAAAACAAGACGAACTTTTGTAGATAACATCGTTGATCAAGTGTTATTTAACTTTATTATTTGCCGTGAAAAATGTTGGTTGAAAATCTCAGATGTTTTTTGACATTTCTGTCGAAATGGCTAATGAATGGTTCTCGCTAATACCAGCTTGCGATGGTAATGGAAAATTATGTAATATTTTAAAGCCAATTTTGTGTGTGGTTATATACCTTATTTAATGCCGTGTGTCAATAATTGGTCTAAATACATAATATGAAAGTGTTGAACGAGAAGTTCACTAAACTACAATCTTAAAACAGATATTTATCGAATTTTACGTTATTAATTCATTGAAATTCAGTGTTCACATTCTAGCAAAACTGGAGGAAATGTAAACGTAAAAAATTAGCTTTTATTTGCTTTATTTTGCTCCCTGAGTAGGATAATTTGTTGACAGCTGAAATTTCGTTTTCAACCACGATAGTGTCCGATGATAAGTGGTACCTAAGTGAAAATCTCGAAAAAAGTCTAGATCTGGGTAACAGATTTAAACCCATTGTAAACTGATTTTAACCCTTTTTAAAAAAATGATTTGTTTTTTGTGGTTTAGTACTTATTTTAATTGGAAATTGATTGGTTGTGTGTCAATACAAGTTTCGTGTTTTTTTCTTTCTTGTTTCATTCATTTTTAGTGCAGCTGAAAATGTTTTAGAAAATTTGGACATCGAAATCGTTGACAAAAGCTAGCTTATGTGCATTCGGCATTTTATCAATTACATGCAAAAATACTGTTTTTTAAGTTTTCCCGAGGTCTTTGGAGCGCAGTTTTGATTCAATTGGATTAAACGCCGACAAGGTTAAAAAACTGAGTTTATGTTCTGACTTAATTCGGGTGTTTGTGTCAATAATCAAATGAACTTACGGACAATGCGGATTATATTAATTTTGTGGGTACCTACATTGGTCTTATATTGTTCATATTGTCCCACCATTCAGGAATATCTTATAAGCATCCGAAAGTGTTGTTGTCCTGAGAAAGCTTATTAATTGAGCCGTTCGGGTTCGGCATACAATTAAAAACTAATGGACCTCTTGTGCCAACTTCTCGTATGGTTTAGATTTAAATTTAAATTTCCCAGTTTTCAAAGCTGTTCTTGATTTATGACTAGATGCAGCCCAAAAGGATTAGTTTTACGACGCTTTTAGTTTATACATATTTCGGAGTAGTCATGACTAAGAAAAAATTAACCACAAGACTACATTTCGAACGCATTTAATAAACTCAGCCAGCGTAGGTATACTATTTTCCACTATGTATTGTCACACATTTTTTCCTGCATATGGAAAACAGCTGACAGGACAGAATTTTCAAAACAAACAGTGTTTTGATGCAATCGACCATTCAAAAAATATCCCCATATTATGGCATGGTGAAAATGTCCACAGGCGACGTCAAAACAAAACTTGCTCACCGTGGTGTAATTAAAAATGTTGTTGTTGTTATTTTTTTCCTAGAAGGACAGTTGAAAAACGAAACGTCAGAAAAAAGTGAAAGAAAAGTTAAAATCGTAGTTTTTTGTGTTTGCATCGACCAAAAAAAGTTATTATTCTTTTGGAATTCTTGCCCAAATGTTTTCAAAATAATACTCATAAAACGATCAATATCCCATCAAATCGTTAAAAACTCACTCCCGTTGATATTTAGGAAAAGTTTTTCGCTACTTGACACGCGATTTCAAGGCAGCACCACCAGCAACAGCAACGATCGAGAAGTTTTCTTCTAGCTCTTGTGTGTGTCAGAGTTAACAGCAGTGTGCAAATGCATTAAAAATGCGAATTTCACTGTGGAAAACCACAATGGAATATTTCCAAGTCGTCTGTCTATACATAAAATGAAGTTATTCTAATAAATATTTTGCGTCGAGAAAACACGTAAATTCTGCTGCTCCTCGGTCAAGCCTAACAGAGTGGTAAAAATCCTTCTTTTGAGCTCCCCACCTCATTGCATCCGTGGATCGAACTTCGCGAAAACAACTCTCAACGAATCCTACGTAATTTTGTGTAACGCGAAGCAGCAGAAAAAAAAAAATGGTTAAAAAACTTTTATTTTTTTATTTTTAGAAACCCTATTGTGTACTACATAGCGAGCCTATTATTGCAATTGCATGAAGACAAAGAGACACGAATGTGAATCAATTTGGGTTCCTCAACAATATCCAAAATAAGGATTAATATTGTTCTATTTTTTATATAATTTTTTTTTATATATTTTTTGTGAAACATTTGACAGCGATCTCAATAGTTAACGAAAACAAAGAGAGATACAACGAAAATAATAATAAACTAGTCTTTAGTCATGAGTGGAAAAGTGCGATTAAAGGCAAATGGAGTCCTCGACGAGGACCCACCAACTCTTAAAGATATCTCCTATCAATATCTGTCCAGCAATTTGGGTGTAATCAGTGACCGTGATAGCATGGGCTATTGCCAGCTCAAAAGCGGTATTGTGTTGCCAAATGATATCTGCGATCGTTTTGTCGAATGCTACCAGCGTTTCCAACGGGATTTGAACGATAAGGTCATCAGTTTGTTCCTAAACACGGATAGGACATCGATAAAGATTGTTCATCTCCGAAATAGTACCCTAACTGGCGAAGGTGAGTTGTTTTACTATGACTAATTATTGGGACTGGGTATTTAAATTTGTGGGTGATTACATTGTATGTAAATATGAACACAGTTGTTGATGGTGATTTATCACAGTGTATTGACTTGTTACGATTTATTTTAATAGGCACATGGCGATAACGATAGTACTCGTGATCATTACTGTATGTTTCACTCATTTAAATCTGTCCACTGTCTTGCTTGCTAATGTGCAGGAAATGCCAGCAGACTAACGCCGCAATAGAAATCGTATAGATCCCCCTAGTCAGTGAGTATTTGCTCACTGTTTGCAGTGATAACGCTAGAGGGATTTCAAAGTCACCTGCTTGATGGTAGTTGTTCAAATTCGTATTCAAAAGAATTTAAACATGTTAGAGTTGTCTTATCAATTAATTGAGTATGTTTTGCTTGGAATCATATTCCAAACAGAACGTCACTGGATTGGTAGTGGGTTTTTGTATTTTTTTGTATACTGATGTCAAGTTTTGTCAGTAATTGCAGCGTATCTCTTCTATTTAATGTTTACTTTAGACTCCTACGCTTCTTTTATTTATGAAGGTATCCAAATTTGCTGCATATTATGTAATAACTCGAATGCAATCACATCCCATAACAGAATAGTCACTTACACATTACATAGCAAACAAGTTTACTTTTGGATCAATGACTCGTTTAGGTCGTTGCACCGAGATGTTCGCCAAGGTGAACAACTTTAGTCTGCCTAGCATATAATCCATTGCAAGGTGCATACGGCATGCATACCCCATACACAATTAACAATACACAAATACCTCCATTCGTCATCTCCCGCTCCATTAAAAATCTTGGCCGAAAAACCGTTTGGTCCAGCAGCTTTGTTGGTCTTCTGCTTGGATATTGCTATCCTCATCTCATTTTGGTCAGGTTCTTGGCTTTCATCGGTAAATGGTTCATTTGGCCAAACAGCGGTGTCGTCTTTGCCGTCTGCAGAAATGTTTTTTTTAAGTCCTTATGGTGACCCCACTACAAGGTTTCCTTGTTCGTCTCTACAGGTCTCTGCTCGAGTCTTATTGCAATGACACGTTCTTTTTACCTTTTGGTAAAACTTCCGAACATTGTTCCTGGAGTAACAACTCTCTAGTTCCTCAATAGCGCACTTCTCATTCTATCTCTCTTTCCTCCGGAAAAGCCGGTGTTCTTCCCTCCTTTTTTAAGTATAAGGTGGTCTCGTCGGCTGCCGACTCGTTCGTTTTTTGGTCCCTTAACGCTTCGTTAACGTACACTTACTACGCTGAATAAAGAGAAAAACGTGTCGTTAAGGGACTACTTTTTGCCGACGAGACCACCTTATACTTATTCCATCATGGACCTGCCCTTGTCCTTCTATTCAGCGCCGCTTTGTAAGCAGATTGTTTTGCTGGATGCGCTTGCCGGCACTCTTAAAACCAGGGCTTTCGTGAAGGTGGTTTTGTGAAACCAATCACATCAGTTGCGTCTTTTTGGCATTGATGCCACTGGTCTTCACTTGATGCTGGCTGCATAGGACTTCTCGAGAGGTTGAGGAGGACGCGATATTCAAAGGTTCTGGGGGTTTGTTGCGATTGTAGCGTTCAACGTTAAATCTTCGCACAGTATTTCCTCGGTAGGTAGCACAAGGTAGTGTTCCGAGGCTATGTAGGCTGCTCGGAATCAATTTGATTGACGGTTTTATGATATTGGGACCGCCACGTGTTCCTTTGTGGATATTGGGGTGAGGAAACCGTGTGCTAGCTGTAGTTACGTCCCGCAGCAAAGTCGATTAGCCTAATTCCGTTTCCAGACGTGGTGTCGTGTAGGCTGTGATTCCCGATTGTACTACCAAAAATGACCTGCTTTCCTTTTCGGCGTTACAAAGACGATCTTAACGTCATACTTAGAACATTGCTCATATGTTTTGTCGAGGAGCTCGTAGAAACACTCTTTGGTAGCATCGTCTTTAACTGCCGTGGGGCGAATCATGAATGCTCTTTTATCAGCCGAGATAGGGGAATTTTGTTGACTTTCTTTTCCTACTGTTATACGCTCGCTCCATTGTTACTTTTCCTTCACAGTCATACCTTTTAAATTGGCGGTCTGAACAAAATTCACCCTCACTTTTGCGGATTCGGAACAAGATAGTGAATACAATTTTCCGTGTATTGATCTCACTCTTGCGGAATTAGGGCGCAGGTATATTTCTCCTCCTAGTGAACAAGACGAGTTCAGTTTTCTGATTATATAACTGCTAGACCGTTTTATTTTGCCTATATAGAGAGCTCTTTAAGAGCACATTTCATTAGTTCACTGATTGTTGGCAAACTTGTGCCTTAAATCATTATTAATAAGTCGCCGATCGTTTGGCATGAGGCAAGTTGTTGTTGTTCATTATAAAACCACTGCTATTTATTATTAATATTACGAGCTACTATGAAATCAATTAGTTGGTAACTATCATCAGTTGTCGTCTCGTGAAAGCTGTTTTTACAAGTTTTTCTTTTATTAAAATTACCTAAACTATCGCATCGTTCTGTGGACAGGGTCTGTCTATTCTATCAGGTCATGAAAGACCTACATTGCGTCTCTAGGGACGTGTTTCGGAGAGTACCTATTAATATTTTACTTTCGTCATACCGAGAGGTAAAATACCCAGTCAACTACATCTGCATCTAAAACCCCTTCTCTGTTTATTTATTTGCGATAAACAAAAGCGTGACAAACAAATTTCTACACTGAGTTTGAGACTCCATACTACATTTGTTCATAAACATCTAGGACCAATTAAACTATAACTCACTCATTCGCCCTCAATAGTTTTGGCTGCCTTTGTATAAGTTAACGCCAACAAAGTAACATAATCCAACGACACGCGCAACATGCTATTCACCTGCAGCTGCCGGAGACATATCGTCAGCAGATAACTGTGGGATAGTTACCCAGAAATGCG